>BSBN01000736.1:0-1470865 GCA_027924645.1 Cunninghamia lanceolata | reverse complement strand
AGCTTGTGCTAACATGAGATCCCAACTTCCAGGTGAACTACCAACAAGACATCTCAACAAATTTCCAAGGGTTCTA
Organism: Cunninghamia lanceolata; assembly: GCA_027924645.1. NCBI lineage: Eukaryota > Viridiplantae > Streptophyta > Pinopsida > Cupressales > Cupressaceae > Cunninghamia > Cunninghamia lanceolata. The sequence continues at coordinate 1,470,789 of BSBN01000736.1, read as the reverse complement.
TTGACAACTTCGGTTTGTCCATCCGTTTGTGGATGATAAGCAGAACTAAAATTCAGATTTGTGCCCAATTTTCTCCATAGAGTCCTCCAAAAACGACCCACAAACTTAGTATCTTTGTCAGAAATTATACTTCTTGCTATACCATGCAGCCTTACAACTTCTTTAAAGAACAAATTTGCAATGTTAGTGGCATCACTAGTCTTCTTACATGGTATAAAATGCACCATTTTTGAAAATCGATCTACCACAACAAAGATTGAGTCATTACCTCTTTGTGTACGAGGCAAACCCAAAACAAAATCCATACTCACCGAATCCCAAAGTCTGGTTGGAATTGGTAATGGCTGATAAAGCCCTGCATTTTGACTTCTTCCCTTAGCGTGTTGACAAATTCTGCACCTTTCTACATATCTTTTCACATCTGCCTTCATCTTTGGCCAATAATAATGAGTGCTCAGCTGTAGAAAAGTTTTATCCTGTCCAAAGTGACCAGCAAGACTACCACTATGCTTTTCTTTCAATAAATTATCTCTCATGGAGTCTCTAGGAATACACAACTTGTTTTCCTTAAACAACAAACCTTCTTGAATCATGTAATCAGTCGATGGCTCCCTATTTCTGCCAATAGGATCATTGCAAGTTGCAAATGCTTCTCCAAAATCTGCATCCTCTGCATACAACTTTTTCAAACTTTCAAACCCCACACTGTTAGTTTGTATTTCACTCAACAATAAACTCTTTCTACTTAAAACATCAACAACTCTATTCATTTGACCACTCTTATGCTTCAAAACAAAATTAAAACTCTGAATATACTCAACCCACTTAGCATGCCTTTGATTCAATTTGTGTTGGCTGTTAATAAACTGCAGAGCATGGTTATATGTATACATAATAAACTCTTTGGGCAAAAGATAATGTCTCTATTTCTTGAGGGACTGAACTAAATCATAAAACTCCAAATCATAAGAAGAATACTTTCTTTTTGCCTCATTTAATTTCTCACTAAAATATGCAACCGGTTTTCCCTCTTGACTTAAGACGGCCCCAATAGCCAAACCACTAGCATCACACTCAACTTGAAACACTTTATCAAAATCAGGCAAAGCAAGTATGGGCTGTTCACTCATCTTTTTCTTGAGAAATCTGAAATTTTCTTCAGCCTCCTTGGTCCAAACAAATGGTTTTTTATTCCCCTTAATAGTCTCCAAAATAGGTGCTACAACATGACTGAAATTTCTTATAAACTTTCCATAAAAACTAGAAAGACCATGAGAACTCCTTACCTCCATAATACTTCTCGGTGATGGCCAATCAAGTATGGCCTGAACCTTCTCCTTATCGATTTTCAGCCCTTCTTTTGACACCACGAAACCCAAGTAAACAAACTCGGTCTGCATAAAGTTAAACACACACTTCAAATTAATCTGCAACTTTTCTTCATGCAATCTCCTCATAACCTGCCTCATGCTCGATATGCTCCTCTTTGGACCTGCTAAACACCAAAATATCATCTAAATATAAAACCACAAATTTACCAATAAATGGTTTCAAAACCTCATTCATTAACCGCATAAAAGTACTAGGGGCATTAGACAATCCGAGAGGCATAACCAGCCACTCATACAACCCATCACTAGTCTTAAAGGCTGTTTTCCATTCATCCCCCGATCTGATTCTTATTTGGTGATAAACCACTTTTCAAATCTATCTTAGAAAAATACATGGAACCACTCAAACAATCCATTAAATCTTCAATTCTAGGTATGGGAAACCTATATCTTATTGTGATTTTATTTATTGCCCTTGAATCAGTACACGTGCCATTCCCCTCCTTTCTTTGGAATCAACACTGCAAGGACAACACAAGGGCTTAGACTTTCCTTTATCAATCCCTTCTTCAAAAGGTCCTCCACTTGCTTCCTTATCTCCTCATTTTCATAGGTGTTTAACTTATATGCAGCCTTGTTTGGAAGGCTAATACCCGGAATCAAATCCATGTGATGGCTAATGCTTCTAATAGGAGGCAATTCATTAGGCAAATCATTTGAAACAATGTTCATATTCTCATTCAAAATATCTTGTATTTCAACAGGCAAATCCTCCAACTTTGTAGAAGTCATTACACATCTAAGCTTAGGAACCAAAGCATAACCAATTTCTTCATTTTTCAAATTACTCAAGAACTCTTTACCACTTACCAACATTACCTTACTATTGCTACAGCTGCTGTCCTCTTCTTTCTCCTTTATGGGCAGCAAGGTATGTTTTTCTCCATGCTTCTCAATGGTATAAGTATTCTCCTTTCCATCATGCATCGATTTCCTGTCAAATTGCCACGGTCTTCCAAGCAAAACATGGCACACATCCATAGGCATTATATCACACAAAACACAATCCTTATAACTGCCAATCTGAAAATCAACATAGGCCTACTCACTAACCAATATTTGATGGCCTTTTTGTAACCAAGTCACTTTATATGGAGTAGGGTGTTTAATCCTTTTGAGATTTAACTTTACTACCATCTTAGTTGCAACAATATTATCAGTGCTACCACTATCTATAATCAGCTTACAACATTTACCTTGTGACTTACACTTGGTTTTGAACAATGCTCTCCTTTGAATTGGCTCTTGGCTCTCTTTTTGTGGCTTCAACAACACCCTCTTGAGCATTAAAGACTCACTTGATTCTGCTCCATCCTTGTGATGTACTGGAGATCCCACACTCTCTTGATCAGCATGAACAACTTGATTGCTTCTCTCAAATTTGGAATGTCCTCCTTGTGATGTTTCTGAGCATTCCCAACTCTTGTGTCCAAATTGATTGCACTTGAAACATTTTCCAGCAAATCCTCTTCCTCTACCTTGTGAACCACCTCTTCCATAAGACCTTCCTCCTCTATTTTGATAACCACCTCTATCATTGTTGGTTGTCCCACTAGAACTTCCAGCCTCTTCTCCTTGATGATGTTGCTGTCCCCTACCTCTGAAACCTCTTCCTCTCTTCTTCTCTTGCTGACTTTGCTTCCTTTGCAGCTTCTCTTCTGCCTTAAGAGCAAGTTGATAAGCCTCTTCTAGGCTTCTTGGGGACAAAAGATTCATTTCGTCTTGCAAACTGTACTTGAGACCATTCACATATTGGGCTATCTTCTCCACATCTTCTTCAGCATGCCCAGATCTGATTATCAACTTGTAAAATTTCTCAGTATAATCTTTCACAGACATATCCTTTTGCTTCAAATTCTGTAATCTCTTAAAGAGATTAGGCTGATAGTCACTAGGCAAAAATTTAGCCTTCAACTTGGCCACCATTCGATCCCAGGAGTTAATCTTCTCCTTATTTCTTCTTCTCCTCTCAGCGTGGACAAAATCCCACCACATGGTAGCATGGCCCTTCAATCTGGTGCAGGCAAACTTCACTCTTTTGTCCTCTGCTACACCCTCATATTCAAAATATTTATCCAGGGCATTGATCCAATCGATCAAATCTTCACCATTGAGGCTTCCAGCATATGTTGACACCTCTATCTTGGGTTTAGAACCCAAACTTATGACTGACTTCAGCAGTCTTTCCCCAAATTCTTCTTGATCTACCTATCCTGCCTCATTCTCTTCTCTCTATTGTTCTTCTTCATCACTTATATCTTCAACATCAGGTGTTCCTCTCCTTTGTGCTCTCTCTAGGGCTTCCATCCTTGCAACTGAATTCTGCAACAACTCAGGGTCACCTTGGTCTCTTTTGCCACGACCTTGGCCTCCTCCTCTGCCCATTCTTCTCGAAGGCATTTTGACCACTTACCAATGCCCAATCTCACTCAGGCTCTGATACCAATTTGATGGAGCCTTGCTAGTCACAGATTACTCACCACTTCGCCATGACTTCAAGCAAACAGAGATTTAGGCGCAATGACAGGAGATGAATCAATGATCAAACAAAATGACAGGAAGTATGAATAAGCAGATTTTACAAACAGAGTAATCGCAAAAAAAAAACTAAAGGTAAAACCCCAACACCTCAATATTCAATTTCATTAGCAAAGCATTACAGAGTCTACAAATGTCGTGCAACAATCAGCGTGGACTATCAACATTACAACAATCAATTTCCTATTCTTTAATCTATCTTCTGTCTTCTTGTTTTCTCACTCTCTCTCCATTCACATCCGTCCCCTTTTCATTCTGCATATTTGACCCTTTTTCTCTGAATGCCACGCCGTCCTTCTAGATGCTTCTCGGCCATTCCTGCTATCGTTTCAGCTTCTACAGAAATCGGGTCTGTAACCGTCGTGTTGATGATTGTTTTTCGACAAGTCAACAATAGAGTAAAATACGGAGTATCTAACTCTCTTGAATAAAGCCTCTCGAATGCTAAACAAAGTGATCAGACGAGATGACTCCAAGGTTCCTCTTCTTATGATTCGTGATGGATAGCTCAATGACTTGATATTATTCTGCTAATAAACACAAAGGGACTTACGCAATTGTTCAAACAACTCGTCGTTTCAATGAAGGAGGCAAACACTTAGAGTATCTAAGTACTACAACTTATGACGTATGATATGGCAATGAAGTACTTGATCCAAAATACTAACCAGATTGATAAAAAAAGACAAAAGATAAAGGGTTCGGTGAAACTAATCTAAACCTAGATGTAAGGGATGATTACTGCTCAGGTGAAATCAAATCAATTCTTGCTTTGCTAGATTAAACAACTACACAAGGTTGATGCTATCTTCTAGGGTTATACAAGATATTCAAATCACTTATGCTCATGAGAATTCAACAAACATAAAGATCAAAGTTAAGCTCAATTCGTTCAGACCAACCATACACTGCAATTCGCAAGCCACAAACTACAAATGGTGTGAACATATAGATTTCACCACAAAACAATAATAAAACCTTCCACCAACTAACATAACACTTAAAAGAAAACTTAATTTAACTTAACATTCGCTTGAAGGAATCAGAAACCATGCAACACTTAGAAACATATATAGAATGACCAAACAATGAGTCTTATATTATTTCAGAGAGCTCTTGCAACAATTTCAGAGTCTTCAATCCTCCAAATGAGAGCAAAAGGAGCCCTTATATAGACCTCAAGAATACATGAAAGGTCAAGATCGATTGGCAAAGCCAATGGACCGGATGATGCCACTTAAGCAGGTGGTTACAACAAACTTCTATTTTTAACATACAAAGATGGAACAAAGGCACGTTTCCCAAGAAGATAAGGATGCCACATCATATCATTTTCATATGGTAGTACTATGAAGTGCAATGAATCTGGACACAATTTGAGCAACATCTCCCATTGGTACACTTGTCGCAGCATTAATGGATCCTTCTGCAGTTGTCACATTTGACTCATAGACGCCAAGTGTCTTCTCCCAGTCAGCTGTCCATGACTTGTTTGCTCCCAGATGGAATGTAAGTGTGAATATGTTAGCCAACTGTTCTTCATCAATCCCATCCTTCTGAAAGTAGAATGTCTTGACTTGTTGCTTCATGTTTTCAATGGTGATCTCTCCATATGGATTGCATATTGTGGTCAACGAAGTATGCACATGATTTTGTGTCCTTAGAAGAACACTTCTTATCCTAGACATATCTACCTCAATCTTATCAACTAGTTGCCCCTTGTTGTGAAAGGAGAAATACCAAGTGGTGAAGTCATGTGAAGTATTTTGATCAACCACCTTATCTCGAATTAGATCTTCCATTGGAGCTTCCATCAAACTCTTGAGATGTGGCATTTATTGCTTCTTGATAGACTTGAACTCAACACATGTCTTTAGTAGAGATTGAACTCTATCCTTGAGGCTAATGATTCTATCATAAACTTGCACAATCTCTTCAAGATAAATATATGCTCTCCTCCGTTTTCTCTATGCACCTCTTCATTAGCTGAGATGAAGTTCTCATACCTTCAACTTGTGACACTGTTTCTTGTGAAAGAATGGATGGAAGTACTGGAGTGGCTTCCTTCCGTTGGATGGGTTGCATGACCTGTTGAATATATTGCTTTAGTGTATTGAAGTCTTGTTCCACCTTTTGCTTAGCTTCTCTTTCTTGTTTTAGCATGATTTTTACACTATTAACTGATTCTTGAAGTTCCTCCTCTATTTGTTCTCCTGTGATTGGACCCATATCAATAGTAGTCACATTGTAATCTTCAGGTGCCATGTCTTCCAGATCTTTCTCAACTCTAGGAACGACTACATGTACCTCTCTATTTCCAGAAGGATCTTGAGTGATTTTTGAAAAGACAGCTGCTTTCTTCTTTTGAAGACTTTTCTGTGCACTCATAAGCAATTCTTCTATCGGAGCAGGCTGATATGTTTCTATGATTGTATTCTCTTCAATTCTCTTTCTCAACCAAGATGGAAATGAAGAAAGGTCCTATTGTCTTTGTACTTGATTGTATTGTACATGTACTGCATCCTCATCAGATTTTGCTTGTCCTTCCATTTCTTGATCAGCAACATCATCTTCCTCTATTTCAACAGTTGGGCTTGAATGAATCTCTTCGGATGGAATTACCACAGTTTCTTCTACTACTTCAACTTCTTGTATTGGAATATGAGCATTTGAAGTCCCTTCTTGTAAACTGTAATGTCCCCTCTTTCTAGTGAGTTAGTCTATACTTGGTTCCCGTAGACTAACCAAAGTGGTTAGGGAACTCTGGGAGTTTGTTTGGTCGGTTTCTGACATTCTGGCTGGGACTTACTATTTTTAGTAAGTCGCGAAGTTGGCTATTTTGGGAAACTCTTTATTGGAGATGGAGCATTTCGCTGAGATCTTTCCAACGGTCTATAACTTATGGGATTCTGTGACCGTTTGGGCTTTTATATTAAAGTCCGTAAGTTATACTTTATTAATATATTTGGACTTTAATTAATTAATGTCGGTGACTTTAGAGAAATAAGGAAAAATGTAAAAATAAGTCACTAAGGGATTTGGGTGCCCCTTTGAGGAATAAAAAACAAATTTAAAAATAACATTTCCCTCTCATATGGGTCGACCCACTTGTGGAGTTATAAAAAGGCAAAGAGTGGGAAAAGTTATTCATTCTTGATATTACATTTTATGCTTCTATATGCTTTGCAAATGAGGGTTTGGGGGATTGCTTCAAGCCAGGGCTTTTGGTGACGGAAACCACCATTGGTAGCAATCTTCCGCAGGTGTGAAAGATCACCCAAGGGGATTTTGGAGCAGCCATACTCAGTGGCTGTATTTGAGCTTCATTTTGATACCACCATTGACGGAGATGGAGATAACAAGATATATCTTATTGCAATTTTGTTGCAGCTGAGGAAGAGTATTAGTGATGGATTGTATTGCAGATTTGAGAAGGGTTGGGACTGCCATTTCTTCATTGCTGGCCGTACTTCATTTTGCTGGCTGTACCTCTTCATGTGTAGGCCGTACCACTTCATATGCTGGCCGTACTTCTTGGAGCAGCCATTTGGAGTTTATTGGGGGTTGTTCTTCCTTGCTTAGTGGTCGTTTTTGACCTAAGGGTCTATGCTGATAGTTGTAGATTGTTTCCTTGCATTTGTTGATACTTTCAATGCAAAACTCCATTGTCATGTTGCTGGTCCGTCAACAGCAGAAATATGAAGATGCTTATTTTGACATGGGTATGTGATGGTTATTCATTTTATGCCATTCTATGAACTGGGTCTTTATTATTTAGTTCATATCTGTTATAGTTTTTCTGGGTTTTCAGTTGTATGCTATATTCCTTGTATTTTGACATACACACTTCAAGAAAACAGAAACCCCCTTCTGCATTTTCTATCTAGTTCTGAAAGATCACAGAAAAAACTAAAAAATAATAACATTAAAAAGATAAATCAAAAGAACTACAGGTGTAGGTTATTACATAAACTAGATGAAGTAGATTGACTATTCTTCTTCTTAGGTCTTTGACTTGATTCTCCTTGATCCTGATCAGGTCTTTTCCTTTTCCTAGCTTGATTGTCGCCTTGATCACTTCCACTGTGTTGGAGTCCACTATGTGCACTATGCTGTCCTGACTCTTCTTCATCCATCTTATTATGTGTAAGAAGCTGCCCTTCCTTGTTCATTTCTTGTAACAACTGAGTTATACATGCTTGGGTCATAGCTAGGACTGGTTCCATTAGTTCCTCTTCAGATACATCCCTCTTTGACCAATCAATTGTATAGGGCAAATCCTTTATCTTTTCCAATTCATCTATCAGCATAGTATCATCTTCTATGAATTAATCCGGGATTCGGAATACCTTGGACACTCTTACTAGATCCCATGTAAGTCTTGAACACTTGAGTGTTCGAAGATCATCTTCATCTTTTACATTTGCCCAGTGATCTTCTAACTGCATGACATGCTTGCACTCTCTGCTGTATTTTCAGCAAACTTTGAAAGGATCAAAATTAATCCTTTTGGTGCCATGAATTTGTAAATGATATGTCTGAAGCTCCGTTTCAGAATATTCAGCTGCTGCTAATGATGGACACTCAAGGTTTTGTCCAAGAACAAGTGGAAACTGAATCCCTCCTTTCTTCAATTGTTGTAGCCTGATGAGTTCCAGGAGTTGTCTTGAAACTTCCAACATTACCATCCTATTGGTTGGATATCTCGGTAACTTGTATGGATAAGATGTGAAACCCTGGATCCTTATGTATGTATATCTTTTATGCTGTGTATACCAATGTCCATAAGTTCCGATGAATTCTCTTGCTGCATTTGATAATCTTTTGTGGAATTCTCCTCTCAATCTCTTTAATATGAACATAGCAAATGGATCATTGAACCTCATATAGTGATTGATGTTCTTGAGATGTAACTGAGGATAACATTGATGTGACAAGTACTTATTTGGTCCAATTCCAACTTCTCCTTTTCTAGTCAAACCCGGGTAAACTTCATTCCTTGCTAGAAGATATACTACATAAGAACTCATATGGAAGGACTTAGTATTTGAAAAATTGATGAGTTGCTCATGTATGCTTTGACTGATGGGTCCGGCCCAATCAATCATCTTTCCTTTGAGAACCATCTTGATGAAAGAATACATCCATGACTGAAAGGTTGCTGATTGTGGCATACTTGTTACTCTGTTTAGGAACATGATCAAGTATCCAATCTCCGGATGAAAGTCTGATTTATGAAATTGTGGAGGATTGTTGGTATTTGTCTTTATTGATGGATTCATCATCCATTCCCTTTTCATCTCTTGCAATCTCTTCTTTGAATCAGCATCATATTCTTGTTGACTCTGGCGTATGGAGATGCTGATCATCCTATCTTTGGTTGAAATGTTGAAGGTGTCTTCAATTGCTTCCTTTTGCAAAAAAGCTAGCACTGTTCCATCTTTAGCCACAATTTGCCTAGTATCCTTGTCATACTTTTTAACAGATTCTATGATCATTTCCGGACAAGGTAGAACCGGCGGAAAGCAAGCAGCTTCAATGGCTCCACTTCTTGCGATGGCTCTAGCAAGACTACCCCCAGTGGGTTCCTGAAGCACAGACTTGATATCTTCTAGATTGCTGTTGCCCATGTTCGTGTCTCCGATGTTCATCCATCTTGAAATGAGCTTTGACTCTGGGACTCTGTCTTTAGCATCCGTGCGGATCCTTGCTTGTCTTTCCTTCGACGTCATTGCCATGATCCTACAAACTAGACACGAATGAGTAACTTTAAATACAAATGTTCAACAACTTACTTCAGCCTTCCATATCACAATTCTGATTTTCTAAGGTTCTAAAATGGAGTTTCACAAGAAGGTCATGCCTTTTATCATGATGATTGACTACCCTTTCATGCAAATTTTATTAACACTTAAACAATTTTCTGTTTAAAACTCAATGAACCTGCAGAAAATGAAGGAGAAATTAGAATTTTACCTCTAGATCAGACTTTCAAAGGACTGATTTGGATAGATGTCTTCAAAAATTGATCAAATTCAGACCCAATTTGATAAAAATCAGACCTATTCTTTCTAGGAAATTGCTTTGCTTCTGCTCCTTGAGGCGAATTTGCTCCTTGATGAGTAATGAAATGAAATCTAAAGGCATGTATATATATAACATGTATCAAACCTTCACACAACTGCCTAGGCCAACCTCATTTAATGTATTTGAAAAACATTTAATTTAGCCCCTCTTGCTGACTGTGGCACAAATTGCTATGTAATTAAAGCAAGATTTCAAAACTTTTCAAATAATGTTCTAATGTTTGGCGCATTGGTTGAGGGATGTTGATCCTGATTCAGAAATTTATCTAAGTGGCGCATTGGATAGGCAGTTTGTTCTCCGGTTGGATGAGTGTAAAGAAGCTTGCAATCTATCCTCCTAGATGGCGCAGTAGTTGATAGCCTTGAATCCTCTTCAAACTCTTAAAATGTTTTCAACCTTTTCATTGAGGTGGCACATTAGATCCATATTTTAATCTCCTCTTGAAATGTGTTCAAAGCTTGGATATGGTGCAACGGTTAAGGTTTTTAACCTCTTCTTGAAACTCATCACAAACTCATCCCCTCATAATGAATCTCCTTGTAAGCGCATTGGATAAGGAAATTAGACCTCTCTTAAAAGTCATCAAGGTGGCGCATTAGATAGGTGTTGAGGATTCTCCTTTTGAGAATTTCAAAATGCTTGCCATTTATCCCTCCTTGAGTAAGTGAATTGGATGAACAGTTTGGACATTCAAAGAACTTAGATTTGAAGTCATCTTCAAGGCAGCCAATAGGTGGGGCGCATTAGTTTAACAATTTGATATCTCATTGAAATGCTTTCAAAATCAGACTTTAATTTCTTCCATGAGATGGCGCAATGCTTAGAGGTTTTAGATCCTAGTCTCTTGCACTTCATCTTACCTCTAGTTTCAGACTTTCAAACATTGATCTTTACTTTGTGAGATGCCTTTTGGCTTTGGGAGCATTGCTTAGAGGTTTTAGACTCCGATTGAATGTTCCATTATAAGGGCGCTATGGTTGAGACTTTTTAGCTCCAGTTGAATGATCATCAAAAACTTGAACCAAATTCCCTCTAGCAATGGCACATTACTTAAAGGTTTTGGGAATTTCTTGAAAAGTCTTTAAAACTTGATCTTATGCTGCATTTATCCATTTTCATTGAGGTAGCGCATTGCTTCCACATTTTGAACTCTGATTTAATATACTCCATCAGTCAAGATGGATCTCTTCATCTGAGCGCAGCAGATCTTGATTTTGATCCTTGGTTAATAAGGCATTTTGAGCCTCATTCCATTCACTTACAAACTTAGCCTTTTCACCATCATTAGCGCAGTGGTTTAGAAATTTGATTTCTTCTTGAAGAGTTAAGTTTATCTCCTTGACAAAGCGCAGCAGATGCATTCTTTGATTTCTCCTTGGAACTTACTTCTTACCAACTCACCTTACCTTGCATTGACAAGCGCATTAGATAAGCATTTTGAACTCTCATCTTGGAGTATTTAAAATTTTACTTCTCCTTTCAATCATTGGCACAACACTTTGAAATTTGTGATTCCACACATTGAATACTTGCTGCCAGGTCTTAAAAAAAATCCACTTTCATCCTATATTGACCCTTGCCTTGAGATGGCGCGTTAGTTTAGAAGCTTGATGCTTGGTTTAATAATCAGTCCAAACTTAAGGCAAGATAAGAGCGCATCAGATCCAAGTTTTAGTCTCTGGTTTGACATTGGCGCATTGGATTGACATCTTGATCTTCTCCCAAAATTCTTCACAAAATTTCAATTTAACCTCATCAAAAGGTAAGGCATTGGATAAGATCTTGATCTCTACTTGAAACTTTGCATGTGAACCTTCAAAATGATTCTCTCCATCTTGGCGCATTGGTTGGAAGTTTTAGTTGCTTCTTGAAAGATGTTCTAAACTTCAGTCTAACTTCCTCCACAAGGTGGCGCAGCAGATGCTCATTTTGTTTACTTCTTGAAAAGGCTTTAAAACTCCCACTAGATTTGCAATTGCCTTTTACTTAAAGTGAGCGCATTGATTAAGGATCTTGATCCTCCTTCAAATGATATTCAATAACTCATTATATTGCCCTTCAAGGTGGCGCTCTAGATGACAAATCCATCCTTTACCTGAATTTGGCGCATTAGATGAAGGTTTTGACTTCTTCTTCCTTCCTTAAGCTAGCGGATTGCTTAAAGGTTTTGATCCTCTTCAAATGAGTTACATTTCCTTGCTCTCCTATCCCAATCACAAATCTTAATATCCGCTTGAAGAGTATATTCTGACCTTATGCGCATTGGATCAAAGATTTGGATCCTCTTAAAATGATTCTCAAAGCTCACCTTTCCCTTCTCCAAAGGGCGCATTAAATAGCATTTTCAGATCCTCTTAAACTTATCCAAGTATTTAATCAAAACTCCTTAAGTTAGCGCATTGGATCAAGTTTTGGGTTCCGGCTAAGAGGATGTATTAAACTTAAGTTTAACTCCCTCTTCAAAGTGGCGCTTTGCTTAAGGAATTTGAATCCTGGTTGAAAATTGCCTTCTAACTCTTTTCTTGATGTCTTCTTCTTTAGGCGCATTGGATCAAGGCTTTGAGTCTTGATTGAAAACTTAACCACTTTTCTCTTGACAACACCTTACAACCTGTTGTTTTCAAACATCATAGTTCTGGAGCAATTACCTTAGATGTCAATAAAGTCCATTTCTATCTCTTTGCACTCATGCCATGAGTTAAACTGAACGAAGCCAAAACATTGAAGCCTAGTTGTCTGTGATAACCATAACGAATGTTGAAGCAACCTCTTAGGAGAGACTCATTGTTGAATCCTAAGACGACATCCAAAATGCAATCAAAGCATGGGAGCTCAAAAAAAGGGGGGTCCCCATTTACAATGGGGCGATGTGTGATTTGGTCACAACACGTCGCTAGAGGAATATCAGCAGTTTGGAAACATCTGTCTTCTAACGCCTGCCAGAGATCTTTCGACTTCCAATACTCTCAACTGTCTTCAACAATATGTCGTGGCCCTACAGCTTCTCCAAAACAATTCCAACTGTCCATCGGGTCAGGAATATAAACAGACAGAAGAAAAGAAACGCCCTCTTAAGAGTTGAGTTTCTATCACACGGGCGACAGGAGCTAAAACAAAACTTAATTCCCAAGCAAGCGACATGACTGTATGTGCGACAGGAGCAGAAAAATACATGGCGACAAGAACTCCTCAATGAGTTTTCAGTTTCACAAGGAAGGAGTTACAAGATAAGGACAGAAGATAGAAAGTCACCGCCAAAAACTAAGAAAAGCTAATGAAAACAAAAACCAAAACAACAAAAAGGAAGAAAACCAAAATTTTAGGCATGATACTCCGCATCAAGTCTGGGGAGAATCGACTGGAGATACACAATCTTCCATAGTTGATCAATCACTTGCACAATTTGGTTGCAATCCAGTCGAGATATTTTTTATGTGGGTCAAGGTCCTTAGCAACAGAACCATTGAGGTCTACATTCAATTGTTGAGTTCCATTATCTTGAACCTCATTATCATTTGATAGGAGCTTAAAACTCAAATCGCCACTGCCTCCTTCCAAAGAAAAGAAATCCTTACAATTCCCATTATCACAGTTGCCATTCAAGTCCTCAACTTTGACAGATAGATCAATCCTCATAAGCCTGTCAAACCTCGCACCTTTCATGACTCCATGAGGTGCTCTCGAGCTACAGTTGAGTTGTGCTCACTAAATGTTACGTGACTTCCTCTTGATGTGCCAACTGATCTCCATAACTACCAACTATCGAAAACTGACTTTAGCAAAACCTGACGTGCCAAACACTTCCAATGCAACGAGATGCCATTAGAAACCCAACAAACCATACAAAATTGAAAGATTAAACCTGCATTTCTTTTGTTGATGCTGATCGCCGATTCGCTCGGGATGCTTCTGCATCAACCATCATCTTTCCCAATTGATTTCTTACTTCCTCATGTACTATTTTCATGTGATCTACAAATGCTTCCTCTTTCGTGCTTCACTTCTATTCATTGCTCATATCTCTTAGCTCTGAAAATTCCTTGGATTGCTCCCATATGCTACCGCAAATGGTGTTTTTCCTATACCATTCACCAAATTAATATGCAAACTTAGCTTATGCCAATACCATATCCCAATTCTCTATCTGCTCTCCTACTGAACATTTCAACAAGTTATCTAAACTCCTATTTACTACTCCTGTCTATCCATTTGTTTGTGGGTGATATGTTGAACTACATTGCGAATCTATTTTCATCTTTTTCTACGATGTCTTCCAAAGTACCCAACAAACTTAGTACCTTTATCTGAAACTATACTCCTTGGCAACTCATCCAATCTTACAACTTCCTTAAAAAACAAATCAGCTATATGTATTACATCATTTATCTTCTTACATGCTATGAAATGTGCCATATAAAAAATCTATCAACTACCACAAATATAATCACAACCTCTTTGAGTGTTTGATAACCTTAACACAAAATCCATACTTATATCTTCCCATGGTTTCTTCAGAACTAGTAATAGTTTGTATAAGTTAACATTTTGACTACTTGCATTTGCAACTTGACAAATCCTACAACCTTGAGCATATTTCTTTATATCCTTATACAATTGCAACCACAAATAATTTTCACTTAGCAATGCTACTATCTTATCTACCTCAAAATGTCTTTCTAATCCACCACTACTTCCTTTAAACAACATATCATTTTGAATCAAATAATCAAGTAGCTTATTTCTGTCTAGTGTTCCCCAGGGATGCGTCCCCCAAGGATTTTTGGTGTACCCATCCTATAGAATGCTTTGGGGGGGGCGGGGACGTGGACAGAACACCCCCCCGCCATCCCCGTTTCAATGTTGGAATCAACGACGTTCCAGGGACACTGTAATAAACCACCCCTAATTTTTTTTGAAAAGTTGCAATAGATAATAAACAATGTCCTCAACACTTTCTGATCACCCAATTCCCAAAGAGGGCAAGGTGAGAGCATACGGTGTATTGGACTTCACACAAGCAAACAACTATTGCAACAAGAAATAAACATCCACTTATTCAGTGGGAACTTCCACTTATTCAATGAGTAAACTGAATGTGAAATGCAAGGCATATCCACTTATTTAGCGGGAAGCCTATTACAATGAAACCACTTGTTCAGTGGGGTGAGAAACATGTATCAAGAGAGCAAACAATTCCCATTGGTGGTAGTACCATCCAGGGTATGACAGAATGTGATTATTGCAACTAAAATAATAAATAACAATGAGTAATGGCTCTAAGAATAATCTTAGTATTTTGATTTCAAACTGAAATACACTGCTGCAACAATTAATCACTGTGTAGAGGTACATAAATCCATTCCAAACATTATTACGAGCATAGCCATTAGAGATTTGTTGTTGTAGATGGAGGATGATGAATCACAACTCAAAACACTCAAGATACCTCTTAATTCATTGAGGACATGTCTGATATGAATTTGCAGTAGCATGAGGGTTTGTAGATGACACAATGCAACCCTAACCAGCACGAATAGTCCACAAATCTGATTTATTCAACCCAAAACAACACTGATTTCAGACTTGTGACTGAAATATACTGTTTATCAGGGCTGAACAGCAAAGGAAACACTCCAAAACTTCACACTTATAGCTGTTATGAAGTACCTAGATGATGCAAATTGTCCCAACATTGATCTTCTACTGAAAACACTGACATGCAATCACCAATACTAACGTGCAATGATTGATACCACACATGCAACCATCGAGCGTTGACATGCAACCATTAGAACTGACATGCAAGTGCTGATCACTAACATGCAATATGAAAATTAAATCTCCAAATTACTAGGAAAAATTGGAAGAGCTTCACACAAATAACAATGGCACAAACCGTTCAGCACAATGGTAGTTTCTGACATGAAACCACACCCAAACTACAAGAGGGTTTTCGTCCTCAAGAGAATCTACAAGAGGGTTTTCGTCCTCAAGAGATAATGGAAGAACACGTAGGTTCAATCCAGCAGAGTAACAATATCATATCAATAGCATAACCTTCAACAATGAGCTCCAACTCCCTTTTATAACATTTTGGAGCTATTTTAGGAAAAAGCGTTTTTGCTTTTTTTTGTTGCTTTTTCGAAAAAGTGTTTTCTACTTTTTCGCTGCTTTTTTGAAAAAAACATTTTTTTGCTTTTTAGTTGCTTTTAAAAAAACACTTTTTCCCCCTCCAAAAGACCTTTATTTGAAATAATATTAATATTTTATGTGTAAGGTACCCTTTTTAAGTGTCTTTTAAAACACTTAATTACCTTTCTGAAGAGCTATTGCACTTAAGTTATCTTTGAAAATATTTGCAACATTAAATAACTTAAGTGAATTTAATAATTAATAGCTCAATAGTTCACCCAATTTTACGGAAAAAACTAAAGTGAATTGCAAAATAAATCATACCAACATGATCTTGAAGGTTTGGGATGAAGAATGATGCCAACTGGGTGACTTACTATAAATAGACGACCTCTCCAAGATTCTTGGAGAGCACACCTGAAGCCAGAAATCACCTTGAAAAGTGGCATATGAGTCCTCCAGACCAACTGAGCTCAATGGAATCATCAAATAACTACTCTGATAACGTTGACACACATCCACAAGGTCAATGCCAACTGCAATGCAAGAGAAACTGGAAATAGGGACATTACAGACACCCCCTCTACAAAAGGAATGTTCCCTGGAAACTGTAATATCCCGCCTAGGATATTCTCTAAAATTCTGAATGCTCTGATACCACTGTAATATCCCACCCAGGTGAAATATAGCCAAACAAATTTTCTGCCTTATATCTGTTCTACTTTTTCTGATTGCTTTTTCTGAGTTATATGTTTTTGCATTTACTAGCACACATGCATGGATATATTTTGCGAATAATAGAAAATACGAAATATGCATAAACTGCTGAAATTTCTAGATTTTAATATCTTCTAAAATATTCAATGTTTTGATAAAATAACAAAGACCCAGTTGAGAAAATATACTCTAATATTTAAATCACAAATACTCAGAAAATCATATTGGCAGCAATAACTTTGATTCTCCTTGATTCTTCAAGAGGATGGATTGATACAATATTAAAATGTTGGTCTTTGCCACAACGTGACTTTAAAGTATGTAATCAACAATTAATTCGTCACAGCAGATATGCCTTTGATTTTCAATCAAGAATCTTCTCAAATCCTTGAATATTTTGTAGATAATCTCTTCAATAATGTACCATATGATTCCCACGTGCCAAGAAAGTATGCACAACTCAGCAAATAAGATATTCAGCAATGATAATCTTCAATCTGCTATCAAACCCTTGAAATACTTCATCAATATACACAAATTGGACTCCTGATTGAAGCCCACGCTCTGGCAATGATTCAGTTGATCTTTCACAGCCTCAAGATTGCAAATACATTGAAGATTGAACGTTCTTCAATCGCTGATATACAGAAACCCTTGTCTTCTCCAGAAAACCACAAAAGCAAATTCAAATGATCATTCAATAATGAGGTTGATTTGCTTTTTGAGGCCCTTTTATAACTTCTCCAAATGAAGTGTATTTAATTTGCCTTTGAAGTCCACTTTTTAGGTTTTTAAAATAATATTTTATTATTTGCTTTTGTTGCCTCAATATTACCTTGGTTATTGTGCCCATAATAAATTAATATCATTAATTGCACTTTATCATGTGTCATTGGCCCCTTTTTAATATAAAGTCAAAATATAACTTTATATTATAAACTTTTAATTAACATCATTAATGACACATTAAAAATATTCATATCTCCTTAAAAATCCATCAGTTAGCTACGCCAACTGAAACCAACGTCAAAACTACCAAACACTGAATGATTAGGCGCCCTGCCACAAATAGCAACTTCCGATAGCTAACTTACTATAAATAGTAAGTACGCACCACTAAGTCCTGAAACATCTGCAAAGGCCCAAACATTGGTCGATGCTGCATCTGAGCCCTGTCCATGGGCTCTGCTATAAATAGAAACTCCGATTCCCTGAAAAAGTAACTTACTATAAATAGTAAGGGTGCCAAACGAAGCCCAATGAAGGTCAAACCTGAACTCCCACTGATCACTGGAGGCGAAGCCACACCGAATACTGCCCAAATAAGACCCCCTAACCATTTGCTCTAGCCTACGAGGGTCAACTAACACGAAGTCTCAAAATAGCAGGTTACTATAAATAGTAACTCCTAAAAAGTAGGAACCACTGACAAAAGAAACATCCCTAAAAAATAGGAACTCCCAATTGGTCAAACAGGGCCCGATCCCACACCTCCTAAAAAATAGGGACTTACTAAAAATAGCAAGTCTTGGACAAGTTGTCCGAATTAGGCGCAGAAAGTGTCGATCAACTCCAATTGTCCGTCTGAACCCCTGCTGAGCAACAAAAACTCTGTTCTAGCTGTGCTGGAACCACCCCAAAAGCCAGCACCATCCAAACTGCACGAGGGCCTAAAAATGGGGACATTACAGAAACATCCCCTGAAATGAGGACGCACAGACATCCCTGGGACACCATGCCGTCCCTCTCCTATTTGAAGACAACAAAAAAAATGTGCCTTAATGAAAACGCGATGTCATCTACCCTAACGCAAATTATTTCATTTTTTAGTCATGGAAACTCGACAGTGGAAATCGCCGCCCACCGCTTGGATTTAGGATTTGTGGGTTAAAGACTTTTGTGGAATTGGAAAGTGAAACCACCGATGGTTGAGTTCTTGGTCAAGGTATGTTAAAAAATAAAAACTTTAGAACTTAGAGTTTCAGACTTAAGTTAAACAAGTTACAACTTAAACTGTTAAAACTTAAAGACCTACAGGCTACTGGGCACTTTAAAAGTTTAATGCACTCATCTCTTGGGTCTAGACTCCACCATCCATGTTTTCTTTTTACATTTGATTGCAATTTGAAATTTTGAAATCCTCTATGGAGTTAACTGTTATCTTACATATACCCAGTTACTAGTATAAGATGTTTATAATTTTATTCTAGATTATCAGATTTTCTTGACAATGGAGTGCCTAGCTAGATGTATCATAGATTCATAAATTACATAAGGCTTTGGAAACTCTGCTCTAAGCTTGCAATCCACTGATTGAGGCTCTTTTCTGATTTCACCCAATGCTGAAAGCCTGAAACATTGAATAAACATTGAACAATATCATGTCAGATTTCCTTGACAATAGTCTTTGAGACAACTGGAATTGACGTTCTTTGATTTTCTTTTGGTATTTGATCTTGTATGAAATGAATTTTATTGAGTGGTATAGGAGGATTTGAATAATCCATCCTCATTTTGATCATTTCTATTCAAAAACAACACATGCAAGTTGATCTAAGATTTCATTTAAAAAGCATAATATTCAAATACAACGTTCAGTATTGATGTTCCTTTTATGATTTATCAATTATCATTTAATAATTTATTATGTATTAATTTAAAACATTCTTTTATATTGCATCAGGGTTCAAATTTGTTGAGTGAAACTGAAGATGGATACATTCAGTGTAAATGCTGATTTTGATTTGGAGAATGAAGTTGATGAGGAATTAGGTAGCCAAATAGAAACCCCAAGCAAAACCATAGACAGTTCAAGTGTAGCTGCAAGTGTATTAAAATTCGATTGCCCTTCAGAGTTGTTGTCACAATATGTCAAAGGGTCATTTAACAAGAAAATCGTTTACAACAGTTTGCAACGATATTGGACACAAATAAAGCACCTACTTCAAGGGGAAGTCAAAAATGGAAATGCAACATTTGCCCAAATGGTACTTGGAATGGCAGCGTGACAAGGACTAGTGCACACTTTTTGCATACCCTAGTAAAGGAGTTGGAGGTTGTGAGAAGCTCTCACTTGAAATGAGGGCTGAGATGATCAAATTATATATGCCTTCATATATGTAGCCCATTGTAGGCTTCTCTCCATCAACAACTCGTAGGAGAACCACTAGAGGCTCTGTGAACTGTAATTATTGTGAAACATTAACATAAGTGTGAACAAAAATAAGCAAATAAAATAGAAATTTGAATAAAAATATAATGTAGATTTACCTCTACGATCTCCTTGGTCGGTACCCCAAAGCTTTGTTCAACAAAAATCCAATCAACCACATCAACTCCTGCATTGGTCTTAGCATATGATGAGGAAGTCCACTCCTCACTAACAAACATGTGCCTCAAAGCTCCCTTTGCTTGAAGAAAGGATTGTAATGTGATAAAATTTGTTGCAAACAACGTTATTCCAGGACGAGCCAACTCCTTCCCTGTGAAATTCCTCATTAGATTGAGGACCCAAGTATGATTATACATGTATTTACAAATATTATACATGTATTTACAAGTATGATTATACAAATATTTTTAGCTTGCTCCACATATGTTTTGATCCATGGAATCTTGCCAAGATCCTCCAATATGAGGTCAAGGCAATGAGTAGCACAAGGAGTCCAAAATAAGGATGGGTGCCTATCCATGAGGAGTCTACCTGCAACAACATAATTTTTTGCATTATCTGCAACTATTTGCACCACATTCTCCTCACCCACCTCAGCCAAAACTCCCTCCAAAGCTTCACAAAGGAATTTAGCATTTTTTGGGTTTCCCAAAGCATCAATAGATTTCATGAACACTGTGCCACTTGAGAAAGAAACAAAATCAATGATTCAATAAAGTAGAAATTAAAAATCTTAATCACTAAATCAATGTATTTCAAGAAGTACAATCACCTGAGGAAGAAACAAGAAAATTTAGCAATGTTCTATTTCTTCTATCCGTCCAACCATCAGTCATGATGGTGCAATGCTTTTTCAATATCTCTTACTGCTCCTCAATTGTGGCTTTCACATCAGCCACCTTTTGAGACAAAATCGGGCCCTTTATCTCCTCATCATTGGGGGCTTTGAACCCTGCCCCACAAATAGTAATGGCATCCACCATGTTTTGCCAATAAGGAGACCTAACACAAATAAATAAAATAAGTATTCTAAAATTGAGAGTTTAACTTTGAATTCTACATACCTCTAAAATTAAAAATTCAAGGGAAAGAATCAAACTATATATTTTAAAACAAAAAAAATGAATTCCCTGGCTATGTGGAACGAAATGGTGCAATAGAACCAAAAGTCTCCAATTGCACTTCTAGTTGCATCATGTTTATCTTTGTTCCAACCCATGCTCTCAAGTGACGGTTGGGAACCTGGAGTAGTGTGTGGCAAAATATATGAATCTAACCTAGATCCATGAACTCTAGGCCCAATGCTAATATTGCCACTGCCACTGCCACTGCCACTATCCGTAGATGGACGAAATGGAGGAATTGAAGAAGAAGACTCTCCACTTCCACCAAAGGTTGCCATCTCCTCTCTTTGCCTCTTTTTTAGTTCGTTCTATTGCTCAAAGGTTTCTAATTGAACTTGCACTTCACACAACTTCAGGAGGCACTGCTGGGCATGGTTTAGCCTCTTGGCATGGTATATGTGCAAGATGGTATTTCAATTTGTTAATGCCTCCCCCTTGCATTGTTTGTTTGTAATGAAAACAAGTTATCTCCCCTCTCTTTGCCCCAGGGATGGCATGTTTCCAACAAGGATCCCTTCTAACTGGGTTTGACATTGTGATTAAGACAATTTATAAATGTAAAGAACGCTGCAATAATATATAAATAGGAAAAAATATTAACATTTATGGTCTATAATTAAATTAAAATTAAAAAATTAGGGTTTGCAACTATAAAATTAAAAAAAATTGACAAAAACACCTAGGGTTTATTAAAAAAAAATTAAACACACTTAGGGTTTGTTCTTTGGTCCACTAAAACAAAATAGAAAAAAAAAATGTAAAAGAGAAATGAATTTTTTATTTAAAAAAAAAAAAAAACTTCCAAATACAAACTTACCTCTTAAATCTTTCTTGAAATCAATGGTGAGCTCTTTCCAATCCTTTGTAGACTCCTCTAGATGCACCAAAAGTAGCTAGAAACCTACCCAAATGTGATTCAACCACCGATTTTTGCTCGATCTTCCTGCTGGTTTCCCTTCAATGCAATCCAATTTTGGCTCAAAACTCTTTTTTTTCCTTATCCTTTGGCTTGAAAATGAAATGAACTTGCTTTTAGGGTGTAGGAGACAAATATAAGACACTTTGTTTTGAGTAATTTGCTTTTTTTTTTTCCTTTTTTTCTTTTTTCCTAATTTTTCCTTACCCAGCTGTGATCGAGTTTTCCCTACGGGACTCACCGATTCTGGCGAGTCCGGCGAGTCTCGCTCAGACCCAAGCCCCGAGTTTCCCAGACTCGTTCCAGGTCACTCACCTCGGGACTCGCCGAGTCTTGTAACACTGATATGTGTATTCATAGAAGGGGTTTGAAGTCTTTGTAGTAGTGCACTTTTCCATTTAGAATTTTGGATACTTTATAGTCCTGGCAGCTGTGGTAATTTACCAATTATTTTTGTTAGTACAACTTCTATCCCTGTTGTTGGTCCACTTTAGTTTTGTATTTATAATAGAAATAATTAATAGTGCTGTTTTGATTATATCTCTCTATCATTTGATTACAGATGAGCAAAAACTTCGAGCAATGGAGTTAAATTCTTGGCAGCTGCTGAGGTTACTGCAGGCACGCACTCCCAATTCAAAGTGTCTTATATCAGCATGCAATAAGGAAATGCATGATGGAAATTTGGAACGAGAAATGGGCCGTGAACAAACTGATGCAAAGTTATGCTATTCATTTCAAAGGGCTGTTTCTCTGCATGATTCTTGGAGGCAACAACAAAACTCTACAGGGTTGCAACTACTTTCTCTATTATATCAATGCAATTGAACATGTTCTATTCTTCTCTTTCTACTATATGGTTATTTGGAATATTCATTTTGAAATTTTAGATACGCGGCATTACTAAGTTGGATTCCAAACTCAAGTTGCTGATTGCATGCAGCAAATATCAAAGCAATAATGTTGGAGGTCCCAAAATCCCAATGGAGGCTTACATGGAGTTCTTAAGGACTGCCTCCGAATTATTAGCAAGAGGAAATACTGAGGTTTGAAGACATACTAATGTCAGAATGCATTACAGTGATATGGTTATCATGTTTTATATTTTCTTATGATTTCAGAATCAAGACTTTCATGATGCTGTGATTTAAAACTGATGTTTTGTGTGGGCTGCAGAAACCTTTTCATTTACTTGCAATTGGAGGCTTCCTGATGCTTGGATCACTCCTTTTGCTTCTTGGAATTTCTTTCCAAGTGTGCAAAGCATTTCATGAAATACCAGAGTGCCTGGCCTCTAAGTCTGATTTTTCAAATCACATTACAGATCTTGGAAAAGTAATAGCTATTCTTGGGATTTTCATACATGTTATTAGCTTGGGTTCTAGCTCCATGGTGGAGGAAGAGCAATATACATGGCATTTCCTGTTATCAACTTTGTGCATTACTTTTATACATAGAATTTGCCAAGTTTGGAATTATTTACCAGGAAAAACATTCAAATTCTTTTGGCCCCTGGATTCTTTTGGCCTATGCAGGGAATTGGATAATCCAAACTTAATTTCTAGATTGAATTGTGAAGCTGGGAGATCATTGAATGCCCAACAAATCAACACTTTTCAAGTTTTAACCGTCATTTTTGTGCTCATTACTGCAAGACTTTTAAGAGCATGGCACCAAGGTGGTGTCAACTGGACCCATTTGGCAGATATCTCAAAGTGGCTCGATGATGCTGGTCCTTGTGTCACAAAGTCTTTACAAATAACCTCAGTTCTCTTAACAATGCTGATGGGATTTCTTTTTTTCCTAGCAGTTAAACCAAGAAAGCTTTTTCAGACTTTTGTTGGTGCAAACATCTTAGGTTCTGGTTTTCTAATTTCAATGTTCATATTATGGCACCGAGATCAAATCATGCCATCATCAGATTATTGGCCAACATTAATGGCCCGATTAGTGTATGCTTCTCTTGGTTTAACTGCGGTGACAACACTGTTAGCTTTTCCTTGGAGCATATCCTTGCCAAATTGCAGCAGTGAAGTAGATTCTAAAATTCAGGAGTCTCAGTTATGCTCCAGTATTGGTGTAAATTACCTTGAAGAAGGAACAAGAACTTGCATCCATTTTATTGGAGTGGTCTATATATTTATCTGGTGCCTTCTACAGCTCCTACTTCAACACCCTGGAAATGCATGTCCTATTATGGTGCTTCTGTTACAACTTTTTGGAATGGTAAACTACTTTTACAATGCCGGGCCATACCACAAAGAATGGATCATGGTCAGTACTTTAAATCCTTTTGGCTTTCAGAGTTGAAGATGTTTAATTTTTTCAACTGTCAAAAGCTTAATGAGATTACATTATAAAAGTGAAAAAAATTGAGTGTTCTATCATTAGATGACTTATTTAAGAAACTTTTTTTGAAAAGTGTGTTACATTCCTAGTCACCAGGAGACTTAGGTATAGGGACAAGCACTGTGTACCTGTCTCCATACCTGCATCTTATGGTGATTGTATTTATACATAATATAGCTGTAACCTATTTATTTACTCCCATACCCTGATAAGAAATGGTGTTCCTGTATCCATACCCTTGTCTCTCTAGGTGATTATTGTTATATTGCAATATATAGACTGGAGAATATTACAGAAACCAGATGTGCATAAGCTTATTGAAAGATCTGTATTTTCTTTCTTTCAAAATGTGGAGGATGGCTTCTTCTTCATTGTAAACTATGAAACATCAAGATTAAATTGTAAAATTGGGCATGGATAGAAATTTATTCTTAAATACACATTTGTTGCAAAAT
This sequence comes from Cunninghamia lanceolata, assembly GCA_027924645.1. Classification (NCBI taxonomy): domain Eukaryota; kingdom Viridiplantae; phylum Streptophyta; class Pinopsida; order Cupressales; family Cupressaceae; genus Cunninghamia; species Cunninghamia lanceolata. Next base: position 1,445,908 of record BSBN01000736.1, on the reverse strand, counting down.
TGAGTCGTAATCACTAAAATAGTCAAAATATCGGTTATTGTCTGCTACAAAGATGCATATTAAAAATGCTTGTACTGATATCTCTAAATGTACAAGAGGATAACAAAAACTTGCTCTAAACACTATTACTATGAATAAGCAGAGGAGATGGTTCTTGGACAAAAAAACTGATATGTAAGAAAATAGTCAACTTCTGTCTGCTGCATATCTGACAAATTGATTTGTGAAGCAGTGACCTTTTCTTTACTCTTCATGCTCCTGCATATAAACTGTTTCTACTTAAAGCTCTGGGGGCTATGCTTTGGCAAGGCGAATCCCATGGACAGTGCATAAAGGAGCAACAAAGAAATGCCCTCTTAGGAAAACCAGTGCTTGCACTAAGAAACTCATAAAGAATATGCACGTGCAGCTATAGGGAAAGGCAATGTAGAAAGCAAAGGGAATGGCTTGTAATTGAAATCTGGTGGAATAAAAAAAATACGATTCTCCTGGTTTGTATTGTTGACTGGGCTATAACGTAATCAAAATATCAATGCAATCCATGTCCAGTGTGAATGATTACATCCACTGTCTGGGCTGGAGGAATTACTCAGGAGCTGAAGCTGAGTCATGCCGAAAATGTTGGCAGGGGAAATGATCCACTGAGGAGACGGCTACCTTTTTGCTCTACAGAAAACTGGCTAAGTGAGAGGCTTCAAGCAGACAAAAGGGGTGAAATTAGGCGCCATAAATATTTTTTATCTTCAACCAAAAAAAAATGTGATCACATCTTTATATGCCGAGTTTTCCACATCACTTGCCGGCAAATTTACCAGACTGCATTCGCTCGCAATTACTTGTGAGTCTGCGAGTTAATCAGAGTTTCTATACTATGCTATCCATTGTTTTCTCTTGTCCATAGGATTGCTACTTCCTGCAGTGTATTATTTGTCACCTTGATACCAAACATCTGAATTGCTAATCAACACACATGTTTTCTAAGAGAACCAAAATAGTTAACAAGTCTGTCTGTTTTATTCTTTGAGATTAAAAAACACATGTTCATTCACATTCAAAACTGATTACATTTGTTCATGCATTGAATTTGCTTATTGACTTGACTTGCACAGTTACAGCACTTGCAGGATATCAAGTTTAGGCTTCTTCTTGAAATACATTATTCTATCTTAATAATTCTGATAGAAATCTAATATATCTATAGGTACTACAATCAGTATTATCCTATGTAAGAAGATGCCAGTTTGTTCTTACAGATATATCACTTGCAGGATATCGTGTTTAGGCTTCTTCATGAAATACATTATTCTATCTTTCAAATAATTCCAATAGAAATCTGATGTATCTATAGGTACTACAATCAGTGCTATTCTATGTAAGAAAATGCCAGTTTGTCCCAAGGGTTTATTTAGTGTGGAGTATGTAAAAATTTGATGCATTGGCACTAAAAATGAGAATGTATTGTAAATATTTACTGTTTATGTGCGGTAACCTTCTTAAGTAGTATTAATTTGTAAGAGGCTTAGATAGAATTGATTAGAATGAATTCCCTTGATATATTCTTAAAATAATTTGTTAACATTAATAACCGTATTTGCATGCTTTCTCCAAAGGTCATCACTATGTACTGGTTAGGGATGGCAGGTCACTTTGGACTTGGAAACAGCAATACCCTTGCCACAGTTGATGTGGCAGGTGCATACATTGTAAGTGTACTTGATAATATATTGTACTGTCCCTTTTCAAAAAAGCATATGATCCTTATTTGATATACAGTTTGCTGGTATATTAATAGTCAATTTAATCAACTTTACTCCATAATTCTGTTTGACAGGGACTAACTAGCTACTCAACAGTCCTATCAGGCATTTTATTGTTTATTATTACATATGGATCACCGATGCTATTTGTCTTTGGCTCAATGCTGTGTTCATCTTTCAAGGAAGGAAGAAACTCTGTGTGTATTACTAAAGAAGAAAGATGTTCAGGATATTTCTTTCTGAAGACAATTGCCCTTCCATGTGTTTTACCATTGGTCTTGAATTCCATCGTGTTGGTTGGATTCACTGGTGTATTGGTGCTTATGAGGAACCATCTATTTGTTTGGAGTGTCTTTTCACCAAAGTAAGTAACAAGTACTATATCCATGCAAGCATCAAGCCATTCATCTGCACATACAAATTATTATTTTCAGGGATCTGAATAATAGAGAAAGATAACAGATAAACTTTCCTGTAACTAATGCTTTGTAGAATTGCATATGCAAAATGAGTAGTTTATATAAGTAGACAGAATTAATGTTCAGCCAAACCATGAAATGGAATATTTCTTGTTGACCTTGTAACACATACAGATTAGGCATATTGCAAACATGCATCATCAATGCTCATCATCTTTCTATGGTTTGTAAAATGTTAATATGGATTTATCTGGAGTGTTGTTTTTGGCTTTTAGTCCATGCCATATTAATAGTTAATGTTATGGTTTTGCATATGTAGTTTTCTAACCTCCTTTTTTTAATGATTTTGCAGATATCTATATGTCTGTGCGACAACAATCTGTATATACACTGGTACATTCCTTATTGCTTTCACTGGACTCTATTCAAGTTTTGTGATATATGTGAGGTCCAAGTTATCTTAGGTTGGATTTGGCTCTGAAAAGATAAAATTTCTAAGAAATGCGCCAAAGAATGAGTTCTGTGTTGGTTGAAAAGTTTTTGCATTTTGAGAACAAATGTATAGTGTTACCTGTACCTGTGCGTAACTGAGTTCATAAGAGATCTGCAAAGAGGCCTACCGCAGCTTCCAAAAAACAATCATCTATTTCTGTTCAGTGTATTAAAGAAAACATCTATTTATCAATGCAAGAGGTATTATTTATTATCTTGCACATAAAATGTCTTGTGCTTTATTTCCCTGCCTCAGTTTCTCTTGAAGATGTGCATCTAAACAACTTAGAAATGGTAATTATAACAGAAGCTTCAGATTTCAATTACAATTTGTAACCTCTTACAGAGTTAACTAAATCTGGTCATCTCTTATGGCCCTTTGTAGACCTAGCTTTTTCCCACAATTTGGGGCATGCTGCGAGTCTTTCATGTCAACATTTTGTAAGTTAATAACAAATGAAGTCATTTAAGAAGGTTTCATTAAAGGATGTTCTTGGCTACTATAGAAAAAGTAGAATGATAATGTTCAATTCGTTTTACCACTGTGTAATTACAGACTTCTCGTATTTCTCTGCATAAACCTCTTGGTTTGTAATGAAATTTATCATAAAGGCCGTAGTCAATGTTTGCTGTTTTGGCATGTAATGAACATCGATACTAAAATTAAATAAACTAGCAATAACAACTTTAAAAAGTTGCATGAGGTGTTGATGACAAAGAGGAAGAACATAACAGTATGAACAAAAGCTTGAGATCTAACATTTTTAAAACATTGTTTGAAGGTGAAAGGCCATAGTCAATGTTTGCTGTTTTGGCATTTAGTGAACGTTGATATGAAAATTAAATAAACTAACAGCGAACATTTAGTGCAGCTAAAACCCTACCTTTGGTCAATTTTCCTTTGCTATGTATGTTTTGTCTTGTGGTGTGGATGTACAAAACAAATTTCACATTTCTTTTTCAATTTAAAATTTTAGAAAGCTTGAATAAAAACATAGACAATTTAAATGAAAATGGCTTGATATTTTGGGGCTCCAAATGCCAAAAACATTTAATATCTAATTTTAACTTGGACTATAAAGGCCATATAAGTTCATCCATGAGAAATTTTAATTAAATGAATTTTCATGTATGGCATATCTTCTTATCTACACTTAGTTGTATACCTACGTTTGAATTATTGAAAGGTTAGTCATAGGGAGGTGTTTTGTGGTAGATTAGAATGAGAGAGTTTTGCTTATCAGTTCTGCAATGCTCAAATGTAACCTATGGTGACTATGCAACCTCTAACAAGATGAATCATTACTACACATTGCTAATGTGTGAAGTCTCTTGGAAACAAGGCAATTTATTCAAAACATGTTCGTAGGCTAGCTATTAAATGAAGTTTATCCATTAGACGTAATGGCTTTGGAAGCATTTTTTCAGATGTTATGAAATTAAAACTTATTGACTTCATTCAGTAAACAAGATTTCTATTTCTGTTATGTATTGAGTGGAAATGATTTTGTTTAAATGATGCAGTGGTTAAAAGAGACAGACCTTAACCAAGATCAAAGGTCAACGACCAAGTATTGAGAAACAATTCATTATTAGACTGAAAATGAAGTGGAAACAAATCGTTTCACTATCGTGGCTTATATGATGCTTGTACATATTGGCATCATCTGGTCATAGCAGTGGTACCCAAGAAGGATGTTGCATTGATGTTGGACTCCCACTTTGTTAGAAAAGTTTGAAGTCTATGTCTGTGATTTGCATGCCCATCTTCCACTTAGTGTCAGTTCATAGCATGATGTTAACTACTGAAAAATATGATGCTTTAAAAAATTGAAATGCTTAAATTTGTTTTCAAATCCTAACATACCTTAAAACTAAAATTAATTTCTTCTCATCTTGGATTGTTGTGTTTGTCATTGTAAATTCATATAAGATGTAAATAGAGAAACCATAAGTTTCTATTAAATTGGCCAGTCTTGATCTCTATTTTCTTAAACAAGTTGTTTTCTATTATATAATGTTTGAAACCCAAAATCTAGGTGAATTATTTATCATAATAGAATACAAGTGTGGCTAGCAGAGATGAAGGTAGTAGCCATGGCATTGAAGTGAAAGCATACATGCGTTTATTCCACATTGTAGCAAATATAGCTTTAGAACTTTGCCTATAGCTTTCTATTCATATAAGATATGTATAAACTTAGAAGTCATAATATGATACAGGCTTGTAAAGTTTCTAATAACTCGGCCAGCCTTGATTTTTATTTTGTTATACAAGCTTTCGTCTATTATATAAAAATAAAAAACAAATGTTGTTTAAAATATCTATTACAATACAACTCCCACATGTAAGTGTGAGAAGTTGAGTTGAAGATGACCATACCAATGAAATGGAAGCATACGTGCATTATACACCATATTGTAGCAAATTATCATAGCCACAAGCTTTTGTATGTATATCAACTAAATTATCTAGAAAACTCAATTTTAGAGAAATGGGGATTCCATCTTTGGAACCATCACCTAGCAACTATATTCAAATCTAATATGTGCTACCTTTATTCATATACGCCTACATCCTATTTGAAAATGGCATTCATTTCCTCAATTCCCATGTGGTGGCTATGGCTAATCTTGTTCTACCTTAAATTTATTGGATACTTGAGGAAATTTTAGATGGCTTTTGTTTTAGAATGTCATGTATCTTTGGCTGTAGATCGAAGCCATAATCTAATAGGAAATACATCAGTATAATTAATCTTTATCATGGATATGCTAATTCCTCACAAATAAAGTTTATACAAATTGGCTAGTCTTGATCTTTATGTTCTTATGCAAGCTTTTGTCTATTATATATATTCAAAACCTAAACATTGACTGGAATATCTATTATAATAAAATTCATTGAGATAAGTGTGACTAGTTGAGTTGATAATAGCTATGGCAATAAAGTGAAAGCATGCATGCATTCACTCCACGTTGTAGCACATCTAGCTTCAATATTTCGCCTATAGATTTCCATTTGTGGAAGGTATATATATATAATTCATAATATAATAAAGGAATTTTTATCATCATCTTTATATGGAAATACTAATTTACACAGATGTGCTACTTCCCTACTAATAAAGTTTTTAATAATTTGACTAGCCTTGATTTTTAAAATCTTACAAGCTTTTGTCAATTATATAATGCCAAAATCCAAATACCAATTGAAATATCTAATGCAATGCAACTCCCACAAGTAAGTTACTAGTTGAATTGAAGATAGTAACTGTAATATCCCCAATGAGATCTGCCCTATATTCTGTGTTTTATTTTCTGATTTCTGCCCTAGATTTTTGCACTTTAGAATTCTGCTCCAAACCCTAGAATTCTGATTTATTTTTCTGATTTCAAACAAGTAGGAACAGCAAACATATATGCATCCGAAATGCTCAAATAATATAGCAATAATGAACCCTTATGACAATAGTTTCAATCATGAACTCATCCAACAATATATGAACAACCAATTGCACACAAAATGGAAACAAATCTGATTTCTGAATTATGTCAGACTGCTGTTACAAATCAAAACTTCTGAATATTCAATTAAATCAATCATATAGTTCAAACATGCCCAAATACATGTCAGAAATCTGCCCTTACAAATCAGACCTAATAATAGGTTCGTACACACCAAAATGGTGTAGAATGATGCTCCACAAACCCTCTACAATGATGGTGCTTGGGCTGCTGCTAGGATTAGGGTTTAGAAACCCTAAACAATGGTGAAATCACCTCCAAGGCCACTCCTCTAGGTGTGGTGCTCCAAACTAGGGCAAGCCCTAATGCAATGAACATACAAAAATGCCACAATAATGATCCTCCAAGTGTGGCGCACAAGTCTAGGGTAAAACCTAGTGCCTAGTCACCAATGAAGTGCAATTATGAACTCTGTATGAATCCACCTCCAAAGTGTGATTGGATTTTCATCCAATCCACCTATCTTCCTTAGGGTTTTCGTCCTAGGAAGGTGTTGAACCAAAAGTTGCAGCCAAGAGATAAATCTCCAATGAAAAGGAACATGAATGAATGATGATGGAAATGCCTCAAATGACCTTTCTATTTCACTTTTTTTCCCTTCTTCCAGGGCCGACCTCATGCTAGGTGCCCAAAAGAACAAAATAAATATTATATTATATTTTTCTATTATTTCATCTTTCCACCCTTCAAGGGCGAACCACTTATGCACATGATAACTCATATTTTTGACCTCAAATGAAGTCGTCCTCCTCAAGGAAAAATATTATAAATTATTCTTATTTCTCCAAATGTATTTTCCATATTTTCCTCCATTTTCCATTCTCCAACTTGGTCGCTCCACCTGAGGGCAAATTATTTCATTAGTGTTGACTTCATAAAAAATTCCACAAAATTATGCCAAGTCATCTTCCACAATCATTTTGCCCTACAAAATTGGCTAAGTGTGAAAACTCACCAAAAAGGTCATTCCCTGAGCCCTCCGGCTTAGCCTACTAGAATAAGATAGGCTAGCCAACTCCACTAAGTGATCACTTCAAAAATGGGGACATTACAGTAACTATGAGAATGAAATGCTTGCATAGATATTGTACTCAATATTGTAGCAAATAATCATAGCTCCATAGCTTTCTATGTAAAACAACTAATTTGAGCAACTAGATAACTCAATTTTAGGGATGGGTAGTCATCCCTACACCCATCTTTTAGTAACTATATTTTTAAATGTAAGATGATGGTGTCTTTATTCATATACTACCATATTTGAAAATGACATCCCTACCCTTGATACCCATGTCTCATGGTGGTTGTGGATATCTTTTCTCTTTCAAAATTATTAGACTCTTGAAGTTGATTTAGATGGTTATTGTGGGCTATTTGTATATGTTACTTTATGCCCTTAAAATTGCCATTGATATTTATTGTGGGCTATTATATATCTTCTTAACTCCACACATTAAACATGAGAGCAAGTTCAATGCATATAAAATCTAAGCTTAACTCAAAATATTTGCCATGACATGTTGGGTCAAGTTTTAAGAGCATAGCAAATAACTAGGTGGATAATTGTTACCCGACATACATTCTCGTTGAACATTTTCACCTATTTTTGCAAAAAGGCATCTAAGTATATTTATCTCATTGTTTCTTATGGGTGTAGCTTGTTATATGTGGGAATTAATTTGATCTGTTGAACATATTATCTTGATTGGTGCCAATGTAATTGATGTTTAACGTTGTAGACTCCATACCCTTGTACATATTTGTGTCGTCCCATATTTTGAATATTGGTAGGATTCTTCATTCAATTATTTAGAGTTAACCTCCATATCCCAAAGCTCTAATAGTATTGCCACATCATAATAGACTAGGTATAGATACTTTTAGCAAATATGACACATGAAACAAGGTTGTATTAGACAAGAATTTGCGACAATTTTTGTAAATTGTAAATTTTGCAAAGACATGGCTCTCAAGTTATCTCCCATTGCATTGCATTGTATTAAAGACATCTACATAGGTCATGGTGTTAAATAATAAGCTTAGATTATTTAATGAGATAACAAACATGGGATTGTAATGAGCTAAGACTATGAGATGGACAGTATATGTAATGGCAAAATATAAAGGATGTTATATTGAACAAAGGTTAGATGGGTTGTGTGGGATATCATGTCTCTAATGTATGTGATGATATATGTTTTTTATTGCAATAATCAAGTACCCATTTAAAAATTTGTACGAATACAAATTTTGTAGTTATGGAAATATGCTTGTATTTTCTCAAATGTGTGTTACTTGTAATTAGGACTAGCACTATTTAGTTGATGTATATTTGGTTACCACAATTTTATGCCAAAATTTGGTTTCATTGTTGGGACTCTAGTTGGCTAATGCCTAAAGGTAGCTAACCATTAGCATTTGGAAACCAACAATACCTAGAATTGAAGATTGATGGTAAATAACATTGAAGAATTTTTTCTAAATCAAAATAAAAAAGATTGTGAGCAATTTATCCAAGTGAGATCACGATTCTTTATAGCATGTGAATCATTTTTGAAGTTCTTTTCATCATTTCTTATGGCTCAAGTTTATAAGGAGGGCACACACCATCTAGTTTTGAGATTAAGAAATCGTTCTTCTAGCCATTAGAGAAATTGAAAGAATTAGAAGGAATGAATAAGAGTTAGATGAGGAGTATAGACTATTGTGTCATGTCCCTTTTTTTACTAAAGAAATAATTAATAATAATAATAACTTAAGTTGTCCTAGTGAGGTTATTTTATAACATTCTAAAAATGACGATTTATGTTTAATTATTAAAAAGAGGGCCTAAGGTAACATTAAAAATTGTCTTTAGGAAAGAGAGCTAAAAATAATATATTAAAAAGGTGTTTCTTGACACTTCAAAAAGGAGGCAGGAAAATAAATTAAAAATTAGAAAAGATGATTATAAAAGGAGCTGGGCTTAGAACAAAGCATCCATTGTTTTCGTTATCAAAATTCTTTTCTCAAAGATTGAGCACTTGTGTTCATCTTTTGGCTAGAAGATTAAAAACCCTCTTGGTATCGAAATTTGGAGGATGGAAACCCTCTTGGTTTCCAAATTAGATTTGAGGATGAAAACCCTCTTATCTATTAGAGGTGATTCCATCCATGGATTGCATTTGTGTGGAAAGATTAAGGTTTCAAGAGCATATTGAAGATTTTAGAAGTTGTAAAGATTTATAGTTTTTTCCAACTTTTAGTTTGGTTATTTAGGTTTGTAGTGGTGTTTAATGTCAACTTGTTGCAATAGTTGGTGTGGTGTGAGTATCTATTTCAGTTGTTTTAGTTTTCAATGTGGTAGATATATTATATATTTGTATGTTGGCAATTATTGCATCATATTTAGAGATATTAATAAATTTGTTATTCCTATATATTTTTGTGTTCTAATTGATCCATGTGTTACACGAATATTATTCATATTATTGTTATTGCTATAATATTCCTACCATACATGTTTGGTTTGGGAAGATATCATTTGAATTTTTGAATATGTTGTACATATTACATATTACAAAGGGAGTCACAAGGGTTATTAAGTCTTATCATACATCAAAATATTTAGCCTTATTTGAGGAGGCAAGGTTGGGCAAAACTGCAAACTTCTTGATCAAAATTCACTGTAGAAGGTTTGAACTCAACAAGAGATTGCAAACTTTATAAAGATTTGGTGCCTTGTTTCTTAGTGGGGTTGTGTGCTACTCTTGGTCCCATAGGCTGCTTTGGCCTTGTGGACGTTATTACAATCTTTCATTCATTCATTCAACCGTACCCCCTTGTTTATTAATCATAGTTTTTGGTAATATATTGTGATGGTTGTACAAAGTCATTTATGAATCACGATAGTTCAAAGATATTATAAGAGATGTCATATTTATTCAAAGTTCCAGCAAATGAACTTAAGCTTGGGCATCACATTTTATTGGAGATCGTTGTAGCATTTCATAGAAGAAGTGTAACATGCTATACATAATAGAGGGACTATAGAAGTTGTTGTACAGGAAGGAATCATAACCATTTTAATAAGGTGCTGAGTTATTACAAGTCTAAGATGTCGTACATATCTTATATCGATGGGGCTATCGTATGGATGTTGGGAGGCCATGATTCAAGCTTTAGGAGCTATGATCCATAATATTGTTGAGGGTTATTTAAAAAGAAGTTATCCTACTTTTTTCTAGGCTTTGTACATTTTCTCAAGTTTGTCGTACCTTCTTTGGGGTAGTCTATAATGAGTAATATTATTCATTGTTATTTTTTGTAGTTTGGTATCCAACTGTCAATAATATTTTTCAAAAATATTAATATTTGGGTTTGTTGGTATTTGTTGTTACTAAATCATTTGCTTGGTAGTGGATTGCAATTGAATAATATTAAAGAAATTTGGGTTTATTGAATGATATTTATAGAAGGAAATTTGTTGTTCCTTTTATGCTGTAATGTTAGTTTTCAAATAGTTGTAATATAGAAATATCATATGAAGTATTCATAGCAATAGTTGTTTTGGTTGGATATACTATTATTTGTTGATCATGGGTGAGTGCGAGATCATGATGGGCCAACCAGTGGCAATGGAGAAAAAACTTGTTGAATGAAAAAGTGCAAACATTTACACTAATATTTAGATTTGGATAGAAAGGGTGTTAATATTTCTAGATCAAATATGGATTCCCTCCAAAAATGCCTTGGGATTACCTCATATTTATTAGGCAAGTGGGAGTCCCAAAACTTGCCAAAGAAACTTGCAAAACTAGTCATTTAGTGTTATCCTGAATTTTTTCACAATTTCATCTTTGAAGCTGACAAACTTTTTTGTAATTAAATTTAATCAAATGAAAAAGGTTTATAGAGGAAGCTATTAAGATTCTAAAAATATAAAATATGCCTAATAATAATTTTAATTTGTAATTACCATAATTTTCTACATACGCTATGTCTAATTTCCTAATAGATATACATATTGAAAAACATCCATAACTTTCAACATATTAATCATTTTTTAAATCTAAAAGATGCGTCACATTCTAGGATTTATTGGGTATACATTAAAATTTAAATTTTTTTAATTTTCATATATTTTTGACCAAGTTAGGTTGGCTAGAAAATTAATTTTTAATATTTTAAAAAAGTCACAGTAAAAAAAACAAAAATAATTATTTATTTACTTAAAAAATTCAAAAAAATATGTGTCACATTCACTCATGTGTCCTTTAACTAAATCCAAATAATGGAGGAAAAAATATTATATTTTTCTCATACTTAGGTTGGCTGAAATGACACATACTTTTTACGTTTTTCTGAAAATTTTAGTAGTGCTTCATTCAAATATCCAATTTTCACCAAACTCTTTTTAAAATTTTCAAAAAAAAAGTAGTAGCCCATAAACTACATTCAATTTGTTACAAATTTTATTACTATCTTATTTCTATATTGTGTAGATAACTCATTCAATTTTTGACATGAAGTTACTTAAGTCTGTTTTTCACATTTACATTGCCACTTAGGGGTAGTGTTTGGTCCATCATGACCCTGCACTCACCCTCATATAAGTGATTTTAGTGATCTATTACCACATGATAAAATTTGAGTGATTCTCCACCAAGTTTGATATTGTTATTGTAAATGATAATGAAGTCTTGATGGATTAGCCACCAAGACCCGCATATCAATCTTTTAGATTTGTCATTGCATGCATCAATAGGCTGTGCGACCTGTTGCAAGTAAGTACAATTGATTTAATATCAGTGCTATCTGAATCATCATATGCTCTCACCCTGCCCATTCTGGGATCTCGATGATCAAAAGGTGTTGAAGTTATGCATTAATATTGAGAATTGTCCATTAATCAGATACTTCAGTTAGGGACATTACATATTGGTTTGAGACAACCTTCAATTTATTCATAATGACTAGGATTGTGTTGGAAGTGTTGTCAATGATGTCAAAGGTGCATAAATATATTATCAGTGATGTTAAAAGGAAGTTCAGAGATGAAGATGACAAAGAAAAGATAATAAGGTATGAATGATTTCTACCTAAAGTATCAAAAAAATTTGGTTTGCAAGTTTTCTGGTGACCAGCAGAGTTTGGGGTTTCAGCCTTACCCCTTCTCCAGGTTGAGGAAATAAGAAGGGCCAGACTGGAAGGCCTGATAGTGAAACTCTGATATATGTTAATTGGTAGTGCATCCACGCAAAGGATAGTTGTCAGAGCCAAGTCAATTCTATGTTGTTGCGATAGGCTGCCACATGTACAAGGTCAGTCAAAGGACTTTGAAGAGCGCATGATCGCAGCGTCAGTTAAGTGGGACCCAATTAGGGGTGTGCTGATGCGAACTATTGACACATGGACATAGAGCGCATGATCGTTGCATTAGTTAAGTGGGCCCAATGAGGGGTGCGCTGATGCGAATTGTTGACACATGGCCGAATTTGTACGGAGCTCGTCGCCCGATAAGGAAGGCGGTAGACAAGAATCCCGACGCTTGATAGCTCTACTAAGGAAGAATCAAACGGGATCAGAGGAGACCTTCTAAGGCTTTCAAAGAGGAAGGTGGAAGACTAGAAGCTCGATCTCTGACACTCCGCGAGTTCAATTAATGCAAAAGGAAAAGATACAAAGCGTGGAATTTTAGGCCGACTTGATAAGATAGATTAACGACTAGTGTATTCATATATATATATATATATCCAACTTGGAAACAGAGATCAGAAGGTTAAATGTTGGCGCCATTACTGTAGCGTGCGGGTTTCTCAGATTTGGGTCCTGACCTGTTTTTGGGTAGACCTAAGTCAATGTAAACTGGGCCTTGTTTCAAGCATGCAGACATTGGAATTTTAATTTGGGCCTGGTCCTTTTGAAATGAATACGTTGGAATTCAAAATGTGGTTGCCGACTTTGAAAATTGTTTTATTCTGCTTTGGTGAATGTAGTGCTGACATGGAAATCATTTGTTCTACAGTTTGGTATAAATGAAAGATCAGTTTGTGCATTTATAAGTATCCGTGTGAGCGAGTATGTGTGTGTAAGACTTGAAGCGACAAATCTAAACATATACGAAGTGACTGGATAAGCAAAGTATAAGCTATCATCAAGAGATTAGGTGTGAACAAACAAGTTGAGTTGAAGTGTGCGAAGGGCATGAACTGGATATGATTCTAAGTTTGCACAGTAAGTTTTGTTTATATTGAGAATTGATTCTATTTCAGTTTGCTAGGTTGAAGCTTAGTCTATAGAGAGGTTGAAGCCTCAGCTTGTAAGTGTTGTAGCACTTCAGGGAGTTGTTGCTTCCTTTGGGTTGTTGCTCATAAAACTTTGTATCAGGGAGTTGTTGCTTCTATACTAAGTTGTAGCTCAGTTTGTATGGGAGGTTGGAGCCTCAGATAGATTGGAGCCTATTGTTGGGTTGGAACTCAGTTTCTGTGGGAGGTTGGAGCCCATTGTTGGGTTGATGCTCAGTTTGTTTTTGAGATTGAAGTCTCTGGTAGGTTAGATCCTACAGATTTGTAAATAGGATTGTAGTCCTTCTCAGGTTGAAATTCCTGTGGGTTGGAGCCTACAAAATATTGTAATTCACTGTTTCATTTTTGTGAGGCTGGATTTGGATAGTAGATCCAAGCAACTTGCTCACCATGGTTTTTCCCATCTTGGGTTTCCACGTAAATCTGGTGTTATGGTCTCTTATGTGGATGTGTGATTTTGCTTATGCTTGCATAGTTCTTTCATATTCTAATTGATGCAGTAGAGATCTTGTTGTTACAGTAGAATTATTTTAAAAAGTAACATATACTGATTCACCCCCCTCTTAGTATATTAGTGTGTTCTAACAATTGGTATCAGAGCTAAGTTCCTTGGTGCAACCTAACAACTAAAGGTAGATCTTGGATTTGTACACATGGCTCAGGAAGGATCGGCTTCTAACAGAGCACCTCTATTTGATGGAACTAACTATGCCTTTTGGAGTATAAGGATGAAAGCCTATCTAACTTCTCTAGGGTATGATGTTTGGAGATCTGTGATGAGAAATGCAAGCAAAGACACATCTAAAAAGGAAGCTACATTCAAAACAACAAAGAAAGAAGAAGCCCTATTTATGGCTATGGAAATCTTGGACAACCCAAGCAACGCTGCTGTTAATGAAGAAGACATGACAATCATTGATGAAGAAGAATATGAAGTTGATCTTGAAGGTGAACTGATCTCTGCTCTTGAAGACTTGGATCTAGCAAGGAAAGAAAATGAAGAACAAAAGATGAAGCTCATAGAATTGGAGGAGATGATTGTTAACTTGAAGATTTAGATTGAAGAAGGAAAAAGAATTGCAGACATGGTGAATACTACCTTCAAAGCCAAATCAGATGAATTTTTAAAACTTGAAGAAGAAATTGTTTCATTAAGAAAGGAGGTTGAAAAGGTTCATGCTCAATTGAGTAAGAATATCAAATTTGGTAAGAGCTCTAAAATTTTGGATGATATAATAAACATTCAAAGGCCTTTATTCATTAAGTCAGGTTTGGGCTATGATGAAGAAGTCACACAATCTTTTGTTCGGACAAAGAAGACTAACCCAGAGAAGGCAATGTCAAATGAAGAAATCCCAATGAAGAAGGATAGTACAAAAATTGAAGAAGTTGATTCCATTCTTGTTATTTCTCAAAGAAGAAGATTCAGAAGATCAATTCCTACAAGACAAACTTTCAAGAACAAGTTTAATTTTGGTTTCTCTGGTTATTGTTTCAATTGCAATCATTATGGTCACAAAGCTATTAAATGCAAATAAAAAATGAGGAGAAGCAATTTTGTAAGTAGAAATTATTTTGCTCCTTTGTTTGAGTTCAACATAATATGTCATATTTGCAACAATTTGGGGCACATAGCAAGGTTTTGTAGAAGTGGCTTGGCAAAGTCAAAATCTCAAATGATTGATTTTGATAACCAAGAAAAGAGGATAAACATTTTTGAAAATCAAAAGTTAGATTAGAAGAAGGAATGGAGAATCAAGAACAATCATGAAGGTGAAAACTTAGTGATTGTCCAAACTACATTTCATACACAAGGAAAAGAAAATCCTTGGGTTGTAGACAACAGTTGCTCAAGTCACATGACAGGGGACAAGAGCAAGTTTCTCAGTCTTGAAAAGTGGAATGGTGGATCAGTCAAGTTTGGAGACAACACCTCTGCAAAGATATGTGGTAAAGATACAATAAGCATTGATGGAAATAATAGGACTAAATATGTTCTTTATGTAGAAGGTCTCAAGCACAATCTTCTTAGTGCAAGTTAGATGTGTAGCAAAGGTTATAATATCATCTTCCATGCACAAGGATGTGAAATCAGAAGAGCAAGTACTGGCAAACTTGTGGCAGAAGCAAGCAAAACATAAAATAACTTGTACAATATTTGTGTAGTCAAAGGAAAGAGTTGCCTTTTAGGACAGACTGATGAGAGTTGGTTGTGGCATAAGAGGATGGGGCATATTAACTTTGACAATCTTGTGAAGATCAGCTCTCAACTTTGAGTTAGAGACATGCCAAGGATTGCCAAAGCATCTAGCACCTTTTGTAAAGAAGGTCAAATTAGGAATCAACCAAGGACCAATTTCAAGGCCAAGGAACACCACTCTACATAGCCTTTGGAACCAATTCATATAGACTTATGTGGTCCTACCAAGACAAGAAGTCTTCAAGGTGAAAGGTATTTTTATGTTGCTCATTGATGACTATTCTAGGATGACTTGGGTTACATTTTTGAAAGATAAATCAAAAGCATTTAGTAGATTTAAAATTTTCAAATCTATGGTTGAGAATGAAATGAATGCTAGAATCAAGTGTTTAAGATCAGACAGAGGTGGTGAGTTCACATCAAATGAATTTGAAGAACATGGGATAAAAAGACAATACATTGTTGCAAGGACTCCTCAGCAAAATGGAGTAGTTGAAAGGAAGAATAGAACAGTCCAGGGGATGGCAAGAACATTGTTGAATGAAGCCAAGTTGCTTGATGTGTATTGGAAAGAAGCAGTTCATACCGTTGTTTATATTCTTAATAGGGAACAACTCAAAGTGAATAGCACTAAGACACATATGAGCTATGGAAGGGCAGACCTGCATCAGTCAAATATTTTAGAATTTTTGGAAGCAAATGCTACATCAGAAGAGATGAAGACAATTTGGGTAAGTTTAACTCAAGATCTGATGAAAGAATTTTTCTTGGTTCCTCAACTAGAAGCAAGGCTTATAAATGCTACAAAAAGAGGTTGAAGAAGATAGTTGAGAGTGCAAATGTTAGGGTTGATGAAAAGCTACATCCATCCACACATGATCAAGATGTTGATTGTTCAGATGATTCAGCCTGCTGCGTAGATGATTCAGTCGGTACAAAAGAAGAAAATGAAGTTGCAGAAGAAGTGACACCCATAGAGACCACCAAGTCACCTACAAAGTTCATTCAAAAGAATCATTCTAAAAATTAGATAATTGGATATAAGAATAAAGGAGTTATGACTAGGAGAAGTCTCAGAGAACAAGTAAACTTCTCACTATTGTCCAAGATAGAACTAAAGAATTTTTCTGAAGCTAGCAAGGATGAAAGTTGGACTGATGCAATGCAAGAAGAGTTAAACCAGATTGAGAAGAATAAAACTTGGGAACTTGTCCCAAGGCCAAAGGGCAAGAACGTGATTGGAACCAAGTAGGTTTTCAGAAATAAGTTGAATGAAGACGGGGAAGTTGTTAGAAACAAAGCACGATTGGTTTGCAAGGGCTATTCACAAGTGGAAGGCATTGATTTTGAGGAGATGTTTTCTCCTGTGGCAAGAATGGAAGCAATAAGGATGTTTCTTGCATTTGCAGTTCACAAAGTCTTCAATGTATATCAAATGGATGTCAAATATGTTTTCTTGAATGGTGACTTGAAGAAGTTTACATAGAGCAGCCTGAAGGATGGTATGCAGACTCAAGAAGACATTATATGGTCTCAAACAAGTGCCTAGGGCATGGTACACAAGGTTGGACAAATAACTACACCAGTGAGGTTTCAAAAAGGGGATTGCTGACAACAATCTTTATGTCAAGACTGTGTGTGATGATAGGTTGATAGTTGTAGTATATGTTGATGATATTATCTTTGGTGGAAATGATGCGATGTACAAGATGTTTTCCTAATAGATGCAAAAAGAGTTTGAGATGTCTATGATTGGTGAGCTTTCATTTTTCCTTGGACTTCAAATTGCTCAAATAGACAAGGGTATGTTCATTTCAAAAACTATGTCAAGGAGATGTTGAAAAATTTTGGTATGGATGACTGCAAACTTGTGAGCACACCTATGGTTATTGGTTGTCATCTAAGCAAGGATGATGAGTCACCTCAAGCTGATCAGACTCTGTATAGATCCATGAATGGAAGCTTATTATACTTGACTGCATCTAGGTTGGATATTATGCAAGTAGTTTGTATGGTAGCTAGATTTCAAGCTGATCCAAAATAAACTCATGTGAAAGCAGTTAAAAGGATTTTCAGATATTTGAAGAACACTTTGGATTATGGATTGTGGTATGAGAAGGGAAAGGATTTCTCTTTGACAGCATATACAGATGCAGATTGGGCTAGCATCACTGATGATAGGAAGAGAACAAGTGGTGGAGCATTCTTTCTAGGTGGTAGATTAGTTTCATGGTTAAGCAAAAAGCAAGATTCAATTGCCTTATCAACAGCACCAACAGAATACATTGCAACAACAACTTGTTGCACTCAGGTTTTGTGGATGAAGCAGGCATTGAAGGATATAGGAGTTGTATATGATGAACCCATTTCAATTTTGTGTGACAATACATGTGCAATTAAAATATCAAAGAATCCAATGATGCATTCAAGAACCAAGCATATATCCATTAGGTGTCACTTTTTGAGAGAAAAGGGTTGTTGATCAAGAGGTGAAATTAGAATATGTGCCTACAAAGGATCAAATTGTAGATATCTTTACAAAACCCCTTCCTAAAGACACATTTGAGTATTTAAGGCAAAAGTTGGGAGTGATATCACTCTCATCATTTCAGTAAAGCTTATGATGAAGCATCTGTCTAGGGGGAGTAGCACAAGGCATATTCTTCATCCTTGTTTGGACAGTGGCTACCTCTCAGGGGGAGTAGGTAGAAAGAAGACAACTTGGATGATCAAAGTTTGGTGTGACATGGTGAGGAGAAGCATTACAGTCAGGGGGAGCTTGTCTTTGGAGTTTTAGATTGCAGTTTGAAAGTGGTTGGTTGCATCCCTTTGCCATTGATCTCAAAGGGGGAGAGATTTCAGAAGTTGTGTTACAGTTCAAGGAGAGATAGAGTAAGGGGGAGCTTTGCAAAAGAAGAAGTTTATGTTTGTGTTGCCATCAATGACAAAGGGGGAGATTGTTGGAAGTGTTGTCCTTGATGTCAAAGGTGCATACACATATTATCATTGATGTCAAAAGGATGTTTAGAGATGAAGATGACAGAGAAAAGATACTAAGGTATGAATGATTTCTGCCTAAAGTATCAGCAAAAGTTGGTTCGTAGGTTTTTTGGTGATCATCGAAGTTCAGGGTTTCGGCCTTACCCCTTCTCTAGGTTGAGGAAATAAGAAGGGCTAGAGTGGAAGACCCGATCGCAAAACTCTGATATATGCTAATTGGTAGTGCATCCACGCAAAGGATAGTTGTCAGAGCCAAGTCAGCTCTGCAATATTGCGATAGGTTACCACGTGTACAAGGTCAGTTGAAGGACTTCGAAGAGCGCATGATCGCGGTGTCAGTTAAATGGGACCCAATGAGAGGCTCACTAATGCAAATTGTTGACATGTGGACGTAGAGCGCATGATCACGATGTCAGTTAAGTGGGACCTGATGAGGGGTGCACTAATGCGAACTGTTGACACATGGCTGAATCTATACAAAGCCCATCACCTGATAAGGAAGGCGGTAGACAGGAAGCCTGACACCTGATAGCTCTACTAAGGAAGAATCAAATGGGACCAGAGGAGACCCTCTAAGGCTTTCACAGAGGAATGTGGAAGACCAGAAGCCCGATCTACGACACTCTGCGAGTTCAATTAATGCAAAAGGAAAAGATACAAAGCGTGGGATTTCAGGCCACTTCATAAGATGGATTAATGACTAGTGTATTCAAAGATTTATATATATATTTAGCTGACTTGGAAACAAAGATCAAAAGGTAAAATGTTGGCACCATTACTGTAGCGCGTGGTTTTCTCAAGTTTGGGTCCTGACCTATTTTTGGGTTGACCTAAGTCAATGTAAACTAGGCCTTGTTTTAAGCATGCAGACATTGGAATTTTAATTTGGGCCCGGTCCTTTTGAAATGAATACATTGGAATTTAAAATGTGGTTGCCAACTTTGAAGATTATTTTATTCTACTTTGGTGAATGTAGTGCCGACATGGAAATCATTTGTTCTACAGTTTGTTATAAATGAAAGATCAATTTGTGCATTTGGAAGTATCCGTGTGAGTGAGTATGTGTGTGCAAGAGATGAAGTGATAAATCTGAACATATGTGAGGTGATTGGATAAGTGAAGTATAAGCTATCATCAAGTGATCAGGCGTGAACAAACAAGTGGAGTTGAAGTGTGTGAAGGGCATGAACTAGATATGATTCTGAGTTTCCACAATAAGTTTTGTTTATATTGAGAATTGATTCTGTTTCAATTTGCTAGGTTGAAGCTTAGTCTATAGAGAGGTTGAAGCCTCAGTTTGTAAGTGTTGTAGCACTTCAAGGAATTATTGCTTCCTTTGGGTTTTGTCTCATAAAACTTTGTATTAGGGAGTTGTTGCTTCTATACTGAGTTGTAGCTCAGTTTGTATGGGAGGTTGGAGCCTCGGATAGGTTGGATCCTATTGCTGAGTTGGAGCTTAGTTTCTATGGGAGGTTGGAGCCTATTGTTGGGTTGATGCTCATTTTATTTTTGATATTGAAGTCTCTGGTAGGTTGGAGCCTATATATTTGTAAAAAAGATTATAGTCCTTCTCAGGTTGAAATTGTTGTGAGTTGGAGCCTACAAAATATTGTAATTCACTGTTTCATTTTGGTGAGGCTAGATTTGGACATTAGATCCAAGCAGCTTGCTCACCGTGGTTTTTCCCATCTTGGATTTCCACATAAATATGGTGTTATAGTCTCTTGTGTGGATGTGTGATTTTGCTTATGTTTGCATAGTTGTTTCATATTCTGATTGATGTAGTAGAGATCTTGTTGTTACAGCAGAATTGTTTTTAAAAGTGGCATATATTGATTCACCCCCCCCCCCTCTCAGTATATCAATGTGTTCTAATAGATTGTACATTGTTGGACAAACATTTATACCAAGAAAGAAGGTTTGATGTAAAGCAAAATAAGAAGATTTATTAGAGAAGTTCCATTTTTTTAGTTTACATGCTCTTTGTGGAAAAATGGATTGCTCTAGATTTGTTAAAATTCAACACATGGTATTTAGATTTTGCACTCTAGGCTTTGAAACAAATTGACTAACTTAGGCTTTGGTCAAACCTATAATTCTAAGTTCATTAACCTACATACACAAACTTCTTAAAGTATAATTAATAGATTGATAAAAGTGAAATAAGAACTTAGTAGTTGCTAGAAAAATAAAATTTATTATTCTAAAAAATATTGAATATAGAATATGGATGCCACAAGGCCATAAATAACCCATGAACTTGGTCCTCCAATATAGAAGAAAGAAACACTAATTTTAGATTGTTTTTCATCAAAAAAGAAACATCTAAAAATAACTTGACCATCAAGAATAAAAACAATAAAAATAACATCTAAAGTTGGCAGTTTTGGATTTTAAAAATATCACTTAACATTAAGACAAAATTTTGCTTTGCACATTCATGTTCTACTCACACACTCATGTTTTGCTATTGCACTAGCATGTTTTTCATTCTATTGTTGCACCTAGCAACACCAATTGAGTTAACAAAGATCTAACACCCCAACTTCTCTCTCAATATTTTGAACTTCCCTTTTGATAGGGGCTATCAAAATCTCCGTAACTTGTTCATCTGAAGGAACATACTTGGTGCAGGGGCACCCACATGTCTATATGTCTCCAAGAGTCAAAAGTTGGCATTTTTGTTTTGTTTTGTGTTGATTTCATGTAATAAGGTCTTTCTAGACCATTTCATGCTAGTTGGGAGTCTAGGTTGAGTCCTTAGGCACAAGGTAGTGTACAAATGCAAAAGTTGTTAAAGTTGCATAATGATGTTTTATTAGTCCATAATGTGAAATATGGTTGGAGACCGTTGGAACATGCTGGGAAATGTTTAAAAAAACCTTGTATCATCAAACAAAAGGGTTGGTTGTTGGATTTTTGGAGTGAAGCAATAAGAACAATTCTATTTTCTGCAATTTTGATGAAGGGGGTAAATCATAAAACACACAATAACAGAAATTGAATACAGAGAATAGAACTTTCTTTTATTGATCTGGGCAACTTATTACATTACAGAAGCTTAATTACAATCAGAGGAATCAGTCCTCCACAGGCTGCAACACACTACAGCTACCATCACCTAGCTCTGGAATCTTTCACCTTCTGTAACCCCCAAATCAACTAGGCTTTCTGTTTTCCCGCCTATTCTTGACTCTACACTTGCCCCCTTAACTCTACCACTGCCCAGGGTCCCCAAAATAGCCATAAATAACACTTTTTGGTGGCATCCAACTAAAATTTGAAATTTACAACTCCCTATAAAAGTAGGTAAACTTTCGGGAAGCATAACTTTTGATCCGAGTGTCCGATTGACGAACCGTTTTATGCGTCGGAAAGCTCGTGATGTGAACTATCACGTTGGAAATCCGTAAACGGATTTCCATCAACTTTTTGGGACATTTAGAGAAGTTTTAGTGCCTCATATCTCTTTTTGAAAATTTTTAGGGGCTTTTCAAAAAATAAAAACTTTAATATCTTTCAGCTCACAAATGATCTTTGCTTGATTCCTTCGCCAAAGGTCTTATATTTCCATTTAGTAACTTTCTGCAAGTTTTCGCTTCAATCCGTGCCCAACTGCAAACCTTCCAAAAATAGCAGGTAGACTTTCCAAAACAAGCAGGTTGCTATTTTTAACAGTTTTGGAAAAACTGAAAGTCCTACATCATTATTCTAGATATTATGGAACTAGGAACACTAATTATGGAAAGAAATGAAAACAACTACAATGATTTTGAATTAACTTCTTTTTGGGTGATGCAAGATTGCCCTTACACCACTGGATGCTCCTTACTGGTGGCAAACCTTCTGGTACATTATCAGAGATAATATCCTGGAACTCTTCCAACATATCTGAAACTTCTGCTGGTACATCTTCACAGTTCTCTTGACTAATCTTAGGAATCAATGCAAAGCAATGACGCTCATGCTTCATACCCTCCAAAAATTTCCTACCATCTACTAGGCAAATTCTGGCAGTACTACATACCTTTTCTTCCACCTCCTTCAAGGGCTTCAACTTATGACGAACTCCATCCTTTGTTAGAGAATATGTGTTTGCACGGCCATCATGGACAGCGCTCCTATCATACTGCCACGGCCTCCCCAACAGCATGACATGCATCCATTCGTATGATATCACACAGCACCTCATCATGGTAGTCCCCAATCTTGAACTTCACTAAACACTGCTCATTGACCAAAGCTCGGTGGTCCTTCTGCAACCATGCAATCCGATATGGATGTGGATGCTTTCTTCTTGTCAACTTCAACTTGTCAACCATCTCCTCTGAAACAAGATTATCAGTGCTTCCACTATCAATAATAATATCACAACACTTACCTTCACATTTGCACCTTGTGCGAAATAAACTCTTCCTCTAATTGGGTTCTTTCTCCTCATTCAGCAAGGTTCTTTTGACAACTAGGGTTTCTCCCCTTTCAACATCTTCAGAATGCTCAGAATGTGCACCTTCATCTATATGTGCAACTCGTGCATTACCTTCAGGTCTTCTATTTGTCCTTCCTTGATGTTGCAGACACTCATATGCTCGATGCCCTTCTTCTCCACATTGGAAACAGGTTCCTCTGAAACCTCCTCTTCCAGGTCCTTGCCCAGGTCTACCTCTTCCTCTTCCTCTTTGCTCACCATTGTTCTGGTCAGGAGGGCGGTAGGTATTATCCCCTCTTTGATTTCGACTGGTGCCTGCTTCTTCACTTTTCTTTTGATCTTCATTACGGCCTCCATAGGGTCTTCCACCAGTCCTTCCACCTTGACCTCTTCCCCTTTGCTTACTATCAAATCTTTTGTTCAGCTTCTCCTCCACCTTAAGGGAAAACTGGTACGCATCTTCTATGGTGGTCATTCTGACCAGGCTCAACTCCTCTTGAATACTCGGCCTCAACCCATTAATGTAACGGGCTACCTTCTCCTTGTTGGGCTCTGCATGGCCTGTCCTGATAGTAATCTTATAAAACTCTTTTGTATACTCCTTGACAGACTTGTTACCTTGCTTTAGTCCTTGCAGCTTCTTCAACAACTCCATCTCATAGTCCACAGGAACGAACTGCTTCTTCAGTTTCTCCACCATTCGATCCCATCTGGTGATCTTTCCTTTTCCTCTTCTATTCCTCTCTAATTGGACCTCCTTCCACCAAATACTGGCGTGGCCCTTCAACTTTGTTTTTGCAAACTTGACCTGATCTGGGTCCTCCACATCTTCATACTTGAAATACTCCTCCATGTCATTGATCCAATCAATAAGCTGTTTCGGATTCAAATCCCCAGAATATGTAGAAATTTTGATTCTGGGCCTCTTTTCGATCTTCAAAATGGCCCTCAACAACCTAACTTTTGCAGTATCTCCTGCAGCTTCTTGCTCTTCCTCAGATAGCTCTTCTTTAGCTTCATCTTCGCTTTCTTCTCTTGTTCTCGGATCAAACCCTCTTCGTAGCTCCTCTTGCAATGCATCGATTGCCTTTGTAGGACTCTAAAACCCTCTTCCGTCAAAGCATTCCTCCCAATGCAATTTCTTCGTGGAGGCATCTTGGTCTCCGTAGCAAACCCACAACCTCAGGTCTTGGTGCAAACTGCCTCACGGTCGGCAATCTGTCTACACACTCAGGAACCCTTGCTCTGATACCACTTGATGAAGGGGGTAAATCATAAAACACACAATAACAAAAATTGAATACAGAGAATAGAACTTTCTTTTATTGATCTGGGCAACTTATTACATTACAGAAGCTTAATTACAATCAGAGGAATCAGTCCTCCACAGGCTGCAACACACTACAGCTACCATCACCCAGCTCTGAAATCTTTCGCCTTCTGTAACCCCCAAATCAGGTAGGGTTTTTGTTTTCCTGCCTATTCTTGACTCTACACTTGCCCCCTTAACTCTAACACTGCCCAGGGTGCCCAAAATAGCCATAAATAACACTTTTTGGTGCCGTCCAACTAAATTTCAAAATTTACAACTCCCTATAAAAGTAGGTAAACTTCCGGGAAGCATAACTTTTGATTCGGGTGTCCGATTGACGAATCGTTTTATGCGTCGGAAAGCTCGCGATGTGAACTATCACGCCGGAAATCTATAAACGGATTTCCATAAAATTTTTGGGAAGTTTAGGGAAGTTTTAGTGCCTCATATCTCATTTCAAAAATTTTTAGGGGCTTTTTAGAAAATAAAAACTTTAATATCTTTCAGCTCACAAATGATCTTTGCCTGATTCCTTCACCAAAGGTCTTATATTTCCATTTAGTAACTTTCTGCAAGTTTTCGCTTCAATCCGTGCCCAACTGCAAACCTTCCAAAAATAGCAGGTAGACTTTCCAAAACAGGCAGGTTGCTATTTTTAGCAGTTTTGGAAAAACTGAAAGTCCTACATCATTATTCTGGTTATTATGGAACTAGAAACACTAATTATGGAAAGAGATGAAAACAACTACAATGATTTTGAATTAACTTCTTTTTGGGTGATGCAAGATTGCCCTTACACCACTGGACGCTCCTGCATCAAATTTCTAATGTTTTCTGTTGTTAACCTACGTGGTACGGATCTGTATGACCCTATATTGGTCTGAAACTGACTGGAGATGAAAGCCCCTTGAATCTACTTTAATTTGGTCTTTGTTTCATTCAATTTCATTGAGTATTCATAAAGTTAGAGCAATTCTTTTCAAGACTGGTCCAAACCCTAGTTAGGCTAACCAGTGAGTAAGAAAAATGCATAACTTTTTATTTCCCCAATAGAAAAACTTCAAACTTGATTAGAATGTTCTGTTTAGACCTTTAATTTAACATTTCAATGGTTGCAGAGGTAAGTGTGGGTGTTTGCACGTGTGATGAAGCCTTGAAAGTCTGATATTCCTATGTATCAGACTGAGAAAACTAGTGAAGGATTTACCTTTGCATTGTGGAAGGCAAGATAGTTGATTTGTCAGGTGTGGAGTATTGACATGATTGCGTGGGGACCTTGTCCACTCAAAGGGATTGTTAAAGTGTTTTTGTGTGTGTGAGAATAGACCTTCCTCATGACTGTTCCATTAACCAGTCTGCTGCAATGACCTATCACTAGTGACATATGTGTCACAACAGAGATACATTAGGAGTCTATTATTGTTGTAAGACCAAGGTAACATGTCTGAACCTTGTGAGGGGTTCCCCAAGTCTTGTGAAAGAGTTTGGTGGCATTGACTCATTGATTTGGCCTTGTGACCATCAAGGAATGCTGCTTCTAATAGGAAAGGTCTTGAAACTGATATCTTGGAATGGTAACATTGTTGAGAATCCACACTTAGGTCTTGAACTTGTCTTCTCAAACCATGGTCAGTTGCTATGAGGTCTGACTCTGTCCTCATTATGATGATCCAAGTCATGTTGGTTATCTCAAGCCTAGGAACCCAAGTGTGCATCCAAGGGTGTCAAGAAGGATAGAGTATGTGATTATTGTCCTTTTATGTTTGAAAACATTTGAATGCCCTTACCTCTGCATCAATACTGAAGAATTACCACTGCCTTCTAAACTCTGATAAAATGAAAATGAATATTGATATGCTTGTAGTGATCATATGAACTTGATGTAACTCTAATTGTCATAGTCAACTATTGTAGGCTCCAACATTTGATAAGCTCATTCTACTATCAACTTGCAAAGCCAAATAGCTTCACAACTAACAAAAAAAATGCTATGTACTCTACTTCAGCTAAAATTAATGCTACAACTACTTGTTTCTTGTTGAAGCATGATATCATTCCTAACCCCAAGCTAAAACAAAACACTAAAGTGTTCTTCCTAGCACAAGCATCACTTACCTGATCTTAATCTACAAAGCCATGCAACACTAACTCTTTCTCTCCAACATACTTCAACCCATAATAAATT
Organism: Cunninghamia lanceolata; assembly: GCA_027924645.1. Classification (NCBI taxonomy): domain Eukaryota; kingdom Viridiplantae; phylum Streptophyta; class Pinopsida; order Cupressales; family Cupressaceae; genus Cunninghamia; species Cunninghamia lanceolata. Next base: position 1,419,300 of record BSBN01000736.1, on the reverse strand, counting down.
GTGCTCTTCAACCATAAAATAACTTAATGTATTTACTAGAAAACAAATATTAGGTCTATTATTTACCAAGTACATTAGATAACCTATCAGTTGCCTATATACAATGGACCCACCAAATTAGATTCTAAATTTGCAGCCACCTCTTAATTTGAAATCATTGGAGTAGCAAGGAGCTTACAATCCAACATTTGAATTTTTTTAAAAAAATTTGCTGTATACCTCCCTTGACTTAATAAGATTTCCCTTGTACCTTGTCACACTTCAAGACCTAAGAAATAATGTATAAGACCGATATCTTTCATGTCAAATTTGGATGCTAACTCCCTCTTGCACCATACTATGAGATTCTTAATACTTCATATAAGAATAAGATCACCCACATACAAGACTAAAACTAGTAGATCAAATTTATCAAATAAATAATAAAGATTATGATTTACAATAGTTTTAGTGAAGCCCAAAATTAATAAGTACTCATAAATTTAAGAGTACCAAGCATGAGGTGCTTGCTTTAGCCCATATAGGGCATTTTCAACTTGCACACTATGGGTACCTCACCCATGCACCAAATCCTCTAGGCTAATTTATATACACCTTCACCTATGTTGTCATTCAAAGAGGTTGTTTTTGCATCCATTTGATATAAAGGCCAACCAAAGTGAGAAGCAAGAGACATAATTACTTGTGCATATGTATACCTTGCAATTAGAGCAAAAGTCTCAATATAATTAACTCCATTTTTTTTAGAGAAGATAAATTTTGCCTTTAATTCTCTTTTCTCCCATCTACTGCATGCTTCATTTTATACAACCACTTTGAATCAATCACCAACTTCCTAGGAGGCCTTGGCACAATCTCCCAAACATCATTCTAAATAATGGAGTTATACTCTACCATGGCATCTCTCCATGCTTGCTCTGAGTTTGCCTCCTTAAAATTGGAAGGCTTAACATAAATGATGGAAGACATTAAAGCAACATTACTTGGAAACTTCTTACATGGATGGCTCACTTTGAAAGAAGTTTTTGATACTCCTACTTGCTCTTGCACAACCTGCAAAGTTTGGGTAAGCCATTTAGGATTACTGGTTCTTTTACATGAAGCTAAGGTAACTTTAGCCTTACTAAAATTTGGCTGATCAACAATAGGGACTATTGTTTTTTATTAACTAGAACTTACAGGTTTTTCATTGTCCACAACTTCCATAGGATGCTCTTGAGGTTTAAAGGACCAAGCATCCTCATCAAATTTAAACATCTTTTCTCACTACTATCTTTCTTTATGATGAAACATAGATCTTGTAAGCCTTGGAAGACTCGCACCATCCCACAAAGACACCTTCAAGCTTGCGAGTTCAAACTTGGTTCTTTTCTCTTCTAGAACATGAATGTAAATAAGACTTCCAAACACTTGAAAGTGAGAAACATCAAGTTTCTCTCTAGTGAAGGCTTCTTCTGGAGTCTTACCCTTGAACACTTTGTGAGGACACCTATTTAATATCTATAATACACTCTTGTATGCTTCAACCTATTGGTGCCCATACAAATTCTAAAAAAACAAATTTTCTTGTCAGGGAACTTACTTTTGAACCCTAATAAGAGTTGAACTATTGTGTTTGTAATCAATGGAATATTCATTTGTTTAGACACTAGACTTGTCACTCTTTTCATAAACCATTTCCAATAGTCTTCCAAAGTAGGTAGCAATAGAAAAGAGAAATTTAAGGGTAGAATGAGGTAATCAACGTGAAAAGAGTCGTGTTAGGTGACAAATCGGGCACTTGTGCATGAATTTAAAGGTAGTAACACCATAGATAGAGTAAACAACAATTTAGATAGGAAAAAGACAATAAACTTGAATCTAAGAACACTTAATACATGGCTCTACCACATCAAATTTCTACCAAAGGTGTAAACCATGGCAAAAGTATTAAGTGAATTCGGCTAAAGGACAAAACAACAAAGCAAGGCACACCTTTTAGAGGACATTGCCATCAACTTTCTCTGCCAAACATTAGCAAAAGTGGCAATGATGTTAGTGAAGTGTGCTTGGGCAATTAGTGGTAAAAACTCTACCTAAATGATGGCAATCAACTTATGAAAGCATTCCAATATTGAGGGAGAAGTTTCAAGTTTATAAAGTGCTCTGTTGGAGTGGCAATGCCACCTAAGAACTTTTCCAACCAATAAAAGGAATAGCGAAACTATTAAGTGGTTCACACCACATAGAAAGAAGTTGAAAACTAGGTAAAGTTTGGCACACAAATTACATGGTAGTGACCTCATAAAACTCTACCTAAGCATAGTAGAAAAGTGACAAGAAGATAAGTGAAAAGCGCAGCCTAACAAGGAGAAAATGGACATAAAGTTGGTCCTTATTTTGGAATGACAAACCCACTAGGAAGTTCTTCCTAGTTTCAAGATAAGTGGTAATAAGTTTATAAATTTCATTTAGAAAAAAGTGGCAAGCAACTTCTAAAAATAGAAGGCTTTGAAACCCAAAAGACTGGCACGCAATGATAGTGTCATAACGAAGCAAAACTTTTACCTGGCACATAATTTTGATGGGTCAACCTTATGAAAAGTGTGCAAATGTCAACATTTAAAGCTATTTGAGTTTGAGCATGATTTTGTAATGGCTTTGCCATCAAACATTTCCTTTGAGTGCATCTTTTTAGTGGCTTACCCACTTACTTTCTTCATCATGCTTTAAAGAAAAAAAGAAATAAAGAATTAAAGCATGCAATCACCTATATAGAGCAATTCTCCTTGTAAGCTTTGCAAACAAGTTTACCTCTATTGTTCACAATATAAAACAAAGCAAATTTTCTAATTTGTGCATGTATTTCAAAGAGTTTTTAGTGCCATTTGTGAAGGTTTTCAATGCAACTTTAGAGTTTACAAAGAGACCAGTTGAGTTGGCCAAGATGTATAGTCTAAAAACCATAGCATAACCATTGAGACTAATGAAGAGGAGGTTATCTTTTAGACCTCTAGTCATCATCATGGAAGACGTAGTCAAATTGTGGCAAATAAGGGTTTTCATTATGTTAGTATATAGTTTTGTCGCCGTAGAAATAACCAAACTCGCCCATAGACAGCAACAAAAAGTACTAACAAATGGAGAAATCGTTGTGAATTCAACGATTCTCCTCTGCATTTGAGAGGGGCAGCTCCCTCATATGATGGGGGTTTTGGATTTTTGAGTACCTTTAACCAGAAAGTACCATAAGGAAAGAAAAAGAAAATAGGGAAAGAAAGGTAGGAAATCTCCCTACAAACATAAGAAGTAAGTACAAATCTCCAAGAAGGAGAAATTATAAACATAAATGCTAAGAGCAACAAAGGAATTAATAAAGATAACTAATTGAACATAAGAGCAATCAGCTAATAAGAAGAGGAGATGGACATAAGAACATCCATACTATATTAATATTAAAAACAGAACCCGAGCTCAAAGTCTCTGATCACCCCTTTACAAAGTTCTCTCATTACCTAGGTAGCCAAAAGATCCTTTACAAAGACAACAAAATCAGTGTTTATAGACCCCCTTCCCCTGGGAGCCCAAAAGTCATTCCCTCCAAAATATGACAAAATAACAAAGAAATTTGAAGAGTCATGAGTAACTCTTGGCATCCCATTTTGCTCAATTTGCAGGCCTGTAAGCATGTTCTACCTCAGTCTTATTGCCGAGTTCTTTTGAAGTCTGCATTTGCTCTTTATTCCCAATCAGCTCCTCCATAGGCTTCTTCATAATGTTTAGTTCTTTCTCAGTTACACCTTGTGTCTTAGGCATAGAATCATTCTTGTTGACATCAATCTCATTACTTTCATCTCATTCAACATGCCTTTTGTATCCTTCATAGCTACAGACTAGGATTTGTGTCACTGGCACACAGAAGCCTTGCGGTCATGGACTAGAGTTTAAAAACAAGCCAAAAACCAAACGAAGGTATGGCTTGTAAACTATGTGATCTCGATCATTGTCGTTGATTTCTGCAGATTGTAAGCATGAAACCTAAGATGGATAGTAAGGCTCTTGCCTAAAATGCTTCTTATGAAGGAGCTAGTCAATATGCTCTTGCCCTTGCGTCTTATCAAAATCAACATCGAGGAGCATCATCGCCATTAAGAGTTTCTCTAAGAGGGACCTTCAGACATATTTATCAACACCACCAAACATTTCATTTGAGCCACCCTTCTAGCATAATTTGTTCTAGATATAGCTCCTTTCTTCAACCTTCGATAGTGAAAAAGTTCTAAGGGCCACAGACGTGCTGCACCAAAATATGATTCCACTGAGTTAGAACGGGTGATTTTCTAATACAAGGCAATAGTGATACTGTCAAAGATCTCAGCATTGCCGAAGGTGACTTGGATTTAACTGTGGGGGATTTGCAGACATAGAGTGGTTAGAGACTGATTGAGACCTTGCTTACAGTACTCAACATAGATATTCGAATACAGTATTCAACATAGGTATTCTCAAGCCGTCGTGACAAATGTAATGTCAATGCCAAAGCAACTTCAACAGCTGCCCTTCGTACTAGATATGCCATTGTAGACCATTTCCCATGCATCTTCCTTGTCGTGAAAATGTCTCTAAGCAATTATGGCATGACCTTTTCTATAGATGCCTTCCATTTCCTGTTAAATCCCTCTATAGTTTAATGTTGTTCTTTTCTATTTTAAATCATTCTGTCAAACAACGTGTTGGCACGGACTGAGAGGATGGCTGTATACATGCGAATGTTTTTCTGTTTAAACATTTCAAAGCCTCTTCAATAAATCCATTTTGTACATATCTTGCAATCATAGGTATTCCATGAGAAATCAATAAGTTTATTGAAGAAAATAGAGAAAACTAAAACAGAGTGCAGCAAATACAAAACACTTAAATATATTATTGCACAGAAAATCTCCAGAATCTTGCTTAGTTACAATGGCAGTCTTGCTGCTATTTTTATAACATTCATGGAAATCCCCAGAATATCTTAGAATGATTAAGAGAAGTATCGAGAAAGGAAAGATCTGGAGGTTTCTACTTAGAAATGGAAGTTTCCATATTCTGGAACATTCCATAATAATCATTATCTCCAACATTCTGGAACATTCCATAATAAACATTATCTCCAACACCTCCCCATAATGTTTATTTGGAGAAGATAATTACAAAAGATTATTATATAGCAACTTCCTTGAGATTTAACAAGTCTCTAAATTTGATAAATTTCACTTCAGGTAGTGCTTTTGTAAAGATGTCAGCAATTTGATTTTCTGTTCCACAAAATGTTAACTCCACCACTTGATCTTTTATCAAATCACGAACAAAATGATGATGCACATCTATATGCTTTGATCTAGCATGATAAATTGGATTTTTTGCTAGCTTTTGCTAGCTTGATAGTACTTTGATTATGCCTTTGATGAACCAACATATTCAGCTTTTGTAGATGATAGTGATACTGTTGCTTGTTTCTTGCTGCTCCAAGAAATTGGTCTTGACCCAAGATGAAACATGTACCCTGAAGTTGATTTTCTATCATCAATATCACCTGCATAATCAGAATATCCAACTAATGTTGGCTCTCCTCCATAGTTATACTCAATTCCAAGGTGATAAGTGCCTTTAATATATTTTAATATTCTCTTAGCTGCTTTCCAATGATCAATGTGTGGATCTGCCATGTACCTAGATACAATACCAACTGCATATGCAATGTCTGGTCTAATTATGGTGAGATACAAAAGACTCCCAACTAATTGTCTATATAATTTTACATCCACCTTCTTTTGAGTAGAATTAGCACTCAACTTTAAGCCTACTTCACATGGTGTATTAGATGCTTTACAGTCAGTCATATTAAACTTTTTCAATACATCAAGAGCATATTTGATTTGAGACAACATGATTCTTCCTTCTTCTTGCCATACTTGCATACCCAAAAAATAGTGCATCAACCCTAAATCAGTTATTTCAAAAGCTTGTTTGAGTTGATCCTTGATTATTTCAATATTATGTGTGTGATTCCCTGTAATAATCAAGTCATCCACATACAATACAATAATAACAACTTTACCATCACTATATTTTACATACACATCTGGATCAGCTTTACTTCTTTTAAATCCTGCATTTATAAAGTACTCATTTATTTTGGAGTACCATGCCCTTGGAGCTTGCTTAAGACCATATAATAATTTTTTTAATCTACACACTAGATGTTCTTCACCACTTTTAACAAATCCAGGTGGTTGTTGCATGTAAATTCCTTCTTGAAGATCACCATGTAGAAAGGCACTTTTTACATCCATTTGATAAATTTTCCAACCAAATTTTGCAGCTAGAGTAACTATTGTACGAATTGAACTCATTTTAGCAAAGGTTTCAGTATAATCAATACCTTCTGTTTGTGAGAAGCCTTTTGCCACTAGTCTTGCTTTATATTTTTCAATAGCTCCATCTGATGTGAACTTTACTTTGTAGGTCCACTTGCAGCCAACCACACTTTTACCTTTTGGAAGAGTTGTCAATTCCCAAGTTCCATTTTTCATCAAAGAATTGTATTCATCTTGCATTGCTTCTTCCCATTCTTCTTTCCCTTTTGCTTCCTCATATGTACTTGGAGTGTCAACCTGCATCACCTTAGTCATAAGAGCATAGTTAGCAAACATATTTCTAGGGTCTTCTTGGTATATTTCTTGAATGCTTCTAGTCTTTTGTGTGTCTTCATCATCACTTTCACTTGATGCTTCAATTTGTGTTCCTTCTCCTCCTGCAGAAGATTGCACACCTTGATTTTGAGCATTAGTATAAGTAGACTTATCTTCTTCAATCAACATTGGAAAGTAAGATAATGTAGGAGAATGTTCACTTTCAATATCTTCATCAAACCATACATTCCTTTTGATATAAATTTCATTTGTTTTAGGATTATATAACCTATATCCTTTTGATTCCTCACTATACCCAACCATTATGCATTTCTCACTCTTTCTTTCTAACTTGCTCCTTTTTTCATTAGGGATGTGGGCATATGCATTACATCCAAAGACTCTAAAATGAGATACTGCAGAACAAATTGCTTCAGCCCAGAATTTAACTTCTATGTTTCTAGAGTGAAGCATGCACCTAGCCATTTCTATTATAGTTCTGTTTTTCTTTTCTGCAACTCCGTTTTGTTGGGGTGAGTAGGAGACTGTTGATTCCTTCTTTATACCATGTTTACAAAAATCAAAAAAAACTTTGTTCATATATTCCATACCTCTATCTGTTCTTATGATCTTCAGAGATCTTCCACTTTGATTTTCAGCCAATGCCTTAAACTCTTTAAACTTATCAAACACTTCATCCTTCTTTTTTAAAAAATAAACCCAAATTCTTCTAGTATAGTCATCAATAAAGATGAGGGCATACCTTGATCCTGCAAGTGATGGTGTTCTGAAAGGACCCATTACATCACTATGAACCAAATGTAAAGGAGTTTTTGCTCTCCATGATTTACCTTGTGGGAAACTTTCCACATGTTGCTTTCCCATAGCACATCCTTCATATACCTTGTGACTTGATGAGATTTTTGGAAGCCCATGCACCATATATAGTTTCTCCATAAGCTTGAGGCTTTGATAATTGACATGTCCCATATGCTCATGCCATAACCTGCTCATTTCATTATATTTGGCAATAGCACACATATTCTCATTTCCACATTTAAAAGTAAATTCTTGAAACTTATATAATCCATTCTCCATTTTACCAATTGCAGTCACTTTGTAGTTATTACTCACATCCTTGGTCAGACATTTGTCATTGTAGAATTCTATTTTATACCCCTGATTTGCAATTTCAATTCTGGAACTAACTTCACATTTTTGAACACACCATTATCTACTTTAACATTTCCAATTCCTTTAACTTCCAAAGCACTATATATTTTCTCTGGATTGTTATCATTTCTTAGTGATGCAAATTGTTCCTTATTATAACACATATGCTGTGTGGCACCAGAATCAATAACCCAGTCATCTTTATAAGAATCATTTGCTTTAAGTGCAATACAGAGAGCATTACTTTTAGAATCAAAATTTTTTGTAAACTTATTTGTCTTCCTTTCTGTATCTTTGATCCTCTTGTAGCATTCATTTGCTTTATGACCCAACTTACCATAGTAATTACATTTCCATTTGCTTTTATGATAATCCTTGGCTAGAGTATACCTATTGTCATACTTCTAATTTTTCTCCTTCTAATTTTTCTCTCTTGAATGGTTTTCTTGTGTATTTTTATAATTTTGTTTCCCTCTTATTATGAAAGCTTCATTATTAAATGACTCCCTTTCTTTGATTTGACGTTTTTCTTCTTGCACCAATTTAGCACATAACTCTTCATATTTTATGTTCTTTAATTTATCGGCAGTATCTAGCCCTCTTATAAATGACTGATAAGATCTTGGGAGACTTTGTAAAACTATTTGCACAAAATCTTTTTCACCTACAGCCTTTCCGAGAGAAGCAAGTTCATTTCTCTTTTCCTTTAATTTGCTTAGATGAGGGACTAGCTCTTGTGAATTTGACAATTTCATGTTATATAATTCTTCAATGAGAGTTAGAATACATACATCACCTGAATTTTCATATGTAGTTTTCAAACTATCCCACACTTTGACTCCACTTCTCTCATTACGAACTTCTGGAAAAACTTCTTCTGAAAGTGTAAGCTTGACTGCCCTCTTATCTCTTTTATCCCAATCTTCTTGATCTTTTCCAGGTTTGTTCACTACCAGTAACAATCTCAAAGCAATTTTGAAGCGTTAGAAAAATCTCCATACGAGACACCCAATCATAATAATTTTTTCCATTCAGTTTAATTGTAGGTAAAGGAATACCAATTGAATCCATTCCCTCTTTTTCAGAAGAGAATCCAAATAAATTTCAAACAAAACTTAATGCATAAATGAAAATCTCTCACCAAATTTTCGGAATTGATATTCTTTCTTCTTCAACCAAATTTCAACCTGCAAGAAAGAAAACTCCACTCTACAGAATCACAAATGCTGCCCAAGATTTAAAGCTGCTCTGATACCATATTGAAAAAAACAGAGAAAACTAAAACAGAGTGCAGCAAATACAAAACACTTGAATATATTATTGCACAGAAAATCTCCAAAATCTTGCTTAGTTATAATGGCAGCTTTGCTGCTATTTTTATAACATTCATGGAAATCTCCAGAATATCTTAGAATGATTAAGAGAAGTGTCGAGAAAGGAAAGATCTGGAGGTTTCTACTTAGAGATGGAAGTTTCCATATTCTGAAACATTCCATAATAATCATTATCTCCAACATTCTGGCACATTCCATAATAAACATTATCTTCTTTGTTGCTGTTTTTAGCACTGACTAAGAATACGCTGGCAAAGGAATAGGATTTGGCGTTACAACTGCCGATTGCCTTTACTATACTTCCACGACCTGCATACCTGTCCATTTGAGCCTTTCCAGCCAATTCATATGCTTCCTCGTGGTGTTTAGAAACTATATTTGTTGGAGACACCTTATCAAACAGGTTACATAATCTTCACCCAAACTGCGGCTTATGCTCTCCTTTGTTGATAATAGTCCATGGCCTCATCCCTGAACAATCTTTTCTGGAGTGAAATTGGCCTCCCAAAAATGGTTCATTATTGCATCCTTATTGTTTCAAAGTTTTCTGTCCACTGGAACTTTTGATCCGATTCTGAAGTGAAACCAGTTGGACTTACCCATGTTAGGTATTGAACATGCTCTTGATGCTTGGTAGCATATTCTGCAGACATATAACCCCATCCTACCAGAGTTCCAATTTGACAAACAATCCTTGACCAATCTATTTAGGTGGATGTCTAAGAGACCCCTATCACTTGATGAATCAGAACAAGAGTTTTTAGTGCATTAATTGAGGGTAATGGACCTTCAATTCTACTAGAAAAGTAACAATTCCAACTGAAAAGTATCAATAATCAACATAATCATTCACAATCGAGTAATTGATATCCAAGGACCTTTCCCTATTTCAGAAAAGCTCTACAAGATTATGAAATCAACAATTAATGCTGTCACATAATTCTCGAACCTCTTGCTCAGATAGAAACTTTCACTTCAGAACTAATTTTCACAAAAAGATTACTAACGATCTGAAGCAGCTTTGAATCACAACCAAAATTAGAACTGACTTCATATTTCTAAATTTTCTTAACATTATCTTGGGTGAACACAAGAAACAAGGACCTACGCATATATTGGCAGTTTTGATGGTTAAAACATGGAGGAGAACATAGCTAAGAAAAAGAGGACTGTTTATTTATGTACAACGATCGAGATAGGAAAAGCTTAAAATTTTTGGTTCAAAATTTTAGGCAACACATTACAAGAAGGAAATTAGGAATCATCATATTTAGCATTTATTTGGACCAGATAATTCACAATGATGAGGAATGTCAAAATCCTAAGGCATGTTCATGTGTTGTTTTTTTAATCATGAAGATGTTCATCATGCACTACAAAGAATGGTATTTTTAGTTTTAGAATGTCAAGATTGACGAGTGTTCAAGTTATGTTTATGAGTTCTTATCAACTTTCAGTCTCTAGGAAAAAGTTTTCCCTATTTTAGAAGATGTGACAAGTCTCCAAGTCAATCATTTCAGGTTTTCAAAAACCACTTAAGAGACAAAAGCTTCTATTTTTCTAGCATAACCCCATATGGCAGTTAGGAGTTAGAGATGAGCCAATTATTAGACCTTTATTTTATTAATTAATATAGAATTAGTTTTCTTTAAAAATATTTGATTTCCTCTTTTATGTAGATAGGGATAGGATTGCCCTAAAGCAATAATTTTTTAGGAATTTTAATTTTTATGTTATCTCTAAAAAGCTATCTCTTAAGAGCTTATAAATAAGTTTTTTGAGCACATAATTTGTCTTAATAGTTGAAGTTAAATTATGTTGTAAAAACAATTGTTCAATAGAAGCTATTGTTTTCCCATATTTTGTGATTATATAAAGTAAATAGAATTGACTAACTTTATCAAACTTTGAATTGATGTTTGTTATTCATTAGGTAGTGGCCTTGTATACTACTTAGCATATTATATTTTATAATTAGTTGATGTTCATCTATTTAACCATTTCATGTTGATGTAGATTGACGAGTCTATTATTTAGCAAGTAGTTAGCATTCAGCTATGTTATTCCTTCAAATCTTTGTTTAAAACCAAATACTAGTCTATGTGTTAGCTAGTAGGAAGTTGTCTTCATTTGTGCTTGAATTAGTTTACCCTCCTTTAAATCTAAAAATCTTCCTGCAAGTCTTGATTGTTGACAATCTGGTACATGCATCCAGGGCAAAACTACAGTCAATTAGATATTTATATTTAATGCAAAAAATCCCACTGAAATCATATATAGTGTGCATACTTATAAATTTTGTTTATAGTTTTAGGTTTTTTGTCTTAGGGAGCTTCCCCTTATAATTTGAAGAATGGTTCTATTGTATGTGTTATTTTGTTTTGTGTTGTTTGGAAATAGACAAATTAAAATGCTAACATTTTTTGGTGATTTTGTTGGGGAATGAGATACAAGAAATCGAGCTTGCAAATAGATCTTATTGTCTTTAGTTGAAATCTTTTCATCCTAGATGATAAGGTATACATTAGATCATAGAGGAAGGAAAGGCTGCCTAATCTTGTCTTCCAAATGTCTTCTCTAGCACATTCAAGCAAGGGTTCATCTTCACCAACAATTTGGAAACTCATTCGTATATCTGTAGGAAATCAGGATCTGGATAAAGCACCATTTCAAGAAACGGGTGACAATGCCCATGACTATTATTAAATGCCACTTCCATTGTTGTGGGGAGCCAACATTGGTCCCTTAGCACTTGCAATTCATCATGACTTTCCACACTTGGCTCAAGGAAATATTTTCTAAAATTTCAGGGTGACAACACACATCACCATGATGACTATATCTTAGCATTCACCACATCTTGCAAAATTTTGGGGGTTTCTCACAAAGATGTTGTGGTAAGACTTTTTGTTGAAATCCTAGTTGGAGTAGCAACATAATGGTTCCATCATCTCGTTGTAGGTTGCATCACCAATTGGGAGGTCATGCACACTAAATTTCTATCATGCTTCAAATTAGTTGAGTATGGTCATATTCTATTTGCCCAACTCTCAAATATAAAAAAGGATACAATGAGCCCATGAGGGAGTTTGTTACATGACTCAACCAACTTAATGGAAGAAGTAGTGATACTTTAAGGCCTTCTCCACAAATCTTTTGAGTTGCTTCATCAATGCACTTCCATTAATGATTGCATTCCTGATCAAAACCTGTGAAATTAATGAGATAGATGAAGCCTAGGCATATGCAGTCAATCTCAAAGATGACACAATCACTACTAGTGAACTTAGAAAATAGTCCATCATGCCCATGGTTCCACATTTAGTTAATTCTTTGTTACATAAATTAGCGATTGATATAATCAACATGAAGAGGCAATTTCAACAAAACGGTCCATCGCAACAATATCAAGGGCACATTCGAATGAATAAAAAAAATCATTTTAGCCTACCTCCACTAAAAAATATTTCTTTGGAGGCAACTCTTGATAGTATCAACAACATTTTTTGTTTTTTCCACAAGACAAATGACCATGATGCACAACATTGTCCTGAGATGCATTGCATGATGCAACTCATGGCTACTTCTAGGTCAGATAATCAAATGTTTTTGGTAACCTTCAAGATCTTTGAGGTGTGATCGATGGTGACTCTATGACAAGATATAATCAATATGGACTAGTATGTGTCAAAAAGGTAAATACATTCAATGATTCTATATGTTCATGGGCTATGGAAGAGCAAATACTTGAAAAAGGGAGAGTACATGAGTAATACACATGGAAGAAACCACTAATGGTGTTTTGTTTTCAAGAGACTACATTCATTCCTACATTAGCTAATCAAGATGAGTTTGATTTCCTATCCATTTCACAAACCTTGCCTATTTTCTATGGAGAAAAATGTAAGCTTTCATGTTAGAAGAAATTGTATATCATCTATTTTCAAAGGTAGAGTAAGTATCACAAGAATCTATAGAGCCAAACAATTATTTAGTTGTTGCCATTGAGCAAGAGAATGATAGCTATGCCATGGACGAAGAAGAACTGGATGATTTTTTCTCTTCATTCAAAGGATTGTTTAAAGAACCCGTAGAAGAAAAAATTGGAGAAAAGGTCATGGCTTCAATTTCAATAATTTTTGTAACACATTCAAGAAAACAATGAAGTGGTCAATTGGATGAGACACAATCTACTCTTGTAGGGACAATGGATTTTCACATTCAAGCAGTGGATCAAATTTGGACATGGAATATTCATTGCCAATCCTACAAATTTTCTTACAACACCTCAATCTAGCAATTCATCACTAAAATACATGATGAACTTCCTAATGAAGTTTTACCCCTCTTTGATTTTTTCCTTGATAGCTTTGCATAGAAAAATTGAAGAACCAAGATTTGAGCATTTGATAGTTGTCAATAATATGATGCTAGTATTGGATACATCTGAAGAAGAAGAAATGCTATCGAAGGATTACATTCTCACTTTGTCCTCTTTGTCAAAAGATAGTAGTTGTGTAATTAATGATGAGAAGTTCAATTGTTTTCTCCTTGTATTGGATACATTCTTTGAAGACAACTATCATGATGAAGCAAAAGACATCCAATTTTCCAAAACTCTGCCACAAGGTGAAGAGGTTTTGCAAGGTTTACTTCAAGAGATGGATGTTTTCCTACAACATGTCTATTTTGACGATGACATAAAGTCTAAAGAGGACACACAATTAAAAGATTAGATTCCTACTTTTGTTCATACAGATAATTGAAGGGGAAGTCCACTACTAGAGGATAATATGTTTCTTTAGCACGTATACTTTGATAATGATCTAATGCTTGAAGATCTAGACCTGGATGAGTTATTAGATGAAGATTCAATTAATACATATAGTGAAGAAGTGTTGCAAGCATGAGGTGCACAACTAATACCAATTATGGAATTAGAGAGTCAAGGATAGAGGACAAAGATATTTCTTTAACATCCTCATCCTTTCTTAGAGGATGATGCTTTAAGTAAGTTCAAGGTTGAGTATACCAAAGTGATGGGAGAAGGGGAGCAAATTAGATATGTAAAGAGTATGATTCCTATAGATGTGTTACAACTGCAAGACCTTGCTAGATATCTTGAAAAGGAGGCACGATATCTTCATCTACTTGAAAGGCTTTTCCTCATGGAAGTAGACCATCCAAAGCTGATGCACATCAATTACATTGTGCTAAATTTTTTTATGCATGATGGTACCTACCCACCTGAACCTTGGATCTTCATGAAAATTGTATAGAAGTTTTTAGGATATGAGTTGCCACAGTTAGAACCCCAACTCAAATGAAAGGGTTGTTGCTTTTCCCAACCCATTAATGGCTTCATCTAGTTAGTGTGTTTCCTTTTAGTCTATAGGTAGGCAAGTGTTGTCTTTCTTGTGTTTAGGATGGTACAATGTTTTTCTCTTTCATGTGATGTGTTTGCTTATTATTACATTTTAGGTTAGATGTTTAGAATATGCTTGACTCTATTTCCCATAAATAAGACATTGATCATGGTTGATCTATTTTGTTTGAAATCAATGAAATGATCATGTATTTAGACACTAGACTTGTTCTTTTCACAAATCATCCACAACAATCTTCCAATGTAGGTAGTAGCCAAAAAATGAGCAATTGAAGAGAAAAATGAGGTAATCCATAGGAGAAGAGCCATGTTAGGTGATATATCAAGCACTTGTTTAGAAATTTAAAGGTAGTAACACCATAGATAGAGTGAACAACAATTTTGAGGGGAAAAGATAGTAGACTTGAACCTAAGCACACTTAATACATGGCTTTGCTACATTAATTTTTTTCCAAAGGTATAAAACATGGTAGAAGTGTTAGTGAATTCTGCTAAAGGATAGAACAACAAAGCAAGGTGTGCCTTTTAGAGGGAATTGCCATCAAATTTATTTTCCAAACATAATAAAAAGTGGCAATGATATTAGTGAAGAGTGCCTAGGCAGTTAGTGGTAAAAACACCACCTACAAGATGACAAATAGCTTATGAAAGCATGCTAATATTGAGGGGGAAGTTTGAAGTTTATAAAGCACCCTTTTGGAGTGGGAATGCCACCTAAATTTTTTTCCAACCAACAGAGAAATAGGGAAAATTGTTAAGTGATCCATGCCACATAGAAAGAAGTTGAAACTAGGTAAATTTTGACATACAAATTAAATGGAAGTTACCTCATAAAACTCTGAACGAGCATAGTAGAAAAGTGGCAAGAAGATAAGTGAAATGTACCATCCTAACAAGGAGAAAACATGAACATAAAGTTGAGTGCTATTTTGGAGTGGCAAAGCCACTAGGAAGTTCTATCCAACTTCAAAATAAGTGGCTTGATAAGTTCATAAATTGCACCTAGAAAAAAAAGGCAAGTAGCTTCTAAAATCTCACCTAAAAAACATAACATTGAACCCCAAAAGAGTGGTGCTCAATGATAGTGGCATAACCAAGACGTTTTGTTTCTTAGAACATAATTTAGATGGCTTAACCTTATGAAAAATACACCACATCAACAATTAAAGGTATTTGAGTCTAGGTGCAATTTTGTGATGGATTTGCCATCAAACATTTCCTCCAAGCACACTTTTTTAATGTCTTAGCCACTTACTTTATTCTGTATTCTCTAAAGCAAAAAGGAAATAAGGAATTAAAGCATGTAAGCACCTATATATAGGCACTTCTCCTTGTTAGCTTTGCAAACAAGTTTACCTCTACTAAATTCATAGCAGAAACAAGGTGAATTCTTCTAATTTATTGTGAGTATTTCAAGGAATTTTTAGTGCCATTTGTGAAGGTTTTTGGTGCAACTGTAGTGTTTACAAAGAGATCAATTGAGTTGATCAAGATGTATACTCTAAAAACAATAGGACAAGCACTAAGACCAACAAAGAGGAGGTTATCTTTGAGATCTATAGTAATCAAGGAAGAAGTAATCAAATTGTGGTAGATAAGGATTTTCATTGCAATAAGGAATCATCATATTTAGCATGTATTTGGGTTGGAAAACTCATGATGATGAGGAATGTTAAAACCCTAGGGCTTGTTCATGTGTTGTTTTCTATCTTGTCGAGATTTTCATTGTGTCATCAAAGTGGAAGAATCAATCAAAGCATTGTTGAGGATGAAGCTTTCAATTTCAAAGTGTTAAGATTGACAAAGAGTTTTCATTAAGTTATGTTTATGAGTTTCTATCAACATTCATAATCTCTAGGAAAAAGTTCACTCTATTTCAGAAGATGTAACAAGTTTGCAAGTCAGTCATTTCAAATTTTCAAAAATCACTTAAGTGAAAAAAACTTTTATTTTTCTAGCACAAACATATTTAATAGCTATCATCATAAATAGTGGCTCGGGGAGATAGAGATTGTCATGCCCGCATTTCCCCATGCGGTCACGACACACAATACACATGTCATGTCCACATTTCCCATGTGGTTATGACATGAGATATGGAAAACTTTTCCACATGACTCTAAAACCCCCTCGTGCGCAACATGCGTGCTCGGTGGCATATGCACAAAGGTGCTAAACGTCAATCAAACGTCGGGGTAATGCGAACACCTTTCGCAATCCCTGCGAAATGTAAGCCTACTAAGGGGGGTTGTTCGACATAAGGAGTGTCGCTAAGAGGGTAGATTCCTAAATAGGATCTAATCCTAGGTTTCCTAGATGAGGTGATATGATTTCGATAGGTATAGAATCTAACCCTAAGAACTATAACATGAATAAGATAAATTAATTTCATCTAAAACTTAATTAAATTTCTCAATAATAATTCATGTGATAAAGTAAAGACATGAAATAAAATACTTAATTTACCTATCTACTAATCTAGAGAAAATCCAACAACATAACGTCACCTCATTAACATTGGGAAAAATAATTTTAAAAATAACTACCTTCATTACAACCTTTTTTTTAAAGAAAATATAACTTAAAACAATTTATACAATTAATCACCTTCACTATAGAAAAACAATTAATTAAAAATCAACCTTATACCATGCACTAGCCAAATAGATTTGAAAGGATTAAAATTAAATAATTTTCATCACAATATATCCCCACACCCAAACCCATTAAAATAAACCACTAGATAAATTAAAAAGCCTAGGGTTAAAATTATATCCTCTAACATCTCTCTAAGTCACACTAACCCTAATTAATTCTCTAAGAGGCAAAATAGTTAGAAAGGCCAAAATTAGGTTTATAAGCTCACCACATCATTTAACTTATCTCATTTGTTTAGGTTTCAAAAATGGGATGAGGGGAGTAAAGCTATGTGCAACAATAATTTTAAAATCTCTTTTTTTTTGTTTGTCTTTTATCATCTAACCTTAATCCTATTTTATTTGTTTACTATATCCTTTCTTCCTCTTCAACTCTAACTCATTCTTTTTTTTGTTTTGAACTCTGTTTTTCTTTGTGCAAGTTATCATATGGTTTCCATGGAGGCTCTCTCACATTTATTTTCAACAGGGTTTTCAAATTCAGCAAGAGGCTCTCTTAGTTTGCATTTGCACATGATTTTTATACAGGGTTTATATATATATATATATATATATATATATATATATATATATATATATATATATATATATAATGTTGCAGGGGGGCCGAAAGCACAGAGGAACGACGCAACGCGGAAATTGCAAAGTTGAAGGTTGTAGTGCCGGCGGCGCAGCTACAAAGAGGGGAGCCAAATGGGGGATGGGAAGGGGTGGGCCCCTCCTCCACCCCCCTCCACAGAGTACTCTGTGGAGGGGGACGGGGGCATTTTGTCCCCCCTCCCATTCCCTGCTGTTACAAACCATGGCTGCCGCCCTTATGCATTTTTTTCTTTTCTTCAAAACAGTTTTTAAAAAAATAAAAAGAGCCCAATACCCTAATCTGTTGGCCTCTATGTAGAATAAAAAAAATGCTCTTAAATGTTTAAAAAGAAATGCATGTTATTTCTAATATATATATATATATATATTCTCTAGCTTGCTGGTAAAAAAATCATTTTCTTTGGTATCACATTTTGCCAAAAAGAAATACAGTAATCTCAACATCAGATATATATATATATATATCAGAATATATATAATGTTGCGGGGGGCCGAAAGCACAGAGGAACGACACAACACAGAAATCTCAGAGTTGGAGGTTGTAGCGCCGACGGTGCAGCTACAAGGAGGGTAGCCAAACGAGGGATGGGAAGGGGACGAGGGGGGTTCCGTCCCCCCTCCCATCTCCTATCGTAAAAACAGTTTTAAAAAAATAAAAAGAGCCCAATACCCTAATATGTTGGCCTCTATGCAAAATAAAAAAAATGCTCTTAAATGTTTAAAAAGAAATGCATGTTATTTCTAATATGAAGATATATATATTTTCTCTAGCTTGTTGGTAAAAATTTTTTTTTCTTGAGTATCACATTTTGCCAAAAAGAAATACAGTAATCTCAACATCAAATATATTAAAGGCATATATATATACACAGAGAATTATTATTCCTAGTATTAATTTTTTTTTGTCTAAAACAGTGAACCATATAATGTAAAACATCAAGAGAAAAAACATAGGTTTCACCCATGTATATATATAAGAACAACTACATGATTTATTTTCATAAGATTATATTCCTTTTTCAAAAATAAACAGTTACACTTCATTTTATTTCTTTTTTGTAAATAGTTACAATACAAAATATATCAAAACCAATATTCTTCCAAGTTCACCAAAACTCCAATAATCACCCAAAACCTGCAAAAATCACAAGGAAGGTTTCCAAATGCCCATGGGAGGTCACCCATATAACCGGGTTCAAACCACAACAAAAAAATAACACCAAAAACACTCACACAAAGCAAGAACATACCCTCCCAAGGGTTTTACATAATAAATTCATTTACATGGATATTTGGGGGTAGGAGAGTGGATTACTCTCAACTCAAGAGGACAACCCAAAATCTCAAAACACATAATGCCTAAAATCACAAGGCCTCTTGCCTTTATACGTCAATATGTCAAAAAAATACAAGGCACTCTTGCCTTCACAAATTCTCAATGCTTCACAATATACTCCCATGGCCATCAACACCTCCAAATATAGTGAGGGTGACCCCGAGGAGGTTCACTCTTCTCCCACCCCAAAACAAGATGAGCTCTTCTCGATGGAGAGCTTCATCAAACACCCAAAAGAAAACCCACACAACAAATACACCAAAACTCAAAATTACACAAGCATTCATCACACACATTGAAATGTAAAAACAAAAGGAAGGCATATAGCCTTGGTGCTTACCTTATAAGGCCAAATTTGGTATGAGTTTGATGGAGAGCTCCCAAGCCTCCTTCCAATCTCCTTGCCTCCAAAAATCCTCTAACTCTAGCTATCTCCCCCAAGTCCATAATTACAAAGAAAATCAAAAAATGAAGAACCTTCACCATCTCTTAAAGATGGAGTTTAATAGGCTAAACCAAACAGCTTTGAGGAATGAGAAGGTGACACATATCACCTTCTCCTTCCTCCTCACAATTCCCTAAGGGATGTGGAGGTGACATGTCACACCCCCATCCCACAAAGCCTCACACTCATCCACAATTGCTCTCACACATGTGAGAGCAAAGTGGAGAGGGAAATCCCACATGGAAGACTCCATAAGGATAAGGATAAGACACATGTCCTCCTATCCAACAAGGCAAACTCATTCCCTCAAAGATGCTCACACATATGTGAGAGTATAGGAATGAGGTCTCTCACACTTGAGGGTCTTGGAGACTCCCCAAGTCTTCAAGATAAGGGAGACCATATCCTAGAGAAGTGGAGTTGGTCATGGTGGACTCATGACTTGTCCACCACCTCACCCAACTTCAAAATTCGTCACTTAACTTCAGGGTAAAGTTAAGGTGACCAAAAGAAGGTTAAACTAAGGTTTCACATGTTCAAATTGGTCCTAGACCCCAGGGGTATGACCTAGGGTCATTATTTGACCAAAATAAACACCAAGGGGTCCATATATTCACATAAAAGGTCCAATAAATAAAAAACATCAAAATAGTGCAACTCAAATATTACAATTTACAACACTTCAATAAATCAATTAAAAAGGGTAAACCCTATTCAAAAAGAACATCAATAACAAACATTACAATTCAACATTCTCCAACACAATTGACCTTGGTCCCTCTTGGGACTAGGTCGGCGAAACACAAATTTCACATAGGGTTACTGGAATGACCTCCGAATTTTCCATGGGCATGGAAAATTAACCTACACACTTCCAAAAATGGATTAATAGCACATGTTCATCATAGCCGAAGCGAAAGGAATGCACACACATCCAGTCACATTATCACAGATATTTTCAATTATAACACATGCTATCATATATATGATTCATAATTCACTTGCATTTTTCTAAACATCAATCAGGATCAAAATTGCATAACATTTCAATTTGCATCAAAGTAGAATCACATAACGTCATAACATCAAGTGAGATCTAATCATGCGAACTATAATCATCATCATAACATAGTCTATCTAACAAATCAAAGCATACGAAAAGTCATGAAAGTCTGAAATAACGGGATCAACTGTCTCAATGTCCACATGTCTATCAGAATGTCTATACGATGTAAGCAAAAATAGGTGAGATAAGTAGGCCTCACAGAGATGAACATATTTTTAGGCTTTTAATTTATTAATTGTTTTAGAATTAGTTTTTATTAAAAGTGTTTTATTGAACCTCTTTTTTGTAGATAGGGATATGATTGCTTTAAACCAATATTTTTGGGAATAATTTATTATTATTTTATCCATAAAAGCCCCCTCTTAAGAGCTTGTAATAATAACTGAAGTCAGACTTATGCTATAGATATTGTTGTTCAATAGAAGTTATTGTTTTCTCATAGTTATGATTTCATATAGTAAATAGAATTGAGTAACTTTCTTAAACTTAGAATTGATGTTTGTTATTTATTAAGTAGTGTATTTGTATATTACTTAGCAATTTATTTTCTATAATCATGTGATGTTCACCTATTTAACTATTTCCTAGTGATGTAGATTTATTGGTCTATGATTTATCCAATAAGCAACATTTGTTTGTGTTATTCCTTCAAATTGTTGTTTATAGCCAAATACTAGTCTTTGCTTTAGTCAGTAGGAAGTTGCCTCAATTTGTGCTTGAAATAATAAACTCTACTTTAAATATGAAAATCTCATTGCAAGTCTTGACTATTGATAGTCTAACGCTTACATTTGGGGCAAAAACACTCAATTAGATATTTACATTTAATGCAAAATCCCAATGAAATTTATATAGTGTGCATACTTGTAAATTATGTTTATAGTTTTAGGTTTTTTTGTTGTAGGGAGCTTCCCCTTATAATTTGAAGAACGGTTCTACTATATGTGATATTTCATTTTGTGTTGTCTTAAAATGGACAAATTAAAACACTAACACAAAAACTCAGACTCGACAATAACTTAACTAACCCATTTTTTTTAAACTTAGAGAAAAAATAGCAATTACTCAATAAATTGTCCAAACATTAAAAATCACAAATTAAAAATAATATATTCTTAAAAAACATGCATATTACTACATTTAAGGAACATGTTACTAATTTCCTTCATATATAGATCAAAATTAGAGTTCAGTACACATCATAGACCAAAAATTGAGTTCAACATTATATCTACATCTATTATATTTATTACCATTTAACTTGAGCCCATAAAAATTTGAAGGCACAAGAGAAAATAGACATCTAAATCTAATTTAAAAGTTATGTAAATAAATTTTAATCTTATTAAAATATTTTTGAAAAGATAGTATAGAGAACACATAGAAATGAAATATTATAGTAATAAAATTATTAATAATGGATGGTACAAACAATCTCATTTGTCACTAGTTTTTGGTACAAACAATCTTGTCTATCACCAATTTTTGGTACAAATAATCCCAATGTTGCTGCAAATGCTATGAATACAACTGTAAAAGAACAAATGGTACAAAGAATTCAACAATCTCATTTGTCACCAAAACAAGGGCACATTTTCTAGTTCACAATGGTTGCATTTGCTTGAAATAGAGGAAGGGCATGCAAAATTTATAGTCATGTTTTCTATTTGACTAATTATGGCACACAAAATACCAATTGCATTAGTCTAAAAAGGCTTCGAAAAACCACGGGTGAGTTTTTCACACAACTCGCAAGTATTTTGACAATTTTTGCATGTTTTTGGGAAAAAATCTTGGTGGGGTTTTGCTATTACTCGATGCTCGGTAATTGGGAAAGTTAGTCACAAGCTAGATTAATTCATGAGTCTAGTGACTAATCATTAATTTTTTCAACTATGCTTCTACCCAAAGAAACTTGGGCAAATCTAAGTCATGAATCTTAGCAATCTCTATGATGGACATGTTCTTCCTCTCTACAACCCCATTTTACTAAGGGTTGTAAGACATTGTAAGGTCCCTCTTGATCCTTGCATCTTTACCAAAAAATCAAGTCCTTGGAGATATACTCACCTCCATTATTAAGACCTCAACACCTTAATCTATTTTTCCACAAGAGCTTTGAACTCTTGAAATTTCCCAAAGACCTAATCTCTAGTGTTCATGAAATAAATCTAGGCTTTTCTTGAAAAATATAGTAAATATTTCCAACTAATAAAGTTGTTGGCATGGGTTCACAAACATTTGAATGGATTAGATCTAAAATTCCTTTCGATATGTGCTCACTGCTTAGAAAAGAAGTCTTGATGTGCTTGCCAAGTGCACATCCCTTACATAAACCATCCTTTTCTACCTTGAAGTTAGGTAACCTATAGCTGTATCTTTCAAAATAGGTAGAGCTCCGTGGTACAAGTGGTCAAATCTCGTGTCAAAGTTCACACAATTTGTCACTAACATGTATCAAGGTTGTTTGATTGATTAGATAAACAATCAAACTATAAAGTCCTTCATAAACACCTCTAGTCAATGCTTGACTAGGATTTGGATTATGATTTCTAATTATCACCTGTTGATCATCAAATTCAATGACACACTTCAAATATGTCATTGTTGAAACTAAAACTAAATGCTTTGTTAATCCAAAAACATAAAGGACATCATCAAGGTCAAGAATATCACCATATAAGGTATGCAAAAAAAAATAGTTCATGTAGGATATGTGGCATCACCACCAAGTTCTAGCCATATATGAGGCTTCTTCTCTTGAAGTTTGTTGAAATCCTTCTTGTTGAAGGTCATGTGTCTTAATGCCCTGCTATCCACATATCACCCTACATTTGAAATAATGTTAATGGATAAACATGAAACCATGCAGAAGGTAGTCTCAAGCCTCTATAGATGATTGTTCATCCACTACTAAAGTTTTTGCACTCCTTGCAAATTGCTTTTGTTGTTGTTGTTTCTTTCCCTTCCCCTTCTTCTCTAGACACTAAGAAGCATAGTGACCAAGATTTTGGCACTTGAAACTTTTGACATGGCTCAAATATTTCTTCTCTAGTTGAGAAAAATTGTACCCTGGTGCTTTTGTTCTTGACCCTTCCCAAGTCATTTCTTGCCACTTTTCTTCATCTTCCCATTGAGATCTTGATTCTAACTATCTTGCAATTTGACTGAAGTAGATTCAAGTCTGATTTCTTCCCAAATAAAGTCATCCCAAATATTCTCAAAGGCATGAAACTTCTCACGAGCACAAATGCCCTAAACAAATGATTTCTATGATAAAGAGAACCCATTCAAGGTTGTGGGTACCAAATCTTCATCCTCCACCTTAGCCCCAATAGTTGCAATCCAATCAAAGTTCTGATATCTTCATTAAAAAGGTGACTATTGTGTCTACGTCACTTTTAGGGACATTACAGAAAAGACCATTGATATCGATCAAAAGCCTTTAAAATATCTAATTTAATGAAAATTCACAGTCAATTCTGGTATCAAGGGGAGTAGATAAGTTCCCGAATGGCCATAATGTTGTCTATGATCTATTGTCCCTGGATCAAAGTTGATTAGGCTTTTGATTTAGTCATGAGAGAATAGTTTTTATCCTTCTAGCTATTACCTTGGATATGATTTTGTGCACCATATTATAGTGTTAGAGGTCAATATTAATGTAATGTCCCCTTTTGGGATTGCCCTAAATCTTGCCCTAGAATCACAAATTTAACATAGTTAGGGTTGTAACTTACTAATTGAATGCTTTAAGCAAGATAAACCTGTTTTAGGTCCTGCAATCGTGTTAGGTAACATTGCAAACATAGTTCATGAAATAAGTCTATTATTATTACAAGAGAATCATATATTCATCATTATGCAGCAATTTCTTAACTTTCTCAACAGTCCTTTGACATATGGATTGAAAGAGAAACTGCAGTAGGGTGCCCTTAGTCGTTCTCTCCCTTTTTTAGTGCAATAGGGTGCCCGTCTAGCCGTTCTCCTTATTTGCCACTGTAGTGGAGTGCCCTGAGCGATTCTTCCTTAAAGCAAATTTCATTTCTCCCCTTCTGTTAGACTGTTGCAGTATATTTTGATGCTTATTAACTTGTGGCAGAGAGTATATATATATATATATTACCACAGTGGGTTGGAATATTCACACCTTAGATTTTGATCTGATTAATAAAGTGTTTAGTATTATGGATTCTCCTCTGCTAATGTACATATATATATCACTGCTAAAGTCTGCAGATTTATTTCTGCTCTAAATCAGTTCGTAATGCATGTATATCTCCTTCTTTCCTTATTCCATCTATTTCTTCTTATGCTGTTATGCTTTCTATATCTGTTCTAAATCCTTTTATAATGCATTCTATTTATTTCTGAATCTGATCCTCCTCCTCGATTCATTGATTGATCTACTCCTTATATCGTATTGCCTAAGGAGTCACAACTATCCACATACAACCGCTACCCTTTGAGTCATACCTTTTAATATTCAACTGTTGTGCTTTGTTCAATTATTATTTAATTATAACTTAACTAATCCTATGTAACTAGGCACTCTCTTCTAAAATCGTTGGCTTAGCAATTTACTTCACATATCAATTTACTGCCCTTTCTATTGATCTCCGTCGCTGCCCATAATCATATCGTACTTGGGCATATACATATATGTGTCTTGGCCAGCATCAGTTATAAACTTATATGTAATTTTAATCTTCTCCAACCTTAAGAGGTCGGCCTCTATATACTTCCATCTGCCATATTTTAAGAAGTTGGTCATAATATAATTGGTTAATTCCTTTACCACCATAATTGAGGTCGGCCCATAGGGGAGGGGACATGACAATTAATCCATTGTGTTCACTTTCACAACCTTCAGGATGATAATGCAGTGGTATGACTTCATTTTGAGCATTTTTTTTATTTCTTCATGATCCCTCTGCCACTTCAATCAGTTGGATTTGATAAGATCCCAAAGGGACTGCTAGAACATGTCAAAGAAGCCATCCAGCCCCAAGGATTTGTACTTGTTCCCTCAATTCTTATTCTTCATAGCCTCGGGGAGACGCTTGACCATTTCTCATTGGGCATGATAGGTTGAATCAAAAGATTATTCAGCCGTAAGGAGATTCGTTAAGAATCTAGTAACATAATCAATCATATCAGAAGCTCTGGTTATATATTGATCATTGTTAATTTTGATAGATTGGAGTGAGTTTATATCCTATCTATTAAGAACTGACTTATGACAAACAGTAGTGTTGGCATCCCGTTGCAAAGCCCATGTCTCCCAAGATTGTTGATTCCAAAAGCTTTCTTTACACTGTTGGAATGTAGCTAGATTATTGAAAAGCGTTGTTTCTCAACACCACTGCATCTATGAACTCCTGTTCCGTAATCCTTGCTCAAGTAGAGCCAATTCGGTGACTACCTTTTTGGATTGAATAAATATGTTGCAAAATCCCTTTTGGTTTCATTGTTTGATTCAAATTTTGAGGAGTTCAAGTATTTTTTTTGAAAGATATAAACCTAACATGACCCCTAAATTGTAATCATGACATGACCCATAATTTTGGGAGTTTTTTACCACTAGTAGGCAACTTTGGCTAAAAACTCGGGATGGATTAGCTATATGCTTTCAAACTTGACATGACACTTGCGACATGTCTATTTTTGAAATATCCAAAATATAGGGCAATGGTCAGAGAAGGTAGAATTGCTTACACATTTATTTGTTATGATGGAGACCTATTGATTGGAGGTTATGATTTCATCTATTATTTGTATGATGTGATTCCGTCCCCATCTGGTTTCCCAAGTGAAATGCCTAGTCCTAAATTCCAAATCAAACAAGCTTGATTTTTCAATCAAGTCCATTAGTACATCTGTTTTTCATGTATTAAACCTGCTGGCCCCACTTTTTTTCTCAGGTGACTTGATTGTGTTAACGTCCCCCCTGAGGATAAGAGCTTGAGCAGCACTGGCTCAGTCCAATCTTTTATACTTCTATTTGCTTAAAATAAGTGAGTATCTGGGATGAACACATTTACAATAGTGAAAGCTGTCCACATTTCATATGAATGGAAACATGAAGTCATTCTCCACAGGTGTGAGACATGAGAGGGGGATGCATAACTAGCGCAGTCCAACTGCACTGCAACTTTTGTGATTCTACTCTGCTGAAAGTGTTTGCTATCCTGCCCCATTTTCCTAAATATTTGATCTTGTGCATGTTGCTAAGTCAAGTTGTCTTTCACATGAGGGAAAAAGCAATCTGGCTTCCGTTGTCTATGAGCCGATGTTTATTGGGAACACATATCCCACACATATTCCAACATAGGATCTGTATTATAATCAAGATGGGATACAGGTGCATTTCTCAGAAGGCAAACCCTGGCTGTCATGATCTACATGATTTTGGTCAAAGCCCATTTTGGATCCTCATCATTATCTATAGCCTCAATATAGGATTTTCTTTTCCTTTCTTCTTTGTATCTGGTTTTGGTTGTATATTCTAGATATGTAAAACTTTTGGGACTAGTTATAAATATAAGAATCCTAAAAGAAAACCAATCCCTGCTTGGACTCAAAGGATATCCATGTGCAAAAGTTGTATCTTTGAAGTTGTCATTGATACCAAAGAAGAAAGTGATCTTTAGATTGATGCTTCTTGTACTCGGTATGCAAGGTGTCTTTTGGTTTCTTCTCCCTAAGATGAGAGAAAACTTGTATAAGTTAGAGACCTGACCAATTACCAACTCTTGGTTTTGTTGTTGAGAGATATTGGGAAATACAAATACATGAATCAGAAGAATATTGGACATCATACTTTAGAGAATGTTATCAATCTTATGATATTAAAAAAATAGTGTTGGCGGTTGGATCAAGGCAAGTATACTAACAACAATTTTCTAAGCGGTTGATTTTGGGCCCTGATTAGGAGCATCCTAGTTGCGATTGCTTGAGGACAAGCAATCTTGGGTGGGGTAGACTGTAATGTCCCATACTATGCAAGGAATTCATTAAAATAAATTTTATTCTAATATGGGCCGACCCATATGCCTTGGCACCTTTGATACAATATGAAAATTCAAATTTAAACATATAAAATGTGGCCGACTCCCTAAGATGGCAGCGCTAGGAATCATGGATTGAAAATATTTCAAGTGGCCAACCTTCCTCTAGAAAGAAGCGATTGCATACATAAGAAAAATCATTTTATTCCAAACATACTATTATATGATGTGATTTGGTTAATAAAAAGCGGCGTTTAAGAAACTATATGATGCAATTTTATGAAGGGCAACAACCAAATGAAATGGTGCGACATTGTCTAAGGAAAAGAGCAGCGATTTGTTATGCATAAGGCAGCAAGTAATATGGAAAAGGTGTGGTAAAATAAAGGCAAGTTAATTATGAAGTGGCTGATCATTAAGAAGAGTTGTTGTTTAATATATGGGACGCCTCCTTTGGATAAGGACGACTCCCTTGGAAAGAGTTCGCCTCCCTTCATAGAGGCATGAGAAGATATATAAATGGAATTTGTGATGTGAAGAGAAGTAAGAGGGAAATACAATGAATTATTTCAGAGTAAGAGCAGAATTCAAAAGAAGAAAAGGATATATATTTTAGCAGAGATAAATCTGCAAACAGATCAGCAGTGATATATGCAACAACAGAGAATTATTTATGGCATCCATCCTACAATGTTATTCTTCTATCATCCTAGTATTCCATCCTTCTATTATTATATCATTCTACTCTTCTATCATTCAACTATTCAATTATTATATCACTCTTTCATTCTATTCTTCTATCGTTATATCTATCATTCTATTATTATATCATTCTTTTATTCTATCCTACCACTCTTCTATCATTCTATAATTTTATCATTCTATCATTTGATTATTCTATCCCTCTATTATTCAATCATTCTATCGTCCTACAATTCTATTATCAATCGATCAAGACTGATTATTGGAATACAAAAAGCAGATCACATTCAGAAATATATTTGCACTTAGCAGACAAAGCCAGAATCAGCAGTCAATACATTTGCTTTTGAGAATATAGCAGCCTTATGTTTAAATAAATATTGTGGTATGCTCTATCATGATTGTTGTGTATAATGATATATTTTGTGTTGTATAATCTCTATGACTCTGGATGTATTTAATTCTCATGAAGCAACCAAGGGTGGCAAGTTGAGGGAGAATTGCTATATGATTCCTCACTAGGTGCACCCCCTCGTATGGATGGCAGAAGGCCACATGAGGCCAAGAGGGATGGTATATCCGCTCTTGGGCCTAGGGTAGAGGATCGCTTCGGGCACCCTATCATGCCCCCTTAGGTTTGGTTTTTGGGTTAAGGAGTCCCAATCATAGGGTGGCAAGAAGAGGGAGAACCGCTATAGGATTCCTCACTAGGTACACCCCCTCATATGGATGGCGGAAGGTCACATGAGGCCAAGAGGGATGGTATATCTGCTCTTGGGCCTAGGGTAGAGGATCGTTTCAGGTACCCTATTATGCCCCCTTATCCTAAACCTTTTTGGATGGACTCCATTAATGAATTGGGTATATCATATGATTAAGATAATGTTCCTAACCCTAGTAGGAAAGATCTATTTTATGGATTATGCTTTCAATGATTATCTAACATGATTGCAGGGTCTCAACCAAGATCTATCTTGTTCAACAATTTAAATTGGTAAATGATATCGCTAACTCTATTTCATTCCTTGCTTTGCTTGGAATTGTGATTTTAGGGCAAAAACTAGGGCATTCACAAAAGGGGACATTACACCTTGGGTTCCAATGCCGAAAAAAACCCATTCTCCTCTGTCAACTGTGCCTTTCAATGCAGACCTATTGCACCACTGGCCCAATCCAAACCAGACTCCGAACTGGATGGACTTTATGCCAATGACATGGACCACTGTGGTGGATCTGTGGATGGTTTGTTACTAGCCAAACCAAATGAAAGAAAAGAACCACTTTAGCGAAAGGTGACTGCCGATAACAAGCCCACGAGAAAATATAACATAAGGGTGAAGGCAAAGACAAAGTCTTTGGCTTCATACAGTCTTTATGAAACCAATCTGCCATGAATGCAAACCAAGAACTTAATCCAGCCAACAAACATGGGGAAATATACAAGGTAAGGCACAAAATGCATAAGCATAAGATGTAAGGGTCTACATAAGCACAACACAAAGCCATAATAAGATCTCAGATAGGGTGTCAACACCGTGTATGTGTTAAAACTAGATTTAATCCCTCATCGTCTTACAATATTATATTCATTTTTTCCCTTATATTTGTACAAGGTGGGAGCACACTTAGAAGCCATAATCTAATAGGGGAATACCTATCAGCATAAATATCTTACATGGAAATTCTAATTCCTCACTAACAAACTTTGTAATAAATAGATCAGTCCTGATCTTTATGTTCTTATACAAGCATTTGTCTATCACATAATGTTGAAACCCAAACATTGGCAAAAATATTTATTGTGATACAGCTACCAGAGATAAGTACAAATAATTAAGTTGAAGATAGTTTGTATGGCAACAAAGTGGAAGCATTAAAAGCATTTACTCCACATTTGTAGCGCATATAGCTGCAGAACTTTGTGTATAAATCAGCTAATTTCAGTTCCTGGGTTTAGGGATATGGACGTACTCCTGGGTACTAGATTTCAATGTAATATAGTCTTCTCTTCTCTATACTTGTATTCTGTTGTACCGTTTTGCAAAATGACATTCCAATCTTTGTATCCAATGTCTTCTGGTGAGTATGGCTACTCTTATTCTCCTTCAGAATTCTTTGGATGGGATCCTGTGGAGGTGGCTTCTGCTCCTACTTCCACTCTGCGAGGGGTCCCATGAAAGTTTCCTGCAGATACAAGGAAAGAGAGAATCTTTTGCTGAAAAGTGGAGGTTCATTTTTGTACCAGGAAGCTATATGCAGGTGTGGAAGAGGGGGGAGCTTGGTAACTTTCCCTCAATCTTTAAATAAAATTTACTGCTAAGTGGTGGATGGGGATGATTGGTGTGGCTAATATTTTTTGTAATAGTTTTTTTTCATGTTAATTTTCTGGTAACAACTTCTGATTTTTCCCTGCCAAAAGAGAAGAAGATTTCAGAAGTACATGGGACCAAGTTTCAGCATACATCTCCTAAATTCTCACCGCAGCACCCAGTGAGACAAATCCTGTTGCACTACTCCATGGGACCACTAGGATAGACTCCTGAAATTGGTTTAGGTAGCTATTGTGGCTACCAGATTTCTGGTGCTTCCACAATAAGCCCTGTAGATTACTTATAGACTAAACAATATACCCTGAGATTGATTAGAGAGATTTGCCATAACATGTTGGGTCAAGCTGGGAGAGGATAGAAACAACCATTAAAATGTTAGGTAGATAATTGTTACTCAATTGTCCAATTCCAGTGAATTTGTTTTCCCTATTTTTGCAATGATGCACCTAGGTATATTGATATCTTAATTTCTTGTGCATGCAGCCTACTTCATGTGGTAGTTAATTCAATCTCTTGAACATGTTATCTCAATTAGTGCCAATATGTTTGATGTCTAATGGCATCAGCTCCATATGCACATATTTGTCTGTGGTTTGTTAATCTTAAAATCCTCCTCTTGTATCTCTAGATGCTTTGGCAGATCTTTGTAACTACTCTTTAACTTGTGGTTTTTCTTATATCTACCAGTTGTACAGGATTTTCCATTAAAAGAGAAAGCAACCATGGAAACAAATGCAAAGATATCATTAAAGGCAGTCAATGATTGTTGAGTGATTGTATTTATGAAGTTGCAGTCAGTGTCAATCCATGAAAACATGCAATACTTACTAGAGAGCACATGAATATGTCTCAAGAAGAGAGAGTTGTGAATGAGGAGATTATTTTTGCAGTCAACATTCAGGATTATGGTGACACGTCTCCCTCAATGCACCTTGTTATAAAATTAGATAGATGTTTTAAGAATTTAAGGATGGTCATCTTTTTGAACCATTTCATTTAATTTGGTAGTGCAGGAGGCGCATTAAGGGCAGCAGACAGTTTCCCATAGTTTTGACCAAAATTTTCCCATGATGGTCTAAGCCTGAAATTACTTGTAAACAATATCACCAACACACCAACCAAAAAATTTGTAGTCATACCAGATGCTTTAAATTTTTATTTATTTTTAATTGCATTTGGATGTTATTTGTCCTCAATAACAAAGAGAACAGAGTTGTCAAAAACCTGCTGCCCAATGCCAAATTGTAACTGTCGAACATAACCTTGTCGTGGTGCTCTTACAACATGCTCCATTTTCATGGCTTCTAAAACTAGTACAGCTTGTTCCTTGCCAACCATTTTCCCCTCTTCTACAAGAATCTTCACAATGCATCCCGCCATGGGTGCAATTACTGCTCCTTTTACACTAGTAGTGATTGCATCAGATAACTTATTTTGTTGACCCACAAGATCCTCTTCAGACTGGTGTCTCATCTTTATATCTTGAGTAAAATGATGGTGATGGTTACCATACCAAATGTGTATGTGTTCAACAGAGTCCTTTACATACACTGCCAAACTTGCATTCATGCCAAGCCCATCAACATGCAGCTTCAACTTTCCTTCCCCAATACCTGCAACATCATCTCCTCTAACTCTAATACCAGGAAAGTCTCTATCTTCAATCTCCACATAGAATGTGCCATCTTTCTTATATGTTACAAGAATTCCCACAGGCACCCACTCCATATCAATTGTTTCACTCTTCCATTTCAGTTCAAAGCCACGCTTCAATTCATTGTTGATACGGAATGCTGGAGCTGCATACCACAATGAAGACAATCCATCCTTGGCTTGTTCCCTCATGCAGATACAAGCTGCAGCCAGTGCTCCACCAAATTTAGCACCTTCCATCTCAGTTTTTGCCAATTCATCATTAAAGAGATCCCCATTGAAGCGCTGGATAAAATGGGTCTCAACCTGACCGCTGGCGAATGCCCAGTGCCCAGCAAGTCCCTGGAGGAAAGAAATGTTTGTTGGTAAGCCAGCAACCTGGAAGTCAGACAGGCAGTCCTTGAGTTTAACCAAAGCTGCATCCCGATTCTCTCCCCAGACTACTAGTTTTGCTATCATAGGATCATAATGCACGCTTACAGTATCCTTTTCCCTAACACCAGTCTCAACCCTCACAGTTGGGGAAACTGCAGGTGGGTGGTAATGATCCAGAACACCAGTTGCAGGCAAAAATCCCTTGGGAATATTTTCAGCATAGATCCGAGCCTCGAAGGCATGGCCAGTACAGGAAATTTGGGACTGCCCAAGTGGAAGGGGCTCCCCATTTGCAACCCGGATCTGCCACTCCACAAGGTCTTGGCCGATTATCATTTCCGTTACAGGGTGTTCCACCTGAAGTAGAGAAATTTTGATTGAAGCGTACCTTTAGAACATGAGAAATATTGGAAAATCTTCTTCAATAACAAAAACTAGAAACATTTTCCAATTTTTAAAAGATTAGTAATGAAAAAAATAGACCTTTGAGTGAAACTGAGGCTTAGGGTGGGATCCCATAGGTGGATCTATTTTCCAGTTTTCTTATTTGTGGCTAAGAGTAGGGTCCTATTGAGGGGGCTGCCACTCCTACATACTGTTCTGGCAGCTTCAAGAAACGTGTAAGAAAAAACTCTAAGGAAGAAAGTCAAAGGAGGGACCATTTTTCACCATGAGACTATAAGCGGGTACTAAAGAGGGGAGGGGAAGTTTCTGAAGTGCCAAGTAACATTATGTCAATGAAAGTTCCAGTGAAAAGTCTCTTGATTTTTCTTAGTAACAACCGGTAGAGAAAATTTAAGAAATTCATTGAGGATTATAATGCGACAGACTATGAAATTCTTGTATGTAATATCTCTTAACATGGAAGCCTTTTAATGCAGAGGCATGTCTCTGGGATGGAATTGCTTTTCACATTAGTAATCTCTCTCACTTAGCAGCACCTGCTGAGAAAAAACTGGTAACAAAGTAATGTTCATTTTAGATTGACATATTTTTTGGAAATTCGAGAAACCAACATGCATATATTAGGTACCCAAACTTTTACTAACCTGAAGTCGGGTGTTCATCTCCAAGAAAAAGAATTCATCTGATTGAGTATCCATTATGAATTCCACAGTACCAGCACTATAATATCCCACTGCCTTGGCAGCAGACACCGCTGCTTTCCCCAAATGGCGTCGAAGCTCCTCTGAAACATTAGGTGCAGGGGCCTCTTCAATTATCTTCTGGTGCCTCCTCTGCACACTGCAATCCCTCTCATACAAATGCACAGCATTCCCTTGCCGGTCTCCAAAAATCTGCACTTCAATGTGCCGCGGTCGGGCGATGTATTTTTCCAAAAGCACAGCTTCATTGCCAAAGGATGCAGCCGCCTCTCGCTGGGCAGCATGTAAAGAGTCCAAAAATTCCTCTGAAATATAAAATTTAATGCCATAAATAAAAGAAATTCCTAAAACATCAAAAGTCAGAGAAAGGAAAGGCCAAAGATATATAAATGTAAATCTTAAGAGTAAAACAAGCCTGTTATAAGTCAAATGCCATTAATAAAAGGAGTTATATAAACAATCAAAACTCACTGAAACAAAAGGTCAAAAACATCTAAAGCCTGAAGCTCAAAGTAAAATAAGATTGTTGGAAATTAAGTGCCCTTAATAAAAGGAGTTACATAAGCAATCAAAAGGAGCATAATGTAAGACAAAGCTGTTGAAAGCTAAATGCCATTGATAAGATGAGTTACATAAACAATCAATCAGAGTGTAAAACAACACTGTTTTGAGAAAGTTGAATGATTTCAACAAGAGGAGTTGTGATTGTACAATCAAAAGAAGCAAAGAGTGAGACAAGACTGTTGAAAGTTTAATGATATTAATCAAAAGAGTTATATGAGCAACGAGCATAAAGGTAAAGATAGTTTTTCAGGTCACCACAAAGAAAGAATCAAAAGAACTGTATAAACAACAAGTGTAGAGGTAAAAATGATTTATTAAATCACCACAAAGAAAGAAATCAAAAGAGATATGAACAAGAAGTGTAGAGGTGAACATAGTTTTTAAGGTCACCACAAAGAAACAAATCAAAAGAGTTATATGAATAACAAATGTAAAAGTAAACATAGCTTTTTAGGTCACAACAAAGAAAAACATCAACTTGATCTATGGCTTTTCCAAATTTTATATGGATTTTTGACTTTGTGACTAAACTCACGGTGAACTTAAAACTAACTAATTGAAAGCTAAATGCCACCACAAAGAAACAATCAAAAGAGTTATATGAATAACAAATGTAAAAGTAAACATAGTTTTTCAGGTCACAACAAAGAAAAACATCAACTTGATCTATGGTTTTTCCAAATGTTATATGGATTTTGACTTTGTGACCAAACTCACAGTGGACATAAAACTAAGTTGTTGAAAGTTAAAGGAATAACAAATCAAAAGAGTTATATGAATAACAAATGTAAAAGTAAGCATAGTATTTTAGGTCACAACAAAGAAAAACATCAACTTGATCTATGGTTTTTCCAAATGGTATATGGATTTTGACTTTGTGACCAAACTCACAGTGGACATAAAACTAAGTTGTTGAAAGTTAAATGAATAACAAATCAAAAGAGTTATATGAATAACAAATGTAAAAGTAAGCATAGTTTTTTTAGGTCACAACAAAGAAAAACATCAACTTGATCTATGGATTTTCCAAATTTTCTAGGATTTTGACTCTGTGACCAAACTCACAGTGGACTTAAAACCAAGTTGTTGAATGCTAAAATTCTTTGAAAAAAAGGAATTGAATGAAAAGAACAGCCAAAACCATCCAAGCACAGAATTAAAAAAACAAAAATCATACCCGGGGCTGAGACAACATGCATTCCCTTCCCACCTCCACCGTGGGTAGGCTTGATTAACACCGGGTAGCCAATTCTCTGGGCTTCCGACCTGAGAAGCTCAGGATCCTGCTCGGCTGCGTGGTAGCCAGGCACTACCGGTACTCCGGCTTGGCTCATAATTCTCTTGGAGGCGCTCTTGTCGCCCATGTCTCTGATTGCCGAGGCTGGCGGTCCGATGAATCTGAGGCCCTCCCTTTCACATAGCTCTGCAAAGGGGGCGCTCTCAGAGAGAAATCCATAACCAGGGTGGACGGCCTGAGCGCCTGTGCGCCTGGCTGCCTGGAGAATTGCCCCTGCATTGAGGTAGCTGGCCCGGGCGGCCGCAGGGCCAATGTAGACGGCCTCATCTGCTAGGTTTACATGCAGGGCATTCCTGTCGGCTTCGCTGTAGACTGCCACAGTCTTTATTCCCAACCGCCTGGCTGTTCCTATCACACGGCAGGCAATTTCGCCTCTGTTTGCTATCAGAATTTTTTCTATGGTTGTTGACGCTGAGCTGTAGAGCCTGTTTATCGCCTGGGTTTTCTTTGATGAAAGATGTTTTGCAATGAGTCTTGTAATTCCCATTGTAATGCCCTGCCCAGCAAATCCCCCTTTGTACTTGAACAAGGTTATTGTGTTTTATGCTGCATTATAACCGTTCAATGGATTTGGGTGTAGCGATAAGGGGGGATTCTTGCCAGGCTTAAGTTTTGAACTCTGCATACAGGGGCAAAATCTAGGGAGGCCATAGAACTGTAATGCATTTGGGTGGATATGCAGTGTAAAGTTGGATGACTATAATTCAGTTTGGATAACTACAACAAATCAAGCGTACACGTCATATCAGAATATAAAAGTTGTACCACCCTGACCAAGAACATTTTAAAAGTTTGTATGTTACCAAATTAAGCAAACTCAAATTTTGATTCATTTGAGATACTACCTTATATATTCTTCTATGAATTAAGCAATACATATATATGCACATGACATATATATTCTTATTAGTTCCTGCCTTCGGCAGGTATAACTACTGCATCGGCTAGATGCAATTTCTCAAATTATTCGTCCAATCATGTGAAAGAACTAAAAATTTGCAACCACAATGCTATAGTTCATTATTTTTTTTTTAATTTAATCATTTAAAAAATACCATTTATCTATTGTCTGATTGGTCTATGGTGTGAACAGTAAGGGTAAAAAATGAAATAATGATTTAAAAAATTATTGAATTTTCGAATGATGCCAATAAACAAAACAGTTAAGTACAGGTCGTGCAAAGTGACAGCAGGAACTAACAAATACAGTTAAGTACAGGTCGTGCAAAGTGACGGCGCCGCTGAGCTTGTTGAATTTATTTCGTTTGCAATGTTAATTAATGATTTTTATTTCATTTGCAATGTTAATAATGATTTTTAATCATCCTTACAAGATGACAGGTCATGTCTTGATCGGAGGTTTTCAATTTGTATGCGCTTTGGATTGTTGTTTCTCAATTTGTTTGCACTCAGAGAGTAGTGAAGGTGGGCATCCGGAGGCCTGTGAAGCTGCATCTGTGGTAAGCCTCTATATGGACTTCTATTTCGTAATCCGTGTAGAAAACCAGTGCTACTGTTCACAGAAATTTCAAGATTTCAGATATTATATGAGTTTTAGATTGTAGAGCACTCTCAGTTATAGAAATTTTACAGTTTTCTCAAATTTCTGTTAGAGTTCAGATATCTCTTTCTAGAACTTAAGTTTTCTATTTTAGAAACTCGGATATCAATTATAGAATTCCCAGACATTCAGGTATGAATTGCCAAGTTTCAATATATTGACAAATTCATGATTTGGGAACATAAAAGTAGCTATGCAACTGTGTCACTAAATAACAAAGAAGGTTGCAGGAAGAACTAACTATACAAGTGCTCATGCTATATGCAGTATTACTTGTTTCATTTCCAGATACATTGTATATATTCAAGCTGTAAAGCATCTACTTATATTCTGTTGCAACTTTCTACTCTGCAATTTCTATGGTACAACTTACAGTTGCTTTTAAGTGATTTCATGCATGTGTTCACTGTTTAATTTACGTTTGAATGATTGAGGCTCGGAGTTCGCTCAGTACCCATCATATAATATGCTGGAATTTTATGGCGACGGTGCTATAGACCTTACTTATACATAGCTAGGGTGTGAATTTCATACCTTGAAGCAGAGAGTATTAACGAATTTAGGTAATTTGCTAGTAATCCCAATTTGGAACAGAGGCTCGCCCTCTTGTTTGGTCCTCTACCAAATATTCTGTTTTGAAAGAAAGAATAAGGATATGTTATCGTGTCCCTATAATGTTTAATGTCACAGATTATGGTCACACAAGGAAAATACCCACAAAAAAAGTGTTCCAATCTTGTGAAGGAAAATGCAAATTTATATGTGAAAGAGAATTCATGACAGAACAACATTAGTTGGTACCCTTCTCGACACATTGGAATACTATTTTGTGAAATTCTGTAGAAGAGGTTAATGCTGGACATGAAGAGTTAAAATAAAATAGACTGTTTCCATCTGAATATCTAAACAACAATACCCAAATATATTCCAAATATATTTGCATGCGCATGTTATAATCCTATCGCAAGGTCATCATCATGATATTTGCTGAAGTTCGAAATATGATGATGACAACTTCATATCCTCCTGATCTCCTTTTGCATAATTATGATCATCATCCTGATCTTTCACGAGGGTCATTCGCTGAAATTCGCTAAGTGATGGAGACATCATCATCATAAATGGATAAAGGTAGCTTTTATAAACTTTCTGTACTTTGAGCGCAGCTGCTTCCTCTTTAAACCTGTCTCATCTCAATGAGGAAGTCTAAAAATCCATTTTCTTAGAACTGTTTGATCTCAACGATGCCAATTCCAAATCACCAGCTCTGGGACTAATTATTTCCTGGGTAGGAGTTAATAAATCTTGGCCTTTAAAACCGATGCACCTCTCTGAAGCTGTTTCTATGTGGTTGCATTTGAAGATCGTCTGAAAGCTACTAACCTCCGTTCCACATTTGAGAACCTTAAAAGATGCATGTGTTGATAAAATTGTTAGGGCTACAGCTGTGCACCTCTGAGACAGGTGGCGATTGTGTTTGCAGGTGGCGATTGCATTTGCTTTTGTCACGATTTAGATTTTAGGCCAGTTTAATTTTAGTTTCAAGGGTAAAGGAACCATGGCATTATTGTTTTCCTATGCACTGACTTTTTAGTTTATTTTAAAATTTAAAAGACAATTTCAGATACATAAACTCCTTTTCTAAAAGGGAATTCA
The DNA here is from genome assembly GCA_027924645.1 of Cunninghamia lanceolata. NCBI lineage: Eukaryota > Viridiplantae > Streptophyta > Pinopsida > Cupressales > Cupressaceae > Cunninghamia > Cunninghamia lanceolata. Next base: position 1,380,396 of record BSBN01000736.1, on the reverse strand, counting down.
AAAGATTATTTAGAGATTCACATTTAAATTTATGTGGGCAATTTTGTTTCTATGACCTCATATTTAGAAAGAGCTTGAAATTCCATGCAGGTTTGCCTTTTACTTCACTCGAAAATTCTTCCATATGTGAAAGTTATGCACGGTCAAAGTTTTGGTCAAACCTGATATTCGCAGGAGGATCATCATATTTTTATATCCTAAGTCATGTTGTCAAGATCATCATGATCTTGGTCTATCACCCGATAAAAATCATGCAGTCACAATATCCGGACGTCAATCTTAGGTGGTAGTGCCCTTTACCCATCAAATGGCCTTAGGCGCATTGTCAGCATCATGATTTCTTTTAGGAGGGTCATATGTTATAAACTCGGTTTTGGTTACATGAAGATGATCATCATCATCATATTTGAACCCCCCCCTGATAATATCCTGAGGTTCAAATATCATGATGGTATCAACTTTAGGTCAGGGTAAGTTTGCCCATCGAGCGGTCTTTGTATAACGAGCATCATCATGATATTTCAACATTACCTAATCTTATCATATCATGCTGATCACCCTTAGAAAATCCACCTTCGGCATATTTGCATGCGCATGTTATAATCCTATCGCAAGGTCATCATCATGATATTTGCTGAAGTTCGAAATATGATGATGACAACTTCATATCCTCCTGATCTCCTTTTGCATAATTATGATCATCATCCTGAAGAAGGTTGCAGGAAGAACTAACTGTACAAGTGCTCATGCTATATGCAGTATTGCTTGTTTCATTTCCAGATACATTGTATATATTCAAGCTGTAAAGCATCTACTTATATTCTGTTGCAACTTTCTACTCTGCAATTTCTTTGGTACAACTTACAGTTCCTTTTAAGTGATTTCATGCATGTGTTCACTGTTTAATTTACGTTTGAATGATTGAGGCTCGGAGTTCGCTCAGTACCCATCATATAATATGCTGGAATTTTATGCCGACGGTGCTATAGACCTTACTTATACATAGCAAGGGTGTGAATTTCATACCTTGAAGCAGAGAGTATTAACGAATTTAGGTAATTTGCTAGTAATCCCAATTTGGAACAGAGGCTCGCCCTCTTGTTTGGTCCTCTACCAAATATTCTGTTTTGAAAGAAAGAATAAGGATATGTTATCGTGTCCCTATAATGTTTAATGGCACAGATTATGGTCACACAAGGAAAATACCCACAAAAAAAGTGCTCCAATCTTGTGAAGGAAAATGCAAATTTATATGTGAAAGAGAATTTATGACAGAACAACATTAGTTGGTACCCTTCTCCACACATTGGAATACTATTTTGTGAAATTCTGTAGAAGAGGTTAATGCTGGACATGAAGAGTTAAAATAAAATAGACTGTTTTCATCTGAATATCTAAACAACAATACCCAAATATATTCCAAATGAGGGCCGTTGCTACAAAATTAAATTATAAGCAAGAAAACACTGAGGTAAAATTGGGGAAAGAAGGGAGAGGTCAATGTAGGTTAATAACAAAGACAGTTCTGCTAATCAGAACAAAAAATTGCCAATTTTTGTTTGCAAGACACAAATTAAATAAAAACGAATCTTAACAACTGGCATTAGCAAAATCATTAGAAAGGAGGTGAAGACGGCAAGCCCATGCAACCAATTAGTTGGATCTCGACTTACAAAAGTGAAAAAAAAAAGGGCATGGCACAGTATAGAACCATAGTTCCTCAATGTAGACATGAATGTACCGAGCACAATCTGCAAGATTCCATCTTCTATGCTAGCTTTTATAAACTTTCTGTACTTTGAGCGCAGCTGCTTCCTCTTTAAACCTATCTCATCTCAATGAGGAAGTCTAAAAATGCATTTTCTTAGAACTGTTTGATCTCAACGATGCCAATTCCAGATCACCAGCTCTGGGACTAATTATTTCCTGGGTAGGAGTTAATAAATCTTGGCCTTTAAAACTGATGCGCCTCTCTGGACCTGTTTCTATGTGGTTGCATTTGAAGATCGTCTGAAAGCTACTAGCCTCCGTTCCACATTTGAGAACCTTAAAAGATGCATGTGTTGATAAAATTGTTAGGGCTACAGCTGTCCACCTTTGAGACAGGTGGCGATTGTGTTTGCATGTGGCGATTGCATTTGCTTTTGTCACGATTTAGATTTTAGGCCAGTTTAATTTTAGTTTCAAGGGTAAAGGAACCGTGGCATTATTGTTTTCCTATGCACTGACTTTTTAGTTTATTTTAAAATTTAAAAGACAATTTCAGATATATAAACTCCTTTTCTAAAAGGGAATTCAAAAGATTATTTAGAGATTCACATTTAAATTTATGTGGGCGATTTTGTTTCTATGACCTCATATTTAGAAAGAGTTTGAAATTCCATGCAGGTTTGCCTTTTACTTCACTCGAAAATTCTTCCATATGTGAAAGTTATGCACGGTCAAAGTTTTGGTCAAACCTGATATTCGCAGGAGGATCATCATATTTTTATATCCTAAGGTTTGACAATCGCAGGAGGATCATCATATTTTTATATCCTAAGTCATGTTGTCAAGATCATCATGATCTTGGTCTATCACCCGATAAAAATCATGCAGTCCCAATATCCGGACGTCAATCTTAGGTGGTAGTGCCCTTTACCCGTCAAATGGCCTTAGGCGCATTGTCAGCATCATGATTTCTTTTAGGAGGGTCATATGTTATAAACTCAGTTTTGGTTACATGAAGATGATCATCATCATCATATTTGAACCCCCCCCCCCCCCCCCCCCGATAATATCCTGAGGTTCAAATATCATGATGATATCAACTTTAGGTCAGGGTAAGTTTCCCCGTCGAGCGGTCTTTGTATAGCGAGCATCATCATGATATTTCAACATTACCTAATCTTATCATATCATGCTGATCACCCTTAGAAAATCCACCTTCGGCATATTTGCATGCGCATGTTATAATCCTATCGCAAGGTCATCATCATGATATTTGCTGAAGTTCGAAATATGATGATGACAACTTCATATCCTCCTTATCTCCTTTTGCATAATTATGATCATCATCCTGATCTTTCACGAGGGTCATTCACTGAAATTCGCTAAGTGATGAAGACATCATCATCATAAATGGATAAAGCGGATCATCATCTTCATATCCTCCTGATCGCCTTTTTTGCAATATCATGATGATCACCCTATCTATTCAGAAGAAGGCGATATTTCATTCCTTAAACAGCATGATCATTTTTTTACAATATCACCCTAGCACAATATCATAATGACCTCAACTCATCCTTGTGCTTCGACGACAAAATATCATGATGGCGTCATCATGATAATTCGATGAGGAGGGTCATCATCATATTGTTTTATCCTGTCATGTTGTCAAGATCATCATGATCTTGTTTGTTCACCCGATGTTTCATAAAGTCCTCCTGCCGATGAAATACAACCTTTTGAAAATATCTTGATGGTCATCATCGTCACATTTTCCCTTCGGCAGGATATTTCCCAAACATGATCCCGTTGGCGAAATATCATGATGTCGTCATGTTCTAAGTTTAACAAAGGCTCCGAATATCATGATGACGTCATCCCGATCTAATAAACGAAGAAGCAAATATCCTGATCATCATCATCATCACATTTTTCCTTCAACAGGATATTTTTCAAGCACGATCTGGTTCGCGAAATATGATGATGACGTCTTGTTCTAAGTTCGACGAAGAAGCAAATATCCCGATGCTCATCATCATCCTGATCTTTCGAGAGGGTTGCCTTGGCTGCAAAGGGGTCATATTACATTCATCATCCTGATCATGCTCCTTAGGTGACCCGATATTACATTTATCCCCTGATCTTAACGAAAATGACGATGACGTCATCCTTAGCATTTCAATGAAGCCCGAATGTCATGATGACGTTACCATCATTTTCCTTTCCTCGGCAACATGATCATATTCCATATCCTCCTTTTCTTCTTCAACAATATGATGATGATGATGTTGTTCTTTTCCCCAATATGCAGAAGCGAAATATCATGATGATGAAGTAAATATTGACCAACACGTTTTTTTTTGACACGCCGATGGCGATGATCATGCCGATGGGCGAGAAATGAAGCGGTGGAATTTTAAAGTGTTTTTTTTTTTAGAATAACAAATGATTCCAACATGAAATCATCATAAATAGATGCAGCCATCTCTTCGATGTTCTAGAAAACTATGTAAATTGTAATAACAGTGATGTGGGCAGTTATTTGCAATTTGTGAAAAACACTGTACACTTTTGCATGTCACTTATATTTTATGCATTGGTCTTACTGTACTTCTTTGGTGCTAGTTAGCTATTATTGAGTATGAATGCAAAGACATATAACAATAGTAAATTGTAAAAATTGCTTCTAATAGTTTTCAATATTTTTTTGTCTAGATTTCTATAAGACTTGATAACAAGAAAACTAATATTGGAATTATATTCCCGTGATAGTTATATGATTTGCAAGATTCAACAACTAGTTATAATATCTTTTTTTGTGTATAGGCAAGCATTGAAGAAATCTTGATGTTACATGTTTGGTGTCCTAGCTTTGGATCTTGTTACAGTCTATCCATGTCTACTGTATTTGTTATTTTTACGTGTTATAGTTAAATTCAATATCAAAATATAAATAGATAACGCAGTTTGCAAGTTGTAAGTAGCAAAATTCTATTAATGATTATATAAGTGACAAAACCACTTGAAGGCATATACTGTTTAATAATGCACAATACCTTTTCACTTTGTAAAGAAATTAACACAATCCCATCAATATAATATTGCAATTGCAACTAGTTTACAATCCTTTAGACTTTTGCAGATCAATCTAATCCTTCACCTGCACCTACAATCCAAGCACAAGCTTATCAAAATGTTATTGTCATCTATTCAAGTTCATTTGCTCCTTCATATCTCTTGTTTGTTTGTTTCTTCCATTGTTTAATTTATATGTTCAATATATTGTTCATATATGCAAATTGCTAATTATTTGAAGCCTATGGCTCAGAGAATATGTGATGTCATTAGAGTTGTCCAAGGATTGTTCCTACACTATTTACACAACTACATAACAATTATTTTTGCAATATTTAAACAATGGCTTGGCTATTTAGTATTTAAACACTGTATTTATTTATTTTTAAATGTAAACCTCTGATTTCAAATATCAAAACCGAGTACAAAATGAATTTCAAAGTCACAGGTCTACACTGTTTTCAAATCAAAACTTGGTTCTTATTTTGAATTTTAATAAACCTTTTGTGGCTATCAATGATCAGAACTATCTACCAAATGGTGATTTCTATTTCTTTATTTTCTGAAGAAAATAATGCAAGTGAATGAATCTGACATTGCCATTGCCACTAGTTTTAAATCCTTCAAAATTCTCTTCTTCATTACAATGCCTTATTTTCTTGTACAATCCAAAAATAATGATTATTTTCATTGCATTTAAACAATGCCTTGACTACTTAGAATTTTAGCATTGAATTTATTTGTGATTTGAAATAAGGAAACCAAATACTAAATGCATTTCAAAATTGCATATCAACATTGCTTTTAGGAAACAGCCTGCTTCTAATTTCCATTTGTAATATGCCTTTTGTAATTATCAATCATCAAAACTATCTAACCAATGGTTATGAATATATTACAGGTGCACCATTTTTTTGATATTCTGGGATCAACGAAATTGTCCTTGTTTGCAAAAAAAATGAAGAGAACAAGAGTGCCAATAGTTGATAAACAAAAACAGATCATAGATGTAGAGAAATACAAATTAGCAATTCAGACTGAAATTCTAAACATTGACTATGCATTGAGAAATGAAGGATTGTGTAGAATTCAAGTATTTAAATACAATGTAGGGGATTGCTTATTTGACTCATTGGAGTTACTTCTTCATTCTCAATACACATCAAGTCAATTACGGAATGGAGCTATAGACCATTTCTTGAGTTGCCTCACACAAGGTGATCCAGAAGCAATCACCTCATATGATTATGAACTGGATAGTCGTACATTGCATGAATTGCACGGTGTACAAAATGTTGAAGAGTACTTGCGTAGAATGCGTATTTCTGCAATGCATTCTACAAATAATAATGAAGTTGGCCTATGGAGTGACTTGTTTTGCATCCGTTGGTTGTCAAAGTGGCTAGACATACAAATATGCCTTTGGTCAACTACTTCAGGAAAAAAATACTTGCACTTCAATCCGTCATCCCAAGGACAATCTTATTCTATCTTATTTCATGATGCAAATCCCATCCAAGGACATTTTGAGCCGCTTGTGCCTTATCTAGTACAAGCAAACAATGCTAGCCCATGTATCACATCTAGACAACTAAAACAATTTCAAAGCAGTAATCAACAACATCATGATGGTGATTTTATTAGAAAACAAAAAATTGCAAATAGCAACACTACATCACTTCGCAAGATCAAACAACAAATACGTGCTAATAATCAAATGGAAAATACAACCAAGAAAACTAGACACTCAGCATCACCAATAGAATTATTTCAAAAAAAAATTCAAGATACACCGATACATACTTGTGCAATTTGTCAGACATTGCATTTTAAGAAAAACATTATGGCTTTTAGAGAGAAAGAAAAGCAAACATATTATAAACTGACAAATCAAAATAACAATGTATTGATGGATTGTATTTGTCGCATATGCCATGAAACATTGAAACAATGCAAGCTTCCAAAATATGCAACACCACACCGTATTCAAATGAATATAGCTTTACAATATGTAAAAATGCTTGCGCAACTAGAAGAGCACCTTGTTTCACTGAGAATTGCATTCGCACAAATATGGGAATTAGGTTACAAAAGACCCCAAATTGGATTGACTGGGTCTATAATTAATGTCCCAGTCAACATGAACATTGTACAAAATGCATTGCCACGCTCTGCCGATGAAACATACACTATTGCAGTTGCGCTAAAAAGACGGCTACAATATAAAAATGCATATCAGAAGGGGATGGTGCGATCGACTATTATAATGAAAGCTTTGAACCAATTGAGTGAAACAACTCTATACAAAAATGAGAAATTCCAATTAAATAAGCACTGGAGACAATCTCTTGAAATAGATGATGAAAGTGGCATAGTAGACGACCCTTGCACAAATGAAACAGGTTCAGAGTCTGATACAGATGAGCAAAATCCTTGTGAGACCTTGGTCCATGGATACACAGAATCTAAATGTATACATGAAATGCAAGACAAAATCATAGAAGTTGCACCAGCAGAAAACCATTATCCTATTGGAATCTTTAAAGACAAATATGCAGAAGAAATAAACTTTCCCACACTATTCTTTGGAAACCCACGTAATGACGACATTGTCAAGAATTTTTCCTATCAAAAAATTACACAATGGGAACTACTTCATTCCAATAGACAATTTGCATATCATACAACTAATCTATTTTTCAAAACAGTCAAGATATTGATACATCAAGTTTTATCTACAATGTGGATAAGAGTACGAAAAGGTCAGTTAAAAGGAAGAAAACTAATAGCAAAAGATGTCAAATGCAAACCTAACCTAGAGAAGATTCACAAATCAGACATTGGATATGTTGACTTTAAAAGAATAAGAATATCTCCGAATTATTTACATCAATTAAAAAAAAATGTCTTTGCAATGATTCGGCAACTTGGACCGCCTACATTTTTCCTTACATTTACTAGTGCTGAACAAAATTGGGAACACCTTTCAAAAGCACTTGAAGCCTTGCATAATACATATTGTGCATCTTCACAACAAAAATACGACATACAAAATGAGAAAAATATTTTCTATCTCATAAAAAAAGATCCTGTAACATGTGTACGCTATTATAAACATAGAATCAATGCACTAAAACAATTGATATTTACAGATAGCTCTTTCTTCGGAGAGCTCTTGGATTATTTCTCTGTAACTGAATTCCAAAATCGTGGCAATGAACATGACCACTTTCTTTTATGGATTAAAGATGCTCCAATTTATGGAAAAGATGAACTTGCAAATATTGAACAATTTATTGACAAATACATCACTTGTAACACTGATGATTTGACTCCTCAAATAGCTATCCTGCATAGGCGCCATCATACAAAATGATGCAGAAAATCAAAACAGCACTGTTGTAAATACAATTTCCCATTTCCACCAATGAAAAAAACTATGATTCTCGAACCGCTGAAAGACAATAATGAAATTATTGTTTCAATGGCAACAAAAATCTTTTCCGTATTACAACAATCTAATTATGACCAATTATTCTCCTTTCAAATGTTTCTACAAGACATCAACTTGAATGAGCATGATTACATCACAGCTATAAAATCAACAATCCATAGGCCTACAATTTTCTTAAAACGAAACCCTTCGCAGATATGGAATAACAGCTTTTCAAAAAAAATACCAGAGCTATGGAAAGCAAATACAGATGCACAATTTGTGCTTAATGCATATGCTGCAGCAATGTATTGCAGCTCATACATGACAAAAGTGGATAAAACAATGACAAATGCATTTAAAAGAATTCGTAGGGACCATCAACAAAATAATATCGATGCTATAAAAATGATAAGTAGACTTGGAAATGCATTGCTAAATCTGCAACAAATGTCTACACAACAGGCTGTTCATATCGTACTATCACTTCCACTAAACTATAGTTCAAGAAAGTGTATATTCATTGATACAAGAGCTGATAGTGATCGAACTTTTGTTCTAAAGTCAGCAAAACAATTGAACAGTGAACCAGATGAATCAGAAAATGTGGCCTGTAGATCTTTAATAGATTACTATTTAGCACGACCTGAAACACTCACACATATTTGCCTTGCACAATTCGTATCAGAATATAGAAAAGATGGGAAACCAATGCACCGCAAAGCTAAACCAAATATTATACGTTTTACCAATTTTAACAAACATGTTGACTTGGAAAATTATTGCAGAGAGAATTTATTGCTTTATGTACCCTTCACAATAAATGAAAAAACATTGAACCATGGTTTCCATTCATGGCATCATGCTTATTCATATCATGAAAACACAATTAATACTAATCGTATCAAATACAATTACCACATAAACTCTAAATGGGGCGATATTGACAAAGCTATAGATGAAATCTATTCTGAAAATAATCACATACCAAATGAATTGATCATTTCAAATCAAAATCCACAGAAAGAAACATACAACATAGAAGACGATATTCAAACACTAAAGCATAACAAATCAAAAACTCAATTCTCTAATGCATTTGAAATTGGAAAACATCCACATATTATGGACAATGTTGAATACTTCAATTTGAGACGAATGTTAAACAGTGAACAACAAGCAATTGTAAAGGACATTGTGTTGAAGAAATTAAAAAATATTAAAACTCCACTACACTTGTTTCTAACAGGTGGAGCAGGCACTGGCAAAACCTTTACTGCAAAAGCAATATTTCAATCTCTCCTTCGCATATATAATAACTCCATTGATAGTGATCCGGACAAACCAAAAGGCCTAGTAGTTGCTTATACAGGAAAAGCAGCTTACAATATAGGTGGAGTAACATTACACTCAGCATTTCGAATACCTTTCAACAAATCAGAATTCGTTCCATTGAATACTGAAATCTTAGATACAATGTCAAAGCATTATCAGCAGCTGCGTGTGCTATTAGTAGATGAGATTTCATTGGTAGGTGCAACATTTTTACGTTGCATCGATAAGCGATTAAGAGATATAATGCAAATGCCAACCACATACTTTGGAAATCTTGATACAATTTTTTGTGGTGATTTATATCAAGCACAACCTGTACTAGATTCAGTTGTATTTGATAATACACCAACACTGACTGAATTAATGCCATACAACTTTTGGAAACACAACATAAAATACTATGAGCTACAATCAACAATGCGGCAAACAGATGAGAAGTTTATTGCAATACTCAATAGAATACGTGTAGGTTCACAAACAGATAATGATATACAGTACTTGAATCAGACTTGTTTACGCTCACCACCCATCGACCCAACATTCCCCTATCTATTTTACAGAAGGAAAGATGTTAATGCACATAATCAAAATATGTTGTCAATAGTTCCAGGAGAGCTAATTGTACTGAGTGCAATTGATGAAAATGATGAAAACTACAATGAAATACATCTGTATAATCACACAATGTCTTTACCATCTCAAATACTTTTGAAACCAGACATGCTTGTAGAAATTTATGCTGGTAATTATGATACGCAAGACGGTCTAGTCAATGGGTCAGATGGAACATTTAAAGCATATACCATATCCAATGCTTTTGACATTGTTTGGATAGAATTCAATGACCCAAACATTGGCCACCATCAACGTGTTAAATTAACACAATGTTATAACAATGACATTCATAAACAATGGACACCTATACTTCGCACCACAAGGCCAATCCAAAAAATCTCAAACAACAAGAAAATAACTATTAGAAAACAATTTCCAATTCAACTTGCTTGTGCTAGAACAATACATAGATCTCAAGGACTCACAATGCAAGGCTTGGCATTTGATCCTACAACCATAAGACAACATGGATTAACATATACAGCACTTTCGCGGACAAAAACAATCCAGACATTATTCTTGTTAAAGCCTCTTACCAAGCAAAATTTCAAAATAAAAGAAAAAATAGTCCTTGAAATGTCTCGTCTAAAATCAACAGCACACTGGCAATTTGAAAATGGAGATATCAAACAAAAGACTAATTCAGAACTACTATTGTGCACATTAAACACTCGCAATCTACACCTACATATTGAAGACATGATTAATGACACTGATATCATGGCATCTGATATCTTATGCCTTCAAGAAACATATATCCAAGACTACCATACAAATAATCTTTTCAAAGATTTCAATTGTTACTCAACATACCATATACACGGACTAATGTCTATAACCAAGAAAAACATATTAGTCTCTAAAACAATGCAACATTCAACATCATATACAGAAGCAATAACATTAACAATAAGCTCTATGAACAATCAAATTAGCATATGTAACTTATATGCCAAACCCAATGCTCCATTTGCAGATATTATAGCAATCACCAAGCAAGTATTCTCATGTATTGATGGAAATAAAACCTTGTACCTAGTCGGAGATTTCAACATTGACATGTGTACAGAAAACTACAAAAAAAAACAGCTCCTGAATCATATGCAAAACCACAATATGCATTTCTTATTAAGTAGGTGGCATGCTCTATCTAGACCATTGATCGATCATCTATGGACCAATGCACTAACAAAAAAAATTGAAGTTTACAAATCGGAAGCATATTGGAGTGACCATCTTGCTACTTTTTTAAGATTTCAACCCTCTCAGAACACTCAATGTTCTTAAATATCTCAACTATTTTTCTTCAATAACATCCAAATCAACAAAAAACATATTTTGACAAATCCAATCTATGTACAAACTACTGTTCAATTATGTATCATCCAATTTACTAATACAAAAAATCCAAATTTACAAATAAAAAGCGTATTACAGCAACAACCTCACTGATTTTCCCTAATTTTAATCCTTTCAAAAAACTAAATATTCTTAAATATGCCATTTGTTTTAGTTCAAAAGCATCTAAACCAACACCATCAAAATCTTGTCAATCAAATTAATAAATAAAACAATCCCTAATGTCCACGAAGAAAAGACATATGTATTACATAGCTTCATCATTTCAATACAATTTCATTTTCTTCTGTCTACAAATTGTCTTATTCTTTTATTCCATAGTACCAATTCTACATATTCTGATATAACATTAGAACAACAACATATTTTCATTTTGCCTGCAGAAATTTATGCAAATGACAAATTGATAAACAAATACAGGTTACAATGGACAATGCCAAAAGAACAGAAGAACAAATGGACACTATTAACCAACAACAATTGAAAAGGTAAACAATATTCTTTGGTTACATGTACACTGTACCTTGTCAAGATTCTAGATTTCAACTAATTTTGTTTTGTTTTTTCCAGATCAAAAGTAAAGAGTCAAAATCAAGTTTCAATTGAAGACTTGAATGCACGTAAAGCAGGCAACATTTTCCAAGGCGATGTCATTGTGAAGTATAAAGCTATATTGGATAAGACAAACAAGACACGTGAAGTACTATGCGCAGACCTCACAGACACAAAAGGTGAAATGACTATTACGCTAAATGCAACTGCTGATCTCGTTGCTCACTATGAAGACAAAATAATTCCAGGTTCGGGACTATCCATATCCAACTTCCAGATTGCACCTAGAACAGATTATGATCGTGGAGATTGCGACTGCATACTGGTTCTAACAAAGTCCTCAATAGTGGAAATCATTCCACGAGTTTGTATTGACTATAAATTCATCCCCAGCACAGCCATAAAACAATTGTTGGCAAGTACCGAACAATATGCTACAGGCACCATAGGTGTATTGGTCACAAGAGCAAAAAAAATAGGTCTCCAATATATTGTTGATGTGCAAGATGGAGATTCAGAGTTCGACAAAGCCCAGGTACACTTTTCAAGGTTCCACATACTAGTTTTAACTTTAAATCATTTTGAAAATTTTATTTTATATGGTAACTGCACTATATTTTAACATGCTTATCTCTTCCAACTCTTTATCATATCTTCCCAGCTTGAACAAAACAATGTTTCAGTTAACTTGAGACCACAACCCCTCATGATCCACTGTATAAGTTCTCTCAAAAGTCTGCCTGCATGCTACACTGTAATAATATTCATTTTTCTCCTCTCATTATTTGCAAACAATGGGTATCTAAAGTTAAACTTTAAGCCCTTTTAGGTTGTTGTAATTTCTTCCTTGGGATTTGCATTGTTATAGAATTTGATTTTCAAACGTTATGTGACTGTTGACATATCTGTATACATGGTTATTTTTATAATTGCAATCAGTGTCCTTTTCGCTTTTTGTTGCCATTCAATTAATCAAACCTGCATCATCCAATCATATTAAAGTATTGATTTCCCCAGTAGAAGGGATCATAGTTGTGTAACTCGCCAACTGAGTCACAAAATACATGAGTCTGAGAAGCAAGCAACCCTAATGTGCAAAATGGATCAAATTGTAAAGACTCTCCAAGTCTGAGCATGAGACTTTGATTATTAAAAAATAGAGAAATAGAGCCCTCATTTGCAAGTCAACTACCCCATTTTGGAGTGGCCAGGTATATTGCTACATTCTTGGGAAAACAATTGCCTGCACTAAGTTATTTTGGTGCACCCATCTTGTGGAGTCCAGACCTCTCTAGTACAAAAGAAATTGTAATGACTTCTACAGTGATTTCATGCTGAGATGACATTTCCAGCCATTTTGGCACCAATGCTCACACTAAAGCCTATCGGCTAATTAAAAATGTTTACACACTAATAAAGCTTGTTTCCTGACAACGATTTCTTGTTTCAAGTTCACTTATAAAAGCCTTTTGCCTAATTAACATCATCTTTTAGTTAACGAGATGACATAAAACAATGGTTAATAAAGATTGCGGCCAACTATGATATGCAGCCCATTCTAATTGATGTTCGGCAAATCGCTGTCGCATTTTCTTAGCTTGAAAATAGATAGATCCCTAAATTGTTAGAGCATCTAGAACTACTTCACTACAGAGACAGGTACAGTTTTTTATCGTTAAAAATATGTTTCAGACTACAATAATGGAATTTACACACAGGCTCACGCAAACACATGTAATTATCCTCCATAACTAATCCTATTCCTTCATCTATCTTATCAATAACAATTCCTAACGTCTTCTATGAAGATTCCACCAACTAAATAGAGGTTTTGACATGAAAACTCCAACTAGTTACGAGTTGGAGAAAAACCCTGTGGCAGCTCATCTAGAACATCCAAGTTTCGAACTCAGACTGCTAATAAGCGAACACTTGTCTTTCAACCTTAAGCCTCGCCAGTTCAAAATTAAGCATCCAGATTCAGTCCCATTGCTATTAGATTATTGTTTGATCATTATTGATTAAAGACTCAAGTAAGTATTATTTTAATCTGCTTTCCATGTGGAATACAGTTTGCCCCTCTTTTGCTTAGATACTTGGTCTGGACTCTGCAGTGATTCAGATTTTAGGAGCAATCCAGGGAAAAAAAGTAAACACTAAATCACTTGATCTAAAGTGTTATAAACAAGTATGAATCTACTGACAGCAATGACAGTACAGAAAGGAAATGTAAAACCAATCACATACACAACAATAAAACAATATTGACAATAAGAACTGACACTACAAATGCTCATCCTTCATCAGATACAAACCCTAGCATTGACAATCACTAATCTAGCTATATCTCAAAGGCCAAAAAAAAATGCATATAAGCCACAAAAAACAGCAACTAAATTCACAGAAATGCATTCAAGCGTCAACACAGAGCTGGTATCTGCAGGAATGAACAACGGTCTAATGTCACGTCTCTAAGTAAAATTCTAAACATTTGATAACACCGATTAATTGCACATAAGTCAACAATTCACTCAGTTCCATACTTTTTAGAACATAGACTAATGTATCTCTTCATAAATAGGCGACTACTTCAAATCGATTTTTTCATCAAATACAAATGCAAAAATAAAAGCTCTTTGTCTCGGTAAAGCTTCAAAATAAAGCAAAAATTAGGAATTTAAAGTGGACAACATGTTCCAAATGCAAGAGGTACATGTACTTGCTTATGCTTCGACTGTCTCCTTTCTTGTTTAAATTGTTTCTAGTTCTTGAACCTACTTTTCAATTAACATACATTACTCTTTTGCAGTTTCATTTCTTACTTACACTATTTACACCTACAGCTGCAGATGCACCGGAATTTTGAGGACCATTTTGTAAAAATCGAACAACAGCTCCGAAGCAATGAATTTCCACTTATCCTTTTCAAAAATATTGTCAAACGGATCAATGCAAAAGACAACATGCTTCACACTTGCTAGTCAACATATATCGATGTATTAAATGACAAAAGGACCTTGGATCACTTAAACAGTTTGCTGCACTCAACATTTGAGGTAACAACTCTTGAAATCTCCAATCTTCTCCCTGGCAAATCTAAAACAAACTTAACAAAAAAAAAATCTTCCTAACCAAACAATACTTTCATATGTATTGCAGGTACAAGGAACATTGAAAATAGCTAATGCATTTTCCAGTCCTTTCCACGCATTTTGCTCAAAATGCGATTATAAATTTGATACCTATGGAGCACTTGACAATGAAACTGCCCAGTGTGATAGATGCAAGGAACAGGTCGCCTATATCTACTCGCACTATCTCAAGACTATTTTGACAACAGACAACAAACAGACAATACATTGCTCATGCGCCAACAATATCATCCAAATGCTACTGCCAGACCTGCAACAAATCAGCTATGACGAATACCTCAAGGATAAATCAGCAGTCATCTTTATGTTACGAGACTTCAGCAGAAAAGGACAATTTACATTGAATAAGTCCAATGTCATCATTTATGCATGTTGTCCTGAAGAATGAACACAAAGCATACGAAACTACATTTTTGTTACATATATCTTATACACGATACCTCTTTAATACTCTCTTTACTCTCTGAACTACACATTACTTTATCATTTTACCTAATTTTATATGTAATTGGTATTTTTGAGTACAAAATCAAATCCCTTAATCAAATATGTCTTAAATTTTCTTTTCGTTATAAGCAAATATTGGAAAGCTTCTTAAATTCTCTCAACCAAAATAAGAATGCTGTAAACCTCTCTCTCATTATGCATACTATGATAATCTGCACTAAAATCGTCTTCAACTTTCTTGCTTCATTGATTTACCTCACGAAGGCGTCAACTTTTGTGTCTGGTTTTGCATGATCTTACTGGTAGTGGCACTTGTATATATATGATGACACATTGTTAAAAAATATTCATTTCTCTCTCCGGTATCTATGAAATCTAATTCTATATATGCAACTGTCTAAACACTATAAAGCATTCATTCTATTTAAGCAACAGCTATTTAGTCGTGGAGAAGAATCCATTCACGTGTCAACCAACCGTGTACTAAACTGTCAAAGAGAACGACTACTCACATTTCACCAAGTTGTCTCAACTTTTATACACTTCTAAAAGTGTGAATAGCTGTTATCATACATATGGTTTATGTTGTCTGTTTTCTAGACATAAATTTTCAAATTTTTTTTGTTGTGATGGTTTTAAGATTCATGGTGCACCTGACTTCTAAAATTGATACATATTAACATAGACATGGTACAAATTTTATAAAAGTTTAACAATGGTTTTAGGATTTTAAAGTGTTTTTTATTTTTTTACAAGTTTAGGCATTTGCATCTGGAACAGGACACCATTAAATGGAACACAACACTCCATAAATGGAACCGTTGGTGTTCCATGGCCACTGCATTACCATTCAAAATGAAAAAACATATTTTCCATCTACAGCAGTTGTTCAGCATTGCAGATCGGTTGTCTAATAAAAGGCAAAAAGTAGGGAGTTGGTTGCAACTGTTTATGACAAAATGGCCATTGTACGGTATGATTTTGGGTCTGAAGAAGTGCACTACAGTAAATTCAATAGAAAACTAATTAAGTGCAACTGAGGGCCAATCAAACACTTCATAGTGTTGTAAAAAGTCTCTTAGCTTTATTAAGATCTGAAAAATGGTCATAAGTCCAATCTGTTTCGGTTCCTGCACTGTTAAAAGCCATATTTTTCTCCCAATTGTCAAAATTGTTAAACAATGAGCATCTTTTAGTTATGGACTTTATTATACCTTGATTTAGTAAATACTCTACTACCAATACTGTTTAGTAGTCACGCTATGTTATTAACTGTTTTTTAAGTCACAGTCACACTCTATCAAATTAACTTCAAAAAGTAGGGAGTTCATTGCATTTCTTGCAACATAGCATTGTTGTCAATTGACTAGGTATTAATGTTGCAAACCTAATGAACAAATCAACACATCCACTCAAGATATCTTGCACATGAATGTAAATGTTGCACATAGAATTTTACCCTACCTAACTGAAGTCTTTTCCTTACCTTACCTCTTTCAGGACCTTAGCATTTTGATGTATCATATTCTCTATACCTTTCACTAACTGGACCTATACATGACACAATGCTAGACATGATTACAGCCAGTGTATCTTTCATTTTCTTCTCAAAATAAAAGAGTTCTTCTCAGACCTCCAATGGGCCGTAGCTTCACAAAAATCCCAATTGAACTGTTTATGACAAAATGGCCATCGTGCGGTATAATTTTGGGTCTAAAGAAGTGCACTAGAGTAAATTCAATAGAAAACTAATTAAGTGCAACTGAGGGCCAGTCAAACACTTCATAGTGTTGTAAAAAGTCTCTTAGATATATTAAGAACTGAAAAATAGTCATAAGTCCAATCTGTTTCGGTTGCTGGAGTGTTAAAAGCCATATTTTTCTCCCAGTTGTCAAAATTGTTAAACAATCAGCATCTTTTAGTTATGCACTTTATTATACCTTGATTTAGTAAATACTCTACTACCAATACTGTTTAGTAGTCACACTATGTTATTAACTATTTTTTAAGTCATAGCCACAGTCTATCAAATTAACTGTTTTTTAAGTAATTTGATAGACTGTGACTGTCCATGCACATTTTCGCTGTGAATATGTAACCTGTAGCTTTGATCCAATATGTATATAGAAAAGCACTATGACTGTGCATGCACATTTTGACTGTGAATATGTAACCTGTAGCTTTGATCCAATATGTATATAAAAAAGCTTAAATCACATGTATGTAAAGCAATGAACACAACCCTCAATTATGGATTAGTCTAATTATGTAATGAAAACTGACTACTGTCCTTTTTATGGATTGCTTGAAAGATACAAAAGTTTACTGTCAAAAAGTGTTGATAAGATTAAACCTTTGCAGCCAAGCAATACTATCTGCTTAGATACTATCATGCAATTCTGTTCTAATTTGAAGAGGCAACGATCATTATGGGTCAAGTTGCCAATTGAACAAATTCCAATCAGCTATTCTGTAATATAAAATATATTTCCAACTTTTAATTTGGAAGCTTCTCTTCCTGTATGTGCACATAATTCACTCTATTACATCTGTATATTATAGATGGCCAATGCTTTTTCAGATGCAAAGATATTTTAATTATTCTAATGCTTACCAAAATTATTTGCAAATCATTTGTTTAGGCTAGGGCTAATGGTCCTTGGTAAATTTATGGTTCCAATGCACTTGAGTATTATGCGAATTATCTATCTTTAGTGTCTAAACGTTTCGACAATTCAATAGGTTCAAATCATTAACCGTTCAATCGTTCAATCGTTCAGCAGGTTCAACAGGCCAATAGGTTCCACGGTTCAACAGGTACAAGGGTCCGACAGGTTGCACAGTTCAACACGTTCAACAATTCCACCAGCACACCGAACATCAAAGCAGCATATATATGTGTATGCGTCTTATTGATTTTCATAGCTAGGTCAGATCCCTTCTAGAGACTGACCTAGTCACAAAATGTTGAATCGCCTATCAGCCTTAGCATTTTGAGCATCTCAGTTGTGCTATATGACATACACCAAGCCCCAATTCAGTGAACACAACATTCTATCTATCTTGAATTTACAAATAGGTCAAGACCTATTTCAAATATAACGTATATGTAATTTGCAACAAAACGTTTGTACAATCTCTTATTCTCAGTCCATGATTCAAAAAACTATAAATATTATCTTACAGAATTTTGTAATACAGAAATTTATGTCATGGCTATTTCAAACAAGGATCTAATTTAATCTACCGAAGGATCTAATTGTTTCTGTCATGCACTATGTAAATACCACAGTAATTTGATCAAAACCACAGTAAAAACCCTGAATGTAAGTTCTAAGCATTTTCACAAACATACATTTAAAATTGCAAGCTCTCAGAGAAGATATTTCAAAATACAAAGAAGGGCAAGAGAACACTCAGAAGATAGATGCAGAACTCCAGATTCTACTGTATTAGAAACGAATAGTCATACATGATTTACAATGTAGGAATGACTCTTAGTTTCACTGATCATACTACAGAGAACTTACAAGCTTTACAGATACAATAAGGCAGCCAGACATTCCACACGCACCTTACTGCAGACAAACAAGCGACCTCCTACTTCTAAACTATGCTAAGCTAACTCACTGTCTTTTCCTAGAATCCCTGTGTCTAGGCCCTAAAAATCCCTGTTGTCAAGTATTACAGTGTAGAGAGGCACAATATAAAGACATTCTGATTGTCCTCACTACAGCAAAAACCTAACTGAACCCCTGGTTACAGCAATAAATACAGCTAAACCAGCTCTTCAAAATATCTCTGAGCAGTGTCAAATCTCGGCGAAATATTGCCCCTTCTAAGAAGTTCCGGCAGCTCAGCAATAACTTCTGTTTGTCTGTTGTACTAATACCTCCAGCTGCAACTCTGTCTTTCACTTGAATGGCCTTGACTTTTCACACTTTACCCTTATCTTCTTGCTCCTGAAATTGAATTTCCTTCCTCCATGAGGTCGCTGTATTGACTTTCCAGCTGCTTCCTCAACTACAAGCCTGCAAGACAAGACAAGCAATAAGTATTTCATTTATCACATAAACAACAGGAAATTAAAATAATCGTTTGAATCCAGGTGACTATGCAAAATCGTGGAAATCGGATCCAAAATACTCTCAAACGCGCCCAAAATGCGTTCAAACCGCTCAAAATTCACTGGGCCGACCATCGCTGACCGCGAAAATGCCACAGGCACCCAAAAAAAAACACTTTAAAATTCCACCACTTCATTTCCCGCCCATCGGCATGATCATCGCCATCGGCGTGTCAAAAAAACCCTGTTGGTAAATATTTACTTCATCATCATGATATCTCGCTTCTACATATTGGCGAAAAGAACAACATCATCATCATCATATTGTTGAAGAAGAAAAGCAAGATATGGAATATGATCATCTTGCCAGGGAAAGGAAAATGATGGTGACGTCACCATGATATTCGGGCTTCATTGAAATGCTAAGGATGGCGTCATCGTCATTTTCGTTAAGATAAGCGGATAAATGTAATATCGGGTCACCTAAGGAGCATGATCAGGATGATGAATGTAACATGACCCCTTTGCGGCCAAGGCAACCCTCTCGAAAGATCAGGATGATGATGAACATCGGCATATTTGCTTCTTCGTCGAACTTAGAATAAGACGTCATCATCATATTTCGCGAACCAGATCGTGCTTGAAAAATATCCTGTTGAACGAAAAATGTGATGATGATGATGATCAGGATATTTGCTTCTTCGTTTATTAGATCGGGATGACGTCATCATGATATTCCGAGCCTTTGTTAAACTTAGAACATGACGTCATCATGATATTTCGCCAACCGGATCATGTTTGGCAAATATCCTGCCGAAGCGAAAATGTGACGATAATGATCATCAGGATATTTTCAAAAGGTTGTATCTCATCCGCAGGAGGACTTTACGAAATATCAAGTGAACAAACAAGATCATGATGATCTTGACAACATAACAAGATAAAACAATATGATGATGACCCTCCTCATCGAATTATCATGATGGCGTCATCATGATATTTTGTCTTCGAAGCACAACGATGAGTTGAGGTCATCATGATATTGCGCTAGGGTGATACTGTAAAAAAATGATCATGCTGTTTAAGGAATGAAATATCACCTTCTTCTGAATACAAACGGTGATCATCATGACATTGCAAAAAAGGTGATCACGACGATATGCAGATGATGATCCCCTTTATCGATTTATGATAATGATGTCTCCATCACTCAGCGAATTTCAGCGAATGACCCTCGTGAAAGATCAGGATGATGATCATGATTATGCAAAAGGAGATCAGGAGGATATGAAGTTGTCATCATCATATTTCGAACTTCAGCAAATATCATGATGATAACCTTGCGATAAGATTATAACATGCGCATGCAAATATGCCAAAGGTGGATTTTCTAAGGGTGATCCGCATGATATAATAAGATTACGTGATGTTGAAATATCATGATGATGCTCGCTATACAAAGACCGCTCCACGGGGAAACTTACCCTGACCTAAAGTTGATATCATCATGATATTTGAACCTCAGGATATTATCAAAAAAAAACGTGTTCGTCAATATTTACTTCATCATCATGATATTTCGCTTCTGCATATTGCACAAAAGAACAACATCATCATCACCATATTGTTGAACAAGAAAACGAGGATATGCAATATGATCATGTTACCGAGGAAAGGAAAATGATGGTAATGTCATCATGATATTCGGGCTTCATTGAAATGCTAAGGATGACATCATCATCATCTTCGTTAAGATCAGGGGATAAATGTAATATCGGGTCACCTAAGGAACATGATCAGGATGGTGAATGTAATATGACCCCTCTGCAGCCAAGGCAACGCTCTTGAAAGATCACAATGATGATGAGCATCGGGATATTTGCTTCTTCGTCGAACTTAGAATAAAACGTCATCATCATATTTCGCGAACCAGATCATGCTTGAAAAATATCCTGTTGAAGCAAAAATGTGATGATGATGATGATCAGGATATTTGCTTCTTCGTTTACTAGATCACGATGACGTCATCATGATATTCGCAGCCTTTGTTAAACTTAGAACATGACGTCATCATGATATTTCGCCAGCCGGATCATGTTTGGGAAATATCCTTCCGAAGGGAAAATGTGACGATGATGACCATCAGGATATTTTCAAAAGGTTGTATTTCATCGGCAGGAGGACTTTACGAAATATCGGGTGAACAAACAAGATCATGATGATCTTGACAACATGACAGGATAAAACAATATGATGATGACCCTCCTCATCGAATTATCATGATGGCGTCATCATGATATTTTGTCTTCGAAGCACAACGATGAGTTGAGGTCATCATGATATTGCGCTAGGGTGATATTGTAAAAAAATGATCATGCTGTTTAAGGAATCAAATATCGCCTTCTTCTGAATAGATAGGCTGATCATCATGATATTGCAAAAAAGGTGATCAGCAGGATATGAAGATGATAAACCCCTTTATCGATTTATGATGATAATGTCTCCATCACTTAGCGAATTTCAGCGAATGACCATCGTGAAAGATCAGGATGATGATAATAATTATGCAAAAGGAGATCAGGAGGATATGAACTTGTCATCATCATATTTTGAACTTCAGCAAAT
The DNA here is from genome assembly GCA_027924645.1 of Cunninghamia lanceolata. Classification (NCBI taxonomy): domain Eukaryota; kingdom Viridiplantae; phylum Streptophyta; class Pinopsida; order Cupressales; family Cupressaceae; genus Cunninghamia; species Cunninghamia lanceolata. The sequence goes on along the minus strand of BSBN01000736.1, from coordinate 1,358,027 downwards.
ATCATGATGATGACCTATCATCATGATATTGCAAAAAAGGCGATCAGGAGGATATGAAGATGATGATCCCCTTTATCGATTTATAATGATGATGTCTCCATCACTTAGCGAATTTCAGCCAATGACCCTCGTGAAAGATCAGGATGATGATCATAATTATGCAAAAGGAGATCACGAGGATATGAAGTTGTCATCATCATATTTCGAACTTCAGCAAATATCATGATGATGACCTATCATCATGATATTGCAAAAAAGGCGATCAGGAGGATATGAAGATGATGATCCCCTTTATCGATTTATAATGATGATGTCTCCATCACTTAGCGAATTTCAGCGAATGACCCTCGTGAAAGATCAGGATGATGATCATAATTATGCAAACGGAGATCAGGAGGATATGAAGTTGTCATCATCATATTTCGAACTTCAGCAAATATCATGATGATGACCTTGTGATAGGATTATAACATGCGCATGCAAATATGCCGACGGTGGACTTTCTAAGGGCAATCAGCATGATATGATAAGATTAGGTGATGTTGAAATATCATGATGATGCTCCCTATACAAAGACCACTCGACAGGGAAACTTACCCTGACCTAAAGTTGATATCATCATGATATTTGAACCTCAGGATATTGTCGGGGGGCGTTCAAATATGATGATGATGATCATCTTCATCTAACCAAAACCAAGTGTATAACATATGACCCTCCTAGAAGAAATCATAATGTTGACAATGCACCTAAGGCCATTTAACGGGTAAAGCGCACTACCACCTAAGATTGACGTCCAAATATTGCGACTGCATGATTTTTATCGAGTGATAGACCAAGATCATAATGATCTTGACAACATGACTTAGGATATAAAAACATGATGATACTCCTACGAATATCAGGTTTGACAAAAACTTTGACCATGCATAACTTTCACATATGGAAGAATTTTCAAGTAAAGTAAAAGGCAAACCTACATGGAATTTCAAGCTCTTTCTAAATATGACGTCATAGAAACAAAATATGAACTTTGACAAACTGACCTCATGATAATGACCTACCTTATCCAATATCATGATGATGATGCACCTAGCCTTCATTTTTACCAAACCGCCAGAAAACAAAAAAACACAAGCAAAAGCAAAAACCAAACACCAGCAGGGGTCCCCATTTTGCTAAGGAGCATAACGGGGCGTCTTGTGAACATCACAACAGCTTCTTAACATATACTTGACCAATATATGTGTACTTTCAGCAAAAATTGATTTTAAAAAATTGGAATTAAAGGCACAATATATACATTTATTTTACAATAATCATTAGTACTGCTATAGCAATCCTAAACAATTTCCATTGCTTTAATTATCAAGACAGTCTGTACACACAAAGTATTTAGAAAAAAGAACTATGGTCCATAATACATAATGAAATAATCTATTCAGACTATCTTGTATCCAAGATTTCATTGCACATTTTTCATCTAATGCTTTTTCCTCTGTTCTCAATCTTCTATTTGATGGTCTCAAGACTAAATTTGACATATAAAATCATTACTCACATGACCTACTCTCATCCCATCAAGTTTTCGTTTCTCACAATATACTACACCAACATTAAATGCATAAAGGCAGGAACATGACGCATTGCGTCTCTTGTTTGAATTAAGCAATACATATAGTACAGCTCATATATAGTAGCTAAGGAAATGCCATCCAAAGCTTATAAAAGTCATAAAAATTATGAAAGTCATAAAAATTATGAAAGTCATAAAAATTAGCTTGTGAAAGTTTTTAAGATTTTATCTAATTAAAAATTTAAAAAAATAGAGTGAAGAAGAAGGGGTTGTAGTTTGATTGGTTTGGATCATGGTGTGTCATACTTTTTATCAACGTATAAATCTTAAGAGACACTTGATACTGAGAAGTCCATCTTCGATCCTTATCCCCAAATACACTCAATATGAGGAGGGCTAAATTTGATCCATGGGTAATTTTGATGGAGATCCTTTTAGTCATGGTAACGTAGTCGAAAGAGACTTTTAAGATAGGTGAACACTTACTCAATATGATGTAACCATCACCTTAAAGGCATAAATGCTTATATCTATATAACTTAGTTGTATCCATAAAAAAGGGAGTGAAATTAGAAAAGCTTTTAGTTGCCAAAAAAAAGGGACAATTTGTGTGTATCAAAACAAACATTAGGAAGAAGAATGGACAAGATAAAACAAGAATAGCTAATATATTCATTAATAATGGGTTTGTTGCCTCTTGATAAGGTTAAACCATTTTTCCCTTTCTCTTCCCTAAGAGATTTAGGAGAACAAATAAGGCTCCTTGTTTTTCTTTCAAACTTGGATATATATACTTATCTATATAGACTTGTGGCAAGAATAAACAATTCTATCACCTTATACTAATCTAGATCTAATTGAAATGATCAAATCTAGATAATATTGAATAAAATCTAGATAAAAGATTTGAGTGTTTGATGCAAATGAAGAGTGATAAGATGTTTATATATTCTTCAGTGTGGTGGTTGTTGATATCTAAATTTATGCTTTCACACAAACTTGTGCTTGTTTAGATATCGAGCATGGGAAGCTTGTAAGTGTGGGATATGGCTCGTAGAACAACCTCTAAGATTAAAAGGTTGGCTCCTTTTATGATTTTCAATGAGTACTTCTATCTAATTCTCTAAATGAAGAAAATGCTAACCAAAAATACTAAATTGAGAACTAATCTAAGTGAATGATCTAAAACCAATCATTAGATGAAATGATTTTCCCAGCATTTGCATAGTAATAGTCAATGAGTTTGTGACTTAAGCGTCCACAACATAAACAAAAAGGTTAATCTCATGAATAACAAGAGGGACAAAGTTGACCACAACTTTTTTCATTAATCATTTATATGTACAATTACAAAGTTGTAGATCACCAAAAATTCCTAGACACATAAAAGGCTACTAGCATTAGAAAACATATGAAAAAATATCAAATTTGTAGAGCTCTATTAGCATGAGCATACCTAGTACATTCTAAACTTACAATTGAGCCTGTAGCTCTTACTTATGCAAAACACAAAGCTAAAAGATTGAAAATTGAACAGAGAGTGGGCAATTGATGCCTTAATCATGTAGGGACTTGCACATAACTACATGTGTAAAATTCTACATGAATTAGCTCCTTCACTTGGCACATGAATGCCCACCATTTTGATATGGAGTAGAGGACTAACTTTGTGCCTTGAATGCATCTTCAATGTTGTAGCATGATCACTACAACAACATTCCAATTTTAAAAACATGGTCACTAAGATCTGTATATATATGATCTTTGATTTCCATTAGATGTGGCCCATTATGAAGAATGGTGTGCACATTAGGAAGTTTTAGGTGTATTCCTTACTAATGTAAATCCTTTAACCAATGTCACATAAGAGTTTAGACAATATTGAAATGACTTCAATATTGATACATAATTGTAGATCATTAGAACATTCTCAAACACATAAAAGGCTACTAGAATTATAAAACATATGAGAAAATATCAAGTTTATAGAGCTTTATTAGCATGAGCTTACCTACTACAGTCCAACCTTACAACTACAATTACAAAATTGTAGATCACTAGAACATTCCTCGACACATAAAAGGCTACTAGAATTGGAAAACATATGAGAAAAAATCAAGTTTTTAGAGATCTATTAGCATAAACATACCTAGTACATTCTAACTTTACAATTGAGCACACAACTCTTCTTTATTAGAAAACACAAAGCCAAAAGACCAAAAATTAAACAAAGAGTGAGCAATTAATGCCTCAGTCATGGAAAGACTTGCATATAACTACCTACATGAAATTATGCATGAATTAGCTCATTCACCTGATGCATGAATGCCCATTTTAATATGGAGTGAAGTAACTGTGTGTCTTAATGTAATGTCCCCTTCCTAGACGGCACATAGATGAGTAGTGGTTGGCCTATTACCAGGGTTCCCGTAGGTCAACGAGTGGTTAGGGGACCTATCCAGGGGCAGTGGAGCTTTGCTGGGAGTCTTTCGAGCCTTCAGTTTGATGTTAGATGATGAATACAGGAGTTAAATTGAGAATATTAAAAGTTTGCCTTAATGTGAATAGTGAATAGTGAATAGTAACAGAATAGTGAAAAATAAATAGTAAACGTGAATAGTAAAAATGAATAGTGAAAAATGAATAGTAAAAAGTGAAGAGTGAAAAGTGAAAAGTGAGGAGTAAAAGTGAAAATGTCCCCATCCTAGAGACCCTCAAGGTGGGCATCCCATTATGGAGCATATTTTATTGTTTTTTGAGAAGGTGGGCATCCCATTATGGAGGTGGAATATTTTATTAAGGTGGGCATCCCATTATGGAGGTGGAATATTTTATTAAGGTGGGCATCCCATTATGGAGGGAATATTTTATTAAGGTGGGCATCCCATTAAGGAGGATGGAGACTATAAAGCAATGTATTGGTCTCTCTTTTGATATTCTATTATCATTTTCTAAAAACACAATTGCAGGTTTGGAGCTCTGGATAGAGTTTTCAGTAGGTTGCAGCTCTTCTGAGGACGAAAACCCTTAGAGGACAGTGGATTGGACGACAAACCAGTTCACATTACGGGGAAATCTACACTGGGTTTCCGTTTGGGCATCATTTGGTTATTGGACTTCAACATACGTGGCTTCTACAGTTGGAGGTTGAAGCTATTTTAGGTTTGGGAGTGATTTGTGGTTCATTAGATCACTTCTGTATGTTCTTATAAGTCTGATTTTATAATCAGACCAGACTGTTTGTAATCAGCCATCATCACATGATTGTAATTAGCAAGCTTCAATAATCACGTATGTCAAATTAAGTCATCTAACTCATATCTTTAATTTGATATAGTTTGCTTGCTGATCCAATCAATTTCAGTCATCTTTGTGGTGTTCTTTTGTATGCTATTATGTTACCTTTTATTTAATATATCATGGCAAGACTCTACATGCATTGAAAACACAAAAAAACACAAAGCAAACCATTCAAACAAAAATTAGAAAATTCAGAACAGTAAGGTACAAATCAGATCAGAATTGAGTAGAGATCTTTCAGTGGTATCAGAGCTTTAAAATTTTAGTCCAATATCCATTAGGGATCTTTCAGTGGTATCAGAGCTTTAAAATTCCAGTCCAATATCCATTAGGGATCTTTCACTTAAATGCATCTTCAATGTTCTAGCATGATCACTACAAGGACATTTGAATTTCAAAAGCATGGTAGCTAAGATTGGCAGATATATGATCTTTGATTTCCATTATAATCGGCCCATTATGAAGAACAATGCGCTCCCTAAGAAGTCTTGGGCCTACTTATTAATGTGGATCATAAAGTGACCAATAGTGCACTTGAGTTTAGAAAATATTGAAACAACTTTGGGAGATAGTTTGGTTCATTGGATGAGTCATACTATGATCAATTAGACAATGACTATGTTTTACAGTATTGATACAAAATAGTGTTGGGACCCACTTGATTGAAACTTGCATTCCATATCCAATAGTGCAACAACCATTATGCATTCCTCTGACAATATCATGGAGGTGTATGGGCTTGCCATGTATCACTGGATGATATCAACTTGGTCTTATTTATCTCTTTTTTATTTCATGAGTGAAAGGAAAGGGACCTGCCATACTTTGACAATCTAAATACCTAGTCAAAAAATAGCACAACATGAAAGTCTAACTACTCTTTACCCTACTTTGGAGATGTGCTCACTATTAGATAAGGACATGATCAAATGGATGGTGCTCGTCATAAACCCTTAAGGTTTGACAATCTTTTGGAGTTGTATGAGCTTTCCATGTTTCTTGTTGACATCATTGCTAGTGAATTCAATACTTAAAAATAAATGGAAAAGGGGACAAGCATGCCACAGGATGACATGGAAGTCAATCACCAATTTTGCAACAGAATTCAAGAGTTTCACTAATAAGCTTTTTGTGATGTGCAAGCTACAAGGTCAAAACTAATCAATGGTTATTGCTCATCCATTCTAACAATATGATCTAACACTCTTGAGACATAGAAACAACTTCCAATGATGTTTCTTTCTATAGTATTAACATTTCATAAAACACTTTCTACAAAGGCAAACTAGCCTCTATTTGAGGGCTCCCTAGAGTTGGAACTATTGTGAGGTGAGGTTCGTCTAGGGATGTAATGTCCCCATTGTTGAGTTCTCTTGCAGCTCAGTCAGAGCTGACTTTCTGGGTTGGTGACAGCATAATCAGAGGAGTATTTCGATGTCACTAGGGTGTTTGGGTGATTCAGTGGAGCTGTATGACACTTTCTGGAGAGATTTCAGGCAACTTGTCTATACTTACTAATTATAGTAAGTGCTTGCATGGCGATAATCTTTCTAGGTTTTTCTGGGTTTGTTCTCTTTGGTCCTCGAAGAACACTACTATTTATAGTAAGTGTTGTCTAGCACTGTTTTGGTGAGTTGGCAGGCAGTCGTTGGCCACCCCTGATGTTGCATTGAGCTTAGTGATATCAGATGGTTTGCAGTGATGTGTTTCCAGGCGATTTCAGACTTTGGGTCCCGACTTGCTATTTTTGGCAAATTAGGGTTTTGGTTTGTTACAGAATTTTCAATGTTGGAGATGGAGAGTTTTGATGAGACCTTTCCAATGGACTATACATCACTGAATTCCAAGTTCATCTGAGCCTCCATATTAAAGTCCATAAATTAATAATATTATTTAATATTAGACTTTGGGTTATAATGGTTAAGTGATGAAAAATAAAATATTTAAAAGACACTTAAGTCATTTTGTGGAGCGCTCACCTTGGGAAATATTAAAAGTGAAATTAAAAGAAATATTTCCCTCCAAAGTGAATGGACCCCTCTCGTGGAATTATAAAAAGAGGTGAATGGGAGTCATTTGGTATGCTTCGATAATGAATTTTCTCTCTTGTTTTGGATATTCCCGTGCATTGGCTTTGGAGCTCGGCTCTAAGGTTTGATATTGGCTATGTTGAGATGAAAACCTCTTCATAGTCTTCTTCTTTGTGTGTGAGAGACCACATCAGGAAGAGATTCTTGGAGGCTTCATTTAGAGGCTTCAGTTGTGCATCAGCAAAAGACATTTTGACGAAGTTTGGGGCTTGAATGCTTATATTTCCATGGAGTTTAGTGTTGTAGATCAGAACAGGGAAGTGAAGGGCAGAATGATGTATTTTGGTTGAGTTTTTTATTGTTGCAGACCTTTCTAGCTTGGTCGTACCATCCTAGTGTTGGTCGTACCTATTGCAGTAGTTATTTGAGGATATTTTGAAGGCATTTCTCATTGTTTCTTGGGTAATTGGAGTAGTAATATCCTTGTAGACCAGACAACAGCATATTGACCAGGGTTTTGAGCATATTTAGACTAGTTTGGAGCTGTCATTCCTCATAGCAGGGTCGTACCAACTGGTATAAATCAAGGTTTTTCAATATAGTTTGAAATCTACCTTTTGGGTCTCATGTATCTAGTAGAGTGGACACCTAGGGTTTAGATTTCTGCTGCCATTATTTGTAAAAGCAAACTACTTCATTTCTAGGAGATTATAGCATATTACCTTGGCTTGTATTGTTGGTCCTCCATCAGCATATGAACGAAGTTGAAGATATTCATCTAGGTATGTCATTGTAATTCATATTTTGCTATAATACAATCTAGGTCTTCATTAGTTTGTTCATATCTATTTTAGTTTTTCTAGGTTTTGTTATATGCTTCATATTTCATATATGCAATGCAAAAACCCTACATGTAAAACAAGCACATGAAACCCTAAACTAAAAGCATACAAAAAAGAAAAAAATTTGGCACAGAACAAACATATATCTGGGGGTGTATGTTACAAGGGATGGAGCAATGGAATCTTGAGGACTTATTGATGATGAAATTATTGTCACAGTGTGTTCTTCTGAAGGAGATGGAATTGGCATTTGAAGGCTTCCCAATTGAATGTCAAAATCTTTAGGTGAAGGGGGGGCCTAAAAAATAGGGCTCTTTGGAGGAGGAGTGGCCACTGAATGGGACTCTTCTAGAGGTAGTAGGGGTTATTCCCCTGCTTCTTGATCTATTTCCATCTATGTGGGTTCTTCAACAACAGTTTCAAACTGGGCCATTTTTTTAATGGCCTCAACTACAACATTTTCTTCTATAGAATGAATAGAGTAGAAATAATAACATGGATTTTGGACAACTAAGCTATGTGGCATTTACTCATCCAAAGTGGGGGAGATTTCTCAAGCATTCTTTTCATTCATTTCTTTTTTGATGGTTTTTGGATCCCCTTCTCAGAATCTAATAGAATAACTTCAACATTTTTTACTGACATAGAATGACTTTGAGATGCAACAGCTGGCTCAAGAAATTGAATTATAGGGGTTTCTAATGGTTGGTCAAATGGTAAGTCCGCAACAACTATTTGAGTCGTTCCCTTAGGATATTCCCTTATGGTGGTAGTAGTCTGTGTCTCCGAAACTAATTACTTTGGAGAGGGAGTTAACACTACTTATTGAGCAACATTAGAGCTCACTTGCTCAATAGCAAAAGGGGTGGTATTTTTAGCAGCAGCAGGGGTGGTCTATTGGGCATTATTAATTGGGGTTCCTGGAGATTAATCTCCCTACTTCTATTTCTTAGCAGCCTTTTCCAAGGATTTAACCCATTTGCAGTCTGTTGAATGATGTCTAAGGATATGATGTTTGTAGATCAATATTATCAACCCATGGTGTTTTAATGGCCCAATACCCTACTTATATTTGTCTGTAATTATCTTTATAGAGGCAAACAAGTAGGCAAAGAGATTAATTTAGAGTTTTAACTTTTCAACGCCATGGCATAAATGGGTTGGAATGTGAAAGGTTGGGGCCGCGACTATGCTATATTGCCTTCGCACGTGAAGAACTTCATGACCCAAAGCACCACTCACTTCCAAGGTTCAAGAATGGTGTCCCTATTGATTCCCTTATTATCACCCTTTCTACCTATTATCACCTAGGGAAATGGTGCATCTTCATTACAAAAATTCTCAAATAATTCATGATAAGAACTAGATTTTGACTAAAAAACATCCACACCTTCATTCGGAATTTCAGTAATTGCAAAGAGGGTTTTAAGATTTACCTTTATTTTTATTTTACCAAAAACCCTAGAGTGGTCCCCTTCAAAATTTTGTATGAACTCCACACTTTCAACATTATACCCCTCAAATTTTTGGAGAAAATTGAGCCATCCAACTGCTTGAAAAATCTCTACCACCTCTTCATTTCAAATAATTTATCTACTGAGTCTAGATGTACTTTTCTTTTCACCCCCATTGTTGTTTTCCTAACCACTCTACTTTTACAAACCTTGGGTTCAGAATTTGGACACATTTTCCACAATGAAGTTTGAACTTGGTTCATTAGACTTCAAACAACTTCTACAAGGTTTGCAAATAGGTTTTCAATTTTTTACATGCAGGATGATATAGCAATTTTTGGAGAGAAGAAAGGTAGAAGATGAAACGAAGTTATGTGGCTATGGGAGGTTTAAATTTCTCATAATAAATGCACTGTACTTTCTAATTATTAACAATATCCCTTTTTTGAATCTTGTGTGTTTTGGAAATTGTAATGTCCCCTTCTAGTGAGTCCGAATTTTTCTTTGACCTTGCACAATTCAACTCACCAAAGAGAACATTAGTATACAATTCTTCTTAGAAATCACATGTCTTTATTTATAAACATAAACCATTTGTTATCATAGATTGATTGCATTCATTTCATGATTCCCTAGAAGAGATTTACTTGGGCCTTTGTTAATCAAATCCTCCATCTTATGAGAGTGAATTTGTTAGGGTGCAATGCCAATGGTATAGGTCGTTCTTCCTTCGAGGGGTACTCTAGACCCAGGCCACTCTAGGACCTTCCTTTGACTCGAGGTTCTCTAGACCACTCAAGTCAAAAGACTACCTCTTGCTCCCTAAGGTACTATCTTGAGACAAGGGCTCGAAGGGGTGCTCTAGACCAATGAACCCGTACCTATCCTTGGTTGATTGCCCGCCCCTAATCTTCCCTACTCCTCATAGTGGCGAGTTGATTAACATTATTGCCTTCCTCTATTTTAGGAATTCATGTCTTTTATGTGCTTATACTCTTTGTATTCATTTAACCTTTCCTTAGTTCATTATAATGAAAATGCACATAAATATTTCATAATCTAACTAGACTGATTGCAATGTAAACAATTCATAATTTATAATGATTTCATGCTATCACAGTCAGCTTCATTGTTCACCATTTATCATGACATTTCACATGCTATCTTTATGATCTTATCAACATACACTTATCTATAACTTATATACTATTCCTTAATACCATATGGGGTCGATAGGGTGTAGCATGTTGTTGTTCATCTTAGGCTATGTTTGTCTCCCATCCTTATTCAAGAACTACTTGGTGTATTCATGAAGCTAAGGCATCCGTGAGGATTCTTGGTACTCTAGGTAGCCGAGACCAATACATCACCTATGAATGATATAGTAGACATGTCACCCTTCATTGATCCCATATGTGGTTAATGAATGGTATATAGATTACACAGTTAGTGAATATTACATATGACTGTCCATGAATTATATTGTTGTAAATAAATGCAGTGTTATACTGAACATTAATACAAGCAAGGGAAAAAATGTACTGTCATACCTGTGGTATTATATAGTTCCTACTTAATAACCTTATCAATTATATCTTACAAATTATAAATTGAACAAGTAAATATAAATTCTTACAAATCATAAATTAAATAAGTAAATATAAATACTTACTTACTTGTTGTAGCTTTACCCGGGATTCCTTACCTATGCTGCCGTAATATAATTTTTATTGTATTGTTGTTGCCATTTATATATTTTATAATATATATTTTCACACCCCTTTTACTGCTGATGTATATATATTTCCTACTTATGACTTATAAATATATACTTTTTTTTATATTTTCTCCCGATGATGATTTACTTCTATCTCACAACCTTTATTTATTTCCCTTTCAAGGGATATGTTCAAAGAGGCACGTCTCTTATTATGCTTGGTGGTAAAAGACATACTTACCCTCTTATAATTTTTATTACTTTATATTAATTCCCTTTCGTGGTAAAACTAGTTCTAACCATACGTAACTCCCTTATCATGAGAGGATAGGTTAAAATATGTTTATTTATATTATATCATTATAATAAATGATATATTATTTATTTTATATTATTTATATTATATTATTTATATCATAATAAATGATATATGATTTATATTATTATATATATTTATAATATATTATTTATTTATTGGATCGCTAGTGTCAACCAACTTAATCGCTACACTTATAAATATCCTCCTTCGGCCTCCCCTTAATCTTTTTAAAGTACATTATTTATATAATATATATAGTATAAATAAATACATTTGTTATTAAGTATAAATAATATTTTTGTCTTATTAGACTTTTATCTTTATATAATTTTATTTTGAATTTGACCTTTTGTTTAACTACTTTACCTTATTCCAAATTACTTTATTTTCCATTTTACTTTACTTTCTAACTTTAATGGGTAAGACTCTTCATAATATTTTTTTTATATATAATAATATATCTTATTAATTATTCACATAAATATTATATTAAAATATTTATATTTATAATATATCTAGTGAAATAAATATATATATTTCATATATTTTATAATATTTAAATTATATTAAATTAATAATATTATGTATTAACTAATACATATTAATAATATATTTTAAATAAATATATTATATATTTAGTTTATATAAGGCTAACTTATTATTTAAATAAATGATTCAATTATAAATCATTATAGGGATATGATAACCCTCCCCACTCAAAATTACTTGTCCTCAAGCAACTATAATTAGGTATCCTAAAATAATATTTAATAACATTATAATTTATTAGGTTTCCCTTATATAAAATAACATTACACTTACCAATGATATAAAATAACTGCTATGACAAATTAATATAGCTAATAAACTATAGTGCCATAAAATAATAATTTATAAATTTGGGTTTACCCTTTTAAATTTTCAGAACTAAATTTTATAAATAATTTATTTTATAACTTTGGGTTAGTTGTTTAGGTATATTTTAATTTGTTTTTTCACCCATTTCACCCAGCCCTAGGTTACCTATAGATGAAAATAACTTTGTGAAATATATTACTTATAAGAACTAAGTAGAGATGTCTTAATATATATTTATTTATAAATTATATTTTAATTATAAATCATATTTAGTATAATTTTTTTGATGGGTTTTCATTTAATATAATTTTATTGTTATTACGAGTTGTTTTATTTTTATTTATTTTTTACCTTATTTATTCATTATTTATTACATATTTGTAATAAATTTTAATTTTGTAATGTTGCATCATAACATATTTAATTTTTTATTTTTTTTGGTTGCATTTAGCAATGTATTAAACACTATTATTCCAGCAATTCATGAAATTCGTACTTACAATTTTCATTGATTCTTATTTATTTATTTTTATTTTTATTATTATTATTTTTTAACTATTATTCACAGGATGGCAGGATGACTGCTCTGATACCACTGTAATGTCCCTTTCTAGTGAGTCCGAATTTTTCTTTGACCTTGCACAATTCAACTCACCAAAGAGAACATTAGTATACAATTCTTCTTAGAAATCACATGTCTTTATTTATAAACATAAACCATTTGTTATCATAGATTGATTGCATTCATTTCATGATTTCCTAGAAGAGATTTACTTGGGCCTTTGTTAATCAAATCCTCCATCTTATGAGAGTGAATTTGTTAGGGTGCAATGCCAATGGTATAGGTCGTTCTTCCTTCGAGGGGTACTCTAGACCCAGGCCACTTTAGGACCTTCCTTTGACTCGGGGTTCTCTAGACCACTCAAGTCAAAAGACTACCTCTTGCTCCGTAAGGTACCATCTAGAGATAAGGGCTCGAAGGGGTGCTCTAGACCAATGAACACGTACCTATCCTTGGTTGATTGCCCGCCCCTAATCTTCCCTACTCCTCATAGTGGCAAGTTGATTAACATTATTGCCTTCCTCTATTTTAGGAATTCATGTCTTTTATGTGCTTATACTCTTTGTATTCATTTAACCTTTCCTTAGTTCATTATAATGAAAATGCACATAAATATTTCATAATCTAACTAGACTGAATGCAATGTAAACAATTCATAATTTATAATGATTTCATGCTATCACAGTCAGCTTCATTATTCACCATTTATCATGACATTTCACATGCTATCTTTATGATCTTATCAACATACACTTCTTATCTATAACTTATATACTATTCCTTAACACCATATGGGGTTGATAGGGTGTAGCATGTTGTTGTTCATCTTCGGCTATGTTTGTCTCCCATCCTTATTCAAGAACTACTTGGTGTATTCATGAAGCTAAGGCATCTGTGAGGATTCTTGGTACTCTAGGTAGCCAAGACCAATACATCGCCTATGAATGATATAGTAGACATGTCACCCTTCATTGATCTCATATGTGGTTAATGAATGGTATATAGATTACACAGTTAGTGAATATTACATATGACTATCCATGAATTATATTGCTGTAAATAAATGCAGTGTTATACTGAACATTAATACAAACAAGGGAAATAATGTACTGTCATACCTGTGGTATTATATAGTTCCTACTTAATAACCTTATCATTTATATCTTACAAGTTATAAATTGAATAAGTAAATATAAATTCTTATAAATCATAAATTAAATAAGTAAATATAAATACTTACTTACCTGTTGTAGCTTTACCTGGGATTCCTTACCTATGTTGCCGTAATATAATTTTTATTGTATTGTTGTTGCCATTTATATATTTTATAATATATATTTTCACACCCCTTTTACTGCTGATGTATATATCTTTCCTACTTATGACTCAGAAATATATACTCTTTTTTATATTTTCTCCCGATGATGATTTACTTCTATCTCACAGCCTTTATTTATTTCCCTTTCAAGGATATGTTCAAAGAGGCACGTCTCTTATTATGCTTGGTGGTAAAAGACATACTTACCCTCTTATAATTTTTATTACTTTATATTAATTCCCTTTCGTGGTAAAACTAGTTCTAACCATACGTAACTCCCTTATCATGAGAGGGTAGGTTAAAATATGTTTATTTATATTATTATTTATTTATATTATATCATTATAATAAATGATATATTATTTATTTTATATTATTTATATTATATCATTTATATCATAATAAATGATATATGATTTATATTATTATATATATTTATAATATATTATTTATTTATGTGATCGCTAGTGTCAACCAACTTAATTGCTACACTTATAAATATCCTCCTTCGGCCTCCCCTTAATCTTTTTAAAGTACATTATTTATATAATATATATAGTATAAATAAATACATTTGTTATTAAGTATAAATAATATTTTTGTCTTATTAGACTTTTATCTTTATATGATTTTATTTTGAATTTGACCTTTTGTTTAACTACTTTGCCTTATTCCAAATTACTTTACTTTCCATTTTACTTTACTTTCTAACTTTAATGGGTAAGACTCTTCATAATATTTATTTTTATATATAATAATATATCTTATTAATTATTCACATAAATATTATATTAAAATATTTATATTTATAATATATCTAGTTAAATAAATATATATATTTCATATATTTTATAATATTTAAATTATGGGCAGGGGCCCTGGCTCGATTGGCTAAGTAATTCCGTTGCGGTAAAGATGGTCACGAGGTCCAGTCTCCCCCCTGCCCACCTGATAATTGTAACCGGTTCATAGCTCCGGTCAAAAGCGTTTACCCATGAAAAAAAAAAAATATTTAAATTATAGTAAATTAATAATATTATGTATTAACTAATACATATTAATAATATATTTTAACTAAATATATTATATATTAAGTTTATATAAGGCTAACTTATTATTTAAATGAATGATTCAATTATAAATCATTATAGGGACATGATAACCCTCCCCACTCAAAATTGCTTGTCCTTAGGGATCCTAAAATAATATTTAATAACATTATAATTTATTAGGTTTCCCTTATATAAAATAACATTACACTTACCAATGATATAAAATAACCGCTATAAAATGTGACAAATTAATATAGCTAATAAACTATAGTGCCATAAAATAATAATTTATAAATTTGGGTTTACCCTTTTAAATTTTCAGCACTAAATTTTATAAATAATTTATTTTATAACTTTGGGTTAGTTGTTTAGGTATATTTTAATTTGTTTTTTCAACCATTTCACCCGGCCCTAGGTTACCTATAGATGAAAATAACTTTGTGAAATATATTACTTATAAGAACTAAATAGAGATGTCTTAATATATATTTATTTATAAATTATATTTTAATTATAAATCATATTTAGTATAATTTTTTTGATGGGTTTTCATTTAATATAATTTTATTGTTATTAAGAGTTGTTTTATTTTTATTTATTTTTTACCTTATTTACTCATTATTTATTACATATTTGTAATAAATTTTAATTTTGTAATGTTGCATCATAACATATTTAATTTTTTATTTTTTTTGGTTGCATTTAGCAATGTATTAAACACTATTATTCCAGGAATTCATGAAATTCATACTTACAATTTTCATTAATTCTTATTTATTTATTTTTATTTTTATTATTATTATTTTTTAACTATTATTCACAGGATGGCAGGATGATTGCTTTGATACCACTATAATGTCCCCTTCTAGTGAGTCTAAATTTTTCTTTGACCTTGCACAATTCAACTCACCAAAGAGAACATTAGTATACAATTCTTCTTAGAAATCACATGTCTTTATTTATAAACATAAACCATTTGTTATCATAGATTGATTGCATTCATTTCATGATTCCCTAGAAGAGATTTACTTGGGCCTTTGTTAATCAAATCCTCCATCTTATGAGAGTGAATTCGTTAGGGTGCAATGCCAATAGTATAGGTCGTTCTTCCTTCGAGGGGTACTCTAGACCCAGGCCACTCTAGGACCTTCCTTTGACTCGAGGTTCTCTAGACCACTCAAGTCAAAAGACTACCTCTTGCTCCGTAAGGTACCATCTTGAGAGAAGGGCTCGAAGGGGTGCTCTAGACCAATGAACCCGTACCTATCCTTGGTTGATTGCCCGCCCCTAATCTTCCCTACTCTTCATAGTGGCAAGTTGATTAACATTATTGCCTTCCTCTATTTTAGGAATTCATGTCTTTTATGTGCTTATACTCTTTGTATTCATTTAACCTTTCCTTAGTTCATTATAATGAAAATGCACATAAATATTTCATAATCTAACTAGACTGATTGCAATGTAAACAATTCATAATTTATAATGATTTCATGCTATCACAGTCAGCTTCATTGTTCACCATTTATCATGACATTTCACATGCTATCTTTATGATCTTATCAACATACACTTCTTATCTATAACTTATATACTATTCCTTAACACCATATGGGGTCGATAGGGTGTAGCATGTTGTTGTTCATCTTAGGCTATGTTTGTCTCCCATCCTTATTCAAGAACTACTTGGTGTATTCATGAAGCTAAGGCATCCATGAGGATTCTTAGTACTCCAGGTAGCCAAGACCAATACATCGCCTATGAATGATATAGTAGACATGTCACCCTTCATTGATCCCATATGTGGTTAATGAATGGTATATAGATTACACAGTTAGTGAATATTACATATGACTGTCCATGAATTATATTGTTGTAAATAAATGCAGTGTTATACTGAACATTAATACAAGCAAGGGAAACGATGTACTGTCATACCTGTGGTATTATATAGTTCCTACTTAATAACCTTATCATTTATATCTTACAAGTTATAAATTGAACAAGTAAATATAAATTCTTACAAATCATAAATTAAATAAGTAAATATAAATACTTACTTACTTGTTGTAGCTTTACCTGGGATTCCTTACCTATGCTGCCGTAATATAATTTTTATTGTATTGTTGTTGCCATTTATATATTTTATAATATATATTTTCACACCCTTTTTACTGCTGATGTATATATCTTTCCTACTTATGACTCGGAAATATATACTCTTTTTTATATTTTCTCCCGACGATGATTTACTTCTATCTCACAACCTTTATTTATTTCCCTTTCAAGGGATATGTTCAAAGAGGCATGTCTCTTATTATACTTGGTGGTAAAAGACATACTTACCCTCTTATAATTTTTATTACTTTATATTAATTCCCTTTCGTGGTAAAACTAGTTCTAACCATACGTAACTCCCTTATCATGAGAGGATAGGTTAAAATATGTGTATTTATATTATATCATTATAATAAATGATATATTATTTATTTTATATTATTTATATTATATCATTTATATCATAATAAATGATATATGATTTATATTTATAATATATTATTTATTTATGTGATCGCTAGTGTCAACCAACTTAATCGCTACACTTATAAATATCCTCCTTCGGCCTCCCCTTAATCTTTTTAAAGTACATTATTTATATAATATATATAGTATAAATAAATACATATGTTATTAAGTATAAATAATATTTTTGTCTTATTAGACTTTTATCTTTATATGATTTTATTTTGAATTTGACCTTTTGTTTAACTACTTTGCCTTATTCCAAATTACTTTACTTTCCATTTTACTTTACTTTCTAATTTTAATGGGTAAGACTCTTCATAATATTTATTTTTATAGATAATAATATATCTTATTAATTATTCACATAAATATTATATTAAAATATTTATATTTATAATATATCTAGTTAATTAAATATATATATTTCATATATTTTATAATATTTAAATTATATTAAATTAATAATATTATGTATTAACTAATACATATTAATAATATATTTTAAATAAATATATTATATATTGAGTTTATATAAGGCTAACTTATTATTTAAATAAACGATTCAATTATAAATCATTATAGGGACATGATAATATGGTGATATGACATTTGGCATTTGCACATAGTTAAGATTCATGCTAATTAGATGCTTTTGCAAAAGAAATCATTATTACATGAGATAAAATACTATGCATACTTGGTCATTCATTGTTGACATCACCAATAAATTATGTCATTGATGTGTGCTGAAACTTGGCATAGTTGGAGTGTGACAAAATTCATATTGTGAGATGTAATGCAACCATCATTTATTATGGTGAGATGTGATGACACTTCTATTTATTATGGTGGTGAAAGTTTGATGATTGTAATATGAACTTTGGAGGTGCTACTAAAATTATTATATGGTTGTGTGATGAATGTCGAAGGTGAAGTTCCCATCAGATCAATAGTAAATGTTTTAGGGTCATCTCAAGAGTGGTGATAATGTGAGTGCAACTCTAGAGTTATTACTGTCTGAATGCTCTAGAAAGGTGTAACAAACAAATCATGAAGCATCACTGAAGAGATACTCCAACGGAAAGAAATGGATGACTCCAAAAACATCATTAAGAAGACACTACAAAGGGTGGAGTGAATGGCTCCAAAAACATCATTGAGAAGATATTTTGGAGGATGAACTAAATGGCTTCAAAAACATCACTGAGGAGATATTCTGAAGGATGAACTAAATGGATTCAAAATATTATTAAGGAGATGCTATAGAGGATGAATTGAATGGCTTTGGAAATATTGCTAAGGAGATGTTCTAGAGGATGAATTGAATGGCTCTGGAAACATCATTGAGGAGATGTTCCAGAGGATGAAATAAATAGTTGCTAAATTGTAATTTGGAGAACTGGAACAAATAGATTTGGAGGCATCATTGAAAGGATACTCCAGAGAAAAGAACATGAATGGCTCCAAAGACATTGTTGAAATGATACTCTGGAGAAGATTAAAAAAAAATGGCTCGAGACATTATTGAAAGGATTCTTTGAAGATGATTGAAGACGTGAACAATTCTAGAGTCATAATTGAAAGGATACTCTAGAGGAAATAACTAACATGAATGACTTTGGAGATATCAATGAAAGGATACTCTAAAGAAATGGAAAACACAAATGACTCTAGAGACATCATTGAAAGGATGCTCTAAAGGAGATGAAAAAGATGAACAACTTTGGAGACAGTGTTGAAAGGATGATCCAAAGGAGATAGAAATGTGAACAACTCCATAGACATCATTGAAAGGATGCTCTAGAGGGAATTGAAGTGATTTATTTGAAGACCATTTCTAATTTTCTAGAGTGCATAGTTTTGAAGATAGCTTCTGGAGTTGTTTCACTTCCTAAAAATCTACTATGAAAGGGGAGGGCCCCTTCACATAACAAAGATCTAGCTGAGACTTTATTATTTTGATGAACTCCTTGCTGGTTAGTTTCTAGTATAAACATAATCTATGACTATTTACTAGTAGAGTCCTAGTATCTCCATTGATGGGAATAAATCTAACAGCTCCATTGTAAAAAATTTCCTCTATCTCATAAGAGCCTAACCATCAAGTGAAAAGTTTTCCTATAAGATCCTTATATTTGGAGTCAAACAATAGTACCTAGTCTCCACTTTGGAATTCTTTCTTCTTGATGTGCCTGTCATGCCAAAACTTCCCTTGCCAATGAACCAACTCAATTTGCTAATGGATCCCAACTTTAGCTCATCTAATTTGTTGATTTGCAAAATCCTTTCTTGTTGAGCTTGATTGAGATCAAGGCCTACCTCCATGGCTATTCGGAGTGTTTGTAATTTGAACTCAATAAGAAAGACTAGTTTTTACCAAAAACTAACTCATAAGGTGTGAACCTCGTAGTTGATTTCCATGTAGTATTATAGGCCCCGACTGCCTCATGTAATTTTCTTGTCCAATCCTTCCAGCTAGATGAAACTATTTTTTTAGGATGCTCTGAAGGAGATGAAAAAGATGAACAACTTTGGAGACATTATTGAAAGGATGCTCCAAAGGAGATAGAAATGTGAACAACTCCATAGACATCATTGAAAGGATGCTCTAGAGGGAATTGAAGTGATTTATTTGAAGACCATTTCTAATTTTCTAGAGTGCATAGTTTTGAAGATAGCTTCTGGAGTTGTTTCATTTCCTAAAAATCTACTATGAAAGGGGAGGGCCCCTTCACACAACAAAGATCTAGCTGAGACTTTACTATTTTGATGAACTCCTTGCTAGTTAGTTTTTAGTATAAACATAATCTATGACTATTTACTAGTAGAGTCCTAGTATCTCCATCAATGGGAATCAATCTAATAGCTCCGTTGTCAAAAAATTTGTCTATCTCATAAGGGCCTAACCATCAAGTGCAAAGTTTTCCTGTAAGATCCTTGTATTTGGAGTCAAACAATAGCACCTAGTCTCCACTTTGGAATTCTTTCTTCTTGATGTGCTAGTCATGCCAAGACTTCCCTTGCCATTGAACCAACTCAATTTGCTAATGGATCCCAACTTTAGCTCATCTAATTTGTTGATTTGCAAAATCCTTTCTTGTTGAGCTTGATTGAGATCAAGGCCTACCTCCATGGCTATTTGGAGTGTTTGTAATTTGAACTCAATAAGAAAGACTAGTTTTTTACCAAAAACTAACTCATAAGGTGTGAACCCCATAGTTGATTTCCATGTAGTATTATAGGCCCCAACTGCCTCATGTAATTTTCTTGTCCAATCCTTCCAGCTAGATGAAACTATTTTTTTCAAGATTTTCTCCAACTCTCTATTGGTGACTTCCACTTGAGCATTCAAATGTGGGTGATATAGCAAGGATTTTTGATGACTTACTTGGTAATGGTTTGTGAAAGTTAGCAACACTTTAGACATAAATTGGGGCCCTTGATATATAACAATCGATCTTGGAACTCTAAACTATAGAAAGATTCTATTATACAAGAATTTAGTAACTTGTTCCAACCTTACAACTTTTAATACCTACATTTCTTTCCATTTTGTGATGTAATCTATACATACCAAGATGTATTCTTTCCCTTAGGATGGTGGGTCAATAGGTGTGATGAAATCCAACCCCTATTTCTCAAATGGTTCCAAAACCACTTGAGGATGGAGGAGCATTTTGATGGACACTATTGGTCATCCCATCCTTTGGCATTTGTCACATTGTTTGATATATATTTTTATATCCTTATGCATGGAAGGTCAATAATACTTAGCCCCGAGGATTTTGTGTGTAATCCGCTTGGCTAAATAATATCCTCTAGTGGGTTCATCATGGCAGGATGTCAAATTGTTGTAAACTTCATCTCCCCATACACATCTACGCAAAACACAATTAGGTCCATATGTAAATAAAATGTCATTAAACCATTTAAAATTTGCACTAATTTTGATGAGCTTCTTTTTTTTTAACAAAAAAATGGGATGGAACTCCCCTATAGCCAAATAATTGGCTATATTAGCAAACCAAGGTGTGTGAGTAGAAATAGAAAAAAGTTGTTCATATGGAAAATCATCCTTAATGGGTTCTTGTTCATCACATGCAAAATGAATTCTAGATGGGAAATCAATGACTACGTTGAATTTCCCAGGCTTGTCTATTATAGTCACATTGAATTCCTACAATAGTAACAACCATCGAATTATTCTACCATTGACCACTAGTTTATTCATTAAATATTTGATGGCTAAATGATCAATATAAATATTTACCTTGTAGCCAGTAATATAGTGATGGAATTTGTTAATGGCATGAACTACTACAAGGAAATCATATTTTGTAGAGGTATAATTTCACTTTGTAGGGGTTAGATTCTTATTGATGAAGTATATTGCATACTTTCCCCCTTCCTCATCTTCTTGTCCTAAGATTACTATTGCATCATTTGAGGCATCCACGTAGATATAAAATGGCAATTTCTAATTAGGGCCTCTCAAGAATAGGGAAGTTAGTTTTTCTTTAATTATTTTTAAGGATTCTTGGCATTCTTGCATCTAAGTGAATTTGACATCTTTTTGGAGAAGGGAGAATAATGGAGCCACTATTTTACTAAAGCCTTCTATGAATCTTTGGTAATACTTGATGTGACCAAAGAAACTCTTGACATTGGTTTGGGTTTTTGGTAGTTCCAACTATTTGATGACTTCTATTTTCTTGGGGTCTACTTTAATACCCTCAACAAAGATATGATGCCCTAAGATAATCCCTTGATCGACCATAATGAGACATTTCTCATGGCTCAAAGAAAACTAATGATATTCACATCACTTTAAAATTATATCCAAGTTCTGGAGGGCTTCTTCAAATGTGCTACAATGGATAGTAAAATCATCCATATAGACTTCCATACAATCTTTTACTAGCTCTACAAAAATGGAGAGAAAAGCTCACTAAAATGTGGTTGTAGCATTACATAGTCCAAAGGGAAGGACCTTGTAAGTGAAGGTACTCCATGGGTAGGTGAAAGTAGTTTTGTATTGGTCCTCTAGAGCTACTTGGATTTGGTTGTATCCATTGAATCCATCGAGGAAGGAGAAGTAAGTTTTCCCAGCTACATCATCGAGAACTTGATTGGTAAATGGTAAGAGCGTTGAATTATTGCCATTGATGTCAAAGGAAAGTGTTCTAGTGTTGTCATTGATGAGTCTAAGGCCAAAAAGTTAATCCGACTAAGTGATAGAGGACAACTTACTTGTTTTATGGAGTTTGTTAGAGTTTAGAGTTTTGGCCTTACTCCTCCTTATCGAGGAAAGAAGGAAGGCCCGATAAGGAAGGCATGAGCCTAAACATGTACACGGGTTATCCTTCCCGTGCCAAAAAGATGCTTTGTACAAATGTCTTTGTCAGTTCTCCTTTATCTTGTTCATGGATTATTTGGTCCCACCTTGAGGAATCTTATCCTCTCATGGGTAACCCTTCGGATAAGGGTTTGCACGTGTCCATTTTTTAGTGATGGATTTCAAAGCCGAATTTAAGAAGTTGGTTAAAGATCTGCCTCTCGCAAGAACCTATAAATGCAAGAGTGGTCGCCTCATTTCTTCAAGTCTGGGTTGCGAAAGTCATTGAGTCTTAGAAGTCTCAAGAGTCTACAAGTAGTTGGAGTACCATTATCTCTGGTTTGCTCCCCTAGGATGCAATAGTTATGTTGTAACGCTCTTACAACGCGCAATGTATATGAGAATGTTATTAATATACCTATGGAAATTCCATGCATATTGATGTGTTCTAATTTTGAGTTCTCATTTGTAGTTGTGTGTAAAAATCTGGTATCAGAGCTGAGTTACAGTAAAATTGTGAGTTAATCTTAGCTTACCTTCACTTAATACAGTCTTTGCGTAACTATATCAGTTCCAGACAAACTAAAATTTAGTAGTTGATGTATCGCTCTCTGTATTGCTCTTTGTATTGCTCATACCGTCACTTGGTGTTGTAAGGCCTATTTGTAAGTCCCGTCTGAAGCCGTGGCAGGCGTTTAGGGCAGTCAAGGCTGTTATCTGGTATTTCAAGCGCAAATTTGAGCACAGATTAGAGCACATTCACTATAGATCGAGCTTCTACATCTGGAGTTGAGATAGCACCTGAAGATCACACTAAGGATCGCAGTGCTGAGGTTAGTTTCACTAATTTCTTTCCAGACTCTGAGCAAACGTTTTCATTACTTGCAGAAACTAGTAATGTTATAGATGAATTGTCTAGTAGTAGCAATAAGTTTGCTAATGAGGAATTCAAAGTCCCTATGATCAAACCCTCTGAGATATATAAGGATATACCTGACAGTCTTATGTCCATGATTAGTTAGTCTAAGGGTTTAAAAAATTTCTTTGGTTATACCTCCTGGCAGAAATGCCATATAGCTTCTTTACAACATACTGTCATAGGAGGATCTGAAGGATCATTAAATCTATTCAATGATAAAGAAATTTAGAAATTTACAAGTCAGGCTATTGCAAATCCAAAGAACCCCCAATATATTCATCTGTCCTATGTTAGAATAGGTGTGATAGGACATTATAGGAAGGGTCTTCCTATAATAATGATGATGATGTTAAAAGATTCAAGGTTCTTTAAAACTTCCCATGCTCTCTTAGGTTGTGCGTGTGACTCCATGTCTGAAGGACCAATCTATTTAGATTGTCTATTAGATTTCCCAGTTAGTCTCAAAGATGGTAACCTGAATAAAGTCCTTACCTATGAATTTAATACAATGAATCTTTTCATGAAAGATAATTCTGTAGATCATTCCCTAGTCTTTTTGGTTCACTATCATCTGTACAATAAGGTCATACCTCTAATGATGAACCCCAGACGAGCCCAGGGAATAGAAGGCTTTTCTACCATCTGGAAATCTACCTCAGAGCACACCCAACTAGTAGCCTCGAAAATTGTCAAGCATAAAGATATAAAGTTACCAGAAGAATGGGCTATTTCTCTTTGGGATAAGGACCATAAGCCTCCTGAACAGAAACCCCCTTAGTTACGTGGTGTAACTCTTGAGGAAATAGATGACTGAGCAGTTATTTGCTTCTCCTCTGGGCGTACTCTATCCATGAGAAAGGAACAAACATTTACCCATAATAACCCTTTGCCATCTGTGTATTCCCGATCACAGAGTGTTCGTCTTCAACCTTCAAAAGGTTTTGAAGATCTTTTTAAAACTCCTGTTGTTAAAAAACCTGTACAAGGAAACCCTAGTGCTAGTTCTTCTTCTACACCTATGTCGAATCCATGTCCCCATGACCAGTATTCTGCCCTGGATAATGGATTCTTTAAGTGTGAAAAATGTTCCTTCATTTTCCATCCACCCTCTGGAAAAATAAACATGCTTTCTGGTAAACCTGCAATTTTGCCAGAACAAGATATTAAAGAAAATTCTGAAAAGACTATTTCTACACCTTCTGGATCTTGTACTGTGCCTGGAACAATCCCTCCTTTTAAGGATTTCATGCTCAAAGACCTGTTCGGTCACTACCAAGCTGACTTCTGGCCTCTACATGTTACCCCTGTAGGAGAAGTTCAGGGATCCAGTCAGAGTAAACTCTTGAATTGGACCAACCTGTGTATCCGTAAAACTCTCCTGCATATCCATGATAGGAAAACCCAGGAAGAAATACGAGCTCTTTAGCAAGAGAAACAGTTGTTATCTCTTCAAGCTAATATGCATGCATTCGTCGCTTCTCTTGAACGACTGGAATAGCCAGAAATGTGTGGGATCATCTTAGAATGGGTACAGAGAACAATTGATCAACAGAGGTACTGATCAAGTGTGTGCT
This sequence comes from Cunninghamia lanceolata, assembly GCA_027924645.1. Classification (NCBI taxonomy): domain Eukaryota; kingdom Viridiplantae; phylum Streptophyta; class Pinopsida; order Cupressales; family Cupressaceae; genus Cunninghamia; species Cunninghamia lanceolata. The sequence continues at coordinate 1,332,648 of BSBN01000736.1, read as the reverse complement.
CACCTAACTCGTCTGTTTGTAGGAAAAACAGATACAAGGGAAAGACTTGCCTACAACAAGTTCATGAGAGGCAAGTGTAAAGATTTAAAATGTTTTAAGGAATACTGTGAAGACCAGTACAAAAACCTGTATATTTCTGGACATTTGTTTGCATAATGTTTGCCCTTGCAGATATAACAAGTAGGTTCCCATTTTTTACCAGAGCCAAAGGAAATTGGAGTTTAGAGTTTCAGCCTTAGTCCTTCTCCTTGTCGAGGAAAGAAGGAAGGTCTGATGAGGAAGGCGATATTACAATGCTCTGATTTTGTCTAAGAAAATCAGAGATTGGAGTTCGGATCTATTCCTTGATCCATTCTGATATGGAAGCTGGAAGAAAGAATGTCCAACGAGTGAAGTCCAAAAAAGATAAGGAAATGCATTTGATGGCCAAATTAACGTTTTCTGCCATTCCACGGAGCAAATTACAAAGGAGTAAAGCATACCCATGGAATCACGAAAATGTGACATGTGGACAACTTTGTGCCTACGTATGCGAGTATGGGTCCCGCTGAGCTTACATGGCCATTTTTTATGCTTTCCGCCATTCCGCGGTACATAGTATGAAAGGGACAATCTCTCCCATGAAACCGTGAAAAGGGTGCCACGTGGATATTCCACAGATGAAAAAGCCCAGCAAAAGGCAAGAGACATAAAGCCCGACACCCAACAAAGAAGGAAAAAGACATAAAGCCCAGCACCCAATAGCATAACCAAGGAAGGCGGTAGCGAAAGTCCATGAATTCAGTTCTTGTAAAAGGAGAAGTTTCAAAGCGTGTTTTTCAGGATTCAAATCTCTAAGTGCAATCTATTTAGCTGAGTGAATGGCTAGTTCAGTTGAAGTTTTGTTGGTTGCTATTGTGATATTGACGAATTTCAGTTTTCCCCAACATGTTATGGTTATGCAACTACTTTCATTTAGACAATCTTCTGTTGGTGTTTTAGTTCAAATTGTATGGGATGTGTGTTGGTTTTCCATACATTCAATTTTGAAGATCAAAGGGGTTCTTGAGAATACATTGGGTAGTTTCTTCTCATGAAATTGTTAAATAAATCAAGTTGTGCTGTATTGTAATGTTGTTCTTCACGTGTATGATATGCCATCATGTTAACGAGAATAGAGGATGTAATGACACTTTGAGCGTGTATTGCATTAGTGTGTGTTAATGAGAAAACAGATAGTCTAGGTGTGTTGAGTGAGAAGAAAAAGACCGTGTATGAATTGAATAGGTGTATTTGAGGTTTGTGAAGAACCAAATGTCTGCATATTAGAATTTGTAAAGATTCAGAGGTTAGTGCCTCTTGTGGATTGAGTTGGTGCTCAGTTCATGGGATTGTAGTCTCCTTAGATTTGGTGCTCTTAAATCAGGGGTTCAGTGAATCCTTAGGGTGGGTGCCCTTAAAACATTGTAATCAATGGTTTATTCTATGGGGCTAGATTAGGATAGTAGTTCCTAGCAACATTTTCTCACCATGGTTTTTCCCATCTTTAGGTTTTCCATGTATATCTGGTATTCATGTCTGTATGATCTCTTATTGTTCTTGCTTAAGCACTGAAAGTTATTTTAGTTTTCTTTCTAGATATAAGAAGTTTTTAAGTATTTTTGATCTACTAATTCACCCCCCCTTCTCAATAGGTTACATGTGTTCTAGCAATTGGTATCAGAGTAAGGTTCCTTGAAGAAGCTTAACAGCTAAAGGTTGATCTGGGAGATCAAACACATGGTCGGTCAAGAAGGATCTCACTCAAACAAATCACCATCATTTGATGGAACAAAGTATGTGAACATCTAGAGTATAAGGATGGAAGCCTACCTAACCTCAATAGGGTTTGATGTATGGAAATATGTTGAGAATGGTTATAAATCTCCTCCAACTCCTCCAACAGACCTGATAGGTAAGAAGGAATGTGAGAATAATGCTAAGGCTAAGAATGCAATTCTATGTGGTTTAACTAACTGTGAATTTGTGAAAGTGATGCACTACAAGTCTGTTAAAGAAATCTGGGATAAACTTTAGAGCATTTATGAAGGAGACACAAAGGTGAAGCAAGCCAAGCTGCAAACCTTTAGAGGAAGATTTGAAACCCTGAAAATGAGAGAGGAAGAAAAGATTGTTGATTACCTGCTCAGAATTGATGAAGTTGTAAATGCTATGAGAGGACTAGATGAAGAAGTAAAAGAGCTAGTGATTGTCAAGAAGGTACTTAGATCCTTACCTTCTAGGTATGATTCTAAAGTCTCTGCTATAGAAGAAGCAAAAGATCTTGATAAGATATATGTTGATGAGCTACATGGTATTTTTACTACTTATGAAATGAGGACAACTAGTACTGAGATCTCCAAGAGAGAAGCTACATTTAAGGCATCAAAGAAAGAAAAGAATGTAGAGCCTAAATCTGAGACAGATGAGGACGAGGCCAATTTTGTAAGAAGATTGAAGAAAGGATCTGGGAAGTATAGAGGTAAGTTACCTTTCAAGTGTTTTAATTGTGGAAAGGTTGGTCACTTTGCTACTAAATGTCCATCTATAGAAAAAGATAAAAGTGATGAATATGATAGCAAGAAAAGTAACAAGTAGTTCTATCCAAAGAAGAAGAATTTTTAAAACAATAAGAAGAGCCTTTACATAAAAGGTGACAATGATTCCTTTGAAGAAAGCCCCATTTCAGAAGACAACAATGAAGGTGTTTCTGAGGCTAAAGAAAATGAATTCATGTTTATGATAGTGGAGTCTACTGTTAAAGATTGGAACATTACTGATCTAGGAGAACCTGAGAATAAAGCAGAAGGTGAAGTAGACTTGGAAGGAGAGCTAGTATGTGCTTTATGAGAAATTGAGAAACTTAGGATGAAAAACTTGAAACTAAAGCTTCAAATTCAAGAAGATATGGTGTCTAGGAAACTTGTAGAATTAGAAGAGTTAATTATTGATTTGAAGACACAAGTGGAAGAAGCCAAGAGAATAGAAGAAGTTACTCAATCTAAATTAAAAGAAAAAATTGAAGAATGTCTGAAGCTGGAATTTGAGGTTGTATCTCTAAGAAAAGAATTAGAAAAGGCTAAAAATCAGATTGACATGGGCAAGAAGTTTGAAAAGAGCAGTGACATGCTTGATGAAATGTTAAGTTGTTAGAGGTTTCCAAAGAGCATGGTAGGATTAGGATTTGAAGAAGGTTAGCATTCAAAGTCTAGTGATCCTCCTAAAAAGACTGAACAAAAGAAGTAGCATAAAGATGATGGCATCACAAAAATCAGAGATCTAAAGGAGAAAAGATTCAAAGGACCCCCTCCTACAAAATACTCTGCTATGATCAGGTTTCCTCAATCCTTTTATGGTTATTGTTATTCGTGTAATCAATATGGTCATAGGGCTGTTAGTTGCATAATTATTCCTAGGAGAAGGACTACATTTTTACTAGCAAAAATTCTTTTGCATCTCTAGGAGATTTTAGAGTAGTTTGTTACAAATGCAATAACTATGGTCACATTGCAAAATACTGTAGAACAAATTTTGTAAAATCTAACAAATTGGAAAGAAAGGAGAATGTTCCTCTTAAAAAGGATAATGTATCAGACTCTCTTGTCAATAAGGAGATGAAAACTAAGAAAGTATGGAAGGAGAAGAAGGATGATCAAAAGAAAAAAGCATCTCTAATAGTATAGATGGCATTTCATGTTAAAAGATAGAATCCATGGGTGATAGATAGTGGTTGCTCCAGTCACGAGACCAAAGATAAAAGTAAGTTTATAAGTTTGCAAGAATTGAATGGAGGCTCAGTTAAGTTTGGTGACAACACATCTAAGAAGATCTGTGGTAAAGGAACACTGACTATTTATGGAAAAGCCAAGACTCACAATGTCTACTATGTGGAAGGGTTGAAGCACAATTTGCTGAGTGTAAGTCAGATGTGTGATAATGGATATAATTTGACCTTTAATATAAAAGGTTGTGAGATCAGGAAAGAAAGTTCTGGTAAGATAGTTGCTGAAGAAAGTAGAACAGAAAATAATCTTTACAATATCAAGGAGATTCAAGGTAAAAGTTGCTTGATGAGACAGATTGATGAAAGTTGGTTGTGGCACAGAAGATTGGGACACATCAATTTTGACAACCTTGTGAAGGTAAGTTCAAAATGGGCAGTTAGGCACATTCCTAAAATCACCAAGCTAGAAAGTACTATATGTAAGGAATGTCAGCATGGGAAACAAACTAGGTCTAGCTTCAAAACAAAAGAATATTCTACTTCAAAACCCTTGGAGTTAGTTCATACAGACCTAAGTGGTCCAAATGGGACACAAGGACTACAAGGTGAGAGATACTTAATGTTGTTAGTTGATGATTTCTCAAGAATGACATGGGTAACATTTCTTAAGGATAAATTGGAAGATTTTGAGAGATTTAAGACGTTTAGGTCTATGGTTGAGAAGGAGAGTGGTCTAACAATTAAATGCTTAAGAACATACAGAGGAGGAGAAATCACCTCTAATGAGTTTGTGGAATACTATGAAAGACATGGCATAAAAAAATAATATTCTGCACCTAGAACTCCACAGCAAAATGGAGTTATGGAAAGGAAAAATAGGACAGTAAATGAGATGGAAAGAACTATGCTAAATGAGGAAAAATTACTTGATGTCTACTGGAGATATGTAGTACACACAGTTGTATATACCATGAACAGAGTGTAATTAAGGATAAACACTGATAAGACACCATATGAATTATGGTATGGCAAATCTGCATCTGTCAAATATTTCAAGGTGTTTGGGAGAAGATGCTACATAAGGAGAGATGAAGATGACTTAGGAAGCTTTGATTCAAGGTGTGATGAAGGCATATTTCTAGGATTTTCTAGTAGATCCAAAGCTTATAAATGTTATAATAAGAGATTGCATAGAATTGTAGAAAGTGCTAATGTCAGGGTAGATGAGGACCAACCACATCTAACACATATCAAGGATAGTTTCTTAGAAGGATCAGTGATAACAAAAGAAGAAGAAGATGCTACTATTGAAGAACCTTAAATGATATCTGGTAAGGCACCTACTAAGTATGTGCAAAAAGATCATCCTGAACAATAAATAATAGGAGACAAGAATGTAGGAGTGCAAACTAGAAGAAAACTGGCAAGGACAAATGAACAGGTAAATTTATCATTACTATCTAAGATTGAACTTAAAACATTTACTAATGCTAGTGAGGATGAAGGATGGATCAATTCAATGGATGAGGAGCTCAATCAAATAGAGAAAAATTAGACTTGGGAATTGGTTCCAAGATGTGCAGACAAGAATGTAATAGGCACAAAATGGGTGTTTAAAAACAAGCTAAATGAAGATGGAGAAGTTGTGAGGAACAAGGCTCGATTGGTTTGTAAAGGATATGCACAGGTTGAAGGCATAGATTTTGAAGAAACTTTTGCACTTGTAGCAAGATTGGAAGCCATTAGGTTGTTTCTGGCATTCTTTGTTTATAAAAATTTCAAAGTTTACCAAATGGATGTCAAATCTGCATATCTAAATGGAAACCTCAATGAAGAGGTTTACATTGGGCAACTTGAGGGATTTCAGTTGTCAGAAAAAGAAGATTATGTTTGTAGATTGAAAAAGATTTTGTATGGTCTGAAACAAGCCCCTAGGGCTTAGTATTCTAAGCTTGATAATTACCTCTAGCAGAAAGGATTCAGAAAGGATGCGTAGACAATAACTTATACTTCAAATCAGAAGGTGAGCACATGTTGATTGTTGTTGTGTATGTTGATGACATCATTTTTGGTGGTAGTGATGACAAGATGAGGAAGGAATTTGTTGATCGGATGCAGAAAGAGTTTGAAATGTCCATTCTTGGAGAACTTTCTTTTTTTCTTGGTTTACAAATATCACAATTAGACCAAGGTATATTTATATCCCAAACCAAGTATGCAAAGGAAATGCTCAATAAATTCAATATGGAAGACTACAAGCCTATGAGTACCCCATGATGACAGGATGCAAGTTGAGCAAGAATGATGAATCACCTGATACAGATCAAACTATGTATAGATCTATGATAGGTAGCTTGATGTACCATCATGCAAGTTATATGCATGGTGGCTAGATTCAAATTTGCTCCTAAGGAATCTCATGTTCAAGTTGTGAAGAGAATCTTTAGATACCTGAAAGGTACTATGTAGTGTGGATTATGGTACCCTAGAAATAATGATTTTACTTTGACAACATATACAGATGTTGATTGGGCAGGAAGTATAGATGACAGGAGAAGCACCAGTGGTGGAGCTTTCTTTCTGGGTGATAGGTTGGTATCATGGCTTAGCAAGAAGCAAGATTCAGTCACATTGTCCATTGTTGAGGCAGAATATGTTGTTGTTATTTCATGTTGTACACAAGTTTTATGGATGAAGCAAACTCTCAAAGATATAAGGGTAGAGAATAATGATCCTATTTCCATTCTTTGTGATAATACAAGTGTAATCAATATCTCAAAGAATCCTGTGATGTACTCAAGAACAAAGCACATCTCTATTAAATATAATTTCTTGAGAGAAAAGGTTGCAGATCAGGAAGTAAAGTTGGAGTATGTCCCCACACAAGATCAGATTACAAACATCTTCACAAAGCCACTTCCCAAGGATACTTTTGAATATCTTAGGTAGCAGTTAGGAGTTATTTCTCCTTTTTCTCACAAGTAGAAGTGTGGATGCAACATCTATATAGGGAGAGTAGTTTAAGGCATATCACTCATTCCTATTTAGACAATGGCTACCTCTCAGGGGGAGTAGGTAGGTTGACAGTAGACTAAATAATTAGAATTTGAGAAGCTTTGCAGTAGCTAGTTGCTGTCAAGAAAGAGGTTTATTACCTCCCTTTGCCATTGATGTCAAAGGGGGAGAATTGGAGTAAGGGGGAGCAAGTGCAGAAGAGATTGAATAGGGGAGCAAATTCAAAAGAGATAGGGCAGCGGTTAAGGATAGATTATTTGTAGGTTTCCATCAATGACAAAGGGGGGATTGTTGAATTATTGTCATTGATGTCAAAGGAAAGTGTTCTCATGTTGTCATTGATGAGTCTAAGGCCAAAAAGTTAATCAGACTAAGTGACAAAGGGTGACTTACTTGTTTTGTTGAGTTTGTCAAAATTCAAAGTTTTGGCCTTACTCCTTCTCCTTGTTGAGGAAAGAAGGAAGGCCCAATCACAATGCTCTGATTTAGTCTAAGGAAATCAGAGTTCAGAGTTTCAGCCTTACTCCTTCTCCTTGTTGAGGAACGAAGGAAGGTTCGATGAGGATGGTCTAATTGCAATGCTCCAATTTTGTCTATGAAAATTAGAGATTAGAGTTTGGATTTGTTCCTTGATCCATTCTGATATGGAAGCTGGAAGAAAGAATGCCTGACGAGCGAAGTTCGAAAAAGATAACAAAATGCATTTGACGGCCTAATGAATGTTTTCTTCCATTCTATGGAGCAAATTATAAAGGAGTAAAGCATACCCATGGAAAGGTGGCACGTCGTGGACAACTTTATGCCTAGGTATGTGAGTATGGGTCTCACCAAGCTTACATGGCCATTTTTTATGCTTTCAGCCATTCCGCGAAACACAGTATGAAAGGGACAATCTCTCTCGCAAAATCATAGAAAGGGTGCCACATAGATATTCCATGGATGAAAAAGCCTGACTTCTGACACAGAAGGCAAAAGACATAAAGCCCAATGCCCGACAAAGAAGGAAAAAGACATAAAGCCTAGCACCCAATAGCATAACCAAGGAAGGTGGTAGCTCGGAACCCTGATCTTCAAAAGTCTGTGAATTTAGTTCTTGTAAAAGGAGAAGTTTCAAAGCATATTTTTCAGGATTCAAATCTCTAAGTGCAATCTGTTTAGTTGAGTGAATATCTAGTTTAGTTGAAAGTTTTGTTTGTTGTTGTTGTGATATTGATGACTTTTAGTTTTCCCCAACATGTTACGGTTATGCAACTACTTTGATTCATACGATCTTCTGATGGTGTTTCAGTTCAAATTGTATGGGATGCATGTTGGTTTTCCATACATTAGGTTTTGAAGATCAAAGGGGTTATTGAGAATACGTTAGTCAGTTTCTTCTCATGAAATTGTTAAATAAAGAGGGCTATTATGTATTGTAATGTTGTTCTTCGCGTGTATGATATGCCATCATGTTAATGAGAACAGAGGATGTAATGATGCTTTGAGCATGTATTGCATTAGTGTGTGTTAATGAGAACATAGAGAGTCTAGGTGTGTTAAGTGAGAAGAAAAAGACCACGTATGAATTGAATAGGTGTATTTGAGGTTTGTGAATAACCAAATGTCTGCATATTAGAATTTGTAAAGATTCAGAAGTTTGTGCCTCTTGTTGACTAAGTTGGTGCTTAGTTTAGGGGATTGTAGTCTTCTTAGAGTTGGTGCTCTTAAATCATGGGTTTGGTGACTCCTTAGGGTGGGTTCCCTTAAAACATTGTAATCAATGGTTTATTCTATGAAGCTGTATTAGGGTGGTAGTTCCTAGCAACATTTTATCGCCATGGTTTTTCCCATCTTTGGGTTTTCCATGTATATCTGGTGTTCATGTTTGTATGATCTCTTATTGTTCTTGCTTAAGCACTGAAAGTTATTTTGGTCTACTTTCTAGAGATTAGATGTTTTTAAGTAATTTTAATCTACTGATTCACCCCCCCTCTCAGTAGGTTGTGTGTGTTCTGACAAAGAGAAGTAATCTCTATAGGTTCTTTTGTTCAGTTCTCTATAATCAATGCAAACTCTCCATTTCCCTCCCTTTTTAGGGATAATGAGTGGTGACACCCATTTTTTGTCTAAAATTAGGTAGATGAATCCTACTTGCAAAAGTTTTTCAATTTTAGTTTTGACTATCTCCCTTAATTCAAGATTGAGTCTATGCTATGGCTACCTCACCGGTCTCATATCCTCTATGTAGAGATGATGGATGAAAATTTTAGGTGAATTCCCCTTATATCCTTACAATCCTAAGAAAAATCTTTGGTATGGTTAATGAGAACATCAAACAGTTTAAGCTCTTGTTGATCTGTTAACCAATTGTTGATGTTCAATGTTTTTGGAGTAAGACCATGATTTTCTTTGTGCTAGGATGACTAGAGGAGATGATGTTGGTTTCACTCATCAATGTGTTAAGGGGGCAAGAGTGGGGCTACACCATATGAAAATTGGTTATAGCTTTTAAGAAGTTCTCTCCTCTTGGGATTACATTTGCCAAGGGGGCATTGGAATGCCTTGAGAAAGTCTCTTCGATCATCTCGAGAAAATTACACTATACTTGTCTATAATAGAAGGGATTAAAGATCACCTTCATATTTAGAATCTATTTCATTATTTAATTCCAGGGCATCATAAAAGGTGGCATCATCCTCTAATTCTTCTGTGTGTTGTTTTATCATGACCATGGCTAGGGAGGCTAAGTTTTCTTGGTTGCTAGTTTGATATGGTTCATTTATCCAAACACATCTATTCATTGTTGGGGATGGTTTTGTAGGAGGGTAAAGGGATAACTATTTGACATTGATTCCATTAGAGATTGTCATTCTCCCAAACCCACAGTCAATAAGGGAATCCACCATTGCCAACCACGGTCTTCCCAAAATTAGCAAATAACTTTCCTTTGGGTTCCATGATTAAAGTATCAGAAAATCCATAGGGTACTCCTATGAACCAATCATAACTAGTATGTTTTCCATGACCCTCTTTAAGATGGTGACTAGCTAGTCAACCATCTACAAAATGGTGTTGGTGGGTTGCATTCTAATTAAAGATAAAGTTTACATAACTTCCACAGTCATGATGTTAATGGCAGCTCTGAGGTCAACTGATGCATTGGGAATTTCTACACCCTCGATCGACACAATGATCACAAGGCTACCTGGATCACCATATTTTCATGGAAGAAGTTTTCCAAAAAGGAGATCTACCAGATGACCATCCACATGGATGGTACTAGTTTGTTTTTTCTTCCTACTAGGGGTTTTGTTACAAAGCTACTTGATAGTTGATATAGCTCCAGAATTTCTCTAATTGCTTGCAGCAATAGAACCTCAATGTTCAACCTTTTTACTTCTTGAATAAGCCTTATCTCGAACAAAGGTGTTGGCTCTAGAGGGGATTTTGGGGATGTTGTTCTTAGTCTTTTAGGAAAAGAGGCATGTTCTAGAATATGTTTAAAATGTGGCTCCAAAATGTCTAGAGTTCTTGCATTTTTTTTAATCCTAGGGTATAATTCTAGAGGAGCTCAAGTAGATGGTCTTGGGATATTTCTAGAGGATTTTTCCATAGTGATCGTAGGAGAAAACTTTAAAGGGTCTCTAGAGGGATACACTTTAGGAGCACTTGAAGGTGATTTTGAAGATTCTCTAGAGAAATAGTGTGAAAGAACTTTCAGAGCTATTTTTGACATGTCTTTAGAGGAAGACCCCAGATAGGTACCAAAATACAACTTTAAGGGTTTTCTGGAAAGGTATTTTGGGTAGATCCAAAAATTGGTCTTGATGATTCTCTAGCGAAGTGTCCTGAGGCAACTCTAGAAGGTATCTTCAGAGAGTCTTTGGAAGACTACCAAGATTCCAAATCACTAGATTCCATATTATTTTTAGGAAATGTAGCTTCCTCATTATCTGTTATCTCCACTATAGTGGGCTATGAAATTTTAGGAAGTGCCTTTCTTGACTTGAGCTAGATACTCCCACAATGTATATCATTAATGCAAACTATATTTTCTGATTCTAATAGGAACAACTGGTATGTTGTTTTTGTGGGAGTTGAGGTTGTGACATTATGTCTATTTGGGATTGATTTGGTGTATTTTGTAGAGGGGCCAACAAACTTTATTGTTGGTTTTACATGCACTATGGACCTTGATAAAATTGGTTGTAAGACGAGTTGCAATTTGGTGCTAGATTTTAAGGGTACCATGTTTGTTGTGGCTAATTTGACCACTAAGGATCAGGCCATGACTATTTAGGCCACTCTTGGGGTCCCAAAATTAGGGGCCCCATTGCTATGGATTTTGATGATTGGGCCATGGTGTTGACTAAGGGTTGTTACTCCAATTCATTTGTGGACACCAAGATGATTGGTTTGAGGATTAGTTATAAGGAAAATTTCCACCCTGATTTTGTCCCATGTAATTTAACTCTTCTTCGACTAGTGAAGCTTTTTTCTTGGAAGTTTTAATAGCTTACGGGAGCTCACACCAGTATGTGGGATGGTTCTTATCACATACTTGGCATATGTATATCTTAACTAGAGGGCATTCTCTCAACATATGCTTACTCTAACATCTAGGACAATAGATAGAAAGGGTTTCAATTTTTTTTATTTTATCTTGCATCCCATCCAAACTAATGTTTAGCTAGACTAGGATATCAATTTTTAGGTTAGCAATATCTTCCACGAGTTGTCCTATTTTATTTTTCCCTTTTACTAAGCTAGACTTCATAACTCCCCCTCATGTTCGCAAGTAGTTTCTACATAATTCTTAAATGTCTTGGAGGCTTAACTTCATAACATCCCCTTTTCCTATAAGGTAGAGGGTACCCTAAGTTTCTTCCTCAAAACCTCTCAAGAATATTGTTTTAACCAGTTTTGGGTTTAACACATCACCACAACACTTTAAAACAAAGAGGAATTAATCCAAGTAATCTTCCATGCTTTCATCCTCTTTCTATTTCAAGCAAAAGAACTCATTTCTATCTCTTACCCAACAATAGTCTTGATATTTATCCAAAGATATTGTTTCCATCTCTTCCCATGAATTAATGGGCCTAATAGACAGTCCCATGAACCATAGCATTGATAAGTCTTTCAAGGTTAAAGGAAAATAATTTAGTTTTTGGTTATTTGACTTGTAGTCATAAGTTTGATAGAGGACTTTAAATTCAAATAAAAATAAATCTAGATCCTTTGTGACCATGCACTAAAACATGGGTAGGATAGAAGACTAAATATTTTTCATGGGGGCAACTTCATTAGGGTTCAAATTAATTGGGTAGGTGAATGTTCTTTCCACCCTTCTGTCTTCATGTCTGTTATGGTTCTCCATGTTTTGTTTTGGAAGATCTTCTCTTGTTGCTCATTTTTTTGGGCTTGATAAGGAGTTTCAGGTTGCTCTTGTTCAAAAAGTTGATTACAAGGTTCTTCTCCTAAAACTAATTTCCCTCGATGTTCAATTGTTACTTCTTGGTTTTGGGGGTTTTTGGTCATGAACTTACCATGTGAAACTCTTTTTTTCACCATGCAAATAAAATAAATTTTTCTACCAAAGGCTACTAGCTTTAGACTACCTAACCTTGATCCTAATGAGACCTATGCACACTCCCTAGAAATGACACCAAAAAGTGATGATATGTCATTGAACCTTGTACTTTAACAAATAATTAATTTCTCAATCTAGGGGTTGTCCAAAGGCTATCTACAATAGGGTAGTTTGGAGTATTTCCCTTGAAGTCTATCTACTTTGTTTTGAAAGGAAATAGACACACTAATCTAACTAGCTAAAATTTAAAGAGTTGACTAAGTCTAACTACGCAATTGAAATGCTTGAATTGAATTAAAGACTAACTATGGAATGAAAATGCTTATGCTTTTTAAAGTAAAAAATATTGAAAAGTAAGTTCTCTAATAATCTAATTGTTGAATAATAATGAAATCACAACTATTTATGAATCTCTTTTTGGCATTTGTCTACAATACAAGTAACACATGAAAACAAAGAAATCTTCAACACTCTTTTCTAGATTTCCAAAGTTTCCTTTTAATGACTAAACATGCAAGAATCTAACACATAAGAATAAACACAATGATAATAGTCACAATAAACCTACAAGTTAACACAATATGATGACAATAAGATTTACTTCACATATTTATGCAATTAAACATCAATTACTTATCTACATAAGCATAAGTCTGTCTTCTCCAATGAGTAGCCAACTCTCTGGAGATCAGATTATTCAAAAACCACCATGTTTAACTCAAAGCTTATAAATATAAAGAACAACACTATATTTATTCATAATAATACTAGTTCAAGTCTATAATTGTATTTAATTGAAAAGATAGATCAAACATATGTTTTCTACTTGCAAAGATAAATTATAATAATAGCAACTAACCCTAATGACTTCTTAACTATCACTACTTAACTGTAAATTTATTAAAGATTCCCAAGATATAGCAATGTGTTGAACATGCATGCACTATTCAAGTCTCATAAGGAGTCTAACTAGAAAGGAAATAAACAAGTTTGTTAACAAATTAATACAAAGTTTGTTTTTAAGCATAAATTGAGGAAATATATTTCAACAGTTACTTCTAATAGGAGTCTACTATCTGTAGAGGCTTCATCTACAATTAATGAACTGGAGTTGATCTCATTGCTACATATGGGGAATTTCAACATGATCAAAATGGAGTTTTATGGTTGAGTGTGTATCATTATGGAGTTCATGGGTTTGTGCTACTATTGCCTTCTCCATAGTTTGTTGGTACTATCTTCTCTCGAGTCTATAGTCTTTGCAATGAGTGAGTCCACCTCCACCTTCTCTAAAGCCTAATGTCTTCGGAGTTGATGAAAATATCTCTAGAGTCCATAGTATTGATCACCATTTTTAGAGTTTGAGCATGAAAAATTCTAAAAGTTGCTAAGATACCCTATTAGAACAAAAATGCATCTTTTGCATAGGATTTTGTCAACATTTTTCCTTGATTAATCAACATTAAATAAACCAAAACTATGTAGTCTATTCTACCCCTAGTAATCAATAATTTCTCAAACATTAATTTAGCATGAATAAAGAGGTGAATAAGGGGGAAAGGGTACTTTGGCTATGAATATGCTGAGGTTGGATGTAACTTCTATTTACTATAGAAAAAGGAGAAGAATGATTAGCATGCTCTACTAGGTCAAACCTCCCTTTTCATACACTAACATTCTGAATATGAACTGAGCTCAACCACTATGAAGGGTTAAGCTACAAGTATTCTATTCCTCTACTGTTGTACTTAAAAGGATGTCTGAACTAGGTTTTTGCAAACCCTAACAAGTTAAGTCAAGCCAAACCCTAGTTATGAAACTTGCTTGGACAGACTAATTCTGGAAGCAGAAAATGATAGAGTGAGTACAGAAATACAAACAAGAGATATTAGAGCCTATGCACCTGACTTTTGAGGGCCTGGAAGACTTGGGTGGTCCTAAATTCATCTTGCAAGTTTTCCTCTCACAAAACTTTTTGCACCAGGTGACTAAGCCTCTGATGAAGGTTCTAGATCTCAGATATGAGTTCCTGAAAGACTTGGGCACCCCTGAAATCATCCCTGCACTTATCTGATGATGAATCTATAATTTTTGTAGTGACTATGACAATAAAAATGTTTCTTCTCTGCTCCTTTCCCTCATATCTTCATGAATCTAACCTACACAAACAAAAGAAGGAGAATGAATGTTGTGGCTATATAGGAGTTTGCCTCGGTCAAACCTCATCTTTGGTATTTCTACCTCAACAATAGCCAATGTCAAAAGATGCAGATGTGTGTGCTCATAAATCATAAGTGTAAGCATAAACAAATGCAAGATCCTAAATGACTCAAGCATAAAGGAATAGATCCACACAATGTTTCACTCAAGGAAACACAACTTTACCTCAAGGAGATGACATCAATGAAGACTTGTAGAATAAGAAGGCAAGGCTACCATATTTGCAGAGGATTCCAAAACTCAAGTTGGAGGCTTTACAAACCCTAGGAAGAGCAAGATAGACTCAAGATATTGATTCCTAATCTTCACAACATATCACCAAGATAAAAAAGATCTAATTCTTCAATGAGCTTCAACACTTTATAGACTTTCAATAGCACTTGTAGCAGAATTTTGGCATAATGAGCTTACATAATAGTTGTGTGATAAAATGATCTTGAGTTCTCTTTAAATATCCAACCTTGGAAGCAAAATAAAATGAAATAAAAGGCCAATATCATGTGGGAAAGAAATTTGAATTTGGAAACACGAAGCACATGACAATAGACTTTCAATAGCACTCGTAGCATAATTTTGGCATAATAAGCTTACATAATAGTTGTGTGATAAAATGATCTTGAGTTCTCTTTAAATATCCAACCTTAGAAACAAAATAAAATGAAATAAAAGGCCAATATCATGCGGGAAAGAAATTTGAATTTGGAAACACGAAGCACACGACAAAAGTTGACACCAAAATTAAATTTGCAACCTTGAGGTTTAGGGCAAAACTAGAGTGGTGGTGCCCAAGTCCAAGCCCCAAATTTAGCTTTGGATTATACTTAAGGGTGCCCTAGATCTCTAGAATCCATAGTTTCTTTCTGGGTTTTGTCAATAATTACTCTGAAATGCAACATTTCTTCGATAAGATACATGTCAATCAGGGTTTAGATATGTCCAATGATGAAGGGGGTTAGGGGACACTAAAAGGTAGGAGCTAAACCTAGTGAAATTGTGCTAACCTAAGTAGGAGCATAATTTATGACATAATAGATTTATCAGAGAGCATGGAAAGAGGGTGCAATTCTATATTGGAGGCTAATTTTTATTGATTTCCATGAGAGGGAGTCAAATGGAGGCCATATAGGGATATGGCTAGGTGGCCAACAACTAGATTCTAGATGGCCTAATTTTGTCAAACATGATGGTACTAGGTTTGATGGACATATGTCCTAGAGTGGTTTTCCTTTAAGAGAGTGACACAAAAATTTGGGGTGGTGCAAGACATACCATAAGTTCCTGTCATTTTCTAGAGGATGATGATATGCCTTTATAGAGTGGAAAAGTAGGATCCTCCTGAGTTTTATGCACAAATGGCATGATATATTTAGATGATGAGGATGGAGTGGCAGTTGTTCTAGATGATGATGATGTGGATACTACTGTGGCTTATGATGCATGGTGAGACTAGCATAGGCCAACACCCATATTCATTGTCGTCAAAGGTTGTAGAGAAGGAAGAGGGAGGGGTGGAGGGAAAGGAGGTGGTAGAGAGAGTGGGAGACTACATAGGAGAGAGTGGGAGGAAGAGCATGATGGGAGAAGGGATAAGGTGTTGAGGCCATAGAGGGAGGAGCCTATAAGGATATGGTAGAGGCTAATTTCTTTATTTGGACCAAGTCTATCATCAAGTGCATGAATAGCATAGGAGGAGGAGGGTGGCATAGGTAGGTGTATTTTTGAGTGGGGATATTAGTTAGGCTATAGGGTAGTGAGCTCAAAGGGATCCTTCTCAATCAATACCTATACCTTTGATGACATTGCCACTAAGGGACATTGTTGATGATTTGTAGTAGCTAGGAGATCAAGGTACACAAGTTTTTGTGGTTTAAATATTTAGTTAGAGACTTATTCAAAATTCTATTTGATGATTATATGTTTATATTTGGTTGGAAATTTTCATGATGATTATTTTATCTTGTAATGAGCATCGTTGAGTGGCTTGGTTTTATCAGGATATTGTTAGCGAAGATGATCCTGACATAGTCCCCTAGTAGGAGGTATAAGATACCCATCATCCCATGGTGAGTGGGGTTTGACATGTCACAATTTTTAAGCCTAAATATCAGCTTTGGTGGCTTACAAGGATTAGTGGTCCACTACTCAGTTAATGCAAGTAGCGAGTGCTTTTCAAGACGACTTGATATGAGCCCAAGACATAGCCCTTGCACAACATGTCTAGGTTACCATAGAGGAAAAAGTCTTTGAGATGTGAGAGGGAATAATTAGATTGGCATCGAGATCTACTATGGAATGAGTCCAAGGTGACCTTGAGGTAGAGTAGTTATGGGAGATTCAAGGATTAGAGACAGAGCTACTTCACATGCACATAGAGTGGGATAGGTTGGTATTGGAGTTGTTACATTTTTGAATAGAGTGAAATGTGGTACAAACATGCATTGAGTGATTACAAGTTGAGATAGATTGAATTGGGGTTGAGGTCAACCATAATAGAGTGTAGAGATATGAGTTTCATTAGCAAGTAGAGTAGACACTCAAGAAACTACAAGTATAGGATTTGATTGTAGAGGAAAAAAGATTAAGGGAGGATCATGGATGGCTGGAGAGTGGTCATGATGCCCTAGGAAATGGTGGCATGGATCTCCCATTCCCAAGGACAATCTCAATCAACTACTTTAGTACATCCATTTGAGAGGCAATCACCAAGAGATGAGCCACCACTTGTGGAGGGGTTTGGGACTCATGGTTAGGCTCATGGTACACCATATTTTGGTTGTAATGGTGTTCACAATTTTTTACTTGCAAGATATAATGTGCCAACATTTTGATATATACATATACATATATATGTATATGTATATATACATATATATATATTATATACACATACATATATACACATACATATATACACATATACATATATATATATATACATATATATATATGTATATATATATGTATGTATATATATGACATATATGTATACATATATACATATATATGTGTATATATATATGTGTGTGTGTATATACATATATATATGTATATATATACATATATATATGTGTACATACATATATATATGTGTACATACATATATATATCTGTACATACATATATATATGTATATACACATATATATATGTATATACACATATATATGTATATGTATATACACATATATATGTATACACATATATATATACACATATATATATATATACACACACACACATATATATATATATATAGATGGAGCTACCACATTGTTATGGTTTTGCATTTTTAACTTCATGTGTTTTTTATGTATTTGGATTATATTTGACTTGATTTTATGATGGGTTTATGGTTTATGTTATGATGTTTTAATGTTTTGGTTATGTGGGGCAAAGATACTTTTATTAATTGTGTCATGACGAGTTAATGTTTTTACTTATGTGATGTACAATTAGATGTATCATGTGATGTATTATATGTTTATGTTGTGTGTATTTGTGGTGCTAAAATGTAACTAATTATGATGTTAGGTACAAAGTTACATGTAAAGGCCTAGAATGATGCATAAGTTAGACATGGTGGGGATATTGTTGGCTACCATCATGCAAGATTTATAGAGGAAACAAGGGAGAGACTATTTTGTTTATTTGGATGCAGGTGCAACTACACCAAAGTCTAGATAGGAATGTGATAGCACTTGAATCTTTTTAGGTAGGAATCACCCTTGAATCATATGAGATAACATTTTTGACATTTGAGGTACCCAAAATTATGCTTGGATTGTGATTAATATTGTGTGAGTCATATAGGATATGAAGAGTCTGATGTGAGGTGTGTTTAAGAAACAATACTAATGAAGGTTAAATGCCTTATGCATAGAATCTACAAAGTTGTGAGACATTGAGAGGCTATTTTAAAGGTTGTATATCCATAGTGGATAGACCCTATGTACTTGAACCACATATAAAAGGGATGATATATGGTCCTATCTAATTAGGATTAAACTTGCCTTTAGGACTATTAATTTTGTGTGTTATGTAGGTTTTCTCAAAGGACCAGGTAATTGACTTGGAATGATTGAAGGAGAACCCATTGGTTATAGGAGTACTTGAGCTACTTTTTGTAGGCCTAGAGTTGTTCTAAGGTATTCATATAATGCTCATTGAGCATTTTCAACTCTTGAAGGCATAATTCACTATATGTGTTATCATCAATGAGCCCTTGAAGAGAGACACATAAGGATGAGATCTCAAGTCCTAGGCCATGACTACTTTGGCACCATCCATAAGGGAATATGGAGTGGTACTAGTTAGGGTGTGGATGCTTGTACAATATGCCTATAGAGTGGGATATAGCTGGGTATGCCAATATTTACCATGTTTGTTCATAATTTTTTATAAAATTTATTTGATGGTCTTGTTGGAGGCTTTGGCTTAACTGGATAAATGATGTTGAATATGAAGTTTAACTAAGAACTTATTGACATCTTTGTTATTTAATGAGGATCCATTATCAAAGGCAAAGGCTAAAGACAACCTAAAGTAGGAAATTATGTGATCCATTAGAAAGTTACAAATAACTTCAATAGTGGTGGATTTTAATTGAATAACTTCCACTCATTTGGTGTAGTAATCCATGGCTATTATGATAATTTCATGTCCTTTAGAAGAATGCAAAGAAATTTTACCATAAGATCTAGGCCCCAATTAGAGAATGGACAAGGGGAGGTGAAGGGATACAACTATTGCATAGGCATATGGATGAGACTACTATGTTGTTGGAATTAATGATATTTCTTAATAAATTAATGGGAGTCTCACTCTATGTTTCACCAATAGTACCCCATTCAGAGAAGCTTTTCAACTAATGTCTTGCCACCAAAGTGGCCTCCAAAATTGCTTGAATACACTTCCTAGAGAGCAATGATGGCTTTACTTTTAGTCAAACAACAAAGGAGGAGGCCATTGTAGCTTCATTGATATAAGACATTAGAGAGGAGGACATAAATGGATGCATTATTATGGATGCAATGTGGAGGTTGTTGGAGGGATTAGGAGGAAAGGCACCATTGTGTAGGTAAGAGAAGACATCTAAATAGCATTCATCTATCCTTGGTTTATTGCAAGAGATAGGGGCCTTGGGTATAGAAAGTATGGGCTTCAACCATGTAATGAAATAACTTGCACAAGAAGAACATAATAAGAAACATGCTACAAATACTTGATAATACTTGAGAATAACAAGCTACTTCTAGGGGGAAACCATACAAAAGTCTCCAATAAGAACACAATTCGTAATATGATGATAATAAAACAACCACTACTTCCTATTTATGCTATACTTATGCCATGTGTTAGTGCCCGAATTCACCCTGTCTAAAACTTGCAATTTTTTTGTTAATATGGGCCCCTTTGTGCCAAATTGTGCCCCTGGTGTTCAAATGTTTACCCCTTGTCCATTAGGTGTTTGACCTAGTTGAGAAAACCTTAAAATCCTTTGAAAATTTTCCTAAGTATAAGCCTTTTGACAAGTTTGTAGGTTCATGAAGCTACCGAAAGCCTGAAAGCTTTGTTTTTGAGTGGTTCAGTATGTTCATGAACCTGCGAACTTGTCGAAAGAGTTTGTGAGTTCATCATTTCACCAAAATGCTGAAAGAGGACAAAGAAAAGAGAAGTGAAATGTTTTGGTAATTTTCTTGGTTTGTGAACTTTCCAAATCACCAAAAAGATGAAGATGAAAAGGAAATTCAAAGTGTTTCGGCAAGTTTGTGAGTTCATGAACCTACCGAATTGTTGAAAATGAATGAGAAAGAGGGAAGGAGAGATCCAAAGAAGACAAGCTTTTTGACAAGTTCAAAATTTTGTGAACTTGCCAAAACATTGAAAAGAAGAAGAATATAGAGAACAAAGAGGAGATAAAAAAAGATAGAAAGAAAGTGGCTTTTGGCTAGTTTACAAGTTCACGAGCTAACCAACAAATTGAAAAAGTTCATGAGTTCTCAAAATCACCGAACCACTGAAAGGAAAACAAAAAGAAAGGGAAAGCTTTAAATTTTCAAATATGTTAAGGATAAAATGAAAATGTCGCCAATGTAAAAGTATCCCACCATAATGAAGTGCATACATGCATTCAAATACCCCAACTACCTCAACAACTTCTGAGAACACCATGAATACACAACACTAAATATTTCTAGGTAGTTGGGTATTGAATACAATTAGGTGAAGATAGTACATGGGGTAGTTGGGTGGATTTCCCACCCAAAATGTAACAAAGGATTGCAACACTATATATATCCTTATAGAACATGAATAAGGGGATGATTCTTGCAGTTTTTTAGGTGCTAGAAGTGTAGAATCTTTCTAGGGTTGCAAAGAATATTTTTTCCAATTTTTAGGAGGCCAATAAAAAATGTATGAAGATTGTAGAGGTGTAACTAATATCAACATATGAAATTCTCCAGTATTGTATGTATTTTTTCAGGGAAATCCCCAAATCATATCTAGGTTTCCTCTTGCCACATTTTGTTATGTGAATGTAACAACTTCTTAAAACACTACATGCTTTGTAGTGATCATTTATGTGTTATGTGTGGATAAATACAATATAATAAGGGAATACTAAGTCTATTCATTGTTGGTTATCACTTTTTTATGCATTTGAGTATTCAAAAAAGATTTCATACTTTTTGTATTGTTGTTTTCCTTTGAGAAACTAGGGACATTGTAGCCCACTGGATATGTACCAGTTTGGAAAATGTTTGATCACCCACAACCCTTTAAAATGAACAACTTTCAACTGTGGAATAGGAATAGGTCCTAATTTGTATGCATCCTTTTGGTTCTACATTTTAACCGAGGAATATCTTTAGCAAACCAATCAAGCTCTAATCTTACTCAACCAAACATGTATACATGCATCTTACATTGTTGTAATGATGCCATTATCAACTTCATAAGAGGTTAATCATGCAGTAGGTTATCTTTTGATTCAGTGACAACCTTTGGGGTCAAAACTACCATCTAGATGCTACTATTGTGTTATTATTTCATGTATTTTATGTTGTAGTCAATCCTTGTTGAGGGATACCTCTAGGAACACCCTCCTAAGTTTAGCTAAGATTGAAGAAAAGAGGATATTAACCACTCCTAATATTTTCCCTTAATGATCCTTAACTTGTTGATGAGATCCTTTCCTGTCTCCTTGATGACATCCCTAGCCTAGAATATTAGGAAAGACTCTAGGGTTTTGGATTAGTTATTTTGGGAACCAACATCATGGATGCCACCCAAGCCAACTTAAATACCTATATAAGACTAAATTAATGATTATATTGTTAGATTTAGGACAGACAACTGAGAGGGGGGGTGAATCAGTTGTCCAAAACTTTCTTCCAATTAATCACTTAAATCCTTCTTGTAATTCAGTAGCATAATAATAAATCAATCATGGAAACATAATGCAACAATTCAAGAGCAAAAACACATTAACACATATGACACCAAGATTTTAACGTGGAAAACCTGATTAAGGGAAAAACCACGGGGTGACTAACCCAAGATTGTATTCTCTGTTAAAAGAATATGAAGAATAAAATGGCACATGCCAATTAGGGCTCATTGCTTGAGCACACTGCTCACAAGAGGCCCACTGCCTACAGGAGACACACTGTCTACAGAATAATAAATATTACATACTTGAACTGAAGAATAGCATCTTCACTATGCTTGAGTCAGTTCCATTTAAGCCTAATACTTCTGCTTTGCCTTTCGCTCTGCTCCTCTCTACCACACTCTCATCTCTGCCAAGATACATTTGAAATGACTTCACAACCTCTTATTTATACAAGACATTTGACTTTAGGATAATCATCCAAGTCAGCATACATTACAGAGCAAATACATAAATACAACATGACTAATTACAAAAAGACTTCACGCGGATCAACACATTGTCGGCCACATAGATCTGAGACTTCAATCTTCCTTTAGGAACATGTCATTCTTCATAGAACATCTTCAAGATCATCCACAGGGTGTGTAACTCATCCGGTCAGCCAAACTTAGGAAGAACATCATCATCCGGAAGTAATTCTTCAATTATGAACTCAATCTTCAATGCAGATCACCAACACGAACTAGACACAATCCAAAGACCTCCACAAGCTTGCCTGAATCACCAAGAACATCCACACTACTTTTGCTTACTGAAATCATTCTCTCCTTCATCTAGAACCTCAAGAACACAGTCTGTCATCACTGCCATATTGGAATAGATGCTTGCGGACCTCCAGACCACGAACCAATTGAGTTGTCAATTCACATTGACTTCCTAAACACTCCACCAAATCTGCAGAACAAGATATTGCATTTCTAGAGCTCACCGGACCTATCTGTGTCACTTTGTCACTTCTAAACATCTGCCAAAACTAGTTTTACTCAAGTGGCCATAACTTCTTCATATCTTCATGCAGACCTCTCAAATCTTTTCTTGATCATATTAAGACACATATCTACAAACCCTTTAATGTGCATCCTATGATCTTCATCTTAGCTGGGATCTTTACCTGACTATCTTCACTGTTCTTCTCTGCTCTTGATAGGACTAATTTTCTCAATATCCTCAGCATACAACTCATCCAATCCTTATCATCAATGCAACAGGAGTATGTTGACATCAATGACAACACTGGTTAGGCCCATACTTGCAACAATCTCCCCCTTTGTCATTGATGGCAACATATGATGTGAAAAACTATTTTAACCATCAAGATAAGAACTTCTCCTTACTGATTGACATAACTCCCCCTATCAACAACAACCATTCACATGTCTTCTCTTCCTTTACTGCTCCCCCTTTGATCAGCAACCACTTTTTGTTTTTCACATGCCTTCTCTCCCCCTTTGACATCAATGGCAAAGGGCACATACTAGCATCACTTCAGAATCATACCAGCTACTTCCCCTGAGTAGCAGCTTCCCATCATCAATTCAGACCACAAAATATGACTATGAGATCCACCAGACTAATGCACATCAGTGCACCTTAATTCAGAACCAGAGAGGTAATAACCCCTAACTTCTCCCTGAGATACTCAAAAGAGTCCTTAGGTAGAGGTTTAGTAAAATATCTGCAATCTGATCCTTAGAAGGCACAAACTCCAATATGACTTCATTCTTGTTCACTTTCTCTCTCAAAAAGTAAAACTTGATGGATATATGTTTTGTCTTGAATGCAACACCGAATTTTTTGATATATTTATTGCACTTGAATTATCACAGAAGATTGTGATAGGTTCCTCATACTCCACTCTGATGTCTCTTAGCATTTGCTTCATCCATAATACTTGAGTTCAACTACCTGTTGCTGCAATATATTCTACTTTTGCAGTGGACAGAGATATTGCCTCTTGTTTCTTGCACAGCCAAGAAACCAATCTCTTCCCCAAAAAGAATGCTCCACCACTGGTACTTTTCTGGTCATCCACATCTATATACGCATGAAGAGAGAAATCATGATCGCGAGGATACCATAAACCATACTCAACTGTCCCTTTTAGATATCTAAGAATCCTCTTGATTGCCTTGACATGAGATTCTCTAGGATCAACTTGGAATCTAGCAACAAGACCAACAACATTCATAATGTCAGGTCTAGTTTGAGTGAGATACAATAATCCTCCAATCATTGACCTATACTTTTTCTGATCAGCTTTAGGAGAGTCATCATCTTTGCTCAATTTACATCCGGTTGCCATGGGAGTTCTCATTCTTTGAGTCTTCCATCCCAAATTTCTTCAACAATTCTTTCACATATTTGGTCTGTGAAATGAAGATTCCTTTCTTTGTTTGAATGATTTACAGACCCAAGAAGAAATTCATTTCCCTAAACATGGACATCTCAAATTCACTTTTCATTTGATTTGCAAAAGTTTTGCACATACTATCTCTTCCTCCAAAAATGATATCATCAACAAACACTTCAACAATCAAGATATTTTTATGATCAATTTTGAAGTACAAATTACTATTAGCAGTACCTTTGTTGAAACCAATCTTCAAAATATGCTTATCCAGTCTTTCATACCAGGCTCTTGGGGCTTGTTTGAGTCCATACAGTGCTTTCTTCAACTTGCAAACCATATCACCATGATCATACAATTGAAATCCATCCAGTTGCTCAATGTAAACTTCTTCTTCCAAGTCACCATTCAGGAAGGCAGACTTGACATCCATCTGATATACCTTGAAATCCTTGAAGGCAGCAAAGGCAAGAAATAATCTGATTGCTTCAATTCTTGCCACTGGAGCAAAAGTTTCTTCAAAATCAACTCCTTCTACTTGAGAGTAACCCTTGTAGACCAATCTGGCTTTGTTTCTGACTACTTCACCATCTTCATTCAGTTTATTCCGGAAGACCCATTTGGTTCCAATCACATTCTTATTTTTAGGTCTAGGAACAAGATCCCAAGTGTGATTTTTTCTCAATTCGCAACAGCTCTTCCTCCATTGCTTTAGACCAGCTTTCATCATTACATGCTTCATTCACCATCTTTGGTTCAATCTTTAAAATTAGACAATACTCTTCTGAGTCTTGAGCAATCTTTCTTCTTGTTTGAACAACTTTGCTTTTATCACCTATGATCTGATCTTCAGAGTGATTCAGTCTTACACACCTAGGAATTTTGGGAATTTCTTACACTTCTGTTTCTTGAATAGGTTCATTCAAACTTATCTCTTCTTCTTGATTCATTGGATCAGTTTGGATCTAAATTTTAGAAGGGGCTTGGACCAAAACCTCATTCTGATCATCTTCATCATATTCATAAAACCTTGAGGGTTTTTCAATACCTTCATCAACCTTCACATTTGTACTTTCTATAATCTTTCTCAATCTCTTGTTATAACACCGGTATGCTTTGCTTTGAGTAGAATAACCCAAGAATATTCCTTCATTACTTCTAGCATCAAATTTGCTAAGGTCTTCATCTCTTTTGATATAACATTTGCTACGAAAGACTCTGAAATACTTCACAGTGGGAGTGATACCAAACCAGAGTTCATAAGGGGTCTTACTACTATTGCTTCTGATTTGTACTCGATTAAGAGTATAGACAACAGTGCTTACAACTTCTCTCTAGTAGATCTGAGGAACATTTGCTTCCATCATCATAGTTCTAAATGCTTCCTAGATGGTTTGGTTCTTTTTCTCCACTACTCCATTTTGCTATGGAGTCCTCTAAGCAGACAACTATCTTTTTATCCCATGTTTCTCACAGAATTCTATAAACTCTCTGGATGTGAATTTTCCACCTTTGTCAGACCTCAAACATTTTATGTTCAATCCAGTTTCATTCTCTACCATAGCCTTGAAGATTTTGAATTTCTCAAGAGCCTCAAATTTCTCTTTCAAAAAAGTTACCCACATCATCCGGGAATGATCATCAATTAATAACATGAAGTACCTATCACCTTGCACACACCTGATTCTTGTCAGACCACATAGATCAATATGAACTAAGTGTTGTCACGTAGAATTACACCCTACTTGGAGAGAGTCCAAGCATTCTAATGACACAATGGGAATGATCTCGAAATGTGGGACCTTAAGAATTGAGATCAGACCTTCGGAGTAGGCCGACTTCCTACCTCTGAGCCTAATGCTTAGAGGAAAATATCTAAACCTAGTGTTAATGTTTGTAGGGGAAAAGGGTAGAAGGAAACATAAAATAGAAATTAGGTGATACACCAGGTTGAATAAAAGAACCCTCACAGAATTGAGAAAATGCACAAAATGACTAGATACAACCCATAAACATACACAGATCAAACTGATTTTAACAGAGGCAAGGAACAAGAGATGACTAGAAGGAATTAAACATTCACAAACACATCATCCTTAGATCACACAGAGTCAAAATAACATGAAGAGGTAAAAATAACTAGCATGTATTTAATTAGAAGGCAAGGTTACAGTAGAGGAATGCTCTGTTTGGAATCAGAAGCATATATTACTAAATCTTCCAACCTTTTTTACATCTCATGTTTATGCATATATAGCATCTGCATTTTTGACCTAAGTCGATTACAATCAATTCACCCCATGGGCTCTGTTAGAAAATATCATCGCCAGAAGGGACGTCCACTTGCAAGAAGTTATGGAATAAAATATTTGGAACAAGGTAGGTGGAAGATATTTTGGGCCTTGAATGTGACTAGCTCCATCATCTATCTTCAACAATGAACACATAAAATATCTGAAGCATGGCAGTTGAGAGATCAGATCTGTATTTATGGTGGATGGGATAGATCGCCCCTTGACAAAGCTTTTACAACACTTT
Source organism: Cunninghamia lanceolata (assembly GCA_027924645.1). Classification (NCBI taxonomy): domain Eukaryota; kingdom Viridiplantae; phylum Streptophyta; class Pinopsida; order Cupressales; family Cupressaceae; genus Cunninghamia; species Cunninghamia lanceolata. The sequence continues at coordinate 1,305,759 of BSBN01000736.1, read as the reverse complement.
AAATCCCTGTTCATTTTAATTTCTGCATCTCCACTCGCTGAAAACATCTGCATAATCGGGTTCTCTACAAAACTTAATTTGGCCGCTGAGATGTCTTGTTGCCAAACACATGAAGATCTGCCAGCAAGACAAGGAGCCCATACACATTGAAGAGTGAATCCATCTGCCATGAATCCACCTGCAAAGCCTACCAACTGGAATAAATGCAACAATATCAGCCCCTGCACACGCCAAAACAGTCGTTGAAACGTCCAGTCGATCAAGCCTATAGATTCAAATCGTATTTTGAAAGTGAGAAAAATCCCCTCAAAAGCCCTCCAGATGAAAGAGGAGGCAAAATAAGCACTTTTGCCTTTTGAAGCATGTTGAAATTCACCATATCCATGGTCAAAGTTGCGGTCAACTGCACTTGTATATCACTTTGCATATCTTTGAATCTCCCTTTGTATATGCTTTTGTATGTGCGATTGTATATACAATACAATTGCCAACATATAAAAGTGGGCCTTTACTTTTGTATCACCTTTTGTATATATGCCCCTACCACGTGTCACCACTCCATTGGTCGCTGAGCTGAACTTGGGACCCATCGCTGAACATTTGCATCTCTATCGGCCATCGAAAAAACAACAAACTGATCCACCGATACATATTGTCTTGCCGAAAATCCATTGTATGTGACCTTTTGTATATCTGATTGTATATGAGATACAATCGCATGTGCATACAATGCGGAACTCAAAGGATTATCAACCAGAATGAAACTTTGAAATAGGTCTGGCCTTGTATCTTTTTTTTTTTTGGCATATCGGCATATACATGCACTTTGACATACAACTGCGGACCCCACCACTGAGTTTGCCAATTTTAATTTCCCAGTCGGGTCCGCATTATATAACCCTGTTGTATCTAACCCTTTGTATATCGCATATACAATGCGAAATATACAAACAAAACTGCATACAATCACTTGTACATACAATTATTGCATCTAACCTTTGCATGTGACTTTGTATATGACCTTGTATCTGCACTTATACAATGCGAACATACATACAAAGATGCATGCAACCGTATCTACCTTTATAAACCAAAATGCATATTCCTTCGGGTCCGGGATTGTATCTTAGGATTGTATATGCCATTGTATATAAGATTGTATGTGCAAAGATACAATCACATATACATACCATAGGTGGACCCCAACCTTTGTATCTCATCCTTGTATATTGACTTTGCATCCTTCCTTTTGTATCCCGCCCTTTGTATATGACCTTTGCATCTTCCTTTGCATATACAATTGTATGTGCGATTGTATATGTGATACAACAAATAGACATACAATGATACATACAATTGCATATGCAAATAAAAATGACTAAGTATAAAACTGAGAGTTATTTGCAATGGAAAACACTTGAGGGCAAAAGATTTCTGGGTTTTTTGGATTTTCTTCAAGGATTCTCTAGGCAAGATTTTTGGGATTTTTGGCAAGGCAGAGCATAGGTAATTGAAGGATTTAATCCTTTTCTCCTTTTATTCAAGCTTTCTCTTATCGGATTTCTCTGATAAAAGGAGAGAAATAGAATATTTTTTGGTCAACCAAAATATGACAACACTAAGTCCAATAATCTAGTAGAAGACTATTCCTTACTTTTGAATGTGATTCTGCTTTGCTTACCCAACTGACATTCTTTGCACAAACTATTAGTAGGTTTCACCAGCCTTGGAAGATCTCTTACAGCCTGAGTGTTACTTATCTTGATGATATTATCAAAATTCACATGACACATTCTCCTATGCCACAACCAACTCTGATCAATTTGAACAAATAAACAACTTTTACTAGTACCAACCAAGTGGAAGATATTACCTTTTGTTTGAGTACCGGATGCAATCTCTGTTCTGGAACTTTCAAAGATCTTGCATTTTCCATTTTTAAATTAGAGATCATAGCCTTTGTCCACCAATTGTCCAACACTGAGAAGATTGTTCTTCAGACCTTCAACATACAGTACATTACTGGTTTTATTCTTTCCATCAAAAGAAATGGTTCCTCTACCTTTGATTCTGCCACCAGAATTATCACCAAATTTTACCACTCCTCCTTCATATCTTTCCAAATTTATGAACTTATTTTTTTCACCTGTCGTATGGTGAGAGCATCCACTGTCAATGACCCAGTCATCCTTTTCTTCAACTTGGACAGCCAAATCTTTTTCTATTTTATGATTGGCAGATTCAGAGGGGCATTGGATCTTCTTCCTTGATGGTAATAAACACCTAGTCACTTCTGGATTTGTTTCCTGTCTCTAATTCATCATCTTCATGAACATAGTAACATTTCTTTTGGAATCTTGATCTGTTAGGATTTAGCCTTGAAAATCTTTCCGGACACCTTGAGGCAAAATGACCAATCTTATTGCAGTTAAAACATTTAAAAGGTAATTTCCCTTCATACTTACTGGATCCTCTTGGCAGTCTTTTTGCAATAAGGGCTTCAAGTTGAGCATCTTCTGCTTCATCTTCTTCCAGATCTTTTCTTGCTTTTTCATACCACGAAAGTTTCTTTGAAGAGTTCTCTCTTGAATCAAACTTTTGTTTTCCTTTTACAGAGGCACTAGCTTTGAATGCAGATTCAGTCTTGGGGGGTGCATCTCTAAACTTAGCCAATTCAAATGCAGCTAATTTACCAACCAATTGATCTCTTGAAAAAGATCTGAATTCTTCAATGGCAACAACCTTGTACTTGTAAGAATCAGGAAGGGATTTGAGAACTTTGGCAACAATCTCATCTTCATCCAAGATTCCACCAGCACATCTAATGCCACAAATAAGCTCATTTACTCTTGGCATAAATGTAGTGATATTTTCATCTTCTCTCATCTTCAGGTTTTCAAATTTTCCTTTCAGACTTTGTATCTTTGCACATTTAACATACTTGTCTCCTTCATGCAGAAGTTCCATTTTTTGCCAAATCTCATATGCAGTTTTTAGATCAATAACATTTGTCAGCTCTGAATCAGATAAGGCACTTAGTAGAGCTTCTTTAGTTCGAAGATTGTTTTCAACATCTCTGATTTCATCTATGATACTCGGACCATTATGTGGAGGAACATACTTCTTTGAAGCCATGACCCAATATTGCATTCCCATACATTGCAGGTGACATTCCATGCAACTTTTCCAAAGAGTAAAATTGGTTCCATCAAACCTTAGACTATCTTTCTTGTAGGACAACATCCTGGATCTCCTCAAGTGGTTAAGCTCTTTTAGAGGAACTTAGCTCTGATACTAATTGTTAGATTCAGGATAGACAATTGAGAGGGGGGGTGAATCAGTTGTCCAAAACTTTCTTCCAATTAATCACTTAAATCCTTCTTGTAATTTAGTAGCATAATAATAAATCAATCATGGAAACATAATGCAACAATTCAAGAACAAAAACACATTAACACATATGACACCAAGATTTTAACGTGGAAAACCCAGTTAAGGGAAAAACCACGAGGTGACTAACCCAAGATTGTATTCTCTGTTAAAAGAATATGAAGAACAAAATGGCACATGTCAATTAGGGCTCACTGCCTGAGCACACTACTTACAAGAGGCCCACTGCCTACAGGAGACACACTGTCTACAAAATAATAAATATTACATACTTGAACTAAAGAATAGCATCTTCACGATGCTTGATTCAGTTTCATTTAAGCCCAATACATTTGCTCTGCCTTTCGCTTTGCTCCTCTCTACCACACTCTCATCTCTGCCAAGATACATTTGAAATGACTTCACAACCTCTTATTTATACAAGACATTTGACTTTAGGATAATCATCCAAGTCAACATACATTACAGAGCAAATACATAAATACAACATGACTAATTACAAAAAGACTTCACACGGATCAACACACTATCAGCCACATAGATCTGAGACTTCAATCTTCCTTTAGGAACACGCCATTCTTCATAGAACATCTTCAAGGTCATCCGTAGGATGTGTAACTCATCCAGTCGGCCAAACTTAGGAAGAACATCATCATCCAGAAGTAATTCTTCAATTACAAGCTCAATCTTCAATGTGGATCACCAACACAAACTGGACATAATCCAAAGACCTCCACAAGCTTGCCTGAATCACCAAGAACATCCACACTACTTCTGCTTACTGAAATCATTCTCTCCTTCATCTGGAACCTCAAGAACACAGTCTGTCATCACTGCCATATTGGAATAGATGCTTGCAGACCTCCAAACCACGAACCAATTGAGTTGTCAATTCATATTGGCTTTCTAAACACTCCACCAAATCTGCAGAACAAGATATTGTATTTCCGGAGCTCACCGGACCTATCTAAGTCACTTTGTCACTTCTGAACATCTACCAGAACTGGTTTTACTCAAGTGGCCATAACTTCTTCAGATTTTCATGCAGACCTCTCAAATCTTTACTGGATCATATTAAGACACATATCTACAAACCCTTTAATGTGCATCCTCTAATCTTCATCTTAGCTGGGATCTTTACCTCACTATCTTCACTGTTCTTCTCTTCTCCTGATAGGACTAATTTTCTCAATATCCTCGACATACAACTCATCCAATCCTTATCATCAATGCAACAGGAGTATGTTGACATCAATGACAACACCGGTTAGGCCCATACTTGCAACATATATAACTTAATTAAGAGTTGTGGTAACCATAAGCCAACTACTTATATCCCTATTCACATTATAGGATTAAGGACATGACATGTTTATAGGATCCATGTATATAATAATTACAATAAGACAATGTAGAAGATAGATCACACACATCACAAGAGATTTTGTGGGCCAAAATGCCCTAATATCCAATATATAGAAATAGATTAAACCCTTTAGCTAGGGTAAAATAGTAGAATACTCCTTATGGAAGAATCCACTCCACACTATATCTCCAAGAGACCCCAAACACAATATCATACTCAACACCTATCCTTACAATGATATTCACCTTATTTATATCTATATCCTCCTAATAATACAATGGAGGGGTAAACCACTAAACCCATGTAGGCCTCCTAATTACCCAATATAATTCATGACCTAATATAACTTGAGGGATGTGTTTTGCATGTCAAAAACTCCAACCACCTATATACATTATAAAATCATATTCCTAGGTACATAACATGAAATTCTTCCTTGACATGTTTCATCCTTAAAACATGAGAAAGCCAAATAGTAAGACTATTTCAAGTCATTAAAAATATGATGCCATGTCCTATCATCTAACCATCCATAAATGATATTCGTAGTAGTTTTAGCTTGATGGTACCTAGATCCCATCCTTAATCCATAATTCATTGCACCCATTTGATTCCATTCTTCATCTAGCACATCCTCATTTTCTACCATGAATAGCCATTACTTCTATGATTCCAGTGATTATTGTAATTACTCCTTTAATTCCATGTAGATCCATAGTGACTAGCCTATTTGTTCCATGTAGTATCATGCCTGCATGATTCTTGCCTCTCAAAATGATGTAGATGTTTATATAATGTAACCTTTGCTAGATTGTCTAGAACCTTCTTTGATTCTTCATCTTTCTTGTCACTTGTTCTACTAGCTCATGATAGGAAATAATATTTTCCAATTTTTTCTTTACATCTTGCTCCTCTTGTTTGTGCTCTAATTCTTTAGTCCTGTAAGAGTTGGTATAGAATACTATAATACCATGCAAGATTTGGCTATGGAGATAGCCACTCAAGATCAAGGATCTTCAATAAAAGCACAAGAGAGATCCAACATGAGAGAATAATGCTATTCTATTAAAGGATGTAAATATACAATATGTATATTACAATGAGAAACCATTGTATATATAGGCAAGGGTGAGACATACAACAACATAAGATTATGACATGTGCCTTAATCTTATTTCTTGAGACATAAAAAGAAATTCCCCTAGGAATGACCTAAGTAAACTTAAGTAACTAGGTGTGAAAAGGACCTAAGAGGTAAACTAGTTAGGTAATATACCTCATTCACACCAATACACCCTCTTAAGTGTAATTTAGGGAGAATGAGAAAACCTACAAAGATGAGTCTTGACTAAAAGTCTTGATGAGGTACCCATGTACAAATGAATCTCTCACAAATAGAGAAAAGGAGAAAAACATGTAGGAAGAAAACCCTCTCCAAAACATAAGATGCTCTCTATAGTATGAGAAAGATAAAACCCATGTGAGGAAAAAGTCCCCCCATAAGACAAAGAATAAGAAAGACCATGCAACCCTCCCTCAAAGTGTAAAATCCCACACTAATGGTAGATGATTGATATCGAATGTTGATGATGATCCAAAACTATCAAACAACATTTCTCGCCTTAGGGAGAAATAAAGTCAAAGATGTTTGCAGGATGTCCTCCCATTCTTGAAAGGAATATGAGGGGAAGAAAGCTCATGATGTATGATATCTTTGGAAAGTGCTCATATTTTTCCATTTCAATATTAAAAGGTTCCACAATCAAATCAAGAATCCTAGGTCTAACTAAAGAAAGTGACAAATGACAACCTTGTGCGAATGGATGTAGAAAATGATCCAAAGACGAAGTTGACTCATTTGAATGCTTATCAAGGATCTCCAAGACAATGCCAAACTATGAAAAATTGATAGGTGGAGAAAGAACAAGAGGGTCTAAATGTGCCCTCACGACATCCAAAGAAGATATGCAACTCCATAGGAGCTAATATCAAAGAGGAGATGAATGTCCTCAATGGTGTCCTCAAGAAGGGACTCATAAAACAAACCTGCAATGTTTGTCAAGTACTCATCCCAAGTAGATAAATATAGAATACAATGTGTATTATCCTATTACACTGAGTCACTAGAAGCCTCATCCAAACAAACACTAAACTTTGAAGAAGTAGGAGATGGAATGTCAGCACATGTCTGTAGAACCTTAGTTAATGAAAAGACACCAAGATTCAAATGACCATACTGTATCTCCTTAAAAGTGTCCACACTAGATGTATAATTGTGTACACCAGTCAAAGGAACATTAGGATAAAATGTGAGAAGGTGTATAATTGAGATTGATCATTTACCTCCCTAATTACAACAATATCTTTGCTATGCAAATCCTAAATAACCATAGAATTTGGTGTGAACACAACACTCTTCCCTCTCTCACTATATGTGATATAATAGATAAAGAGGAGATTGGTTCACAATAAAGGAACACAAAGGACAGAATATAGAGATTCCTTTCTCATGTCAATAGATCCTCTTCCATAAACATACATATATATGTTGCTATCCATCAAGATATGTGGTGTAGAACAAGTCTCAAATGAAGAGAACATACTTTGTGGTGAAGCATATGATACAAAAATTTAGAATCAAGGAGCCATCTCCCTGACTCAAAATTTACAATTACAACAAGTGTCAGCCCCTTCCATCTCTTTGACTTTGAACAAGAAGAATATGATGAACCTCCTGACATAGTTGAATTGATTTGGATCTTCATTAGAAGATGCTTCAACTCATCAATCTATTTTGAATAACATAGATTTTCATCATGCCCTATTTTCTTGTAATATGCATATTTTAGCTTGTCATTCTTAGATGATTCTCATTTTGAGGAATATTTTGAATTAAATTTCGTTGTTTCTTTTTGTGGCTTGTTCATTTTCTTATTTTGTTCTTTTTAGGATTTCCTGATTCTTTCTAACCCTTTTGCTCACTAGCCATCAATGAATATGAATTTGAATACTTGATGAGACACATTTTAATTAACTTCCCTTATTCTTGAATTAAAATTTTGGAAAATTGATCAAATGGAATTTTATGTCTTTCTCATAGAAAGTTGATCGGTGTGAAATCTAGAAAAAAAAATGCATATTTTATACCAAGTTTGGATAGAACATTAAGAACCAATTGTGTGTCATTTTTATCAACACTAATTTCCTTGAGTTGTGTTCTTAGATGATTAACCTTAGTGACACATGTTGGAGTAGAAATATGAATGCAACATCAAATAACACTTCCACAAATGAATATGAGAAAAATAACAAAGCCAATAACTATCAATAAGCATATGAATGTGGAGCATAAACATACATTAACCTCTTAGTAAATTACATAGAAATTCCTTATTATATAGGCATTGATGAGACAATCCACATTTCATGTGGATTGACAAGTGTCCCATGATGTGGCACATGTATGTAGACAAGTTTCCTATAGGTGTCAAACTTTGGGACACTTGGAAAGTGCAAACCAACAACCTTTTGACCAAGTCATCAACCTTGGTAGCAAGTGTTGGGTGAATACAAAAGTGTCTTTTTATGTGAGATAGGAAATCTTCCAACCTCAAAAGGCATGCACATGAGGTTTACCAAACAACTAGGTAACCTCTAAAGGTATAAAAGGTTGTACATTCAATTAGACAAGATGTTATCTAACCTCATCAACCTAAGTACACTTAAGCTAAAGTGAATTGATAAATTATTCACTCTAACACCCCCCTTAAGTGATACTTGGGGAGATCACAAAAGTGCAAGAGATACATAAATATGGGTTCCAGGTACTAGGCCTGATGAGGTACCTATTACAATAAAATCTCTCACAAACAAAGAAAAAGAGAAAACCCAGTGGAAAAAACTCCTCTCTAAAAAAGAGACAAAGGAAGGACTCAAGATGACCCCCCAAGGACAACTTCCTTCACCCCAAGCACATGTCACAACTCAAGATAGTGAGGCGATGCCAAAGATGCCAAAGGTTTAGTGAAGATGTCTATAATTTGCTCTTGAGTAGATAAATACTCTAAGAAGAGAACAGCATCATGGATACATTGTCTAATGAAATGCATGTGTATCTCAATGTGCTTCGTCCTCTGATGGTCAATTGGATTGCGAGAAATATGAATGGCACTTTGGTTATCACACCAAAGAATAGTAGGATGATCAGGTAGTAGAACAAACTCTATCATAACCTATCAAAGTCATAGAACCTCCTGGATGGAAAGTACTACACCTCGATAATTAGCCTCAGTGGATGATAATACAATAGTAGATTACTTCTTGTAAGACCATGCAACAGGACCTGAACCAAGGCAAAAAAAAACCTAGAAGTGGACTTCTGCGAGTCAACATCACTGACCCAATCTGAGTCAGTAAAACCTACTATGTGTGAAGAACCCGGTATGTACTAAATGCCAAAATTTGTAGTACCCTGACTGTACCTCAAAATACACTTGGCTTCCTACCAATGACTCTCATGAGGGTTGTGTGAAAAATGGGAGACAAGCCCAACAAAAAAGGTGATATTAGGATGAGTGTGTGTCAAATACAAAAGAATACCAAGTAACTATTTGTACAAAGTAGCATTAACACAAGGTGAAGTGCAAGTGGTAGTCAAAGTTACACCAGATTGAAATGGTGTAGGTGCAGCCTTATAATCAACCATGCAAAAATGATGAAGCAAGTCAATGGAATACTTCTACTAATAAATGAAGATCCCCTTAGTAGACTGAAGAACCTGAAGACCAAGAAAGTAATGCAGAAGCCCAAGATCTATCATGTCGAAGTGCACCATCAAAGAATGTTGAATATCTTGAATCATGGATGATGAAAAATGATGAACAAATCATCTACATACAGGACTAGTATCAAAAGATTGTTATGGAGTAAAATATGTACACTAGCATTTTACACCTAGTTTACCACTTGGGTGGACTTAAAATGTTTACCCATTTAATTAGGACCTATTTTAACACCATTTTGAATATTAAATGATTAAATCTCGATCCCGATGAATAAACCTGACAAAATAAAGGAACTCGTCGAAGTTTGTGGGGCTAAAGGACTAGGGTGCCCAAGCTCCCTGGTCCCAAATGGGTCCTTTAGCCCCTCTCTTATGGTGTTGGCTTAGAACACCTCCTTAGCTTGTACATGTTAGCCCCATTTGATTTTATTCATCATTTGTGATTGGGAATGCATATAAAAGCAAGTTAGTTTATTCATTCGAACATCTCTCTCTAATCTCTAAGTTCTCTATGCAATATAAGCATACTTGCACTCTCCCTTCTTCTCTCTCATGCTCTTTATTCTTCTCTAAAGCTCCCTATGGTGGATTATTGTTGTTGCACTAACTTCTTATAGGTCTTGTGAAGATCTTTCTACTTATTTGGGCTACACCAACTTCTTGATTCAAATTGTGATGCCGCATCAAGTATGCTAGGGTTTCCATGCTCATGGCGACTTCTTTCCTTCATGCTTTGTTCTAGCATTCCATTCTACTTCAGATTTGCCTCTACCCTCCTAGGGCACAAGCTCTTTGAGATCTCATCATTGCCTCTGCCCTCCTAAATAGAACCCAACCATTTTCCTTCTTGTGTGTGTGCAGGTAGCATCTAGAATAATCTGCAGAAAACAAGTTACAGGAAGTAGGAACACAGAAGGGCAAAGACACAAGAAACTAACATTTTGCAAAACCCTAATCAAGGTATAGGGTGCCAAAGCACCCTAGTCCTTTGGGCTCTTGAATCTAGATCCATGTTCTACTATGCCCTCTGATCCCTGTTGTGGTGTTAGATTTCTGATATCCGTTTCTGACAGTTATATTTTCATAGATCTTGCTTAACTACGGTTTCTACTTTGCCCTAGCTTGATTGGTTGGATTTGGTTGATTCTCCTCTATACAACAAAGGTACAAAACCCCTATAGTTTGTCTCTCCTTCTTGGATAAAATCCAAGCTCATTTTTTGTTCTAATGTTAGATAGAAGAGGGTTTTGACCTAGTTTAATCTCTTAGACTAGGTCTCTCTTTTCCATCTAACATTTTGGTGAACTCGATGTATCTTGCACTTTTCCATCATTCTTGCTTTAGATCTGAGATATTTTATTCCCTAGATCTGATTAGGTTACATTCATTCATCATTTTGCATAGTTACATAGATTATTTTAACATTATTTTGTTGTTAGGGTTTACAAAAACCTTGTATTTCTGGAAAATCTAGCTAATCTTCAACCTAGGGTTTGTAGATTAGTGAGTTGTTTCAGATCTTGTTGCATTGTTAGGTTGGTTAAAGTGATTTCATTTGTTGTACCTTATCATTCATGGTGTTTAGAACATTCTTGCATCTTTGCATTTTAAATTAGAAAATCAAGCATTTGATGAAGAGGTAGAAAAAAACATATTTGTCACATGGTCTATATTTCTTAAGTTTAAATCATCATAGAATGAATATCTAATTTTTGCATTAGATCTTATTGGTATCACATCATTTAATCATTTTATTAGTGATATATTTGGCATTTTCACTTATTCATTATTAGGGTTTTAAAAAAATTGCATTTTTAGAAAACCTAGCTAGTCTTGTACCTAGGGTTTGTTGAGTGCAATCTTATTTCAAATCTTGGTGATGTAGATTACTTCTTCAACTCTGATTTAACATTGTTATAGCACATCATAATGATCACTTGTGTCTAAATTGCATTCTTGCATCAAAAATTTTGGTTTAGGAAACAAGCATCTAAGATGTAGGGTTTGATAGTAAAACCCCAGCTAGTCTTGCATTTAGTTGTTGAATTTGAAATCTCATTTTCAGATCTTTGTGTTAGAACACATAGATATACTAAGAGGGCGGGGTGAATCAGTATATACCAATTTTTACTTCAATTCTATTGCAACAACAGAATCTTTATTGCATCAATCAAATTAAGAAATAATTATGCAAACATAAGCATATCCACACATCCACACAAGAGAACACAACACCAGATTTTATGTGGAAACCCAAGAAGGGAAAAACCATAGTGAGCAAGCTACTTGGATATATTGTCCAAATCTATCCTTACAAAGAAAATGATTATTACAATATGATTTGAAGGCACCAACCTTCAAAAGACACCAATCCCCCAACCAATACAAAGTATATGGACACTAACCCAAAGGAGACTACAATCCCTAAATCTGAGAACCAACCCAGATAAAGAGAGGCACCGACCTTACAAGGATTAAGAGGCACCAACCTTTGGAATCTTTGAAATGATTACAAGAAAAATAATATGTATGCACTTTTACACCCTACAATCATCACCTCTGCTATGAATGATAAATCATGATTTGCACAAACAGAGTTACCATCCAACTACAAAACTTCATTGTTACACTTCTAAACCCTTCTGTACTGTAATTCAGAAAAAAAAACAATATATTCTAAATCAAACCTAGATACATACTGTGCAACACTAGAATTATCTTCTATTTATAACCTTCGCACTCAATTCACATTCACCTGTATATTCACACTATTTCACTTTGATACTCGCATATCCAGACACACTCAAAAAATGAATATTGATCTGCTTTATATATCAACCTATACAATATAATCCTTATTGTCAACTGCATTGAATTAAAACATTCTCCAAAGTCGGCTTGTGTATTTTAAATTTTCAACGTATACATTTCATAGGGTTGGCCTTATAATTTGAAATGTGTTAGGTTGGCCCCAAATTGAAATTCCCACATGTTATTGTAATGGATCCAACATTTAAATCTTTGATTTGCATTGTTGTTAACCCATCTCACCAAGTGGATCACCTTGAGGTTATTTAATGAGGTTTTTTATTTCATCCTTAAGTCGACCTCAACCATATATTTAAATCTTTAATTTAAATATATTATATCTTCATATCATTACCTCCATGAACTTAACCTTCATTTTATCAACAAAAGTTAACTTCCACGAACCTTAGACTCAAAATCCTTTATCGGCAAAAGTTTCTTTCCATGAACTTTGGACACTTCTTCATTCACTATTGACAAAACAATTGAGCCATGAACCACCTTTCAAATAGCCTTTATTGGCAAAAATTAACTTCCATGAAATTTGACTTCAAGTTCTCCTTTATCGCCAAATTGGTGAATTGGCAAACTTAACTTTCCATGAACTTTGACTCTAAGTTCTCCTTTATTGCCAAATCGATGAATCGATAAACTTAGAAACTTGCGAACTAGTCAACTCTCCCTTTGTTGAGTTTGTGAACCAAGTGATTCACCAACTAAAGGAAGAAATAATGTCTTAGAAGCTTTTGGATCCTTTGACATCAATGACAATATTTCCAACAATCTTCCCCTTTATCATTGATGGCAACCAAAAAGAAATACTCTTAATGTTCACTTACCAAAAAAAATATGAATGTTCACTTTTTGTATTTCTCCCTGAGCTGTTACACAACTTCTAAAATTTCTCCACTTTTGACATCAATGGCAAAGGAATGTAACCAACATCTTTCCTTACTACAATCTGATATTGCCATGACTAGGTCCCCCTGACTGTAATGCTTCTCCTTACTACGTCTCTTCTATCTACCTACTCCCCCTGAGAGGTAGCCACTGTCCAAATAAGGATGAAGTATATGCCTTGACTTGCTCACCCTAGACAGATGCTTCATCATAAGATTTTATTGATTTGATGAGAGTGATATCACTCCCAACTTCTGCCTTAAATACTCAAATGTCTCTTTGGGAAGGGGTTTTGTAAAAATATCTTCAATCTAATCCTTTATGGTCACATACTCTAGCTTTACCTCCTGATCTGCAACCTTTTCTTTCAAGAAGTGATACTTAATAGATATATGCTTGGTTTTAGAATGCATCACTAGATTCTTTGATATGTTGATGGTACTGGTGTTATCACACAAAATAGGAATGAGCTCATCATATATTACTTTGATATCCTTCAACATCTACTTCATCCACAAAACTTGGGTACAACAAGATGCTGCAACTATGTATTTTGCTTCTACTGTTGATAGAGAGACTGATTCTTGCTTCTTCCTTAACCATGAAACCAATCTCTCACCTAGAAACAAAGCTCCACCACTTGTTCTTTTCCTATCATCAATGCTACCATCCCAATCTATATCTATATATGTACTTAGAGAGAAGCCCTTTCCCTTCTCATACCATAATCCATAGTCCAATGTGTTCTTCAGATATATGAAAATCCTTTTAATAGCCTTTACGCAAGTCTCTTTTGGATTTTCTTGAAACCTAGCCACCATATAAAATGCTTGCATAATATCCATCCTTGATGCAGTCAAGTATAATAAGCTTCCAATCATAGACCTATAAAGAGTCTAATCATCTTGAGGTAACTCATCATCCTTGCTAAGATGACAACCTATTACTATAGGTGTACTTACTGGTTTGCAGCCATCCATACCAAACTTTTTTAACATCTCCTTGACATACTTAGCTTGTGAAATAAAGATAACCTTGTTTGATTGAGCAAATTGGAGTCCAAGAAAGAATGAAAGTTCACCTATCATAGACATCTCAAACTCCCTTTGCATCTCTTCTCCAAACTTCTTGCACATCCCATCATTGCCACCAAAGACACTATCATCAACATATACAACTACTATCAACATGTGCTCACCTTTTTCCATGATGTAGAGATTATTGTCTGGAATACCTTTCTTGAAGCCTTGTTTGTGTAAGTACTTGTCAAACCTTGCATACCATGCCTTAGGGGATTGTTTGAGACCATATAAAGCCTTTCCAAGTCTACATACAAAATTCTGATCTACTAATAGATGAAATCTTTCAGGTTGCTCTATGTAAAATTCTTCTTCTAGATCACCATTCAAGAAGGCAAATTTGACATCCATTTGATACACCTTGAAGTCTTTGTGAACTGCAAATGCAAGAAACATTCTGATTGCTTCCAATCTTGCCATAGGGGCAAAAGTCTCCTCAAAATCAATGCCTTCGACTTGTGAATAGCCCCTGTAGACCAACCTTGCTTTGTTTCTAACCACTTCCCCATCTTCATTCAACTTATTTCTAAATACCCACTTTGTGCCAATGACATTTTTGTCTTTAGGTCTTGGGACAAGTTCCTAAGTTTCATTCTTCTCAATCTGATTTAGCTCTTCTTGCATAGCATTGATCCAAATCTCATATTTGTTAGGAATTGCATGTAGAAGATATCAATTAAATGCAAATAAAGATTAAACAAAGGAATGAAAATACACAGAAATAATAATAGCAAGAGGCAATTTTTAACGTGGTTCACCCAAATCTGGGCTACATCCACCAACAAAGAGTCCAATATTATTATCCAACAAATCAAATTGATTACAACCAGCAATCCTTGCAATTCAATACTGCTGTAAATGGTATAATACAATATCAACGAAAACCCTAACCCTTAGCCATTTTTATCAAGACTTAAGTCGGTTACAAAATAGGGTTTTTTTATGTCAACCAATAGAAGAAATAACTCTCGACACCTTTATAAAATAATAAAATTCGTTTGAGGTTTCAGGGGTGCTTCCCTTTAGCCCCCGCAGGGGTGCTGCCCCTCGACCCCGCCCTGTATCGTGACAGGGAGTGCACCAAGGGTGCTACCCCTGGACCCCGCAAGGGGTGTTTCCCCTTAACCCTGTCTTGGGGGAGCTATCCCCAAACCCCTGTTAAATAATTTGGGGGGGAAACTGCGCTGATAAAAGTGGGAAAATTTAACCTCCGAGTCTAATTAGGCTCCATATAACAACAATATTTACTAGCTTCATAGAAATTCTTGGGTTCTCCCTTGGACAACAGTGAGAAGTTTACTTGTTCTCTAATTTTTCTCCTAGTCATAACTCCTTCATTTTTGTTACCAATGATTTGATCTTTAGAGTGATTCTTTTTAACATACTTTGCAGGTGTCTTGGTAGTCTCCTCAGGTGTTTCTTATTCTTCAACTTCATCTTCTTCTTCTGTGCAAGTTGATCCATTTGAATAGTTGTCTTCTCTGTCATATGTCAAATGGTGTAGGTCTTCATAAATCCTAACATTTAAATTCTCAACGATCTTATGCAGTATTTTATTGTAGCATCTGTAAGCCTTGCTTCATTTTGAGTATCCAAGAAAAATTCCTTCATCAGATCTTGAGTCAAACTTGCCCAAGTTGTCTTCATCTCTTCTAATATAACATCTACTTCCAAATATTCTGAAATACTTGATAGATGCAGGTCTGCCTTTCCATAGCTCATATGGTGTTTTAGTGTTGTTCACTCTTAGTTGTCCTCTGCTGAGAATATTAACAGTAGTATGGACTGTTTCTTTCCATACGCATCAGGCAACTTGGCTTCATTCAACATTGTTCTTGTCATCTCTTGAAATATTTTATTTTTCCTTTCAACTACTCCATTTTGTTGAGGAGTCCTTGCAGCAGAGTAATATGTCCTTATCCCATGTTCTTCACAATATTCTTCAAATTAATTTGAAGTGAACTCACCACCTCTATTTGATCTTAGGCACTTGATTCTAGCATTCATTTCATTCTCAACCATAGATTTGAAAATTTTGAATCTATTAAAAGCTTCTGATTTATCTTTCAAAAAAATAACCCATGTCATTCTAGAGTAATCATCAATGAGCAACATGAAATACCTTTCACCTCAGAGACTTCTTGTTTTTGTAGGAACACATAAGTTTGTATGAATCAGTTCCAACGACTCAGTAGAATAGTAATCCTTGGTCTTGAACTTGGTCCTTGTCTACTTCCCAATTTGATATTCTTTGCAAAAAGTGCTTGTAGGCTTGGCAATCTTTGGCATGTCTCTAATTGCATGTTAAGAGCTGATATTCACAAGGTTGTCAAAGTTGATGTGTCCCATCCTCTAATGCCACAACCAACATTCATCTATCTATACTAGAAGATAGTTCCTTCTTTTGAATTCACTAAGATTATACAAGTTATTCTCTATCCTACTTTCTCTTCTGACTTCACATCCTTGTGTACGTAAAATTAGATTATACCATTTGTTGCACATCTGGCTTACACTAAGAAGATTGTGCTTGAGACATTCTACATATAGGACATATTTTGTCCTATTCTTTCTATCAATACTTACAGTACCTTTACCACATATTCTTTTAGTGGTGTTGTCTCCAAACTTGACTAATCCACCATTCCATTTAACAAGGCTATTAAACTTGCTCTTATCTCCTGTCATGTGACTTGAGCATCCACTATCAATAACCCAAGGATTTGCTTGTCCTTGTGCATGAAATGCAGCTTGGACAATCATTGCTTTTTCACCTTCATAATTGTTCTTCTTGATTTTCCATTCCTTCTTTTGATCTATCTGTTGAAGGCACAAGACAACTGAGGGGGGGGTGAATCAATTGTATCAAAAAATTCAAATTTCATAAACATAATCACATCCACATTAGTTCACTTAAACCCTTAATCTGTTATGAAGTTTTAAACATGAAAAGTAGATAACATAAACTTAAACACATCAACACCATGCACAAGATAACACCAGATTTTTACATGGAAAACCCTAAAAGGGAAAAACCACAGTGAGGATTAGCTCACAATATAATGTAGTAACAATACCAAATTACAAAGGCTCACTGCCATAGAGAGAATGCTCACTGCAGGGGACTCACTATCCAAGTAGACTCACTGTCCACTGAAAAAGAAAGAAGTAAGAAAAGAATAGGTCACCGCCAGGATTTGAACTGATATAGTTGCATCTAACCTATGCATGAAGTTCAATTCCAATGAAGCTCATTATACACCATAACATACACAACACCTTCGCAACATCATAAAAAATTGTAGACACCTTCTACTCACTACATCTGGTAGCCTAACAAATGAAAGCCCTTATTGCCCTAATCAAATTCACATCACAACATCATATCCCCCATTCACACACCTACATCCACGGATCCTTAACACTTATGTATACCATCATTACCTTCGAAACAATCTTCAAGGTCGGCAACACAATCTCCAAGGTCAACAAACACACAATATTTGAGTTAGGTCTGGACCTAAACATTCCTCGGCACAAGGGAATGATGGAAAACCACTCTATGCCTTAGCTCAGACCTAAACATATCCAGACATTCTACACAACACACACATAATCATCAAATCAATTCCTCAATCAGCACAAATATTCAAGGTCGGCCAAACAATGTAAATATAAGGAATTCTTGATCACATGCTTCCATGATCACAACCATAACTTGTGGACCATACACATGGCTTTAACACAATTTAGAACCCTCCACAAACATCTTTAAAGTCACCTGGAAACCAACAAATTCAGCCACAACAACTTTCACTTGAACACAACAACACTGTCGAACTCTTCTACACAATAAATTGCTTTCTGGAGCACCAAATCACAAACCTTTTGGAAGGAAGATAGGTAAGATCCTTTTGAACATATATCCAAAACTACAACACCTGAAACTAATCTACGGAGGAATGCAGAGTTGAATACTTTCTCCCAGACACCTCTGCACAACTCAGAAACATTATCAAATACTATTCTCAAACTGGTGAACATAACTTTCATTGTATAGTAATCTGGAGCACCAAATTATGGATTTATCATTTTCAAACACTTCTTGATGACATATCCAAACCACACACTCAGATCTCCAACACAGAAAAAATACAGAGCAAAAACTTGAACAGTATTCTATAAGCCAGAAGACTCTTCAACACACTATTTTCAATATTAATCAATTTTTCTCAAAAGAATTTGGAAAATCAGCAACATGAACAATCTACTAACATCATTAGCACCTCTACAAGGAATTCAGATCACTTTAACACAACAACTTAATCAAATAACAACTGCAACATAAGAAGACACAGTTGGCACCAATGACAACACAAACATGTTGACATCAATGACAACACTGATTAGCACATACTTGCAACAATCTCCCCCTTTATCATTGATGACAACATATGATGTGAAAAACCATCATGACACAACTCTACACCAATCTCACTCTCCCCCTTTCTTTTATACATCTTACTCTCTTTCTTTCCCTTTGTTTTTCACATGAACTCTCTCCCCCTTTGACATTAATGGCAAAGGGTGACACATCTTTCTCAAGCTTTCTTCCCCCTGATTATGATATTTCACATACTTGCACTCTTCTCAATTTCTTTGAATACTCCCCCTTAGGAGTACATGTTGTCTTGTACCACATCTTACTCCCCCTGACTGCAACAATCTACAATGCCACTACCTGCTCCCCCTAAGAGGTAGCCTCCAACATCAGTCAAGAAAAGAATGAATCTTGAAATTCACTAGACTGATGCATTTCCTTATGCATCTAATTCAAAGAAGGAGGGGCAACAACCCCTAACTTCTCCTGGAGATACTCAAATGTATCCTTAGGAATATCCTTAGTGAATATGTCAGCAACCTGATCCTTTGTAGGCACATACTCCAGCTTCACTTCATTCTCTACAACCTTCTCTCTCAGAAAGTGACACCTAATTAAAATATGCTTTGTCCTTGAATGCATCACCAAATTTTTTGAAATGTTAATAGCACTTGTATTACCACAGAAGATAGGAATTGGATCATCATACTCAACTTTGATATCCTTCAAGGTTTGTCTCATCCATAACACTTGTGTACAACAAGATGAAAGGAAGCTAGGTGTGCGTGTTGATAACTGAGAGGGGGGGTGAATCAGTTATCTAAAATACTTCTACTTTTTGTTCTTCTTTAACAATTAGTGCAACATCAAATCATATAAGTAAACATAACCATGAAAGCAGAAATAACATCAATACACATAACACAATGATTTTGACGTGGAAAACCCTGTTAAGGGAAAAACCACAGGTGACTAACCCAAGATTGTATCTCTGTTAAAAGAATAATATAGTACAAAATGGCACTTGCCAATTAGGTCTCACTGCCTGAGCATACTACTCACAAGAGGCTCATTGCCTACAAGAGACTCACTATCTACAAGGTACAAGAAAGTAACAAGATACTTGAACTGATGAGAAGCATCCACATATGCTGAAGTTCAGTTCCGGTTAGGCTCAATACACTGATCTGCTGCACTTCATTCTTCCTCTTCTTTGGTGTTGCTATCCTGTCACATACCGAACCTGTATTACGGCTTCCACACTGTTCTCTACTTTTCTTCACACAACACAACACACCTTCTCATCAAAATCCATTTGGTATATATATCTGCACAAAGGATTTCAACATCTTTCTAGTCGGCATCCGGAATACTTAATATTTTCCCAGACTTTGGTCTATCGGCTGAATCCTTGCTTACCAAGTGATGTGTATCAAAGAGATGCTTATAGAAGTCATCAATCATGTCAGCCAATCATGAATGATCCCTTAAGAAACTTTATTTCCATCAATATCTCATCCGGATTAAGGTTTGAAGCTCTGCCGGTCAGTTCTTCCTCATTCTACTCTGTCAAACAGGAACCCAACACTTAGGTGTTCATATCTTTACTCAGATACTTCCTCTGAGAGATCCGGACCTAACTTTTAGACCTTGCTACATGCTATGTTCTTGCTTATCAGACCAAGATACACTTCAATCTGTCTTCCAGTATGGTCATACCATGTCCTACGGATGTGTGGGATGGACTTTGTTTCCATCAATGACAACACTCATGAAGCCACAACGTGTCTCTTGCCAACAATCTCCCCCTTTGGCATTGATGGCAACACTTAGTGAAAAATGACTAAGTGTTATACTACACTCCCCCTTGGCTGATGCTTTGTTCTAATGTACATTTTTCTGGAGCTCCCCCTTAGCTATGCTCCACATTTTTCACTGCTCCTCACTCCCCCTTTGACATCAATGGCAAAGGGTAGGATCCGCATACGAAAATTTCCAAAATTAATCTATACTTGGCCGCATGAATAAATATACATAACATACTTACATATACTGAAGTATATCTGCAAAAGTTGTCTTCAACTGGACAAATTCTGTTGCCCAACTTTGTTTCATCCTGTCCAAAATTAAGATGTGACTGCTCAACAGGAATGCAAAAGTCTTTGCCCTCTTTAGATTTGTCAGATCACTGGTCCGGGCTGTGGTCTAGGCATTAGTCAGGGCCTCATGCATGGCCTCTAACTTAGGGATAATGATCCCTCTAATTTCACTTAACTTGTTTATTCTATTTTTCTTCTCCTTCTCAAGCTTCTTTATTTCATTTGTGACTACAATATTCTGACACTTTTGATTTACTATGGAAGAGGAGAGAGGATCAAAACTTTGAGATAAACTTGTCGGTTTATCCTCTTGCTCTTTTACTTTCTTCTCAATATCCTTGGTCACTTTAGGCCAGGATAAACAAAATTTATATATATCTCCACCATCTTTAAGAGCATTTTCTAAGTTGTTTATCCCAATATCCATAACTCTCCTATCATTTGTTATTAGACCCTGCACCTCAGAGAATCTTTTTCCCAAAAATTCTTTCTAGACTTTATCTTCAGCTGACTTTTCCAAAGAATCAAAATGTGTGCTAATTGAATTGACAAGAGATTTTAAGCTACCAAATGAAGAGGCTGAAAGATCCTTCTGGAAGGATGGCATGATTTTCTCCAATGCACCAGATGCAATTTATGTTAGCTCACAGTCTTCCATGTGAGAATTCAAAAGTTTTTCTTTTGCCTTTGCATGGGCAAAGGATGCTATCTTCATAGTCTGAACCGGGGAGAGGGAATCAAAATTGAATGGTACTTGAAGTAGCTCTGGTTCATCTAATTCCATCATTTATTTTGTCAAGAAGTCTTTGAATTCTTCTACAGTGTCTCTTGCCGAAGACAGAGTTTTCTTCCCTTCAGCAGCCTCAACACTGTCACTTGTGGTCTTCTCTATTTGACCTTCTTCTCTTTCCTTAACCTCTTCTTCTTGACTAATTTTCTCTTCTATTCTTTCTTCTCCTCTAGATCCGGAGTCTGCTAGGGAAATCGAAGGAGAGATGTTTGCTTCTTTAAGGACTTCCTCTTCTGGAACAGAGGAATCTAGATCCTTAGTTTTCTCTTCACTTGTCTTCTTTGCCTCTTCTGCCACTATCTCAGTAGATTCTCCTTTGTCATCCATGGTAGAGGGTTCATTACCTAAGTCCTCTATAATAGGAAGATTGAATCTTTTAAAGGCATTCCGGAGGATATCTTCTATTTCCTTTGCCACTTTGTCAGTTTCTCCAAGCATAAGTTGATTCATTCTAGCTTTGCTCTGGAACTCATCCTTGCAGTCCTTGAAGATAATGTTCATTTGTTTAGGGGTAATGGATGGATAGAGCTGAATAGCAATCTGCTCCTAGATTTCTAGATCTTTTGCTTGAGCATTGTTCTTCCTTATTTCAAGTTCCTTCTCTAAGCTTTTGGGAATCAGAGATATAATTTCAATGAATGCTTTGTTGTAGATATTTAGATACTTAACCGTGGCATCTTGCAATATCTTCTGATCAGTTTCACTATATTCATCATAAAATTCAACCATTGGTTGCAAGTTCCCATCCACAGTAACTGATTTGATGATATCATCAATGCAGAGAGTAGGTTTTTCAATGAATTCTTCTGCCTCTTCTTTCTTGTCTTGACCTGTAGAGGATTCACTGGATACCTTCTTCTTCTTCTTCATTTTCTTTACCTCCTCATCTGACTCAGTCTCTTCATCATCCTTCTGACTGATGTAAGACCTTGTGGCCTTTGTCTTAGTTCTCTTCTCTCCCTTTCCGGATGTCTTGACTTCCGGTTTTGATGCCTTTTGGCTCTTAGAGGTGGTAGGTGCAGAGCTCTTGGAAGATCTGGTCTAGGAGGGGGCTTGCACCGGAGTACTTTCTTTTTCAGTTTCTTGCCTTTCTTTCTCTACCCTTTCCATCTTTTCTTTGTTTGCATCAAGTGCCTCCTTTGAAATTCCATGCCTCTTGGCAAATTCTTCTACTTCCCTCCTCACTTTTCTTTTCATTTCTGGTTGTCTTAGCTCTACATGAATCTTCACACTCAACTCTTCAAAGGTTCCAAACCTTTCTACCTTTAGGTCCTTGGGTTGACTTAGCAGGTGTTGAATATGCAGCTCTAGAATTTTCTCATCAACTTCATACCCCATTGGCATGATCCAGACTATCCTTGGCTCCATTGCCTCCATTAGGCATTGATTAGTTTCTACCATAAAGCATACTGTATCTTTATACTTTAAAACTAGAGATTGGGGGATTCTCTCTCTTTCTTGCATCATACTCTGAAAGTTCTTGAAGTAGCCCCATAGTGCTGTATTCTGTGCCTTGGCATCACCTATTCCATGCAAATAATCTCTGATTGTATGGCAACATGTCTATCATTTTGCCATTAAAGCCATTAGTTTTGGGTAGCTCATTCATATAGTAGAAGAATAGGCAAAGTATCAGGCCACCATACTTGAAAGAATTCTTTTTATCTTTCTTTATTTTCTACAAATTTTCCAATAGTTGGTTTAGGAGAAGCTCTCAAAGATCATAGTCAGTATTACTTCTTAACATTTCATAAGCAGTATATACATTAGTTCCGGATACAGAATTCTCCCTGCTGGAGTGATATATCTTATAGCCAATTATCATAGATGCAAACTTGATATCCAGATCAGTGATATCTTCTATAGTCATTACTCTCTTGTCAAATTTTGATCCGATAGCCTCACTCACAATTTGGTTTTTGACAGATTTGAGAGTAGGCAAGCCACCGGATGAGTGCAATCCGGTTATCGCCCTAATGGCATCTTTAGTGATCTTAAACGGCCTATTCAACTACATGAAGTTGTCATGCACTCTACTCAAAACATACGGACCCATTCATATTCTGCAAAATAGGGGAAATGGATGCAATGTCCAAAATGTTTGTCCCGAATAGCCTTGTACTGAGGTTTGAGTTCAAATGAATAATCTATTAACTGCTTGTGGTAGATATCTGTTGCAAGTATGGGCCTAACTGGTATTGTCATTGATGTCAACATACTCCTATTGCATTAATGATAAGGTTTGGATGAGTTGTGAGCTGAGGATATTGAGAAAATTAGTCTCAATCAGGATCAGTGAATAACAGTGATGACTGTAAGACAAAAGTCCAAGATAGGATGATCATCAGAGGATGCGAATTAAAGGGTTTGTAGATATGTGTCTGTAGGTGATCTAGTAGAGATTTCAGAGGTCTGCATGAAGACATGAAGAAGTTGTGGCCGCTCAAGTAAAACTGGTTCCAGTAGGTGTTCAGAGGTGACAATGTGTAACAAGAAAGGTCTGGTGAGATCTGGAAATGAAGTTTGCTATTGTGCAGATTTAAGGGAGTTCTGAGGAAGTCTTTGTGGTGTATCAACTCTATTGGTGCATGGTTTGAAGGTCCACAAGCATCTATTCTTTTGTGATAGCTATGACAGACTGTGTTCTTAAGGTTCTGGATGAAGGAGAGAAGGATTTCAGTAAGCAGAAGAAGTGTGGATGTTCTTGGTGACTCAGGCAAGCTTGTGGAGGTCTTTTGGATCGTGTCCAGTTCGTGTTGGTGATCTGCATTGAAGTTGGAGCTCGCAATTGAAGAGTAACTTCTGTATGATGGTGTTCTTCTTGAGATAGGCTGACTGAATGAGTTATGCATCTGTTGGATGATCTTATGAATGTTTGCCGACTTAGATGATCATTCCTAAGTTGATGCCTTGTATAAATAAGGGATTGCGAGGTTAGTTTGAACTCACCTTTTTGTGTGGAGATGGGAGTGTGGTAGCGAAGAGGAGAGTGAAAGGCAGAGCAGAAGTATTGAGCTTAACGGAACTGATTCAAGCATGGTGAAGATGCTATTCTCTAGTTCATGTATGTGATACTTGTTTCTTTGTAGACAGTGTGTCTCTTGTAGGTAGTGAGCCTCTTGTGAGCAGTGTGCTCAGGCAGTGAGCCCTAATTGGCATGTGCCATTTTTTTCTTTCTATTCTTCTAACAGAGAATACATTCTTAGGTTAATCACCCCATGGTTTTTCCCTTAACCGGGTTTTCCATGTCAAAATCTTGGTGTCTTATGTGTTGATGAGTTTCTGCTTTTGATTTAAATGCATTATGTTTCATGTTTAATATACTGCTAATCACTAAGAGAATTTAAGTGTGTAAATTGGAGAAAGTTTTGCACAACTGATTCACCCCCCCTCTCAGTTGTGTGCCCTAAGTCTAACAATTGGTATAAGAGCTAAGTTCCTCTAAAAGGAGCTTAACCGCTTGAGGAGATCCAGGATGTCGTCTTACAAGAAGGATAGTCTGAAGTTTGATGGAACCAACTTTGCTCTTTGGAAAGGTCGCATGAAATGTCACTTGCAGTGTATGGGAATGGCGTACTGGTCCATGGTTACAAAAGCGTATGTACCTCCATAGGGTGGTCCGACAACCCTAAATGAAATCACAGATGCTGAAAATAATCTGCAGACCAAAGAGGCTCTTCGAAGCGCATTATCTGACTCAGAGCTCTCAACTGTTATTGACCTACCAACTGCCTTTGAGATTTGGAATAAACTAGAACTTTTGCATGAAGGAGACCAGTATGTTAAATGTGCAAGGTTACAGAGTCTAAAAGGGAAATTTGAAAAACTGAAGATGAGAGATGATGAAAATATTACCACTTTTATGCCAAGAGTGAATGCGCTGGTTTGTGGAATTAGAAATGCTGGTGGAGTCTTGGATGAAAATGAGATTGTTAGTAAAATTCTTAGATCCCTTCCTGCTTCTTACAAAATCAAGGCTGCTGCCATTGAAGAATTCAGAGCCCATACAACTATCACAAGAGATCAATTGGCTGGGAAATTAGCTGCATTTGAAATGATAGAGTTTGGAGACAAACCCCCCAAGACTAAATCTGCATTCAAAGTTAGTGCTTCTGTTAAAGGTAAACAAAGGTTTGATCCGGGGGAGAATTCTTCAAGGAAATTGTCATGGTATGAAAAAGCAAGAAAAGATCTGGAAGAAGAAGAAGTAGAAACTACTCAACTTGAAGCCCTTATTGCAAAGAGGCTGCCAAGAGGATCCGGTAAGTATGAAGAAAAATTACCTTTTAAGTGTTTTAACTACAATAAGATTGGTCATTTTGCCTCAAGGTGTCCGGAAAGATTTTCAAGGCAAAATCCTAACAAGCCAAGGTTCTAAAAGAACTATTACTATGTACATGAAGATGATGATAATGAAGGAGTAACAAATGATGAATCAGAGATAGGAAACAAATCTGGAAATGAATGGGTGTTCATTGCCATCAAGGAAGAAGATCCAATGTCCTCTGTATCTATCAATCTTAAGACTGTGGAAAGAGCTCTGACTGCCCAAATTGAAGAGAAGGATGATTGGGTCAATGACAGTGGATGCTCTCACCATATGACATGTGATAAAAATAAGTTTGTAGATTTGGAAAGGTATGAAGGAGGAGTGGTAAAGTTTGGTGACAATTCTGCTGGTAGAATCAGAGGAAGAGGAACTATTTCTTTTGATGGAAGAAACAAAACTGGTAATGTACTGTAGGTTGAAGGTTTGAAGCACAATCTTCTCAGTGTTGGATAGTTGGTGGACAAAGGCTATGATCTCCGATTCAAGGATGGAAAATGCAAAATCTTTGAAAGTTTCGGAACAAAGATTGCATCTGGTACTCAAACTAAAGGTAATATCTTCCTTTTGGTTGGTACTGGTAAAAGCTGCTTATTTGTTCAAGTTGATCAGAGTTGGTTATGGCATAGAAGGATGTGTCATGTGAATTTTGATAATATCATCAAGATAAGCAATACTTAGGCTGTAAGAGATCTTCCAAAATTGGTGAAACCTACTAACAGTTTGTGCCAGGAATGTCAATTGGGTAAGCTGAGCAGAGTCTCATTCAAAAGCAAGGAACTGTCTTCTACCAGATTATTGGACTTAGTTCACACTGATCTTTGTGGTCCAGAAAGAACCAAGAGTATTCAAGGTGATAGATACTTCATGCTGCTAATTGATGACCATTCCTGAATGATGTGGGTAACTTTTCTAAAGGAGAAATCAGAAGCTCTTGAGAAATTCAAAATATTCAAGGCTATGGTAGAGAATGAAACAGGATTAAAGTTGAAATGTCTAAGGTCTGATAGAGGTGGAGAATTCACATCTGGTGAGTTCATAGAGTTCTGTGAGAAACATGTAATTAAGAGACAGTTGTCTGCTCCTAGGACTCCATAGCAAAATGGAGTAGTGGAGAGAAAGAACTGAACCATCCAGGAAGCACCTAGGACCATGATGATTGAAGCAAATGTTCCTCGGATCTATTGGAGAGAAGTTGTCAGCACTACAGTCTGTACTCTCAATCGAGTTCAAATCAGAAGTAATACTGGTAAGACCCCTTATGAACTTTGGTTTGGCATTACTCCTATTGTAAGATATTTCAGAGTCTTTGGTAGCAAATGTTACATCAAAAGAGATGAAGATCTAGGCAAGTTTGATGTTAGAAGTGATGAAGGAATATTCTTGGGTTACTCTACTCAAAGCAAAGCATACCGGTGTTATAACAAGAGACTAAGAAAGATGATAGAAGGTACAAATGTGAAGGTTGATGAGGGAATAGAGAAACCCTCAAGGTTTTATGAATATGATGAAGATGATTAGAATGGTGTTCTGGTTCAAGCAGTTCAATCCTCTTCTGAAAGTCAGATTCAAACTAATTCGATAAATTAGGATGAAGAGATAGGTCTGAATGAGCCTGATCAAGAAGCAGAAGTGCAAGAAACTCCCAAAGTTCCAAGGTATGTAAGACTAAACCACTCTGAAGATCAGATCATAGGTGAGAAAAGCAAAGGTGTGCAAACTAGAAGGAAAATTGCTCAAAATTTAGATGAATATTGTCTGATTTCAAAAATTGAACCTAAGACAATAAATGAAGCTTGCAATGATGAAAAATGGACCAAAGCAATGGAGGAAGAGTTGATGCAAATTGAGAAAAATCACACTTGGGATCTTGTTCCCAGACCTAGAAACAAGAATATGATTGGAACCAAATGGGTCTTCCGAAACAAACTAAATGAAGTTGGTGAAGTAATCAGAAATAAAGCCAGATTGGTCTGCAAGGGCTACTCTCAAATAGAAGGAATTGATTTTTAAGAAACTTTTGCTCTGATGGCAAGAATTGAAGTAGTCAAATTATTTCTTGCCTTTGCTGCCTTCAAGGATTTCAAGGTATATCAGATGGATGTCAAGTCTGCCTTTCTAAATGGTGACTTGGAAGAAGAAGTGTATATAGAGCAACCAGATGGATTTCAGTTGTCTGATCATGGTGATATGGTCTGCAAGTTGAAGAAGGCACTGTATGGATTAAAGCAAGCCCCAAGAGCTAGTATGAAAGATTGGATAAGCATCTTTTGAAGATTGGTTTCAACAAAGGTACTGCTGACAGTAACTTATATTTCAAAATTGATCATGAAAACATCTTGATTGTTGAAGTATTTGTTGATGATATCATCTTTGGAGGAAGAGATAGTATGTGTAAAGCCTTTGCAAATCAAATGAAAAGTGAGTTTGAGATGTCTATGCTTGGTGAAATGAATTTCTTCTTGGGTCTACAAATTACTCAAACAAAGAAAGGAATCTTCATTTCTCAGACCAAATATGTGAAAGAATTGTTGAAAATTTTTGGGATGGAAGATTCAAAGCCAATGAATACTCCCATGGCAACCAGATGTAAGTTGAGCAAAGATGATGACTCTCCTAAGGTAGACTAGACAAAGTATAGATCAATGATTGGAGGATTGTTGTATCTCACTCAAACTAGACCAGATATTATGCAAGCTGTTGGTCTTGTTGCTAGATTCCAAGCTGATCCTAGAGAATCCCATGTCATGGCAATCAAGAGGATTTTTAGATATCTAAAAGGGATGGTTGAGTATGGTCTGTGGTATCCTAGAGATCATGATTTCTCTCTTCATGCATATACATATGCTGATTGGGCAGGAGATGTGGATGACCGAAAGAGTACCAGTGGTGGAGCATTCTTTTTGGGGAAGAGATTGGTTTCTTGGCTAAGCAAGAAACAAGAGGCAATATCTCTATCTACAACTGAAGCAGAATATATTGTAGCAGTAGGTAGTTGCACTCAAGTTTTGTGGATGAAGCAAATGCTAAGAGATATCAAAGTAGAGTAGGAGGAACCTATCACAATCTTCTATGATAATTCAAGTGCTATAAGTATATCTAAGAATCCGATGTTGCATTCAAAGACTAAACACATATCTATCAAGTTTCACTTTTTGAGAGAGCAAGTGAACAAGAATGAAGTCAGATTGGAGTTTGTACCCTCCAAGGATCAGATTGCAGACATCTTTACTAAACCCCTACCTAAGGACTCTTTTGAGTATCTCAAGGAGAAGTTAGGGGTTATTGCCCCTCCGGGGATGAACTAAGGTGTACTGAGGTGCATCAGTCTGGTGGATATCACAGTCATATCTTGTGATCCGGATTGATGGGAGCTGCTACTCAGGGGGAGCAGCATGTATGATTATAAAGTATTAGAATTGCAAGTATGTGCCCTTTGCCATTATTGTCAAAGGGGGAGAGAAGACATGTGAAAAACAAGTGGTTGCTGATCAAAGGGGGAGCAGTAAAGGAAGAGAAGACATGTGAATGGTTGTTGCTGATAGGGGGAGCTGTGACAATAAGAAGAAGTTCTTGTCTTGATAGTTAAAACAGTTTTTCACATCTTATGTTTCCATCAATGACAAAGGGGGAGATTGTTGCAAGTATGGGCCTAAATGGTATTGTCATTGATGTCAACATACTCCTGTTGCATTAATGATAAGGTTTGGATGAGCTGTGAGCTGAGGATATTGAGAAAATTAGTCTCAATCAGGATCAGTGAAGAACAATGATGACTGTAAGACAAAAGTCCAAGATAGGATGATGATCAGAGGATGCAAATTAAAGGGTTTTTAGATATGTGTCTGTAGGTGATCCAGTAGAGATTTCAGAGGTCTGCATGAAGACATGAAGAAGTTGTGGCCGCTCAAGTAAAACCCGTTCCAGTAGTTGTTTAGAGATGATAGTGTGTAACAAGAAAGGTCCGGTGAGATCCAGAAATGAAGTTTCCTATTCTACGGATTTAAGGGAGTTCTAAGGAAGTCTTTGTGGTGTATCAACTCTATTGGTGCATGGTTTGAAGGTCCGCAAGCATCTATTCTTTTGTGAGAGTTATGACAGACTGTGTTCTTAAGGTTCCGGATGAAGGAGAGAAGGATTTCAGTAAGCAGAAGAAGTGTGGATGTTCTTGGTGACTTAGGCAAGCTTGTGGAAGTCTTTTAGATTGTGTCCAGTTCATGTTGGTGGTCTGCATTGAAGTTAGAGCTCGCAATTGAAGAGTAACTTCTGTATGATGGTGTTCTTCTTGAGACAGGCCGACCGGATGAGTTATGCATCTGTCGGATGATCTTATGAATGTTTGCCGACTTAGATGATCATTACTAAGTTGATGCCTTGTATAAATAAGGGATTGCGAAGTTAGTTTGAACTCACCTTTTTGTGTGGAGATGAGAGTGTGGTAGTGAAGAGGAGAGTGAAAGGCAGAGCAGAAGTATTGAGCTTAACAAAATTGATTCAAGCATGGTGAAGATGCTATTCTCCAGTTCATGTATGAGATACTTATTTATTTGTAGACAGTGTGTCTCTTGTAGGCAGTGAGCCTCTTGTGAGTAGTGTGCTCAGGCAGTGAGCCCTAATTGGCATGTGCCATTTTGGTCTTTCTATTCTTCTAACAGAGAATACATTCTTGGGTTAATCACCCTGTGGTTTTTCCCTTAACTAGGTTTTCTACATCAAAATCTTGGTGTATTATGTGTTGATGAGTTTTTGCTTTTGATTTGAATGCATTATGTTTCATGTTTAATATACTGCTAATCACTAAGAAGATTTAAGTGTGTAAATTGGAGAAAGTTTTGCACAACTGATTCACCCCCCCTCTCAGTTGTGTGCCCTAAGTCTAACAATATCCACAGGCTTGGATTCCCCAAATTCTTCAATGTTTGCATGAATGTATGCCCTAACATCTTCAACATGCAAAACCCCATGCGGAATACTGGAAAATGCACCTAAGGGATCCACTTCTAGAGATTTGTAGGGATGTTTCTTAAATTTAGGGCACAGCCTATCAGTAATCTTCACAACATTCAGAGTAGCCATCTTAAAGATTCAGAGAGAGTTTAATCAAGAATAGAAAATACCTTTTTCGCTTTTAGGGTTCACGATATGACCCAGATCGGATTGTAGGATGAATCAACTTTTGCGATTGATCTTTGAGAGGTTTGAGACAATTTAGTTGTAGAGCTCCTTCTCTCTTCTTCTTGAATGCAAAATGTGTAAATGATGAAAAAAAGAACCCTTATATTTTTGCTCAAACCCTAATTTCACATTGTAATAAATGCTCAACTTAAGTTATTCTGGTTTCTTTGTTCTCCTTGTCCTGAGAGATCTTTCTGGATCTCTGAGATGCACTTAGAGTTATTCTCAATGAATATTGGCAATCTATATACCTTTATTTATCCGCAGATCAAGATACCTCAAATTTGAATCATACCGGATCTAACTGTGAAAATCTTGTTCTTACCAGATGACTAATAAACTGGATTAATCTTGGAAGATTAACCTCTTCTAAATTTCTTGCGGATCCTCCATATTTTTACCAAAGATTATTCAGATGTTTCTCTAAGAACCCTTTGATCCGCAACTTTCCATGTGCCAATTTTAGGCACCAATTAACTAGCTGGGGGAACTTGTTTTCTTTTGTGACACCCCCTGAGCCAGAGCTCATCTTATTTAGTTTCCAGAAGGAATATTAGCACCAGATTCTAGTGGGGATCCATCCCCAACATTTTATGTACTTCTCTTTACCCAAATCTTGTTCATCTCCTTTTGAATTTCATCCGCATTCACTTTTTCTTTTCCTTTGTCTTGATTTTGATTATGATGCACCAAACCCCTTTTATCCTGATTCTTACTTCTGTAGAATTTGGCAATATGACCGGATCTATTACAATTGTAGCAAACAACATTTCTTTGCATATTTGACTGGTATCTTCTAGATCTACATTGATTAGCCATATGTCCCATTCTATTGCATGCAAAGCATCTACCATTGAATGAATTGTTCATTTGCATATTTCTACACTCATCAGATTTGTGACCATACCTTTTGCAGTTAAAACACTGTTCAGAGAAGGATGAATTAGTCTGATTCATTCTTCTTCTGCACTGATTTGCTTTATGACCAAAGTTATTGCAATTGTGGTAGTATCCATTGAAAGATGGATATCTTTGAGCATTTGGTTGTCTTACTGGAGGTCTTCTAGGCCTGTTCTTAGATTTCCTGATCCTGAGTTCTTCTGACCGGATCTAGAGCTTTCACCTTTCTCATACCCCAAGCCTTGCTTATCATCTACCCTCTTTTGTCTTTGAAGAAGAACTTCAAGCTGAGTAGAGCTTATCTTAAATTTCTCTTTGTATTCACTTGTTGTTTGAAAATTCCTTTTAATAGTGTCAATCTGATTGTCAAGTTGTTCTTCATTATCTCTTGCTTCTTCAAGATTGGATTCTAGATGCCTGATTTTTCTATCCATTTTGTGGTAGTCTTTTGACTTCTCCTTGAGAGATTGTCTTAGATCATCTTCAATTTTTCTTCTCTTTAATTTCTTGGGTGAATTTCATAACCCCTGATTCCATTTCATGTTTTACCATAATGACCTCTTTTGATAGCTTCTCACATAATTTGTTCTTCTCATTCAGATCTTCATTAGAATCATTGGCTTCACTTTAGCTTGCTAATTGCTGAAGAAGTTCCTTTCTCTTTTTCATAGAGATGCTCAGTTTCTCCTTTAGTTAATTTATGAAATCATCAGCTTGTTTGAGTCTTTCTCTTAAGTTATTGACTTCAGAGTGAGATTGCTAAAGATCATCTAAGGTAGACTGAAGTTGTTCCCTCATACCATACATATCCATTGTGATTCCCAGATCTTCCTCAAGATGTTAGGCTTTGTTTGGAGGAACTTATCTCTGATACCAATTGTTGATAACTGAGAGGGGGGTGAATCAATTATCTAAATTACTTCTACTTTCTGTTCTTCTTTAACAATTAGTGCAGCATCAAATCATATAAGTAAACATAACCATGAAAGTAGAAATAACATCAATACACATAAGACAATGATTTTGATGTGGAAAACCCTGTTAAGGGAAAAACCATGTGGTGACTAACCCAAGATTGTATTCTCTATTAAAAGAATAAGATAGTACATAATGCCACTTGCTAATTAGGGCTCACTACCCAAGCATACTACTCACAAGAGGCTCACTGCCTACAAGAGACTCACTGTGTACAAGGTACAAGAAAGTAACAAGATACTTGAACTGATGAGAAGAATCCACATATGCTAAAGTTCAGTTCTGGTTAGGCTCAATACACTAATCTGCTGCACTTCATTCTTCCTCTTCTTTGGTGCTGCTATCCTTTCACCTACCGGACCTGTATTACAGCTTCCACACTGTTCTCTGCTTTTCTTAGCACAACACAACACACCTCACACACCTTCTCATCAAAATCCATCTGGTATATATATCTACACAAAGGATTTCAACATCTTTCTAGTCGGCATCCAGAATAATCAATATTTTCCCAAACTCTAGTCTGTCGGCTGAATCCTTGCTTACCAAGTGATGTGTATCAAAGAGATGCTTATAGAAGTCATCAATCATGTCGGCCAATCATGAATGATCCCTTAAGAAACTTTATTACCATCAATATCTCATCTGGATTAAGGTCTGAAGCTCTGCTGGTCAGTTCTTCCTCAGTCTACTCTGTTAAACAGGAACCCAACACTTAGGTGTTCATATCTTTTCACTCTTACATCACCGGAGGCTCAATCTCTAGAATATATTAGTCATGGTACTCCTCTTGACTTCTCCAAGTTTGCACTTTACTCAGATACTTCCTCTAAGAGATCTGGACCTGACTGTCAGACCTTGCTACATGCTCTGTTCTTGCTTACCGAACCAAGATACACTTCAATCTGTCATCCGGTATGGTCATACCATGTCCTACAGATGTGTGGAATGGACTTTGTTGCCATCAATGACAACACTCATGAAGGCACAACGTGTCTCTTGCCAACAATGCGAAAATTGCTTCCTACACTAATCTAATGAGGAGAGATGAGTACAAATTCTTTTTAACCTTTACAATTATAGTGTTATTAACCCAACAACAGAGATATTGTAGCAATACACAACACAAGAATGTAAGACAAAAGAAGAGAGAGACAAGATATAACGTGGGGAAAACCCTTACGGGTGAAAAACCCCACACTCCAAAACCTGCATAATGTATTATCTAAACAACAAGGTTTACAACACCCTTGTAATGCAAGTCTTTATAGGAGTATTCAAAACTCGTAGTTGGAGACAATCCAGCAGCATAATAGTACCTATCAATCACATAATACATCTCCTCTCAAAGCACATGCTTAAATAGAAGTTTACAAGGTAAAAATGAACTTTCCTTGAGATGGACGTCCAACTTGGCCTCATGGCCCAAAACCCATGCTTGGGAACACTTGTCCAATACTGTAGCATGGTCATGACACTTGTCATATCACCCCATCCCAATGAGGTTGCCTATTCCCATGTTGGGCAATGAAAGATGCTCTTATGACTCTTACGACTGTCATAGAATCTGTCATAACTATCATATCTTACAGTTGTAAGAGAACTTGTCACACACTGACTAAAAATAGCATATTCTCTTACAACATGTCATAACCCTCCTTGGGGTACCCAAAGATGCCTTCTTCCAAGATGCCTTGTGACACATGTCTTCACCTGTCATAATATCTTCTATTTCTGACTCTTACGCGTCATAGATTCTGTCATAGGAATCTATCATAACCGTTTTGGTCAAGATTCACTTACACACTATTCAAAGTTGTGACACATGGAAAAATACCTCTACCACTAAGTGGGATGCCTATCTCCTCATGTGAGGATAAAATTACATGTGGTCAACTTTCACGTAGGATGGCACATCACCGTGCCAACTCCCACAAGATGACAAAACAAGATTTGCATCCTAATTACACAATAGGCAATAATAAAATATATTACAATAAATAAATGCAAGGAATTACCAAGGTTGAGACACTTTAATTACCAACATTCTCCCACTTGTCGAACACCTTGTAAGAGCCAATAGAAATAACATGATTTAACTACTCTAGGCCGAAAGGCCCATAGACTCCGAATGCCATCTGAACTTCTCTGTACCCAATGGTTTCATCAATGCATCTGCAACATTCTTCAAAGTGTCTACCTTCTCCAAATTCACTTCCCATCCTCTACCATGTCTCATACAAAGTGAAACTATACATCAATATGCTTTGTTATGGCATGGAAAGTTGGATTCTTTGCTAGGCAAATTGCACTTTGACCGTCACAATAGATCGTAATCTGTCCTACATCAATACCAATATCTGAACACAATCTCTTAAGCCAAATGGCTTGCTTACAAGCATGAGTTTCTGCCATATACTTAGCTTCTTTCATGGACAAAGCAACCACCGATTATTTCTTACTCATCCAACTAATTGCACCACTGAACATGGTAAACATGTAAGCACTGGTGGATCTCCTGTTGTCAATGTCACCCGCCCAATCAGAATCCATGAATCCATGAATACAAACTAAATGCGGAGGTCCTGTAGGATTACCATGATAGCATATGGAACACTTGGAAGTACCCGTAAAATATCTGAACACTCTCTTTACTGCATCCCAATGAACCTGCCCAAGATTAGCCATAAATTGACTAAGGACTCCCATTGTTTGGGCAATGTCTGGTCTTGTGCAGACCATAGCATACATCAAACTGCCAACCACACTAGCATAAGGTACTCTACTCATGTCCTCCACCTCACTAGGAGATTTTGGACAATCATTAATAGACAACTTTGTCCCCAAAGAAACATGAACACACAATGGTCTACAATCTACCATGCTGAACCTATCCAACACGGTCTTCACATACTTACTCTGGCTTAACCAAAGTTTTTTGTTAGCTCTGTCTCTTCTCATTTCCAATCCCATAATGTACCTGGATGCCCCTAGATTTTTCATCTCAAACTGTGCTGACAACCGAGACTTCAAATTAGAAATCATATTCTTACCATTCCCAATTAACAACATATCATCAACATACAATGCAATAATGAGAATGTGATCATTGTCAAATTTATAATACACACAATGATCTAATTTCAATCTCAGAAATCCAACTAAAAACACAAAGGCATCAAACTTCAAGTACCACATCCTAGGAGACTACTTTAAACCATATAAAGACTTTTTCAACTTGCAAACTAATTTTTCTTTACCTTTCTCTATGTAATGCTCTCGCTGTGACATTTAAATCTCTTCCTCCAAATCAACATGAAGGAATGATGTCTTCACATCCATCTACTCCACCTCTAAGTCATAAGCTTCTGCAAGAGATAATAGGAACCGAATAGATGTCATCTTTGCAACAGGAGAGAAAATTTCACCATAATCAATTCCCTCCACTTGTGAATACCCCTTCACAACTAGTTTGGCCTTATACTTTTCAATACTGCCATCTGTACCGAATTTCTTCTTGAACACCCATTTGCATCCAACAGGTTTCCGTCCTTCAGGCAAAGGCACCAAGTCCCATGTTTTATTCTTCTCCAAAGAAGCCATCTCATCTTCCATGGCCTCCTTCGAGGAACTTGCATCTTTCATGCCCATGGCCTTTGTCACAATTCTAGGCTCATCAGTGTTAGTAAGAAAGGCAAAATCATGACTAGAATTAAGAAATGAATAACCAAACCTATCAAGTTGCTTTCTTGTTCGTGTAGACCTCCTTAATGGATGAGGTTGAGGTTCTACTTCTTCTTCTAAACTTTTAGAGCTGCTAGAGCTCTCCTCATCATCAGGTCTCATAGGACCTATCGGTTCAATCTTCTCAGGGGTAGAAGGAAACTAAACAAAATCTTCTTTCTTTTCTATTTCTTCTAGCTTTAGAACAATGAGAGAAGGTGTTAGCTCTCTGAAAACAACACTTATGCTATACAACACTTTTTTAGCCAGAAGATCCCAAAGCTTGTATCCTTCCACACCAATACCATAGTCATTGAAAATACACTTAATAGCCTTGTTCTCCAATTTAGACCGTTTCTCCCTAGGCACATGTGCATATGCCTTACAACCAAAAACATGAAGATGTCTAACTAAAGGCTTCTTACCAGACCACACCTCCATAGGTGTCTTACCAACAAGAGCTGATGTAGGAGACCTGTTTACCAGGTAGCAAGCAGTGGCTATAGCTTCAGCCCAAAACATTTGTTTGAGGCTTGCTCCACTAAGCATACTCCTAGCCCTCTCCATCAGTGTCCTATTCATCCTCTCTGCAACTCCATTTTGTTGCGGGGTGTATGGAGTTGTCTTATGCATTTCAATCCCTTTCTCTTTACAGAACTTATTGAACTCTGTCGAACAAAACTCACCACTATTATCAGTTCTCAAACACTTAATCTTTTTACTAGTCTGATTCTCAACAGAAGCTTTAAACTCTTTGAATTGACTAAAGACTTTAGTCTTGCTTCTAAGAAAAAAAATCCATATGCTTCTACTGTAATCATCTATGAAAGATACAAAATATACAGATTTAGAAATTGAAAGAACACTAACAGGACCAAACACATCAGAATGAATAAGATCCAACACACCATAAGACTTGTGAGAACTATAGTAAAACTAAACATGGTTTTGATTTCCATATATATAATGTTCGCAAAAGTCAAACTCGAGATTACAATCATTTAACCCCTCAACGATGCACTACCATCAAAATTTGTTACAACAGATTTCTTCACTGCTGGTTTAGATGGTGGGGATGAAGTGACTGCAACTCTTTTCTTTGAGTCAGAATAACTATTACACTGTGAAGTGCATGCCTCCAACTAAAACAGAGTACCTCTCTGAGTACCCTTCGTAAGCACCATAGATCCTCTAGTCATCTTGCATTTGTCCTTTGAAAAAACAACCTACACACCTACATCATTCAACATACTTACGAAAGCAGGTTCTGTGCCAAGCTTGGGATGTGCATAACCCCAGTGATCCCCTTCACTCATCCATCAGGGAATCAGATTAAGAC
The DNA here is from genome assembly GCA_027924645.1 of Cunninghamia lanceolata. Classification (NCBI taxonomy): domain Eukaryota; kingdom Viridiplantae; phylum Streptophyta; class Pinopsida; order Cupressales; family Cupressaceae; genus Cunninghamia; species Cunninghamia lanceolata. The sequence goes on along the minus strand of BSBN01000736.1, from coordinate 1,267,724 downwards.
TCTTCCATGACCAACAATCTTCAAATGAGAATCGTCACCTAGGTACACTCTTCCACCATTGAACTCTTCATACTTCATGAACCAGCTTCGATGCGAGGTCATGTGGAATGATGCACCAGAATCAATCAACCACACATCATCATATGCATGGGTGGCTAGGGCTGCGATGAAGGCATCACCATCATCTTGTGACTTGTTAGAATATGAGTCTGGGACATTCTTCTTCTTCTTTTTCTTTTCCTCTTTGCATTCCTTTCAAAAATGCCCAATTTTTCCATAGTTACAATAGAGAGCCTTGGACTTTCTAGGAGATTTGAATCTCCCACGAGATTTGGATCTACCCTTCTCAGCTTTCCTATCCTTCTTTTTGCCTTTCTCTTTAGGTCTTCCATGAGCCACAAGAGCCTCTTTGGCTGCTTCAGAAGACTTTCTCCACATTTCTTCAGATAATAGCAAAGATACCACTTCATCCATTGTGAAAGTGGATGTGGTGCTCCCAATAGCCATAACAATATGATCCCACAAGTCTGGCAAAGAACAAATCAAGGTCATACAATGATCCTCCTCCTCCATCTTCACACCAACGGATGTCAACTGTGCAACTAACATGTTGAAAGCATTCAGGTGATCTGCAATAGATCCTCCATCCTCCATCCTTAGAGAATACAAATTCTTTCTCAGAAAAAGCTTGTTCACCAAGGATTTGGCCTAATAAACATCTCCAAGCTTCTTACAAAGGTCTTTCGTGGTCTTCTCCTCATGGACATTTAACATGACAAAATTAGCTAGACTGAGTCTTATGAGACCCTTAGCCTTTCAATCTTTGAGATCCCAATCAACTTGTGCCATTGCTGTTAGTTTTACACCGGATACAGTTTCCCATAGGTCTCGATCAACAAGCATGTCTTCCATCTTAAGTTTCTAGAACTCAAAATTTGTGCCATTGAATTTCTCCACCTCTATTCTTCCAGATGTGCCTACCATTCTCTTTCCTGTAAAAAGATTATAGAATACTCTACACAAAGCTCCCACTCAACCTAAGATTAGCTCAAAAAACCCCTACCCAACAACTAGGACCAATGGTGATCAAACTCTGATACGATCTGAAAGGAAGCTAGGTGTGTGGAAATCACTTCCTACACTAATCTAATGAGGAGAGATGAGTGCAAAGTCTTTTTAACCTTTACAATTATAGTGTTATTAACCCAACAACATAGATATTACAGTAATACACAACACAAGAATGTAAGATAGAAGAAGAGAGAGACAAGATATAACGTGGGGAAAACCCTTACGGGTGGAAAACCCCACACTCCAAAACTTGCACAATGTATTATCTAAACAACAAGGTTTACAACACACTTGCAATGCAAGTCTTTATAGGAGTCTTTGACACTCATATCTGGAGACAATTTGGCAACATAACAGTACCTGTCAATCACATAATACATCTCCTCTCAAAGCACTTGCTTAAATAGAAGTTTACAAGGCAAAAATGAACTTTCCTTGAGATGGGCATCCAACTTGGCCTCATGGCCCAAAACCCATGCCTGAGGACACTTGTCCCACACTGCAGCATGGTCATGACACTTGTTATATCACCCCATCCAATGAGGTCACCTATTCCCAAGTTGAGCAATGATAGATGCTCTTACGACTCTTACGACCGTCATAGAATCTGTCATAACTATCATATCTTACAACTGTAAGAGAATCTATCATATACTGACTAAAAATAGCATATTCTCTTACAACATGTCATAACCCTCCTTGGGGCACCCAAATATGCCTTCTTCCAAGATGCCTTGTGACACATGTCTTCACCTATTATAGTATCTTCTATTTCCAACTCTTACGCGTCATAGATTCTGTCATAGGAATCTGTCATAATTATTTCAGTCAAGATTCACTTACACACTATTCAAAGTGTTGACACATGGAAAAATACCTCTACCACTAAGTGGGATGCCTATCTCCTCATGTGATGACAAAATTACATGTGGTCACTTTCCACGTAGGATGGCACATCACCGTGCCAACTCCCACAAGATGGCAAAAATGATTTGCATCCTAATTACACAATAGGCAATAAATAAATATATTACAATAAATAAGTGCAAGAAATTACCAATATTGAGACACCTTAATTCCCAACACAAGATGCAGCTGTAATGTACTTTGCCTTTGTAGTAGATAAGGACAGTGAATCCTACTTCTCACTTAGCCACGATACAACTCTATCTCCAAGAAAGAATGCACCACTACTTGTACTTTTCTTGTCATCTACACATCTGGCCCAATCTGCATTTGTGTAGGCACTTAGGGTGAAGTCATTTTTCTTAGGATACCACAATCCATGACCCGGAGTGCCCTTCAAATACCTAAACATCCTCTTCACTGCCATGACATGTGACTCTCTAGGATCTTCTTGAAATCTTGCCACAAGACAGACTGCATGCATGATATCTAGTCTGGTAGCAGTTAGGTATAGTAGTCCTCCAATCATTGATCTATATTTGCTCTGATCAACCTTAGGGGATTCATCATTCTTGCTCAGCTTGCAACCAGTTGTCATGGGGGTACAAACTGGTTTAGAATCTTCCATTCCAAACTTCTTCAACAGTTCCTTGACATACTTTGATTGTGAAATGAAAATGCCCTTATATGTCTGATTAATTTGCAGCCCAAGGAAAATGTTCATCTCTCCACACATTGACATCTCAAATTCTTTTTACATTTCATTTGCAAAGTCCTTACACATACCTTCATTTCCACCGAAGATTATGTCATCCACATAGACCTCAACAATTAGGATTTGATCTTTGCTTGCCTTGATGTACAAGTTACTATCTGTAGACCCTTTACTGAATCCCTACTGCAACAAATACCTGTCTAACCTTGCATACCAAGCTTTGGGAGCTTGCTTTAGTCCATATAATGCCTTCTTCAATTTGTATACCATATCTGGTTTGTCTGACAATTGAAATCCATCTGGTGCTCTATGTATACTTCCTCTTCCAATTCACCATTTAGAAAAGCAGACTTCACATCCATTTGATATATCCTTATGTGCTACATAAGCCAAAAACAACCTAACAACCTCCATTTTTTCCGGGAAAAAGTTTCCTCATAGTCTATTCCTACCACTTGTGAGTACCCCTTACACACAAGTCTTGCCTTATTCCTTACCACTTCTCCATTCTCATTCAACTTGTTCCTGTATACCCACTTAGTTCCAATTACATTCTTATTCTTTGGTCTTGGGACAAGTTCCCAAGTTTGATTCTTCTCAATCTGCATTAGTTCTTCTTCCATAGCCTTAATCCAATACTCATCCTTGCATGCCTCAAACACTATTTTAGGTTCAACTTTGGAAAGTAAACATAGATTTGCATGTTTTTCAGCAGCTCTGCTTCTTGTCAATACACCTTTGCTTTTTTCACCAATGATTTGATCTTCAGTGTGATGCCTTCTCACATATTTAGGAGTTTTAGAAGCTTTTTCTAGAGCTTCTTGTTCTTCAACTTGTACTTCTATTTCTGGAGCTTCTTGCTCTTCAACCTATACTTCTTTTTCTTTAGTTTCTTCTTTTTCTCCACAAGAAAACTCATCTGATTCATATCCATTAATCTCTAAAAACTTCTGTATATCTTCATCAACATTAACATTAGCACTTTCACTAATCTTTCTTAGCCTCTTACTATACCAACAATAAGCTTTTGTTTTGTTAGAGTATCCAAGGAAAATACCTTTATCACATCTTGCATCAAACTTTCCTAGTTCTTCATCTCTTCTTATATAACATTTGCTTCCAAAAACTTTGAAATATTTAGCAGTGGGAGTCCTTCCATACCATATCTTATAGGGAGTCTTTGTGTCATTTGTTTTCACCTATACTCCATTCTGTATGTAGACAACATTATGAATTGCTTCTCTCCAATAGACTTTTGGTAGGTTTTCTTCCTTTATCATTGTCCTTGTAGCTTCTTGAACAGTAACGTTCTTCCTTTCAACCACTCCATTTTGCTCAGGAGTTCTAGGTGCAGAGAGATGCCTCTTTATCCCATGATTCTCACAAAACATGTTAAACTCATTAGAAATAAGCTTTTCACCTCTGTTAGACCTCAAATATTTGATTTTCATATCCAGTTCATTTTCAACCATTGCTTTAAAAGCTTTAAACTTATCTAGGGCTTCTAATTTTTCTTTAAGAAAAGTGACCCAAGTTATTCTAGAGCAATCATCAATAAATAACATGAAATACTTGTCACCTTGGAAACTCCTTACTCTGGTAGGACCACACAGGTTTGTATGCACCAACTTCAATAGTCTGATAGATGACTGATCCTTACTTTTGAAGCTTCTTCTTGTTTTCTTTCCAAGCTGGCATTCCTTACAGACAATAGTAATAGGCTTTGTTAACTTTGATAGATCTCTCACAGGTTGGACTGAACTTATCCTTCCCAGGCTATCAAATTTGATGTGACATAATCTTCTATGTCATAGCCAACTCTCACTTATCTGATTAATAAGGCAATAACTAACACCACCTTTGAGATGATAAACATTTCCACCCATCTTCTTTCTAGCAACAATTACTGTCCCAGAGCTTTTTCTGATCTCACATCCATCATTCTGAAACATAAGATTGTAATCCTTGCTACACATCTATCCAACACTCTGAAAGAGATTATGCTTTAAACTTTTGACATAAAGTACATCATCAGTGTTATGCTTTCCATCAAAGTTGATTGAACCTTTTCCACAAATCTTAGCAGCTTCATCACCACCAAACCTAACTACTCCACCATCAAATTTTTCAAGTTTAATAAACTTACTCTTATCACCTGTCATATGATTTAAGAATCCACTATCAATGACCCAGTCATCCTTTTCACTTCTAGCATGAAAAGGAGATATTACAGTGCCTTTAGGGTTACTACAAGCTTCCAAATTCTTTTCCTTCACACAGCTTCCAGAGTTAGCAGAACCAGTTTCATCTCTTATGGCAATAAATAAGCATTCATTATCATTATCATCCTCAAAGTTAGATTCATCATCAGAAATGCTTGCATAATAATTTTTCTTGAGCATCCTTCCTCCGTTTTCCTTATTCTTAATTCTTAGAGCTCTATCTGGACACCTTGAAGCATAATGACCTATTTTTCCACAATTGAAGCACTTAAAAGGCAACTTACCATTGAACTTACCAGTACCCTTTTTCATCCTTCTCACAAAGTTGGTGTCCACTTCATCAAAGTCTTTCGGTTCTAATTCAACAGTCTTCTCTATTTTACCAGCTTTAAAAGCTATCTCATCTTTTGTAGTTCCACTAGGTGTACCAAACTCTCTTATTTCAAAAGCAGATAGTGTGCCAAGCAACTGATCTTTGGTGAATTTACTCAAGTTTTGTAATTCTTCAATAGAAAAAACCTTATGACTGTAAGCTTTAGGAAGAGTTCTTAGTACCTTCACTATTACTTCTTGATCATCTATATTTCTACCAAGTCCCTTGATTCCATTGACAACTTCGTCCACCTTCTGTAAGTAGCTTGTAATATTTTCATCTTCAGACATACGCATGGTCTCATAAGTGAGCTTCAAATTCTACATTTTATCTTGTTTAACCTTCTCATCTCCTTCATAGACACTTTCCAACCTTTCCAAATCTCATTAGCAGTTTTCAAATTCACAACTTTCACCAACTCAGAATTAATAAGTCCACTTAAGAGAGCATGTTTTTCCTTACCATCTATTTCAGCATCTTTGATTTCATCTTTAGTATTTACACCTTTCTTAGGTATAGTGTAATTGGACTTGATGCATTTCTAGACCTCATAACCAAGAGAAATTAGAAAGGCTTCCATCCTTACCTTCCAAAGTGCATAATCTGATCCATCAAACAAGGGAATATTTTTCTTGTGCGCCATCCCAATCTACCTCAAGCTATTAATCTTTCTTTAGAGGACCCTTGCTTTGATACTAATTGTTGAAGGCATAAGACAAATGAGAGGGTGGGGGTGAATCAGTTGTATCAAAAACTTCAAATCCTCATAAACATAATAAATCCACATCAGTTCATTTAAGCCCTTAATCTGTTATGAAGTTTTAAATATGAAAAGTAGATAATAGAAACTTAAACACATCAACACCATGCACAAGAGAACACTAGATTTTTACGTGGAAAACCATAAAAGGGAAAAACCACAGTGATGATTATCTCACAATATAATGTAGTAACAATATCAAATTACAAAGGCTCATTGCAGGGGACTCACTGCCCATTGAAAAAGAAAGAAGGAAGAAAAGAATGGCTCACTGCCAAGCTTTGAACTGATATAGTTGCATCTAACCTATGCATGAAGTTCAATTCCAATGAAGCTCATTATACACCACAACATACACAACACCTTCCTAGCATCACCGAAAATTGTAGACACCTTCTGCTCACTACATCTGGTAGCCTAACACATGAAAGCCCTTGCTGTCCTAATCAAATTCACATCACAACATCATATCCCCCATTCACACACCCACATCCACAAGTCCTTAACACTTATTTATACCATCATTACCTTTGAAACAATCTTCAAGGTTGGCAACACAATCTCTAAGGTCAAAAAACACACAATATTTGAATTAGGTCTAGACCTAAACATTCCCTGGCACAAGGGAATGAAGGAAAACCACTCTATGCCTTAGTTTGGACCCAAATCTATCTAGGCACACTACACAACACACACATAATCATCAAATCAATTCCTCAATCAGCGCAAACATTCAAGGTCAGCCGAACAATGTAAACATACGAAATTCTTGATCACATGCTTCCACAATCACAACCATAACTTGCAGACCATACACATGGCTTTAACACATCTAGAACCCTCCACAAACATATTTTAAGTCACTTGGAAACCAACAAATTCAGCCACAACAACTTTCACCTGAACACAACAACACTATCGAACTCTGGCACACAATAAATTACTTTCTGGAGCACCAAATTACAAACCTTTTGGAAGGAAGATAGGTAAGATCCTTATGAACACATATCCAGAACTGTAGCACCTGAAACTAATCTGTGGAGGAATGCAGTGTAGAATACTTTCTCTGAGACACCTCTGCACAACTCAGAAACACTATCAAATATTGTTCTCAAATTGGTGAACATAACTTTCACTGTACAACAATTTGGAGCACCAAATTCTAGACTTATCATCTTCATACACTTCTTGACAACATATCCAAACCGTACACTTAGATCTCCAACATAGAAGAAATGCAGAGCAAAAACTCGAACATTATTCTGTAATCTGGAAGACTCTTCAACACATTGTTTTCAATATTAATCAAATTTTCTCAAAAGCACTTGGAAACTCAGTAACAAGAACAATCTACTAACATCATCAACATCTCTACAAGGCATTCGGATCACTTTAACACAACTTAATCAAATAATAAATGCAATATAAGAAGACACATTTGACACCAATGACAACACAAACATGTTGACATCAATGACAACACCGATTAGCACATACTTGCAACACTATCTTCTAATTTTTAGGAGGGCAATCTTCCTTGTTGATGTCAATCATCTAATTTCTTGAATTTACTAGTCCACTTTTGCAATATTTTTCTATGTACCTAAAATTGTTGCAAATATGACATATTATGTTGAAATCAAATAAAGGAGAAAAATAATTTCTACTTGCATAATCACTTCTGCTCATTCTAGATTTGCATTCAATGGCTTTATGACCATACTGATTGCAACTAAAACAATAACTAGAGAAAGCATAATTAAACTTGTTCATGAATGTTTGTCTTGCAGGAGTTGATCTTCTTAATTTTCTTCTTTGAGAGATGATAGGGATGAAATCAACTTCTTCAATTTTCTTACTCTCTTTCTTCATTGGGATTTCTTCATTTGGCACTGTCTTCTCTGAGTTAGTCTTCTTTGTAGGAGAAAAAGATTGTGTGACTTCTTCATTATAGCCTAGACTTGATTTTATGAGTAGAGGTCTCTGAATGTTTATTATATCATCTAGAATTTTAGAGCTCTTTCCAAACTTGATATTTTTATTCAACTGAGAATGTACTTTTTCAACTTCCTTTCTCAGTGAAACAATTTCTTCTTCAAGTTTTAAACACTCATCTGATTTGTCTTTGAGGTCAGTGTTTATGATGTTGGCAATCCTTTTTCCCTCTTCAATTTGAATCTTTAGGCCAACAATCATTTCCTCTAATTCTTTAAACTTTGCCTTTTGTTCTTTGTTTTCTTTCCTTACTAATCCAAAGTCCTCAATAGCATACATAAGTTCATCTTCAAGATCAACTTCACATTCTTCGTCATTAATGACTATCATGTCTTCTTCATCAGGATCATCTTCTACAGGGTTGTCTTCATTTTCCAAAACAACACTCCTTATTTCTATTGCCATGAATTGAGTTTCTTCTCTGTCACTATCTGAGTCACTTTCATTGCTCTCATCAGATGAGTTGCTTATCTCTTTGGAATAGAGGCTTTTCTTATGTTTGTGAAAGATCCTCTTTTCATGTTTGCCTTTCTTGTGGCTCTTTTTATGTTGATAATGTTTTGCCATGTTATGCTCTCCTTCCTCATTGCTACTTTCACTTTTGGCCTGGAGACACTTAGCAACAAAATGACCAATTTTATCACAATTAAAGCATTTGAAAGGTAACTTACCTTTGTACTTGTCGGAACCCTTCTTCACCTTTCTCAAAAAGTTGGCTTCCTCATTGTGAGACCCATTACTTGGTTCAGATGCATCATTCTTTTCTTTCTTAGATGCTTTGAATGCATCTTCCTTCTTAGATATCTCCTTACTCACATTCCTCATTTCATAAATAGTGAGAGATCCATATAATTCATCCATTGTAAATTTATTCAGGTCTCTAGCTTCTTCAATGGCAAAAACTTTTGAATCATACCTTTGGGGAAGGGATCTTAGGACCTTCTTCACAATCATTGTGTGTTTCATTTCTTTACCAAGTCCTCTGATAGCATTGATAATTTCATCCACCTAGAGTAGATAGTCAACAATATTTTCTTCTTCCTTCATCTTCAAACTTTCAAACTTGCCTTTGTAGGTCTATAGCTTAGCTTCTTTCACCTTATCATCACCTTCATAAATGTTATGAAGCTTTTTCCAAATATCCTGAGTAGACTTGTAGTGCATCACTTTCATGGATTTAGTGTTTGTCAATCCACCTAGAATTACATTCTTAGCTTTAGCATTGTTCTCACATGCCTTCTTATCAGCTTGATCTATTGGAGGAGTTGCAGGAGTAGTATAACTATTCACAACAAATTTTCATACATCAAACCCTAATGAGGTTAGATAGGCTTCCATTCTTATACTCTAGAATGCATAGTTTGATCCATCAAATAGAGGTGCCTTGTTTGCATATGATACTTCCTGACTTGCCATGTGTTCTAATCCAAGATCCACCTTTAGCTATTAGGCTACATCAAGGAACTTAGCTCTGATACCAATTGTTAGAACACATAGATATACTGAGAGGGGGTGAACCAATATATACCAATTTTTACTTCAATTCTATTGCAACAACATAATCTTTACCACATCAATCAAATTAAGAAATAGTTATGCAATCATAAGCATATCCACACATCCACACAAGAGAACACAACACCATATTTTACGTGGAAACCCAAGAAGGGAAAAATCACAGTGAGAAAGATGCTTGGATCTACTATCTAAATCCAGCCTCATAAAGAAAATGATTATTACAATATGATTTGAAGGTACCAACCTTCAGAAGACACCAATCGTCTAGCCAATACAAAGTTTATGGGCACCAACCCAAAGGAGACTGCTATCCCCTAAACTGAGCACCAACCTAGATAAAGAGAGGCACTAACCTTAAAAGGATCAAGAGGCACCAACCTTTGGAATCTTTGAAATGATTACAAGAAAAATGATATTATGTACTTTTACACCCTATAATCATCACCTCTGCTATGAATGATAAATCATGATTTGCACAAACAGAGTTACCATCCAACTACAAAACTTCATTGTTACACTTCTCAACCCTTCTATACTATAATTCAAAACAAAACAATATATTCTTTCAAACTTGGATACATATTGTGTGACACTCGAATTATCTTCTATTCTTATCCTTCGCACTCAATTTACATTCACCTATATATTCACACTATTTCACTTTGATACTCACATATCCAGACACACTCAAAAAATAAATACTGATCTGCTTTATATATCAACCTGTACAATATAATCCTTATTGTCAGTTGCATTGAATTTAAACATTCTCCAAATTTGGCCTGTATATTTTGAATTTTTAATGTATACATTTCATAGGGTTGGCCTTATAATTTGAAATGTTTTAGATTGACCCCAAAATGAAATTCCCACACATTATTGTAATGGCGCCAATATTTAAATCTTTGATTTGCATTATTGTTAACCCATCTCACCAAGTGGGCCACCTTGAGGTTATTTAATGAGGTTTTGTACTTAATCCTTAAGTTAACCTCAATCATATATTTAAATATTTAATTTAAATATATTACATCTTCGTATTGTTACCTCCATGAACTTAACCTTCAACGCCTTTATTGATAAAAGTTAACTTCCACGAACCTTGGACTCAAAAGCTTTTATTAGCAAAAGTTGCTTTCCACGAACTTTGGATGCTTCTTCATTCACTATTAGAAAAACAAGCGAGCCGCATACCACCTTTCAAACAACCTTATCAGCAAAAATTAACTTCCACAAACTTTGACTTGAAGTTCTCCTTTATCACCAAATCGGCAAATCAACAAACTTAACTTTCCACGAAATTTGACTCTAAGTTCTCCTTTATCACCAAATCGGCGAATCAGAAAACTTAGAAACTTGTGAACCAGTCAACTCTCCCTTTGTTGAGTTTATGAACCTAGTGATTTGCCGACTAAAGGCAGAAATCATTCCTTAGAAGTTTTTGGATCTTTTGACATCAATGACAGTATTTCCAACACTTTGCTATGTTGAATGTTTCATAAATCTAATTTTAAGTTGTTGTAACTCATCATATGTGTCATATTTGTTTAAATTAGAAAGCAAGAACATTCATGCATTCATCTTCTCTTTAAAATTTGAAAGCAATAGCGTAAAAAAAATCTCTAGTTGCATACGTCATTAGATACTTGTGCATCTTAAACGAAGAAAAGTTCTCTAAATCTTTGTTGCATTTAAGTGGATAAATCATATAGAAACTCCTTTTGCACATACTACACATCTTACATTTGCAAGACTTAGTTGTTGTGGTTGCCAAGAATATCACATTTTTGAAAAAACTTGCTTCTCTTGCACTTTTAGGTCTTGGATTACAACCTTACTTTGATATTGGTTGTACCTAATTAATGAATTGTACATTGTCATTCCATATCATATTTACATATAGCATACAAGTCATTTCATTATGGCCTCTTCTTGTTTTTCCTCTTTGGAATCTTTGCATGTATATATCATAGATTTTGATTTTTTTTCTAAATTCATTAATATGCATACTTATGTTTTAGATCATATAGCATTAATGTATGATATTGATATTTCTATATGTTCTGGATATATGATCCTTTGTTATATATCCGATTTTACTAGCTTCATGACTCTCATGGGTGAATATCCTTCCATATTAGAGGACTGTGCTAATTTCATCTCCATGAATTGTCATGAGAAAGATGATGGTGATAGTTCTTCTAATTATACTACAAGCCATGATAATTCCATGTCTATTCCCATGGATCTCCTCTCCAATACATATGATAGTGACCTAGCTTTGCCTATGTCACCCTATGAGTTAGATCCCTCTCCCAAAATTGTTCCCACTTGTGAGGATATTCTGGCATAAGAGGATGAAATCATTGATACATTTCTTAACATCACTCTACCCTCTCTTCATTCTAATTCTCTCCCTTCAAAGGATGAAGCATTAGTGGATGAAGAGCCTTATCTTACAAAGGATCCTCCATGGGTAGATACCGGGCATTCATCTCATCATTTTAAATCTTGTATTTCTCAAAAAATAACAATGTCAATTCTATCATCGTTAAAAGCTTATTCCGCCCACTAAGGAGATAGTGAATAAGTGCAATAATGTTCATAAATTCATTGTGCATGAGACACCTAATCCTCCTCCTTTATCTAAACCTATGATTATGGTTCAAGGTGTTCCAAAACCATCTCGACCTCCTGGTTACTTTCTCAATATTGCAAAGCAAATCACTAAAAGGAATCAAGGTGTTCAAAATGTGTCGCAACAACCTCACTATGTGGTTGCTCAGACATACAACACCCACAATAACAAACAAAGTAAGCAAGCACCGAGTGTGCCCACTTCTCTTCCACCTTCTCAACCTATTCGTCCTCAAGCACCTCGTCTTCATCAACATATTGGTAAAGAATACGATCTTGTCAAGCAGTTTTGTGCTACTCTGGCTAAGATCTCTCTATGGGATTTAATACAAACATCGCCTACATACCATAGAATGCTCCAAGAGGCCCTACAAAAGGTAGTTATTCCACCTTCTATTAGATAGAATGATGTAGCATCTCTATTTAGTTGTATGCATGCAACAACATCAGATATCTTATTTCAACAACATGAATTACCTCCCATAGAGGTGCAAAACCAATATGAACCTCTTATGATATTTGTCATTATTAATAAAATGAGAGTAAGATGCACTATGATTGATGGCGGATCAGGTCTTAATGTTTGTGGAATAGACTTGTTACACAAAATCAATGTTGATACATCTCTCATTAAGCCAGATAAACTCATCATTCGTGGCTTTGATAATGTTAGTAAGCAATCACTAGGTAAAATCACTTTAAATGTTAAGGCTAGACCTATGACATTGCCTACCCTTATTCATGTCATGCCTAATTCTCTTTTATACAATCTTCTTCTTGGTAGACCATGGATTCATGCCATGGGGGCAGTCCCATCTACCCTTTATCGTTCAATAAAGTTCATTTTTGAAAACAAGCTACATACAATTGAAGTTGATCCGATTCTAGAAATTTTCTTACAAATGGAAGAGAGATATAAAATTCCTCTAAGTAATTTGATCCCTTCCTTAACAAAAACTAAACCACTATCCCCCGTGACTAACAACAGTGTTGGTCAGGATAGTGTCAATCCTTTGAATGCGTTCTTTGGTAATGATTGGAGTTCATTAGATTTTACACCCTCCTTTGTGGGTGAATATAAAATTTCACCCTCACACCCAAAAACCTTGAAGGTAAATGAAATTTCTTCAACACAATTTGATGCTCCTAACAAACTTAAACTCAAGAGTAATAATGATGGAACTTTTCATATTGACAAAGATCCACTTTCTTCTAAAAAAGTGGTAACCATTTGTGATAAAGTATCATCTCAATCTAATGAATCATCTTCTTCTAATACATCTCTTGGTAATGACGAGGCCCCTTTAATAGATTTCAACCCCCATGGGCTTGTTGAAACAAAGGTTGACCCTCCTCACCATGATAAAAAGAATGATCCTTCTCCATCTTCTTCAACACATGATTACAGTTCTCATTTCAACAAAGATAGTCATATGAATTTTCCTCATCCTTTGGACTTGGAGATGCGTTATGGGCTTCAATTCAAAATTATTTCAAAACAAGGATACAATGGAAATGGGTTAGGATGCAAAGAACAAGGAATTAAGGAACCTATGGAACTAACACCACACTTGTCTAAAGTAGGTTTAGGTTTCTGGCCTTCTCCTACATTCTCTCCACCATCTTCACAACAACGAGGGTTGTTTCCTATACCTATATCTTCTCTTCTATCTCAACAAGAGTGTATGTTTCCAAGTCTACTCAAAGACTACATAATTACTCTTTCTCCTCCAACACACAAAAAGATTCAAAAAAATAATCATTCAACACCTCATTATTGTGCATACCATCAAGTACTTGGCTATTCCACTAAAAAATGCCGATTCTTGGGTGACAAAATTCAACAAATTTGAACAATGTATGGCTCTGGCACTCTTCACCATGATTGATGTAGTCCCAAGAGTAGTTTTTCCTTCATCCATTTTATCATAAGCAAGTTGGGGGAGGACGATTTGTTATAGACCAACTCGCAAGTGTGGTCCCTCTTCATTTTTTGTTATGCTTGTATGTATTGTTATCCCCATGTTGTGATGTTGTGGTTCTCACTTGATACACTTGTTAGCACAAAGGTACAAGGAGTAAGAATGTGTTTTGTCATTCCTCTATATGTATCTTCTTTCTTCTATATGTCGTGATATACAATTGTGTTATTTTTCTTGGATGACCTAGCATCCTTTCATGATTGAATTTCTATGTACTCTACTTTCATGTGATCTTTCCTCCATCATCTTTGTAAGTTATGATGTTTTATGCATGTGGCACCTTGTTACAATGCTCATCATCATACCATGACTACACAAGCCACTATGTATCATGCCTATAAGCATTGCCTTGGTTTGTTCATCCTGGGGGCAACCCCTTGTCGTGATGTAGCTTTTGAAAACACATATCATTTCGGCATGTCCTTTTAGAAATCTCTCGTGCCTATTTTATATTTCATCCTCACCTTACCTTAAAGGCAATTGCTCCTTGATGGAGTTAGCAATCACTTTAAGGTGGGGGCATGTAAGGAAAGCACAGGTGCGGAATATAGCTTCCCTAATGTCAATTCAAAGGGTATAATGCAAAGAGGTAACGTTTAATTCAAATACAAAGATGAACACACCAAAAAGTAAAAAATAAACATACAAGACAATAGAGAACAACACCAGATGTACGTGGGAAAACCCTTTCGGGTAAAAAACCAACCACCACAAGACAGACAATCTTTATTTACAATAAGCTTAGAAAAGTTACAGTAAAGATCCCAGCCTTCTCGCTCAGGTATCATGTCATGCCCACATTTCCCATGTGGTCACGACACACAACACACATGTCATGTCCATATTTGCCATGTGGTCATGACACGAATTGTGAAAAACTTTTCTTCCTATCCCTAGGAACACCCTCGCACATGTCTGCATGCTTGGTTGCATTACGCCTAAGGCGTAAACATGTCAACGTAACCGCAAAGGTGAAGGCCGTCTAGGGGGTATGCGACACGTAGGTGTCACTTCTAGGGTTAGACTGATTTAATCTAAACCCTAAGTTACCTAGGTGAAGATGATTTCGTCAGCATCAAACCCTATCTTAACTCAGATTGAAAAGTGACAAAGCAACATGGTAAGATGGCATGTGATTCAAGTGGGAAGATGGAATGAAGTGGATGAAAACATCGCATAAAATATAACCCTAGGAATCTAGCAAAATTCCGGTAGCATAATGCTAAATGCAAAATAAAATTTAAAATAAGACACCAATGAAATCCTAAATAAAATTTAAAAGTAATTAAACTAAACAAAATTTAAGGATGAATTCAAAACGATGTAAAGTTACAATTAAAATTAAAATAAATGACAAACGTCAAATAAATCAAAAAGGAAGGGTTGAGTCCGTTACTAAATATAATCATATTTAGTAACTAACTCGAATAATTAAATAGATAAGATAGGAGAGTTTAAATAACTCATCCTGTAAAATAATAATAAAAAAAATAGTACAATAATTTAAAACAGTATAAACCCTCCCAAGAGGATGAAATTAAAAAAAAACCCATTTAAGTGAATTTAAAAAAAAACATGGGAAAGAACATTACTCCATCCCAACAGAAATAAAATTAAATCCTAAATTACATTAGAAAGCACAAGGACATAAAATAAATTTGCAAACCCCCATTAAAATTCAAACAAATCCCAAGGATCCCCAAATCAAAAGAAAATGAACAAAAGGCAGAAAAAAAGATATAAAAGAAAAATTATCTCCTCTTAAAGAAAATAATTCTCTCACAATTAAATTATCCTCACAAATGCCCTCCAGCTAAAATAGAGGCAAACCTCAATGTATTTTATTTAAATCTCTAAATACGGTTGCCCTAATTACCAATTTAACACTAAGTGTTCAAGTGAAAACCCTATTCTTATTTTCTAAGTCTTCTCCATTGCCCTAATTTTCTTCTATTGTTCTCTCTTGTTTTATTTTTTATTTTCTAAGTTTGTTTTGTCTCTCTATTTTGGTTTTGTTTTTTTTTTAATGGTGCAGGTTAGGGTTTCAAGCTCCCATGGAGGCCATTGATTTCCTTTTGTGCTCTACAACCTCCACAGAGGTATTTACAGGAGATTTAGAAACAATGAAAACATTCATCTATATGTAAAGTATTTAGGGAGAGTCATTAATAAATATTTATATGCCTAAAAAAAACTGATGCTGTTGAGTTTATGTGAGCAGGTGTAATGGTAGAAGAGGGGGCCGATGGTGGTAGCGCACTGCGTGGTAGTGGAAGACAGAGGCAGCGGCGGAATAACCAGTAAGGGCGGAGGTGCTGGCGCTGAGGGTGTCGTTGGGCAGGAAGTGGGGAGGTTGTGGCCGTGGGAGTTGTAGTTTTGGGGCGGCGGAAGCTTCGCGGGAGGCAGGGTTTGTAGGCTCCGGCGGTGGGGGGACTGTGTCAACGGTGATGGGGTGTCAGGGAGGTGGTGCCTCCACCACACCCCTCTTAGTTTTTTTTTGTAGTTTGGGACGGTGGGCAGCACCCACAGTCCCTCCCTTATATTTTTTTTTTCTTTTTTTTTTGTTTCTTTTTTTTTTTCTATTTTTTTTGTAGTATATAACATATAGTATTTATATATATATATATGTGTGATGTTTCAGAACTATGTCCTTTCCCTCTCTTTTTTTTTTTCTGTAAATAATAAATATAGTATATATATATATATTTATATATATATATATACGCATGTATATATTTATATATATTTATCTATATATATAATTTTCCAAAAATAAATCTTTTTCTCTCCTTTTGTTTTTTTTTAACAGCATAAAATGTATACAGAATATATTATCTCTTTTGTTTTGACAGCAATAAGGTAGGAGGCTAAATGTCATAAAATTTTTAGATAGCTTTCTTTTCTTTTTCACCAATAACCATTAGTAATATAACAGTCCAATAATCGATAGAAAACTAATAAATTATTCTCTTCCTTTCCTTTGCATTCACTAAAATTCTTCAAAAAACTTTCATATGGATATATTTTTTTTGTAAAGATTAATGACAGATTTGTAAAATACATTTTCTCTTTCTTTCATCTACAACAAAATCTAGACAGCGACCTGACAACTTTTGCTTATTTTTTTTTTAAGATTAATAACAGAAATTCAAATAACATCTTCCATATTTTTTTTTGTAGAAAAGATAATGGTAGAAAACTATTTGTATCTTCACAAACATTTCACAACTTCACAGCTCCATAAAAATAGAAGTAAACAGCATTAAATTAAAATGACAGAAATATAAATAACTTTTCTCATACATTGCTCAAACTTCACAAATGAGGGAATAGACAGCTTTAATTAAAATAAACAGAAGTTTACATTACATCAAAAATCACAGCCAACTCCATGGCAAATATCTTAGCAGCCTCCTACAACATTACAACACAATAAGGCCAAAATGGCCATGGCTCCAACAACCATTAAAACACTACAACACCACACAAGAGAAGCTCTCAACCACTTCATTTTTCCACTCTCATCCTGCAATAAACACAACAACAAGAACAAAACCAACCACTTCGAAAGCTCTCCTCCCTACCGTAGACCCGCAAGTGGGTCACCCCCGAGCTGGGGAGGTAGGGATTCACACAGGTAATCATTCCACAACAAAAATCAATCATAATAACACAAAAACAGCCAATAGGTTTAACACAAAACTCAACCCATAAAAATGAGTTGGTGAGGGTAGGGAATGGACCCCTCAACTTCAAAGGGCTCCCAAATGATAAAATGTCAAGCTCATGGCCTCAAGCCAAATAAAAATCTCCAAACACCACTCTCCACAATATCACAAAAATGACCTCCATGGCACTCTTGCCATTCATTAACCTTCTTAACACAATAAAAGCCCTCAAGGCATAAATACATAGTGTGGGAGAGACCTCAAGGAGGTTCCTTTCCCCTACCCATACAAGTTGAGCATTACCTCCATTGGAGGTGCTCTCACCATAACTCCCATCCCAACAAAACAAAACAATGCAACAACAAAACAACCAAAAAAAACTATAACACAACACATTAAAATAAGCTAGGGTGAGAAAACAAGTAAGAGGCCTACCTTCAAAGCCCTTATGATGGAAGCAAGTTGGTGAAGAGCTCCAAGCCTTCCCAAGCCTTCCAATCCTTCAAGCAATCCTCTAACTCTCCCAAACTCCTCCAAAAATAGCAAATAAGAATAAAATTGAAGAACCCCACACTCCTCAACAAGAGGAGATAATATAGGCCATGAATTTGGCCTTGAGGAATGAGAAGGTGACACTTATCACCTTCTCCTTCCTCCTCCCACGCCACTTGCAAGGGAGAGGAAGTGTGAGGATGACAAGTTTCATCCCCTCATTCCCTCTCAATCCTCACCTTATCCACTTGTGCTCTCACACATGTGTGAGAGGACAAGTGGTGAGGTGGCAACTCCACTCACACCCACAAGAGGATAAGGGATGCCATATGGCATCCTCCTATTCTCTCAAGAAGCCATCTTCCTCCAAGATGCCCTCACACGTGTGTGAGAGTCTTGGGGGAAGCTCCCACACACTTGGGAGTCTTGGAGACCTCCCAAGTCTTCCTTGGGAAAAGGGTTCCCAAACTTTGGGAAGGGAGATGAGTCTTTCCCAAGACATGACTCATCTCCCACTTCCCTTATTTCAAATTTTCGTCACTTTTAATTAACCAAGGTTTAGAGTGACCAAACTTGAGTCAAATCTAGGGTTAGATAGTCCAAGTTGACCCTAGACTCAAGGGTAACCACCTAGGGTAGCTTTTGGGACTCTAGGGTTCACAAAGGGGGTTAAAAATCACATTTAAATGGCCTCAAAATAAAATAAATACCAAGTGGTGTAAATCAAGTAAAATTATACAACACTCATTATTAAATAAATAGACAAGGGGTACTAAGGCCGAAATAATAAAAATTAAATCAATTACTTAAATCAACATTCAAATTCAAACGTGATCTTTATCCTTCTTGGGAATGGATCAGATTTACAGGGGATAACATAGTGTGAATTCTACCTCCGATTTTCCCATGGCTAGGGAATGTGAAACCTGCACATCTCGATCAAGTGTCATTCATATCATGGAAATCATAGCCGAAGCAACTGGAATTAAATTCACGCAATTCAAATACATCAATAATCATCAATACATAACTCCAATATAAACTGCATTTTAAATCATGTCATATAGTCGACATCACATAATTAATTAGAAACTCATCACTAAATATCATCTATTATATCCCATGTGTCAAATCACAAAATATCATCCACTATGATCGAATCAAATCACATATGTCAAATCAAATTCCTATCATAATCAGGAGATAAAACATCAAGTCTGCATAATGAAGCATAGTCACTAATGACTGATAATGTCAACACAAAATAGCATAATTGATCAAAATAAGGGAGGTGAAATAATCATCCTCACATCCTCCCCCCCTAAGACTGAACTTCCTCCTAGAAGTCATCAAAAAGGTGAGGATAGAGTGCCCTCAAACTAGTTGCATCCTCCCAAGTCACTATGACCTCGTCATATCGATCCCACTGGACCTAACCTGGTCCAGCTCTCGACCTCGAAGGCCTAGCGTCTGACGAGCCAATATGCGAATTGGCTTCAAAGCCAATTATCCGTCTGCCTCTACCTGTAAAGCACTCCAGTCCAGCATATGAGACAAATCAGATATATATCGCCTCAAAACAGAAATATGAAAGACATCGTGGATACGTGACAGGATAGGTGGCAACGCTAGACGATAGGCAACTGGTCCTATCCGCTCCAAAATCTCAAAGGGTCCTATAAACTACAGTGCGAGCTTAGAGCCCTTTCCATAATGGATAAGACTCTTGTGTGGCTGCACTCTAAGGAATACCCTGTCACCCACTGAGAAGCTCTGATCAATCCTCTTAGCATTGGCATACTTCTTCTGCCTATCTTGTGCCTCTTGTAACCTCTGTCTAATCAGTGTGACCTACTGCTCCATATCCTGTACAAGCTCTGGACCAATGGCAACTCTGTCCTCTATCCAATCCCAACTCAATGGTGTCCTGCACGGTCTGCCGTATAAAGCCTGAAAGGGAGGCATACCCAACGAGCTGTGATGCCCATTATTGTAGGCAAACTCAACCAGATACAGATACTCCTCCCATCTAGACTGATGGTCCATAACATACATTCGAAGCATGTCCTCCAACACCTGATTCACTCACTCTGTCTGTCCATCTATCTCGAGATGATAAGCGGAGCTAAAATTGAGCTATGTGCCTAATGCTTGCTGTAAGGCTCTCTAGAATGTTGAAGTGAAAACAAAATCTCTATCTGAAATGATGCGACGAGGTACTCCATGTAGTCTCACAATATCATCCAAGAATACTCTCGCCACTACTGGCACATTGTACATTGTGCGTACAGGTCAAGTGCACTGCTTTGGTCAACTTGTCAACTATCACTATGATGGCATCATGGCGACGTGAAGATATAGGAAGACCAACAATGAAATCCATGGAAATGGTGTCCCATTTCCACTCAGGTATATCATGTGGGTATAGAAGTCCTGCTGGATGCTGATGCTCGGCCTTGACCCTCTGGCACTCAAGGCATCGAGCAACAAACTCTGCTATGTCTCGTCTCATACCTGCCCAATGGTACAGCTGTCATAAATCGGCATGCATCTTCTTCACCCCCAGATGTGCTGCATATGGTGCTCTGTGAGCCTTAGATAACACTACAGTACGTAGGTCACCTGCGCGGGGTACATAGATGCGCTGTCGATGACGAAGTAAACCATTTGCCTCAAGTGAATACCCTACAAACTTGCCCACAAGGGCCCTCTGTGCACTGATCTCTTGCTGCACCTCTAGATACCACTCATCCTCTGGCAAATGCTGAATAATGCAATCCCTCAAGTCCACACTCAGAGTCAAGGTCAAGAGCTCGTGGCACCTCCAACTCAATGCATTAGCAACCACATTCTCCTTCCCTTTGATGTACTAGACATCAAAGTCATACTTGCAGAGGAACTCCATCCAACACCGCTGACAGGCGTTTAGATTCAGCTGTGTAAAGATGTACTAAAGGCTATGATGATCAGAATGGAGCTCAAAGCAACGACCCAATAAGAAATGTCTCTAATGAACTAGAGCATGAACTACTACTGCTAACTCCAAGTCGTGCGTGGGGTAGTTTAGCTCATGGGTCTTGAGCTTTCACGACTCATACACGATCGCTCTACCACCCTGCATAAGTACAACTCCCAATCCCTCAAGTGATGCATCAGTGCAAACCATAAAATCTGCTGCAATATCAGGAACTACTAAAATAGGAGTGCTGGTAAGACGCTCCTTGAGGACCCCGAAGGCCCTCTCACACTGCTTAGTCCAAAGAAAGCCCTTCCCTTTCTACTGAAGGGAAGTGATGGAGTGTGCAATCTGAGAAAAACCCTCAACAAAGTGATGGTAATAACCAGCTAACCCCATAAAACTCCTGACCTCTGTCACACTAGTGGGTGCTGGCCAATCCCCGATAGCCTTAATCTTCGATGGATCTACTAAGATTCCATCATCAGATAGGATATGCCCTAGATACTAAACCTCTGTCCTAAAAAATGCACACTTCGCCAAGTTCCCATAAAGATTCTTCTCATGCAAACACTGTAGAACCTGACGAAGGTGCTCCTCATGCTCCTCCTCGGTCCGTGAATAGGTCAAAATGTCATCGAGAAAAATGATCACGAACAGATCCAAATAGGTACGAAACACCCCGTTCATGAGACTCATGAACACTGCAGGGGCGTTCGTCAAGCTGAAGGGAACCACTGTGAACTCATAGTGGCCATAACGAGTCCGGAAGGTGGTCTTATGGATATCCACCTCTGTGATACGTAGCTGATGATAACCAGACTTCAGGTCAATCTTAGAGAACACCTTGGCTCCCTACATTTGATGAAAAAGATCGTCAATCCTGGGTAGAGGATAACAGTTCTTCACCGTCACCTTATTCAACTGCCTGTAGTCCATACACAAACAAAGAGACCCATCCTTCTTCTTCATGAAGATGACAGGAGCGCCCCAAGGTGAAACGCTCGGTCAGATGTGCCCCTTCTTGAGCAAGTCCTCCAACTGTAACTTGAGCTCAGTGAGCTCATGAGTGGTCATCCTGTAGGGTACACGAGACACTGGCTCGGCGCCCAGCACTAAGTCTATGTGAAAGTCTACCTCACGTCATGGTGGCATCCCTAGTAACTCTGTTGGAAACACATCGACAAACTCTCTAAGGATGGGATGATCATCCAAAGATGTCTCAAGCTCGTCATCTGATCTGTCGCTCACTGTGATGGTGAACATCTGACACCCCTTCCGCATGCAGCGCTTAAGCTACTGAGCGGATATCATACGCACTGTTGTGGGCTTCTGCATGCCCACAATCTCAACTGATGTGCCGTGATCATCTAAATAGCCGATCACCTTTCGGCGACAATTTAGTTTGGCTCGATGAGCTGCAAGCCAATCCATACCCAACACCACATCATAGGATCCTAATGTCATGACTCTAAGGTTGCAAACTATGGTAAAGGGTACCAAAGCAATCTCACAGTCGTGGACTAAGGCATCTACTGTCAGTTTGGCACCTGATGCCAACTCAACCACCCACCTATCACCCTGCCTAGAGGCCACCAGCCTGCAACGCTCCACTAACGATGGAGATATGAATGAATCAGTAGCACCAGAATCAAAGAGAATAGAAATGGGGTTACCCCCAATCATACCTGATGTCTTAATCACTGACGCCTAAAAATCCACCGGGCATTTATCAACCGCTGCAAACATACGGTGGGATCTACCCACATCACCCACAGTCTGCTCGGATCCTCCTGCACGAGGCTGTGCCCCTGCTGTAAAACCCTGTGGACACTCTCTAGCTAGGTGTCCAGCTCCACCACAAACATAACAAGGGCCCCTAGCCTGAACCTGTCCAGTCTGAGTCCTACTCGACTGCTACTGCCCTGATCTACCAGTAGACCCCTGCAAGCCCCTATAAGACTGCTGCGACCTCGCGAGTCCCGCAGGTGGTCCTTGCTACCTTTGATCTTTGTGTGGGCCCTGCTATTGCCAACCTCTATTATGTCCCCCATGTGACCTCTGCTGTGTCATAGCTCTCTGCTGCTGCTGCTATGGGGGCCTAGGAGGTAAAGGTACGGAACTGAATCCTCCTCTATGAGGTGTCTGTGAGGGTCTACATAAACTCTACTGATGCTGCTGCTGTCCCGATCCTAAAACTGAGGACGTGAACCCTGCCCTCATCCCTGAATCTCCTCAGTGATGTATGTCTTCTCGGTAGCATCACTCAAAGTCTGGGGGTCTGCCATCCAAACAGGCCCTGCTATACTGTGGTTCAGTCCTTTGATAAACTTATGCACCAGGAGTTTCTCATCGTGGAGATACTTTGCATATCTAGAAAACTCTATAAACCTTCCCTCATACTAAGCCACTGTAAGACCCCTCTGCTATAGGTCATGGAACTCATCTATACGACGCTGTCTATAATGGTCTGATAAGTAGCGCACATTGAAGCGCTTAATGAAGGTCTCCCATGTAAGGGTGTCTAAAGAAAGCTGACACTTGCACTCCTCAGTGCGTCACTAGGTAGTTGCCGCATCTCGCAGCAAGTGTACTGCCACACGGGCCTTTGTGTTGCCCTTGTAAGGATGCAACACGAAACATCTATCTAAACTCATAAGCCAGGCCTCTACCTCGGCTCCCTCTGTGGTCTCGATGAATGTAGGAGGGTTCAACCTCAATATATCCCTAATAGGGTCTCCTCTGTCTCTAGGCCTCCTGATAGGCTCATCTGTATAGTAGTCATAAGGCCTGTGACCAAAGTGCTCTACCCGTATTGCCTCGTCATATCTAGCATGACGTGAAGGACTCCTGCTACAGGCCCTGTCCGCCGAACCAACCTCCTCTGTCTCTGGCAACTTGACATAAGGCTCCACACGTGGTGCCCCTCGCGGCTCTACGCAAGGCTCTACACGTGGCTCAACACAGGACTCAGCTCGTGGTTCCACGCGTGGCTCCTCTCGCAGATCCTCGCGGGGCTCGACACATGGCTCTATGCGTGGCTCAACTACAACCGGTGGAAGCCTATCTAGAACTGCCTGCAAGGCCTACAAAATCTGTGGCCCAATATCTGGTATGGCCGGTGGTGCCTGCGGTATCTGTGGAACTGGCTGTGCCTGTGGGATTGGCTGATCCGGCCCCTCAGCTGAAGAGTCAGTGTGCACCTCAGCAGGTGGAGTGCGGCGAGACTATGCTCACCAAACTCGTCAGAGAGGCATCCTACAAAAACAAGGTATCCACAAATTAGTCTAAGTTGTGGAAATAAAATGTGCCCAAAACAAGCCCAGTGTTTAAACTTAGGCTCTGATACCAAATGTCATGCCCGCATTTCCCATGCGGTCACAACACACAACACACGTGTCATGTCCACATTTGCCATGTGGTCATGACACAAATTGCGAAAAACTTTTCTTCCTATCCCTAGGAACCCCCTCGCACGCGTCTGCGTGCTTGGTGGCATTACGCCTAAGGCGTAAACATGTCAACGTAACCGCAAAGGTGAAGGCCGTCTAGGGGGTATACGACACGTAGGTGTCGCTTCTAGGGTTAGACTGATTTAATTTGAACCCTAAGTTACCTAGGTGAAGATGATTTCGTCAGCAACAGTACCCTATCTTAACTCAGATCAAAAAGTGACAAAGCAACATGGTAAGATGGCGTGTGATTCAAGTGGGAAGATGGAATGAAGTGGATGAAAACATCGCATAAAATATAACCCTAGGAATCTAGTAAAATTCTGGTAGCATAACGCTAAACGCAAAATAAAATTTAAAATAAGACACCAATGAAATCCTAAATAAAATTTAAAAGTAATTAAACTAAACAGAATTTAAGGACGAATTCAAAACGATGTAAAGTAACAATTAAAATTAAAATATATGACAAACGTCAAATAAATCAAAAAGGAAGGGTTAAGTCCATTACTAAATATAATCATATTTAGTAACTAATTCGAATAATTAAATAGATAAGATAGGAGAGTTTAAATAACTCATCTTGTAAAATAATAATAAAAAAAATAGTACAATAATTTAAAACAGTATAAACCCTCCCAAGAGGATGAAATAAAAAAAAAACCCATTTAAGTGAATTTAAAAAAAAACATGGGAAAGAACATTACTCCATCCCAACAGAAATAAAATTAAATCCTAAATTACATTAGAAAGCACAAGGACATAAAATAAATTTGCAAACCCCCATTAAAATTCAAACAAATCCCAAGGATCCCCAAATCAAAAGAAAATGAACAAAAGGCAGAAAAAAAGATATAAAAGAAAAATCATCTCCTCCCAAAGAAAATAATTCTCTCACAATTAAATTATCCTCACAAATGCCCTCCAGCTAAAATAGAGGCAAACCTCAATGTATTTTATTTAAATCTCTAAATATGGTTGCCCTAATTACCAATTTAACACTAAGTGTTCAAGTGAAAACCCTATTCTTATTTTCTAAGTCTTCTCCATTGCCCTAATTTTCTTCTATTGTTCTCTCTTGTTTTATTTTCTATTTTCTAAGTTTGTTTTGTCTCTCTATTTTGGTTTTTTTTTTTTGAATGGTGCAGGTTAGGGTTTCAAGCTCCCATGGAGGCCATTGATTTCCTTTTGTGCTCTACAACCTCCACGGAGGTATTTACAGGAGCTTTAGAAAAAATGAAAACATTCATCTATATGTAAAGTATTTAGGGAGAGTCATTAATAAATATTTATATGCCTAAAAAAAACCTAATGGTGTTGAGTTTATGTGAGCAGGTGTAATGGCAGAAGAGGGGGCCGATGGTGGCGGCGCACTGCGTGGTAGCGGAAGACAGCGGCGGCGGCGGAATAACTAGCAAGGGCGGAGGTGCTGGCGTTGAGGGTGTCGTTGGGTAGGAAGTGGGGAGGCTATGGCCGCAGGAGTTGTAGTTTTGGGGTGGCGGAAGCTTCGCGGGAGGCAGGGTTTGTAGGCTATGGCCGCAAGAGTTGTAGTTTTGGGGTCGCAGAAGCTTCGCGGGAGGCAGGGTTTGTAGGCTCCAGCGGCGGGGGGGCTGTGTCAACGGTGATGGGTGTGGGGGAGGCGGTGCCTCCACCACATCCCTCTTAGTTTTTTTTGTAGTATGGGACTGTGGGCAGTGCCCACAGTCCCTCCCTTATATATAGTATTTAAATATATATATATATATTTATATATAAAAATATATAGACATGTATATATTTATATATATGTGTGATTTTCTAGAACTATGTCCTTTTCGTCTCTTTTTTTTTCTATAAATAATAAATATAGTATTTATATATATATATATATATATATATATTTATATATATATATTTATTTATATATAAATATATATATGCATGTATATATTTATATATATTTATCTATATATATAATTTTCCAGAAATAAATCTTTTTCTCTCCTTTTGCTTTTTTTTAACAGCATAAAATGTATACAGAATATATTATCTCTTTTGTTTTGACAGCAATAAGGTAGGAGGCTAAATGCCATAAAATTTTCAGATAGCTTTCTTTTCTTTTTCAACAATAACCATTAGTAATATAACAGTCCAATAATTGACATAAAACTAATAAATTATTCTCTTCCTTTCCTTTGCATTCACTAAAATTCTTCAAAAAACTTTCATATGGATATATTTTTTTTGTAAAGATTAATGATAGATTTGTAAAATACATTTTCTCTTTCTTTCATCTACAACAAAATCTAGACAACAACCTGACAACTTTTGCTTTTTTTTTTTTTAAGATTAATAACAAAAATTCAAATAACATCTTCCATATTTTTTTTTGTAAAAAAGATAATGGTAGAAAACTATTTGTATCTTCACAAACATTTCACAACTTCACAGCTCCACAAAAACAGAAGTAAATAGCATTAAATTGAAATGACAGAAATATAAATAACTTTTCTCATACATTGCTCAAACTTCACAAATGAGGGAATAGACAACTTTAATTAAAATAAATAGAAGTTTATATTACATCAAAAATCACAGCCAACACCATAGCAAATATCTTAGCAGCCTCCTACAACATTACAACACAATAAGGCCAAAATGGCCATGGCTCCAACAGCCATTAAAACACTACAACACCACACAAGAGAAGCTCTCAACCACTTCATTTTTCCACTCTAATCCTGCAATAAACACAACAACAAGAACAAAACCAGCCACTTCGAAAACTCTCCTCCCTACCGTAGACCCGCAAGTGGGTCACCCCCAAGCTAGGGAGGTAGGGATTCACACAGGTGATCATTCCACAACAAAAATCAATTATAATAACACAAAAACAACCCATAGGTTTAACACAAAACTCAACCCATAAAAATGAGTTGGTTAGGGTAGGGAATGGACCCCTCAACTTCAAAGGGCTCCCAAATGATAAAATGTCAAGCTCATGGCCTCAAGCCAAATAAAAATCTCCAAACACCACTCTCCACAATATCACAAAAATGACCTCCATGGCACTCTTGCCATTCATTAACCTTCTTAACACAATAAAAGCCCTCAAGGCATAAATACATAGTGTGGGAGAGACCTCAAGGAGGTTCCTTTCCCCTACCCATACAAGTTGAGCATTACCTCCATTGGAGGTGCTCTCACCATAACTCCCATCCCAACAAAACAAAACAATGCAACAACAAAACAACCAAAAAAACTATAACACAACACATTAAAATAAGCTAGGGTGAGAAAACAAGTAAGAGGCCTACCTTCAAAGCCCTTATGATGGAAGCAAGTTGGTAAAGAGCTCCAAGCCTTCCCAAGCCTTCCAATCCTTCAAACAATCCTCTAACTCTCCCAAACTCCTCCAAAAATAGCAAATAAGAATAAAATTGAAGAACCCCACACTCCTCAACAAGAGGAGATAATATAGGCCATGAATTTGGCCTTGAGGAATGAGAATGTGACACTTGTCACCTTCTCCTTCCTCCTCCCACGCCACTTGCAAGGGAGAGGAAGTGTGAGGATGACAAGTTTCATCCCCTCATTCCCTCTCAATCCTCACCTTATCCACTTGTGCTCTCACACATGTGTGAGAGGACAAGTGGTGAGGTGGCAACTCCACTCACACCCACAAGAGGATAAGGGATGCCATATGTCATCCTCCTATTCTTTCAAGAAGCCATCTTCCTCCAAGATGCCCTCACACATGTGTGAGAGTCTTGGGGGAAGCTCCCACACACTTGGGAGTCTTGGAGACCTCCCAAGTCTTCCTTGGGAAAAGGGTTCCCAAACTTTGGGAAGGGAGATGAGTCTTTCCCAAGGCATGACTCATCTCCCACTTCCCTTATTTCAAATTTTCGTCACTTTTACTTAACCAAGGTTTAGAGTGACCAAACTTGAGTCAAATCTAGGGTTAGATAGTCCAAGTTGACCCTAGACTCAAGGGTAACCATCTAGGATAGCTTTTGGGACTCTAGGGTTCACAAAGGGGGTTAAAAATCACATTTAAATGGCCTCAAAATAAAATAAATACCAAGTGGTGTAAATCAAGTAAAATTATACAACACTCATTATTAAATAAATAGACAAGGGGTATTAAGGCCGAAATAATAAAAATTAAATCAATTACTTAAATGAACATTCAAATTCAAACGTGATCCTTATCCCTCTTGGGAATGGATCAAATTTACAGGGGATAACATAGTGTGAATTCTACCTCCGATTTTCCCGTGGCTAGGGAATGTGAAACCTGCACATCTCGATCAAGTGTCATTCATATCATGGAAATCATAGCCGAAGCAACTGGAATTAAAATCACGCAATTCAAATACATCAATAATCATCAATACATAACTCCAATATAAACTGCATTTTAAATCATATGTCATATAGTCGACATCACATAACTAATTAGAAACTCATCACAAAATATCATCTATTATATCCCATGTGTCAAATCACAAAATATCATCCACTATGATTGAATCAAATCACATATGTCAAATCAAAGTCCTATCATAATTAGGAGATAAAACATCAAGTCTGCATAATGAAGCATAGTCACTAATGACTGATAATGTCAACACAAAATAGAATAATCGATCAAAATAAATGAGGTGAAATAATCGGCCTCACATATCAATTCTCACATCATACACATAGTTCACTTCCTCTATACATCTACAGAATGAACAATTTGATCGAATCACTTCGTCAATCAATACAGACAACCTCACCAAATTTGTATTTACACAGTCTTCAAGAGCAAAACCATTTTGAACTTCTGCCCTAACTGTTCGTTCCAACTGACCCAGCATTGCTATCTTCCAATTGTCGCAATTGTATGTATTCATGTGAGACCTTTAGTCCCACATTCACCAGCTCGAGTTTGATATTCAGGTTTATATACCTGAACACACTGTAAGACTATCGTCGATAATTTTGTTGCCGACGATGCCAGTCTAAGTTTCATCAGAATAGCTCAAGCCATCAGAGACCACTCCACCATTCACACCGATGATTCCTTGTCCCATCGATGCCCAAACCTTCATCCTTCATCGTAACAGAAGACTGTCGGAGTAGCTGCCATAAGCTCAGCCGATGGCCAACCTTATGCCGATAGACACATCACATCAGTATGACACATATTGATCGGGGAATCTAGAGCATGTCAACCTGATAGCTTGCCCTTCATCGGTGTAACCTTGCAGATCACCCAAAGACTCCTCACTTCTACCGACACAGAAAGTCTACCCAATAGACAAACCACCATCGGTAAGAGCAAAATGATCGGTGTAGCATTAACAAAGTCTACCGACGCTCCAGTGTGACCGATGACCAACCAACTATTGGAGAGACACTATCCATCGATAGAACAAGTTAAGAGTTCACCGATAGTTCAAGTCTTGCTGATGAACGACTGAGGTTCCAAGTAGTAACTTGAGATATTAGGCCTCTTTAGTCTCCCACTTGTCGAAGAGATTACTGCTACCTCTTAATCCTTATTCGATTACTGAGACTTATGGGCCCGAAGACCCATTTCATCTAAACACCATTTGAACTTGGCCGTGCTCATTGGTTTAGTCAAGGCATCTGCAACATTATCCAAAGTATCAACCTTTTCTAGCTTTACCTTTTTGTCTTCCACCATATCACGAACAAAGTGATATTAGACATCAATATGTTTTGTCTTAGAGTGAAAAGTAGGATTTTGCACCAAACAGATAGCACTTTGACTGTCACAATGAATTTGTATCTGCCTTGCATCAAAACTAACATCAGAACACAACCTCTTCAACCAAACGGCTTCTTGGCATGCACGAGTAGTTGCCATGTACTCTACCTCTGTTGTGGACAAAGCGACTACAGCCTGCCGCTTGCTCATCCAACTGATAGCACCACCATTTAATGTGAATACATATCCACTGGTGGATCTTCTACTGTCAATGTCCCCTGCCCAATCAGAATCAACATATCCCTGAATGTTGATAGATTTCTAAGATCCAACTGAGTTTCCATGATAGCAAATAGCATAATTAGAAGTTCCCTTCAAATACCTCATGACTCTCTTCACAACATCCCAATGTGATTTGCCTAGATTTGCCATAAATTGGCTCAAAACTCCCACTGCTTGGGCAATGTCTGGTCTGGTACAGACCATTGCGTACATTAAACTACCAACAACACTTGCATAAGGCACTTTTTTCATGTCGTCAATTTCATTCGAAGATTCTGGACAATCTTCAACAGATAGTTTCATTCCCTGCAAAACTAGAACAACTAATTGTTTGCAATCAGACATATTAAATTTATTAAGAACATTGGTAATATACTTGCTCTGGCTGAGCCAAAGCTTTCTACTAGATCTGTCCCTTTTGATTTCCATTCCCAGAATGTACTTTGCTGCCCCCAGATTCTTCATTTCAAATTTCAAGGACAACTAAGATTTTAAATCTCAGATCATCCCCTTACCATTGCCAATGAATAACATGTCATCCACATATAGTGCAATTATAAGAATCTGATCACCATCAGTTTTATAATAGACACAATGATCAGATTTAGATCTCACATATCCCAAAGATAAAACATACGGATCAAATTTATGATACCACATTTTGGGAGATTGCTTCAAGCCATAAAGAGACTTTTTAAGTTTACATACTAGATGTTCTTTACCTTTTACCGCAAAATGCTTTGGCTGGGACACATAAATTTCTTCTTCAAGGTCCCCATGAAGAAATGTTTTTGTCACATCCATCTACTCAATTTCAAAGTCATACGCTGCTACAAGTGACAACAGAAATCTAATGGATGTCAGCTTAGCTACAGGAGAAAAGATTTCTCCATAATCTATACCTTCCTTTTGGGAATACCCCTTAGCAACCAGTCTTGCCTTGTACTTTTCAATACTACCATCTGGACCATATTTCTTTTTAAATACCCACTTACAACCCACAGGTTTTCTACCTTCAGGCAAGGGCACCAGATCCCAAGTTCCATTTTTCTCCAACGATGACATTTCGTTATCCATGGCTTCCAACCAAATATCTGAATCAAGTAAACTTATAGCTTCTTTCACAGTCCTAGGTTCATTAGTATCAGTAAGCAAAGCATAGGCACAACTTGAATCAAATACTGAAAATCCATACCTATCTGGTTGTCTTCTTTAACATGTAGACCTCCTCAATGGCTAAGGTGCAGGTTCAGGTTCTTGCTCTAGATCTGAATATTTAGAGCTACTCAAACTCATGTCTGAATCATCTACACTTGGTGCTTGTCATTCCTCTTTTACAGGGGTCAGAGGAAAATTAACAACATTCTTTTCTTTCTTCACTTATGTCTTCTCCGGCTAAGGATCAATAACCAAAGGTTTCAGCTCTCTAAAAATTACATTCCTACTGTAAATTACTTTTTCAGATTCAGGATACCAAAGCTTGTACCCTTTAACACTGACTCCATAGCCAATAAAGATACATTTGACTGCCTTGTAATCTAGATAATATATTTTTACCTCAAGTATATGAGCATATGCCTCATAGCCAAAGACACGAAGATGTCTTAGAGAGGGCTTCTTTCCAGACCATGCTTCCATAGGCGTCTTATCAACCAATGCTGAAGTAGGAGAACGATTAAGCAAGTAACAAGCTGTAGCAACTGCCTCAGCCCAAAACCTTTGTTCAAGACCTGCATAACTTAACATACTTCTTGTTTTCTCCATCAATGATCAATTTAACCTTTTAGCAACTCCATTTTGCTGTGAAGTATAAGGTGTAGTCTTATGCCTTTTTATTCCATGATCAAGACAAAATTTATCAAAATCTGCATTGCAATATTCACCACCGTTATCCATTCTCAAACATTTTATTTTTCTACCAGTCTAATTTTCCACAAGATTTTTAAATTCTTTAAACTAACTGAACACTTCTGATTTATTTTTCAAAAAATATACAAATGCCCTCCTTGAATAATCATCAATAAATGATACGTAGTATTTTGATTTAGACAGAGAAGGAACATCAACTGGACCAAAAACATCAGAATGTACATAGTCCAAAACACCAGAAGATTTATGAGAACTAGAGTAAAAAGAAACATGGTTCTGTTTTCCATATATGCAATGTTTGCAGAAATCAAACTCCAGATTACAATCAATCAGCCCATCTACCAAGTTTTTGTTTTTCAAAGTTTTTAAACCTTTTTCACCTATGACCAAGTCTATGATGCTAGAGCATTGTTTTCTCTGCAAGAAGTTTAACTTCCATAGAGTTTGCATCATGTGTTACAATAGTAGCTTTTTTAGTTTTTACAGAGACATTATTACAGCACACTGGTTTAGCATCTAACCTATACAAAGTTCCAATGCATTCACCCTTTGCCAATACAATAGAACCTCTAGTCATCTTACAACCACCATTCACAAAAGTAACTTGCACTCCAACATCATTAAGCTTACTAATAGAAAGTAAATTTTGAGCCAGACCTAGTATGTGTAATACTCCATTCATTCCCTTTATTTTGCCATCCAGGAATTGGATTTTGACTCTTCCTCGGCCAACAATTTCCAGTGTCGAATCACTTGCCAGGAACACCTTCCCACCAGCATACGGTTCATACTTAGTGAACCATTCTCTGTGAGATGTCATATGAAAAGACGCTCCTGAATCCACCAGCTATACATCTTCAGATGCAGGAATTGCCAAAGCAACAATGAAGGCATCAACATCACTCTGAGAAGAATCAGTGTTAGAGAAGTTCTTCTTCTTCTTCTTTTTCTCCTCTTTGCAGTCTTTTCTGATGTGTCCTTTCTGCCCACAATTCCAGTACTTCACCTTGGACTTTTTGCTAGGAGATTTTGATCTCCCCTTTGATTTGAACTTAGACTTCTTGTCCTTCTTGTCTCTTTCCTTTGATCTACCTTGAACGGACAGGGCCTCTTTGGCCATCTCAGAAGATTTCCTCCACATCTCTTCAGATAACAGCGAGGCAACAACTTCTTCAGTTTTAAATGTGGTTGTTGTACTTCCAATAGCCATCACAAGATGATCCCATGAGTTAGGTAAGGAACACAACAGAAGCATACAGCGGTCCTCCTCTTCTATTTTTACACCTACAGAAGTCAACTATGCAACAATCATATTAAATATGTTCAGATGGTCTGCTATAGATGCTCCTTCATCCATCTTCAGAGAGTACAACTTCTTTCTAAGGAAAAGTTTATTCACCAAGGACTTGCCCTGATAAATATCTCCCAACTTCTTCCACAAAGTGTTTGCAGTCTTCTCCTCATGGACGTTCAACATAACAAAATCCGCTAAACTTAATCTTATCAGTCCTCTGGCTTTCTATCTGCCAGGTCCCAGTCTTCTTGCTTCATGCCTGAAGGTTTAGTTCCAGACACAGCAACCCGAAGATCTCTGTCGACCAGCAAATCTTCAACCTTAAGCTTCCACAACTCAAAGTTTGTGCCATTGAACTTTCCAATGTCTATTTTTCCTGATGTACTTTCCATCTTATTTAACAAAATAGACCTCTACAAAACTCCCACTCACAGAACTAACACAAAAAACCCAACCTACCAACAAGGATAACACAACTGGCCAGGCTCTGATACCACTTGTAAGGAAAGCACATGTGGGAATATAGCTTCCCTAATGTCAATTTAAAGGGGATAATGTAGACAGGTAATGTTTAATTCAAATACAAAGATGAACACACCAAAAAGTACAAAATAAACATACAAGACAATAGAGAACAACACCAGATGTATGTGGGAAAACCCTTGCGGGTAAAAAACCCACCACTACAAGAGAGATAATCTTTATTTACAGTAAGCTTAGAAAAGTTACAATAAAGATCCCAGCCTTCTTGCTCAGGTATCAATTCTCACATCATACACACAGTTCACTTCCTCTATACATCTACAAAATGAACAATTTGATCGAATCACTTTGTCAATCAATACATATGAACTCACCAAATCTGTATTTACATAGTCTTTAAGAGCAAAACCATTTTGAACTTCTGCCCTAACTGTTCATTCCAACTGACCCAGCATCGCTATCTTCCAACCATCGCAACTGTTCATATTCATGTGAGACCTTTAGTCCCACATTTACCAGCTCGAGTTTGATATTCAAGTTTATATACCTGAACACACTGTAAGACTATCGTCAACAATTTTGTTGTCGACAATGCCAGTCTAAGTTTCATCGGAATAGCTCAAGCCATCAGAGACCACTCCACCATTCACACCGATGATTCCTTGTCCCACCGATGCCCAAACCTTCATCCTTCATCAGCATAACAGAAGACCGTCGGAGTAGATACCACAGGCTCAACCGATGGCCAAACTTATGCCGATAGATACATCACATTGGTATGACACATATCGATCGGGGAAGCTAGAGCATGTTAACCCAATAGCTTGCCCTTAATCGGTGTAACCTTGCAAATCGCCCAAAGACTCCTCACTTATGCCGACACAGAAAGTCTACCCGATAGACAAACCACCATTGGTAAGAGCAAAATGATCGATGTAGCATTAACAAAGTCTGCCAATGCTCCAGTGTGACCGATGACCAAACAACTATCGGAGAGACACTATCCATCGGTAGGACAAGTTAAGAGTTCATCGACAGTTCAAGTCTTGCCAATGAACGACTGAGGTTCCAAGCAGTAACTTGAGACATTAGGCCTCTTCAGGGCATACATCGTGCTACGAGCCGTACTCTCATTTTACTATCAAAACACTTGTTGATTATTTTTTTGGAAAAGATTGTGGTACACTTAGAAACAAGATCTTGAGTCTATCTTGTTGAAGCTCCTTGCATGTTTGGAAGAAGGGTTGGAACCACCAACTTTAGTTTTGCTAGAGTACCTTTGCGTATGGTTGCAATGCCTTCTTATTCTACAAGGCTTTGTGTAAATCCTCTTGTGGGAGGTAGTTCGTGTATTCCCTTTAGTGGAAACGCTTCTTTTAAGATAGATTATGTGTATGATGTGTTTGTATCCTGTTGTGCTTCTCATTTCTAACTAACCCTTTAGCATTCTTCTTATTGTATCTTAGGGAATGATGCACGGTGATGGAGACAACATTTAGATTGAGGTCTCTTTTGTCATGCTAACTCAAGGTCTTACGTTATATGCTTTTTGTGATTTATGTATGATGTGTATATTCTCCTCATATATTCTTATTCTTTATATGTTCTTCATGCCTCGTGCATGTGTATTCTCTCTATGTGTTCCTTATGTATGTCTCCTGAGTGACTCGCATGTATTCCATGTGTGTTCATGAGTATTCTATGTATACTCTGTGTATGGCATGTATAAATTGTGATTTTGAAAGCATATGCCTTGTCTTATCTCATGTTTTCTAAGTGCTTCACGTATGCAGAAATTATGTCTTATGTGTATACCAGTCATCATAGACTCCTAGAATCCTAAACTTGGGGGCTTGATCACCCCTCAATTTTGGTGACATTGTATGGTTTATATGTTTGTTGTGATCAAAATATGTCTTCTCCTTTAGTGTGAGTTCGAATGTAAGTTCGTACCTACACTAAAGTGGGGGTTAAATGTTATGGAGTAAAATGTGCACACTAACATTTTACACCTAGTGTAGCACCTGGGTGGACCTTAAATGTTTATGCTTGTTAATCAGGACCTATTTTAACACCTTTTTGAACATTAAATGATTAAAGTTTGTTCCCGATGAATAAACCTAAAAAAATAAAGTTAGGAATGGTCCAATCCCACTTAAAGGGACACTCCTCAGAGTTTGTGGGGCTAAAGGACTAGGGCGCCCGAGCGCCCTGGTCCCAGATGGGTCCTTTAGCCCCTCTCTTGTGGTGTCGACTTAGAACACCTCCTTAGCTTGTACATGTTGGCCCCATTTGATTTTATCTATCGTTTGTGAGAGAGAATGCATATAAAAGAAAGTTAGTTTATTCATTTGAACATCTCTCTCTAATCTCCAAGTTCTCTATGCAATATAGGCATACTTGTACTCTCTTCTTATCTCTCATGCTCTCTATTCTCATGCTCTCTATGGTGAATTATTTTTGTTGTACTAATTCCTTGCAAGTCTTGTGAAGATCTTTCTACTTCTTTGGGCTACACCAACTTCTTGAGTCAAGTTGTGATGCCGCATCAAGTATGCTAGGGTTTCCATGCTCATGGTGACTTCTTTCCTTCATGCTTTGTTCTAGCATTCCATTCTACTTCATATTTGCCTCTGCCCTCCTAGGGAATACACTCTTTGAGATCTCATCATTTCTATTGTGGAGGTAGAAACACCATTCATGAAGCTTGACACCCAACCATTTTCCTTCTT
Source organism: Cunninghamia lanceolata (assembly GCA_027924645.1). Lineage (NCBI taxonomy): Eukaryota > Viridiplantae > Streptophyta > Pinopsida > Cupressales > Cupressaceae > Cunninghamia > Cunninghamia lanceolata. The sequence continues at coordinate 1,230,613 of BSBN01000736.1, read as the reverse complement.
GTGTGTGTGTAGGTAGCATCAGAAAAATCTGGAGAAAACAAGTTATAGGAAGCAGGAACACAGAAGGGCGAAGACACAAGAAATTTAACATTCTGCAAAACCCTAATTAGGGTCTAGGGTGCCCAAGCACCCTAGTTCTTTGGGCTCCTAAATTTGGATCTAAGTCTACTCTACCCTCTGATCCCCATTGTGGTGATAAATTTTGGATATCTGTTTCCAACAGTTGTATTTTCATATATCTTACTTAACAAGGGTTTCTACTTTTCCCTAGATTGATTGGTTAGATTTGGTTGATTCTCCTCTATACAACAAAGGGACAAAACTATTTTAGTTTAGCTCTCCTTCTTGGGTAGAAGCCAAGCTCGATTCGTGTTCTAATGTTAGATAGAAGAGGGTTTTGATCTAGTTTAATCTCTTGGGTTAGGTCTCTCTTTTCCATCTAACAAAGACCATCTCCATGATGGTGAATATAAACAGTGTGATCTGAGTGGCAACGAGTGAAACTGGATGAAAGAAAGAAGCCATCAATCCTAGAGGCTACTCCATGTAGATCTCCTCATGAAGATCACCGTGCAAGAAAGCACTCTTCACATCCATCTAAAATACATGCCATCTCTAAGATGCAGCAATAGAAAGAACAAGGCCAACATAAGCCATCTTGGCTACAGGGTAAAAGGTTTTAGAGTAATCAATACCCTTAACTTGTGCAAAAACCTTAGCAACAAGACGTGCCTTATATCTTTCAATATAACCATCAACTACATACTTGGTGCGGTATACCCAATTGCACTAAACCAATTTTCTTCCCTTAGGAAGAGAAACCAACTCCCAAGTATTATTCTTCACCAAAGAAGAATACTCATCCACCATAGCACTATCCCACTTTGGAATGCCTGAAGCCTCTAAAAAACTCTGCGGATTAGTGGATATAGCATGACCCAAAAGAATAGTGCCAGAAGTCTATGAGCGAGTGCGATGAGAACACATAGGATCACCAACTAAAGATCTAACCTTCTCAATAGTGCTGCGGGCCCATCTGGATAAAACATGAGTAGGAGGAGGTGGAGGTGGTGGTGGTGGAGGTGGTAGTGGTGGTGGTGGTAGAATATCAGGACCATAATCTAAAGTATCCTCAAGTGCTAAGGTATCATCATGTGATGAAGGGGGTAGAGAAGGTAGTGATGAAGAAGTGGATGTAGGATCAATATGGAAGGAATCATCAAATTAGACATCTCATCTGAAGTAGACATCCCGAGTGGTTAGATCAAACAATTGATAACCCTTCATATCCTCACAATAGCCAACAAAGATGAATTGCTGACTTTTCTTCTCCATTGTTTTTATGCTAACCATATGGTATAAATTCCCTAGCCTCACTACCAAATACTCTGAAGAAGGAAACATCAGGATTGATGTTAGACCAAGCCTCCTTTGGAGTGATATTATGAACCACTTTGTGGGGTGTGCGATTCTAAATATAATTAGCACAATTGATAGCTTCAGCCCAAAATGAAGTAGCCACAGACTAAGACTGAAGCATAGAATTCTCCATCTCCTTGAGAGATCTGTTCTTTCTTTAGCAACACCATTTTGCTGAGGAGTGTAGGAAACTAAATACTAATGAAGTATACCATGCTTAATGCAATAATCCTAAAAAAACTAGTTTACATACTCCCCCCATTATCTGTACAAAGTTGTTGAATAGAAGAACTAGATTGCTTCTCCGCGAACACCCTGAAGTTCCTGAAAGTAGTAAAGACATCACTTTTGTACTTTAGAGAGTACACCCATGTTTGATGAGAAAATCATCAATGAATGTGAGTACATGCTTGGCCCTAGAAAAAGATGGAGTTGGAAATGACACAAGGTCACTATGAACCGAGTCAAGCAAGGTAGATGCATGATGTACCCTTCCCTTAGGAAAGAGATATTGATGATGCTTTCCAAGGACACAATCTTGACATATTCCATCTGTGCATGAAACCTTTGGAAGACTAAGTTCCATATCATGTGTACTCAACTACTGAAGATATCTATGATAGAGGTGTCCAAACCTCTCATGCCAAAGTTGACTCAAAGAATCTACATGGTCAATGTGTGATGATCCACAAGATGACTCAAAAGAATGAAACCTATACAATCTTGATCCATGCTTAACTTTGCCTAAAGCAACAATATTCTCAGGAGGTTGTAGTTCTCGAATAACTACATCATGTGGGGAGAACTCCACTATCTTCCCTTCCCCAATATGGCAAATCTGGTAGATGGAGAGAAGATTGGCTAAAATATCAAGAACACAGAGTACATCCTCAATGCAACCGTCTTTCAACTGAATAGAACCCGACCCCAAAACTAGAATATATGTAGAGTTACCCACTGTAATATGAGATGTCAAACTATCAGAAAAATGCTCAATAAGATCATGTGACTTAGTCATGTGATGAGAGGCTTCTGAGTCAAGTATCCAATTGTCATTGGATGTACCCAAACCTCTAGCTATAAGGGCATGTCCTTTGCTAGGTTTGGGTAAAGAAATATTATGCTTCTTCATTATCTCTTCCAAGGCTTCCATCCTTTGAAAGCAATGAATCATATCATGACTTGGTTTTCCATAATAAGAACATGGCCCTTTACTGTTCTTCTTAGTTGTCTCGGAGGGATTCTCACTTGACTTAGAAGTTGTACTGGCTTTCTTATCAAACTTATGTTTCTGTGTGGAGGTATTCTCACTTGCTGAACTAGAATTTGCCTTAGATTTGTTGAATTTCTTGCCTTTACCCTTAGATGATTAAGCCAGAAGTACTTGAATTTTAGAGGTGATTACATCCATGGAGCGTAACTTAGATTATTCTCTCGAGTCTATCACAAAACTGTGTAAAAGTGGGCATCTTGAAATTTGTTCCAAGTGCATCCATAGTAGAGTAGAAGGTAGAAGAGAAGACCTAATATGGGCCTTTCAACTTTGACAATATCAAAAAGACACTTTCCTTTTCTCTTTTAGGTTTACTGCAACCATCAATAAGACAAAGTATAGACTTGAATTTTACAATAAAGTCCTCAATTGATGGAAATGCATCAGGAGACAAAGCTATTAATTCAACATCAAGTTGAACTAGAAACTACGAAACTCATTGATGAAACCAAACAAATCAGATAACCTGTCCCACATTTCCTTAGGAGTTGTACAATTTGTGAAATGAAATTGAAGATTATATAATACATGTAAACCAATAATGCCCATGGCTTCATCTAATTTGTTTGCATATACAAATTCTCAAATTCCCTTGTAATTTTAGACATTTCATTACTTAACATTCTCCATAAGCCCTTAGATTGAAGAAGTTGCTTAACTTTGAATTTCTAAGTGTGGTAGTTTTGTAAAATTAACAAGTCAATTTTAGAGTCCATTTTTGAAGATGACACAAGTAGGCATGTAAATTTTGCCTCACAATCCCCCCAAATTTGATTAATTTTGTGAAGAAAACCCCCCAGAAAAAATTGACAAGTTTTGATTATAATTGAGCAAGTCGGAAAGTTGAAATCAATCATTTATAATACATGGTGATTTTTACAATTTGTGAAAAAATAACTATCCTAAACTGAAAATACATCAATAATCATGATCCTTATGTTTTTTTGATACATTTCAAAAAAAATTGTACGAGATTTTGATAAACGGGGCAAAAGATATGCCCTGTCAAAATTTATGATACAATTTGAACTTTAGAGCTATGAAAATCAATCAAAATAGTATAATTTGGGAAAATAAACTCTACCACTATGAAGCTGATGGAAATACCTTTTTGTAGATTGTAAATTTGCAAAAATGGCCTTCGTATGCAAAAGTTGTTACAAAATGAAAAAAAAATGCCTACTTTAGGCACTTTGAGGGGCTCTGATGATCTTTGTTTGGCATAAATTGATGTTGATGACGGTTTGCTAATTTAGTTGATAGGCCATTATATGTGCACACATTTTTTAGCAATAAAAAAATTTGGTAGTCCCTATTTTTGGTCGTCCAATTGCTAAAAATAAATTTGGTAGTCCCACAATTTTTTGGTAGTCCAACAAAAACTATGGAACCAAAAAAGAAATTGGGAAAAATAAAAAATGAAAACTAAAAAGGAAATTGAAATAAGAAAATAAGAAAATCACAAAAACTATGGAACCAAAAAAGAAATTGGACAAAATAAATAATAAATAAAAACTAAAAAGAAAATTGAAATAAGAAAATAAGAAAATCACAAAAACTATGGAACTAAAAAAGAAATTGGAAAAAATAAAAACTAAAAACTAAAAAGGAAATTGAAACAAGAAAATAAGAAAATCACAAAAACTATTGAACCAAAAAAGAAATTGGACAAAATAAATAATAAATAAAAACTAAAAAGGAAATTGAAATAAGAAAATAAGAAAATCACAAAAATTATGGAACCAAAAAAGAAATTGGACAAAATAAATAATAAAAAATAAAAAGCAAAAAAAATTGAACAAAAAAAAATGGAAAAATCATAAAATCCTTTAAAAGTTGCATTTTCTTTTAAAGTTGCATGAGTGTAGTCCAAAAACGAAATTGGAAAAGATAAAAAATAAAGACAAAAAAAAAAAATTGAAAATAAGAAAACAAAAACTATGGAACCAAAAAAGAAATTGGAAAAAAAATAAAAATAAAAACTAAACATAAAAATTGGAAAAAATAAAAAATAGAAATTGGAAAAACTAAAAAACTAAAAACCAAAAAAGAAATTGGACAAAATAAAAAATAAAAACCAAATATTTGGTGATGGTTAATTTTTTTTAGCTCTTTAAAAAAATAGTTTAGTTAAGATTTAAATTTAATCTTATTTAGTTTGAAATTGGTTTAATTTATTTATTTAATTTATACTTGGTCTTTCCAATTTTCTAAATTCAGCTTTTTCCTCCATCATCTATCTTATCATTATCTTTTCCATTATTCTTCTAAAATTAAATAAATTTTCTAAATTTATTTAATTTGGTCTCTCCATTATTCTTCTAAAAATAAATAAATTTTCTAGATTTATTTAATTAGGTCTTTTCCATTATTCTTCTAAAATTAAATAAAATTTATATATTTATTTAATTTGATCTTTTCCATTATTCTTCTAAAATTAAATAAAATTTCTAGATTTGTTTAATTTGATTTTTTCCATTATTCTTCTAAAATTAATAATATTTTTTTTAGTTCTCTAAAAAATAATTTAATTAAGATTTTTATTTGTTTAAAATTAGTTCTTATTTAATTCTATTAAAAAATAAAGAAGATTTTACATTGATATATATGAAAATAGTGTTTATTTATATTAACATTATAATATTTTTAGTTCTTTAAAAAATAATTTAGTATAAAGAAAGGGAAACCTTTTTGGAGAGATAAGGAACCCTCATATTTAAAAATGACTTCAAATGAGAAAACAAAATCATGTGTGTTCATTATCAACTATTTGATCCCCTTTAATGAATGACTTGCTTGAATCTTACAACAAACTACTTTTATGTTGCTTATTTTTCTCTCAAAAAATACAAAAAAAAAAAAACATTTTGAAAACCCTTATGATATTATGATTCACTCAATGAATTCTAATATGTCCTAATTATTAACTTGATGTGATTTTCATGTAGTGTTAGTTAATAAGAGTTGTAGTCATATGTGAATGTAAAGTATAAATACAAATACACACACTAGACAAAGTGAATGCCCAAATTAAATTTCACACACAATTCACACAAAATGAATGTCAAAATTAAAACATACACTTCACACATAGAAGTGAACATGTGCCAAATTTTAAACATGCTTCATGCACAAAGTTAGTTCAATCACACACAAGTAAACACTCAAGTTGAAATATGCCAAAGAACAAACACACACAAACTGAATGCCAAAGTTAAAGCACACTCTTCATGCAAAGCTAGTTCAATCACTTCATACATAGTTGATTCAAACACACACTTCATGCATATTATTTTTTAAAAGTTATTTTGTGCAATACTTGGTCGATAGGTGATGAGTGCCAAGTAGCACCCATAAAATACATCTTTTTACCTCTCTTTTTCTCTTTTCTAATCCCATCTTTCTTGATGTCTACACTCGAATAGGCTAGCAAGATTGTTCTAAATAATGATTAATTGAAGATAAATTACTTAAGATCATGATTTCTAATTAAAGGGCTAATGTGCATGGAATTGATGGAAATATGCAAAAAAACTTCTCTTTTTGAATCAACAGGTGAAGATGTTCAGTATGGCAATTTTGTGCATCTTCGGAGGTAGTCCTAAAAATCTCCAGAGACAATACCAGAATACCACGACATCAGAAGTTTTGAAGTAAGAGGAAGAGCCTTCCTGGAGCTAGATTGAAGTTTGGAGCATCTCCAGAGCTAAGCAAAAAGGCCACAATTATATCTCTAGAGCTATAGACATATCTCTGGAGTTGCAGCCAGAGACATACATTTTGGCACCTCTTTAGAACATGGCAGATTTCTAGTATAGCTATCAGTCAGGCACTTTCAGCAGTGATCGTGATACCCCTCATATTACTCAAATCATCACCTAAGTGATTAAGGGCCATCTTTAGTTAACTGCTCGGAGTTTTTATCTCTTTTTAAGTTTTTGCATGAGTTACTGATGAAATTGATTTAATATCCATATTTTTAGGGCCTCGCTGCCCAAATGTATTAAGACTCAAACTTAGAATTTATAGTGAACTTCTATTCCACTCAATCTATTTTTATTGCATGGTTATTTTTCATAGTTAGACAACTAGTATAATAAAGAGATGGATGTCATCTCATAGAAGAGCTGGTAGATAAAATAAGTGATATGTCATCACTCATTTCATATATACTTACAGAAGCAGCAGAAACATGGGACATTATTATTCTAATTTTCTGTAATCTCAATTAGGATATCAATATTTCTATGAATGCAAAGCGAATGGAATTGGACCGAATTTAGTTGTGATCTTATTCTTTTGTGTTGATTCCTTACTGTAGCCTTCAGCCCTAAGGGTGTGGAGCAAGGGCCCACTCTCACCACCAAGGCAGAAGGCTAGTACCACTATTTTGTTGTTTCAATTTTTGCTTTATAGAATATTCACTAATTTTGATAGATAGATGCATGTTGCAGTTTATAAGATTTGCTTTGAATAATTTACTATTCAATTCTATTTTCAACATTCTTTGAATTTATTTTGTAAGTAGATAGATCAATCTCTTTAAATTAGTGAAATCCATTAGAATTAGCTAAAGAAAACTGGTAACTATAGAATCCCTATTTACAGATAGCCAAGGACACAGCCCTAGATTTTGACATCTAAAATATGATTAAATGATGAGGTACAATGATGCCTTGTCATTTTTGGTGCCATTGCCATGGACAATTGTGTTAATTAGGGAAACTTAGCTAAATAGTTTTTAGGTTAGATCTGTATGGTTAGAGCTAGAGATTCAAAAGGAAGATACATAAAACAGACACCCCATCAACAAGCTATAGGAGAGAGCAGTGGGGTGGCACAAGATCTTGTTGAAGAAAGAAACCTAGAACCTACCTTGGAAGCTACACCTCAAATCAATAATCCCTTAGATCCTCCAAATCTTCCACTCGCTGATTATATCTAAGAATTACAACAAAAGCTTCAGGCAGATCCTTTGATAAAATCTAATTTCCTAGAACCTCAGGGAGAAGAACCAGTACTAAACATGGATAATAATAATGATAATCATGAAGAAGAGGAAAATCATGCTCCAAGAACCTTCATATATCCCATTGTTCTGGCTGCTGGAGACAATGCTCCTATGAAAAATATCTCACCAGTACACTTGCCAAATTTTAGAGGTCTTTCTTCTGAGGATCCAGATCAGTTTCTGTTTGAATTTAAAGTAGTATGCCAAACTTATGATTATGGATCAGATAACTAAAAACTCAAACTGTTCCCTTCAACCTTGAAAGATTCTGCGATGAGATGGTTTATGGGTTTACCCCAGAACTCTCTTCATTCTTGGGATCAAAAGGAAACATAGTTTTTAGGAAAGTACCAAGATTACTGTAGAGCCAATAATAAAAATGAGGAATTGTTTAAAATTAGACAAAGAGAGGAAGAGACCTTAGAGGACTATGTGGACAGGTTTAACTTCGCCTTGAGAAGGTATGGCAACCCAGTAAATCACTCTTTGGCCAGAACCTTGTTTGTAAAAGGATTGGATAAAGAATCAAAACAGACACTAGATCTAATGGGAAAAGGAAATATAAACAAAATAGATATACCTACTACAGAAGAACTCTGCAGGAACTATTCTAGAACCCAAAATGGAGTGAGATTATCCAAAACTTTCAAAGGGAAGAATGAAATAGGACAATTAATGGAAGAGATTGTAAATCTAAAAATAGATATTTTGGTCCAATTAAATACCACATTGGATGGGATTCAGGCAAAAAATAGAACAACTAATCAAAATAAAACAACTAAACCACTCTCCATCTATTGTCCTAGGTGTAGAAACAAGCATCTGTTGAGAGAATGCCCTTTAGACAAATCAGAGATTTGTCAGATCTGTGACAGGGAACATCCTACCAGTCAATGTAGTCAACTCCTAGCCTTGAAAAGGTTGAGTAAGAAGAATGTTGTAATAGAAGAAGAATTGAACTATGTGGGACAAAAACAAGCTGGGAATTTCCCTTATAGTCAATATCCAAACCAGCCTTCTTACAAGGGTCCTTCTAATTGGGGAAATAATCAATGGAATCCAACTTAGTAGGGGCCTCAGAATAATCCTCCTTGGGGAAAACAAAATTGGCCAAATCAACATTGGCAAAACTAAAATTAGCAAAATCAGCACTGGGGAAATCAATAGTGGCCACCATAGTTTGGATCTCAAAACATGCAACCTCAATGGGGTCCTCAATAGGGATATAATCAACAATACCAGGGACAATCTAGACATTTCCAACCTCAACAACAAGCTTTACTAACTGGACCCTCCAACACACAAGTTCAATCACAAAATGAGCCAGTTAGCCAACCACCCTTACCAGCTCAGCCTATACCAAACCCACGAAATAAACAGGGAGCAACTGTTTACATGACAGAGCAAGAAAACATGGCTGGTATTAACGCTATATATTCAAATAATCTCCAGCTGCATTCTGGGAAAGCATTCCCAAGACCATCTCCTCCAACTATAGTTGAAGTAACCAATGACGAGGAACCTGAAAATTCATCCACTCAACTCCCAGAGGAGATTAATACTGAAAAAATGCTAAAAGAATCATCCCTGGATAACTCTAGAGTTGCTCCTAAAAGACTGACTCCGGAGAACATTCCTAGACATAATTCTGATAAAAGCTCCAAAGATGCTCCAGAGATGGAAAAACTAGCACCGTACCCAGAACGGCTCAAACAACATGCCCCCGAGAAAAAGATCTTACAAAAACAAGTCCAATCCAACCTGGAATCAGAACTTTTACAAGAAATTAGGCAACTGAACATTGAAATTCCTCTCCTCCAAGCAATCAGAGATGTACAGAACTAAATCAATTCATTAAATAACATTGTGTCAAAACACAGGGCAGGAAGAAAAACTTTCCTTCTATAATATAGGTGGAAGGGAAAGTAGTAGATCTATTGATGGGAGAAATGCTCCTCCCAAAATACGAAGACCCTGGAAATCCTGTCATAATTATTTTCATCTTAGGGGTAGAAATTTCAAATGTTTTGGTTGATTTGGGAGTAGTAATTAATGTGATGACGGTTCATACAATGGACAAATTAGCTCTATTAGGTATCCAATCCACAACTACAATCCTTCAACTTGTTGACCAGTCAGAAGTTGTTCCAAAAGGAGTAATCATTGATGTACCAGTTGTGATAGAATCATGGGAATTTCCAATAAACTTCCTGATATTAGAATCGAGAAACCAGAGAAATGCTTATCCACTGATTTTAGGAAGACCATGGTTGGCTACAGTATCATCATCTATTGATTATCGAACTGGGGATATGGTCATTTCTAATGGGATAGATTTGAAGAAAATATCTTTGTATCCTCTAGCTAAACCATCAATACATTATATAGGAAGAGTATGTTGCAAGTATGGGCCTAACCGGTGTTGTCATTGATGTCAATATACTCCTGTTGCATTGATGATAGGGATTGGATGAGCTGTCTGCTGAGGATATTGAGAAAATTAGTCCCATCAGGAACAGAGAAGAACAGTGAAGACAGTGAGGTAAAGATCCCAGCTAAGATGAATATAAGAGGATATGCTTCAAAGGGTTTGTGGATATTTGTCCCAAGATGATCCGGTAAAGATTTCAGAGATCCGCATGAAGATATGAAGAAGCTATGGCCACTTAAGTAAAACTGGTTCTGGAAGATGTTCAAAGGTGACAGAGTGACACATATAGGTCTGGTGAGCTCCGAAAATGAAATATCTTGTTCTGCAGATTTGGGGTAGTGTTTAGGAAATCAATGTGAATTGACAACTTGATTGGTTCGTGGTCTGGAGGTCCGCAAGCATCTTTTCTAATATGACAGTGATGACAGACTGTGTTCTTGAGGTTCTGGATGAAGGAGAAGAATGTTTTCAGTAAGCAGAAGTAGTGTGGATGTTATTGGTGATTCAAGAAAGCTTGTGGAGGTATTTGGATTGTGTCCAGTTCATTTTGGTGGTTCGCATTGAAGATTGAGCTCATAATTGAAGAATTACTTCCAATTGATGGTGTTCTTCCCAAGTCAGGCTGACCGGATGAGTTACACATCCTGCGGATAATCTTGAAGATGTTCTGTGATGAATGGTGCATTACTAAAGAAAGATTGAAGTCTCAGATCTGTGTGGCCGACAGTGTGTTGATCCACGTGAAGTCTTTTTGTGATAAGTCATGTTGAATTTATGTATTTTCTTTGTAATGAATGCCGACTTGGATGATTATCCCTAAGTCGATGTCTTGTATAAATAAAGAGTTGTAAAAGTCATTTCATGAACATGTTGTGAAGATGAGAGTGTGGTAGAGAGGAGAGGAGCGAAAGGCAAAGCAAAGGTATTGGACTTAAATGGAACTGACTCAAGCATGGTGAAGATGCTATTCTTTAGTTCAAGTATGTAATACTTATTATTCTATAGACAGTGTGTCTCCTATAGGCAGTGAGCCTCTCGTGAGCAGTGTGCTCAGGCAGTGAGCCCTAATTGGCATGTGCCATTTTTGTTCTTTCTATTCTTCTAATAGAGAATACAATCTTGGGTTAGTCACCCCATGGTTTTTCCCTTAACCAGGTTTTCCACATCAAAATCTTGGTGTCTTGTGTGTTAATGTGTTTCTGGTCTTGATTTAAAGCATTATGTTTCCATGATTGATTTATTATTATGCTGTTGAATTACAAAGTGGATTTAAGTGTTTAATTCAAAGAAAGTTTTAAACAACTAATTCACCCCCCCTCTCAATTGTTTGTCATGAATCTAACAATTGGTATCAAGGCTAAGTTCCTCTAAAAGAGCTTAACCGCTTGAGGAGATTTAGGATGTCGTGCTACAAGAAGGATAGTCCAAGGTTTGATGGAACCAATTTCACTCTTTGGAAAAGTTGCATGGAATGTCACTTGCAATGTATGTGAATGCAATATTGGACCATGGCTTCAAAGAAGTATACTCCTCCATAGAATGGTTTGAGTACCGTAGATGAAATCAGAGATGTTGAAAACAATCTACGGACTAAAGAATCTCTTTTGAGTGCCTTATCTGATTTCGAGTTGACAAATGTTGTTGACCTAAAAACTGCTCATGAGATTTGGGAAAAATTGAAACTTTTGCATGAAGGAGATAAGTATGTTAAGTGTGCCAAGCTACAGAGTCTAAAAGGAAAATTTGAAAATCTAAAGATGAGAGAAGATGAAAATATCACTACATTTATGCCAAGAGTAAATGAGCTTGTTTGTGGCATTAGATGTGCTGGTGGAGTCTTGGATGAAGATGAAATTGTTGGCAAAGTTCTCAGATCCCTTCCTGATTCTTACAAATATAAAGTTGCTTCCATTGAAGAATTTAGATCCTATTCAGGTATCACAAGAGATCAATTGGTTGGTAAATTGGTTGTATTTGAATTGACCGAGTTTGGAGATGTCCCCCCAAAGATTGAATCTGCGTTCAAAGCTAGTGCTTTTGTAAAAGGAAAACAAAGGTTTGATCCGGGAGAGAACTCTTCAAGGAAACTATCATGGTATGAAAAAGCAAGGAAAGACCTGGAAGAGAATGAAGCAAAAGCTACTCAACTTGAATCCCTTATTGCAAAAAGACTGCTAAGAGGATCTGGTAAGTATGAAGGAAAATTGTTTTTTAAATGTTTTAACTGCAACAAGATTGGTCATTTTGCCTCAAGGTGTCCGGAAAGATTTTCAAGGCTAAATCCTAACAGATCAAGGTTCCAGAAGAAATGTTACTATGTCCATGAAGATGATGATGAAGGAGTAATAGATGATGAATTAGAAATAGAAAACAAATCCAGAAGTGACTGGGTGTTTATTGCCATCAAAGAAGAAGATCCAATGTCCTCTAAATCTGTCAATCATAAAATTGTAGAAAGAGCTCTGGCTGCCCAAGTTGAAGAAAAGGATGATTGGGTCATTCATAGTGGATGCTCCCACCATATGATAGGTGACAAAAATAAGTTCATAGATTTGGAAAGGTATGAAGGAGGTGTGGTAAAATTTGGTGATAATTTTTCCGATAGAATCAGAGGTAGAGGAACTATTTATTTTGATGGAAAGAACAAAACCGGTAATGTACTGTATGTTGAAGGCCTAAAGCACAATCTTCTTAGTGTTGGACAGTTGGTAGACAAAGGCTATGATCTCTGATCCAAAAATGGAAAATGCAAGATCTTTGAAAGTTCTGGAACAAAGATTGCATCCGGTACTCAAACTAAAGGTAATATCTTCCACTTGGTTGGTACTGGTAAAAGTTGCTTATTTGTTCAAATTGATCAGAGTTGGTTGTGGCATAGGAGAATGTGTCATGTGAATTTTGATAATATCATCAAGATAAGCAACACTTAGGCTGTGAGAGATCTTCTAAGACTTGTGAAACCTACTAATAGCTTGTGTAAGGAATGTCAGTTGGGTAAGCAGAGCAGAGTCACATTCAAAAGTAAGGAACAGTCTTCTATTGGATTATTGGACTTAGTTCATACTGATTTATGTGGTCCGACAAGAATCAGAAGTGTGCAAGGTGATAGATACTTCATGCTATTAATTGATGACTACTCCCGGAAGATGTGAGTGACTTTTTTGAAAGAGAAATCAAAAGCTCTTGAGAAATTCAAAATATTCAAGGCTATGGTAGAGAATGAAACTAGATTAAAATTAAAATGTCTGAGGTCTGACAGAGGTGGAGAATTCACATCCGGTGAGTTCTTAGAATTATGTGAGAAACATGGAATAAAAAGGTAGTTGTCTGCACCTAGGACTCCACAGTAGAATGGAGTAGTGGAGAGAAAGAACCAGACTATCCAGGAAGCATCTAGAACCATGATGATGGAAGCAAATGTTCCCTAGATCTATTGGAGAGAAACTGTAAGCACTGCAGTCTATACTCTCAATCGAGTACAAATCAGAAGCAATACCAATAAGACTCCTTATGAACTTTGGTTTGGCATCACTCCCACTATGAGATATTTCAGAGTCTTTGGTAGCAAATGTTACATTAAAAGAGATGAAGATCTAGGAAAATTTAATGCTAGAAGTGATGAAGGAATATTCTTAGGTTATTCTACTCAAAGCAAAGCATACCGGTGTTATAACAAGAGATTAAGGAAGATTGTGGAAAGTACAAATGTGAAGGTTGATAAAGGTATTGAAAAACCCTCAAGGTTTTATGAATATGATGAAGATGATCAAAATGATGTTCAAGAAGTCCAAGCTCCCTCTGTAAATCAGATTCAAACTAATCTGGTAAATCAGGAAGAAGAGATGAGTTTGAATGAACCTGTTCAAGAATCAGAAGTGCAAGAAACTCCCAAAATTCCTAGGTATGTAACACTAAATCACTCTGAAGATCAGATCATAGGTGATAAAAGCAAAGGTGTACAAACAAGAAGAAGGATTGCTCAAGATTCAGAAGAGTATTGTCTGATTTCAAAGATTGAACCTAAGACAGTGAATGAAGCTTGCAATGATGAAAACTAGACTAAAGTAATGGAGGAAAAGTTGATGCAAATTGAGAAAAATCACAATTGGGATCTTGTTCCTAGACCTAAAAACAAGAATGTGATTGGAACCAAATGGGTCTTCTGGAATAAATTGAATGAAGATGGTGAAGTAGTCAAAAACAAAGCCAGATTGGTCTTCAAGGGTTACTCCCAAGTAGAAGGAGTTGATTTTGAAGAAACTTTTGCTTCGGTGGCAAGAATTGAAGCAGTCAGATTATTTCTTGCTTTTGTTGCCTTCAAGGATTTCAAAGTATATTAGATGGCTGTCAAATATGCCTTCCTGAATGGTGACTTAGAAGAAGTATACATTGAGCAATCGAATGGATTTCAATTGTCTGATCATGGTGATATGGTCTGCAAGTTGAAGAAAGCACTGTATGGACTGAAGCAAGCCCCAAGAGCCTATATGAAAGATTGGATAAGTATCTTTTGAAGATTGGTTTCAACAAAGGTACTGCTGACAATAATTTGTACTTCAAAATTGATCATGAAAACATCTTGATTGTTGAAGTGTTTGTTGATGATATCATTTTTGGAGGAAGTGATAGTATGTGCAAGATTTTTGCAAATCAAATGAAAAGTGAATTTGAGATGTCCATGTTTGGGGAAATAAATTTCTTCTTGAGTCTACAAATCACTCAAACAAAGAAAGGAATCTTCATTTCTCAGACCAAATATGTGAAAAAATTGTTGAAGAAATTTGGGATGGAAGACTCAAAACCAATGAGTACTCCCATGGCAATCGGATGTAAATTGAGCAAAGATGATGACTTTCCTAAGGCTGATCAGAGAAAGTACAGGTCAATGATTGGAGAACTATTGTATCTCACTCAAAATACACCTGACATTATGAATGTTGTTGGTCTTGTTGCTAGATTCCAAGCTGATCCTAGAGGATCTCATGTCATGGCAATCAAGAGGATTTTTAGATATCTAAAAGGTGATGGAGTTAGGTTGTCATTGATGTCAAAAAGGTGTTCTCAGTTTGTTTGATGTCATCAGGACTTGGTTGATTAGGTTTGGCCTTCAATGTGTTTTCATATGTTCTTTGGTAAGTGAAGTCACAAGGTGATTTGTTTAGGGTTGTCAAGTGTTGACAAATGTTTATCATTCATGTTTGGACAAATGTTCATCATTCATGTGTGCTCATCTATGTTTGGACAGAGTTTTCTTAGAAGTTGTGATTCATTCCATATTTAAAAACCTTTAATATGGTGGTCTCATTTGATGTTTTGGTAAGTGGTTCATAAGATGTTTGGAAGGTATACCATGCTTGTTGAAGTGCATATTGCTTTGATCTATAGAGTTCATGTTACTTGGTGTTGAGTTACTCAGGAAGTTGAGTTAAATTAGTTAGGAGGCTACTTCATGTCATGACAATGTTCACTTTCAGTGATGGTGTTTTGAAGATGTTGGGTCTTGGTATAATGTTCATTTTTTTCTTCACTTTAGGAGTTGCAGTGTGTTGATTGAAAGTAACATTTGGCAGAGTAATGTGTGCACTACTCATTTGAAGATAGAGTTAATATTCTTGAATTGGTTTGGTTACGTTAATATGGGGAACACAGTTCAAAAGTCTTGCAGATGCAAAGAATGAATTTATACTCTTGGTCATCACAGGTTTGATCTTCTTGGTGCTTTTGAAGTTGATAGGTTGGTTTGACAAGTTGATCTTCATACTATACTCTTCATGACCTACTTGTGTCCTCACATCCAAAGCTCACTTGTCATTTTTTTTTGTTTTAACATGATGGTGACTAGTTGAGGTAGTAAGAGTCACTTAAAGTGGCCTGTTAGAGGGCTACCATCACATGACGGTGACCGGCCCTTCCTTAAAGCTTCGGTCTTCATATGATATGGTGGGTGCGAATAGAGAATCTTTGGTTTAAAAGTTGTTTGAGCAGTAAAATGAATTCAAAGGATAAACTTTAAATCTCAAGAAGTGCGCGTAGGTTAAAGGAGAGCGTGGAGAATGTTTTAAACTTAGAAACTTTCAAAGTTAATGGGAGCCTGATTTTCTTAAGGAATTTCAAATGCCACGATGCATTTTTTAAGGGAGAAATCAATGATTTGAATGGTTTAAAACAAAGGCATCGAATAGCCTTTTAGAGGAGCTTGCTATATAGTTATTAAAGTTTCTAAAATGCCGATCCCTAAGCCTTTGATGGCTTTAGTTTTTTTTAGAAACTTTGTTTAAATACTAAGTGGTCGGCCCATAAAAATGGAGAGTTTTTTTAAAAAAACTATCAATTCTTTTTGTGGTGATAAGTTTTTAAAAAATTAGAAATTGATTTTTCTAATTTAACAACTCTTAAGAGTTTTTTTTGAGGATATTGGAAGTTAGAAAAGAGATAACATCAAAAGTTTTTGAGGAGATTTTTTCTTAAGAAAAATTGGTGAATTCTTTGTTCTTGAAGGACATGAAAGGTCATAAGAAGATGTTTTTGAATAATTTGGAAAATATTTTTTTAAGATATTATTTTTGTGAGAAGATGCAGAGGAAGATGAAAAGGCAGGAATACCAAGAGATGATATCAAGATTTTTTTAAGGATCAAATGAAAGTTTTTTTTTTATGATTTCTTTTGGAGATGACTAATGGCTTAATGGATTTAAGTCCATTGAAGTTTTTGCAGAGACAAGAATAAGGGCAGATATGAAAGATGAACGGATTTCTTTTATGAAGAGAAAATAAATAGTGAAAATTATTCATGTTTTCTTGTAGGAAAATGATGGAATTTGAAAAATTTTTTAAGATAAAATTGCACATAGAAGAATATCAAATTTGATCATTTATTTTGTGAATAAGATTTTCTTCTTTCAGATGGATTGGTGTTTGGATTTCTTGATGTTTTTATTATTGCAAATGAAAGGGTTTTGATTTACAGAGAGAAGGTGAAATGTTTTTGTTTGCAGAGAGGATGTAAATGATTATCTTGTATATAATGGCTTTGCAGGTGGATTGATTAGAGTGTGTGGTGATGTGGATCAATATGGAGTATTGAAGATATTTTTAGTTTAT
The DNA here is from genome assembly GCA_027924645.1 of Cunninghamia lanceolata. Lineage (NCBI taxonomy): Eukaryota > Viridiplantae > Streptophyta > Pinopsida > Cupressales > Cupressaceae > Cunninghamia > Cunninghamia lanceolata. Next base: position 1,213,378 of record BSBN01000736.1, on the reverse strand, counting down.
TGTATATGAGATTATGTTTATGCAGGAATGGATCAAACACAGTATGAGGACATCTAGCAATAAACTTACAGATTGAACCATGAAGATAAAGATTGAACCATGAAGATAAAATGCAGGTGAATATGCATCAGGTGAATAAAATTTGCAGAGATAAGAGTGTTGTAAAGATGTGTAAAAGGAATTGTTCTGTATGGTCTTGATTTGAAAATCAAATAGGAGGTATAAGGGTGTATGATGAGACACAGGTTGCTTAATGGTGCAAATCAGATTGAATAGCAATCAATTCTTGCACACAAAATTTTATGATGGAAAATTGTCTATGCCAGTGAGGCATAGTATGCCAGTGAGGCTTATAGGTCAGTGAGATCTTAACATTTGTCAGTGAGACACATATTGTAGCCAGTGAGGCTTCTTTGTAGCTAGTGAGGCATGTTTTATCAATTAAGCCAGTGAGGCAGTTTTGGAGTGGTTTTTCTACCCCTGGAGGGTTTTCCACTCATGCAAATCTTGTGTCATAATCTTCTCTGTGTGTGTATGATTTACTTATGAAGTTTTGTTCTCTTTCATGTGCATATGTATTTGACAAATCAATGCTATCTTTCTCTCCTTGTGCTTTGAAAGTTAAAGTTTGTAAAAAGATTTGAAAATTCACACAACACTAATTCACCCCCCCTCTCAGTGTTGATTGTACTCCTACAAAAGGGGTAGTTGAGTATGGTTTGTGGTATCCTAGAGATCATAATTTCTCTCTTCATGCATATACAGATGCGGATTGGGCAGGAGATGTGGATGACCGTAAGAGTACTAGTGGTGGAGCATTCTTTTTGGGGAAGAGATTAGTTTCTTGGCTAAGCAAGAAACAAGAGGCAATATCTCTGTCCACAGTTGAAGCAGAATATATTGCAGCAGTAGGAAGTTGCACTCAAGTTTTGTGGATGAAACAAATGCTAAGAGACATGAGAGTGGAGTATGAGGAACCTATCACAATCTTCTATGATAATTCAAGTGCAATAAATATATCTAAAAATCCAGTGTTACATTCAAAGACTAAACATATATCCATCAAGTTTCACTTTTTGAGAGAGCAAGTGAACAAGAATGAAGTCAAATTGGAGTTTGTGCCTTCCAAGGATCAGATTGCAGATATTTTTACTAAACCTCTACCTAAGGACTCTTTTGAGTATCTTAGGGAGAATTTAGGCGTTATTACACCTTCGGTTTTGAATTAAGGTGCACTGATGTGAATCAGTCTGGTGGATCTCACAGTCATATCTTGTGGTCCAGATTGATGTTTGGGAAGTTGTTACTCAGGGGGAGCAGCTGATATGATTTTGAATTGATGCAAGTATGTGCTCTTTGCCATTGATGTCAAAGGGGGAGAGAAGACATGTGAAAAACAAGTAATTGCTAATCAAAGGGGGAGCAGAAAAGGAAGAAGACATGTGAATGGTTGTTGCTGATAGGGGGAGTTGTGATAGTAAAGAGAAGTTCTTGTCTTGATGGTTAAAATAATTTTTCACATCATATGTTGCCATCAATGACAAAGGGGGAGATTGTTGCAAGTATGGGCCTAACCGGTGTTGTCATTGATGTCAACATACTCCTATTGCATTGATGATAAGGATTGAATGAGCTATATGCTAAGGATATTAAGAAAATTAGTCCTATCAGGAACAAAGAAGAACAGTGAAGATAGTGAGGTAAAGATCCCAGCTAAGATGAATATAAGAGGATGTACTTGAAAGGGTTTGTAGATATGTGTCCCAAGATGATCTAGTAAAGATTTTAGAGGTCCGCATAAGAATCTATGGGCACTTAAGTAAAACTGGTTCTGGTAGATGTTCAAAGGTGACAGAGTGACACAAATAGGTCCGGTGAGCTCCAGAAATGAAATATCTTGTTTTGCAGATTTGGGGTAGTGTTTAGGAAGTCAATGTGAATTGACAACTCAATTGGTTCATGGTCTGGAGGTCCGCAAGCATCTTTTCTAATATGACAGTGATGACAAACTGTGTTCTTTGTTGATAACTGAGAGGGGGGGTGAATCAGTTATCCTAATTATTTATGCTTTCAGAACTTTCTTAATAATCAATGCAGCATTAATTCAATTAAGCAAACATAACTATGAAATGGAAATACACATGACACAATATTTTTGATGTGGAAACCCTGTTAAGGGAAAAAACCACAGGGTGATTAACCCAAGATTGTATTCTCTATTATAAGAATGGAAATACAAAATGGCACTTGCCAATTAGGACTCACTGCCCGAGCACACTGCTTACAAGAGGCACACTGCCTACAAAAGACACACTATCTACAATTTATAAAGAGTGTAATACAATACTTGAACTGATAAGGAGCATCAACATATGCTGGAGTTCAGTTCCGGTTAGGCTTTGTACACTGATCTACTGCACTTCATCTTTCCTCTTCTTTTGTGCTGCTTTCCTTTCACATACTGGACCTTCCTTTCTGCTTTTATTCAGCTCTACTGCTTTTCTTCGCACATCACCAAAAAACCATGACACCACTTACAACTAAATCCATCTTGTATATATATGCACACAAGTGATATCATCACCTTTCTAGTCGGCACTCGGAATAGTCAATATTTTCCACAAACTCTGATCTGTCAGCTGAATCCTTGCTTACCAAGTAATGCAGATCAAGGATATACTTGTAGAAGTCATCAATCATGTCAGCCAATCATAACTTATGCCTTAAGAATCTTTACCATCATCAGTAACATATCCGGAATAATGTCTGATGTTCTGCCAGTCAGTTCTTCCTTTGTCACACTACCAATCAGGAACCCGATACTCAAGTATTCATATCTTTTTCTTCATCTATCACCAGAGGCTAAATCCTTGGAATCTATCACTCAAGGTAGTCCTCTTGACTTGCCCAAATCTACACTTCACCAAGATACTTCCTCTAAGAGATCCGGACCTGACTGTCAGACCTCGCCACATGCTCTGTTCTTGCTTACCGGACCACAACATTCTTCACTCTGACTTCCAGTAGAGACACACCATGTCCTGCGGATGTGTGGGATGAACTTTGTTGCCATCAATGACAACAATCATGAAACCATATAGTGTCTCTTGCCAACAATCTCCCCCTTTGGCATTTATGGCAACACTTAGTGAAAAATGACTAAGTGTTTACACTATGCTCCCCCTTGGTTGATGCTCTATTTTTATATACATTTTTCAGAGCTTCCCCTTAGTTGGATTCCTCATTTTTCACTGCTCTTCACTCCCCCTTTGACATCAATGGCAAAGGGTAGGATTCGCACACCAAAATTTTCAAAATCTTGTCCACATAAGTATATACATATGGAATACTTACATATACTGAAGTATGTCTGCAAAAGTTGTTTTCAATTGAATGAATTTTGTAGCCCAACTTTGCTTCATTCTATCCAAAATTGATATATGACTACTCAATAGGAATGCAAACGCATCTGCCCTTTTTAGATCTGTTGGATCATTGGTCCGGGCTGTGATTTCAGCTTCTTTTATGGCCTCATGCATGGCCTCTAACTTAGGGACAATTATCCCTCTGAGCTCACTCAACCTACTGATTCTATTTTTCTTCTCTTTTTCAAGCTTCTTAATTTCATTCAAAACTGCAACCGTTTGACATTCTTGATTTATTATGGATGTAGTAAGTGGATCAAAATTTTGAGAAAGTTTTATCAGTTTATCCTCCCGTTCTTTCATTTTCTTCTCAATCTCCACTGTTGTTTTAGACCAGGATATACAAAATTTGTATACATCACATCCATCCTTAAGGGCATTTTCCAAACTTTTTATCCCAATACCCATAACTCTTCTGTCATTTGATATTAACCCTTGCAGCTCTGAGAATCTCTTATCCAGAAATTCTTTCTTGACCTTCTCCTCAGCTGATTTCTTTAGAGAATTAAAATGTTTGCTAACACTATTGACCAGAGTTTTGAGATTACTGGAGGAAGAGGCTGTGGGATCCTTTTGAAAAGATGGCATGATCTTTTCCAACACTCCAGATGCTGCCTCTATAAGCTCACAGTCTTCCATGTGAGATTTCAATAGTTTATCTTTGGCCTTCACATTTGCAAATGAAGCTATCTTCATTATTTGTACCGGAGATAGAGAGTCAAAATCTAATGGCCCTTTTAGTAATTCCAGTTCATCCATCTCATTAGTTTCTTTTGTCAAGAAGTCCTTGACAGATTCTGCAGTGTCTCTTGCCGGAGACAGATTCTTCTTCTCTTCTGCAGTGTCACTTATGTTCTTTTCAGCTTGACTTCCTTCTTTACTTTTCACCTCTTTTTCTTTCTCCTTTATTATTTCTTCTTCTTTAGATCTAGGGTCAACAGGGGAATCTGGAGGAGAAATGTTAGACTGTTCATGAGCCACCTCTTCCGGAGCAGAGGATTCCAAGTCCTTAGCTATTTCTGCACTGGTATTCATTACCTCTTCTGTCATTTTCTCAGTAGACTCTTTTGCAACACTTGTGGTTGAGGGGTCAATACCCAAGTCCTCTATAATTGGAATGTTGAATCTTTTGAATGCATTCCGGAGGATCTCTTCTGTCTTTTTTGCAACTTTGTTAGTCTCTCCGAGCATAAGTTGATTCATCCTTGCTTTGCTCCTGAACTCATCCTTACATTCTTTGAATACCATATTCATTTTCTTGGGATCGATTGAAGGATATAGCTGAATTGCTATCTGTTCCCAGATTTCTAGGTCTTTGGCTTGGGCATTGTTCTTTCTTATTTCTAGTTCCTTCTCCAAGCTTTTGGGGATCAGAGATATAATTTCAATAAATGCTTTGTTGTAGATATTTAGGTACCTGACTGTGGCATCTTGCAATATCTTCTGATCTGCTTCACCATAATCATCATAGAACTCAATCATTGGCTGAAGATTTCCATCCACTGTGACTGATTTGATTATGTCATCAATGTGAAGAGTGGGTTTTTCAACATATTCCTCTGTCTTTTCTTCTTCCTCTTGTCCGGTAGAGGGTTCACCAGATGTTTTCTTCTTTTTTTTCACTTTCCTGATTTCTTCATCAGATTCAGTCTCCTCTTCATCCCTTTGACTGGCATAAGCCCTTGTGGCTTTTGTCTTTGTTCTTTTCTCTCTTTTGCCAGATAATTTTGCTTCCAGTTTTGATGGCCTTGAGCTTTTGGTAGTGGTAGGTGCAGATCTCTTTCATGATCTGGTCCAGGTGGAAGGTTTTACCGGAACACTTTCCTCACTTTTCTTTTCTGCCTTTTTCTTCTCAGCCCTTTCCATCTTTTCCCTGTTGGCATCAAGTGCCTCCTTTGATATGCCAAAGCCTTTTGCAACATCTTCAACTTCTTTTCTTACCTTCCTGTTGATCTCTGGTTATTTGAGTTCCACATGAATCTTTACACTTAACTCTTCAAAGGTTCCAAACCTTTCTGCCTTGGGATCTTTTGGTTGACTTAACATGTGTTCAATATGCAGCTCAACAATTTTCTCATCAACTTCATACCCCATCGGCATGATCCATACTATTCTTGGTTCCACTGCCTCCATAAGGCACTAATCAGTTTCTACCATGAAGCAAACAGTATCCTTATACTTCTCAATGAATGATTTTGGGATTCTTTCTCTGATTTGCATAGTATTTTGGAAATTCTTAAAGTACCCCACAGAGTTGTATTCCTTGCTTTGGCATCCCCAAGTCCATGCAAGTAATCTCTAATTTGTATTGCTACCGGTTTTTTATTTTGCCATACCCATCCATTGGATCCGGGCAGCTCATTCATGAAGTAGAAAAATAAACACAATATCAGTCTACCATATTTAAAGGAGTTTTTCTTGTCCTTTTTGATCTTTTGTATGTTCTCCATCAATTGAATTAAAAGAAGTTCACATAGATCATACTCTGCATTCTTTCTCAGCATTTCATAGGCAGTATACACTACAGTTCCGGACACTGAATTCTCCCTACTGGAATGATATATTTTATACCCTATTATCATAGATGCAAACTTGATATCTAGGTCCATGATATCTTCAATGGTCATTTCCCTCTTATCAAATTTTGATCCGATGGCATCAATCACAATTTGGTTTTTGACAGATTTGAGGATAGGTATCCCTCTGGAGGAGTATAAGCCGGTTACTGCCCTAATTGCCTCAGTGATTTTGCAAGGTCTGTTCAGCCATAGGAAGTTGTCATGCATCCTACTCAATACATACCGGACCCATTCATCTTCTTCAAAGCAGGGGAAATATATGAACTGATCAAAATGTTTCTCCTAGATGCCCTTATATTGAGTTTTAAATTCAAAAGCATCATCTATCAATTGTTTATGATAGATATCACTTAGTTTGGATTCCCCAAACTCTTCAATATTCACGTGTATGTAAACCCTAATATCTTATGTACGCAACACACCATGCAGAACTATTGTTATATGGAGCCTAATCAGACTCGGAGGTTATATTTTCCCCACTTTTATCGGCACGGTTTCCCTCCAAATTCCTATGGGGTCAAGGGGCAGTGCCCCTTGCGGGGTCTAGGGGCAGTGCCCCTGGCGCGTTCCCTTTTGCAATACAAGGCGGGGTCGAGAGGCAGCGCCCCCGAAACCTCACACGGTTTTTTTATTATTTTATAAAGGTACCGGGAGTTATTTTTCATTGACCGACATAAGAAAACCCTATTTTTGTAACCGACAAAAAGATTGATAAAAGCAGCTAAGGGTTAGGGTTTTGATATATTGTATTGTAGCATTTTGCAGCGGTATTGCATTGCAGGGATTGCTGATTGTAATTGGTTTTGATTTACTGGATAATAATATTAGACTCTCTATTTGGTGGATGTAGCCCGAGTTTGGGTGAACCACGTTAAAACTTGTCTCTCGTTGTTATTATTTCTATGTATTTCCATTCCTCTGTTTAATCTTTATTTGCATTTAATTGATATCTTCTGCTGACTAACCCTAACAAGTGGTATCAGAGCAGGTTGTGTTCTATTATTGTCTGCAGGAAAGTCTCACGGTTGAGTGGGAGCAATGGCAGATGAGGGTAAATTGAACGTCAATAAATTCAATGGGCAGAACTATCAGTTATAGAAGATGCAGATGGAGGATTACCTCTATCAAAAGGATTTATGGAGGCTGTTGGAAGGAGTAGCCAAGAAACTGGCAACAATGTCTGATGAGGATTGGAATCTTCTTAACAGAAAGGCACTGGGAACCATTTGGTTGTGCCTGGCACCATCGGTGGCATTCAATATAACGGAAACGAAGACAACAGACGATCTGATGAAAGCTTTGGCTAAATTGTATAAAAAACCCTCAGCCTCAAATAAGGTATTTCTTATGAAGCATTTGTTTAATCTGAAAATGGTTGAAGGTGGATCTGTGACAGATCATTTAAATGAATTTAATATGATTGTCAGTCAATTGACTTCTGTAAATGTAAAATTTGATGAAAAAGTTAGAGCTCTCTTGATATTATGTTCATTGCCTGAAAGCTGGGATAGTTTGGTAATGGCGGTTAGTAACTCTATTTCTGGTTCAAATACCCTAAAATTTGATGATGTTGTTGGTGTTATTCTGAGTGAGGAAATTCGTAGGAAAAGCTCAGGTGGATCCAAATCAGGCAGTGTTTTAAATGCAGAAAGCAGGGGTAGATCAAAGGAGAGAGGAAAAGGTTCTGGAGGTCATGGGAAGTCACGAGGAAAATCAAAGGACAAAAGATCCCAAACCAGAGGATAGAAGGATTGCTGGTACTATCGAAAACTAGGTCATTTGAAGAAAGATTGCTGGTCTCAGAAGAACAAAGGAGATAAACAAGAAGGCAATAAGGAAGCAAATGTGGTAAGTAATAAATCTGAAGATGACGCTTTGATTCTTTCCCTAGATAATGCTGATGATTCATGGGTTTTAGATTCAGGGGCTTCATTTCATGCTATGCCCCATAGAAGTTATTTTCTTGATTATGTCCAAGGGGATTTTGGGCTGGTTTATTTGGGAGATAGCGAACCCTGTCAGATTGTTGGAAAGGGAAGAATCAAGATTAAGTTGCAGAATGGAAATCATTGGCTACTACAAGAGGTAAGGCATGTTCCAAGGCTCAATAGGAATTTAATTTCAGCAGGGCAGCTAACTGAACAAGGTTGTACTATTACATTTACTAATAAAAATTGGAAGGTTTCAAAAGGTGCCTTAGTAGTAGCAAAAGGTGTGAAAGTAGGCACCTTATATCTTTGTATAGGTCATACTGTTCCTTCTACTTTAGCTGTTGCAGAGAAAAAATAAACAGGTTCAGGAACAGTTGCTGCAGGTTCGCAGGAAGAGACTGAAACAGTTGCTGCAGGTTCTGAGACAACGCTGTGGCATAACAGACTTGGGCATATGAGTGAAAAAGGTATGAAGGTACTTCATTCTAAGAAAGTTTTACTAGGTCTGAAATGTATTAATATGGATTTTTGTGAAAGTTGTGTATGGAAAACAAAAGAGAGACAGTTTTCTCAGAGATGGGAAGTAAAAGAAAAATTAAAATTGGAGCTTGTGCATATAGATGTATGGGGACTAGCTCAGGTATCTTCTCTCGGTGGCTCTCGGTATTATGTTACATTCATAGATGATGCAACTAGGAAGGTCTGGATTTATTTCCTTAGACAGAAATCTAATGTATTTGAAACATTTAAGAAATGGAGAAGCTTGGTTGAAAATGAGACAGGTAAAAGATTAAAATGTCTCAGATCTGATAATGGCGGTGAGTATTGCAGTAAAGAATTTGAAGATTATTGTTCCTTTAATGGAATTCGTAGGCAGAAAACGGTTCCAGGGACTCCACAGGAAAATGGAGTGGCTGAACGCATGAATAGGACAATAATGGAGCATGCAAGGACCATGAGATTGCATGCTGGACTACCTTTAAACATGTGGGTAGAGGCTGTCAACACTGTTGTATATTTAATTAACAGAGGTCCTTCAGTTCCTTTAGGCTGTGGTATTCTAGAGGAAGCATGGATAGGCAAGAAGGTGAGTTATTCTTTTCTGAAAACCTTCGACTGTGAAGCATTTGCACATATAGATTCTGAAAATAGAACCAAGCCGGATGCGAAATTAAAAAAATGTACCTTCGTTGGATATGGCATTGATGATTTTGGTTATAGGCTTTGGGATTTTGAAAATCAGAAAATTGTGAGAAGCAGGGATGTTGTATTCAATGAGAAGGTGTTGTACAAAGATCAGTTGTAGCAACATGAGAAGAAAGAAAAGGATTATGTGGTGCTAGATGATACTCCAAATAGTGATGTTCCAGTGGCTCCTCATGCTCCGCAATAGCAACCAAAAATACCACAAACTCTAGTGAATGTTAGACGGTCAACAAGGATAAGTAGACCTCCTGAAAGGTTTTCTCCCTCTTTGTATTCTATTTTGTTAATAGATGCTGGTGAACCAGAAGGGTATGATGAAGCTATGCAAGTGGATACACAAGTTCAATGGGAGCTTGCAATGAAAGAAGAAATGGACTCCTTGCTGGAAAATCAGACTTGGGAATTATGTAAGTTACCTATAGGTAAAAAGGCTTTACCAAACAAATGGGTTTATCAGCTGAAAGAGGAAGATGGAGGTACGAAAAGATTTAAGGCCGGGTTAGTTGTAAAAGGATTTGCACAGAAAAAAGGCATTGATTTTGATGAGATATTTTCTCCGGTTGTCAAGATGACTTCTATTCGTACTGTTTTAAGTATTGTGGCTGCTGAAGATTTACATTTGGAATAGCTAGATGTTAAAACTACCTTTCTCCATGGTGATTTGGAGGAGGAGATATATATGGAACAGTCCCAAGGATTTGAGGTCAAATGTAAGGAGAAACAGGTGTGCAAATTGAAGAAGACTTTGTATGGCCTGAAACAAGCACCTTGGTAATGGTATTTGAAATTTGATAGTTTTATGGCTAAGCAAGGCTATAGCTGGTGTAATTCTGACCATTGTGTTTATTTTAAGAGGTTGGATAATGACAGCTACATTATTTTATGTTTATATGTTGATGACATGCTTGTAGCTGGGTCTAACATGGATCACATAAGAGAGTTAAAACAACAATTAGCATAGTCATTTGATATGAAAGATTTGGGGGCAGCAAAACAAATCCTTGGTATGAAAATTTGTAGAGATAGGAAGAACAGAAAATTAACTCTATCTCAGGCTACTTATGTTGAAAAGGTTTTGCAGAGATTCCATATGGAGAATGCAAAAGCTGTCAGCACACCTTTACCTAGTCATTTGAAATTGACTAAGGAGATGTGTCCTAAGACACAAGAGGAGGAAGAGAAAATGTCCAAGGTACCATATGCTTCAGCTGTAGGAAGTTTAATGTATGCCATGGTATGCACAAGACTAGATATTACACATGTTGTAGGAGTCATCAGTAGGTATATGAGTCATCCTGGATTAGAGCATTGGAATGCAGTAAAATAGATTCTCAGATATTTGAGAGGTACATCCAATAAACATTTATGTTTTGGGGGCTCTAATGCTAATTTAGCAGGTTATGTAGACTCAAATTTGGTAGGAGATATTGATACTAGGTGGAGTACTACAGGTTATGTCTTTACTGTAGGTGGAATAGCGATGAGTTGGATTTTCAGGTTGCAAAAGGTGGTTGCTTTATCCACCACAGAGGCAGAATATGTAGCTGCAACAGAGGCAAGCAAGGAGATGATATGGCTACAATCTTTCATGGAAGAATTGGGCAAACACAAGTTAATTATTATTTGTATATAGATAGCCAGAGTGCCATACATCTTGCAAAGAATTCTGCCTTGCATTCAAAGACTAAACACATACAGTTGAGGTATCACTTCATTCGGTCAGTGTTGGATGATGGACAATTACAGTTGGAAAAGATACATACAGATGATAATCCAGCGGATATGTTTACAAAGGTAGTGACAAGGGAGAAGCTGAGCTCCTCATCAGCTTCGATTGGTCTTCTCGACTGAAAACAACAAAAATAGAACAGCAGAGTCCAGGGTGCTTATTTCCAGTGGGAGCTATAGGGTCAGTGGTGTTATGATCAGTCTCCAAGTGGGAGATGATATGGTGTGGAGTCTGATCAGTCGCCAAGTGGGAGATTGTTGTTATATGGAGCCTAATCAGACTCAGAGGTTACATTTTCGCCACTTTTATCGACGCAGTTTCCCCCCAAATTCCTACAGGGTCAAGGGGTAGCGCCCCTTGTGGGGGTTTGGGGGTAGCGCCCTTGGCACATTCCCTGTCGCGATACAGGACGGGGTCGAGGGGCAGCACCCCCGAAACCTCACACAGTTTTTATTATTATTTTATAAAGGCATCGGGAGTTATTTTTCATTGACCGACATAAGAAAACCCTATTTTTGTAACTGACAAAAAGCTTAATAAAAGCATCTAAGGGTTAGGGTTTTGATATATTGTATTGTAGCATTTTGCAGCAGTATTGAGTTGCAAGGATTGCTGATTGTAATTGGTTTTGATTTACTGGATAATAATATTGGACTCTCTATTTGGTAGATGTAGCCCGAGTTTGGGTGAACCACGTTAAAACTTGTCTCTTGTTGTTATTATTTCTGTGTATTTCCATTCCTTTGTTTAATGTTTATTTGCATTTAATTGATATCTTCTGCCGACTAACCCTAACAGGAACACTGGAAAATGCTCCTAGGGGATCTACTTCCAAGGATTTGTATGGATGTTTCTTGAATATGGGGTGAGGTCTGTTAGAGATCTTCACAATATTTGGAGTACCCATTATTCAAAGATTTACAGAAAGATATTTGATAATGGAGAATACCTTTTGCGCCTTTCGGTTTCACGAAGTGAGCCAGATCAATTGCTGGATGAATCAGATTCTGTAGATAATCTTTGATGGGCTTGAGGAATTTCTATTGCAGAGCTTCTTTTCATTTCTTCTTGAATGCAGAATGAATAAATGCTTAATAAGAAAACCCTTATATTGATCCGCAAACCCTAACATCAAGTTGTAATAAATGCTCAACCTAAGTCATTCCGGTTTGCCTTATTCAGATGACTTGAAGAACCAGATCAATCTTGATTGTAAACATCTTACGGATCATCCAAATCTTAACCATAGTATACTTAGATGTTTCTCTTATGAGCCCTTTAATCCGCAACTCTCCTTGTGCCAATTCCAGCACCAATTGACTGGCTGGGGGAACAAGGTTTTCTGTGTCTCCCCCTGAGCTAGAGCTCACTTTTTAATTTCTGGAAGGAATATCAACACCAAAGTCTGGTGCGGATCCATCCCCTACATTCTCTGTACTTTTCTTCACCCAAATCTTATTCATCTCACTTTGAACTTCATCCGCATTCACTTTTTGTTTTCCCTTATTTTGATTCTGATTATAATATACCGGACCTCTTTTGTCCTGATTCTTGCTTCTGCAGAATTTTGCTATATGACCGGATCTATTGTAAACTTGGCAAACAACATTTCTTTGCATATTTGATTGATATCCTCTTGATCTATATTGATTAGCCATATGACCCATTCTATTGCATGCAAAGCATCTACCATTGAATGAATTGTTTATTTGCATATTTCTGCATTCATGAGATTTGTGAAAATTTCTTTTGCAATTGAAGCACTGTCCGGAGAAGGATGTATTAGTCTGATTCATTCTCTTTCTGCACTGATTAGATTTATGACCAAAGTTATTGCAGTTGTGGCAGTATCCATTGAAGGATGGATATCTTTGAGCATTAGGCTGTCTTACCAAAGGTCTTCTAGGCCTGTTCCTTGGATTTTTTGATCTAAGATTCTTCTGACCGGATTTGGAGCTTTCTCCTTTCTCATATCCCAAACCACACTTGCCATCTACCCTCTTTTGACTTTCAAGAAGAATTCAAGTTGAGCAGAACTTATCTTGAATTTCTCTTTATATTCATTTGTTGTTTGAAGATCCCTTTTGAGAGAGACAATTTGATCCTCAAGTTTTTCTTCATTATCTTTAGCATCTTCAAGATCAGATTCAAGATGTCTGATAATTCTATCCATCTTGTGGCAATCTTCTGATTTCTCCTTGAGAGATTGTCTTAGATTATCTTCAGTTTTTCTTTTCTCTTCAATCTCTTGGGTAAACTTCATAACTCCTGATTCCATTTCATGTCTTACCATAATGATTTCTTTTGATAACTTTTCACATAACTTGGTTTTCTCCTTCAGATCTTCATTTGTATTATTGGCTTCACTTTGACTTGCCAATTGCTAAGTAGCTCCTTAATTTGTCTTTTAGTTCTCTCATGAAATCATCAGCCTGTTTGAGTCTTTCCTTTAACTCATTAACTTCAGAGTTTGACTGCTCAAGATCATCAAGGGCAGTCTTGGGTTGCTCCCTTAACCCATATACATCCATTTGAATTTCTAGATCTTCCTCAAGCTGTTAGACTCTGTTAGGAGGACTTTGGCTCTGATACCAATTGTTGATAACTGAGAGGGGGGGTGAATCAGTTATCCTAATTATTTCTGCTTTCAAAACTTTCTTAATAATCAATGCAACATTAATTCAATTAAGCAATCATAACTATGAAATAGAAATACACATGACACAATATTTTTGATGTGGAAGCCCTGTTAAGGGAAAAAACCACAGGGTGATTAACCCAAGATTGTATTCTCTGTTAGAAGAATGGAGATACAAAATGGCACTTGCCAATTAGGGCTCACTGCCCGAGCACACTGCTCACAAGAGGCACACTGCCTACAAGAGACACACTGTCTACAATTTATAAAGAGTGTAATACAATACTTGAACTGATAAGGAGCATCAACATATGTTGGAGTTCAGTTTCGATTAGGCTCTGTACACTGATCTGCTACACTTCATCTTTCCTCTTCTTTTGTGCTGCTTTCCTTTCACATACTGGACCTTCCTTTCTGCTTTTATTCGGCTCTACTGCTTTTCTTCGCACATCACCAAAAAACTACGACACCACTTACAACTAAATCCATCTTGTATATATATGCACACAAGTGATTTCATCACCTTTCTAGTCGGCACCCAGAATAGTCAATATTTTCCACAAACTCTGATCTGTCAGCTAAATCCTTGCTTACCAAGTAATGCGGATCAAGGATATACTTGTAGAAGTCATCAATCATGTCGGCCAATCATAAATTATGCCTTAAGAATCTTTACCATCATCAGTAACACATCCAGAATAATGTCTGATGTTCTGCCAGTCAGTTCTTCCTCTGTCACTCTGCCAATCAGGAACCTGATACTCAAGTATTCATATCTTTTTCTTCATCTATCACCAGAGGCTAAATCCTTGGAATCTATCACTCAAGGTAGTCCTCTTGACTTTCCCAAATCTGCACTTCACCAAGATACTTCCTCTAAGAGATCTGGACCTGACTGTCAGACTTCGCCACATGCTATGTTCTTGCTTACCGGACTACAACATTCTTCACTCTGACTTCCGGTAGAGACACACCATGTCCTGTGGATGTGTGGGATGAACTTTGTTGCCATCAATGACAACAATCATGAAACCATATAGTGTCTCTTGCCAACATTCTTAAGGTGCCAGATGAAGGAGAAGAATGTTTTCAGTAAGCAGAAGTAGTGTGGATGTTATTAGTGATTCAAGAAAGCTTGTGGAGGTCTTTGGATTGTGTCTAGTTCGTTTTGGTGGTCCGCATTGAAGATTGGGCTCATATTGAAGAATTACTTTCAGTTGATGGTGTTCTTCCCAAGTTAGGCCGACCGGATGAGTTACACATCGTACGGATAATATTAAAGATGTTGTGTGATGAATGGCGCGTTCCTAAAGGAAGATTGAAGTCTCAGATCTGTGTGGCCGACAATGTATTGATCTGCGTGAAGTTTTTTTGTAATAAGTCATGTTGAATTTATGTATTTGCTCTGTAATGAATGCTGACTTGGATGATTATCCCTAAGTCGATATCTTGTATAAATAAAGAGTTGTAAAAGTCATTTCATGAACATCTTGTGAAGATGAGAGTGTGGTAGAGAGGAGAGGAGCGAAAGGTAGAGCAAAGGTATTAGACTTAAATGGAACTGACTCAAGCATGGTGAAGATGCTATTCTTCAGTTCAAGTATGTAATACTTATTATTTTGTAGACAGTGTGTCTCCTGTAGGCAGTGAGCCTCTCATGAGCAGTGTGCTCGGGCAATGAGCCCTAATTGGTATGTGCCATTTTTGTTCTTTCTATTCTTCTAACAGAGAATACAATCTTGGGTTAGTCACCCCATGGTTTTTCCCTTAACTGGGTTTTCCACATCAAAATCTTGGTGTCTTATGTGTTAATGTGTTTCTAGTATTGATTTAAAGTATTATGTTTCCATGATTGATTTATTATTATGCTTCTGAATTACAAAGTGGATTTAAGTGTTTAATTCGAAGAAAGTTTTGAACAACTGATTCACCCCCCCATCTCAGTTGTTTGTCCTGAATCTAACAGAGTATGGGTGGATGAGCCAGAGAACAATGACAACAGTGCCTCAGTAGCTATGGTAACCATCAAGGAACATCTGAGAGAGTTGGAAGAAGAAATCTACTATGATACAACATAAGACATTACCCACATCCTAATCAATGAGGATGTGATGGAGCTTGCCCAAGATTCTAGGAGATAACTTCTTACTTCTTCTCATTGTATCCTCGCAAATATCATTCCTTGTGGGGAAACCTTTTATAGAGACTTAGCCACATTCCACATGTTGCTTCCACATTCTTGCCCCCTCAATACCATGACTCCAGTGTATGGATTAACTACATCTATGGTCAAATCACAAAATAGGTCATGATTTTACCAGGGAAAACACTTGATATTAATACGTAGTTAATAACAAATCAGGAAGAAAAACTTGTCCAACTTCTAATTTCCCATTCAACAACTTTTGCTTGGGAATACCAAGATATGAAGGGTATACCTCCTGAGATCTATACCCATCATATATACACTAAGGATATTAAACCTGTCAGACAACCCCAGAGAAGATTTAATCCTGCTTTAAAGAACATTGTTAAAACTGAAATAGAAAAATTACTGCAAGTAGGGTTTATGTATCCAATCTTAGACAGTCAATGGGTCTCACCCCTTGTCATAGTGCCTAAAAAAGAATGGGAAATGGAGGGTGTGTATTGACTATAGGGAGCTAAACAAAGCTAAAAAAAAGGACTACTTTCCCTTACCATTCATTGACCAAGTACTAGACAACCTTGCTGGGAGAAAGTATTTTTCTTTTCTAGATAGGTTCAGTGGGTATAACCAAATTCAAGTAGCACCTGAAGACCAGGACAAAACCACCTTCACTTGCTCTTGGGGAAATTTTGCTTACAAAGTTCTTCCATTTGGACTATGTAATGCCCCAGCTACATTTCAGAGACTTGTTTTATCCATTTTCATTGAACTAGCTAATGCATGCATGGAGGTCTATATGGATGACTTTACTGTGCATGGTGATCATTTTGAAGGTCTCACACACCTTCAGAAAGTACTGAAATGCTGTGAGAAAAATCAATTATCCTTAGCCATGAAAAGTGCTTTATTGGTAATTATTTCTGTCTAGGGTTTTAAACTTGAATGTTTGCTAATTTTCTCCTTCAAACCCTAAATTTTCTGAATTGTGGGATCCTGTTCTGTTGCTGAAATCGCTGTCGGCCCCTGAAAATTGATAAAAAAGGGTCAAATGCATAAAATGCATATTGGGTCACTAAATGTTTCTAAGTATGGCTGGGAGGGTCTCATTGTGCCAGTGCCATGGGACCGCTGTGTGTTTTGCCCTAGTTTAAGTTTGCGCCTTTATTTTTGCTTCCCGCGGAGCGTGCCATGTGTCGGCTTCCACCGAAGTTTCATAAAGTTTCTTTTAAGTTTCAAAGTGCTGCAGAAGGTGCCACATGGAGGCACCCGAGAGACCCTAAGAGTTTCACAGCATCTGCCAAAGTTTCTAAAAGACCCTTATTGCTTCTCAAAGGTAGCGCGGACGGTGACACGTGTCGGCCTCCACTTATGTTTCCGGAAAGTTTCAAAAAGTTCCTAAGTTGTTGCCGCGGATGGTGCCAAGTGGTAGTTTTCGCCTGAGTTTCAAGGATGCCACGGAGCCCCTCTTCTCTAATGTTTCAGTATGGCAGAAGGTGCCAAGTGTCAACTGCGGGGGCACTCTTCATTTGTTGCAACGGGCACGCGAAATGCACCATCTGTCTCTTGTGCTTCCCGCGGAGTGTGACACGTGTCAGCTTCTGCGGGACTTTACTTTATGTTGCATTGTTGGACGAAACAGATGAGGTGGGCCCCAGCGTATGTATCAAGTGTCTCGGAAGGTGACGCGTGGCAAAGGATCCTAGATCTTGGGACTGTTTCTCATAATAGTTTCTATGTGTTTCAAGGCGATGCAGAACCTGCCACGTGTTGGTCTCCATGAGAGTTTCAAGGAGAGTCCCTAGCATTTCAAGGATGCCGCGGAGCATGCCACATGGCGACTTCCGCAGATGTTTCTGACATAAGGCTCTTAACAGGGAAAATAAAAGAAAAAGGGGAGCATTGGCCCAGCGATAGAAACTTGAAGTGCCTACGTGGCACATTTTCACTGACCAGTGACTTTTCAACAGTTTTGGGGCCGTTGGATCTTAGCGATAGGTTTTAGATCAACGGCCACGTTTTGAACCTGCAGCAGGGGTTTTTTCTCGAGCGTTTGCAACTCTTTTGGCGGGAGAAACTTGTCTTGGCTGCATTCCAGAGGTTGCAAGTAGGTGAAATAGTAATCGTGTATCGTGCAGAGAGGCATGGGTCGAGTTGATGGGTTAGCTACCAGATTTAAAAGAAAATCTTTAGGCGGTGGTGCTGATCCTGATTCCCACCTGCTCCTTCCTCTTTCTCCCTCCGCAGCATTTACTATTTTGGGCGCCATTTTTTAGTGCACTGCATCTGGCAGGATTTTTGGCTTCCCTTGTAATTAATTCATCCAGTACATAGTTTTGCTATAAAAGGGCAGACTGTGTCACTCTTTGAGGTTGTTGAAAGTTGGACATTTTCTAGCTCTGTAATACAATACAACTAGTCTTGGTTGCTCTGTGTAGAAAATCTTGTGAGTTTATGTATCTCTTGTTGTATGTCTCATGCATGAATCTACTAATTTCATGATTGATTTTATATGAGTAATGTTGTATTTGCATGTGTTTTGTTAATTCTGTCTCCAGTGTTGCATGTGTCCTTCTGAGTCTAGATATCTAAGGGGTGTCTAGTTTTCTAGAATACAAAATTCCTGTATTGAATGTTTGATCTTTGAACTTCTGCTCAAGGGGTGGATTAAATTATTTTCAGATTGAATATTGGGAAGGGTATACTACAATAGGGATACCATAAGTATAGATAGCTCAACACTCTATATTGGGAGATATTTGTAAGGCAGATATCACATAAATCCCCTTGAAATCTAGTTTTAGTTGTTCATGCTGACCATTCACAGGTGTATGGCTATTGACTCCAAGCCCTAGATAGGCACCAATCTAGCTCTGTGCTGAGGTTATACACCAGGTCCAGCTCTGCATCCAAACACATAATCAAAATCAAACTCCAAAACAACCACTAGGACTTTAGAAATAGTTTTAGGACTAAAATCTTCTGTCCACAACTGAATATAGGCCCAAGGCTAGCCCCTTTGCACTTATCTCATAGTTTTGGTCTGCATAAGAGAGGATTTATCTGCTTTATGTCAGCATCCCAGCATTTGTATGCATATTCTCATCGATGTTGAGTAGGGAATACCCCCTAGGTTTTGCAGAGCCTGAAGAAGAAGAGGAGATAAAAATAGAGTCTATCTCCTATACTGTTGGCCCCTGGCCCAGAGATCCTGTTGATCATTGATGGCTACCTTGTAGGGAAATCTGGGAGTAAGCATCCAGTCTGGGAAAAAACTAACGAAAATTGGTGACTCTGCTGGGGAACTTGTGAAAGAACCCTAATTTTTAAAAGAAAATAGTTCCTAGTAATAGGTGGCGACTCTGAACCAATCTCCCAACCGGTAAAGTAAAAATTTGTATGCAAGGGAGAAGATCCTAGCGTAATACTCTGTTTGAAGAGTTACCTTTAAAAATGATGTATAGGAAAAAAAGGGACTGTTCGAGCCAATCAAGATGGTTCTCCTAGCCCCAAGAAAAATGATTTTATTCAGGATAATCCAGGATCCTCAGAGAAGACAGTACCTTATTTTTTAAAAACTGAGGCTGAAATCCAGAATGTGTATGAAAGACAACAAGGTAATGGTTTGAGAATAAGGTCAGAGGTGTTTCAAGAATGTCCTTTTCATGATTCTCCTGACAGATTTGAAGAGGCTGAATCCCTAAGGTATGATGATAATGATGATCAGAATATGATGAAACCATCCTCTTCTATGCCTAGAGAGGAAGAACTAGCTGATGAAATTAAGAGCTTAAGGGCTGAGTTAGAATATCTGAAAGCAGTAAAAATCAGAGATGATATGAGATAGAAAGTGCAGGCTTTGAGAGTTGCTCAAAATGATTCAATTCCTACCCTTGAGAATACAAATATGCAGAGAAATCAACAAAGAAATGAAGTCCAGAATTAGCACAATGATCAAAGACACAATGCAAATAACATCAAATCTCCATTAAATAATGTGAGAAATCAAAATGTAAATAGAAATGCAAATGCTAATCAGTTTGAAAGGCACCCAATGCAGTTGGATAGATTCAGACAGCTTGTTTTTTATGGCATTCTGGTTATCCAAACCTTGTTGACAAACATGTGAGGCTGCAAGTGCCTAAATTTTCAGGAAACAATATTGTCTTAGGAGAAGACCATTTAAAAGCTTTTCAGAATACCATGGACAACTTTGAGGTTGAGCATGAGGATGTTTTCATGAAATCATTTATGTAATCCTTAGTTGATGAAGCCAAGGAATGGTATATAGGTCTACCTGACAGAAGCATTTCATCATGGGATGATTTCAGAAGAATTTTCAAGGAACAATATGGTGATAAAACTAATCCTAGTTTCTTCATTAATGAATTCACTGGCATTACCAAAGGATCAAATGAACAGGTTGCTGATTTCAATGCTAGATTCATGAAGGTATTGAACAAATTGCCATAGGACTTGAGGCCTAATGAACCTATGTGCATAGTGTTGTACATAAATGCTTTTGATGCCAAGACAGCTTATGGATTAAGAGACAAGGGTCCTCACAGCCTCAGAGATGCTTTCAAAATTGCAACAAATATTGAAAATAACAGAAAAGCATCTAGTAAGACAAACAGAGGAGATGATGTAAAAAATTTGTAGAATCCAAATATTAAGTCTCAAACTGTTCAAGGCAATGCATCTACTTCTGAGGATAGGCTGGACAGATTGACAACTATTGTCAAGGACCTAGGTTATAGAATGGCTAAAAATGAAAAGGGGATAGGTCCTGACAGACAAGCTTACCCAAGGCAAGGAGACCATCATTACATGACATGCCATATCATACCAATTGGCATAATGGTAAGCTTATCCTTCCACACAGCAATACAAATCAAAGAGCTCAGAATCCAAAAGAAACACCCGATCCTTTGAAGAAGGCTGTTAATATTGTTAATGATACTTCATGGTGCATAATCTGTCAGATGCCACATTCACAGTCCCAATGCATGATTGCTCAGTCTTTGTATGATAATGCTGTGTCCTGTGATGAGTGCAATGAGCCACATTATGTGCAGGATGATGATGTCAACATGTTGTCTACAAATAGAGAATACCCTTTTCATGATGCTGATTCAAATGCAAATGGTGAAGTTCAGGTCTGCCAACAGTTCCCATATGATGAGGATGAAGAGGATAACTATGCCTATGCTCAGGATTCATACAATTTTCTGAATAACCTATAGAGACCTTCTAATGAAGAGATTAGGGCTCTCACAGCTGCAACAGTGGCCCAAGTCAAGAGCAACTATAACCTTAGAGGCAAAGCTCAGGTAAGTAACTCACACCAACTAGAGAGTACTTTCACAAGTCAGCCAGTACACAGTCATAAAGGAACTGAGACACAAAAGAAGCAATGGGGCAATAATAGGCAAAATTCTAAGCAAAAAATAGGTCATGATCCTCAAGGACCAGAAAATAGAGTTCCCCAGGTTGAGGATCAAAATAAGAATTTTTAGAACAAGGATGACAGTCAGAGAGCCATAAAAACTAAAGCTGGATCATCTCAGGATAGAGGTAAAAGTGTGGATCAGGCCCCAACTGTTATTCAAAATTATGCTCCATTTGACATCACTTAGGTCTTGTCTCAAATAAAGGTCTCTGCTCCACTAATGGAGCTAATGAAAGTTGAGCAATTTAGAAATAAGACTATATCCTTGATTTCAGGAGTACCATGTCAAGCCAAGTAGAATATTGAGACTCAGGATAAGAAACAAGCTATGAGTATTGAAGAGGATGAGATTCCTAAGGTATATCTAGGGGTGACCATGACTAAATGTCCTTCACAAGTGGAACCATTCTATGTCTCCCTTGTTATCAATGGGAAAATAATCAGGAATTGTATGCTTGACTCAGGAGCATCAACAAACATCATGCCTCTAGCCATTATGCAACAAGCAGGATTAAAAATAGACAAGGCATGTGGAAAATTCTATGCAATGGATGCTAGGGAGGTACCTTTCATTGGAATCATGAAGGATGTTGATTTTAGATTGGCAGCATATCCAGAAAAGATCTATAAAATAAACATAACAGTTGTTGATATCAAGCCACAGTATGGCATGTTGCTGTCAAGAAGATGGGCAGTACTAATTGGTGGAAGTATGCAACTGGATTTGTCATATGCCATGATCCCAATGAGTGGCAAGGATGTCAAATTGATCAGGGAAGAAAGATCATTAGAGACAGTGGAGGATCAAGAATTAGAGGAGCATATATGTTTTGTGGACACTGACTGTGAGAATTTTAGAGTTGTCTCAAGTGATCAAGAAAACCAAAAGGAAGACCCTTGCATTAAAGAGTTGGACCAGCAGGGTCTATGGACCATGTATTTTGATGGAGCTTGTGCAAAGGAAGGCTCTGGTGCTAGAGTTGTATTCCTGTCTCCAGCTGGTAAGCTTCTAAAATTCTCTTTCTTGCTGAAGTTTGCCTGTACAAATAATATTGCAGAATATGAAGCTTTGTTGCTGGGATTGAAAATGGCCCTCAAGCATGGAATTAAGATGCTCAAAGTGTTTGGTGATTCAGAGCTTATTGTGTCCCAAATTAGAGATAAGTATGCATCAAAAAATAAAAGGTTGAAACAATACAAGCATGCTGCTTGGGATACAATTGAATTGTTTGATGCTTTTTCAATAAATTGGATAGAAAGATCAAAAAATGTCAGAGCAGATTTTCTAGCCAATGTAGCCATAAGGCCAGATGATATAACTTTGTCAGATGTTACAAATGTTGAAGTCAAGCTTAGGCCTGCAGTGCCAGATAATGTATGCAGCTGGCAAGTGTTTGATGATGATAAGGATTTACTAAGATTTCTGCATTGTATTGATGAATATGAGAACCAAGAAATGGATTTTTAGAACTTTGTGGAAGTTGTAGATGGAAAAGAAACCCTTTTAGGGAAGGAACTAATTCAACTCAAGACAAACAAAATCCCTAGAGGGCTGGTAGCTTTAGAAAGAGCTTTTGACAATAGGGACCAATTTGTTACAAAAGCATCTCCAACAAACAAGAATGATCTGGAGGAGATAAACTTGGGAACATCTCATGCTCCCAAAAAGGTATACATTGGCAAACAGCTCAAACCACACATTAGGATTATGCTGATTGCCATTATTGAAAAAGTATAAGCATGTTTTTGCTTGGTCATATGAGGACCTGAAAGCCTATAGAGAGGATTTATCTGCTTTATGTCAGCATCCCAGCCTTTGTATGCATATTCTCATGGATGTTGAGTAGGGAATACCCACCTAGGTTTTGCAGATCCTGAAGAAGAAGAGGAGATAAAAATAGAGTCTATCTCCTATACTGTTGGCCCCTGGCCTAGAGATCCTGTTGATCATTGATGGCTACCTTGTAGGGAAATCTGGGAGTAAGCATCCAATCTAGGAAAAAACCAACATGCTTCATGATGGTAGAGGAAGGAATTGTATTGGGACACCAGATTTCAGCAAATGGGATCAAAGTGGATCAAAACAAGATAGAAGTGATCACACAGTTACCTTCACCGAAAAATCAGATAGATGTTAGAAGTTTTCTGGGTCATGCGGGCTACTATAGGAGATTCATAGAAAATTTCAGCAAAATAGTTGCCCCCTTGTTTACCCTGCTTAACAAAGACACATAATTTATATGGACAAAAGACTGTCAATCAACATTTGAAACCTTGAAAGAGAAGCTTACTGTCACACTAGTTTTGAGAGGACCTAATTGGACTTTACCATTTCACATACAAACTGATGCTTCAAATGAGTCCATTGGGGCAATTTTAGGCCAAAAGGAGGAAGGAGAGAGTATGCATGCCATTTATTACATCAGCAAAAACCTTACATTTGCAGAAAGAAATTACACCATAACTGAAAAAGAATTCTTGGCAGTCATTTATGCTATAAAGAAATTTAGGTATTTTATCACTGGATAAAAAATATTTTTGCACACTGATCATACAGCCATCAAGTACCTAATGAATAAGCCAGTTGTAGGTGCAAGGATCATTAGGTGGTTATTTCTATTGTAGGAATTTGATATTACCATAGTTGATAATCTAGGAAAGTTTAATTTGGTTGTTGATTTTCTGTCAAGATTGCATATAGGAGGAGAAAACAACCAGTGAAGGATAGGTTCCCAAATGAACATCTTTTTGCTATCTCCTCTATTGTACCTTGGTTCACTGACATAACTAATCTTTTAGCTATAGGCTTGTATCCATCCCATTTTACTTCAAAATAGAAAAAATGTTTAGTTAAGGAAAGCTTATCTTACAAATTGTTAAATGGATTACTGTTTAATTGTGGTCCTGATTTCATTTTGCGCAGGTGTTTGAAAGATGATGAATTTTTTTTATGTATTGAGAGCATGTCATGATGAACCATCTGGTGGGCATTACTCTTCCCACAGAACTATCCACAAGATCCTGGGAGCTGGTTACTACTGGCCCTCTCTTCATAAGGATACTAAGAAGTATGTGCAGTAGTGTGACCAGTGCCAAAGGATGGGACAACCAACCTTCACCCAAGAGATGTTACTACATCCTCAAGTCATGATGGAACCGTTTGAGCAGTGGGGTTTAGACTTTGTGGGACCAATTTCTCCACCATCATCAGGGAAGTACTATATTCTAGTATGCACAGACTATGTTACTAAATGGGCTGAGGTTCAAGCATTGCAATTTACACGAGAAGAAAAAGTTACTGATTTCCTTTATAATAAGATTTTCTTAAGGTTTGGAGCCCCAAGATCCATAGTTTCAGATAGAGGATCTCAGTTTACTTCACAGGTAATCAGAGCATTCATAGATTTATATCAGGTTAAGCACAGAAAATCTTCACCTTACCATCCTCAAGCCAATGGGCAGGTAGAGGTAACTAATAGGGAACTTGAAAATATTCTGACAAGGACAGTAGCAATGAATAGAAAAGATTGGGCTAATAGATTACCTGAAGCAGTTTGGGCTTACAATACCACTTAGAAATCCACAACAAAATTCTCACCATATGAATTAGTTTATGGGAAAAAGCCTATTCTATCTATAGAATTTGAACTCTAGACACTTAAAACTGCATTGGATATTGGTCTAGCATTGTCTATAGCTCAACAGAATAGAATTCTTCAGCTCAATGAGGTGGATGAAATCTAGACAGAGGCCATTTAGCAAACAAAATTGGTTCAGTATCAAAGGAAGCAATGGCATGACCAACACATCAAGAGGAGGACATTTCAACAAGGTGATTGGGTTCTTCTTTATGATTCTAAATTCAAGGAGTTCAAAGGGAAATTACAAAGTCATTGGATGGGTCCTTATCAGATAAAGGAAGTTTTTGAAAATGGAATAGTACTGTTGGAACCTATTGATGGAAGCACAGACACATTCTTAATGAATGGCCACCGAAACAAACTCTATAAAAGGCCATCCACTAAAGAAGAGTTCCTCAACGATTTATGTTTTGATACAGGGGATACCTCCTCTGTCATAGTTTTGGATTAGTGAAAAAAGGGGGGTTGAAAACCAGCAAATGGCGGCCTTCTGAAAAAAAAAAAAAATGGGGGGGGGTTGAAAACCAGCAAATGGCGGCCTTCTAAAAAAAAAAAAAAATGGGGGGGGGTTGAAAACCAGCAAATGGCGGCCTTCTAAAAAAAAGGAAGATAGAAAACTAGTAAATGGCTATCTTTTTCAACCAAGGGAATTGAAAACTAGCAAATAGCGGTTCCCTTCTTCATACCAGTTGAGAATAATCAAGCTATGGAGGTGATCAAGTGCCAAGAGTTACTCAAACACACCTCTGGTGCTTCACAGTTTAGGAGCACCTCCAGTGCTTCGCAAACTAGGAGCATCTCCGGTGCTTCACCAATAAAGGGTTATTTACAACCATAATAAGTGGGAGGGGACCCACCTCTCTAGGCAATAAAGTAGAAATGTCATTTGATGAGGTCATCATGACTCATCCTCTACTTTATGGCAGAAATAAAATCAAATCAACATGCATCTCACAAGAAATCATTACTCTTGTTTGCACATGTATTTGCAAAGACTGCGCTGATGTCACCCAGGATACATGGACTCTCGAACCACTCAGCAGGAGCAGGAATGATTGCAGGTTGCATGACAAGGAAGATGATTGACGTCATCTCAAGCCATAAAAAGCTACTCAGGTGCCACATTGCGTCCAATCTCATCAACGCCGCAGCATCTCAGCCAAGTACATCATGCCTCATCATTGAAAATGGTTTAGGTAATTTTATCTTAATTAAGCATTAAATAGCAACTATCTTGTCTTTCTATTTTTGGGTGCCGTCATTATGACACGTCCTCCTACCATCATTTTCTTTACCAAATTCATGCATGCCACCACCTTTATTGTATTGTCACCATGCCTACAGAGTGTCCCATCACTCTCCTTCATTTATAATCACATAAACACTCTAACTGATTTCCAGTTCTTTCTCCATCAACCTCAATTGTTAAGCCAATTAACAAAATAATCCTCATTTAAACTATAACATAGCCTGAAGAACAAAGTTAGCTAAAACAGTTCTTCGGAGCCTACGAAGTGAGAAAGGATTGTAAGCATATAGAGTAGGCAAAGAATTAGGTATGGGGGTTAAGAAGAAATCAGAACCAGAAAATGCTACAGGCCTTTTGTAGGATGAAGTTGCAGCAGACATTCTGAGGAATGTAGGATGGTTGGAGTTTCTAGAAAAATTTGAGGGGTTTCAAGAAGATATTGTTGATGAGTTCCTAAGAAACCTGAGGGACAATCAGACAACTGTAAGGGGAGTCCAAATCAATCTCTCTGCTACCACTATTAGTCATATTTCTGGGTTGCCTGAACAAGGTGAGAGGTTCTATCATCTGAAAACCTTATATGCTGATTTGATTAGGAATTTCTCTGTTGAAGGTGAAACTGCAATATAATTGCATTTAAATAAAAATGAGGTTAAAGGAATTCTTAGGTCCTCACTTCCAAACCCTTGGCAATCTATAGCTATATGGCTGATGAAATATTTCACATGTGATGGTTAAGTTTCCTTAGTTTTAGGACCAATAATGAAAATGTTGATTTTTCTGAGGCATGGGAATGGACACCCTGAATTCAACATAAACATTCCCAACTTCTTGTACTCTACCATTAGGGCAACTGGAGAAAAATATCAATGAAACAAGGGTCCTATGAAACATCATGGCCTCATTTTTCTGATAGTGAAACACCACTTTCTGTCTCAATCTGATGGGGAAGAATTATGGCAAACATTTCTTGAACAAAATCCCTAGGGAAGAGAGCCAAAGAGGACACAATCAGAGGGTGAGGGTTCCTCTACCTAGCAAGAAGAAGAGACAAAACCTTCAACCTCCTCTACAGCTATTCAAAAAGGAAAGAAATTCTCATTGGAGGCAACTTCATCTGCAACCCCTGTTTCTGATAAAAAGAAGAAAGGCAAAGAAATTAGAGAACTTGCTTTTGAGAAAACTCCATACATGACTCGCTCAGCCCGGAGGAAGATGACTCTGGCTGAGGAATCTTTCCCTAAAGAACTAACAGGGAAGAGGTCAGGGCACAAAGCAAAGAAAACCCCAAAGAAAGATGACTCTAGAAAACACTATTGGGCTAAAGAAGCATCCCATGATTCCAATGAGATCCCTCTAGTGAGAAAGAAAAGACTGAGAGAAGTTTCCCTAGAACCATCTATCCATCTGGGTTCAAGTCCAACTTCAGAACAATCTCCTGCTCCAGAGACAGAACACAGGAAAACTTTTACTATTTCCTCAGATTCTGAGGATGAGACACCTACTCTGGAGGCACCTGCCCCACCTATGCTATGGAGAAGCAAAAGAAAAAGGTAGCTCTCCCAAACTGAGAAAGATACTGCTCTCCTAGCTGAAGTGCTTATGGGTTTCAGAATTTCTGAGGAGAAAGCTAGGCCTTCATCGGTTCTAGCACAAATAGAGGAAACCCTAGAAGAACCTCAGGACAAGGAGGCTATAGGAAAAGATGAAATAGACCTGGGTACAGCTAACAGTACATGATAGATGGCTATGGAAGACCCTAATGTGTAGCAAACAAAAGAAGAAACATGAACTTTCTCTCATCCCTCTGATCAAGAGGATATTGAGACTTCAAAAGAGCAGAAACTATTGGAAGAAATTGATAATCTAAAAAGATTACTTTGGGGGAAAATCAAATTATCACTAACCTCAAGAAGGTCAAAATGAAAATAGAGATGGAGAAAAAATAAATAATTGAAAAACTGCAAACAAAGCTCTAGAGTAAAGACCATATAATTCAAGAGAGGGAAGCAGAACTGGAAGCCCAGAAGACAGAGACAGCTAAAATCATGAAGAAAAAGGAGATAGAGGCAGTACAAAGTATCTTTGATCTTACCAAAGCTAGAGACAATGGTCTCATAGTAATTGCAACATTAATTGAGAGAGTACAGAGCCAAGATAAACAATTGACGTGGGCCAATAACAAAATAGATGATCAAGAGGAGTATATTCAAGAGTTGGCTGGCCCAAGGGCAACCAGTGAATAGGAGGTACAAACAGATCCATGTGTGGGTCCAATCCCCATTGATATTCCTAAGGCCCTGTTTTATTGGGAAAGGAGATGTAGAGAATATGAGGCTTCTAAGCCTATGCTGCAACTATAGAGGGCAGTTACTGCCATGACAAAAAGGGTGGAAACCCTGGAGGAAAGAGTCATTCAGATGGCCTCCATTTCTTCTGAGATTTTATCTTGCAGACCTCCAAGTGCCAGTTATGTAATGTTTTTACAAGAAAGGGTCCTAAAAGAAGGTTGTCTTCAATTCTATCTGATCTGCCTGAGAACATAGAAACATTAGAGGGGTTCATAGAAGCCTATACAAGGAGCTCTGATGAAGACAAAAATTTTCTATGTGAATTATATCTGCATGGATTATGTGTTGACGATTTGACCTTTCTTCTTAATTATTTTGTAGGAGATTGCCAGCTCAAAGCATTCATGTCAATGATGAGGAATCATCAGATTTGGAATGAGCGAATGAAGGCTCACCTCAAGAAGGATACAGACACAAACCTTTTCATCAGAAAAGAGTGTCCCAACCCTCAAGCTTTTAAGACCCAATTCAGGGCATATGTCTATTACCCTGAAAGTCAGAACAAAATTTTGCCATTTTACCTGAAAAATTTGCAAGTGGTCCATTGATTTTGGTCTTTTTATGAATAGTTCAGCTATTCCAGTGCTTGCAATAGCAAAGAAAAGGTGGAATATTCTGACCTCAGAGCATAAAATGAGAGAGGTGGTCACCCCTGCAAACTTAAGGTTATTTATGAGAAAGGCAAGGTTAATATCCAAAATGATGGATAAGCATAAATAGGAGTGGATAGGTGGGCACTTTAGGCCCCCTCTCATAATTGAACCACTCCTTGTCTGGGCTGAGCAGATAGAAGATGAGAAATTACAGGACTAGTTAAAGCAGGTTGATCAGTACAGGGGAAATGGTAATACCAACCACACCACTTGGTCTACCTATGCACAAGACTACAGCTTGACTGACAGGCTACTCTGCCAGAATAAATCCAGATTATGAGAAGCAGGAGGACCTGCTAAACCTTAGGTATGGGGGGATGATGAGTGCCAAGTAGCACCCATAAAATACATCTTTTTACCTCTCCTTTTCTCCTTTCTGATCCCATCTGTCTTGATGTATGCACCTGAATAGGCTAGCAAGATTGTTCTAAATAATGATTAATTGAAGATAAATTACTTAAGATCATGATTTCTGATTAAAGGGCTAATGTGCATGGAATTTATGGAAATAGGCAGAAAAAATTCTCTTTTTGAATCAACAGGGGAAGATGTTTAGTATGGCAATTTTGTGCATCTCTAGAGGTAGTCCTAAATATCTCTGGAGACAATACCAGAATACCATGACATCAGAAGTTTTGAAGTAAGAGGAAGAGCCTTCCCGAAGCTGGATTGAAGTTTGGAGCATCTCCGGAGCTGAGCAAGAAGGCCGCACTTATATCTCTGGAGCTACAAACAGAGACATACATTCCAGCACCTCTTTAGAACAGGGTAGATTTCTAGCACAACTGTCAGTCAAGCACTTTCAGCAGTGATCATGATACCCCTCATATTACTCAAATCATCACCTGAGTGATTAAGGGCCATCTTTAGTTAACCGCTGGGAGTTTTTATCTCTTTTTAAATTTTTGCATGAGTCACTGATGAAACTGATTTAACATCCATATTTTCAGGGCCTCGCTGCCCAAATGTATTAAGACTCAAACTTAGAATTCAGAGTGGACTTCTGTTCCACTTAATCTATTTTTATTGCATTGTTATTTTTCATAGTTAGATAGCTAGTATAATAAAGAGATGGATGTCATCTCATAGAAGAACTGGTAGATAAGAGAAGTGATAGGTCATGACTCATTTTATATATACTTACAGAAGCAACAAAAAAAGGGGACATTATTATTCTAATTTTCTGTAATCTCAATTAGGATATCAATATTTCTATGAATGCAAAGTGAATGGAATTGGACCGAATTTAGTTGTGATCTTATTCTTTTGTGTTGATTCCTTACTGTAGCCTTCGGCCCTAAGGGTGTGGAGCAAGGGCCCACTCTCACCACCAAGGCAGAAGGCTAGTACCACTGTTTTGTTGTTTCAAATTTTGCTTTATAGAATATTCACTGATTTTGATAGATAGATGCATGTTGCAGTTTATAAGATTTGCTTTGAATAATTTACTGTTCAATTCTATTTTCAGCATTCTTTAAATTCATTTCGTAAGTGGATATATCAATCTCTTTAAATTAGTGAAAGCCATTAGAATTAGCTAAAGAAAACTGGTAA
Organism: Cunninghamia lanceolata; assembly: GCA_027924645.1. Classification (NCBI taxonomy): domain Eukaryota; kingdom Viridiplantae; phylum Streptophyta; class Pinopsida; order Cupressales; family Cupressaceae; genus Cunninghamia; species Cunninghamia lanceolata. The sequence continues at coordinate 1,182,824 of BSBN01000736.1, read as the reverse complement.
TTATAGAATCCCTATTTGCAGATAGCCGAGTGGATTTTGACATCTGAAATATGATTAAATGATGAGGTACAACGACACCTTGTCAATAGGAAATTAGTAACATGGGTTTTTATTATCCTACATTATTTAGGTACTGCACCCAGTTCACATAATCTCTTGATTGCTTAGAATTTATTTAGTTCATTAATGATTTACTTCATGTGCTTATTCATTTAATACCACTCCATTATTTTTATTTGCAAAAAAGTAATTGAATTTCTTATAGTATTTATAGCCTTGTCTACTAACAACTACATGTAATGACTTTCCATAAAAATAAAAATATAAACTATTTAGTGATAGGCCTATAAATATTTGTGCCTATCGGCCATTTGATAGCACCTTTTATGCTTTTACTAGTGGTTACATATGTCACAATATATGCTAGAAGTGGATGTTTACTACTAACACTATCAACAACTGTGACCATTTTAACTACTATGCTTTATGTTTTAATATAAAAAATAGCTTTATGGCCATCAAATTTAGGCCTTGCTCCGCACCCTATTAAAAAACTATGATTTTTTGATAATAAATTTTGAAAAACAATTTAAAAAATAGAATTGTTATTTACCACACAATTGTGGAGTCATGCCCATGCAGAATATTCTATCTACACACTACATAATATTCCACACAATGATCGGTATGACTAAGGAGGATTTTTGTCTAATGGCTCTAGGAAAAGGTGTAGAATTTTGATGAAATAGTAGTCAATCTATAGGTTCTTGGGCCTTTTTAGTGTGATGGCAAAGTCAAATTTGACCTAAAATGCTTTGAAGGATTAAGTACTTGCTAGATCTAACATGCACCTCCCAACTTCAAACCCTTATAGATCAAGCCTCCAATGTATAATTTAGATGCAACAAAAGGAAATACCAACTTTCTCAAATGACATGGACTCAGTGGTGTGCTTGGATTTTCTCCATCAAGCTCCAAAAAAGTACATGTAATACAAAGCCACAAATAGAAACCCCCCGAAATATGGTATTTCTATCAAGTTTTTCTAATTCTCCAGGTCATCATTCAATGGAAGAGAAGAGCATACTCAACTTTTCAAGAAAATACAATATCTACAACCTAGATCTCTCAAACGACTAATAACAATCCCACAAGCTTTGATACCATGTAAGAGTTGGTATAGATTACTCTAATAACATGCAAGATTTATCTATAGAAATAGTCATGCCCAAGTTCAAGGAGCTTCAACAAAAGCACAAGAGAGACTCACGATGAGAGAATAATGCTATTCTATCAAAAGATGCAAATATACAATATGTATGTTACTATTATATATGAAAAGAAGATAGGTTGAAATGTAGTTAAGATAGATACAATCAAACTCTCCTTTCACAAATAACATTCAAGGACAACAATCGATCCAAGTCACTACAGATGGAGAGGACTCAACTGCAGATTGATGTCACTTAGGAATGATATGGAAAGACACATTAGATCGAAAGATTTACCAAACCCTAGTTTAATTAAGCCTTAAACCCTAATTATATGAAATCGTATACAAACAAACAAAATATGACAAATGATCACACATGAAGGCACTAAATATAGATTAGAAACATACCAGGATTCAAATTTTTAGAGGCAAAAACTTCAAGGACAATGGGGCGGGCACCCTAGTCCAACAGGGCAGTTTTTTTGTAGATCTAGGATAGTGAGGTGTGTAAGAGTGCAACCTGCTTTAGAGTTTCTAGAGATGCCAATCAGAAGGACTACGTGGTGGGTGCCCTAGTCCAGTAGGGTTGATTCTTTGCACTTTCTTCTCAAATCCCAAATCTCTATCCTTTGATATGCTCCTCTGTAACTCCACTTCACCAAATCTTGCACCTATAACCTACAATCACAAAGAGAGGGGTTTGGGGGTTGTGGTGTTTAGGAGCTTGCCTTAGTCAATCCCTGGAATGACATTCAAGCCTTCCAACACTATTGTTAGATAGAATGTGTGTCCTTGGTGGACAGAGGCCAAAGCAATGATGAAATCAAATGATTGAAACACAAATAGATGTCACCTTGGAGGTGAAGCCCTCACAGAGATGTAGATCTTTCACACCATGAGGAGATGGATTGATGAAGCCAAATCTACAACAAACAAACACAATAACAACATAATTATGCTTTGCAACACATTGAATTCCTTGAAATCCCTTAGCTCAATATCAGAAGTTTGCATTATCTATCTAGGTGTAAAATGAAGACATAAACTCACTTATATATGGTTTCCTGCTAACTTTCATAATTTAAATTGAAAACGCTGACAAAAGTGAAATCTTATTAAAGGTCCTATGCCAACATCTTAAAATTTAGGTCTCGACAAATCATCCTGGACTAGGGAGCAAGTGCCCAAGTCCCAAGGCATGATTTGGGTCTTGATTAACATTTAATGTGGCCCTCTAGGCCCCATTTGACATGGGTTTCGAGGGAAATTGCTTTGAGATAAGAGTTAATCTTGCATAATGAAAATGAAGGGATCTAGGAGCTAAACTAGGAGGTAAAAAGTCATAGGGAAACTTTTTACGACATAACATTTAGCCCCCACTTTAATGTATTTATGACCTTATGATCCATACATGCATTAAAGTATGATTGAAAACACATCAAATACGTCAAACACATGAAGTTAAGGCATACCCAAAGGTTGGAGGACTATTTCTAGCCCCCATTCTCAAGTAAGCACTAGAAAACACATTGAAGACACACAAGACACAATGGAGACAGTAAGAAGCATGCAAAACACAGAGAATACATTGGAAGCACATAATACATGATGAAGACATGAGAGCAGTCACACAATACATGAAGAATACATTGATATAACATTTTATATATAAAATAAAATCCTAAGGGGCGAAGGGGGTTTATCGCCACGTGCCTTAGACTGTAAAAAACATGCAAAACCAAGACCCGAATGTGGAGGGGGCTCATCACCACATGCCTTTAGACCACACTAAGGGGAAAACATGCCAAACAAAGACTAGAATATGGAGGGGGCTCATCTCCATGCACCTTTAGACCACACTCGGGGGAAAACAAAACAAACATGCAAGGAAGACACATGGAATACATGAGCACCACATAGCATGCCATAGACACAATATACATCTTATACACGACAAACACAAGCGATGAAAGGAGTTCATTGCTAAGTCCCACCATTTAAAACATGCCAAACACACTTGATGGTTGAGCTACGCTACCAAAACCTCTAAAGACATGCTTAAGGGTGGATAACTCAAGATCCAACACTACCTCCGTAGAGGACTTTGTATAAAAGGATGTGCACTAGCTGAAGAGATACACCACCCCACTTTCCATAGAAGGGATTTTGAAATGCAACACCAACCGCATCACAGAGATGCCTTACAGTGAAAAGGAAGCATGTGCTCAAAGTATACAACCCCACCCACATCATAGAGATGTCTTACGGTGGAAAGGAGATAATGCAATAGATCAATGTATGCAAACATGCTTTGTCAGTGCAAAATAATCAAGAAGATACCATTATATATGCCCCCATCTTAAGTTGGTTGATGTTGCTTGTCAATATCAAGCACATCAAGGTAGAGTGAAAACACGCAAGGGAACACAAGCTCTTGTAAAGCCCATGCCCCAAAGGTGACATGTGCCATGATCACCGAATGTTCCCACAAACATATTGATAAGATATGCTAAGATAATCAACAAGAGATAAGGTTAGAACATCTTACTCTAAGATATTAACTAGATAAAATCATGAAAGCTATGCATTTATTAGATCACATCAAGAAACCAAGGCTACACTTATGGGTTTGGATCTGAGTATAGCTGTTGGGCTTGTACTGTAGGTATCTCAAAACTGAGTGTAACAACAAGGTGAGATACAAAACAATCCAAAGTGCATGGAGCAGTTATATTGCAAAGGTTGGTTAGAAGAGATAAGACAACATGATGCATCATATGGAGTGATTCTACTAGTCAAGTGTGGGATATATATATACCAACCCCATATTCATATATGGACTAGGTCCATTTTTTCTTTCTCACTGAAGGGACACATGGTCCTTATCAGTATTTTTTTGTTTTCATCATTCATCGACTAGGTAGAATCACTGAAGAAGGTAAACAATAAAATGAGAGAGGAGAAACAAGTGCCTTAGGAACACCACATAAGAGGATGCCCCCAAGACATAAACCACAACACTATGCCCCTAAGGCATGAAACACAATAAAAAAATAGAGGCTAGAAGTATAGAAGAATGATGAAACAAATAGAAGTGGTCACAACAGAGGCAGTTCCCGGTATCCTTGACCTTACAAGAGTATCAAGGGTCATTCTAAGAGACCTAAACAACACATAACACATCATGGAAGAACACAACACATAGGAGAAGGCCACGTAAGTGAGAAAAGGTATGCTACAACAAAGGTGGCCAATAGGATTAGAAATACTTACCTTTGTACACAACTGATCTAGCAGTTGTCGTCAAGCAAATCATCTTCCTCCCAATCTCAAATGCAAGAGGAAAGAGGTATATAAGGTACAATTGCCCAACCTAGATCATTGTCCTTTAGTTCTTCAACATTAAGCTCTTCTTTAGTTTGTTCAATGTTAGGTGGTGGAATGTTCTCTTATTGAGGTATTAGTTTTTGAGCTGAAGCTTGTCGTCTCTTCCTCCATTCTCTTTCTTGTCTATTCCTTATTGCTTTGTTGGTGATGTTTGCAAAAGTATTATCATTTTTTCCTAGTCTTCGACATTTTAGAGGAGGAAGCTTGTGCTAGATTAACCTTTTGTGATGAATTATTTTGTTCTTCACATGTACCTCTCAATCCTTGTAAGGATGACGAAGGAGGAACCTCATCATAGACTCCCTTACCTTTCGGCCTAGGGGTTTCTTTCAACTTAGGTGGCTCTTTACTTATGATTTGTTCGGGAGGAGGTCCAGCCAATCTTGTTATCAATTTTTCTTTGTATCATTAGTATCCCAAGAATGTTTGATCTTGTTGTGGTTTAGGAGGTTCAGTAGGTCGTGGCCAAAAGTAATCAAGATTGAAGTTTTTTCGAGTAACCATAGGTTTCCACTTGCTATGATGAATAGTATGCTTGATGCCATGGAGAGGAAATTTTATACATTTGTGAATTGTTGAGGGGACAACTTTCATGGCCTTGATCCATGGATGGATGAATTTTATACGAAAGAGGGTAGATGCAGGTATGATATCGAATGATTGTTCCAAAGCTTTATCAAATACTATGATCAATAAAGTAATCTTCCCTATGGCCTAGAGGAAATCTCTAATATGCATTTTAATCATCATGTCGGTGGGTTCATAATATTCTTGCATCAAATCATGTGAATAAAGGAACTCTTCAGTAGCCACATTAGTCATACAGTTAGGATCAATAAGTGCTCCCTTGTAGGATATTTCATTACTTTCACTGCGATGTAATGTGGTCCTCCAACGCTTCCAGTTGTTCTATCATGTGGTGTAAAGACTAATTCAGGTTTAGGAGTCTTCCTCTTCATATAAGCTCTAGGAGGAAACATAGTATATTTTTGATGAGAAGCCATGTATGTGAGATTATTTAGCACTGAAGCACTTGTTTGAGGAAATCGCATTTTAAAAAAGCAAAACACACAAATTTGATAGCAAACCAAGTGAGTGAGATGGAACTAGAGCTACACAACAAGGCATGATGAGTTATTTAAAAGTTCATTAAAAGAAATTTGAAGAAAGTTTATACAACCTTTACTGTTGAAATACACAATGCATAAGTAAAAATATGCAAATTTTCAAGCAAGAGTGTGAAATGATGCAAAACTTTCAAATGAGCAATGAAAATATGCTTAAGATGAATGCAAGATTTGAATTGAGAGGTATTTATGACATATGCAATGAAACAATGCAAAACTATGCTTGTGTTGGTATTACATTGTTAATTACATCATCCATGTTGCAGTTATAAAGTTGTTATATAAACTTTATCGACAGTTATGTGAATTGCATCAGTATAAATTGCATCATCCCTGTATAAATCTGTATTGTATCATTTCAAATAGATCAATAAAAGATATTACTTCTCCTTCATATGGTATTAGAGCTTCTGCAATGTGAGGCATCTAGAAGTCTATTGAAGCGTAAGGCATGAGCCTGAAGATAGCTGTGGGCAGTGTGCTAAGTCAGTCTCTCCTTGTGCCTTGCATATACCTTGTGGAAGAAGACTAATCTATCTCAGGCCCAAAAGGCACTGGAAGACAACAGTTGAATCCTTGGAGACATGGACAAGGCGCTGAGGAGAATAGAAGATAGTTTGAAGTTGTTTGAAGGCCATTGAACTTATTGCAGGTCATTGAATTTATACTGGCTTTAGTGAAGACGTGTAATTAACAGTCTCATTCCATTGTATATTATACAACCATATCACACAAGTAGTTATGATCAGTTTGAAGGAGATTGCATAGAGGAAGAGTAGAGAAGAATAGTGCTGGCATAGTACTAGCACAAAGAAGAATAGTGTGAATAGAGTAACATATCTAGCCCTGTTATGAAGGAATAAGACAGCGTCAATATTATTATCCTCTAAAGGTTACGTAGAAGTATTATTTGTTGATCATGTGAGAGGATAGAAGGCATTCAATCTACAGAGCTTGGTATGTTTTTCAAACTTTGAAATAATTTTACTATTGAAACTTGTAGACATTTATAAATCTATTGAGGAGATAAGGTTGATATCATTTTAAAATGGAGTTTTCACTAGACAAGTATTCTGGATTCAATTTTCATACTTGGAGAATGAAAATTCAGATGCAACCAATGAATAAAAATTCCTGGGGAATAGTAAGTGGAAACGAAAAAGCACCTACAGATGCAAATAAGTTATTAGATTGGAGTAGTAGAGATGATAAAACCAAGGCTATATTTGGTCTTGCTCTTTCTAACACTGAATTGCACCACATTGATTTGGATAAATCATCAAATCAAATTTGGAATAACTTGAATAAATTGTTTGGAGCAAAAGTAGTCAATGCAAAGTTCTCCCTAAAGCTTTAGTTATTCAGATTCAACATGGAACTTGGAATTACAATGTCAAATCATATAAGTAATTTGTAGTCTCTCATTAGACAGCTAGCAGAGGTTAAGGCTATGGTAGATGATAATGATGCTAAGGCCATCTTATTAAATAGCTTGCCTTCAAAATACAACAATGTTATTTTCACACTTAGTCAAATACCTTCACAAACTCTAGAAGGTATGATTTCTGCCCTTTTAGCAGAAGAGAAGAGAATATAAGAAGATTCATAAGATGATCCTCAGGAGAAAGCATTATTCTCAAGAAGCAATTACAAAAGATCATAGAAAATCAAATGTTTTTATTGTAAGAAAAACGGTCACACAGCTTGGGATTGTAGAACTCGAGCTAGTGATGTTCTTAAGGTCAAAAATGAAGGAAACCTTTCTTGCATTGAGAATGAGAATTCAACAGATGATGAATGTTTTAAAGATGATACTTCTCTTGGTGTCAATTATGCATTAGTGCTACAAGCCTTCACTTTATTGGAGGCAAGCAGCATCGGAGGATGGAGGAATTTTCACCATCTCAAGTTAGCTTCTTGCTTTGAGATGATGCTTTGCATGAGAAGCATTTTTGGCTTTAGTTTTTTGTTTTTCCTTGTTGTTGCTGACAAATTTGAGGAATACATGTTTTTGTGAAGATTATGTTCTGGAGACAGGTTTGGGATTTGGTGTTGAGCTCAATATGGATTGTTGTCAAGCAAGCTTCAGAGTATATGATCAAGAATTATACCCTTTCTCAGTCACTAGACAATGATAGAGATCTATCGTATCTCTTAGGGATTGTTGTCGAATAATTCAAGAATCTATGATTTGAGAGTTTGAGACTGAGATATCAAGAACACAGCTCGAAGCTACACCTTTTCGAGGGTCAATAGGCAACTTGATGGAGCCCCACTTAGTTCAGGATTTGTTCTTTTAGGAGAAGATCTTCTATAAAATATGTATTCATATTATGTAATCAACTTTGTTGAGTATTTTAGCATTCAGGGGGGGTCCCTTGGTACTATTGCAGAAACAATGTAATAAGGGGGGATGTTGGTATTACATTGTTAATTACATCATCCATGTTGCAGTTATAAAGTTGTTATACAAACTGCATCGACAGTTATGTGAACTACATCGGTATAAATTGCATCGTCCCTATATAAATTGGCATTGTATCATTTCAAATAGATCAATAAAAGATATTACTTCCCCTTCAACTTGTTTATGATCCTAAAATGCTTGATTTTTTCACTTTTTTCAATGGAAATGTGCTAATGATGCAAATGTAAATGCAAAAACTTACAATGCATCAATAATACAAAAAATTAGATTTGAAAGAGTGTTTAAATGAGTAGTAAAATATGAAATAAGATTTTAGCTACAAACCCTAGCTTTTGGAATTACTAGGTTATATGAAAAAATACAAGTTTTAAGTAAAACCCTTGCAAATTAGATATGCAAATGTAAGGTAAAAGATCATGAAATGATGAAATACTGTAATTTATCTCAGATCTGATGTAACTATCAGAAAATTAAATGTTTTTATGATATGCAACACAGAATATGCAAAACTATGCCTTAATGCAAGCCTAGAATGTTTTTTTTTTTAATTTTTCAAATGTATGCAAGATTTTTTTTTGAATGTATGATGATGAATATGACTTGTATCTTAATCTTATAACTTGAGACATAAAAAGTAAATAACCCAAGTAAACTTAAGTAACTAGACATGAAAAGGACTAAAGAGGTAAACTAGTTAGGTAATATACCCCATTCACACCAATAGGTGCAATCTTCAATAGATTCTTGAACTTTGTCTACTATTACTTTCATTTGGTATTCATTATGTGTAATATCCTATAATGTAACTTTTTTCCTCCTATACCAAAGACCATGAACTTCTTTTTCACATTAATGTTTATTGTTCACAACTATTCTAACCAAGGATAACCAATAACAATATCCAACCTGTTGTGTGGTTACACAACACGCCCCATTTTGCATTATCAAAACAGGGACCCAACTTTTGGCTTGGCTTGTGTTGTCTGCTTTCTGGTGGTTTGGTAAAAATGAGTCAGGTGCATCATCATCATGATATTCGATGAGGTTGGTCATCATCATGAGGTCAGTTTGTCAAAGTTCATATTTTGTTTCTATGACCTCATATTTAGAAAGAGCTTGAAATTCCATGCAGGTTTGCCTTTTACATCACCTGAAAATTCGTCCATATGAGGAAGTTATGAGCAGTCAAAGTTTTGGTCAAACCTGATAATCGCAAGTGATCATCATATTTTTATATCCTCAGTCATGTCGTCAAGGTCATCCTGATCTTCATCTATCACCTGATAAAATCATGCAGTCGAAAAATCCGGACGTCAATCTTAGGTGGTAGTGTGTTTTACCCGTCAAATGACCTTATGCGCATCGTGAGCATCATGTTTTGAGTGTAACCCGATATTTCATAACAACGAGCATCATGGTATTCATAACATCACCTGATATTATAATATCATGCTGATATTATAATATCACCCTAGCGCTAACCTGATGATGACCTCAACTCATCCTCATGCTTCGAAGACGGAATATGATGATTACATCATCATGATATTCGATGAGGAGGATCATCATATTTTTTATCCTCAGTCATGTTGTCAAGATCATCATGATCTTGTTTGTCACCCGATATTTCGTAATGTCCTCCTGCCGAGAAATATGACCTTTTGCAAATATCCTGATGACGTCATCCCGATCTAATAAACGAAGAAGCAAATATTAGGAGGACATCATCATCACATTTCCCTTCGGCAGGATATTTTCCAAAACATGATCCGGTTCGCGAATATGACGATGACGTCATGTTCTAAGTTTAAACAAAAGCCCCGGATATCCTGATGATCATCATCATCCTGATCTTTTGAGAGGGTTACCTTGGCCGCAAAGGGGTCATATTACATTCACCACCTGATCATCTTCCTTAGGTGACCCGATATTACATTTATCCCCTGATCTTAACTAAACATGATGGTGATGTCATCTTTTGCATTTTAATGAAGCCCGGATATGACAATTACGTCACCATCATATTCCATTCCTCAGCAGCAGGATCATATTTCATATCCTCCTATTTTCCTTCGACATGATGATGATGATGATGTCATTCTTTTCCCCAATATATAGAAGCGAAACATGACGGTGACATCATCTGGACATTCAGAAGGGGGAGCATCATATTTCCAAAATATCATGCAGATGAAAGTTTTAAGTCTTGCTGTCGGCCTTATTTTGAGTTATCATGCCGATAGAACATGTCTTCCCGATGGAAGGACATCATCATGATTTTTAGCGTCGGTATAAGTTTAACTGTCGGCCTAATGTAAAAATTGTCATTCCGACAGTGTGTAGTCACGCCGATACATACATGCATCATATACAGAGCCGGATTCGAAGGAAGGTTAAAGGTAGTTTTTTCCTTGTATATGTCGCGATGCATGATCATAATTTGAACCCGATATACATGAAAATGGGCGGGAAAATGAAACGATGGTTGACCCGAGTGTTTTTTAACGCTGTTTATGCATTCAGTGCATGATTTCCACTGATTTGAAGCCCGATTGCCTGTGGCTGCACATTTTGAGGCATGTTTAATAAAATGTTTAAATTCCTGTTGTTTATCCACATGATGATGAACTTAATGTTTGTCTGTTTATTGCAGGAAGTCATGATGCTGTTAGAGCTGAAGCTGAGCATTGCAAAGTTGCACATGAAGGCAACATAAACCAGAAGTGAGGAGGATATTGTAAAATATGCTGTTTGCCAGCTGGAGACCGAATCAAATCAAAGATGCTGGAATATTCTGTGCCAGCTGTACATTTGCCAACTGGCGAAGCATGTGCTTTTCATCTGGACCGTTGATTATTATGAGAGGATCATGATCCTTGAATCATTGTAACTATTTTCTGGCATTTGTTCTATATAAGAGCTAGATCCTGAGCTGTAATAGGGGGGATATACATTAATAGACATTGGAATATCTGGCAATAAGGCTGATTACTGTAAAATCAATTAGGAGATCGGATTACTGAGACTAATGAGGATAGAATTGTTGAAATGTCAAGGTTCTTTCTTCATATCACTGTAAATGTACCTGTTCTTGAGCATACTGAATGGATATGAAGTTTCAGATTACATCCTGATTGTAAATTTTACGTAATCTTCATGTTGATTTCTGGATATGTACTGGTGAATGTTGTGTTCAACTGGAAGCGCTTTCATTTCATTACATGTTGTTGTCAACTTTTCCTTTGAAGATTTGCACTGGATCATGTGGATTTGTGGAATGTCCTGGTGAAGTATGATTTTAGTTTCCTTCTTTTCATTGCATGTATGGGAGCTTGTATGTGGATCAGTGATCTCAGTCAAGTAGTTTTGGGAATCTCATTCTTTAACCCTTTTCCTTTTTTTAATTTCATAAATTCATCATCATAACTACAAATCATGATAAATAACAAGCAGAACAGAGAAATATGCTGACATCCCGTAGGTAACTGAAAATCATTAGCATATTTGAGTTAATGCATGTAGTATTGAAAATATCATGCAAAGAATTGCAAATAATGGTAGAAATCATGCAAATATCAGCCTGTAGGCACATTATTTGACTAAATTCATAGTGCAGAGGTAGAATTATTGGAGATTTATGCAGAGCAGACATACAGAGCAGGATATTTGGAGGAATAATGATGAACTTTGCAGAAATACGTAAGGCCCCTGAATGGAAAATAGCAACACACATCAACCACTGAGTAACGTCAGTAGATTAAGACCTAATCAATGGAGACTTGGGATCATGAATTCTCTGAATTCATCGTATCTTTCAAGATGAGTAAAGGTTGTTGTGTAACTTTTATTCTATGTTTGTGAATGACTAACATCATGATCAACATAAATGGCGCTAGAAGGAAATCATGATCAACATCATCATCAACACAACCCATACATATCCAAAGCATAAAAATTTGAATGTAAAACATATTTATCCATGGAGAGTTTTAAATCTTAAAAAAATGGATATTCTTAACCACTATTTAAATGTCCTTGATGTGCTTTGCTTGTACCTATAGTTGCTTGGTTAGTTCCATGCTAATGAAGTTATACTTACTATGGAGGTTTACAAAAATAATAACCTTTGCCTTTTGATTACATCCATGAAATTGAAGGATTGAATATTCCTTCCTTGGAGCTAAAGTGCATGTACTTGTATCCTTCATCTTCTATTTTCCTTCTCACCCTCCTCCTCCTCGTTTTTCTTTTTCTTTTTCTTTCTTTTCTTCTTCTCATTCTCCATGTTCTTGTTCTTGTTCTTCTTCCCCTTGATTATAATTATCCTTACTTTCTACTTCTTTTTTCTTGTCATCCATATCCTCATCAATTATTATTTCTTTTGGCACCCATCTATCAAAAATCACTTGTTCCAATTCATCAAAAGAAGAAATGTTCATAAGTTGACAATAGCATGTTTTATCCTCACATTTCAAACCAATAAATGGTTTCAATACCACATTTTTACTATAAAGTATTTCAAAATTGAGCTTCCTGTTATGCAAAAAAGTGTGTACTCTTGAATAGAGTGCTTCTAGATTAAACTGTGTATGTTTTTGCTTCAACTGTGTACATTGTCCTCTTCCTGATGATGGATCATTGAGCATGATCCAAAACATTGAAGCAAAAACATACACAATTTAATCTAGAAGCACTCTATTCATTATTCATGGACTGTGGAAAACTCATGCCTACTAGTGTGTACACTTGTTAATTAGGACCTATTAACACCCTTTTGAACATTAAATGATTAAATCTCAATCCCGATGACTAAACCTAACAAAATAAAGTTAGGATTGGTCTAAGCCCACTAAAATGGACACTCCCCAGAGTTTGTGGGGATAAACGACTAGGGCACCTAACACCCTGGTCCCGAATATTAGCCCCAGTCCTATTTTGTAGTGTCAGCTTAGAACACCTCCTTAAATTTTACATGTCAGCCCCATTTGGTTTTATTTGTCGTTGGTGAGTGGGAATGCATATATAAAGGAGTTTTACAATTCATTTTACACCTAGATGGACAAGTGAATGTTAAGAGAAGAATTATAATTGCCTACTTGTTTGATCTCCTATGCTCAAGTGCTATTCATGCTTGGATGTGCTACATGCTTGTGGATGTTATGATGCTCATTTGCAGGTTTTGAAGGAAGTTCAAGCTATCTTTGTCTATCTCCTGGTTGGTGCATGATCTTGAGTTATCTACTCCAACTAATGTTTCACATCTTGTGGTAATATTTATCATTTTCATTCATACTTTCACCATATATTACTGATCTTGCCTCTGCCCTCCTAGGGCACACACTCTTGGATCATTAATCATCATTGTAGTGGAGGTGGAAACATTAAAATGGGGTTTGACTAAGGTAGGCCCCTAAACACAACAATCATTTTTCCCTCTATGCTTGTGTGTAGGTTGAAGATACATGTTTTAGAAGACAAGATCCGAGAAGAAGAAAGGGTTTGCTGATACAAGTCTGGTGAAACTTAGAGATTTTGTAAAACCCTAATTAGGGTCTAGGGCACCCAACACCCTAGTCTTTTGGTGCTCCCAAACTCAGATCCAGATTCTTCCCAATGTCCTCATCTCTACTGCACTTTCATATTTTTTATTTTCGACAGTCATATATTTGCAGATCTTGGTCAATTAGGGTTTCATCTTTTGCCCTAGTTTGCTTGGTTAGTTTTGGTTAGATTTGGTTGATTCTCCTCTATACAATAAAGGGAAAGAACCCTTGTAGTTTGGCTCTCCCTCATGGGTAGAAGCCAAGCTCAGTTTGTGTCCTAATGTTTATGGAAGAGGGTTTGACCTAGTTTAACCTTTTAGGTTAGATCTCTCTTTTCCATCAAAACACTTTGGTTAACTCATCGTTTCTTGCATTTTAGAATCCTTCTTGCTTTAGATCTGAGTTGTTTGCTGCCCTAGATCTTATTAGTATTGAGTTCATTGATCATTTTGCATACCTACATAGCTTAATTTTACATTGTTTCAAAATTAGGGTTTACAAAAACCTTGCATTGTTAGAAAACCTAGCTAGCCTTGAAACTAGGTTTTAGAGATTAATGGGTTGTTTCAGACCTCTCTTTTCCATCAAAACATTTTGGTGAACCTGTTGTTTCTTGCATTTTGGCATCCTTCTTGCTTCAAATCTGAGTTGTTTTCTACCCTAGATCTGATTAATATTGAGTTCATTGATCATTTTGCATACCTACATAGCTTACTTTTACATTGTTTCAAAATTAGGGTTTACAAAAACCTTGCATTGTTAGAAAACCTAGCTAGCCTTGAACCTAGGTTTTGGAGATTAGTGAGTTGTTCCAGATCTTTGTGGCATGATTAAGTTGATTTCATTTTTTGTATCATATCATCTTTATGTTTAAAGAAAAGACATTCTTGCATACTTGCATTAAAAAGTGAAAAATCAAGCATTTTAGGTTTAGAAAAAGCATAGTTATTGCATTGTTTTATTTACATAGATTTTAGATCATCATAGAAAGATTTAAATTTCTGATTTTGCATCAGCAAATAATCATTTCATATTGCTTCATTTTGCATTTGGACTTATTCATTGCTAGGGTTTTTTGTCAAAAAGTTGCATTCTTAGAAACCTAGTTAATTTGAAATCTAGGGTTTATGATTCATATCTTGTTTCAGATTTTCCTAATAACATTTGTATTTCAAATCTGATTTTACTTTGCTCTAATACATGATATATGTCATCTTGTTTTGAAATTTCAAAGGAAGAACAATTTTTGGATTGATACATTGTAAGGCCACCTAACCCAATACTTTTGAATCATCTAGAGATCTATATTCATGTAATACTTAATGATAATGATGATGATGACGATTCTTTCTTGTTACTTGATATATTTTCTTGTGAAGGCTATTATTGTATAATTGAAGACGTTTCTTGATTCTAGAACATAAGAAATGCTTCCTTAAACATTGAGTTATTCAATAATCTTTTGGTTCTTACATAACATTTTGATTAGATATATTATGAAAAGATATGTAAGTATATTAATAGAATTACTTCTAGATTTGAAATATTTTACTTGCTTCCACAATTTACCTACTTACTTCATAGATGTGTACTTTATAACTAAGGTGTGAATGTGATATTGAAGAATTTAATCGATGATATACTAACCCCCTTTGCTCATAAATTTAGTCTTTTAATATATTAGATGATATTACTAACCTATTGCTAATATGGTTGTGTTGGTAACTTCTATGGAAGGGGCGACACAGAAAAGAGAAGCTAGGTATGGAAGCTTGGAGGATGATCTTTTACATTTACTTTTGAATAGATTGATAAGGTAAAATTCTAGGTGAGAAAATAGAATACATGTCTTGCCTACAATTTATGTTCTCTGCCATATTCCACACTTGTATACATAGACATTAGAGATTTTCTAGTTAGCACTTTTGTTAATCACTTACTACTTTTTGTCATAATAATTATGAAGCATATTAACAAAACCCTTGTGTGCATAAACCAAGAATGTAGCTTTTGGTTTTGTAATTTCTCCATTTGTCTTCTATTAGGGTCCACTTAAATCATATATTTTTTATTATGTTCTTTTCTTGAATCCTCAATGATTTTGTTTTTTTTTATTCACAACGATTTAAATTATTTTGTTATGGAAACAATAGAACCCTAGTCTAGATTTGCTATTTTTTTAAAAGTTTCTAAAATAGTTTAATAAGGGAAAGTATTGGAATCCTTTAAGTCTTTCTTGAAATTTTCTAAAAAAAAATAATTGCTTTGAGTTTTTTTTTTTCTGGAGCTTGTCAAATAAAGAATGTTTCTATTCTTTGTCACGAGGCGCGGCTCAATGGTTTTTGGTAGACCAGAAATTTCCAATGGCGCTCCTATAATTTCTGCACTACCTCTTTTGTTTAGATTGGAAAGTTTCTTTAGAAACTGGGGGAAAAGAGGGATCGACAACCAAATCGAGGAGATGCCTATATGTTTCATCCATCTCCTTACGAAAGGAACATCATCACTTCTATGGAAGTGATGGGAAAAAGAAGGGAATCGTCTCACATCAACTTCTCATGTGCCAATAAAGGGCACTAAAATATAAGTTTCTAAATATGCATTGGCATCGTGGTTTTTTGTCAAGGATTTTTTGTTTAGCAAGGAGATAAGATTTTCTAGCTTTTTGGAGGTAAAATCTTTAGTTTATGATAAGAGGCTAAGAAAAAGGATGAATGGGGTCCGTAAGGGGGAGGTTATAGGAATGGGTGGTCAATACTAGAGAAGATAGTCTAGGGTTAGCTATCAACCTCTCATGCAACATGCAGTGATTAACACTCTAGAAATTCATGGTGATTATTATTTCGATTCAGTGTTGGGTGTCTATACCTCAGTCCAAAATGACCATTTTGGCAAACAAAGGGTAGCATTTGGAGTCATTTTTCTTTCCATCCAACAATTATATGCCTTGTCTGTGTTTCTACAGTTTGCATTTGGTGATAGTTTCTATATCATTTTCATCGAGCCATGTGGGTATTCTATGCTTTGTTTATGATTTCTCAAATTTTTCTATTTGCAAGTTTACCAGGGTGATTGCAATTGCTGCATCTGACAAAAGAAAATTTGCTATCATTGCACATTGATTCTCTTAGTGCTTGTAGGTCACTTATGAATTTAAGTTTAAAAAAAGTTTTATATTGTCGCTGCCTTTTTGTTTTTGATTTTTAAATGCTATGAAAAACAGGAGGAAACTAGTTAAGATATGATGTCTCTATTGAAGGCATTGCTGCCATATGGATTGTGCCTCTCTCTCGACACTTCCTCTTGTAGTATTCTTGAAGAATAAATTCTTTTGTATGCTGACTATTGTGAGAACACCCTAAACCTTATCTCTTGATGCTAGATTTATCATAGTGTTGGCATGGATGTGTTTTCCTATTGCCGATTGATCACATTTGGATATAGATTTTTATACAATTTCTTGCTAACTTTTGTTTCTCATGTTGAAACTACCTTTGGCAAAATTTATTTTCTATAAATGGTTTCTAGCATGATGGAGATGCAGAATACCCTTCCATTAAAATAATTAGTAGAACATAGAGATAATTAGAATTTTCCGTGTTAATGCTTTATTCATCTTTAATGGCCACTCCTACATGCAAAATTCTAATTGTCTTATATGCATGATATTTTATTTTCGTGTTTAATACATAAAGGGGAACTCTATGGATTTGATTGATGGTGCTCTAATTGGGGTAAATCGTTGGGGTATGAATTTTGCTGTAACTAATTTAAAAGTTAAATACTATTAATGCAGTAGCTGATGGGAGAAATTCTTGCATACTTTTCTTTCAATGCTACACAGGTATAGTTGTTTTCCCTCACTCTAGGTTCACTAGGATCCAAACATGTACATGCTTATGGAAATCCTTGTTTATCTCTTGCTTATGCTATGTGAAGGATACTTGTGCACAATCCATTTATAAATACATGCTTTGTGATTTTATTTACTTAAGTTTGCATTTTCCTTCTCGCACAAATCTCCTTTTGCTGCTTATACTGCAGTACCTATTCTAGTCATTCTATCTACTACCATGAATTAGTTTCTTAATTTATGTATTTGTGATCAAACTTTTCATATAGATGTGTTTCTTATTTATTTTTGAGTACCGGTAAGGACATCATAATTCTTGCTTAATGTTCTCTTTTTTACACTATTTATTAGGCACTTTTTCAAATCACGTATTTATACATGGTTATTTTTCCTAACTTATTAGTTATCTCAACTAGGATATATATAAAATAGTGTCATCTGCAAGTTTAATGTCACAAAATGTATAAGAGTATTTGATGTTAAATATGATCATGACAAGAAATCATTTTTAAATATAGTTATTCTTATGATTTCCTTTGCTAGTGAGAAATATTATTCTCAAAATGGAACACCAGTTATTATTTATACCTTATCTAGTTGTGGACGAGCTTTGCTTGAATCATCAAAGAATAAGGACCATTCATATTTCTTGTTGCTAGTTAACTCTCCTTTGAGCAAGAAATTTAGTACTAAATATTGGTTGGCATAGAATCTAGATAGCCTAGATATATTCATGAATCTGGTTGTGTATTGATTGTCATTCTATTATGAACAATGGTATTTAAGTCAACCAAGTGGTTCCAAGTTCAAGTTACCGAACTACGAAGCCTTTGTGAATACGTAGGCAAGGTCATTTGAGATGAGCACCCAAGGCATTAGGTCTGGCCCTTAGGTCCTGAACTTTCCTAATTGCATTTCTAGTAGTCAATTGATTTATGTCCTTTCAGAATGATTATTCCTTGGTCCAGTGTGCACCAGATGTGATTGCCAAGGTAAACTTATTATTCAAATATGGTGCGAGGTAAACTTAAGATGATAAGTAGTTATTCTTTTTATATGAATTGATTTCTACATTGGGTACTTATGTCCTAATCTAAAGTGTAATGCGTAGTTGTTAAGTATATACATTGCAAGCTAGCATATGTGAGATGTTTGTACACTTGCTATCAAATATAAGTGTTTGTGTTATCTGTACTTTTGGGAAAGACTAAATGTAAAAGAGATTCTATCTTGTAACTGACTATCATTTTATTTCTTGCGCAGTTGTGTTTAGATGATTAAGATATGTTGATACCTTTAATTAATGTTTATGATAAATTTACTCAAATGATGTTTGATGCACAAATTTGTTCACTACAGGTAGTACACTATATGGTAGATTAAAATTTTATACTTTTGGTTTTATTAATTTTAAATAGAATCAAACATTTAGCAGTTAAGTATTAGAATAATCTAAGATTAGTGGCTCGTGCTCAAGTGAAACAGCTTGGGCATGACATACATTTTGAGAAAAGCATTAAATATAGGGTTTGATTTGAAGATGATTATGGAAGTTATCTAATTTGTTTTGAGTAGATTTTAAATTGATTAAGGATTTATTGTTACATCACATTTGTTTACATTTGATAAAGGGTGCAAAAAATTGGTTCATTTAAACAAAAACTCAAACTCTTCTTTCATCACCTTATTCATCTCTTCTTCGTGTGCATCTTGTGTGTTACTAAATCTTGTAAATAATTTATGAGTTTCGTGACCCAGTGCCCTAATTCTAACACACTTGTGTGAAGAAGTCTTCAAATTATGGGTTCTAATGCTTTGAATAATGTTGATAACAACACATTCCCAAGTCTAATCACACAAGAAGGTCAATCGCTTCTTCCTGATAGAAGCATCAACTTTTCATGAATCCATCAATATAGATGACCTTGTGGCTCATGTTCATGAAGCTCAAATTCAAAGATTAGAAATGGAGTTGGCTAATTTTTAGCAATTTGTAATCTCGGAACATCTAGCTGAAGAGGTCGTCCTTGTTGTTGAGAGTCTAAGAAGTCTTTTGCTCAAAGGTCAAGAAGTATTGGAGCATGGCCTTGCTCACATAGTGCATAGGGACTCAAGTGTCGACACCCATACCAAGACTCCCTATTCCTACATATACTTCTACTATTCTCACCACAACTTCACAACCAAGTAATAGTGCTACTATGTGTGTTGGGTTATCTACTGGGGATCTCGTTCATCATTATAGTTTCGTTCCCATCAATTATACAAATACTACACCTAGTGTCACTCAACCTACATCAAATCACTATAAGCCTACTATCCCTTTCCAAAAGGCCAACCATATAGTGTCACAGCCTATGGTTAGCCCTATCCATTCATACCCATCTCAACCTAGTTCACCTTCCGACCCTATCATCAATACACTTTTGCAAAATATGAATTCCATCCAACAACAATTAGCAAGCATAAACCAAAGTCCTACCAAACTCTCCATGACATCACATTATATTCATAGCCCTTTATCTTATCCTATCCTAAGATCTCAAATGTCTAAGAAGTTTGAAACCCCTTGCTTTGAGCAGTGTAATGGGAAGGAAGACCCTAACAACCATGTGGCAACCTTTACAACTGTGTGTAGTGATTTCTTCTTTGAGGATGCAATTTTGGCAAAACTCTTTCCTAGGTCACTCAAAGACACAACCTTGGATTGGTTTTGTTCATTACCTCCTAATTCAATCACTTCTTTTTCACAACTCATCAATAAAATCCTCGAGTACTTTCTAGCAAACATTGGACCTCAAATCTCTTTGACCGATTTGGTTCATTGCAAACAAGGAATAAAAGAGAAAGTAACATATTTTATGGGCCGATACCAAGCCCTATTTTCACAAGTTTAATAGTCTATTCTGGATTTTGATGTACAAAGAATTTTTATTGGAAACTTACAACCTCACATCTATGATAAGATATTGTTGATGTGTTATGATTCTTTCACTCATCTTTGCATTGCTCTTTGTGATTACCAACTTTTAGTTAGTCAGTATGAGAACAATCCCTCATCATCTCTAGTTGGTCAATCCAAAGCCTCACACAATCATTCATTCAAAGAACACAATAAAAACTTCATCAAAATTAATACAATTTCAGCCAATAACATAAGAAAACATGTGGCGGCTGTATCTCCTGCTCCCACCCCATATAACTTGAAACCAAAAAAAGACATTTCACACCATTATCAGAGTCCCTCTACTCTATAATGACATGACTTTTGAACAACAATCTCATCAAGCTTCCACTCATTAGACCTCTTGATCCAAGTAAGATGCAATCATCTTCTTTTGATTCGAAGGCATTTTGTCAATTTCACCGCACTGCTGGTCATGACACTAAAAGATGTATGCGTCTTAAACATGAAGTTCAAGACCTCATTGATTCTAATGTCATCTACATTGCTGGTGTAAATGACAAAGGAAATAAATAAGTGGCTCCACCTAATCAAAACCTACAAATTTATACAAATCCATTACCTCATCATGAATTTAATGTTGTGGACACATCTCAAGAACAAGACTATGAAGGCAATGTTTGTATGGTAGATACTCTCCCTCATAAAGAGCGTGTAGAACCTGAACCATCTATATCTTTTACTCCTCATGATGCTATTATTGAAGCTCCTAATGGACCTCTATACATCACCATTCGAATAAATGATAAACTTATAAGAGGTGCTATGATAGATCCTATATGCATGGTAAATATAGTAACTGAAGAGTTTCTCTACATGCATGGTTTACATAGCAATAACTACGATGTATTGAAAATCATGATTAGAGCACCTGATGGGTCTATCCTTCCAACTCTTGGTGTCTTGACCCTTTTCATCAAGGTTGGGCTAAGAAACTTGGATGCTATTTCGTTATCATTCCTACATCAGAATTATTTCATGTGAAGTTGGGTCACCCATGGCTTTGCTCCATGAAGGCAGTCCCCTCTATAATTCATAAGTGTTTAAAGTTTCCATTTGAGGGATGTGTGCACACTGTACATCATAGTTGGTACCAGCCTGTTTCTTGACATGGACACTTTACACTTGACTACTTTTGGCCAAAACCAGTTGGAGTTCCTCGAGCTAGAGAGGATTTTTTTGTCATATAAAAAATTTAAAGCACAGAAAATTGTAGAGTTGTTGCTTAGTAACATACTTCCTTGTGATGTCCCTGGACCTTCTCAATCTTCTAAGGCTACAAGAGTAGTTCCCCCTATCCCACGGGTGGTGAATGAAGTTACACCTGAATTGAAGGTTCTTCCCCATCCCTGAGCATTTGGTAGATATGCTGAGGTTCCCCCTCCACCATCCCTTCAGGGACAATGAGGCAACTATCAAGCACAAAATAGACCTTCCCGTAATTGCAATATTACTTTTGTCCCACCTGCCTCTACGGAGACAAGTGGAAAGAAATTGGTTGCGTGTGTATTATTTCCTTAGGTTTCTCAACCACTTGTGGATGCTCAAGTACTTCCACTTGTTTCACAAGATGAGAAGGAAGAGTAGCCCGCATTGAGGAACCCTCCCCCCATGGTCACTCAACCTTTGGTGGTTCCTCTTGTTTCTTCTAATTATCTTGAAGAAAACAAAGAAAAGGAACCCATGTTGGAAGATACTATGGTTCCCTTAACAAACATCAAAAATAAAGCTAAGAGAAATAAAATCGAGAGAGAAAGAAAGAAGCATTATCGTGCTATGGCTCGCCTTGCCGCAGGAGAGGAGAATCTCCCTCCTCACAAGCATTTATCATCGAAAGATGCAAAAGAGACATCTACTAGTGTTTTTTCTCCTCTAGAGAAGGATAATGCTTCACAACCTACTATGTAACCTATCATACTATATTTCAATTGTGAATCTAAAGATAATAATGATACATGTATGGCTCTTGTTCCTTACACCACACTTGCTATAGTTCCTCTTGCATCTTGTCCACCTACCCAAATTGGTGATGAACAAGATTGGGAGGAGGATGATTTGCTTTAGGTTGACTCGTGAGTGTGGCCCCTTATTTCTATTATGTTGTGAGCACATATGACTATTTTTCCCCGTAATGTGTTGCTTGATGCTTTACTTATGTTGTTAAGCTCTCTTTCAATGACCCTTGTGTTGAATACACTTGGATACTGAGAGGGGGGGTGAATCAATATCCAAAAAAACTCCATATCCTCTGGAGAAGATTAAAACTTAAACATTATAACATTAACATAAATATGAAAGATCAACACAATACACTTCAACACATAACACCAGATATATGTAGAAAACCCCAACAGAGGAAAAACCAAGGTGAGGATTAACTCACAATATATGAAGCTCAAAAATTACAACTTTGTTTTAGGGCTACAACCCAAGGAAGCTACTACTCACTGAAGAAAGGTTTTAGGGTCACTCCCAAGGAAGCTAAAACTCCCTGTTGACTTTGTTTTAGGGCTACAACTCAAGAAAACAACTATTCCTTAGACTAAGAATGAACTTAGAAAATATTACAACATGATAGTCCTTCTACTATCTGAAAACTGACATTGAAGCTCACACCTTTGATGATTGCAATTATGCATGTCTTTCTCCTTTTGTTGATTGATTCAGTTAGGCATACTCTTCACTTCCTTTCTGTCACAAAAATGTCTTCAAGATGAATCCAGACAGACCTTATTGCTTCTGCTCTTTCTCCTTCAGTCACACATCATAATGAATATCATATTCATATTCTGCTCTTCACACACTCCTATTCACAATCATACCTCACCTAGATCAACTAGGTTTACAATATATACATGATATTACATTGATTACATTGCAAGTTAGCTAATACAACAAGAATATTACAATTTACAAGTCAGCCAGAGATCACACAACATGAAACATGTAGAGGGCAAGCCCTAACATGAACTACACACTACTCGAGGAAGAGAAACATGCCTTGCGGACCCTAACACATGCTTAACCTAGTCCTAAACATCCTTCATAGCATCATCCTTCAAAGAATAACATCCGCATGTCACATTCATTTGAAATAGGTCACCCTTAAGCAAGAGCACATGAAGCTTGTAGATCTTCGACCATTACAATCTTGGCAGTACTCATGAATTATTAAACATTACTTGTTCTTCTTCGAGATGAGTTGGCATGACCTATACACCATCTCCAAATGTTCCTTGAACTCTACACAACAAGAACATTGTGGCGCACATCACCAACATACCTCAGTCAGCTTCAACAATAATAACTCTTCCCATACTGACTTGAAAACTTTGTGTGGTACTTGAAACTTGAAAGATTTGCATGTGCATCAAACCTGAGAAGCATAGAGACATGTAGAATATCCACATGAACTCATATAACTAATCTATACATTCTCCAACTGGCGCAAGTACTCAATCATGTGTCCTGAGAATAATTAGGCATCCAAAACCATCTGTAGTACACTGTCATTTGAAAATTGAACTTGCGGACCTCCAAATCACTTGATATTGAAAAGTAGCATGCATTGAATATCTTTGATCATGTTCACAAAACCGCATGAGCAAACCTTCACTTGCAGAGGAATGCAGAGCATTCCAATCAGCCTTCATCGTCACATTATGCTGCCAGAGCACAGACTGAAACTCTGTCACTTGTAACTTCTACAACGGAGGAGCAAACGATCTGAAACTTTAGATTTATCGCCTTTACAACATACTAAACTTAACTTCTGAACCGCATGACTATATCTTCAAATGCAGAGGAATGCGAAGCATTTTACTAAGCACTCTTCCAGGTAGCTTCTTGTAACAGCAACCTTTACCAACATCTGGAGACCAGAGTCTTCTTATATCAACACATACTTCCTTAGGAACAGTAGGAAGGATCATACAACATGCTTCAGGTCATCAACAACACCTTCTTATAGCTTCTAATTCCCATCTTAATATATCATCATTCATCTTAATGCTTCTAATTCCCATATTAATATATCATCATGAAATCATCTCTTTTGACCACAAACATGCTCAATACAACTTTACTTGACATTACATCCAACCATGAACATCAGCAACCACTGCTAGCACACCATAAACATAGTATATCATCATCATAATGATCTAATCATAGTGTTGACATCAAAGACAACCACACAACCACATCAGTGACAAACTTAGGTAACATATGTGCAATGCTCATTAGTGTTGACATCATGACAACCACACAACTACATCAGTGGCAACCTTAGGTAACATATGTACAACAATCTCCCCCTTTGGCATTGATACAAACACACACCTGCTCATTCTCCCCATTTGACATCAAGGACAAAGGGCAACTTCTCCTCCTTAGTTACAAACTCTCCTTTCCAACCTTCTCCCCTTGTCAGCAACAACTACTACCTGCTCCCCCTAAGAGGTAACCACCATCAGTCCATGAAAAATATATAGCATGAACTCCCTCTGGACAGATGCACCAACTATGCATCTGGCAAGAATAAGGAGAGACAATTACCCCTAACTTCTACTGAAGATACTCAAAAGTGTCCTTTGCAAGAGCTTTTGTGAAAATGTCTGCAATCTGATCCTTTGTTGGAACATATTCCAACTTCACTTCTTTTTCTAAAACCTTCTCTCTCAAAAAGTGATACCTGACTGATATATGCATGGTTCTAGAATGCATCACTGGATTCTTGGAAATATTAATAGCACTAGTAATATCACACAAGGTAGGAATATAGTGCAGGAGCACCCTTCGAAATAAAGAATAAGTCTAATTATAGTATGTTTTTCGTTTATGATGTAATAAGGTCCATTGGACCAATTCTTATGTTTTAAGTCAATCTAGGATTGTGTGTTGATAGTTATAGTTTGTTATGCTAGCTGTCCTCCCAGCCGCTTAGAAGCTCCCAGCCGCGGGGAATCAAGTCTGTACTACTCGAGAGGAGTAGTTATTTATGCCCTAGATTAGTTTGTTTTAGACACAGTTCAATAGAGTTCAGTATTGCATATGAAAAATAGAGACGTTGTGTTTGGAGATCATACTGAGCATTGTGGTACAGTGGGACTGTGAAGTCAGATATTTGTATGCATTTCTGATATTAAAATAAAGAAGAGCCTGTTGTTTCATTTGTTTGATTTTTGATCTATCTGTGTGATCATATTTTGTTTTGCAATGCGATGGAATCATTCATCCATTCCACCGGTTGATTCTCTGAATCAGTGGAATGGGCATGTACAGTAGTTTAGTTTTCTTTTCTATTTTTATGTTCATGCATTTCATATTTTTGGGATCAAAATATTGCATGCAGTGAAGAAACCTAGCATCCGCATGTGCTAGGGTTTGGAGGGAAGAAATCCGTGTCTAAATTGCTAAGTAAGCAGATCGGGTCGAGCTCAGGGTTTTCAGTGCAAATTTGTGAAGGCATCGGCATGAGAAGAACCATCAGGTTAAGAAAGTTGCACTGAGCTGACAGGGGGCACTTTGACTGATCGGCGTGACAATTACAAAGTGTTGCCGATGAAGAGTATATCGGCATGAGATATGTCATCGGTGGAGAAGTGAAATGTTCTGCCGACGATGTTAGTCACACCGATGAATGAGGTCCGAAGACTCGTCAGGGTGACCAAGGATATCAGTGGAGGAGTTTAAAGTTAGGCTGATCATCATAGTCTGGCCGACGGTGGAGTTGGCATTCAACTTATCAGAGTGACAAGGGAGATCGGCAGGAGGCTTAAGGTGTTCACCGATAGTGGAAGTCCTGCCAATAGGCAACTTGACCAATGCGAAGGAGTCAGCGAGAGTTGGTGAAAGGTCTAACCAATAGTTACGTTGAGGGGATAGTATCAGCTAGACCGAAGGCATCGGTATAAAGATTTTGGAGGTGGCCGATAGAGATTATCTTGCCGATCGGAAATAAAGCAGAAAAGACATCCATCAGCGTGAAGTGGAGCATCGGGGAGACCTTCCGCGGCTAGTCTAATATTGTAGTTGTTGCTGATAGGCAACCAAAGGCGAAAACCCTACGTCGGCGTGAGATGCATATCGGGAGCTGGAGATAATGCTAGGCCGATGGTTAAAGTCACAGTGACAGTAAGCAGATCGTTCATCGGGAAGAATCGGTGGAAGTATTAGTGAAGGAAGACTCATTAGTGTAAGTTTGTGCATCGAGAGACAGACAGAAAGCTACGCTGACAGTATTAAGTCTGGGCGATGAATAAAATGAATGCATATTTCGGTGAGACATTATAGTAGATCTTGCTGATGAAATGAGAATAGTTAAATCCCGCCAAGTTTGAATGCTTGTGCTGGCCACTTTGCATCAAAGTGGTATCAGAGCAAAGGAAGGATCTTCAGGAAAAGATAAGAAGACAGTAAGATGTTGGATGAAGAAGAAACATCAGAGATTCTGGCAAGGATGACCAATGCTGATTTGGCAGTTCTGGTAAAGAAGCAAATTGTAGATGTAAAGGCTCAGAATCAAGCATTGAAAAATGAATTGGAGAAGTTGAGGACAGAGTAGGTTCTGGTAAAGAAGAAGATAGGGAAGAAGAAGAGATCCCTAGGTGGAACGAGGAAGACGTTCCTGCAGACCAGAGACCCTTGATTAATGCCCTTAAATCCATGGAGAGGAGAACCATGGATGTGAAACTGGATTTACCAGTGTTTATAGGAAAGATGGATCCTGATTCGGTGATGGAGTGGATAGACTCCTTAAACAATTTCTTCGAGATAGAGGAGATACCAGAACACCAGAGGGTAAAGATAGCCCAATCAAAAATGAAAGAGGCTGCATTAACTTTGTGCAATTTCATCCAAGATGATAGAGTACAAGAAGGAAAGCGCAAAGTTGCTACATGGAAGAAGATGATGGCTTTAGTGAAAGAAGCCTATGTTCCATTGGATTACAGCATCCAATTGCATAAGAGGAAACGAAATTTGAAGCAGAAGGAGCTAGATGTCAGCTCATATACAGAAGAGTTCATGAAGCTTTGTGTCAAGACAAAGGTAAAAGATAGTGAGGAAGAAAAGGTAGCCAGATACCTTAATGGATTGAGGTTCAACATTCAGGAAGATTTGAATCTGCATAACCCAGATACAGTTCAGAAATGTTTTCAGTTGGCATTGAAAGTGGAAGAGAAGTTAAAAAGAAGACAAGAATAGAACAATAGGGTAAGAGGAAAATAGCAAAGAGGTGGAAGAGGTCCTTTCAGAGGTAGAGGACATGGATTTGGATATCAGGGAGAATCCAGTCATGACAACAGCAAGGGAGATAACAGTCAAAACTAGAGAGGAAGTTACAATCAGCAAGAAAACTTCAGAGGCAGAAGACCTTTCAGAGGAAGATCTTAGGGTAGAGGATCTATTAGATGTTATAACTATAATAAAGAAGGCCATATAGCCAGTAGATGTCCAGAAAAGGCAACAAGTTCAATGGGAGAAAGGAGAACAAATCTGATCCAAGAACCTGATAGTCGAAGTGCAACAAGCTCAAACACTTTTAAAAGTATGAATGCTCCTGACAATTATGGATATCCAGAGAGTGGAGAATCTCTGATGATGAGGAGAACAATGACCGCCATGAAGGTACCTGACAAAGAACCCCCACAAAGAAAGTCTCTTTTCAGAACTACATGCAAGGCAGGAGGTAAGACATGTAAAGTTTTAATTGATTCTGGTTCTACTAAAAATTTTGTATCTGATGAAATGTTAACAAAGCTTAAGCTTAGAAGATTGCCTCACCCATCCCCATATAAGGTCTCATGGCTTACCCAAGGTCAGCAAACAGTTGTAGAAGAGCAAGCTTGGGTAGAATTTCAGATTGGAGCATATAAAGATAAGTTGCTATTTGATATCACCAAGATGGATGCTTGCCATCTTTTATTTGGAAGACCATGGTAGTATGACTTGAAGGCATGCCATGATGGTGTTAGGAATACAATCACCAAAAATGGTATGGTGACAGAGTTGATCCCACGGACAGAGAAGGAGGAGAAATCAAAAGGAAAAGAGGTAAAGGTAATGCTGATGGAAGGAAAACAATTCATGAAAGAAGTAGCAGCAGAAGGTGCAGTTGCATATGCCCTAATTCCATGTCTGACAGTGAATAAAGAACAGTAGCAAGATGTCAAGAAAGAGAAGAAGTATAAGTTCATAGACCCAGTTGTCCAAGAGCTATTGGATAAGTATAAAGTCATCATCTCTGATGGAATGCCAAGATCCCTACCACCTGTAAGGGATATCAGCCATTGTATAGATCTAATTCCCAGATCTACACTTCCAAACAAAGCAGCATACAAGCTAACTCCAGAACATAATGTAGAAGTGGCAAGACAAATTAAGGAATTGTTAGACACAGGTCTGATTGGTAAAAGTTTAAGCCCATGTGCAGTACCAGCTGTACTAGCACCAAAGAAAGAAGGCACTTGGAGGCTTTGCATAGATTCCAGGGCTATTAATAAGATCACAATCAGGTATAGGTTTCCAATACCTAGGATAGAGGATTTACTTGATTGTTTAGGAGGTGCTAAGTATTTTACAAAAATAGATCTGAAGAGTGGTTATCATCAGGTCAGAATTAGGCCAGGAGATGAATGGAAAACAACATTCAAAACCAATGAAGGGTTGTATGAGTGGAAAGTTATGCCTTTTGGTTTGTCTAATGCACCTAGTACTTTTATGAGATTGATGAATGAGGTTTTGAGAGAATTCATGGGAAAGTTTGTCATAGTATATCGAGATGACATTCTGATTTTCAGCAACACAAAGGAAAAACATCTCAGACATATAGATTTGGTCCTCAAAAGGTTACATGAAGAGCAGTTAACGATCAACTTGGAGAAGTGTTTGTTCATGCAGGAGGAGATCATATATTTGGGTTTTGTCATTTCACAAAGAAAGCTGCAAATGGATAAGGAGAAGGTGAGTGCCATATTGTCTTGGCCAACTCCAAGGACTATGAATGATGTCAGAAGTTTCCATGGGTTAGCAACCTTCTACAGAAAGTTTATAAGAGGGTTTAGTCATATTTGTGCACCCATGCTTGATACTATAAAAGGAGGACAAAAGTGCAGATTTGCTTGGACTAAGGAAGCAGATGATTCCTTTGAAACATTGAAGAAGAAAGTGGCACAGCAGCCAATCCTTGCACTTTCATATTTTAACAAAATTTTTCAGGTAGAATGTGATGCAAGTCACATGGCAATTAGAGCAGTACTCAGCCAAGAAGGTAGGCCAATTGCATTTTTCAGTGAGAAGCTCAATGATGCTAAAAAGAGGTATTCATCATATGATTTGGAAATGTATGCTTTAGTCCAGTCACTCAAGAAGTGGAGGCATTACTTGATGCCAAAAGAATTCATAGTATTCATAGATAATCAGGCTCTAAGTTTTATCAACAGCCAGGAAAAGTTGAACCACAGGCATATGAAATGGGTAGAAACTTTGCAAGCTTTTACTTTCACATTGAAGCATAAGAAAGGAGTCAAGAATAAGGTAGCAGATGCCTTAAGTAGGAGAGCTCTAACAGTCAACTAGATTCAGTTGGAAAGTGTTAGCATTGATTCATTGAAGACCATGTATGATGTTGATGAAGATTTTGGAGAGATATATCAGGTATGTACTTCTTTTGGAGATAAATATCATGCTGAATTCTCTGAATTCCTGATCCAGGATGGATTGCTATTCAAAGGTGGACAGTTGTGTATTCCCATGTGTTCTATGAGGTTGAACATCATTAAAGAGAAACATTATGGAGCTATGGCAGGACATTTTGGTTTAGACAAGACTCTTGATCTTGTTCGAAGACATTATTATTGGCCTAAGTTACAATCAGATGTCAGAAAATTTGTAGAGACATGTGTGATATGTCAGAAAGCAAAAGGGAGATCCACTAATGCAGGTTTATATCAGCCATTAACCATTCCTTCCAAACCATGGGAAAGTATCAGTATGGATTTTGTGTTGGGTTTACCCAGAATGAGAAAGGGATATGATAGTGTTTTTGTTGTAGTGGACAGATTCAGCAAAATGGCACATTTCTTACCATGTAAAACCACTGCTAATGCTTCATATATTGCAGATTTGTTTTTCAAAGAAATAGTAAGAATACATGGATTGCCATTAAGCATAGTGTCAGATAGAGATGTGAAATTCATTGGTCATTTTTGGAGAACTCTTTGGAAGAAACTTGGAACAAATTTGTCTTTCTCATCCGCATATCATCCTCAAACAGATGGATAGATAGAAGTGGTAAATCGTTCCTTAGGGAATTTGCTCAGGTGTTTGACAAGATAGCATGGAGACAAGTGGGATAATATCCTCTCTCAGGCAGAATTTTCCTATAATGATACTGTCAATAGGAGTACAGGGAAATCAACTTTTCAGATAGTCTACGATATACATCCATGAGGTATTTTAAAGCTGAGAGATCTACCTACAGAAGATTCTGTTAGTGCAGATGGTGAAGCTTTTGCAGAAGCAATAAAAGAGGTACATGATCAAGTCAAGAACCAACTCTGACAAACTACCTTGAAGTATAAGGAGTATGCTGATAAAAAGAAGAAAGATGTACAGTTTGATGTTGGAGATTTGGTATGGGTTCATTTGAAAAAGGAAAGACTTCCTAAAGGTAAATATACCAAACTCATGCAGAGGAAGATTGGCCCATGTTAGATTTTGAAGAAATGTGGGCCAAATGCTTATGAGATACAACTTCCTTCTGATCTTGGTTTATCACCTATATTCAATGTATGTGATTTAATTCCATACAAGCATAATCCAGATGAAGAATAGGAACTACTACAGGATACAACAGCTACTGACATTCCAAAACATGATCCACCACAGTTGCAAAAGATTTTAGACACCAGAGTGATCAAGGAGACCCAGAACAAAACATATTTGGAATATTTGGTGGCTTGGCAGGGAAAACCTAATTCAAAAGCAGTGTGGATGACTGAAGAACAGATCAACCAACATGATTCAGACCTACATACTCTCATCTCAAGTGGACTTGAGATTTCTTGTTCTGGGGAGTATGGTGTAGGAGCACCCCTTTGAAATAAAGAATAAGTATAATTATAGTATGTTTTTCATTTATGATGTAATAAGGTCCATTGGACCAATTCTTATGTTTTAAGTCAATCTAGGATTGTGTGTTGACAGTTATAGTTTGTTATGCTAGCTGTCCTCCCAGTCACTTGGAAGCTCTCAGCTGCTGGGAATCGAGTCTATACTACTCGAGAGGAGTAGTTATTTATGCCCTAGATCAGTTTGTTTTAGACACAGTTCAATAGAGTTCAGTATTGCATATGAAAAATAGAGACATTGTGTTTGGAGATCAAACTGAGCATTGTGGTATAGTGGGACTGTGAAGTCAGATATTTGTATGCATTTCTGATATTGAAATAAAGAAGAGCCCGTTGTTTCATTTGTCTGATTTTTGATCTATCTGTGTGATCATATTTTGTTTTGCAGTGCGATGGAATCATTCATCCATTCCACCGATTGATTCTCTGAATTGGTGGAATGGGCATGTACAGTAGTTTAGTTTACTTTTCTATTTTTATGTTCATGCATTTCATGTTTTTGGGATCGAAATATTGCATGCAGTGAACAAACCTAACATCTGCATGTGCTAGGGTTTGGAGGGAAGAAATCCGTGTCTAGATTGCTAAGTAAGCAGATCGGGTCAAGCTCAGGGTTTTCGGTGCAAATTTGTGAAGGCATCAGTGTGAGAAGAACCATCAGATTAAGAAAGTTGCACTGAGCTGACAGGGGGCACTTTCATTGATCAGGGTGATAATTACAAAGTGTTACCGACGAAGAGTATATCGGCATGAGATATGCCATCGGCACCGATGATGTTAGTCACACCGATGAATGAGGTCTGAAGACTCGTCGAGGTGACCAAGGATATCGGTGGAGGAGTTTAAAGTTAGGCCGATCATCATAGTCTGGCCGACGGTGGAGTTGGCGTTCAGCTTATCGGAGTGACAAGGGAGATCGGTAGGAGGCTTAAGGTGTTTGCCAATAGTGGAAGTCCTACCGATAGGCAACTTGACCGATACGAAGGAGTTGGTGAGAGTTTGTGCAAGGTCTGACCGATAGTTACGTTGAGGCGATCGGTATAAAGATTTTGGAGGTGGCCGATAGAGATTATCTTGCCGATAGGCAATAAAGCGGAAAAGACATCCATCAGCGTGAAGTGGAGCGTCGGGGAGACCTTCTGCGGCTAGTCTGATATCGTAGTTGTTGCCGATAGGCAACCAAAGGTGAAAACCCTATGTCGGCGTGAGATGCATATTGGGAGCTGGAGATAATGCTAGGCTGATGGTTTAAGTCACGGCGACAGTAAGCGGATCATTCATCGGGAAGAATCAGTGGAAGTCTTAGCGAAGGAAGACTCATCAGTGTAAGTTTGCGCATCGGGAGACAAACAAAAAGCTACGCCGACAGTATTAAGTCTGGGTGATGAATAAACTGAATGCATATTTCGATGAGACATTATAGTAGATCTTGCTGATGAAATGAGAATAGTTAAATCCCACCAAGTTTGAACGCTTGTGCTGGCCACTCTGCATCAAAATAGGCTCATCATATAGTACCTTGATATCCTTCAAAAAAAAATTTCATTTGCAACACTTGTGTGCAGCAAGATGTTGTTGCAATATACTCTACCTTTGTAGTTGATAAGGATACTAAATCTTGTTTCTTACTATACCATGAAACCAATCTGCTTTGTAAAAAGAAAGCACCACTGGTCACTTGTACTTCTATCATCAACACAACCAACCCAACTAGCATCAATGTAAGCACTCAAGTCAAAATAATTACCTCTTGGATACCATAGGCCATAATCCAGAGTTCCCTTCAAATATATGAATATTCTTTTTACTACCTTTTCATGAGTTTGATTAGGATTATCTTGATATTTGGAAACCACACATATTGCATGCATAATATCAGGTCTAGAAGTAGTCAAGTACAATAATCCTCCAATCATAGATCTATAAAGAGTCTAATCAACCTCCGGTGACTCATCTGCCTTGCTCAAGTGACAACCTGTAACCATAGGAGTACCTACTGGTTTGGAGTCCTCCATACCGAATTTATTCAACATCTCTCTAACATACTTAGCCTAAGAAATAAAGATACCATCATCTAGC
The DNA here is from genome assembly GCA_027924645.1 of Cunninghamia lanceolata. Lineage (NCBI taxonomy): Eukaryota > Viridiplantae > Streptophyta > Pinopsida > Cupressales > Cupressaceae > Cunninghamia > Cunninghamia lanceolata. The sequence goes on along the minus strand of BSBN01000736.1, from coordinate 1,149,097 downwards.
CGAACAATTTGAAGCCCAAGGAAGAAAGACATTTCACCAATGATAGACATCTCAAACTCTTTCTACATCTCTTCTGCAAACCTCTTACACATATTTTTATCTCCACCAAAGATGATATAATCAACATATACTACAACTATCAATCATGTCTCCCTCTTCCTTAATGTAAAGATTACTATCTGTCGTACCTTTCTTGAAGCCTTGCTGAAGTAAGCACTTATCCAATCTAGCATACCAAGCTCTGGGAGCTTGCTTGAGTCCATACAAAGATTTCTTGAGTGTGCACACCATGTTTGGATCTTCTGAAAACTGAAAACCATCAAGTTTCTCAATGTAGACCTCTTCCTCTAGATCACCATTCAAAAATGTTGACTTGACATCCATCTGATAAACCTTGAAGTTCTTGTGAGCAGCAAGGGCAATAAACATCCTGATTGCCTCCATCCTAGCTACCAGAGCAAACGTCTCCTCAAAATCAATGCCTTCAACTTGTGAATAACCCTTACATACCAATCTTTCTTTATTTCTCACAACTTCACCATATTCATTCAACTTATTCTGGAACACCCACTTTGTTCCTATAACATTCTTATTGGCTAGTCTAGGAACCAATTCCCATGTCTGATTCTTCTCTATCTGATTCAATTCTTCTTCCATTGTCTTCATCCATCCATCATCTTTTCTAGCATCAACAAAGATTTTGGGCTCTACCTTTGATAGTAAACACAAATTCACTTGCTCACATGCTTTTGCAAACCTTCTCTTGGTCTACACACCTTCATTATTATCCCCAATGATCCGATCTGTTGAATGCTTCCTCTAAACATATTTTGCTAGAGTTTTAGGAATTTGTTATGATTCTTGTTCCTTCTCTTCTTTCTCCTCTTCTCCTTCTTCTTCAATGTAGAGAGGTATATCAGATTTGTAGTCCTTTGGTTCTTGTGAGATCTGATACAAGTCTTCATCCACCTTGACATTTGTACTTTCAATCATCTTTCCCAATCTCTTGTTGTAGCATCTATAGGCCTTTCTTCTGTTAGAGTAACAAAGAAAGATCCCTTCTTTACTCCTTGAATCAAACTTTCCAAGGTCTTCTTCATCTCTCCTGATGTAGCATTTGCTTCCAAAGATCCTGAAGTATCAGACAGTGGGAGGTCTTCCATACCATAGCTCATAAGGGGTCTTAGTGCTATTGACCCTTAGTTGTACTATGTTAATCAAATAGACAATAGTGTGAACTGCTTCCTTCTAATACATATCAGGCAGATCTACATCTTTCAACATTGCTCTAGCCATCTCTTGTGTAGTCCTATTCTTCCTTTCCACTACCCCATTCTGCTGAGGGGTCCTAGGAGAAGTCAAATGTCTCCTAATACCATGATCTTCACAAAATTTTTCAAATTAATTTGAAGTAAACTCACCTCCTCTATCAGACCTTAAGCATTTGATCTTATCATCCATTTCATTCTCAACTATTGCTTTGAAAATCTTAAGCTTATCAAAGGCTTATGATTTTTCTCTTAAGAAAGTAACCCAAGTCATTCTAGAGTAATCATCAATAAGCAACATGAAATACATTTCACCTTGTTGACTCTTTATTCTTATAGGGCCACATAGTTTAATATGAACTAGCTCTAGAGGCATTGTAGAAGAATACTCCTTGCTCTTGAAATTTGTCTTTGTCTGCTTTCCCATTTGGCATTCCTTGCATAATGTGTTTGTAGGCTTGGTTATCTTAGGCATATATCTCACTGCATGAATAGAGATGATCTTTACCATATTGTCAAAGTTGATGTGTCCCATTTGTTTGTACCACAACCAACACTCACTGGATTGAGCCAGTAAGCAGGTTCTTCCATTTACCTCCTTTAGATGATAGATATCTCCATATGTCTTGATACCTTCTGCAACTAATTTTCCAGACCCTGCCTTCTTGATTTCACAACCTTTGGCATGAAAGGTAAGATTGTATCTTTTATTGCACATTTGACTAACACTGAGAAGATCCTCAGTCTTGTTCTTCCCATCAATAGTTATAGCACCCTTTCCATAGATTTGTATTGACTCATCACCACCAAAATTAATAGCTCCACCATTCCACTTTTTAAGGCTAATAAACTTCTCCTTGTCACCAATCATGTGGTTAGAGAAACCACTGTCAATTAGCCAAGCCTTGGCTTCTTCTTTTGCATGAAAGGAAGTCCATACTACCATTGATTTTTCATTATCTTGGTCATCTTGCAAGGTATCATGCTTTTCACATTTTCCAATATCATCCTTTTTGTCACCAACATTCAAGGCCATGAAAAGTATTTCATCATTTGAATCATCATGATCCTCATCTTCTGAAGAACAACTACTCTCCATGGAATACAAACTTATTTTGGGCTTCTCTCTTTTGTTACTACCTTTTGACTCTTTAAAAGGACATTTAGAAGAAAAATGACCAATTTTCCCACAATTGAAACATTTGAAAGGTAACTTACCTTTATATTTGCTTGTGCCCTTCTTCAATCTTCTTACAAAGTTTGCCTCTACCTCATCAAGGTCATCATCTTGATCAGTTGCTTCATCTTCTATCTTGTTACTTGCTTTGAATGTTGCTTCCTTCTTTAGAGCACTTTTGTCAAATTCTCTCATTTGAATGGTGCCTTGTGAGATCCATTATGAGCCATCTCAGACCTTCCTCAAGTGGTTAAGCTTCTTTTGAGTAACTTAGCTCTGATACCAATTGTTGAACACACCTAGATATTGAGAGGGGGGTGAATCAGTATCCAAACAAACTTCAAATCCTTCGAAGCAGATTAAAACTTAAACATTATAGCATTAACATAAACATGAAAGATCAACACAATGCACATCAACACATAACACCAGATATACATGGAAAACCCCAACAGGGGAAAAACCATGGTGATGATTAACTCACAATATATGAAGCTCAAAAATTACAACTTTGTTTTAGGGCTACAACCCAAGGAAGCTACTCCTCCTTGTTGACTTTGTTTTAGGGATACAACCCAAGGAAGCTACTACTCCTTGAAGAAAGGTTTTAGGGTCACTCTCAAGGAAGCTACAACTCCTTGTCGACTTTTTTAGGGCTACAACCCAAGGAAGCAACTACACCCTGAACTGAGAATGAACTCAGAAAAGATTACAGCATGACAATCCTTCTACTATCTAAAAACTAAAATTGAAGCTCACACCTTTGATGATTCCAATTATGTCTGTCTTTCTCCTTTTGATGACTGATTCAGTTAGGCACACTCTTCACTTCCTTTCTGTCACAAAAATATCTTTAAGATGAATCTGGACAGGTCTTATTGCTTCTACTCTTTCTCCTTTAGTCGCACATCATAATGCATATCATATCCATATTCTACTCTTCAAACACTCATATTCACAATCATACCTCACCTAGATCAACTAGGTTTACAATATATACATGATATTACATTGATTACATTGCAAGTCGGCCAATACAACAAGAATATTACAATTTACAATCGGCCAGAGATCACACAACATGAAACATGTAGAGGGCAAGCCCTAACATGAACTACACACCACTCTAGGAAGAGCAACATGCCTTGTGGATCCCAACACATGCTTAACCTAGTCCTAAACATCCTTCATAGGATCATCCTTCAAACAATAACATTTGCATGTCATGCTCATTTGAAATAGGTTTCCCTTAAGCAAGAACACATGAAGCTTGTAGCTCTTTGGCCATTACAATCTTGACAGTACTCATGAATGAATAAACATTACTTGTTCTTCTTCCAGATGAGTCAGCAAGACCTATACACCATCTCCAAATTCTCCTTGAACTCCGCACAACAAGAACATTGTGGCACACATCACCAACATACCTTAGTCAGCTTCAACAACAATAACTCTTCCCATACTGACTTGAAAACTTTGTGCAGTACTAGAAACTTGAAATATTTGCATGTGCATCAAACCTAAGAAGAATAGAGACATGTAGAATGTCCACATGAACTCATATAACTGATTTGTACAATCTCCAACTAGCGCAAGTACTCAATCATGTGTCCTAAGAGCAATTAGGCATCTAGAACTATTTGTAGTACACTATCATTTGAAAATTAAACTTATAGGCCTCCAAATCACTTGATACTACAAAGTAGCATACATTGAACATCTCTAATACTATTCACAAAACCACATGAACAAACCTTCACTTGCAGAGGAATGTGGAGCATTCCAGTCAACCTTCATCATCACATTATGCTGCTAGAGCAAAGACTGGAACTCTGTCACTTGTAACTTCCACTATAGAAGAGCAAATGATCTGAAACTTTGGATTTATCACCTTGACAACATAATGAACTTAAATTCTAAACCACATGACCATATCTTCAAATGTGGAGGAATGCAGAGGAATGCAAAGCATTTTACTAAGCACTCTTTTAGGCAGCTTCCTGTAGCAACAACCTTTACCAACATCCAAACACTAGTCTTCTTGTATCAACACATGCTTCCTTAGGAACAACAGGAAGGATCATACAACATGCTTCAGGTCATTAGTAAAATCTTCTCATAGATTCTAATTCCCATCTTAATATATCATCATTCATCTTAATGCTTCTAATTCCCATCTTAATCTATCATAATAAAATCATCTCTGTTGACCACAAACATGCTCAATACAACTTTACTTGACATTACATCCAACCATGAACATTAGCAACCACTACTAGCACACCATCAACATAGTATATCATCATCATAAGCATCCAAGCATAGTGTTGACATCAAAGACAACCACACAACCACATCAGTGACAAACTTAGGTAACATATGTGCAATGCTTATTAGTGTTGACATCAATGACAACCACACAACTATATCAGTGACAACCTTAGGTAACATATGTGCAACACCTTGACACCCTTGTAGGTACAAGAATACAAAGGGACCAAATTTCATTGTGACATTCTTTCTATTTGTATCATCATTCATCTATATGTTGAAAGTCGCATTATTGTTTCCTTGGGGATGACGCAAGGCGTAGGATGGTTTGGCATTCTCCCTTGTTGACCCAAGGGATTTTTATCTTGATTTCATGTGATACTTCTTCCTTTGTCTCTGTAGTTCTACCAACTAGTAGATGATGACAGTTCCAAATATTTATAGTCTCGAGATATCTCCTATTACACAACCATTCATATATTGACACTAGTCAGGTATATCTCTTTGTGTTTTATAATCTAACTTTTTTCTTTTTTCTTACATGATTGTGGCACCTTATTTCTATGCTTGGTGTCATACCATTACTACACAAGCCATTGTGTATCATGCTCAAAGCATCACCTTGGTTTGCCCTTTGTAGGTGCAACTCCTTGGTTGTGATGTAGTTTTTGGGAACACATATCTTATAGGCATGTGCTTCCAAAAAGCTCTCATGCCTATCTTGTGGTTTATTCTACCTTGATGGAACCCTTGTGTGATTCCCTTGTCCTATGGTGTCAAAACCTCTGAAAATGGTTGTCTGAGTATAGCTAGTTTAAAACCTAAACCCTTAGTCTTTTTCATGTATGCTTGCGTTCTATTCTTGAGTTGACTTGTTATTAGCAGTTGCCCCAAGCTTAAGTTATGACTTCATGTTTTGTTTCTCATTTAAAACTGGCCCCTTGAGCCTAGTTATCAGATGGTCCAAAGCACCTAATGTTTCCTAAGTTCAGATTAATTGTTCTTGACATCACATTGATAGTTACTGCGACGTCACGAGGTTTGAATCTAACAAATCTGTCAGAGTTGCGTTGATGCATTGACCGTGGATTTTTAGATAGATGAGCCCAAGGATTTACTTGCTAAACCCTATGATGTGCTCGCTCCTTAAGTGGATCACATGGGCGCGTAGCTGGGAGATACCAAAGAATATGATTTGCGATGCTACGGCAGAGTGACACATGTCATGTGGGTCCCATCCAATCTATGTACACTGAAGCTAGCACGATAGTGTGAGGTAGTAGTGTGGGTCCCTTCTAGGCTTGCGTTGCTGCGATGAGCCACCATATGGATCCAAGGTGGAAGGTTTTTACTAAGCTGGCTAATTCTCGTTGATCTGCATCATCTGGAGTATGTGAAGTGACATTCAGTGACAGAAATTTCAAATCAAGACCATCGATTCTCCCGTGAGCTGATTGAGATCAATGGTGCCTATTCAAACATGGAGAACGACTAGTCTTAGCTTGCATGCTAGTGCATGATTGCATTAATGATGATTGATAGAAAATTGGCCAGAATCATGCCCGGTTCATGAAGTAAATGCATAAAATTGATCGTTTACCATCAATTGAGTTATTGGTCATCAGATTTCTTACATAAATTGAGTAGCTTGAGGCAACAATTGAAGAACTAGATTTTTTGCTTGCAACCAACAAGTAAGTGTATATCTACTAGCCTATTGATCCATTTGCTTGTAAATTTCATCAATTCCATTCTGAACTAGTCGTAGAGATTGAATATATAAAAATAGTAGGGTGTACTGTTTAGTTGGCTCTATTTCAAGTAAGCACTGGCTTGTAGCATAACCATTTGAAAAGAATGGTAGGCACTTCAGAGAAAAAGGGCTTTGAGCAAGATTTATTCACTCAATGTCTAGGTTCCTCAAAATGAGCCCTTCCGAGAAAGAATAAAGATGAAAAATTTGTGGATGACTTTGGAGAAGTCAAAGATGTGCATGTCCCTGTGCCGGGGTGGTCTTTGTTCCTACATTGGTATAGAAAGAGGAGTGCCAGGTCCCCACTATGTAATTCATGGAATTTAGATTTGGGCAAAATTGTGGTCCCAAATATATTTGTTGATGTAGAATTGGTCCAACTTGTTGCAAGAAGATATGATGCTAGCACAAGAAGGGTATTGGTAATTAATGGGAGTACTATGGTCCCTTTCACTAAACCCTACATTATTGAAGTCTTTGGTCTCAACCTAGACACAAACAAATCTATTGAAATTAAAAAATTTAAGAGATCATATCAGATACATAGATCCTCATATCGGTTTGTCAAAATCCCTAGACATAGACTTAGGACTCCTGGTGGCAAAGGATTGGAAGTTATTGAAAAGGAGCCTCTTAGTATAAAGACTTTTGAAGACTACTTCAATAAGACTTACTACTCACTGTCTTAGGTTTTGGGAGAGGATGTAGGTGAAAGCATTCTTGTGCACTTGATGTATATGGCCATAGATATCCAAGACAATATTGTGAAGGTAGAATTTGATTTTGCTTCCTACATGGCGGATGAAATGTACAAATAGATGGTGGCTTTGAAGAATGGTTAGAAGCTTGAATTCAAGTGGTAATCTCATATGTGCCACATGCTCTTGTATTTTGGTAGGAATCAATGGAGTCAGACATTGAGAGTGCAACAATTTGATGAAGAAGAACATCCCTTGCCAATACAATGGTGGACATATTTGTGGGACAGAAATTGTCTAGATTCAAACTTCATAGTTTTTGAGGAATTTTTTGTAAGGAAACTAATGGCATGCATGGGTGAACACATAGACAGGATACCCTCAGAAATAAGGGATTTTCTCAGGCTTGAGGAAGAAACTCCTCCAGTTGGAATAAAACATAATTGGGGGGATTGGTTCCTAAACAAATATTCAACATATATTAGAGTGTATGGTTTCAGAATGAGGCCACATTTATTGTATGTCTATAAACCCAAAAGAATAGCTTATTTGGAAATTGTTTGGCAGTTAAATGAGGTGGACAAATTGCATCTCAGGGGTCAGAAGAAGGGTTCCCTTTTCCCTATTGCCCTAAAGTGGTCAGATTTTCAAGTGATCAATAAAGAAGGTTTGGAGTAGATATATCCAATGCTCAATAGTTATAGGTTGAAGTATGCTACAATTAGAGAGCAATTTGATCTAGAGGGATTTGTCAGTTCATTGAGATTGAGTGTGAAAAAGTTAGCTTTTCCACAAAAGCTAGATTTTGTTGAGGATGTTATAAGTAAATCTACAACATTTGCAGAAGTTGAAGAGAAAAGGGAGAAATGGAGCACAATCATCTTTGCAGAAAATGAGAAGAAGAAGAGGGACCCCAAATTTCCTAGTTTTTGATTTTGAAGAGGAGAATTTGATTGCAAGGATTGCAAAGGTCCTGCATAATGCAGAGAAGTTTATGGTACCTGTTGAAGAGAGGCCTCCTGATATGGAAAGGCTTTTAGGTGTAAGAATACAACCCTACATCAGGCCAAGAAATGAGTCAAAAAGTGAGGATGTACAAGAAGAAGATCTACCAGATACTGAGGAGGTAGACAGTCAACAGGCTAAAAGGAAAAAGATTTCTAAGGATAGGGTAGCTCCTCAGGATAAAGGAAAAGCTCCAATGAAGATTGTAGATATTGAAGAGACTTCAGATGATATGAGAGTTGCTGAAACAGTGGCAGGCATGATTATTCCTCTTATGCCTTTTCATAGAAGTCTTGATTATTTGAAAGTTGTCAATGATGAAACAAGAGATGTAAGAGCACCAGCTTGCAAATAGTTTATGTCTGATGATGAATTCATCAAGACACAGGAGTTCAAAGATTTAATTTTGAGAAGAAAACAAGTTGCATACCACCAAAGGCTTGAGGAGGAGAAACAAAATGAGTCCTTTTGATGATAGTGACTTGGCTAAGATAATCTTTTCTGAGTTTGATTTCAGGTTTGATGACATTACCCCTAAAATGGGAAGACAGATAGTCATGGAAAGTGGTATGTTGTTGCTTCCTAATTGGAGTATGGTGGATGCTTTGGAATTCAAAACCATCAAAAGGCAGAAGGAGGTTGTTTTCTCCAGTAAAGAGGAAGTGAGAAAATATTTTGGTTCTGGCTTTAGCTTATCTCATGAGATATTGGCCATATGGACTCTGGCACCATGAACAAACAAACTAGATGTGTAGAGCCTTGACCAATTGACAGGAAATTTGATTGTAAAAAGCATAGCTAATACCCTAGTACCTGATACAACAACTTGATCAGTGGACACAGTGATGTTCAACCAAGCTACAGAGATGAAATTGCAGAAAGATTATAATGAACTTCAACAAAGGTATGCAAATAATTTAGCTAGGTTGAGAGTTTTAGAGGATAAGGAATTGGCATTTTCTAGTGCTAGGTTGAGAGTTTTAGAGGATAAGGATACTTTACTTGTAGAGATTGCAGAGTTGAAAAATAATGTTAACTTGTTAAAAGGAGATAGACTACAAGTATATGGTGAAATTGTTTCTAAAATAGTTAACTATCGATTAACTAAGATTAGTGGAAAAGTGGATGATTCTTATAAAGGAATTGTATATTTGAATCAAGCTTTAGTTAAGCATGAAAGGAATTAACTTAGTCTACAAGAGATTCTGAATAAATGGTTGCCAAGAAATGTTACCATCAGACAAATGATTAAAACATCAAGGTTCGACCCAGATAAACATGTTGGGTTGCAAGGCACATCAGAAATCATGAATATTTTGCATGATGTGGCCTCCTATATGATAAAACTTGATAAGAAATTGAAAGAAAACGTGGCATCTATTGATCTAGTGAGAATGAAAATGCTGCCTCATTTCAAGGATAGTCAGGGTCAACCCAAAGCATTAGACCAATAGAAGGATGAGTTCAAAATTGTGGGGTCTAGGGTTGTTTCTCAAGTTTGCATTGATGGTGAGATAAGGACAAATGTTCTAAATTTAGTGTTGGATGAATTATTGTCATTGGAGAAGTTGTGTGATCATATCAACAGGGAGTCAAAATCTATCCTGGATGCTCAGTATACAACTCATAATGATAAAGTGGCCAAGGTGTTGGAATTCCAGTGGCCAAGAGATAAAGAATTTGGAGCATGGGTCAAGAAGTATGAAGTTGAATGAGTTTTGAAGTAGTCATTAGTTTCCCAAGGATGACTCATTTTGTCAGCTTCTAGGTGATACTACGTTTCTGGCTCTCACAACTGAATCAAATGTTTACATTGGAGGATTTTGTCGGCTCACATGTGATTGTAACTAAATTTTAATCAATTGTTGTAATGAGCACGAGCTCCAAATCTATTTTGTATTGTAATGGTCAAAATTTTCTAAAAATAGTTAAGTCTTAGGAGCTTAGCTGAAAATCTTTGTATCTCTCCAATATAAGGAGAAATTTTCATAGTATCTAGTGGTAGACAGTAGAAGCTAGATAGAGGAAGACTAAGAAAATTCTTAGAACATATTGATGTAGATGTGTCAGGACTTATGAGATGATTTAATAGAAACAAAAGATTTCAAAGGTTTGTGGCTTCCACCAATAAGACTTCACTAGTCTTCCCTTTGCCTTAAACTCCTCCAAAGGGCTCAACTTAGGGTTCCAATTTCTCAGATGAAATATTGCATCTTCTAGGGTCTCAACCTACCCCAACCAACAAGATTCAATAGGTTTCACAAACCAATTTGATTGGTTCTTGACAATTTCACTTGACTAGGCCTAATCCTAGTAGCCCTGTTCAGCGACTAACTTGCACTTTTCTCCAAACTTTGCCAAAGCACTTCCAAAAATATTGACTATTCTGAGTACCCTCTATTGAGTTCTTTAACATACTTCAAAATCATATACTATTGTTTTGGATAGAATCTGACTATCCTAACACCCTACTGTCTTCCTACAAGGCCTAATTTGCCCACTTTACAAAGGAACCCTATCAAATACTTGCCCCACTTAATCCAAACCTTGAAACAGTCTTAGGAAAGGATCTAAAACAAAGGATTTTCTAGGTCTCATGGAATGATTTGCTCATTCAAGTGTTTAAACACCAAACCCCCATTTCTAGGCCCCAAAACCTAGGGCTTGCTAGATCTCCCACTTCCAATCACTTCTAGACCTCATTCAAAGGTCTAACACCATATCCTTGATCATATTAAACAACAACAATCATAAAAAAGTCACCTTGTTAAGACAGATCTCCGACTGCTATAACCATGCCACCATTTCAATGCTCTTCCACAAGCAATCCTTGACTTCAAACGGTGATCACCTACCCGTTTGCACTCCTCCTGCTTTGTCAAGGTTAGAAATCATATTATACATACAATCAAGGTCCTATTCCATGAGAACCAGGATCATACATTCATGGAAAGGTCCTATGAGACATTGAAACTTCTCAAAATGCACAGGACAACCTGCTGTTCCTTGTGACAGTCAATATAAACAGAGATAAAAACTGATCTAAAAGAACTTTCAAAGCATTAATAAGGTCTGATACTATTGAATTAGGATCTAAGACATCAAACAAGCATCCAACAATCAATAGATCAATAGAAACAAGAAGAAGATGCAAGACAAAACTGAATTTTATTGCTATTTGCAGCCTGTCGTACAACCCAGGCTTCCAATATGACTCCTCTATGCCATCTCACGCCTTGGGAAGGTTTATATAAATTTTTCCTAACTCCCATAACAAATTCCCAAAGGTTGGAGATGCTTAGACTTCCAAAACTATCCATTCTTGATTTTCCCACCTAAATGCATTATTCAAAAATTTGAAAATTAAACTTTGTTTTAAGTGACTTTTACTCTACCAAAACATCATGGTTCATCATGGTTGATCTTCTTGGGATCATTATACCTTATTCCTAGCCTTAGACACTTCTATTTGACTCTAGAGGCACTATTGGCCCACTTACATTATTTTTTGGTCCTAGGGTCCTTACCAGGACCCTCAGGACATTTGATCATTACATCATTTTGCCCATTACAATATGCCATAATTGGTTCTAGGATGTTCCATTTGACTTGATGGACTCCATGGGCTTCTCCTCTAATCATTTGTGTCTTCTTACTCCAAGGTGTTCTTATAGGTGCTCCTGCACCATACTCCCCAGCATGATAAAAACTCTTGTCCCAAGAGTCATGTGGTTTGCTCCAAACCTCCTGCAGTCTTTTGGATATGTTCCTCTGATTTGTGATAGGGAATATGAACTCTCCAAGAGTTATCCTCCTCCTTCTCCCACCTGCATGACTCTTACAAAAAATGTTAGCATCATAAAACATGTTTTGTTGTCCTAGTCTAGGACCTTGCTGTTGTAATGCTCTTGCACTCTCCATCTTAGAATTCTGATTTATTCCTTCTTGTACTATCTGTTGTCTACCTTCCTTCTTCAACCTCCTTATAGGGCAATCAATGTCCCCAATCTTGATGCCATTTAAGTCCCAAACTTGCTATTCTTTAGGACTGTCATCCACCTTCTTTTGCTACAACTGTTCCTGTTGTTTCCAATCATCCTTAACCTGCACATTCAATTGCAATTTCTCTCCAAAACAAACAATAGCATGTTCCTTCTTGTCTTCACAAGGTAAAGGTATTAGTTTAAACTTTTTACCATCTTTGTGCACCAAATGACTATTTGTATAACCATCATGAATTGTCCTTCTCAAACACTGCCATGGTCTTCCCAAAATTATATGCCCACATGTCATTGAAATAACATCACATAAAATAGAATCATGATATGGACCAATTGAAAAATCAACATATGCCCTCTGATTAACTCTTACTTGTTGTTCTTGACTTACCCAAGTGGCATTGTAAGGACTAGGATGATCAAATGTTTTCACTCCCAATTTATGCACCATATCCCAAGAGACTAAATTATCATGTGAACCTGAATCTATAATCAACTTGCATATTTTCCCATGGCTTAAAAAACTAGTTTTAAAAATGGATACCTATGGTGTTTGCTGCATTTTACCTTTTTCCACCATGAGCATTTCTTCGTCCATTACTAGAGAGGCTAATGACATTTCCTGTTCTTCTTTCTTTTCCTCTTCTTGTGCCAAATGAACTCTTCTATCCTTTCTCTTATCAGCATCATCCTTCTTAGGACATTTGAAAGATGTGTGTCCCACTTCATTGCAATGATAACATCTACCTATGAATACTCTTCCTGATCCAAATCTACCTCCACCTCTATATCCACCTCTCTAATCTGTAGAAAACTCTTTGCCTTTCTCATTGCTGCTCTGTCCTTCATTAGTAGGTATGCCCCTACCTCTATATCCTCTACCACTACCTCCTTGCCTTTCTTGCTTCCTCTTCACCCTCTCTTCAGCCCTGATGGCTAACTGAAAACATTCTCCAAGTGAATTTGGTACTGTCAAACCAATCTCATCTTGCAAGTTATACCTAAGCCCATTAAGGTATCTTGCCACTTTCTCTTCTTCATCTTCTAATCCTCCTCTAATACTAAGCTTATGAAATTGCTCAGTATAGGACATAACATCCATGTCCTTTTGTTTCAAATTCTGCCTCATCCTCTTTGTTTGAATGGAGTGATCGGATGGAAGGAACTGATCCTTCATCATATCCTTCATCCTACCCCAAGAAGTGATTCTTGTTCCACCTCTAGCCACTCTTTCTGTTTGCACACTACTCCACCATGTAAGTGTTGTCCCTCTCAACTTTGTTTTTGCAAATTTAATCTTCTTCTCATCACTCATTTCCTCATACTCAATTTTTTTTTCAAGGGCATCTATCCACCCTAATAACTCTTCACTATCCATCTTCCCCTGATAGATAGGTAACTCTATGTTTGCCTTTGTTCCACTTCCTTGGACTGCCTTCAGCAATCTCACAAATTTCTTTTCTTCAGGATCCAATTCATCCTCAAGAGGATTCTCATCTGCCTCCTCATCTCCTTCTGAATCATTTTGTTCATCCCTTCTAGGATTCTTCTCCAATGCTTCCAACCGTGCCAAGATTGATGCATTCTCCCTTCTCACTTGTCTTAACTCTCTTTCTCTTGCAGCATCCTATTCTCTTCTCTCCCTCAACTCTTTTTCTCTCGCCTCTAAGGCTTCCCTCAATTCATTATTCTCTCTAGCCATCTGATTCTTAGGGGGCATCTTCACAACTTTCACCAACCCTTACTCTTTCACAAGAACTTACTACTCCCTAAAGGACCTACTTGCTGCTCTGATACCAATATGATGCAGAGGTGTCAGGACTTATGAGATGATTTAATAGAAACAAAAGATTTCAAAGGTTTGTGGCTTCCACCAATAAGACTTCACCAGTCTTCCCTTTGCCTTAAACTCCTCCAAAGGGCTCAACTTAGGGTTCCAACTTCTCAGATGAAATATTACATCTTCTAGGGTCTCAACCTACCCCAACCAACAAGATTCAATAGGTTTCACAAACCAATTTGATTGGTTCTTGACAATTTCACTTGACTAGGCCTAATCCTAGTAGCCCTGTTCAGCAACTAACTTGCACTTTTCTCCAAACTTTCCCAAAGCACTTCCAAAACTATTGACTGTTCTGAGTGCCCTCTATTGAGTTCTTTAACATACTTCAAAATCATATACTATTGTTTTGGACGGAATCTGACTGTCCTAACACCCTGTTGTCTTCCTACAAGGCCTAATTTGCCCACTTTACAAAGGAACCCTATCAAATACTTGCCCCACTCACTCCAAACCTTGAAATAGTCTTAGGAAAGGTTCTAAAACAAAGGATTTTCTAGGTCTCATGCAATGATTTGCTCATTCAAGTGTTTAAACACCAAACCCCCAGTTCTAGGCCCCAAAACCTAGGGCTTGCTAGATCTCCCACTTCCAATCACTTCCAGACCTCATTCAAAGGTCTAACACCATGTCCTTGATCATATTAAACAACAGCAATCATAAAAAAGTCACCTTGTTAAGACGGATCTCCGGCTGCTATAACCATGCCACCATTTCAATGCTCTTCCACAAGCAATCCTTGACTTCAAACAATGATCACCTACCCATTTCCACTCCTCCTACTTTGTCAGGGTTAGAAATCATATTATACATACAATCAAGGACCTATTCCATGAGAACCAGGATCATACATTCATGGAAAGGTCCTACGAGACATTGAAACTTCTCAAAATGCACAGGATAGCCTGCTGTTCCTTGTGACAATCAATATAAACAGAGATAAAAACTGATCTAAAAGAACTTTCAAAGCATGAATAAGTTCTGATACTATTGAATTAGGATCTAAGACATCAAACAAGCATCCAACAATCAATAGATCAACAGAAACAAGAAGAAGATGCAAGGCAAAACTGAATTTTATTGCTATTTGCAGCCTGTCGTACAACCCAGGCTTCCAATATGACTCCTCTATGCCATCTCACGCCTTGGGAAGGCTTATATAACTTTTTCCTAACTCCCATAACAAATTCCCAAAGGTTGGAGATGCTTAGACTTCCAAAACTATCCATTCTTGATTTCCCACCTAAATGCATTATTCAAAAATTTGAAAATTAAACTTTGTTTTAAGTGACTTTTACTCTACCAAAACATCATGGTTCATCTTCTTAGGATCATTATACCTTATTCCTAGCCTTAGACACTTCTATTTGACTCTTATTTGAGTCTAGAGGCACTATTGGCCCACTTACATTATTTTTTGGTCCTAGGGTCCTTACCAGGACCCTCAGGACATTTGATCATTACATCATTTTGCCTATTACAATATGCCATAATTGGTTCTAGGATGTTCCATTTGACTTGATGGACTCCATGGGCTTCTCCTCTAATCATTTGTGTCTTCTTACTCCAAGGTGTTCTTTTAGGTGCTCCTGCACCACATATTGTACAAGATTTGATACTTTGATGATTTTCCAATAAGAAAAGAGTACTTCTGGGTTGCAAGTTAAATATTCTATGTGTGAGATTACTTGTCCTTTTCATGGATATATTCTATTCAGATTGAGTTAAATGAGAAACACTAAATTTGTGTGTTGTTTGTGGCTGTCTCCTTTGATATGGATGCTTTTCTTTTGAATGAGGTTGCTAAGGGTTTCTAAATTCATCAGTATAGATTTGCTATATTGTATGTTTGATTTGTTGCATCTGTTCAAGGAATAGATTCAATTGCTTTGAATCAAATATAGGGGGAAGTGTATTGTGTCAAAGGATTATTAAAGAAGAACCATAGATAATACTTTATCTTGGGTTCACTGTTGTGAGGCGATAGTGATGTTATCACCCTCTGAGTAAGAAGTTTAACTGTTATGAGGAAAACACTTGCATGTTGAGTTTTGACTCTGTTACCCTAAATAGGCACTGATCTGAGGAAATTTTTCAAGTCCAAGCACATCATATCATACAAATTATAATGACAAAGATTTTCTTTTGTTTCTTGTAGTGTGTAGAAGTAGTTTCATGTTCTCAGAGTTCTGAAATTGATGCATATTTAGGATTTAGCTAATTTGAAGTAGAATCATTTAGACCTTAATTTATTGGTGAGAACATTTATGCTTAGTCAATATCTCATTATACTTGAGAATACCTTTTAGATATTGTTATAAGGGAATACCCCCTAGGTTTGGTAGAGCCTGAAGTGCAGAGGAGAACAAGCAATTATCTCATGTTCATTGGCCATTGACCTGAGAGTCCTAAGCATTAGGGATAGCTACCTTATAGGGATAACCAAACAATCAGTTGGGGACACCAACATACCTTAAAGCAATTGCTTCTTGATAGGAGTTAGCAATCACTTTAAGTTGGGGGCATACATTGCACTATGCTCTTTTGGTTACATACTTGTTTATATAGTTGTCATGGAACTCACCTAGTGACTCAACAATTCTCACTAGCCCGTGATGTTAACTTTTGGTCCATGAGCCACCTAGTACAACCAAGTTTGCTAGCTTGTGTGCTTCATGTGACTTGTTGTGGTCACCTAGTAATTCGACAATCCTTACTAGTGCGTGATCCACGAAGGTACTTCTCTTCACATGACCCCTAGCAACAGAGAAAGCTAGCGTCAGAGTCATGTGCCTTGTATGTTTGTTTCTATGATTGTTTGTTTGATGTATTGTTTGAACTTGTATTCCCTTAATGATTCCATGTGTCTTGCATGTCTTCATCATGCTTTCCATGTGTTTTCTATGTATTCTTTATGCCTTATGTGTATGCATTGTGTATGGCATGTATTACCTTTGTGTATTGCATGTCTCTTGCGTGTATTCCTATGTATGCTTTTAGTACTCCTCATATGTGTGAATTTTGTTGCAATGTCTTTCGTGTTTGAAAATCTCTTTGCTTATGTGTTTGCAACCTTAGAATCCTAAGCTTGGGGGCTACTAATAGTCCACAACTTAGAGAAATTCTTTAGATTCTATGTTTTCATGTTTGAAATGTCTTCTGCTTACTTTAGTGTGAGTTCAAACATAAGTTCATACCCACACTAAAGTGGGGGCTAAATGTTATGAAAAAAAGTGTGTACACTTGTTAATCAAGACCTATTTTAGCACCCTTTTGAACATTAAACGATTAAATCTTGATCCCGATGAATAAACCTGACAAAATAAAGTTAGGACTTGTTTAAGCCCACTTAAATGGACACTCTTTGGAGTTTGTGGGGCTAAAAGACCAAGGCGCCTAGCGTCCTGGTCCTGAATGTTAACCCCGGTCCTATTTTGTGGTGTTATCTTAGAAAACCTCCTCAGCTTTTACATGTTGGTCCCATTTCATTTTATTTGCTGTTGGTGAGCAGGAATGCATATATAAAGGAGTTTTACAATTCATTTTACACCTAGATGGATAGGTGAATGTTAAGAGAAGAATTGGAATTGGCTACATGTTTGATCTCCTATGCTCAAGTGCTCTTCATGCTTGGATGTGCTACATGCTTGTGGATGTTATGGTGCTTATTTTCAGGTTTTGAAGGAAGTTCAAGCTATCTTTATCTATCTCCTTGTTGGTGCATGATCTTGAGTTATCTACCCCAACTAAGGTTTCACATCTTGTGGCAATCTTTATCATTTTCATTCATACTTTCACCATATATTGTTGATCCTGCCTCTACCCTCCTAGGGCACACACTTTTAGATCACTAATCATTGTTGTAGTGGAGATGGAAACACCAACACATGGTTTAACTAAGACAAGCCCCTAAACACAACACAACTTTTTCTCGCTTTTCTTGTGTGCAGGTTGAAGATACAGGTCTCAGAAGACAAGATCTGGGAAGAAGAAAGGGTTTGCAGGTATAAGTCTAGTGAAACTCAGAGATTTTGTAAAACCCTAATTAGGGTCTGGGGCACCTAGCGCCCTGGTCTTTTGGTGCTCTTGAACTCAGATCTAGGTTCTGCTCTATCTCCTTATCTCTATTGCACTTTCATATTTTCAATTTCTGTTTCTGATAGCCGTATATTTGCAAATCTTGGTCAACTAGGGTTTCATCTTTCGCCCTAGTTTGCTTGGTTATTTTTGGTTGGATTTGGTTGATTCTCCTCTATACAACAAAGGGATAGAACCCCTATAGTTTGGCTCTCCCTCATGAGTAGAAGCTAAGCTCAGTTTGTGTCATAATGTTTATGGAAGAGGGTTTGACCTAGTTTGACCTTTTAGACTAGATCTCTCTTTTCCATCAAAACACTTCCATTCTAATGCATTACCACTCCCATAAAAAAATCCATTAAAACTAGTGTTTTAAGAAAAAAATTCAATAGAACACTGTTACAAATCTAAAATAGATTGATAACCCAAAATCTTTATAAGAAAACTTCTAAGCTACATAAACTAGAAAAAGCATAAACAATGCAAACCAGTGACTCTGAGAGATATGCAAATGTTAGGATGATAGAATTGCATTAAGAGTGCAAAGAAGCTACACTAGAGACTGAAAAAATTTCCATACAAGATGTAACAAGGATGCAAAATACAAGCTAGGTAGTGAGTTTATATAGACCAGAGAGAGGGGTGGAGGTGGAAAATTGACCAATAGGGAGAAATCGCCAAACGGTCTAAACATAGTAAATGTAACTCCCTCGTAGGATGGTGACACCTCAAATGACCCACTCACCTGATTAAACTCACTTTATTTAACCTAAGAAAGATTAATAAAAGTGTACGAAAACCTAGGAAATAGGGAAAATAACTAACCCACTAAGCGTGCTTAGGTTGGTGAAAAGATGGGTCCCACCAAATCAAGCTTGATGAGGTACCCATGCACAATGAATTCCCCCCAAAGAGAAGAAGCCCCCCCAACAAAGGAAAATAAGCCCTCCCACAAATAGAGAGAACACCCCCCAAAATAGAGAGAGAAAAGAGACTCCTGAGTGATCAAAAGAGAAAGGGGAAAGGAGTATAGGGAATATCTAGTCCATTGGAAGAACAAAGTAGTTGATGAAGCTACTTGGGTGACTGTCTTAGAACTTGTTAATGGAATTCCCATTCTAAAATTTTCCAAATGTTCATGAGCTTCACACTCATGGAACATTTCACTTACTTGGTCTGTCTAATGTAGGAGCATTCGAGTCCACGAGCCACTAAAAATATTTCACATTTTGTTCTCAGTCTCAGTTTAGTTTTGTTGTGTTTCAGTTGGTTTTTGGTAGTTTTCTTCAGGAGAATTTTAGATTCAATTTGGTCAAGTTAAGGACATCACCTTGTAGAATGGCTAAATGGGTATCTATAGTTTCAATTTGGTGAAGTTTGGAGTCATTTGGTGCAGTTTAGAGCATTTGGGCGAAATCTACAATTCGTGAACTTAGCTTTTCATCGAAAGAACATGTTCATGAACTTTTCTCCCTATTAAAAAGATTTTGTCAAGTCTTGTTTCAACCATTTTCTATGTTCGAGAACTTAGTCTTGTGCTGAAGGAGTTTCGTAAGGTATTTTGATGACTTTCCAAGTTCATGAACTAGGAGAATCACTGATGCAGTTCAAAGTTCATCAAACTCTTGATTTGCTGATGAAGAGTTCATAAGTACACACTTGCTGATGATGAAATTCAATGGTTCATAAACTTGCCAATTTTCTAAAGGAAGAGTTAAAAGGTTCTTCAACTTGCCGATTCACCAAAGGGAGAGTTCAAAGGTTCATGGAAAGCATCAAATCACCAAAATATGTTATTTTCAGTAATCCTTTTGGTTTGTGAATTCTTAAAACTATCGAAAGTCATAATTGTGACTGTGACTTTTCAGTTTCATAACTACAAAGGAGATCATAAACGGTTCAACTTCCACAACTGGAAGTATAGAAAGGAAGTTGATGTACTCTGTTGGGGTTTTCTAGTGGTGGTTTCTGGTTCTTCTAGTTATTCTGAGAAAGAGTAGATTGATTTAATTGTAAAGTTTTTGTACTCCTAATTGTTTCTACACAAATGAATAAAATAGTTTGAATTTGGTTGTTATTGTTATTTGCTGTTTTGGCTACTAGATTTGTGGTAGTCTAATAAGACCCCATACCTAGACTGTACTAGTTGTTCTATTGTTGCATTGAATAACATATCTTATTCAATTATAGCTCATACATTATTTCTCCTCTATATTCACATGGTGCTTGTTTCTCTTATTGTTTATTCTTATTATTCTTCATAGCTTTGGAATCTTTATCTACTTCTTTCTCTATCATCTACATTATTGGTAAATTCATTGGTCACTATCACCACCTCTTATTCAACCATACACACACTAGGGTATTGATCTTTGTAGACCTACGATTTGAATACCTATAGATATATTTTATATTGTTTCTCTTAAGTCTTAGATGCACATAAGCTTAAGTGCACACACAATCTCCCATTGTCCTCATTTGATTGACTACTTGTCGAGGTCAAAAGGCCAAACAAGGGGCTCGACCATTTATAGCAAGCTCTTATGTAGTCTAAACAATTCTTTTTCCCTAGCTTACAGGGGTTCTTGAGGATACAACCTTCTATGAATGTTTCACATTATTCATCCCTGGTGATATTTATTTTTTCATTACATTTTTATTTACTTTTAATTTCCATAAATTTAAGTCACTTGATTACTTCTTTTAGCTCCTTTAGAGTGTTTCTATTTTCTATTTTATGTATAGTGAGGTCCTATGTGTAGGACATTTCAGATTCTTCCTTGGAAACTCCATTTTTTGATATTCCTACATGGCAGTGTACAACTTAAATAATAACATAGAACAAGATGAAAGCAGGGCATGCTAGCGTCTGGGACAATATGTTGTTGGGTCTAACTTCTAGGCTTCTTGTTCTCTCCTACTTTCTAATATGTAGTTAGTTTCTTATTCATGTTCCTAATTTCATATTATTTCAAGTCTCCTCGTTTCCCATATCTACATTCTTGCTTAGATAGCATAGTCTAACTAGATAGGAATATATTGAGATTGGACTGAATCATATTGTTATTTTCTTTGATATAATCATGGTAGATCTAATTTTATTTATTCTTATTTCGTAATAAGGATTATTTGAAAACTTAGACATACCTAGGTAAAATCAACTTATTTCATTTAGACTAATGTATCCATAGAACATGGAGCACCATCCTTTTGTTAAAAGTATATGATGTCTTCAAGCATCAATGGGATTGATGCAACAACTTGTGAAAGCACATTCAGATCCCCTATATATGCATGAATAGAAGCTAAAGATACAGGTTGATGGGAATCCATACTTAATGGAATAGCAATCAAGGAACTATGGATGAAGGAAGAAGTATAAACTAGAGAGAAACCCTAGGTGGTGTAATATCATATAGGCTTTAACAAAATGTAGGAAAATAAAATGCACCTATATTTAACATAGGTGGTCTAATGTAAGATAATTCAATGAACAACAATCATACCCTAAATTACTTAAATAGTCGAGATTGGAAACATGGAACTGATAATTAAAATAAGAGGGGTATAGTATTCTTAGCTATTTCAAAACACCTCTTTGTTTAGGTGAGTTGTGATAGATGCAACTAAATTTAGATCTAATGTTGAAACATTGTGTAGATTATTGAAACTTAACTAATCTCTCTAGATTTTTATTGTTTGGGAAAAAATCACATATGTAATTTAATCTAACTAGCATGTACAAGGTTGATGTCCTTTCAAAAACCTCCTTTTTGCCCTATATAAAAAAACTAGCATGATCACATCCCATAATCATGATCTCGTTTAACACATCTACGGATCTTTGAAATTATGCCTTTGCATGTACCTTCTTTCTAGGCCAATGTGGTGTTGACCAACACCTTTTGGGATCTACTATGAGAGGATTGAAGTATGAAACTTCCTTAGCTTTGAATAAAACCCCTTTGTCAATTTCACAAGATTAGAAGAGATGAAAGTCAAGTGATATAAAATGCCTAGATGTTGTAGTATCAATCAATGATTGATGCACTGCCTAATGTTGCTACTTTATAATGTGTTATGGGGTGTCTCTTCACAAATAATTGCATGTCCTAATGTCTTATGAGTTAACCTTAAATGCATAACCCTAGGTGCTCAATCCAAATATTTTGGCATGCAAGTTGACGTGTAACAATCAAATTAGGTGAAAGAGTCAACTTAGAATAAGAGAGAAAAGTGTTTGAATTTGGAGGATGTGATCGCAAGTACAATTCTATCCTAAGGCGAAAATCACACATGTGATTCATTCAAGGATGGATATAAAGCAAGTTGGCCTTGCCCATTAGGGACTAGTATGGGATAATGGAGGATTAGTTTCATGTTTAGGTTATTTTGTGTGTAAAATAACTCAATTAAAAGTACTAGAATAATATATATTAGGACAAGGCAAAAGTGGGCGTAAAACAAGAAGGTGAAAGAGTGAAGTATGCACTTTTCTCCTCTACAGTAAACAATGGAATTCTTTTACAGACTATCAACTTAATAAGTATTATATATTAAATAACTATTTTTCTATGCAACTAACCTATAAAGAAGGGGCTATTAAAACCTTCCAAAATTGTTGATAAATATTAATTTTATTATCTTACATTTTCATCTATTTAAATTTTTTTTATAGCATGTTCTCATTCAAAGGAGAGTTGTTTCTATTTTTAGGTAAGAATGGTTCATGCCTGTTCCATTATCAATATATAGAAATATTTTTTAAAAATTCTTAAAAATAAGAATTATTATTATTTAGGATGGACAACTTTAACAATAAATAAAAGAAAATCAAAATTATATAGTAACTACCAATGATTATTTCTTCACATAGTTAGTTATGACATTTTTCTTTCAAAAATTTCTCCAAATTTTATCTTCCTTCCAAATTATGCATATAATTACAACAATTAAAAAAAGTTTAGGAGAAAAACTATTTATTGTTAATTAAGTTTATTAGAAAAAAACCATTTACAATTAATTGTTGTTATTATTTATTTATTAAAGATAGTTAATGGTTAATGAATTGGCAAGCCTTATAACCATCTATTAAAAATGGTTTCAATAAAGATTCGTCTAAATTTCATAGACGTTATTCTATTGATATATGAGAATGTTTAGTTAGAAAATGGGTTTCAATAAAGATTCCTCTAAATTTCATAAACATTATTCTATTGATATATGAGAATGTTTAGTTAGAAAATGATTCCTTCACTTGTTGGCATCGAATCCTTTTCATTCTCACATTAGGAATTATTGTGATGGAATCCTCCACCAAAAACACGATTTAGTTGTTACATTCATAATGCAAATATTGCCGACATATTTGGATAGAGCCCTTCCAAATAAGTGGATTAGGAATACTATATATATCGAGGGTGGTCGAGTATAAGTTCGAATAGCTATAAATTAAAGAGGCTTTTCCTCTGTTTTTTAAAAATTTGATTATTTATAAATGAAAGATTCCTTTTTAAATGTGTGTTTTTTCAAGTCAATAATGTAATTTAGTTGAATAATATATATATAATATTTTATTTGGACATTCATTCTTCACATCAAAATTTGCATTTACTTGTTTTGGGTTAATTTTATGGTATAAGATCGATCATGCACTTTACATAATTAATTCTTGAATTTTAAATTTAAAAATTTAATTTTCATTGACTCTCGCTCAATTTATTCGCACCATAAGTAGACTTGGGACACATTTCATGTGATTTATTGGTATGTATTGGTATTGAAAGGTATTTGATGTGCATTCATTTATCATATAGGTATATCCAAATATGCATTAAAGAGAAGAGTCATTCTAGGAACACTTTGATCGAAGCACTAAAATGAACCTAATCTTGCATCAAATCATTCTATGACATTTGCATGATTGAAGAGTTTTACCTTCAATCATTTCCATGACCATAAAGCTAATCTAATCAAAGGGGTCAACCTAGGAGAACATGACCCTTGTGATCCAATGATCTCCTCAAGGTATTTTTAAATACTACAAGTCCTTGATAGTTAGCACAGAGTAGGGAATGTGGTGAACTATAATGCAAAAGTAGTTGCCTAAATCAACTCTCTAGGGTAGAGAATAGATCCATGTTGCATAGAATTGACCTCAAGTTGTGAGATTGACTCAAAGTAAACTTGACATACTATTTTGATTTTGAGGTGGAGTATAGACAAAGAGGATCCATTTTCACTCTCGAGGTAGATGAACTTGAGTGTGACATCATAGTTATTTCTTCACCATCATTCTATATCTAAGTACCTTAACCCTCTTTGCATTTTATTCTATAATTAGCATTTATTTTTTAATTGTCTAGTTACAACTTCTCATTGCTTTAATCTAGGTTAATTTGTGTCTAATCATATGAATTTATTTAAATAGCCTAGATTACATAAGGAAAATGTTATTTTCCTTCACATTTTTGGTGAAATTGTCTACTCTTACATCCCCTAGGGTTTGACCTTAGGGCTATACCTTCATTCCTCTTAAGGTTTTCAATGTAATATAGTTCTAATTTTATCAGTCACTTTCAAATATCTTAGGGTTTGGACTTATATTGCTTGATCCTTCTTTGATTCCTACCCACCTACCTTTTTTTATCATGGATACTCATAGTCCATTGTCGTTAGCTTCTATCCAAGAATATGTTATAGGTATTTATATGTTCCTACACTTTGTTACTTATGATTCCTCCATCCTTGATACTCTTATGTATTTTTATCCTACAAATGGAGGTGTTTATAGATGTGTTATTTCACTTGGTGTGTGATGTTTCATCTATAAAGTTTGTTATTGTTTGTCCTTCTATCTTAGATACTATTACTTCACTTGTCCATGATCTTCATGTTGCTAGAATACTCTTCCTATGGTGAGTGATGTCGATGTGCATGAGAGTGATGCTGTATTATCTTTGAGCACAATTCCTTCCTATGTTGATGATTCTTTCACCACAAACTCTCATGATGCATATAGGGATCTTCCTTCATGTGAGGTTCATATACCTAGTGAGCCTATTCTTTCTACATCTCATGCTAGCTTCCATTGTTCACCTATGGATTCTCCTATTTGTGCCTCTTTTCCTTCATCTTTCTTTGAGAATTCTAGTGAAATTTATACACATATTTCACCTCCATATGAAATTTCTAGTCCTTCTATATATTTCCCCTCATTATTTATTTATCATATATTTAATGATGAGCTTCACAATAGTTCTTTATCTTCTCTTGATGTGGATAATGACTCTTTGTTTCATGATTATTTGCCTTATAATGCATATTCTTTAACACCTAGACTCCAAAGCACAAAAATAAATGTATTATTAGCAAGTTTAAGTTATAATGCAATATCATGCTTAAACCTTCATAGGAGATCAACACTCTGAACCTAGAGAAATTCTAGTAGCATGACCCTACATAAAAATGGACATCATATCTCCTTCCCAAGCCTTGTATATAAAGGCCAAGGAGACCCAATAAACCAATAATGGTTTTTCCAAAACCATGAGCCAAAACCCAACAACAACGTATATACCCTGGGAAAACCCTTTCAAAAAAAACCCAACAACAAAGGAACACTCAACAAAGTATATACCCTAGGAAAACCCTTTCAAAAAAAAACCCAACAACAAAGGAGCACTCAATGTGTTCTCAGTAAACACCAACACTATGGTTACAATACAATCTTTAAGTATCCAAAACTTCACCTAAACACCAACTATGTCTAGAGAAATTTTAGTAGCATAACCCCCTACAAAATAAAAGCATTAAATCTCAAGCATATATTAAATAGACCAAATCAAAAACCAGAAACAACAAATGGTTCCAACTTGCCATGTGCCAAAACCATGATCAAATAGCATCAAAATAATGATACAAATTACAATTCCCACTAATCATGGTGAGTCAACAAACATTAAATAAAATGAGATCTCATGTCAACTCCACCAAACTTGGGTGCTCCAATTTGGTGGACTTGTTCCTCCTTTAGAAAGATGCTTTATGATTTATCATTCTTATGTGTCATAAGTTGGTCAAAAGTCTTCATGACTTTTCTATTCCATCTCATAACTCCTTTTTACATGGTCTTACATTCATTCGAGAATCTCTTATGCATATAACAATTTGTCATAGATGTTCTTACACATCTTACATGACATTAGATATTTTTACATGACATCATAATACAAATTACACGTGGCATAATGTGTCATCTCAAGTGGGAAGCCCTTTTCCATGTAGACACATACATAATAAATAAATTAAACATTAGGATTTGTAAGGTGTATGAAACATAATCCCAATATTCTCCCACTTATTGTATACCTTGCAAGCGCAAAAGGGAACACCAATAAAGGTGACTACTTGCTAAGGATAAAAATGCCCATAGCCTCACTTCATGATCTAAACTTCTCCATGCTTGTAGGCTTCATCAAAGCATCTACAACATTCACCAAAGTATCCACCTTATTAAGCATAACCCTCCCATCCTACTACACATCAATGTGCTTTGTCTGTGTGTGAAACGTGGGGTTCTTTGCCAAGCTAATGGCACTATAACTATCACAGTTAACCCTCAGTAGCCCCTATCTCAACCTGACATCCAAACACAACCTCTAAAACCAAAATACCTCCTTATAAGCGTGATTCGCTGCCATACACTATCCCTCTATACTGGAAAGAGTGACCACAACCTATTGCTTACTCATCCAACTGATTGCACCACCAAACAAGCTAAACAAATAGCCACTGGTAAACCTTCCTATCCATGTCTCCTCCCCAATCTAAGTTTACAAATCCTTGTATCTCCACAAAGTGTTGCAAGTCTCATGAGACCACTACTACAATCATCGCCGACACTACTAAAATCAATTACCCATTTTCCATCCTTTCCCACAAAATTCCTTCTATAAAAAACAAACATGTGGAAATCTAACTTCATCAAAGGTTAAAACTGGAGTTGAAATTTAGCAAATGAGGAAGAGTTGACCAATAAACTTTATTATAATCCTAAGTTATGGGGCTCACCATTGGTTGGTTGGTGGAAAGCGAAGTTTGCTTAACATATGATTATCCCTTCTAGTTCAAGTAACCAAAGTAGTTATACCTCATGCACTCAATGCCATTCAATTTATATCAAAGTAGGTATCACATAATATCATTTGAATATACAAGTATTAATAATCTTCCTCCCCAAAAGTGGTGGGGTTTACTGATTCAGAATTTACCAATTTAAATTTTCTGGCGTGTGAAGCAAAATTGATGTGGGCAATGATACGATCTTGTATGCCAAAACTCATTGCATGAATGAACCCACTGTAACCTGTGGGGCTTTTGGATTTTCCTGCTACAGCAAGCTTCCTTCTGTTAAAAAACTATATATATAAAAAATAGAGACTTGTCTTGAACAGAGGATCCTTGGGTGAAGACGGAGGTATCAAAGCCAAGAATATTTGATATTGAATTGAAGTGCAATTGGCAGAAAATCAAGTGAGAAATGGGTCGGAGAAAGAGCAGGAACACCCATGATTTCTTCCTGTTGAATGTAGCAGGAATTGCAAGAGAATCTGCAGCAATTTTGGTGCAGAATTTATCTGTGTTGACAGCAATTGCAGTGCTGTTGATATCCCCTGTTTCTGCTGCAATTCTTGTCTGCCGCGCCTTCTTTCCCCAAACTCATATTGCCTACAAATTGGCACTACAAATCCAAAACTCTGCTCAAGAAGCCGGATTCCCCGACTGGCGCTATACCCACCTGATATATCACAAGCTTTCTGAGACAATAATTGCTTTCTTGTTCTGTTTTCCTGTTGTGATCACGTTTTCACTGCTTGCCAGAGCAGCAGTAGCCCATACGGTGGCTTCTATCTATGCAGGGGACAATAGGCCTTCATGGAAAAAGCTGATTCAAGCACTACCCAGGCTGTGGAAAGGCCTTGTGGTGACTTATATATGGGCGGGTGTAATGGTAATTGGAACAAATGTTGTGATTTTGGTGTTAGTGTCTGCATTTCTGAAAGTGGTATGCGTTTTGGGACTTGGTTTTAAATGGGAAATTGGCGCTGCTTTGGGAGGAGGGATTGTTTATTCCATTGTTTTTGCACATGCCATGATTGTCTGCAATTTGGCCACAATTGTGTGTGTAATGGGAGACTGCAATTATGGGATGCAAGCTGTGTTGAAGGCCCTGTTTTTGATAAGAGGGAAGACCCGGATTGCTCTGGTTATGGCAGTTGTTGTAAACTTGAGCTGGGCATTTGTGGAGCGGTTGTTTGTGTATGGAGTGATGAGAGGCGTTGGTGGAAACATGAGATGGGAAGCCCCTCTGCTGGTTTTGATGTATTCAATGGTGGCTGTATTCGACACCGTCATGACCTCTGTGTTTTATTACACATGCAAGTCATCTCGTCTGGAGGATGTTTGCCTGACTTCTCCCTGCTCTCCAAATCCATGGCAAAATAGTTTTTCTTGCAGTTGTCAGCAACAGGATGTCAAGAACAAAAGAGCTTCTGAGGCCAGTTTTTTGTAACCTATGAAAAGAAAAACAGAAAGATGGAGGTCTGATTCAAGTGAGACAGTGGATTAGGTGGGGTATACACTTTTTAGTTTCTGTACTTGTGCATCTAAATTCAAGATAGACGGCAGAATGAGGGATCTGCGTGTGCATATCAAGATAAGGCTCGACTCAAGTCTGAGAAAGACCTCCCATGCTACACTGATGTGACTTTTCAGTAAAAATAATGTTTGATTGATGTGCCCTCTTGAAAGAGAGGTCACTAGTTCAAATTCTGCAGGGATAGTGTATGTATGCTTTATATTAGAAGTACGATTAGGTGCCCCCTGCATATTGGGAGTATGAGGTAGTCTCATATGTTATAAGCCCCCTGTAGACTAAAATCAGGGCACATTGTAGACTATAAAAAGATCAATTTCCATTTCCATTTAATTGTTCAGAGATCCAAAATTTCTTATGTGCCTGCTAAAAGCATTTATGTAAACAGTCAGCACATGCTGTGTAAATTGTAACAAAAGAAATGGTGGCATGCTTAACTCCCAAATATTAGTTTTTTGGTTTGTTGGTGTTTGTTTTATTTCGTTTTGTTCTGTGTTGAGATACCTACAGTTTAAATGGTTGGAATTTTGTGAACTACTTTCCTCTTAACTAGCATTTTTTAAAGGAAAAAAAACCCTAAAAAGTTAAAAAGCAATTTTATAATATATATGTTTATGAGTATTTGTCTTTGGCAAATACTATTGTAATCAGATTCTTTTAACTAGTTATTATTTGTCCCTGTCAACAAATTATATGTTAGAATTTTTCTATGTAAAATAAATATTTATCTTTTGTAAAGTTAAGATGCAAACTTTTTAATTAAAAATATTTTTAAAATGAATTATTAACATTTTGATTGGCTAATATGTTTTAAATCTTATACCAGCGTTTATATAAATGGAGAAAAAAAAAATTACAATACCAATATGGTCCTTGAACAAACCCAAGCAAACAAAGTTATTTAAGCAAGTGTACCTTCTATCAGCGCAGTTTTGTACAAGCACCACTTTTTGGAACCTAAAGTATAATCATTTCATTTTTTAAAAACAATTATAACAAGTCTATGGAGTTTAAAGTTACACAATATCTAATTCCTCTTTGATTTTATTTTCTTCAATGCTTACAAATTATAGCCAATGAATTTTGGCTAACATGTGACCCATGTGTTGTACAACTTCAATTTAAAATTATCAATCCATTTAAAGCATTTTCACTAAGTTAATATTATCTTCTTCATTTGTCTGTTGTCTGTTCGGTGCTAAATCAATTCCTTCATTTGCCTCATTTTAGATTGAATGCTACAATTCTCGCTAAATCAACTCCTTCATTTGCTTCATTTTAGATTGAATGCTACAATTCGCATTTTGACAGTACGACATTACAAGGCAAAACAAATTCTATTGTTATTATATTTCAAAGGCAAGTACTATGCCACCACGTGACACTTGTTCTAAAGATGGGATCATCCAGCCTTTAGATCATATTAAGGCTTTAATTGTCTTTTAGAGTTTATTGACATCTCTTATATTGATCACTATATTTATTGTGTTATATTTGTCAAATTTATTTGATAGTCTAAAATCAAAGATTATTTTATTTTTAGATGCTCTCCTCACTATTAGGGGATGATTCTTTTACCTCTTCAAAGACTTGCATAATTTTCTCTAGATCCTTGTAGCTTATGATGATCACATATGCTTAACTCTTTTCTTTTGAGATATGTTTGTATCTTTACCAACATCTCGCCAAGGACCTTGCTTTCACAATGCTCTATACTTGGAGGATTACTTTTTCATTCACCTTATTTCTTCTGCAAGATTGATTTGAAAGCAACCTCACAACATACTTATAGATATGATGAGATATGTGAGGCTTCAAAGGATAGAGTTTGTTTTCATATACATTTTTTTGGGTATACATATTTTATTTTTGTTCTCTTTTATGATTGCTAGAGATTATAATCCCTATTCCTTATGTCTCATTGTACTTCTAATGTCCCTCAAACTACAAACCAATTTTAATCTTTTGTAAACATTAAATATTATCATTATCACATGACTCAATGTCCTATCCTTTCGATACAACCTTGTGTTGTTGGAGTTTAAGTGAACTTTTGATATCATATGCCCCAATATTTGGATTTATGTAGCAAGATGAAGGGAACTATAAAATTATTGCCTTATGGGGATTTGCACAAGACAAATTTAAATAAATGTATAGCCAATAAATTAAGGATGATTATTTGGCATGATAAGTGGCGAGGATATAGAGACATGAGAAGTTATGACTATGTTAGAAGTATGAGTTGGTAAGTGTGTGATGAGATGTGAGAAGAACAGGTGAATTAAATTGATGGCATACGAGGTAGTGATGAAAACAAATGGCTCGGTAGCTGATATCATGAGTCTTTGAGGAGTGAATTTTTCATTTAAGGAGGTGATGTGACAAATGGTTATGGAATGAGTTTTTCCCTTGGATATTGTGGTAGTTTCTATTTTCCAGTTAGAGTGCTTGAATTTTTTGTTTATTTTCAATTTGAATGGCTTCATCCATGAAGTTTGGGAAGAGGACAAGAAAGTTGACAGAGGAGAGTGTTGGGCCTGGGAAGGAGAAGTGTAGATGGAAAGACAAAGTATGGAGAGGATATGTTGGACAATTTCTCTGCATTCTTGGAGATAAAAATAGGGAACCTGGGTTTAAGATTATGGGTAATGAGAATGGGAATTAGCCAAGGAGGTGGATGGATCTCCAAGTGTAGGGATTAGGGATGCAATGGTGAGGATGCTTATGGACCCTGAATAGTTAGTGGGTAGGTGTAATGTGTTTGATGCAACATAGGCTTTAAGTTGTGCAATGTTATTATCTTTTGCTACCAAATTGCATATTCTTCATGATAACATTAGAGGCATTGAAATCTAGGTTGAAGCATTTTTCAATTATCATCTTGGGCATTTTCATGAGCTAAGTGATAATGTGTGTCATCTTCACCAGGTGGTTATGAAATTGACAAAGGGTTTGAATGTGGATTTATCCTTAGAGGCTAGCTTCAATGTGCCTATTTGCTACTGCGATGAGGATTCTGAGGATGTGGAGGTGGTTTCTTCACACTAGGTTCGTGAGGATCGCTGTAAAAATATAAGTGTCCCATGGAGTAAGGGGTCTATGTAATTTACCCCATGTTCCACCTTGACATTGTGTTTAATCTAGACTTAGTTAAACTAAAGACTGTTGATTTAGAATCATTGATAGTATACTATGTTGAAGGTTAGTTTGTAATTCCCCAAGCTTTCGCTCAAGACATTAATAGATAAAAACTAATTGAACAATTTTTTTGTGAAACAAAAGTGGTAATGAGCAACCACATAACATACTAACATGTTGAAGCCCTGTCATATGTAACCCATCATGACTCTTGGCATGCACACCAATGCATAAGAAAAATGACACAAGCGGAAGACTTAACATATTATGGGACAAACACCATGGTTGATGTAGAAAACAAAGCATGGAGGAGAGATAGGAGTTTCAAAACCATTAGAACACCTTTAAACATCTCTACTATATCACCCCTAAGATTTCATAGAATTATGACAAACAGAAAGGATAAAAGTACCAAAGTTTGGGTTCCAAAATGAACTTATATGTAGGTCAGACTTTAGACTTGGGTTGCAACTTGCAACTCTAAAAAATGGTTTAGGTTTTAGGTCATAGTCGCAATCTACACCATCATGAACCTTGGGTTCTATTGGCATAGTGCAATGTGTAAATGACATGCTAACCCTAGACTCCGACCTATGAACCACTTTGGGCTATAGAAAACTTCTTCAATTTATATGCTACAACATGCAAACGACCTCTAATTCTCAAGCTAAGAGGATATTGTCTTTAGAAACTTCTTTTAGTTTGCACATCTACGAAGTACAAATGGGATCTAGAGTCTAATCCAACAACCCATTAGAATTCAAAATTCACTGGCAATTTGCATGTCTACAAAGTGCAAGTGAATACTGAACTCTAGAATTTGTGACACTTTAGACTTCAAAAGACATCAACAACCTGCACTATGCAAAACGTAGTCACCTCCCAAACTCCAAACCACTTGCTACCTTAGACTCCGAAAGTTGGGTGCAACTTGAACTATTTGATGTGCATTAGGTTTCTGAGCTCCAATCTTGCTACATTTTAGGGTTTAGGGACCAATGCAATTAGTAACTCAAATTGGCAACCCTAACCTACACTGTAGTTCAGATTGTAGC
This sequence comes from Cunninghamia lanceolata, assembly GCA_027924645.1. Taxonomy (NCBI): domain Eukaryota; kingdom Viridiplantae; phylum Streptophyta; class Pinopsida; order Cupressales; family Cupressaceae; genus Cunninghamia; species Cunninghamia lanceolata. The sequence goes on along the minus strand of BSBN01000736.1, from coordinate 1,116,157 downwards.
TCTGACTTGCAAAATGGATTGCTAAAAAAGAGTGTTAGGGAAAATAGCAAGTATGATTTCCCACACTCTACGAGGCATAAATTCCTTGGTTTTTGAGCTATTTATAAATGGTCCTAGGGGTACGTTCATGGGGTTGTGGACTCTAACTTGGCTACACAAAAACCTCCAAAAGTACATGGTTCCCAAGAAACTAGATGGTAAGTGAATCCATATAATTCCTACCACTAGGCCATATGCTCCACCTATTGTGAGCATGGTAATGGAAGAATTCCATTCAAACAAATTTAATTTTAAATAAAACATGAAAAGGAGAGAAATACCTCCAATAAGAACACCAACAATGGAGAAAACTCTTCTTTGATGCAACTACACCAATCAACACTCCTTGCCACAAACACACATCAAATCCAAATGAAGCAATTTTGCACTCAGACAAATCTTCCAAGCTTTTCTTTCAATTCCTTTCCAATTTCTTTCAAACTATCAAAAGACGGTTTTAGAGAGAGAGGGGTGGGAAGAATGAATAATGAATTGCAAGCCTCTATTCCTTTTTATATTTTCTAAAGCCTTTTTCCCTTTTTAATTTATTTTCTTTTTCACATTTCCTATTCAACTTTTGAAAGGAAAATAAGAACAAAGGAGATCATTATAACTCTACAATTATTCAATAGCATGAATTTCCAACTACACATTAATTCTATTTATCATAGGCATATTTTCTAAATCCAAAAAGTAATTAAATGCACCATCTCATCTTTTCTACATATCAATAAAATGCCCTATGCTTTTTTTATGAAATCATAATTAAATATTTTTTCCACAAGCATAATAAGCACACATTTTTAGGTAATTTTAAATGAAAAGTGCTAAGATTAAATTAAACACATGTAAAGGATTTCGACGTATTTACAGGTTTTCACAACATACAAATTCCAAAATCACCACTGATTCAGATCTAAGTTTACACAGGGCTACACAAGATCTATCTCATAATCGAATCAAGTTAGATAAAGTTTAACATACAATTTTAACCTAACATGAATGTCTCATTTATAACCACCATTGGGGAATAACCTTGTACCTGCACACTTAGGTCAAACATCAGGCATACCTACTCATATATAATAGCCAAAGCAAAGCATAAACACCCAATGTGGCATCATATCACATACATCGAATAAGCATCACATCTAACATGAATCATCAACAACAATAATAAAGATGCAATAATTAATAATAATCCATAATACTAATCCATGTACAATAAACACGTATGTATAATATATACACATATCAAAGAAGTGGACTGGTAATACTGAAAGGTCCAACATATAAAATCACCACATATACATCCATAGGAAAATGTTTATATGTAGAAAAAAACTCCATCAAAAATACCTTGATGGCAAAATAACATCATTGTTAATAACAATAGTAGATCCAAAATAAAAGTCAACAGATCTAAGGCACAAGTGCTAGAGGCATTAGATCCTCCCCCTAGAACTAGGATTACTCTTGGAATCCTTTAAAAAGGTAAGGGTAGAGCACTCTCAACTATGTGGCATCCTCCAAACTAGTTGTAGAATTATTCAGAGGATCCCACTAGACCCTTAACTAACGCAAGTCTTGACCCTAAAATATCAGCCTTCAATGCTGCAATATATGAATGAGCTTTAAAGAAAGTTTCCCACCCTCCTTGACATGCCAATCAAGAACATGTGTCACATCTGGAATATACTACCTAAGAATTGAAACATGAAATACATCATGTATGCATGAGAGACTAGGCAACAAGACAAGTCAATAAGCAATTGGATCAATCCATGCAAGGATCTCAAAAGGCCCAACAAAACATATTGTGAGCTTAGAACTTTTTCCATAATGGATTGGACCCTTGTGTGGTTGCACTCTAAAAACACATGATCCCCAACCAATAAATGTTGATCAAATCTCTTAGAATTGGCATAGTTCCTTTGTCTATCTTGGGTAATCAACAACTACTCTCTAATTCAAACTACTTGTTGTTCCATATCTTGAAGCATCTTAGGGCCTAGAATAACCCAATCTTCAAGTCTATCCCAACTCAAGGGAGTATGACATAGGCATCCATACAAGGCCTAAAATGGTGACATACCAAGAGAACTATGGTAACCATTATTATAAGAAAACTTGACCAAGTACAAATAGTCCTCCCAATGGAGTTGTTGGTCGATTATATACATGTGAAGCATATGCTCTAACACCTAATTAACCCTTTCTATCTGGCCATCAATTTTAGGGTGATAGGTAGAGCTAAAATTAAGTCGGGTGCCCAAGGCATGCTACAAGGATGTCCACAATAATGTCATGAAATAGAATCATGGTTTAAAATGATGCTATGAGGTACTCCATGCAAGTGTATAATATCCTCCTTTAAGGTATGTGCCACAGATGTAACACTATAGGATGCCTTCATGGGTGAAAAATAGGCAACCTTGATCAACTTGTCTACTATCACCATGATGGCATCATAATGATGAGAATAAATAGGCAAACCAATAATAAATTCCATAGAAATCATGTCCCACTTCCACTTAGGAACATCATGTGGCTACAAGAGACCTATTAGATGTTGATGTTTAGCTTTAACTCTTTGACACTCAAGGAACCTAGCAACAACATTAGTGACATTGTGCCTCAATCCTACCCAATGGAACAACTAACAAAGATTGGTAAGCATCTTATTTACACCAAGATGTGTTGTGTACGAAGCTTGATGTGCCTTAGTAATCACAACTAGATGAAGGCCACCTAAACCTAGGACATAAATACTACCAAGATGTCACAATAGTCCATTAGATTCTAAGGAATAACTAGAATACTTTACCCCAAGGGTTCTCTGGGACTCTAACTCTACTCTAACCTCCTAATACCATGAATCTTCTGGGAGATTTTCTAAAATACATCCCCATAGATATGTACTTAGGGACAAAATTGAGACCTCATGCTACCTCTTGCTCAAAGCATCAGTGAACACATTCTCCATTCCCATGATATACTAAACACCAAAGTTGTATTCGCACAAAAATTCCATCCATCGATGTTGTCAAGCATCTAAACTACTAAGGCTTTTTAAAATTGGTTAAGTAATTAAGAGAGTCAAACATTAAGCACACACAAAAGTGGTCATGCTTTTATCACTAAAATATAACATTGCATTGGGTGTTTGCCCCACCCATTTTTTGTTTTGTTAAGTATTTTTTAAAATTAATTGGCAAAAAAGATAACTAAGAGCATTTAGTACAAGATATATTTTATATTGAATACATTTTTATGATTTTTTAAAGTGGTTGCATCCTAAAAATTAATCACTAAGTGTGCATGACACATAACTTCCACACAAATAATAATTAAAAAAAATCAATGTGTAGAGAATGAAGCATAGAACAATATATATATATATATATTCAAGAAAGGAAATCATGTATTTATGATCACTCACACTTTCCAACCTTTGAATAAAAATTGTAGTATTCACTTATATATATATATATATATATATAGAAAGGAAATCATGTATTTATGGATCACTCACACTTTCCAACCTTTGAATAAAAATTGTAGTATTCACTTAAACTCTCTTTAACTCTCCTCAACAAGAATTGGTAGATTAAATTAAGCTTACAAGGGTATGGGCATGGAGATGGAGGCTAAAAAGTTATTAAAAATATGTTTTAAGACACAATGTAACACACTTCTAATGTTTGTGCATTTTTTGCATTATAATCTTGTTTTCTTGGTCTTTATATATATATATATATATATATATATATATATATATATATATATATATATATATATATATATATATATATATATATATTCAAGAAAGGAAATCATGTATTTAGGATCACTCACACTTTCCAACATTTGAATAGAAATTGTAGCATTCACTTAAACTCTCTTTAACTCTCCTCAACAAGAATTTGGTAGATTAAATTAAGCTTACAAGGGTATGGGCATGGAGATGGGGTTAAAAAGTTATTAAAAATATGTTTTAAGACATAATGTAACACACTTCTAATGTTTGTGCATTTTTTGAATTATAATCTTGTTTTCTTGGTCTTTTTGGTTCTATTTTGTATTATATATAACATGTGTGCATTAGAAAATGCACTCACATTATAACATGTGTACTTTATATTCAAACTATAAAAATCTTGCCCATTAGGCCTACAAATAAGCTTGAATTTCTAAGCCTAAAGATTGGACCTATAATTTAGGCTCTCAAATCTAGGTTTTACATATAAAATTACATATTTGAACTCCCTCCTCATCAACTTTATACATTTTAGAATAAAATTCATGAAACCACCACCAAAATGTCAATCTACTTCTTAGCTTTTTAGTTAACCATATAAGTTTTTCTATAGTTTGAATAAATGAAGTTATTGATAATTATTCTTTTAGTGATGTCTTCATATGTTTCAAATACATATATGTATTAATATTTAAAAAAAAAATTGATCCACTTATCTAAATTTGATATATACAACAAACCTTCTTGTGGAAATATATTTAAGTAATGGCCTACCTAAAGAGATTGAGCTGAAAATAAGGAAAACTGAAGCTAGAATCAAATGCTTGATTATGTAAAATTATTTTTTCACTATTGGAATTGCTTCCAAGTAGGTCATAAGGTGGAAGAATGCTTAAAATCTAAAAATTACTCCAAGATATCTTCTTGGTGGAAGGGTGCTTGTCCCCAATGTTAGATCATGGTAGGTTGCTCTTTTTTGATAGAACCTAAAAGCTTTGAAGTAGCAGAAAAATAGAAGCAATATATAGATGTAGATGCTAGTAATGCAAAGGAGTTAGTATTGATGTAGGAAGACAAGGCTAATGCTTAGCAAAAGTGGAGGTATTGAGGCCGAATGTAGTGCCTCTTGAGGTCTCAATGAAAGTTTCTTAAAAAAGGGAAGAAATGGATAGAGAAGCAATATTAAAAATCTTACATGCTACCTCAAAGGAATGTCTAAATATGCAAGGTAGTTTTGAGCAAGATTCTATGGGAGAGGATTACACATTTCAAGTAGGGAATTGTAGTGATGGGGAAGAAGTTTTATCCCCTTCGGTGCATAGCTATCTCGAATGGACTATAGTTAAAGGTAGGAAAGATATGACTAAAAGGAACACCTCTCTAAAAATGGTGTTGAGGTCCCATTTGAAATAGAAAATTGTTAGCATATATAATAGGGGTCAATGGAGTTGTTTGGTTGGATGTTTGTGAAAACAATTGGTTGGGTAGCTCTTGGTTTGCCTTTATCCATTTGATATTTGTTAGTGTATGTATTTGAAGTTCTAAACTTATATTTGTATGTAGAAATATGATTCAAGGTAAATAGTGGAAGATAATGCAATATAACTCAATACATTCACCTTCAATCACACCTTCACACTTGATAGAATGGAGTAGAGTGCACCCTAGCTCTACTAGCTTTGTTCTTTGGATATATTACGCATTGTGGACTACTCAAAAAGCCAACACAACCTAGGTATGAAAATGGCTATAATGAAGGCAAATGATAATGATAATGATATGGAATTTGATAGCATATACTTGCATATGAAAGATGTGTTGTGATAATAATGTGAGAGGCTCAATTTATAGGAGGTTGGGTGATAGGATTACAAGATAAAATGGATGGCTAATATTAGATGATAGGATTATATGTCATGGATACGGATCTTCTAGAGCATTCTTTTATGTGAATGGTTGAGATTAAAAGATGTGGTATGATAATGGATGGTGGAGATGAAAAGTGAATTTAATTTTGAATCAATCATTTAATAATTGTCACCAATTATTTTATAATTGTGGTAAGTGGTTGATGGACATGTGAGTGGGTAAATTAATTAAATAAATTTATGGAGAGGAAGTTGTTAGAAATGATAAATTAATTAAATAATGAAATTTATTATTAATTTAAGAGGAAATGAGAAATTAATTAATTAAATAAAATTTATTTATTTAATATGGGAAAATAGATTAATGAAAGAGGGATAAATTAATTAAATAATAAAATTATTTAGTTAATTTAGAAGACATGTTAGGATGAAAGGTGGTGTTAGGAATGTGTCGAAAATGAAGGTGAATTTATGGTCATTTTTAAGTGTCTACACTATTTATGCATGCAGGATGCCCTACATAAACCCCAATAATTTATCTAAAAAAAATTGCCTTGAATGATTGTAGACAAAGGAAAAGGCTTGGAGAGTCAATAAACCTATGACATAGTATGTGCATTTGTAGAGTACTAACAAACACCCTTAATTTCATTTCTACCCCTCAAATTCATATTTTTGATAATATAATTACCTCCCTATTTTCACTAGGTATCTTATGTACCTAATTTTTTCTTTTATTTTTATGTCTCCTTATTATTTCTACCCTATCAACCAAGAGCATGAGCTACACCTATATCTGACTCAAAACCAATTTTAATAGCCATCCCATACATTAAAGCCTTGGCATATAAAACCTAAATGAGCTATGAAAAAAATGTCATCCTACAGAAAACTTTGATTTCAAAGCACTTATACATCTCACCCCCAAATCCTTCTCACACCAACTCTAACAGTGAATCCTAATAATAACAAATATCTCAATTATAGTATACATATTAATTTAAATTATAATTGAAGGATTTTAGAGATACATGGTGATTCTCTTGGGTAGGGTCATGGCATTACCAAAATGTGTCCGATGACCTGTTTTAGGAAACATGGGTAGGATTGTAACCTTACGTGACCTTGTTGTGACCATTGTTTCCTTTGTTAACTACATTAGAATTGGGATTAAGTAGGCACCCATGAGATTACGAGGCTCTCACATAATATAGGACTATGTGGTGTAGAAAAGAGACAACTTCATGACCCTAGCAAAACCAACATAGTGAATAGAATCTTCTTATTGACATGTGCAAATTGATTTGTAGAGGATTTGGGCTGCCACTTATAAACACCCCACTCACACCAGTCCTCTCCCCCTCCCCTATCTCACACCCGCCACCTTGCTCCCCCCTTTTGTGCATGCTTCCCAATCCCCAATACCTATTTATATCACATTAATTAAATTATCTCATTTCCCTCTAATATTGAAGCGATATATTGAATCACATTCTAATTATTCAAAAACTCTCAATATACATGATTTAAACATATTACTTTAGAAACAAATCCCGCGAAAGTAAAGGTTGGTTGCTAGGTCTCAAACATGAGATTTGAAATTGATCCAAGTTCTGGAAGAATGTGGCACTTAAAATTTGAATAATAGATTTGATTTAATTAATGGGATCACCATTAGTGAGTTGGGGTTGCCTAAACAGGGCATTTAAAAAATGGATAATCATTTTCTACTACACGAAAACAAGTGTTTACCCTCCTTCACATGATGACCATTAATTGGAACACGTCATAAACATGAGAAAAATTAAACATCTCAAATGTCAACGGAGTTCAAGAATAATGGAATTGGCGAAATGGAATTCAATTTAAAGCTAGAAAAAAAATACAAGACAGCAAGTCAAGTTTTACAGGAAGTTTATTTTATCTGCAACTTACGGCCTAAAACCTGAAAAACCAGTCAAAGGCCATCGGATTATAGGCCTTATTATACGTCTTCTTCTTCTGAACTTTTTTGGTTTAATGTAGTTTTTAGTCCTCGAAAATCAATAATGATTTCCTTGTTGGCTCATTCATAACTGCTGTAGCTGCAGCATGAGAGAGACAACTGATAAATGGGGCGATTGCTTGAACAACAGAACATGACCAGTTGCTCAAAGATTTTGGTGATATATTTCCATGGTTATATCAAGATATGCCAGGCATCTATGAATCACTCTATTTAAATATCATCTACTTTAGTGGTCAAACAGTCAATAGGGATTTTACACCTCATTCACAACAAAAAGTGGTAAATATTTATCCTATTTGTATTCCCCAAAATTGACTTTTAACTGTTGAAGTGGATGATATTTAAGAATAGCCTCTCTGAACACATTGTTATGCACAACATCGTTCTAGAATTCAATGCAAAACCTGCTAAGCAAAATATATTGAAAATACATCCAAAAGTTTTGATGGTTAAAGAAGAACTCAAAAAGATGCTAAAACCAGGGTTAATTAGATTAATTGACTATTCGTGGTGAATATCCAATATAATATCCATTGCAAAACCTAATGGTCATGTGCATATATCTATTCATTAGATTAATTGACTATTCGTCATAGGTTACTAGATTATGAAACATGGTATACCCTAATGGAAAAATTATGCTTGGTCATTATTTTCTCAACACAACACAAAATCTATGACATTATATGATTTATGTCAAGAAATGTGTAATCATCAAAGAAGACCCCTTGAAATACATGTTGTCTAAAACTAGCCCACTGAGGTTATGTTGTGAGATGGGTGATGAAATTCAAGTTTGTTTCACAAAAAATCTATTAAAGGAAAAGTATTTGTTAATCATCTAGATGTAGCATCATGCCCTGCACACACACCTATTGATATATTGTTCCTTGATGTACACACGTAACATGTTGACTCTTGTGGCTCTTGGAGCATGTTCTTTGATGGTTCTAGATGCATGATTGGTTTAGGGAAAAGGATTATTTTGATTACACTTCTTGTTTTGGCTTGATTTTCCTTGTACCGATAATGCACAGTTGAATATGAGGCATTGATTGTAGGGTTATGTGCTATCATTTCCTTAAAGGTTAAATCTCTCGACATCCATGGTGATTCACAACCCATAGCTAGACAAATCAAGGGAAACTATAGGACCAAAGAGGCAAAATTAATGCAATATCATGAATTTGCACTATGAAATTGCATGTTTCCTTTGATTCATTTACCATAATGTCATTTCAAGAAAGAACAATCAACACATCAACACCATGGCTAGTGTTGCCTACTTTATGAGCATGGACGATGATGGTCCTCAGTTTACACTAGTTATTCATAGATCAAAACAACATATTATTCAAGATGCATCTTCCATGGTTTGTGCTACACTCATTAGTGAGGATTGGTTCCATGATATTTACATTTACTTAGAATTGGGGGCATTCCGACCCCAATGCTTTAAGAATACTCACCTCCACATATTCAAATTAGCTACTAAGTATTTACTTATTGTGGGAGTACTATATCGATAAGGATTCAATGGTCTCTTACTTAGATGTCTTAACCACCAAGAAAAATCCATTGCCCTTCAAGAGGCCCATGGGGGCATATGTGGAGGTCACATTAGTGCATTTGGAGTTACTTGTTCAATAGATATTATTCATGGGTTACTACTACAACAAAATGGAAAAAACATTCCTATGATTGCAAAAGTGTACAACTTGCCAAAAACACAATAACTTAAAATTGCACTTGCCCACAGAATTCACCCCTATACTTTATCTTAGTCTTTCTCTTCTTGGGGACTTAATTTGGGAGGAAATTGCACAATTCTCATCTTAAGGACATACCTTCATCATTACAACTAGTTACTATTTTACGAAATGGCTGAAGTCTACCTTTAAAAACTACTACATGGAAAATGACATTTGAATTTTTATAATGGATAATCTTATCTCTAGGCTTGGCTTGCTATCTACCATTGTAGTTGACAATGACACATCATTTAAGCATAAGGAGGCAAATAAGTCTTAGAGAAATTCCATATACATAGAGATTTTCTACTTCATATTATCCATAAAAGAATGGATAAGTTGAAGCCACTAATAAGACTATTGAGAAAATTTTGAGGAACAATTGATAAACATGGTACCAATTGGCATACACAACTTGTCCCTATGTTATTGGCATACTAGTATTTGCACACCTTCAGGGTTTATTCCCTACTCTTTGGTTTATGGTGTTGGAAACTTGCCGGTGTTGTCATTGATGTCAACCTCTAGTAGTTGGTCCATCTGGTTGTAAGTGCTTTTGAGAAAATTTGATGGGTCTCCAAGTGCTTTTGAGAAAAATTGAAGAAAATAGTGTGTAGAGTGACAAAAATATGTTCAGTGTTTTGCTTCGCATTCCTTCACAGTTGAACATATGCTTGTGTAGTTTGGAAGTGTTGATTAGAGATGTTCATAGGTGTTATATCAAGAGTTTCAGGTTTTGGATTGTGCGGATGTGGAAGATGTGTTTGACAGAATGTTTACCTGTATAGAAGACTATTTGGGAGAAATGAAATTGCTCTGCATTTCTCCACATTGAGCTTTCCTATCTTGTAGATATAGGGGAGTGCTTATATTATTTGTATCCAACTTCCTTTGAAGTTTCGAGTGTTGGGATGCTCCACAAGTTCAATTCTTGTGTTGGTGATCAGTAACAATGTGTCCTGATGTGCATAATGAAGACATTCTTTGATTCAGATGGTTGTGGCAGTGTTGTAGAAGTTTATGATGATTATGAGTATTCTGGGAAGGTGTGTGAATGTTTTGGAGTGTCTCTCTTTGGTCCGCATGATGTTCTTGGACTTGCAGAAGCGTGAATATGGCCATTAGCTCAGGATTGGTCGACCTAGCTTACTAGCACCATTTGTAGAGGTACCTCATGGATTGTGGATGTGTTAAGCAACTTGATGATAAAAATTTGAGTCCTGGTTATCTCTTGACATGGTCCACTTTCACTTCTTTCCACCACGAAAGTGTTTAGTGCCGACCTAAGTAATGTTGCATGTGTGTAATGCACACGCTTCATTAGGACCGACCTAATTGAGATAGGTCTTGGTTATAGATGGTATAAATGCAAGATGAAGTTGAATGGAGCAATGTAGAGAAGAATATGCAAATGTGAATCAAGGATAGTAAAGTTTGATGAGGTTGAAGTAGGCTTTTTTAATGCATCATCATTTACTTTTATCAATCTGGAGGTGTCTGGAGCTATCTGCAATAAGACTTCTTAGAATGGGGGGTTATGGTCGAGTGTTTTGGTGAATAGGACTTGGTCTGTTAGTCTCGCCATAATTGAAAATTGCATGAAGAAATAAAGATCTATCTAATTGCTGAGAAATGAACACACTTTGCTGGTAAGAAACTATCTTAAAGTGCTGGAAAGGAAACACACTTTGCAGGAAAGGAAACTATCTTATATTGCTGAAAATAAACACACTTTGCTGGAAACGAAATTAATCTATCATGCAAAAAAAGTAAATGAAGGTCAATTGAATCCACTATTACTCTACATCAATGGAACACTCTGAATATAACAATGCTGATAAGAAACAAAACTATCTCTTTTTGGTATTTTTAGGATTTTTAAGAACTAACCTGCAGGGAACAATTAACAACAATCACATAGAACATAAAGAAAAACTTCAACAGAGACTAGAACAAAATTGCATAAATACCAAATAATCAGAGATCTTCCCTTAGATGGGTAAGCGAGCCCTACTTCCCCAACTAGAGATGATCCTCTTGCTCAACTAACTTCTTTCAGTAGAAATTTCCCTTCATATTAAATCTAAGTCTAGAAAATGGATGGAATTACAAGCATGAGGAGTTTTCTTCCTGTTACAGCAATCAGGCGATAACTACTATGAACTTAAAAACTTAGAACTAACTAGAAAGAAAATGCATTGCTCCTACTTATACAGTCGAGCATTATTTGAAAGAAGAAAACTATCAATAAGTCTAACTGGAGTGAACTAGAACTAGGGCCAGCTGCATGGTTTTATTACATTCAGAATTCCTAAATAGAATTGCAGATTAGATATCTGCGTTTATTCTAACTGCACGGTGAACTAGATGATTCTCCAGAAATGGTGTGTCGCAAGGTGGAAGTCACTTCAGTTAAGACTGAGGCCAGTTAACCGATTCTTCGGTTAGTCACCAAGATTGTGGTGTCATGGCAATGTTACCCTTTTTAGCTACGTGATTGAAGCATAGGTTATGTTTGCACTCAAGAATGGACTTGTGGTGATCATCGACTCAAGGGGAGGATGATCCGAGGGAGGTTTTCAGCATCTGGAGCTCTCCAGAGTTTGGGTTCTTCTCAGGAGAGAGGGCTCCAGAGGGATCCAGAGACCACTAGTTGTTCATATTGTTGCAAGCCTTATAAGAACATTCACAACTTCACACCATAATTCATAAAATATGCACATTTGAAATGTAATCCAGTAAAATAAAGCAAGAGATTTCATCAAAGGAAATGAAAACTAATCATGTGCATAATCTAACCAAAAGACAAATATAATTATAATAATATGTATTTATATATGCCAAAGTGTCTATGAAAGTTCTTAAAAGCATAAATAACATGAAATAGATAAGTCAACTATATGGCTCATCATCTCCCCCTATTGAATATATGCCATGTTCTCATGGCTGTGCTTAGTCTGCTTCATCCAATATGTTGTTGCCCTCCATTTTCTCATTGCAGTCATAGTCCTCATCATAGTCATATTGGGACAGTTGTCTCCCCTTTGGCTGGAATCCATCATTTTCTTGTACCCTGTTGAACCACTTGCTGAATTTCCCTTCTCTCATTCCATGGCCTAGTGGATGGTTTAATCAAGGAGCTGGCATTAAAATTAATGGAGGCTTGAATCTCATCCCAACCCAATTTTGTTATTTCTACTGAATTAATGGGATAATATTTCACACCTTGTCAGTCATCCATCTAATATTGGCAAGTGAAATAGGCTCTCTCCTCTTGAAAACTTGGGGCAAGTCCTCAAATCTGTATATCCTCAAACCTGTTTATACAGATTGCAACTGTTGCATTTGGAAGATATCCAGCAATGGTGAAAAAGTCAGCAACACAAGAATTCAGATTTTGCACATATTGGCTTGTAATACCTTGCCTGTAAACATTGGCCTTGAAAGTGTTGGTGAACCAAGTAGTTTTGGGACATTCATGGTGCAACAATAACCCAATAGACCCTGCAGCGGCATTGTACTCTTCCATTCTATCTGCCCATAATCTATGATTATTGAGTAGAGATAGATAGCTCCTGATCTACAATTCTCCCACATATAAATTCAGCATTGAAGTGTTTACATGGCCCATGATGTGACCATGTTGGAAAAAGTCACATAATAGATTTTGCTGGTCCTTAGGGTTTTTCAGATAACACTACAAATTCCATGTCACTATCAAAGTCAAAAGGAAGGTTACAACTTATCCTTAACAATTTCCACCTTAAATATTGCTCTCTCAGAAATAGGGCATATATACCAGATGGTGCCCTTTGAGCTAGCAGGGTTTCCCTTGTTTTACAGGCCAGGGCCAAATTTTTCTCAACTGTCAACTTCTCCTGCCTTATGGTTTCTAGCTCTCTCCGGAGCTGTCTAATTTCCCTATGGAGTTTCCTATTCTCTTGTGCTAGTCATAAATTTTGTGCATATATTTTGAATGGAACAGGTGCAAGGTTTTGTTGGGTCATCTTTTGCCTAAGCTAAACAATCTATGTATCCCTCTAGGCCACCATATTTTTATGATTTTCAATTTCCTTTTTAAAATAAAAAATTTCTTTTTCTTTTTCTTATTTCTCTTCATCTACTTTTGCCATCTTTTTCTCAAATTCCTCATCTTTAGATTTTAATTACAATGTCATTGCCTCCAACTGTGCTTTACACTATTTTAGCTCAAATTCAATCTTAGAAAGATTGAGTGCATACCTTGTTTCTAGTGCAGCAGTGTCTTCATAACCCTCTTCAAGGATTTCCTTGCCTTCTCTGTGGCCGTGCTACAAAGTAGCTTGTTCAGATTCTTCAGGGGTATTTGCAGCCTGCCCTATTTCCTCAAGGACACTTTCTTCACCAATTTCCTTAGGCATTCCACCGCCACCAGTCTCTTCAATTCTTTCTTCCACCTGAGCCTCTTCTTCTGTTGGTCGAGCAGCAGGGGATGCATGCTCTCCTGCGATGGCCGTAGGGTTTTGTTCTTCCTCTTCATCTGAAGAGATGATTAATCAAGGGTGGCGGACTCTGGTATTAGCAGCCGTACTAGCTTGAGCACTCTGCTCTATCCTTTTTCGGAGCCGTCTAGACCGAACCTTTGCAGGTTGTGAGGAAACTGCGACAGGGTCGCGCCTGAAATAGATACAGTAGAGGCTTGGCTCTTTACCTTTTTCCTTATGGGTTGGAGGGCCAAGAAATCCTCCCACTTCGTTTGACCATCTTCCTGTGACAAGAAGTGGTGCTTCATAATTAAGTGCATTAGACTAGGGTGAGTGATTTTCCCTTCCTTGTCCCTTCTTTTAGACATCATGGTGACCAAACTGGCATGCAAAAAAGTAGGGATGTTTATCAGATACTGAGGGTTGTTGGCTTCATCCCTCAAATGGGTGATCAATCTCATTGCATAGCCCAAAACTGTACCATACTGTCCTTCACATGTGAAGAATTTCATAACCCATAGGACTACAGTCTTCCATGGGTCCGAAAGGCTAGTCCTCTCAATCCCTTTTGTTGCTCCCTTATTTACAATGTACTGAGGCAGGGGCTCCGGAGCAACATGGAAATTCTGAATTAACTCCTCATAGGAGGGTTTACTTGCAAACATATCAACCCCAACAATAGGAATACTAGAAAGTTGACTGATGATAGTGGGGTTAATTTGAAATATTACCCCTTTGATGGTGGTGAAAGTTCGATGGAAATTTGTGACAAATTCTTCAGTCAGCTCTGCCTCAAACCCTTCAAACTTCTACAGGAATTCAAGCCACCCTGCTTGCTGAAATATTTGCGCGCTTGCATCGTCGAAGATAGGATTCTCTGGTTTTGCTTTCTTCTTGTGACCCATTTTGATTGTTCAATTGTGAATGATTCTGTGGTGGCTTCTCGCAATGGAGTTTTAACCCGTTCTTCACTTAATTTTCTAACTGTGATTCAAAATGAAAAAGGGTTATGAATGTTGTGTTGTCATTTGCAGATATGCATGCAGGTTTAATGGCGTGATATTTTGACAAGTTGACAGTTACACTAAATGTCCTTTCATCCATTATGGTGTGTACTTCAGCGTTATGCACCAGGTTGGCCACGTGTGAAGTGCAAGTTCACAGCTGCCATCTTAATTATCTTTCCATTCGACTCCGAAGCTGACACCAGCATTCTTGCCTATCATAATACTTGCCATAATTAATCATAAGTACTGGCTATGATGGGTTCTCAGTCCGACGCTTATTCCCTTTTATGGCATTTATTTCAAATGCCATTTGTAATGATCGCCTAGTACTTTTGTTTATTTTGGGTTACGCAAGATCTTTGAATAACCCTGCGACTGCCACTTGTCAACTGTAATAATTGTTGCAACTGCAGCAGAATGTGAAACTATAGGCAGATTCTTTGGGAGACACATGGCATATACAAAACATATTAAAATAATTATATAAGTGTTAAGGAAAGAATATACCTTGAAAAGTTCCCAGACCTTTAATTATTTCACCTTAACTTTATTAACCGAATCGATTTTCGTGATCCATCGAAAATAGCGCCCAATGGCACATGTATGGGTAATATGCGCTAATATTTGCTAGAGGAATTTGTAGTTATTTAGAGCAATCAGGAGTTGTCGGGAGCTCTTCGGAACTAACGGGGGCTTCACTTATTGATTTATTATGCCGACCTGCAAATCTGCAAAAAGGAATTTTATTGAAAGGGAAGGGAATTTCAAAGAAAACACTGCCATTGCTGGTTTTCAGTCTTTCCTCTTGGCAAAGTCGCCATTGTTGGTTTTCAACATTTGCCTGATTTTTTTACTTTTTTTTTGGTTTTCTGACAGGAGAGGCCGCCATTTCTGGTTTTCAACCTCAACCACTTTATTCATTCAAGAATCATCATTTAGAGCACGATTCCCATGGAAGAAAGATCTTCCACAGAAAAATGTTCTATCTGAGACTAAATTTCGGTAGAGAATTCTTCTTTAGAGGCTAGTTTATGATACAGCTTCAATCTATGTCTGTTGACTAGAAAAACTCTGTGATTTCCATCAATTGGAACTAACTGGACAACTCCATTGCTAAAGGCTTCTTGAATTTCATAGGGCCCCAACCATCTGGTGTGTAGTTTCCCTTTTAGATCTTGGTATTTAGAATCATACAATAGGGCTCAATCTCCTTGCTTGAAGTGCTTGCTGACAATGTGCTTGTCGTGCCATTCTTTCCTCTATTGTTGAATTAACTCCGTATGTTGTAGTGCCTCCATCCTCATCTCATTCAGTCTATTTAACTGCAATATCCTTTGTCGCTGTGCTTCGCTCAAATTGATACCAGCTTTAAGTGTTATTTTTAATGTCTCTATCTCATATTCAATGGGTAGCACTGGGTGCTTTCCATAAACTAACTCATATGGTGTGAAGTTAGTTGTTGTCCTCTAGGTAGTATTATAAGCCCAAACAACTTCTGTTATTCTATCGGCCCAATCTATCCTTTTGCTTGAGATTGTTTTGGTGAGAATATTCTCCAATTCTCTATTTGTTACTTCAACCAGACCATTGCTCTGCGGATGATATGGTGAAGATTTCCTGTGACTGATCTGGTATCTTTCCAAGAATGCTTTGATCATGGTAGACATAAATTGTGGTCCTTGATCAGAGACAAGCGTTCTGGGTGCTCCATACTGCTGCAAGATGTGTTTGTATAGAAAATCTGCAACTTTCTCCTCCTTCGCTGCTGGTAATGCTTTTGCTTCAACCCATTTGGTGGCATAGTCTATGTAGACCAAAATGTAGTGATTTCCTCTGGATGGTGGATCAATTGGTCCGACAAAATCTATTCCCCATTTTTCATATGGCTCTAAAGCCACTTGAGGATGGAGTGGCATCTCTGTGGTGGAAGTTGGACGTCCCATTCTTTAACAATGATCACATTGCTTGACATATTGGTGAATATCTTTGGTCATTGTTGGCCAAAAATATCCAACTCCCATGATCTTGTGCCCTGTCCTGATGGCTGAAAAGTGTCCACCAGAAGTGACATGCATAGATTATGTCATACACCTCTGTTTCCTACACACACCGATGTAATACATGATCAGGACAATTTTTAAACAGAAAACCATTTACCTACTTGTATCTGGAGCTTTCTCAAACTAGCCGTCTGATTGCTTTTGAATTGAAGTGTTGTGGGCATTTCCCTGAAACCAGATAATTAGCTAGATCAGCAAACCATGGAGATTGTATAGAGATAGCGAACAACTGTTCATCAGGGAAGGCATCATCCACTAGTTCGTTATTTCCCTACACATTCAATCTAGACAAGAAGTCAGCAACAACATTATCTTTGCCAGGTTTATCAATAATGGTTATGTCAAATTCTTGCAATAATAATAGCCATCTGATAATTCTACCTCCTACCATAGCCTTATTCATCAGATATCTTATGGTTGCATGATTAGTATGTATGAAGATTTTGTAGCGTGTGATGTAGTGGCGAAATTTGTTGATAGCATAAACTACTGCCAGAAATTCTTTTTCAATTGTAGTGTAATTTTTCTCTGCAGGTTTCAAGTTTTTGCTGATGTAATATATTGCATGCATACCTCCAGACTCACTCAATTGTCCTAGCACTGCCCCAATGGCCTAATTGGAAGCATCTATGTGGATATGAAATAACTCTCCCCAGTTTAGTCCTTTTATTACTGGAGCTGTTATGAGGGCACTTTTGATGGCCTCAAATGGTTGTTGGAATTCTGGTGTCCATTTAAATTCAGAATCTTTTTTTAGCAAAGTGAACGTAGGGTCAGCTTTTCGACTAAAATTTTCAATGAACCTTCTGTAATAGCCAGCACGTCCCAGAAAGCTTCTTACCTCGGTTTGAGTTTGAGGAGAGGGAATTTGTATAATGAGACCTTTTTGGGATCTACTTTCATTCCCTCCTGTCAGATGTGCTGACCAAGTACAATTCCCTCAGTCAACATGAGGAAGCATTTTTCATGGTTTAGAGACAACTGGTGTTCTTTGCATCTTTCAAGCACCTTATTTAAACTATTCAGGGCTTCATCAAAGGTTTTTCCATGCACTATGAAGTCATCCATATAGACCTCTACACATGTATTCGCTAAATTAGCAAATATTGCCAAAACAACACATTGAAATGTGGCTAGTGCGTTGCACAATCCAAATGGCAAGACTCTGTAGGCAAATGTCCCCCATGGGCAGGTGAAGGTTGTTTTATCCCGGTCTTCAGGAGCTACCTAGATTTGATTGTAGCCACTAAATCCATTTAGAAAGGAGAAGTAGCGACTACCAGGAAGGTTATCCAGCACTTGGTCGATGAAAGGAAGTGGGAAATAGTCTTTCTTTGTAGCTTTATTCAATTCTCTATAATCAATGTAGACTCGCCATTTTCCATTTTTCTTGGGCACTACTACTAATGGCAATACCCATTGGAATCAGAAATGGGATAAATGAATCCTACCTACAATAGTTTCTCTATTTCCTCCTTCACTATGTCTTTTAAGGCCGGGTTGATCCTCCGTTGTGGTTGCCTACCAGGTCGGACATCCTTAGTATAAATATGGTGTGTACAAACATTGGGATGGATTCCTTTCATGTCTTTGTATTCCCATGCAAAAGCATGGGTATGGTTTTGTAACAATTTTGCCAACCGAACTTCTTCCACTTCTGTTAACCAATTGCTAATAGAAATTTGTTTGTTGGTTTGGACTGGGATTTGCTTCGTGCCAGCATGGACAGAAATAAGTTATCTATAAGGACTTAACAATGTGTTTAAAGGACAAAGGTGAGGTACAACTTGGTGGAGAGTTTTTGCTTGTTGGTAACTTACATGGGAGGCAATCCTTTCAGAGTATGGGCAATTAAAAGCTTTGAAGGATCCCTTCGGATCTCTCTGGAGCCATCCAGAGACCTCTTGTTGGGTAGCACTATATAAAGAGAGTTCACCGTTTGGTTCCAGCTCCTTATATTCCTAATTACATTCTTCAAAGTGTTCTACGATTGTTACCGTTGCCATGAGGAGGCATCTTCTTCATCAGAATCCATCAAGTCATCTATCCATGGTTTGTTTTCATATTATAGGAATGGTTTAGCCAGAGGATAGATAGAAAGTTCCTTAAGTCTTTTTCCATTTGAAATGGTCATATTTCCAGATCTACAGTCAATAAGGGTTGCTGCTGTAGCTAGCCAAGCTCTTCCCAGGATTATTGGGTATACTGAACGTTTCTTTCTTGTTTGTAGGATAAGGAAATCAACCGAATAGTCCCAAGTGTCAATTGTGACTATGACGTCCTCCAAAATTCCTTCTGGTTTGGTAATAGATAGGTCTGCAAGTTGTAATACTGTTGATGTTGGCTGAGCATTTGTTAATGCCAAAGCTTCTACAGTCTCTAATGTCATTACAGTAATGGCAGCTCACAAATCTATTAAAACATTTGAAACTGATACCCCTTTTATGTCTACTGTAATGACAGGGCTCCCAGGATCCCCATATTTTTGAGGGATTATCTTGCCTGATAAGACATCAGCAAGCTTTCCTTCCACTTGGATAGTGTTGTGTAATTTCCTTTTTTCTGCCTAGAAGTTTTAGACACAAACTTTTAATGGTCTGGTTTATCTCAAGAATCTCTTTTATCACCTATAACAAAGGAACTTCAATGTGCATTTTTCTAAGTTCCCTAATTAATTGGGAGTCATTGGTGCAGGAGCACCTAAGAGAACACTCCGGAGCAAGAAGACACAAATGATCAAAGGAGAAGCCCATGGATCAAATCAAATCAAATGGAACATCCTAGAACCAATTATGGCATATTGTAATGGGCAAAATGATGTAATAATCAAATGTCCTGAGGGTCCTGGTAAGGACCCTAGGACCAAAAAATAATGTAAGTGGGCCAATAGTGCCTCTAGAGTCAAATAAGAGTCAATAGAAGTGTCTAAGGCTAGGAATAAGGAATAATGATCCTAATAAGATCAACCATGATGAACCATGATAATTTGGGAGAGTAAAAGTCACTTAAAACAAAGTTTAATATTCAAATTTTTAAATAATGCATTTGGGCGGGAAAATAAAAAATGAATGGTTTTGGAAGTTTAACCATCTCCAACCTTTGGGAATTGATTGTGGGAGTTAGGAAAAAGTTATATAAGCCTTCCCAAGGCATGAGATGGCATAGAGGAGTCATATTGGAAACCTGGATTGTACGGCAGCCTGCAAATAACAATAAAATTCAGTTTTATCTTGTATCTCCTTCTTGTTTCTGTTGGTCTTTTTGATTATTGAGTGTTGGTAAATGTCTTAGGACCTCAGTTAACAATATTAGACTTCATTTGATGCTCTGAGGAGGTTCTTGTAGGTGGTTTCATTGCTGTTTGTATTGACTGTTACAAAGAACAGCAGGCTGTCCTGTGCATTTTGAGAGGTTTCAATGCCTCATAGGACCTTCCCATGGATGTAGGATCCTGATACTCATGGAATAGGTCCTTGATTGTATGTATAATATGATTTCTAACCCTGACAAAGCAGGAGGAGTGCAAATGGGCCGGTGATCACCGTTGAAAGTCAGAGATTGCATGTGGAAAGAGCATTGAAATGGTGGCTCAGTTATAGCAACAGGAGATCGGCCTTAATAAGGTGATGGTTTTATGTTTGATGAGGGTTAATGTGGTCAAGTACATGGTGTTAGACCTTTGAATGAGGTCTGGAAGTGATTGGAAGTGGGAGATCTAGCAAGCCCTAGGTTTTGAGGCCTAGAAAGGGGGGTTTTGTATTTAAACATGCAAATGAGCAAAACACTGGTTAAAACCTTGAAAATCCTTTGTTTTTAATCCTTTCCTAAGACTTTTTTTAGGTTTGGAGTGAGGGGGATAAGTATTTAATAGGGTTCCTTTGTAAAGTGGGTGGATTAGGCCCTGCGGGAAGACAGCTGGGTTGTTAGGACAGTCATATTTCGTCCAAAACAATAGTATATGATTTTAAAGTATGTTATAGAAATCAATAGAGGGTACTCAGATCAGTCATTAGTTTTTGGAGTGCTTTGGAAAAGTTTGGAGAAAAGTGCAAATTAGTCGCTGAACAGGGCTACAAGGATTAGGCCTGGTTAAGGGGAGTTGTCAAGAACCGGTCAGAAAGGTGCATGAAACCTATTAAATCTTGTTGGTTGGGGTAGGTTGAGACCCTAGAAGGTACAAGAATTCATCTAAGAAGTTGGAATCCAAATTTGAGCCCTTTGGTGGAGTTTAAGGGAAGGAGAAGACTAGAGAAGCCTAATTGGTTGAAGCCACAAGTTATTTGAATCTTTTGATCTTGTTAGATTACCATTGGAGACCTGACACCTCTGCATCAGTCATCATGTGAGGGCTGGTTTTCCCTAGATTGTGGAGGAGCTTGTTTCAATCATTCTGGGAATGGAACAGAGGTTTCCTTCAAAATCTCTTTTGTCTCTTTTGCCTTAGCCTTCTTATTGGATTGTTGTGTATCGTCTTTAGGACTCACTTCTTCTTCTTCAATGAATTCCTCAATAGGTATAGTTATAGGCACATTTCTAGATCAGAGTTGGATATCATTAATCTCCACAACATTCAAGTTTGTTGTATTTGGATCAGTATTGTACACCTATTGTTGTGGCCTATTGTTCTTGGGGTTCAGACCTGGTTGTGCAGACATTGATGGCTGGTTTACTTGCTCATTGTGATTTGCATTCACAAGTTGTGAAGGTCCAGGGAGTAAGGCCTGAGGTTGGTTTCCAAATCTCCTCATTCCTTGGTTGTATTGAGGAGCCCATTGTTGTTGATATTGTTGCTGGTTTGACCATTGTGGATTGGACCAGGATTGATTTGTCCAATCTTGTTGAGGCCATGGACCCCATTGCATTGGCATTTGCATTCCCCAAGGCCCATTATAAGAGTTTCCTCTTGGAGCATATTGGTTTTGAAACTGATTAAATCCATAAGTAGTTGTTTCTGTCCAATAAAATTTAGCTCTTCCTCATCTACTAGAACCTTTTTCAATCTATTTTTAATCTCAGGAAGTAGGCCACACTCATTAGTAGGATGATTTTTCTCCCAGATTTTACACAACTCAGTTCTATTCAAGGGGCATTCCCTAAGTGGATGTTTCTCCCTACAATGAGGGCAGTAAATAGCTAAGGGTTCAATACTCTTTTTACTAGCTGCATGCCATCCAAAGTGGTATTCAAATGAAGTAGGATGTCAGTTTTTAGATTTGCTAGTTCGTCCATTACTTTTGTAATGTCATTGTTACTACCCCTTTTAAAAAAAATTGCCTACTCTTGTACGAGATTAGTTTCTGCAAACTTCCATAATTTCCTTGAAAGTTTGTTTATTAATATCTCCCTTGCCCATCAGATTTAGTGCTTCCCTGCTCTCATCATCAATCCCTCTTAGAAAGATGGTTTTACTTAATTCCTCATCTAGGTTGTTTCCACACCTCCTATGGACAAATAAGAATCTATCCACATAGTCCTCTAGATTCTCATCCTCCATTTGTTTCATGCAGAAAAGTTCATCTTTTCGATCCCTGACTCTACAGTAATCCTGATATTTATCAAGAAAAATTGTTTCCATATCATCCCAGGTAGTGATAGAGTCTACTGCCAAGCCCATGAACCATCTTAAAGATGACTCCTTAAGAGTGGAAGGGAACAGTTTCAGCTTCTGGTTATCTGTAGCATAGTCATAAGTTTGATAGAGGACTTTGAACTCAAATAGGAATTGGTCTGGATCTTCTGATGTTTTTCCCCTAAAGGTAGGTAAAAATGCAGGCAATATGTTTTTTATAAGAGGCTCATTTACCCCAAGAATAATGGCGATCAGATAAGAGAAGGTTTTGTTGTTAGCTGGATCTCCCTGATCACCCATTGTTGAGGATGTGGGATGAATTGGAAGACTCTGATAGTACAGGTGATTCTTGATTGATCAGGTGATCTGGAGGTTCTTCCAAAATAGCCTCCAGAGGTATATCTGCTATAGGATGTCTAATGAATCGACCTAAGGCGTCCCCAGGTCTTCTCATATACAAATGGATTGAAAGTCTTATCAACACCTTAAACCTACAATGATTTATGGATTATCCCCGGCAACGACGCCAAAAATGATGAGGTTGAAGTAGGATTTGTTAATGCATCATCATTTACTTTTATCAATCTGGAGGTGTCTGGAACTATCTGTGATAATACTTCTTAAAATGGGGGGGTTTTGGTTGAGTGTTTTGGTGAATAAGACTTGGTTTGTCGATCTTGCCAAAATTGAAAATTGCATGCAGAAATAAAGATCTATCTAATTGCTGAGAAATGAACACACTTTGTTGGTAAGAAACTATCTTAAAGTGTTAGAAAGGAAACACACTTTGTAGGAAAGGAAACTATCTTATATTGCTGAAAACAAACACACTTTGCTAGAAAAGAAATTAATCTATCATGCAAAAAAAGTAAATGAAGGTCAATTGAATCCACTGTTACTCTACAACAATGGAACACTTTGAATATAACTGTTATCACTCATATTTGCACCCTTGCTGCAGTTGTAAAACTTTAGCAATCTAGAGAGACATGGGAATGATCTCGAAGTGTGGGACCTTGCGAATTGAGATCAAACCTCCGAAGAAGGCTAACTTCCTCTTTCTAAGCCTACTACGTAGAGATATGCATCTAAACCTAGTGCTAATGCTTTTTGGGAAAAGGGTTAGAAGGAATGCTGAAATGAAATAAAAAAGAAAGTGATACACCAGATTTAAATGTGTTTGGCTGCAACTGAATCGACACAGTAATAATCTCACAGTTGGAAGGGCTTACACAGACTCATATTAATTCTAGAGAGGTCCAGACAGAATAATGGAGGAATGAAAGGGACCTTTGTCCACAATACACAGCCTATGCTAATCCAAAGAGCAGACATAGTGCTAGAAATAATAGAAGAGAGGCAAAAAATACTAGTTTTTATTGATTATAGAGGCCAAGTAGCCATTACAGAATAGCCCAAAAGAACAACCAACAACCATATACATCTGCTTTACATGTATATATAGAATTTTACATTTGACCTCAGTTAGTTACCATCAATTTCGCCCATGGGCGCTGATAGGAAAATATTTGCCTGAAGAGACGCCTACCTCCAGAAGTTATTGAATAAAAGATCTAGAATAGGGCAGGTAGAAGATATTTCTGGTCTTCAATGCAAGTTGCTGCATCATCAATCTGCAGCCATCAATGCAACAAATATCTGTGTTTGTATCTTGCCAAAATGACCGCTGAAATGTCCAGTCGATTAAGCATGCAAATCCAGATCCAAAATTTGAAAGTGGAGATATCCTCTAACAAAACCTGCCAAATCAAAGAGGAGGCAAAAATAAGCATTTTTACCTTTTGCAGCATGTCAAAATTCGCCAGAATGGAGGAGATATGGGCAGTCAAAGTTTCAGTCAACTGCCTGTATATATCGCTTTGCATCCGTGTTTATATCGCTTTGCATTTGTGTATATATCGCTTTGCATATGTGCTTGTATATGCCTTTGTATGTTCCGTTGTATATATAATGCAATTGCGCCTTTAGGTTCACCTTATGCATTCATGCAATCTCTCTCCCTTTCGCCTTTCACATATTCAATTTGCTTTGTATATGCCAACATGCAAACACGGGCTTTACCTTTTGAAATAGCCCTTTGAATTGCCCCCTAACACGTGGCACCACCTGGTTCGTCACTGAAATGAGCCTGGGACCATCACTGAATAACTGCATCCTCCTTATCGACCGTCGGAATGACCATGAACTGAGTCACCAATGCATACTATCTCGCTGAAATCCCTTGCATGCAAACCCCTTTGTATATGAAAATGTATATGCAAACATACAATCGCAAATATACATATAATGCGTGGATTTCAAAAGATCATCAACTATATTGTAACTTTGCAGTAGGTCCGGCTTGTATCTCTTCTTCTTTGTATTTTTCCTTTGTATATCGCAACATACAATGCACTCAATATACAAGCCGCGGACTTCACCTTTGAATTTGCCAAAATTGACTTCTGGGTCGGGTCCGGCTTGTATATTGCCTTTGTATATTTCCTTTGTATATCGCAACATACAAGGCGAATATACAAGCAAAACATGCAAGCTGAGCCCTTATACATTGCGAACACCTCACTTCAGCATATGCAAAAATCCTTTGTATGTATGAACATTGAACGCAAAATATACAAAGGAAAATATACATACAACCTTGCATACAAACATGCAAGTGAACTTGTACCTGCCCATTGTAACCTGCGCTTGCATACAAACATTTGTATGCGCACTTGGTGGGCCCCAGGCTTTGTACCTCGGCCTTGTATGCTTTTTTCCTCTGTCTATGCATCGGGCATTGTATCCTTGTATGTCGCCCATTGTACATTCGGCAGACCCCACCAATTGCATCTCACCTTTGTATATGCGCTTTGTATATTGCTGATTGTATGTTCAATACAACCGCCCAATATGCAATCACCTTTGTATCAAAGCGGACCCCACATTCCTTTGTATATGCGCTTTGTATATTGATTTTGCATGTGCGCCGATATACATTCTACTTTGTATGTGGGCCTTATAACTTGCCGATATACATTCTGCCTTGTATATTCTCTTTGCATCTTCTCCTTGTATCTCTCCTTTGTATGTGTGATTGTATGTTTACATACAATGCGAACATACATTCATACCTGTGCTCCACCCCTTGCATATGCCCTTTGTATATGGTGCCTTGTATCTCACCGATGTACATTTCCTTTGCATATGTGAACATACAAAGGTTAATGTACATGCGAACATACATTCAAAAATGCATATATAAATACTAAGTATGAAATTGAGATTTATCTGTGATGGAAAGCACTTGAAGACAAAGGGTTTCTGGGTTTTCAACAAAGATTCTCATGGTGAGGTTTTTGGGATTTTTTACAAGGCATAGCATAAATATTTGGAAGACTTAAGCCTTGTAGGGTCATTTTCTAAAAGATTTTCAAGGAAAATACAAGGTGAACTATTTAACTCTGGATAGACGAAAATAGGTCAACAATAACAATGTTGATAAGAAACAGAACTATCTCTTTTTGGTATTTTTAGGATTTTTAAGAACTAACCTGCAAGGGACAATTAACAAAAATCACATAGAACATAAAGGAAAACTTTAACAGAGACTAGAACATAATTGTATAAATACCATATATCGAGAGATCTTACCCATTAGGTAAGCGGGCCCTACTTCCCCAACCAGAGATGATCTTCTTGCTTAACTAACTTCTTTTAGCAAAAATTTCCCTTCATATTAAATCTAAGTCCAGAAAATGGATGGAATTACAAGCATGAGGAGTTTTCTTCCTGTTACAGCGATCGGGCGATAACTACTATGAACTTAAAAACTCAGAACTAACTAGAAAGAAAATGCATTGCTCCTACTTATACAGTCAAGCATTATTTGAAAGAAGAAAACTATCAATAAGTCTAACTAGAGTGAACTGGAACTAGGGCCAGTTGCATGGTTTTATTACATTCAGAATTCCTAAATAGAACTGCAGATTAGAGATCTACATTTATTCTAACTACACGGTGAACTAGATGATTCTCTAGAAATGGTGCGTCACAAGGTGGAAGTCACTTCAGTTAAGACTGAGGTTAGTTAACTGATTCTTCAGTTAGTCACCAAGATTATGGCGTTGTGGCAATGTTACCCTTTTTCAGCTACGTGATTGAAGCATAGGTTATGTTTGCACTCTGGGATGGACTTGTGCCGATCATCGACTCAAGGGGAGGATGATCCGAGGGAGGTTTTCAGCATCTGGAGCTCTCCGGAGTTTAGGTTCTTCTCAGGACAGAGGGCTCCAAAGGGATCTAGAGACCATTGGTTGTTCATACTGCTGCAAGCCTTATAAGAACATTCACAAGTTCGCACCATAATTCATAAAATATGCACATTTTAAATATAATCCAGCAAAATAAAGCAAGAGATTTCATCAAAGGAAATGAAAACTAATCATGCACATAATCTAACCAAAAGACAAATATAATTATAATAATATGTATTTATATATGCCAAAGTGTCTATGAAAGTTCTTAAAAGTAGAAATAACATGAAATAGATGAGTCAACTATATGGCTCATCAAAGTTGTGTGTGAACTTAAATGCTTATGACTCCAGAATGCAGTGAGCAAAAGGTGTCTACATTTTAGTGTGCCAAAATTTGCTAGAGGCAGTAAGCCAAAGGTTGCAGATGGCAAAGAGTATTAGCGGTGGATCTCTCCTATTACTTTGAGATAGTGAATCTTTCTGTAACAGTCTTTTTCTTTCTTCTCTCTTCTGGGTAGTGAGCCTTTCTTTTGGATAGTGAACCCTTGGTAGTGAGCCTACTAATTTTTGGTGTTGTTATTCATATATATTGTGAGCTAATCCTCACCGTGGTTTTTCCCTTATTGGGTTTTCCACGTAAATATGGTGTGCTTATGTGTTTGAATGTGTTTACATTGATGCTTCATATGTTTACATTCTACTAATGCATTATAAGTGGTTGATGTTTTGAGGGTTTAATGTTTAACATACAACTAATTCACCCCCCTCTTAGTTGTCTTGTGCATTCTAACAATTGGTATCAAAGCTAAGTTCCTTGAAGAATCTTAATCACTTGGGGTAGATCTAGATGGTGCATAGGAAAGGTATGGAGGTCCTAGTGTTTGATGGAACAAATTTTTCTTTTTGGAAAACTAGGATGGAAAGCTTTCTTATCTCCCTAGGATATGGCATATGGAAGATAGTTGACAAAGAGTATACTATACCTCCTAATGGTCGAAAGGATGAAGATGAAAGTAAAGAATATGAGAATAATGGCAAGGCAAGGAGTGCTCTTCTGGACAGTCTCTCTAATTCTGAATTAGTGAAGGTGACGAGTTACAAAACTGCCCATGAGATCTGGAAGAAGCTGACAAGTACCTATGAAGGAGATGACAAGGTCAAGCAAGCAAAGATGCATATTTTGAAGACCAAGTTTGAAACCCTAAAGATGTTAGAAGATGAAAATATTGCAAGTTACATGCAGAGAGTAGATGAAGTTGTCAACTGCATCAATGGTCTCGGTGGAAATCTGGAGGAGAGTGAAGTGGTAAAGAGGGTACTAAGAACTCTTCCAAAGTCTTATAGTGCTAAAGTTTCTACTATTGAAGAAACTCAAAATTTGGATAAGTATTCTAGGGATCAAATGTTTGGAACTTTAACCACTTTTGAGATGAGATAATTTGGTCAAGATGATTCAAGAAAAGAAACTGCTTTTAAGGCTAGTAAGATAGAAAAGAATTTTGAATCTGATTCAGATGACTTTGATGAAGTGGAAGCAAATTTTGTGAGCAGATTGAAAAAGAACTCTAGAAAATACAGAGGTAAGTTACCTTTCAAATGTTTCAGTTGTGGGAAGATAGGTCATTATGCTTCTAAATATCCAATCAAAATTTCTAATGACAAATACAAGGATAACAAAGGTAAATCATTCAAGAAAAGTTATTATGTTAAAGAAGATGACAACATATCTGATGATGAGTCTGAATATCTGGATGATGATGGTAATGAATGCTTGTTCATGGCTTTGAATGTTGGAACTAATTCTACTATTCCTAGAAGATGTATGAAGGATATTGCTCCAGAGACAGGGCACCACATTGAAGGAGCACTGGTTACTGCTTTCCATGCAAGAGAGGAGGAAGATCTCTGGTTAATTGATAGTGGGTGTTTGAATCATATGACAGGTGATAAGAATAAGTTTGTGAAGTTTGAGAAGTTTGATGGAGGTTTTGTTAATTTTGGAGATGATGCATAGATTTGTGGAAGAGGTTCAATTAGTTTTTATGGAAAGAATAATACAGATGATGTCCTTTATGTCAAGGGTCTTCGACACAATCTTCTAAGTGTAGGACAAATGTGTAGTAGAGGATATCATCTTGTGTTTAAGGATGGTCGCTATGAAATTAGAAAAGAAGACTCCTGAACTCTGATTGCTACATGAACAAGGACAAAAGGAAATAGATATAAGCTCAAAGGTGTTGAAGGTGTGTGCCTTATGACTCAAATTAATGAAAGTTGGCTATGGCATAGAAGAATGTGTCACATCAATTTTGATAGCCTTGTGAAGATCAGCTCTACACAAGTTGTGAGGGGTTTGCCAAAGATTACAAAACCTACCAATGCAACCTGTAAGGGATGCCCGATTGGGAAGAAAACAAGGAAGAATTTCAAGACCAAAGAGTATTATACCACTAGAACTCTGGAGTTGGTGCATACAGATCTATGCAGACCCACAAGAGTAGGAAGCTTTCAAGGTGACAGGTCTTTCATGTTGTTGATTGATGATTTCTCTAGAATGACTTGGGTAACTTTTCTCAAAGAAAAATGACAAGCTCTAGATAAGTTTAAAGCTTTTAAGGATATGGTTGAAAATAAAATTGATCTAAAAGTCAAGTGTTTGAGGTCTAATAGAGGTGGTGAGTTCACCTCCAATGAGTTTAATTGCTTTTGTGAAGATCATGGAATAAAAAGGCATTTGTCAGCACCTAGGACCCCTTAGCAAAATGAAGTTGTGGAAATGAAGAATAGGATAGTTTAGGAAAAAGCAAGGACAATAATGAAAGAAGAAAATCTACCGGATATCTATTGGAGAGAAGCCATCCACACTTCAGTTTACATACAAAATAGAGTGCAAGTTAGGGTCAACAGTTCAAAGACTCCATATGAACTATGGTATGGAAGAACTCCTACTGTAAAATACTTTAGAGTGTATGGAAGTAAATGCTACATTAAGAGAGATGAAGAGAACTTGGGAAAGTTTGATACAAGATCGGATGAAGGAATCTTCCTTGGATATTCTACAAAGAGCAAGGCTTACAGGTGCTACAACAATAGACTAAAGAGATTAGTGGAAAGTACAAATGTCAAAGTGGATGAAGAACCATACCAAAGTTTAGTGCTATTAGAAGGCTATGAATCAAATGAGAACCATTGCAGAGAAGTAGAAAGAGAGGAAGAAAAGGAAAAGGAGAAGCAAGTAGATGAAGAAGATGCTCCGGAGAAGATTCCCAAGACTCCCAAGTATGTGTAGAAGAATCATTCTAAAGATCAGATCATTGGAGATAAGCACAAAGGTGTTTTAACAAGGAGAAGTATTGCTATGAAAGATGAATAGGTAAATTTGTGCTTATTGTCTCAAATAGAACCTAAAACAGTGACTGAAGCATGCAAAAATGAGCACTGGATCAAGGCTATGGAAGAGGAATTGATGCAGATTGAGAAGAATCAAACTTGGGAAGTTGTCCCAAGACCAACAGACAAGAATGTGATAGGAACTAAATGGGTCTTCTGGAACAAATTGAATGAGAATGGGGAAGTAGTCAGAAATAAGGCCAGGCTAGTGTGTAAAGGCTACTCACAAGTGGAAGGAATAGATTATGAGGAAACATTTGCTCCAGTGGAAAGATTGGAGGCCATCAAATTGTTGTTAGCCTTTGCAGCTCATAAGGACTTCAAAGTTTATCAGATGGATGGGAAATCTGCATTCTTGTTCATGGAGAGTTGGAAGAGGAAGTATACATTGAGTAACCAGAAGGTTTTTAGTTATCAGATGATCCAAATATGGTCTGTTGATTGAAGAAGGCATTGTATGGACTCAAACAGGCGTCTAGAGGTTGGTATGCAAGGTTGGATAGGTACCTACTGCTGCAAGGATTCAAAAAGGGCACTATAGATAGTGATTTATACTTTAAAATTGAAGAAGATCAAATCTTGATTGTGGAAGTGTATGTGGATGATATAATCTTTGGAGGAAATGAAGGTATGTGCAAGAGATTTGTAGAAGAAATGCAGAAAGAATTTGAAATGTCAATGTGTGGTGAAATGAACCTCTTCCTTGGGTTACAAATTAGTCAATCAGAAAAAGGCATTTTTATCTCACAGTCAAAAAATGCTAAGGAAATGTTGAAGAAGTTTGGGATGGAAGACTCCAAACTGGTATGTACTCCCATGACTATTGGTTTCAAGTTAAGAAAATATGATGAATCTCCTAAGGCTGATCAGAGCAAGTACAGATCAATGATTGGTGGATTGTTATACCTAACTGCTACTAGACTAGATATCATGCATGCAATTTGCCTTGTGGCTAGATTTCAAGAAGATCCTAGAGAGTCACATGTATCAATAGTAAAGAGGATATTCAAATGCTTAAAAGGCACTCTGGAGTTTGGCCTATGGTACACCAAGGACACTAATTTATCCTTGAGTGCATATATAGATGTAGATTGGGTAGGATGTGTTGACATTTCTTCTGAATCAGCATTAGGGTTTGCCACTTCTAATGCACAGGCAGATTCAGGCCAACTGAATACTGGAGGTTGCGTGAGCTCCTCCCCTTCACTTCTGGTTCTGCCGCACCAAGGGGGGTATCCCTATAACTTAAGATGTAACCTTGACTAGCTCAAAGATAGAAAGATCTAACTTGACAGCAACAGGCAGAATACTCTCATGTATGGACCAAGATCTGCATGATAGATCACAAGGCTGGCAACATTCTTGGACATGATGTCTGGTTGGGTATGAGAGCATGCAGGGGGTTCCTAATCCTACTCCTACAACTAACAGGTGGAGGTGTGAAATGGTTTGATATGAATTTGGATGCAAAGCTGGACATGGTGTATAACACAAGAACACAGCATGATTGGTGCCTATCCAGGGCTTGGAGTCGGTAGACATACACCTGTGAATGATCAGCATGAATAGCTAAAACTGGATTTCAGGGGGATACACATGATATCTGCCTTACAGATATCTCCCGATATAGAGTGTTGAGCTATCTCTACTTATGGCATCCCTACTGCAGTATACCCTTCCCAATGTTCAACCTGAAAACAGTTTAATCTGCCCCTTGAGCAGAGGTTAAAAGATCAGACATTCAACATAGGAATTCTATGCTCTAGAATCTAAACATCACACAAATATCCAGATCCAGAAGAAGAATACATGCAATACTGGAGACAAAATTAACACAACACATGCTAAGGTAGCATTACTCATATAAGATCAACCATGAAACCAGTGGATTCATGCCAAGTCCTACAACAGGAGATACATAAACTCACAAGAAAAACTGTACAGAGCAACCAGATCAGCTGGTTTTGGATTACAGAGCCAAAAATCTACAACTTTCAACAACCTCAAAAGAATAACACCATCTGCATTATATAACAGGAGGGTGTCATCAGCATTAACTACCACGTTGACCAAAACTCCCGCCAGATATACAGTACCATAGAAATGGCGCTCAAACTTGAATGCAGCAGGTAGGGGAGGAGACAGGAAGATTTTTCGAGCCTTGCGCCGCCGCCTAGGGATTCAGATCTTCAATCAGGTACAACATTCGTCCACGCCACCGCCCATACCTCTGCAACAATCGCCATTGATGGCGCACCAACCCGCGGCCTCGGGAAGAACATCAAACAGACAGTCGCAACCGCTTCCCGCTGAGATTCATCATCATGATAATTTGAATATGCAGGATAACATTATCCCACATGCACCCCGCGATGACCTCTTTGACACTTTATATACTAGGTCATGAGCATATATCATGTCGGTGCTTTTGCTCCTGACGACACTAGTATAGACTTCATCATCATCATCTTCCAGCAGCATGATATCCTGTTGTTCGAAATATCACCCTGACGTCATCATGATATTTGAAATATAACCTTCATGATAATCGGCACAACCTGATCCTCCGGAGGAACATCCTCCTGCTGAGCTTATAACAAAAGTCTGGCCGATGAACATCCTGATGACGTCATCATCATATCCTGCTGACGTCATCATCATATCTGCCTACTGCGCACCTCCTCATATCCGGATGACGTCATCATCATGTTTGCAAATATCAGGAGGTCTCTTCAAGATGATCAGTTGTTAGAAATATGACCCCCGCGGACCTTGATGACGTCATCATCATATTAACATCATCATGATATTCGGAAGACAACCGGATATTTGGAAATATCCTCCTGACGTTCGAACATCAGGTTGCACTGTAGCTCCTCTATAAGATCGGGGCGATAACTGAATATGATGATGCTGCTTGAAAAGATCACCCCCAGTGGATAATGCGCGAATCTAGCAGGCGGATATCTCCTTAATATTAGCATCATCATGATGCTCGAACAAACAAACATATATCCGGGTGATATGAAAATATCACCCCCTCCTTCGGAATATCATGATGCAGATAGGCAGAGAAAAAGATATCACCCTGAGATAAGGATGACGTCAGCATCATCAGGATGAAGAAACAACGAACAAGAAGTGATACAACATCATCAGGATGATATTGACTAAGATCATCCTGACGTTCCAAAATATGATGACCCTAGTGAATATCGGGTCGCAATTACAACTCTTCAACAACATCATCAGGATGATGTTAACCAAGATCACCCGATGATAAAAATATCACCCCGGCGAAATATCATGAAGGCAGAAAATATGATGACCTCCATAAGCAGCAGGATGATAACTGGAAATATGATGATGATGAACACGACCCTTAAGAAAAAATAAGTTAGGTCGAGCAATTCAAAGAATAAGCAACATCATCATCATGCTCGCGCAAGGTGATAAATGGAAGATCACCGGAGACTTTGAAACATCACCCTCGCAAGCAGATGAGGGCGCACTGTAGCTCGTCAGCATCATCAGGATAAAACCCGAACATCACCCGACAGCGAAATATGATGATGACGATGAGAAACCGGTCGAAGGAGAACATGATGATGCTGACCCTCATGGAAACAAACATGATGATGCTGACCCTCATGGAAACAAACATGATGATGATGACCTCCTCCTCAAGAAAATATGATGATGCAGCTGAAAAATACTGAGGAGGTCCGTTACTTAGAGCATTTTTGGATACTTAGGGAGAGTGCCTGAATGAAAATTTTTCAAAAAACTACCAGTCAATTCAGGCGTCAACAGGATGTACAGATAATAGGAGTACAAGTGGTGGTGCTTTCTTTCTAGGAAGCAGACTTGTCTCATGGTTAAGTAAGAAGCAAGACTCAGTGTCATTATCTACTATAGAGGTAGAATATATTGTAGCAGCATCTTGTTGCACATAGGTGTTATGGATGAAGTAGACATTGAAGCATATCAAAGTGTCATATGATGAACCTATTCCTATCATATGTGACAATACAAGTGCTATCAACATTTCAAAAATCTGGTGATGCATTGATGGACAAAGCATATTTCAATCCAGTATCACTTCTTAAGAGAAAAGGTTGCAGAGAATGAGGTAAAGTTGGAGTATGTGCCTACCAAGGATCAAGTTGCAGACATCTTCACAAAGGCTCTCCCTAAGGATACTTTTGAGTATCTCTGACAGAAGTTAGGGGTTATTTCCCCTCCTTCTCTTAACTAGATGCATAAATGTATGCATCTGTCCAGGAAGCATTTCAAGATACACTTTTGGCCCTGGACTAGTGTTGAAGGCTACCTTTCAGGGGGAGTAGATAGTGATACTATTGGTTGGTATAGTCAAAAGAAGCATATCATATGACCATAAGGGGGAGAGTGCAAAAAACGAGAGAGCAATGGAGATAGAGCAGCACTTGCTGGTGTTGTAGTTGTTGTCATTTCCCATTGATGTCAAAGGCGGAGAGAGTTAGAGTTGCTGGAAAACCATAGTATGTGAAGAGTAAGAGTTGCTACAGTCAAGGGGAGTACTACTGTGCTTTAGGTATTGATGGTTTTGTAAACAACTAAGTGTTGCCATCAATGACAAAGGGGGAGATTGTTGGAAACTTGCTAGTGTTGTCATTGATGTCAACATCTAGCAGTTGGTCCATCTGGTTCTAAGGGCTTTTGAGAAAATTTGATGGGTCTCCAAGTGCTTTTTAGAAAATTTGAAGAAAATAGTGTGTAGAGTGACAGAAGTATGTTTAGTGTTTTGGTCCGTATTCCTTCATAGTTGAACATATGCTTGTGCGGTTTGGAAGTGTTGATTAGAGATGTTCATAGGTGTTATATCCAGAGTTTCAGGTTCTGGATCATGCATATGTGGAAGATGTGTTTGACAGAATGTTTGCCTGTATAGAAGACTATCTGGGAGAAATGAAATTGCTCTACATTTCTACATGTTGAGCTTTCCTATCTTGCGGATCTGGGAGAGTGCTTATATTATTTGTATCCACCTTCCTTTGAAGTTTCTAGTGTTGGGATGCTCCACAAGTTCAATCCTTGCGTTGGTGATCAGTAACAGTGTGTCCTGATGTGCATAATGAAGACATTCTTTGATTTAGATGGTTGCGGTAGTGTTGTAGAAGTTTATGACGATTATGAGTATTCTGGGAAGGTGTGTGAATGTTTTGGAGTGTCTCTCTCTGGTCCACATGATGTTCTTGGACTTGGAGAAGCGTGAATATGGCCATTAGCTCAGGATTGGCTGACCTGGCTTACTAGCACCATTTGCGGAGGTACCTCATGGATTGTAGATATGTTAAGTAGCTTGATGATAAAAAATTGAGTCCTGGTTATCCCTTGACATGGTCCACTTTCACTTCTTTCCACCACGGAAGTGTTTAGTGTCGACCTAAGTAATGTTGCATGTGTGTAATGCACACGCTTCATTAGGACCGACCTAATTGAGATAGATCTTGGCTAGAGATGGTATAAATGCAAGATGAAGTTGAATGGAGCAATGTAGAGAAGAATATACGAATGTGAATCAAGGGTAATAAAGTTGTGTGCAAACTTAAATGGTTATGACTCCAGAATGCAGTGAGTAGAAGGTGTCTACATTTTAGTGTGCCAGAAGTTGCTGGAGGTAGTGAGCCAAAGGTTGTGGATGGAAAAGAGTATCAGTGGTATATCTCTCCTGTTACTTTGAGATAGTGAATCTCTCTGTAATAGTTTTCTTCTCTGTTCTCTCTTCTGGGTAGTGAGCCCTTGGCAGTGAGCCTTTCTCTAATAGTGAGCCTTTCTTTTGGGTAGTGAGCCTATTGATTTTTGGTGTTGTTATTCATATATATTGTGAGCTAATCCTCACCATGGTTTTTCCCTTATTGGGTTTTCCATGTAAATCTGGTGTTCTTATGTGTTTGGATGTGTTTGCATTGATGCTTCATATGTTTACATTTTGCTAATGCATTATAAGTGGTTGATGCTTTGAGCATTTAAAGTTTAACATACATTGATTCTGTTGGCAAGAGACACTATATGGATTCATGGTTGTTGTCATTGATGGCAACAAAGGTCATCCCACATATCCGCAAGTCATGATGTGTCTCTACCGGAAGTCAGAATAAAGAATGTTGTGGTCCGGTGAAGAAGAACAGAGCATGTGGCAAGGTCCGACAGATTGGTCCGGACCTCTCAGTGGAAGTGTCTTGGTACAGTGCGGATTTGGGAAAGTCAAAAGGACTACCCTGAGTGGTATATTCCAAGGATTTAGCCTCCGGTGATGAACAAATAAAAAGATATGAATGGTTGAGTACCGGATTCCTGAGAGACAGTGAAAACAGAGGAAGAACAGACTGGCAGAGTATCAGACTGCTTTCCGGATGGGTTACTGATGATGACAGAAGTTGTGAAGGCATGAATCATGTTTGGCCGACATGATTAATGATATCTACAAGTATATGCTTGATCCGCATTGCTTGGTGAGGAAGGATTCAGCCGACAGAATGAAAGTTTATAAGAAACTAGACTGTTCCGGATGCCGACTAGAAAGGTGATGAAATTACTTGTGCGGATATATATAGAGGATGGATTTAGTTGTGAAGTGTGTTGTGATGTGGAGAGATATGCGAAGAAGTCCAAAGGAAGAGCAGAGGTAGCAAAAAGGATCCGGTATGTGAAAGATAGCAGAATAAAGAACAGAGGAAAAATGAAGTGCAGCAGATCAGTGTACTGAGCCTAACCGGAACTGAACTCCAGCATATGCAGATGCTTCCAATCAGTTCAAGACTGTGATTCTCATCACTTTGTAGACAGTGTGTCTTTTTGTAGGCAGTGGGCCTCTTGTGAGCAGTGTGCTCGGGCAGTGAGCCCTAATTGGCAAGTGCCATTTTTGTAATTTCCTATTCTTCTAACAGAGAATAATTCTTGGGTTAATCACCCCGTGGTTTTCTCCCTTAACAGGGTTTCCACGTCAAAAATACTGTGTCATGTGTTTCTTATTTCATGGTTAATGTTTTGTGTTTGATTTTATGCTGCTTCAATTAAAAGGAAAGTTCAATAAGGGAAATAATTAGGATAACTGATTCACCCCCCCTCTCAGTTATCAACAATTGGTATCAGAGCTAAGTTCCTCCTAATAGAGCCTAACAGCTTGAGGAAGATCTGGGATTTCAAATGGATGCATATGGTTTAAGGGAGCAACTCAAGACTGCCCTTGAGGATCTTGAACAGTCAAATTCTGAAGTCAGTGAATTAAAGGAAAGACTCAAACAGGCTGATGAATTCATGAGAGAATTAAAAGACAAATTAAGTCTCTCTATGAAAAAGAGAAAGGAGCTGCTTCAACAGTTGGCAAGACAAAGTGAAGAAAGCAATACAAATGAAGAATTGACTGAGCAAACCAAGTTATGTGAAAAGTTATCAAAAGAAGTCATTATGTTAAGACATGAAATGGAATCAGGAACTATAAAGTTTACTCAAGAGATTGAAGAAAAAAGAAAGGCTGAAGACAATCTAAAACAATCTCTTAAAGAAAAATCAGAAGAATGCCACCAAATGGACAGGATTATCAGACACCTTGAATCTGATCTTGAAGATGCCAAAGATAATGAAGGAAAACTTGAGGATCAAATTGCCTCTCTCAAAAGAGACCTTCAAACAGCAAATGAATATAAAGAGAAATTCAAGATAAGTTCTGCTCAACTTGAAGTTCTTCTTGGAAGTCAAAAGAGGACAGATGACAAGTATGGCTTGGGATATGAGAAAGGAGAAAGCTCCGGATCCGGTCAGAAGAATCTTGGATCAGAAAATCCAAGGAGCAGGCCTAGAAGACCTCCGGTAAGACAGCCAAATGCTCAAAGATATCCATCCTTCAATGGATACTACCACAACTGCAACCACTTTGGTCACAAAGCTAATCAGTGCAGAATGAGAATGAATCAGAATAATTCATCCTTCTCCGGACAGTGCTTCAACTGCAAAAGGTATGGACACAAATCCCATGAATGCAGAATTATGCAAGTAAACAAATCATTCAAAGGTAGATGCTTCACATGCAATAGAATAGGTCATATGGCAAATCAATGCAGATCAAGAGGATATCAGTCAAATATGCAAAGAAATGTTATTTGCCAAATCTGCAATAGGTCCGGTCATAATGCTAAAGTCTGCAGAAACAAGAATCAGGACAAAAGAGGTCCGGTGTATAATCAGAATCAAGACAAGGGTAAACAAAAGATGAATGCGGATGAGGTTAGGAATCAGATGAGCAAGATTTGGGTGAAGAAAAGTTCAGAGAATGTAGAGGTTGGATCCGCACCAGACTCTGGTGCTGATATTTCTTCCGGAAATTAAAAGTGAGCTCAGGCTCAGGGGGAGACTCAAAGAAAATCTTGTTCCCCCAGCCAAACAAGTGGTGCCGGATGTGGCACAAGATGCGGATCAAAGGGTTTGTAGATATGAATCTTGAGATACTTCAGTCAAGTTTTCAGAGGTCCGCATGAAGTTATGAAGAAGCTGTGATCGATCAAATAAGACCTGTTCAGGGAGATGCTCCGGTATGATAAAGGATTACAAAAAGGTCCGGAAAGATCCGGAAATGCACTATCTTGTTCTGCGGATTGGACAGAGTGTTTGAGATGATCTTGCAATATGCTACCTCGATTTATTCATGATTGAAAGATCCGGATGATATCCACAGATCAGGACTAATCCGGGATACTCCAAGCTATCCAGACAAGGCAAACCGGAATGATGTAGGTGAAGCATTTATTGCAGACAGGTATTAGGGTTCGCGGAGCAATTTAAGGGATTTCTCAAAGGTCATTTGCTCATTCTGCACTCGAGAAGAAGCGAAAAGTGGAGCTCTGCAACAAGGTTCTTCAAGCACACCAAGGATCTCCTGCCGAAGCTATTGGATAAAGAAATCAATCCAACCACTCCGTGCAAACCGAAGGCGCATAAGGTATTCTCCGTTTTTCATTACCTCACTGCAAATCTTTGAAGAATGGCTACTCCAAACATAGTTAAGATCTCCGATAGACCTCGCCCCTCATTCAAGAAACATCCCTACAAATCATTGGAGGTAGACCCACTAGGAGCCTTCTCTAGTGTTCCTCACGGAGTTTTACACACCGAAGACATTAGGGTTTACATACATGCAAACATTGAGGAATTTGGGGAATTCAAATTAAGAGACCTCTATCACAAGCAGCTGATTGACAATGCTTTTGAGCTTAAACCAGAGTATAAGGATATTCAGAAGAAACAATTTGAGCAATTTATTCATTTCCCCTGTTTTGAAGAGGATGAATGGGTCCGGTATGTACTGAGCAGGATGCATGACAACTTTCTATGGCTAGATAGACCCTGCAAGATCACAAAAGAGGCAATTAGAGCAGTAACTGGCCTATACTCCTCCGGAGGAGTACCTATCCTCAAATCTGTCAAGAACAACATTGTAACAGAGGCCACCGGATCAAAATTTGACAAGAGGGCAATGACCATTGAAGATATTTCGGATCCGGATATCAAATATGCATCAATGATAATAGGATACAAGATCTATCACTCCAGCAGGGAGAATTCTGTATCTGGAACTGCAGTATACACTGCTTTTGAAATGCTAAGGAAAAATACAGAATATGACCTCTGCGAACTACTGCTAAGCCAATTAATGGAAAATATACAGAAAATCAAGAAGGATAAGAAGAATTCCTTCAAGTATGGTACTCTTATTGTATGTCTATTCTTCTACTTCATGAATGAGCTACCCGGAACAAGTGGATGGGTATGGCAGAATGACAAACCTGTTGCAGTCCAGATAAGAGACTACTTGCATGGACTTGGGGATGCAAAAGCGAGAAATTCAGCTCTATGGGGATACTTCAAAAACTTTCAGAGCATGATGCAAGCAAGAGAGAGAATTCCTCAGTCTCTCATTGAGAAATACAAGGACTCAGTGTGCTTTATGGTTGACACTGATCAGTGCCTAATGGAGGCAGTGGAGCCAAGGACTGTCTGGATCATGCCCATGGGGTATGAAGTTGATGAACAGATAGTGGAGCTGCATGTTCAACACATGCTAAGTCAGCCCAAAGATCCTAAGGCAGAAAGGTTTGGAACCTTTGAGGAGCTGAGTGTAAAAATACATGTAGAACTCAGGGAACCTG
This sequence comes from Cunninghamia lanceolata, assembly GCA_027924645.1. NCBI lineage: Eukaryota > Viridiplantae > Streptophyta > Pinopsida > Cupressales > Cupressaceae > Cunninghamia > Cunninghamia lanceolata. The sequence goes on along the minus strand of BSBN01000736.1, from coordinate 1,075,797 downwards.
AGATTAAAAGAAAGGTAAGAAAAGAAGTAGAGCACATTGCTCAAGGCCTAGGTATCTCAAAGGAGGCTCTTGATGCCAGCCGGGAAAAGAGGAGGAAGGCCGAGGAAGAAGAGAAAAGCAAAGAAAGTGCTCCGGTTGGAGCTCCCACCCGGACCAGATCAACAAAGAGATCTGCACCTCCCTCAACCAAAAGTTCAAAACCGGAAGTCCAGGCATCCGGTAAGAGATCCAAGACAAAAGCCACAAGGGCTTATGGAAGCCAAAAGGATGAAGAGGAAACAGAATCAGATGAGGGAGTAAGAGAAGTAAAGAAACAGAAGAAGAAAGGATCCGGTAAGCCCTCCACAGGCCAAGACAAGGATGAAATGGCAGAGGTAACTGTTGAAAAGCCCACTCTGTCACTAGAGAGCATAATCAAGTCGGTCACGGTGGATGGAAACCTTCAACCAATGACTGAATCCTATGATGACTTCAGTGAGGCAGACCAAAAGACTCTGCAGGAAGCCACAGTTAAATATCTGAACATATACAATAAGGCTTTCATTGAGATCATATCTCTCATTCCTAAAAGCCTAGAGAAGGAAATGGAAGTAAGAAAGAATAATGCTCATGCCAAAGATCTTGAGATCCGGGAGCAGATAGCTATTCAGCTATATCCTCAAATTGATCCCAAGACAATGAACATTATCTTCAAGGACTGCAAAGATGAGTTCAGAAGCAAAGCCAGGATGAATCAACTCATGCTTGGTGAGACTGACAAAGTGGCCCAAGAAACAGAAGAGATCCTCCGGAAGGCCTTCAAAAGGTTCAATCTTCCTGTTGTAGAGGACTTAGGTGCAGAAACAGCTGCTGATTTGGAATCTTCTGTTCCAGAAGAAGTGAGCCCTGAACAGACAAGTGAGGACTTGGGACCCTCTGCTCCAGAAGAAGTGGCACATGAACAAGTTAGCATCTCTCCTCCGGTTTCCCCTACAGTCTCCGGATCCAAAGAACAAGAAGAGCAATTACAGGAGAAGGAAGCAGTGGTGAAAGACAAAGAGGTTGACAGTTCTAAGACTGCAGAAGAAAAGAAACATCTGTCTCCGGCAAGAGACACTGCACAAACTGTTCAACAATTTTTGAGTAAAGAAACTTTAGAGATTGATGAACCGGAGCTTCTAAAAGGCCCATTTGATTTTGACTCTCTCTCTCCGGTACAAACAATGAAGATAGCTTCATTTGCAAATGCCAAGGCAAATGAAAAGCTCCTGAAGTCTCATATGGAAGACTGTGAGTTGATAGAGGCTGCCTCCGGAGTACTTGTGAAGATCATGCCATCAATCCAAATAGATCCGACAGCCTCCACTTCCGGTAATCTAAAAACCTTAGTCAGCAGTGTTGATACACATTTTGATTCTCTAGAAAAATCAGCTGAAGAAAAGGTCCGGAAGGAATTTTTGGATAAGAGATTTTCAGAGATATTAGAATTAATTTCTAAAGATAGGAAGATTGTAAGCATTGGAATAAAGAGCTTAGAGAATGCTCTTAAGGATGGCGGTGATATCTATAAATTTTGTATATCCTGGTCAAAGGCAACAGCAGCATTTGACAAGAAAATAAAAGAGGAACAGGATAAGCTACAAAGCTTATCTCAAAGTTTTGATCCTCTCTCTTCCTCTATAATAAATCAAGAATGTCAGACTATTGCAGTCTTGAACGAAATAAAGAATCTTGAGAAGGAAAGGAAGAACATCACCAACCGGATGGGAGAACTTAGAAGGATTATAATCCCTAAGTTGGAAACCATGCATGAGGCCATCAGTGATGCTAGGACCACCGCCCAAACAAAAGATCCGACAGATCTCAAGCGGGCAGAAGCGTTTGCATTTTTGTTAAGTGGTCACATTTCAATTTTGGACAGAATGAAGCAAAGTTGGGCTACCGAAATGATTCAATTACAGACATCCTTTGCAGACATTCTTCAATATATGTGAGTATGTAAATATGCGGCTAAGTATAAGAAATTTTTGAAAATTTTGATATGCGGACCCTACCCTTTGCCATTGATGTCAAAGGGGGAGTGAGGAGCAGTGAAAAATGAGGGATCCAACTAAGGGGGAGTTCCGGAAATTGTATATAAAGACAGAGCATCAGCAAAGGGGGAGCATAGTGAAAACACTTAGTCATTTTTCACTAAGTGTTGCCATCAATGCCAAAGGGGGAGATTGTTGGCAAGAGACACTATATGGATTCATGGTTGTTGTCATTGATGGCAACAAAGGTCATCCCACATATCCGCAAGTCATGATGTGTCTCTACCGGAAGTCAGAATAAAGAATGTTGTGGTCCGGTGAAGAAGAACAGAGCATGTGGCAAGGTCCGACAGATTGGTCCGGACCTCTCAGTGGAAGTGTCTTGGTACAGTGCGGATTTGGGAAAGTCAAAAGGACTACCCTGAGTGGTATATTCCAAGGATTTAGCCTCCGGTGATGAACAAATAAAAAGATATGAATGGTTGAGTACCGGATTCCTGAGAGACAGTGAAAACAGAGGAAGAACAGACTGGCAGAGTATCAGACTGCTTTCCGGATGGGTTACTGATGATGACAGAAGTTGTGAAGGTATGAATCATGTTTGGCCGACATGATTAATGATATCTACAAGTATATGCTTGATCCGCATTGCTTGGTGAGGAAGGATTCAGCCGACAGAATGAAAGTTTATAAGAAACTAGACTGTTCCGGATGCCGACTAGAAAGGTGATGAAATTACTTGTGCGGATATATATAGAGGATGGATTTAGTTGTGAAGTGTGTTGTGATGTGGAGAGATATGCGAAGAAGTCCAAAGGAAGAGCAGAGGTAGCAAAAAGGATCCGGTATGTGAAAGATAGCAGAATAAAGAACAGAGGAAAAATGAAGTGCAGCAGATCAGTGTACTGAGCCTAACCGGAACTGAACTCCAGCATATGCAGATGCTTCCAATCAGTTCAAGACTGTGATTCTCATCACTTTGTAGACAGTGTGTCTTTTTGTAGGCAGTGGGCCTCTTGTGAGCAGTGTGCTCGGGCAGTGAGCCCTAATTGGCAAGTGCCATTTTTGTAATTTCCTATTCTTCTAACAGAGAATAATTCTTGGGTTAATCACCCCGTGGTTTTCTCCCTTAACAGGGTTTCCACGTCAAAAATACTGTGTCATGTGTTTCTTATTTCATGGTTAATGTTTTGTGTTTGATTTTATGCTGCTTCAATTAAAAGGAAAGTTCAATAAGGGAAATAATTAGGATAACTGATTCACCCCCCCCCTCTCAGTTATCAACAGATTCACCCTCCCTCTCAATTGTCTTATGCATTCTAACATATGGTACAAAGGTCATGATGCCACTTGAGCTTGAGATTCCATCACTATGTGCATCCCTTTGTTTAATATAATTGGTGATTATACATACTAGAAGCATTATTTACAAGAGCTTGAGATCCTTGATGAGCAAAGAGTCAATACTTTAGAAAATCTATGAATATATCAAAGGTAACCAAAGAAAAAACATAACAAGGGAATCATCTCAAGAAACTTCTGACTAGGTGATTTGTTACTTCATGCAAACCTTAACAACCGAAACGAAAAGAAGCAACTTCATCCAAAAAATTCTAACCTAATTGGATAGGACCATTCATTATTACTTTGTGATTTGATATTAGTGGCTTTGGTCTTTCTACTTCTGGTGGAAATTTGATGAACTTAGTTAACATCGTGAAAATCTACAAAGATACTACTCTTGACTACTATAATTGATGGGTAATTATTCATTGATTATCATCTCTCTTATGCCCATATTCATTCTATGAGCTTTATTAATCCATATTGCCATATTGGGGGAAACTTTCTTTTACATCTACTTACATGATCACATCTTCTCTATACATGATTGTAGCATGCTTATTCTTTTGACCCATTACCTATTTCCACTTATTACATGAGTCTATTTAGCCATTGAGGACCCTCCTTACCTTATCATTTGGGTGGCTACACATCATGTATGAGCAAGTGCTTATGTCCATATCACTCATTAATCTTCATTGCATTATGTTGCCCATATGAGGGCAACCACTTTTATGTATGCTTTTATGACCACATCTTACATAATTAAGCTCACATGCCTTACCATGTACTAATCTAGCTATGATTATCGCATTGAGGGGAAACATGCACTCTTGATCTTGTTTTGTGCTCACATGCTTATCATGTACTGAGAGTCGCACTAGGGAGATTATTTGCCTTCCCCACATTATTGATTGCATGGCAATGCCCGATATACCTTACATATAGAGCTTTGCTACCACTAGGGATCCCATACCTTTCCTTGACAGTTGTGTGCTCATGCAATTGGAGCCACGTTGGGGACATATATCTTTTCTAGTGTTCTATGTACTTACATGGATGTACCTAGCCATTAGGGCCACATCACCATTTTTATTTTTGTTATACTGTAAGGGGCAAAATTGTGTACCTTCATGACTATTCCCAACCCATGTGCTTACCATGCCTATCATTCAAGATGCCTTATTTGGTTATAACACAATACGTTTATGGTATTTTTCGCTTTACATGATACACATGTACTTATATGCTTAGATTACTCTTACATTTCATGTATATTGGTTTTCCCTCTCCATTTTTTTTCAAATTTGATAGATACAACAAATCAAAGGGCACATATCCTATCACTAACACTCCTTTGTTGAGATTGCAAATAATTATAAGTATTGATACAAAGACTCGTCACTCTATCAATTGGATTTATATCACATGACATGGTATCACTTGATATACTGGATAACATCCTATGGCCATTATACTGGGTAAAGCATTACCACAACACTTTGTGTATAGGCAAATATTTTTAACCCTGCTCTCCCTCTCTCATTTTCATAGGTCTACAATAAATTCAATTTGCAATTGTGCTTACCTTTACTTGCATGATAGAAGCTACTCATTGCACATTTTTTTCTCTATTTTGTAGGTTCCCACAAAGCACACTTACCAAGGATGGAAGAACACATGAAGATATCCAATTGGGTCAATTATTTTACTTGGACCCCAATATCCTTTTATGTTTGAATATTTATTTCACATGCATGTTTGTGGGTGTTCAAATGCTTTGAGATACATGATCATTTTAGGATTTACATGCACCTCAAAGTGGGGGCAAAAAATGATGGTGAAATTTGCATACTCATTGCTAATTCCCATTTAGTTTTAAGCCTATTTTGATGGAAATTCTTAATACAATTACATATCAACAAATGACACATTCTTGTACAAAGTTGACCTCATTCTTCAATCCTTCACTCATTCCCATAATTTATACATCCTCCCACATATTCAATCCTATCTTATAAGCACCCACACATATTCCTATACATCTACCATTTATTACACTTATTATTGCCTCCATGTCTAGACATTCATTCCCCACATAGATATTAGCACTTTCTTGCCTTGAGCCAATCTTACAATGTGCGGGAGTGATCTCTCACCATGTGAAATTGATCCAAAATTCAAAAAAATTAAATTTTAAAATTTTGCTAACTCTTGCCTATTCCACTAGCCATTATGAGCCAACTTGGCACACATTGCATGATTTTATTGTTGTGTCTTGGGTATTTAAAGGCATTCAATGTGCATTCATTCATAGTCAAGAACCATTGAAAATCCTACAAAATACAGATAACATCATTCTAGGAATATTTCAATCTAGAGCACTAAAGGAACATACTAATTTTGTATTGTATCATCTAGGGCGCTTGCATGCTTGAAGAGTGTTGTCTTGAATCTTCTACATGACCGTGAAGCCAATCCAATCAAGGGAGTTGACCTAGGAGAACGTGGCCCTTGCTATCAAGGGATTTCCTCAAGGTATTTCTAAATATCGCCGGTCCTTATGCCAAAGTAGACATCAAAGACATAGGAAAAACAAGTCATGTTGTAGTTTATAGTGTGCATAAACACTTTCATGAGTTATAAATTGCTTTTGCGTGACAAATGATTTCTACAAAGTACAGGATTAATCCCACACAATAGTTTATTTGACCGAGTCTACCTAGTTCTAATATCAAAGCGAATAGAATTATTCACTACATCAAATTTTATAAATTAAATACACTATCCCATCTCATTTAATTCTTAAATCAAACTTTGATATCATATCCATTTACGTAGTGCTAACTATTTAGATTAATTATATTTATTGAAACCATTTAGTTAATTAAAATGGGCAAATTTTTGTTGGAGGGTTTTATATCAAGCCCACAAAATTGTTTAGTTGCATGATATAGGGGCATGAGCGCCTTAGGCTAAAAGCTCTTCGGCTAAGAGCCAAGGACTTAAGGGTATCCATTCTACCAAAGTTGTCCAGGACATGATCTCAACCTCATCCCTTATGGTGTCAGGGCCTTGCACTTACCAAGACTTGTTCTCTACTAGATTCATTTAGAACCATTTAACTTCACAAGTAAACCAAAGACCCATTGACAAATGAACAAGTTTTAAAAGAAAATATTTTCTTTTACAATTTTTAAGAACTTAAATAACTGATGCGTTGGAGTCAATGCACTACTCTAAATTCGAATACAGCGATGCGTTGGAGTCAATGCCCTACTCCAAATTCCAATACAGCGATTGTTTACCGGGAGCGATTTTGACCTGGGGAGGTCTTTGAATTTTGTCCTTCTGCAAACTTTCCTTCTGTTAAAAGAAGAAGTATATATAGATATAGAGACTTGTCTTGAACAGGTTGAAGTTCAATCGGCTGAAAATCAACTGAGAAATGGGTCGGAGAAAGAGCAGGAACACCCATAATTTCTACTTGTTGAGCGTAATGGGAATTTCAAGAGAGTCTGCAGCAATTTTTGTGCAGAATTTATCTGTGTTGACGACAATTGCAGTGCTGTTGGTATCCCCTGTTTCTGCTGCAATTCTTGTCTGCCGCGCCTTCTTTCTCCACACTCAAATTGCTAACAAATTGGCACTACAAATCCGAGACTCTGCTCAAGCTGCCGGATTCCCCAATTGGCGCTACACCCACCTGATATATCACAAGCTTTCTGAGACAATGATTTCTTTCTTGTTCTGTTTTCCTGTTGTGATCACGTTTTCACTGCTTGCAAGAGCAGCAGTAGCCCAGACAGTGGCTTTTATCTATGCAGGGGATAATAGGCCTTCATGGAACAAGCTGATTCAAGCACTACCCAGGCTGTGGAAAGGCCTTGTGGTAACTTATATATGGGCGGGTGTTATGGTAATTGGAGCAAATGCTGTGATTTTGGTGTTAGTGTCTGCATTTCTGAAAGTGGTATGCATTTTGGGACTTGGTTTTAAATGGGAAATTGGCGCTGCTTTGGGAGGAGGGATTGTTTATTCCATTGTTTTTGCGCATGCCATACTTGTCTGCAATTTGGCCACAATTGTGTGTGTAATGGAAAAGTGCAATTATGGGATGCAAGCTGTGTCGAAGGCCCTGTTTTTAATAAGAGGGAAGACCCGGATTGCTCTGGTTATGGCGGTTGTTATAAACTTGAGCTGGGCGTTTTTGGAGAGGCTGTTTGTGTGTGGAGTGATGAGAGGCGCGGGTGGAAACATGATATGGGAAGCCCTTCTGCTGGTATTGATGTATTCCATGGTGGCTGTAATCGACACTGTGATGACCACTGTGTTTTATTTCACCTGCAAGTCGTCTCGTCTGGAGGATGTTTGCTTAACTGCTCCCTGCTCTCCAAATCCATATGGAAAAATAAATTATATTGCTGCTCTGCCTAATTTTTATTATTCCCTTAGTGAGCAGCATCACATGAAATATGAATGGTCTAGATTAAAAGGATTACTTTAGATTCTTAGAATAAATCTGAACCATTGATTTGTTGAAAGAAGTAATAAATGATAAAAGACAAATTAAAACTACTGTCATAAGATATTAGAAAAAAGTGTTTGCATGCCTGCTAAGTTCAATCGACTTAGAGTATATCAATGTAGTGAGAGGCCTTGAGTTTCTTTTGAAATGGTAAGCAACGTTTCCCTTTGCAGATGCAGAGAGGATTCATGTCCGAGTAGAGCTGAATTAGAATGAATTGATGGTAAGGTCACAACAATGATATAGATCAAGGCACAACATAGATAAAAGTAGCATTTTTGTTCATAGATTTACAAAGCCTTCTCTTTCATTGGTGTTTACCTTTCACAAAAGCTATTGTAGAAGTGCCTTAATAGATATGTAAATGAGAAATTCAACATCATTAGAAAGCAACACTTAGAGTTGATTTCTTAACCAAGGACATGCAGTTTGAGGACAAGCTTTTCACACTAGAGGTTAGTATTGATTGTCCCTAGAAATTTTGATTTAGTTTTTCTTTGGTAATGTTCTTAATACATGATATTCATAATGTGAAACTCGTGAGGTGGTTTGCATTTTTTCTTGAATTTTTTGCAAACATATTATTTCAATGGCCTTTCATTGGTTCTCACCATTAATACTAGTAGTTGCATAATAACAATACCATCATTTGTGATTATTTGAAAACATTGCTATAATTATTCTTTAGTGATGTACCATTCAATAATAATAAGTGAAACAAATCTCAACTTACAATTTCTACATATTCAGTGTGGTCCCGCAAGAATCCATCTCAACATATATATTGAAAATTCTACCATTGAAGGATGCCCTAATTCCAAGTAGTAGTCTCGAGACAAACTATTCGAATCTTTATTTCTACCCATCCCTTTGAATCTTTTTTTGAAATCTTTTATGGTTTGTCCTTTCACTTGTATCATATCCCTCATTTTGATTACACGTTCTAAGGGTTCTTCTTGGGATTGGTCTTTTGCTCTTTTCATTGAATCCATATAGAGTCCATGAAATTGGATAGTCTTTCACTACAATTTTTAACTTTTCTCTTGCCATATCCACTAGATTGTGTCCCACTAGACTTTGTTTGTGATGTTTTTGCAAATTTACAATAAAACAAGTTAATGTTGAGTGGTACTCTCAAGCTTTAAAATATCCTTTCTCCAAAAGATCCTCAAACCTCAATACTGTCACAAACTTAGCCTGAGACATACAACAATGTAAACTTGACTAGTTTTTGCTCAATTGGTCTTGAACTTGGGTCATCATCATCTAATTTCCTTGCCTCAGCACTATACCATGGCCCATTGGACTTGGCTTGGGAATTTGTAGATTCTATAGTGTAACAACTATTGTTTTTGTATCTTGATATTGAGTTTGTTTTGTTATCCTTGTTGGACATAATTACAAAATTCTATGTTTATGTTGATTGAGCTCCAAGTGCCCATGATAAACTTTTAGTGAAATCAATAAACAATAACCATAATAATTTGAACCAAGTGCCTTGCTACTTGATGGATCAATTTTCTAAACATTCACACAATGTAGTGGGTTGCTTTGTTTTGATCATACAATTGTGAACAATGGGTTTTCATTTGATGAATAAATTGGTAATCACTTAAGCATAATAGTTAAATGGTCGCAACCAATGTCATATATGACATTCTTTGGTTTTTTGATTGTTTTACATAAATGTAAATGATTTAGGGCATGGAAACTTTTAAAGGTTTGGGATTTATTATAAATTAGTTAGAAAACCAATAAAAGATTTTCGACAATGAATTTACCAGTTTTTGGGATTTTGTTAACAAGGTATAAGACAATGGGATTTTTTTTAATGAAGTAGAAGACAATAGGTAGTTTTGTTTGAGCAATTTTTTGGGAACATTTAAATCCTAGAATCTAGTGCTAGTAGTTTGAACAAGGGAGCAATCCTTAATATACTCAGTGGTTGCTGCTAATAAATCCATGATCCTAGTCCCATGTAAAGAATCTTTTCTCGTCTTCTGCTGTACTATTATGGAGCTCAAAAATAGACTTTGAAAATAAACCTCTAGGATATTTGCACAGGTCAATTCTACGCTTGGGGATCAACGACATACTTGGATGTTTGAGGTTGGTTACTCACTGCCTCTTACAAGTACTTTTGCATAGTTTCAAAAATGTTTTTTTATTAACATCTTTTACCATCTCTTGTATCAATTTATATGTTTATAACTAATATGAATGACAATAGTTGCTTACCACTTTCTCCATGTAGCTATTTGTAAATTAGGTTTTGAAAACTTGTGTGAATATTTATGTTTGCTAAAACACTTGTAACTAAATAATTATTTACACAATATGTCAGCACTTCCATCAACTAAATAGGTCATTGAAATTTCTAGAAAAAATAATGATGTGAATATGGGAAGTGTGCTTCCAATAGTAGATGGCTCACTCAATGAATTTGACTTGTGTTCAACTAGTGCACACCTCTTTTGAAGTGATGTTCAACGCATTGCATCGAATATTTCAATCAATTGTTCTGAGATTTTGCAACATATGAAGGAGACAAATATAGCTGGTTTGAATGTACAAGACCTATATATTTAATCATTCCAACACACTTTGAATGAACTCCATTATACATGTGAGAAAGTAGATGGATTTTCCAACTTCATGATACAATTGTTCAACAATCATAAATTTGAAATAGGTTGTGGTCCTTGTATTAAACATGCACTTGAAAACTATGTAGATAATATGAAATGCACTATTAATGTTAATAATCTCTAGTGTATTGTTTACATAATGCACATTTGGCTACGTTAATGTTGATGCATTTGCTATACACACACAACAAGAGATAAAATTCACTATGAACTTAATCTATCTTGAAAGATATGGAGAATTTTATAACTAATAATTCACAATCCCAAGTCTCCGTTAGTCAGGTCATGACTATGCCAGATCACTCATGGTTCAATGCGAAGTTGTTTGTTCAAGGGGCCTGGATTTATTACTCGCTTTGCTCAATGGTTCCAAATGATCAAATTTCACATACTTTGCAAATTACAACTTACTGGCACAAACTTTAGACATTTCATGCAAATCTTCTTAAAGCTTTAAAGTTTGCATTCTCACTTACTTATATTTATGAAAATCACCTAAATCTTTAATCATTTGCATAATCCTTTCATAAATTTTAGATAATTTCCTTTGGATTACTGCATGTTAGCTATTTATTTAAACTAATGGTAAAAGAAAGATAAAAGATAGGGTTAGAAACATGATCAATACAAAATATGATGCTCTACAACATATGCTAATCTAGATCATTTCACAAATTCACATACATAATTGCAATCTTTAAAGGAAATATATCAGAAACACCTGAATCAAACAACACTCTAGAATAGACGCATAAATTTGATGTTTGCATTTACTAACATTTCAAATTTACAATATTTCATGACTTCAAACCTTTTGAAAGTATCAAAAGTATTGTCAAAACTTACAGACGTTTTAACAGATGTAGAAAGGAAACAGGATGTTCCACATTATCCTTTCTACAGACGGGTAAGTACAAGAAGATGGGAGGCCAAAAAGGGGTCTTAAGTAGCCACTTTTTTTCTAAAATCAGGAAATGCTGGCCTTGGATGAGAAATTGAGCATAGTTACACTCAAAATTTTAAGATGCAATAAAACCAATTTTTGTAGTGCTCCGAGTCTACTTTCTAAACTATTTTTTTAAAAAAATGGTATAGATTAAGGGGTTCAAAAGAAGGAGCCACAGAAATTGGTGTTGTTTCTGTCAAAAAAACATAACATAGCATGTTTTGTGGCTCCCTCAAAAGGTTAACTTTTTTTTGGGTATTTTTAAAATCGCTTTGGTGAGAAATTAGCTAACAGCATGTAGTTTATGCCCCATTTTTTTGATAATTTTTTAATGAATATTTGATTTTTTACTAATTTTCAAAGTGGACACATCGTGAAAAATAGAATTTTGGCCGTGCTACCCCTATAAATTTTGAAAACTAATTGAAAATCATTTTTTTAAAAATATGTGTAGAATAAAGTCTAGTTTCTAAAAATGTATTTTTTTTTAAATTTTAATGAACGGTTAATTTACAATGAAAAAAAGACCAAACATTGGTTTTTGCCCAAAAACGTACACAAACAAAAGAAATTAAAGATGAAAGGCTTAACATTGTCAAAATGTGAAAAAAATTACATCGTTAAATAGCTAAGAGAAAGCCTAACATTACCTAGGTGTTCGATTTGTTAGACCTTGAAACACGTGCAAATTTGAGGGTTAGCACGAACAAAATAATGTGAAATCTTGTAGAATATGCAAAAACATGTCTTTGGACATTGGGAAAGCACTCCAAGCCTTTGGGTTGGAAATCCAAAGCAAATACCAAGCCTAAGGCATGGGATTCCCAAAGCAAAATATAACACGAGTACATTATAACGCACTCGCTTTATGTTTTGTTTTGCATTTTTGCCCTTTTCACAAAAGTTTGCCCAATGTTTGTCATGTTTGACATAACGCAAGCGTGTTATAATGTGCTTGCATTATGTCTCCCTTGGAATGTTTATGTTCAAGGTTATTAAGCATGTATGTATGTATACTTGTATGTATGCCTATATGTTTGTATGTATACTTATATGTAGGTATGTATGTATGTATGTATGCTTGCATGTATGTATATGTGTATGCTTGTATGTATATATGTATGCTTGTATGTATGTATGCATGTTTGTATGTATGTATATTATGTATGCATGTTTATATGTATGTATGTATGTATGTTGAAGGTTTAGGGTTGAGGGATTAGAGTTTAGGGTTGAGGGATTAGGGTTTAAGGTATAGTGTTGAGGGTTGAAGGTTTAGGAATGGGGATAGTGTTTAGGGTTTAGGGTTGAGGGATTAAGGTTTAAGGTTGAGGGTTGAGGGTTTAGGGATAGGGTTTAGATTTTAGGGATAAGGGATTAGGGTTTAGGACCTTAAGGGATTAGGGTTTAGGGTTGAGACTTTAGGGATAGCGTTTAGGGTTGAGTGATTAGGGTTGAGGGTTTAGGGATAGGGTTTAGAGTTTAGGGATAAGGGATTAGGGTTTAGAACCTTGAGGGATTAGGGTTTAGGGTTGAGGCTTTAGGGATAACGTTTAGGGTTGAGGGATTAGGGTTAAGGTAGAGTGTTGAGGGTAGAGGGATTAGGGATAGGGTTTAGGGTTGAGGGATTAGGGTTTAGGGTTGAGGGTTTAGGGATAAGGGATTAGGGTTTAAAGTATAGTGTCGAGGGTTGAGTGTTTAGGAATAGGGATAGCGTTTAGGGTTTAGGATTGATGGATTAGGGTTTAGGGTTTAGGGATAAGGGATTAGGGTTGAGGGATTAAGATTTAGGGTTGAGGGATTAAGTTTTAAGGTTGAGGGTTTAGGGATATGGTTTAGAGTTTAGGGATAAGCGATTAGGGTTTAGGACCTTGAGGGATTAGGGTTTAGGGTTAAGGATTTATAGATAGCATTTAGGGTTGAGGGATTAGGGTTGAGGGTTTAGGGATAGGGTTTAGAGTTTAGGGATAAGGGATGAGGATTTAGGACCTTGACGGATAGAGTTTAGGGTTTAGGGTTTAGGGTTGAGGGTTTAGGGTTGAGGCTTTACGGATAGCGTTTAGGGTTGAGGGATTAGGGTTAAGGGTTAAGGGATTAGGGTTAAGGTAGAGTGTTGAGGGTAGAGGGATTAGGGATAGGGTTTAGGGTTGAGGGATTAGGGTTTCGGGTTGAGGGTTTAGGGATAAGGAATTAGGGTTTAAGGTATAGTGTCGAGGGTTGAGGGTTTAGGAATAGGGATAGCGTTTAGGGTTTAGGGTTGAGGGATTAGGGTTTAGGGATAAGGGATTAGGGTTGAGGGTTGAGAGATTAAGGTTTAGGGTTGAGGGATTAAGGTTTAGGGTTGAGGGTTTAGGGATAGAGTTTAGAGTTTAGGGATAAGGGATTAGGGTTTAGGACCTTGAGGGATTAGGGTTTAGGGTTGAGGCTTTTATGGATAGCATTTAGGGTTGAGGGATTAGGGTTGAGGATTTAGGGATAGGGTTTAGAGTTTAGGGATAATGGATTAGGGTTTAGGACCTTGAGGGATTAGGGTTGAGGGTTTAGGGATAGGGTTTAGAGTTTAGGGATAAGGGATTAGGGTTTAGGACCTTGAGGGATTAAGGTTTAGGGTTGAGGCTTTAGGGATAGCGTTTAGGGTTGAGGGATTAGGGTTGAAGTTTTAGGGATAGGGTTTAGAGTTTAGGGATAAGGGATTAGGGTTTAGAACCTTGAGGGATTAGGGTTAAGGTAGAGTGTTGAGGGTAGAGGGATTAGGGATAGGGTTTAGGGTTAAGGGATTAGGGTTTAGGGTTGAGGATTTAGGGATAAGGGATTAGGGTTTAAGGTATAGTGTTGAGGGTTGAGGGTTTAGGAATAGGGATAGTGTTTAGGGTTTAGGGTTGAGGGATTAGGGTTTATGGTTTAGGGACAAGGGATTAGGGTCGAGGGATTAAGATTTAGGATTGAGGGATTAAGTTTTAAGGTTGAGGGTTGAGGGTTGAGGGTTTAGGGATATGGTTTACAGTTTAGGGATAAGCGATTAGGGTTTAGGATCTTGAGGGATTAGGGTTTAGGGTTGAGGCTTTACAGATAGCATTTAGGGTTGAGGGATTAGTGTTGAGGGTTTAGGGATAGGGTTTAGAGTTTAGGGATAAGGGATTAGGGTTTAGGACCTTGAGGGATTAGGGTTTAGGATTGAGGCTTTAGGGATAGCATTTAGGGTTGAGGGATTAGGGTTGAGGGTTTAGGGATAGGGTTTAGAGTTTAGGCATAAGGGATTAGGGTTTAGGACCTTGAGGGATTAGGGTTTAGGGTTGAGGCTTTACAGATAGTGTTTAGGTTTTAGGGATTAGGGTTGAGGGTCGATGGATTAGGGTTAAGGTAGAGTGTTGAGGGTAGAGGAATTAGGGATTGGGTTTAGGGTTGAGGGATTAGGGTTTAGGGTTGAGGGTTTAGGGATAAGGGATTAGGGTTTAAGGCATAGTGTCAAGGGTTGAGTGTTTAGGAATAGGGATAGCATTTAGGGTTTAGGGTTGAGGGATTAGGGTTTAGGGTTTAGGGATAAGAGATTAGGGTTGAGGGTTGAAGGATTAAGGTTTAGGGTTGAGGGATTAAGGTTTAAGGTTGAGGGTTGAGGGTTGAGGGTTTAGGGATAGGGTTTAGAGTTTAGGGATAAGGGATTAGGGTTTAGGACCTTGAGGGATTAGGGTTTAGGGTTGAGGCTTTACAAATAGCATTTAGGGTTGAGGGTCGAGGGAGTAGGGTTAAGGTAGAATGTTGAGGGTAGAGGGATTAAGGATAGGGTTTAGGGTTGAAGGTTTAGGGTTAAGGGATTAGGGTTTAGGGTTGAGGGTTTAGGGATAAGGGATTAGGGTTTAAGGTATAGTGTCAAGGGTTGAGGGTTTAGGAATAGGTATAGCATTTAAGGTTTAGGGTTGAGAGTTTAGGGTTTAGGGTTTAGGGATAAGCGATTAGGGTTGAGGGTCGAGGGATTAAGGTTTAGGGTTGAGAGATTAAGGTTTAAGGTTGAGGGTTGAGGGTTAAGGGTTTAGGGATAGGGTTTAGAGTTTAGGGATAAGGGATTAGGGTTTAGGACCTTGAGGGATTAGGGTTTAGGGTTGAGGCTTTAGGGATAGCATTTAGAGTTGAGGGATTAGGGTTGAGGGTCGAGGGATTAGGGTTAAGGTAGAGTGTTAAGAGTAGAGGGATTAGGGATAGGGTTTAGGGTTGAGGGATTAGGGTTTAGGGTTGAGGGTTTAAGGATAAGGGATTAGGGTTTAGGGTATAGTGTTGAGGGTTGAGGGTTTAGGAATAGGGATAGCGTTTAGGGTTTAGGGTTGAGGGATTAGGGTTTAGGGTTTAGGTTTAGGGATAAGAGATTAGGGTTGAGGGTTGAGGGATTAAGGTTTAAGGTTGAGGGATTAAGGTTTAAGGTTGAGGGTTTAGGGATAGGGTTTAGAGTTTAGGGACAAGAGATTAGGGTTTAGGTCCTTGAGGGATTAGGGTTTAGTGTTGAGGCTTTAGGGATAGTGTTTAGGGTTGAGGGATTAGGGTTGAGGGTTGAGGGATTAGGGTTAAGGTAGAGTGTTGAGGGTAGAGGGATTAGGGATAGAGCTTAGGGTTGAGGGATTAGGGTTTAGGGTTGAAGGTTTAGGGATAAGGGATTAGGGTTTAAGGTATAGTGTCGAGGGTTGAGGGTTTAGGAATAGGGATAGCATTTAGGGTTTAGGGTTGAGGGATTAAGGTTTAGGGTTTAGGGATAAGAGATTAGGGTTGAGGGTTGAGGGATTAAGGTTTAGGGTTGAGGGATTAAGGTTTAAGGTTGAGGGTTGAGGGTTTAGGGATAGGTTTTAGAGTTTAGGGATAAGGGATTAGGGTTTAGGACCTTGAGGGATTCGGGTTTAGGGTTGAAGCTTTATGGATAGCATTTAGGGTTGAGGGATTAGGGTTTAGGGTTTAGGGTTTAGGGATAAGGAATTAGAGTTAAAGTTATATTGTCGAGGGTTTAGGAATAGGGATAGCATTTAGGGTTTAGGGTTGAGGGATTAGGGTTTAAGGTTTAGGGATAAGGGATTAGGGTTGAGGGTTAAGGGATTAAGGTTTAGGGTTGAGGGATTAAGGTTGAGGGTTGAGGGTTTAGGGATAGGGTTTAGAGTTTAGGGATAAGGGATTAGGGTTCAAGACCTTGAGGGATTAGGGTTTAGGGTTGAGGCTTTACGGATAGCATTTAGGGTTAAGGGTCGAGGGATTCAGGTTAAGGTAGAATGTTGAGGGTAGAGGGATTAGGGATAGGGTATAGGGTTGAAGGTTTAGGGTTGATGGATTAGGGTTTAAGGTATAGTGTCAAGGGTTGAGGGTTTAGGAATAGGGATAGCATTTAGGGTTTAGGGTTGAGGGATTAGGGTTTAGGGTTGAGGGAGTAAGGTTTAAGGTTGAGGGTTGAGGGTTTAGGGATAGGGTTTAGAGTTTAGGGATAAGCGATTAGGGTTTAGAACCTTAAGGGATTAGGGTTTAGGGTTTAGGGATCAGGGTTTAGGGTTTAGGGATAAGGAATTAGGGTTGAGGGTTGAGGGATTAAGGTTTAGGGCTGAGGGATTGAGGTTTAGGGTTGAGGGATTAAGGTTTAAGGTTGAGGGTGTTGATATGCGCTAGACAACTGAGAGGGGGGGTGAATCAGTTGTCACAAAAACTTAAACACTTTCTGCAATTAAACATTCATCACTTATCCATAATTATTATGATTTAACAATGAATTCATGAAATCAGAAACTTAACAACATCAAACAGAAGAGACACCAGACTTACATGGAAAACCCCAAGGTGGGGAAAAACCATGTAGAGGATTAACTCTCAATATATATTGCAATCTTGAAATAGTGATGTTCAGGCTTGGTCACACCATAGGCCTAAACATACTGGCTTACTACCATGAAGAACAACTAGGTCTAGTAGACTCACTACCTCAACCTAAACCTAGTAAGATTATAATGAGGGCTATTAAACCCTATTGGTGGCTTACTACCAGATTCACTGTCACGATCAAACACCTTTCTTTATTGTGAATAAACAATTCCTCAACTCTACCCTTCCTCTACCCTGCTCTTCCTCTGCTTTACTCTTTCTCTTCTTTCCTGTACCTCTTCTCTACTCTGCCTTTGGACCTTTCTTAATATATTCTCATTTTCTCTCAAGGACAACTTTTCCATGACTCAGCTACAAGTATTTATACACTACATCAACCTTGGAATGATCATCAAGGTTAGCATCAACCATTGGAACAATCTCCAAGGTCGGTATTACAAACATTTACAAAATAGGTCCTGACCTATTGCAACATCATGCAAAGGGAATGAAATGTGGATCACACCATGCCTTAGCTGGGACTCAAACATGATCTTCCATGCCACAACATGCTTCCACAATCTTCTAGGGATCTCCGCAATCACTGGGATCAACCAGGTTGGCCAAGACTGGTTACACGCTACGTTATCTGGGAACAATCTTCACACACCATCTCAATTTCTTAATGCGGACCAAAGTCTAGATAGGAACATGATTAGGAGACATCCACAAGCATACTATAATCATCAGGAGCAACTGCACAAACCTTAACCACTTTATTCATACGAATCTTCTCTCTGAAGTACATGAACTTTACTATTGTCAACTGTCATAAAAGAAAGATAGCTTGTGGACCACCAAACCACAAACCATTGCAACTATAGGAACTTATCATTATCTTAGACTTCCCTCTAGAACCGCATAGCAAAATACTTTCTTGTAGAGGAATGTGAAGCTAAATACTATCTTCCTATCTCAACTAAACTTATAGAAAAAGTAGGCTTCACTCTGGTGAACACAACTCACTTAGATCTTCATGCAGATGGCTCAAACCTGAAATGTAGCATCCTCAGACATATGTCTAACTTACTTCCAAACCATAGACCACGATCTTCAAGTAGAAACAAATGCAGAGTAGTTTATCAGACTATTCTTCAGCATACAACTCATTGTCTATACTGCACTTCTCTGTGGCTTACTTGTTTCTTCTAAAGAGGCTAATTTTCTCAATATCCTCAACATACAAGTCTTCTAAACAAATAATAGAATAGGATACAGTTGACACCAATGACAACAAGAATATGTTGACATCAATGACAACACCGATTAGGCACATACTTGCAACAATCTCCCCCTTTGTCATTGATGGCAACATATGATGTGAAAAACTGCAACAACCATCAAGACAAGATTCTCCCCCTTTCTCTTTACACACATGCACTCTTTCTTTCTCCAAAGTTCTCCCCCTTTCTCTTTACACACCTGCACTCTTTCTTTCTCCAAAATTCTCCCCCTTTCTCTTACACATCTACACTCTAAGTTTTTCACATGACTTCTCTCCCCCTTTGACATCAATGGCAAAGGGCACATACTTGCACTCTTCTTCTCTGATCTAATCTATCCTCTAAACTTTCTAACTACTCCCCCTTAGAAGCAACCCTAAAAAGCATCAATCTAGACCTCTGAACACCTCCAGACTGATGCACCATTGTGCATCTTAGTTTAGAGAAGGAGGGGTGATGACCCCTAAATTTTCTCTGAGATACTCAAAAGTATCCTTGGGTAAAGGCTTTGTAAAAATGTCTACAATATGATCCTTGGTCAAAACATACTCCAACTTCACTTCATTCTCTATCACCTTTTCTCTCAAAAAATGATACCTAATGGATATGTGCTTGGTCCTTGAATGCATCACTGGGTTTTTTGATATGTTTATGGCACTTGTGTTGTCACAAAAGATTGCAATAGGTTCTTCATACACAACTTTGATGTCCTTCAAATTCTGCTTCATCCATAACTCTTGAGTGCAACTACATGCTGCTGCAATGTATTCTGCCTCTGCAATAGACAGGGATATTGAATCCTATTTCTTGCTCAATCAAGATACTAATATTTTTCCCAAGAAGAATGCACCTCCACTTGTACTTTTTCTGTCATTCACATCTCTGACCCAATCTGCATCAGTATATGCACTGAGAACAAAATCACTATCCCTAGGGTACCACAAACCATAATCTATTGTACCTTTTAAATATCTCAGAATTCTCTTGGCTGCCATCACATGTGATTCCTTGGGTTCTGCTTGAAATCTTTCCACAAGACACACTGCATGCATTATGTCAGGTCTGGTTTAAGTCAGATAAAGTAATCCTCCAATCATAGATCTATACTTTTTCTGGTTGGCCAAGGGTGAGTTATCATCTTTGCTCAACTTACAACCAGTTATCATATGTGTGCATATTGGTTTAGAGTCTTCCATTCCAAATTTATTTAACAACTCTTTCAAATACTTAGACTGAGAAATGAAGATACCCTTATCTAATTGACTTATTTGCAAACCTAAAAAGAAGTTCATCTCTCCAAACATAGACATTTCAAATTCACTTTGCCTTTCTCCAACAAAAACTGAGCACATACCTTCATTGCCTCCAAAAATAATATCGTCAACAAAAATTGCAAAAATTAGAGTTTGTTCATCATTGATCTTGAAGTAGAGGTTACTATCTATCGTACCTTTACTAAACCCTATCTGTATCAAGTACCTATCCAACCGTGCATACCATGCCCTGGGAGCTTGCTTCAATTGATACAGTGCTTTCTTCAATCTGCATACCATCTCCCCTTGTTTTGATGACTGAAATCCTTCCAGTTGTTCAATATAGACTTCCTCTTCCAACTCTCCATTTAGGAAGGCAGACTTCACATCCATTTGATAAACCTTGAAATCTTTGTATGTTGCAAAAGCTAGAAACATCCTTATTGCTTCAATCCTTGCTACTGGAGCAAAAGTTTCTTCAAAGTCTATTCCTTCAACCTGAGCGTATCCTTTGCATACCAATCTTTCTTTATGTCTTACCACTTCACCATTCTCATTCATTTTGTTTCTGAAGACCCACTTTGTACTAATTACATTATTTTTTATTGGTCTGGGAACAAGATCCCAAGTCTGATTCTTCTCTATCTGCATCAATTCTTCTTCCATGACCTTTATCCAATTCTCATCTTTGCATGCCTCATCCACAGTTTTAGGTTCAATCTTAGAGATCAGACAGAAATTTACTTGTTCTTCTACAACTTTTCTTCTTGTTAAGATCCCTTTGCTCTTATCTCCTATGATTTGATTTTTAGAATGACTGATTCTTACATATCTTGGAGTTTTGGTAGCACTTACTAGAGCTTGTTGTTCGTCATCTGTGCTATCTTCATGCTACACCACTTCTGAAACATCTGGATCATCTAACTCATATCCACTTGGTTATGAAGACCTTTCTTTACACTCATCAACTTTGACATTTGCACTTTCAATGATTTTATTCAGCCTCTTATTATAGCATTGGTAGGCCTTACTTTTGGTGGAGTAACCAAGAAAGATTCTTTCATCACATCTAGCATCAAACTTGCCTAAATCTTCTTCTCTTTTGATATAACATCTGCTACCAAAGACTTTGAAATATTTCATAGTAGGAACTCTACCATGCCACAATTCATAGGGAGTTTTTGAACTGTTACCTTTTATTTGAACTTTGTTTAGGATATATACTACAATGTGAATTGCCTCTCTCCAATATGCTTCTGGAAGATGAGCTTCCTTCATCATGGTTCTAGCAGCTTCTTGAACTGTTCTATTTTTCCTTTCAACAACTCCATTTTGTTGTGGAGTTCTAGGCGCAGATAGCTGTCTCTTTATTCCATGCTCTTCACAAAAGAAATTGAACTCATTTGATGTGAACTCTCCTCCTCTATCAAATCTCAAACATTTGATTTTCAAATCCATCTCATTTTCAACCATTGCCTTGAATGCCTTGAATTTATCTAGAGCTTCAACTTTCTCTTTCAAAAAGGTGACCCAAGTCATTCTAGAATAATCATCAATGAGCAACATGAAATACCTGTCTCCTTGCAAATTTCTTACTCTGGTAGGTCCACACAAATTTGTATGCACTAGCTCAAGTAGCCCTCCAACTGATTGATCTTTGCTTTTGAAACTTGTTCTTGTCTGTTCCCCAAATTGACACTCCTTGCAAACCAGATTAGTAGGCTTCACAAGCTTAGGCAAATCTCTAACAATATATGCAGTACTTATCTTAATAATATTATCAAAATTTATGTGACACAACCTTCTATGCCATAACTAAATTTCATCAATCTGAATCAACAAGCAATAGTTCTCAATTCCTTTCAAGTGATAGATATTAGCTCTAGTCTTTTTACTAGTTGCCATGACTACTCTGGAGCTTTCCTTGATCTTGCATCTATTTTCCTTGAAGCTTAAGTCATAGCCCTTGTCACACATCCTACCCACACTCAGAAGATTATGCTTTAATCCTTTCACATACAAGACATCTTCAGTATTATGCTTGCCATCAAAAGAAATAGATCCTTTTCCACAAATCCTACCAGCTGTGTCATCTCCAAACCTAACTAGTCCACCATCATATCTTTCCAAACTTACAAACTTACTTTTATCACCAGTCATCTGGTGAGAGAAACCACTATCAATAACCCATTCATCTTTGTCCTTGATGACCTGAGCAGCCAAAGCACTTTCCACTGGTTTTTCTTCCTTCATATAGCTAGAAGAATGAGTAGACACAAGATCTTCCTTAATAGCAATGGACAAACATTCATTTACAAAGGAATTAGCATTATCTGGTTCACCATTATTTGACACTCCTTCATCATCATCAAAATCTTTAACATAATAACACTTCTTTTTGGTCCTAGGCCTGTTCTCATATCTTCTTCTATTTCTTTCAATTCTCTCAGGGCATCTAGAAGCAAAATGACCTACTTTACTAGAGGAAAACCATTTGAAAGGTAATTTTCCTTTATACTTATCGGATCCTCTTTGTAGCTTGTCCACAAAGTTGGCTTCAATTTCATCTATCCCATCATCAGATTCTACCTTATACTTTTCTGATCTGGAAGTACTTCCAGGAGTACTCGCTTTGAAAGCAGTCTCAACTTTTGGTAGAGCATCATCTAACTCCCTCATTTCAAAAATAGTAAGCAAGCAACTGATCTCTGTTGACTGTTTTTACTTGCATGAATTCTTCTATCATGGCCACCTTGTGACAGTAGGACTTGGGCAGAGATTTGAGTATTTTCGTGACAATTTCCTTTTCATCGAGAGTCCCACTTATGGCTTTTATCCCTGTAACAAGTTCATCAACTCTTTGCATAAATACTAATATGTTTTCATCATTGTTCATCTTCAAGCTTTCATATTTCACTTTCAGACTCTGAACTTGGCTTCCTTCACAGAGTCATCTCCTTCATATAGATTTTTCAACTTTTCCCATACCTTATTTGCAGTTTCAAGATCTACCACTTTCGTCATTATTGATTCAGTTAATGAGCTTAGCAAAGCATCCCTTGCCTTGATATTTATCTCATATTCTTTGATTTCATATTCAATCATCAGACCATTTTGAGGTATGGTGTATTCTATTTCTGTAGCTTTCCAAACTTTGATACCAAGAGAAAGAAGATGGTTTTTCATCTGAGCCTTCCAGAGAACATAATTAGTTCCATCAAAATGCAGTGCTTCCTTCTTGTAAGACATTTTGGATCTTCCTCAAGCTATTAAACTTTCTTCAGAGGAACTTGGCTCTAATACCAATTGTTGATATGCACCAAACAACTGAGAGGGGGGGTGAATCAATTGTCACAAAAACTTAAACACTTTCTACAATTAAACATTCATCACTTATCCACAATTATTATGATTTAACAATGAGTGCATGAAATCAGAAACTTAACAACATCAAACACAAGAGACACCAGATTTACATGGAAAACCCCAAGGTGGGGAAAAACCACGGAGAGGATTAACTCTCAATATATATTGCAATCTTAAAATAGTGATGTTCAGGCTTGGTCACCCCACGGGCCTAAACATACTAGCTTACTACCATGAAGAACAACTAGGTCTAGCAGACTCACTGCCTCAACCCTAAACCTAGAAAGATTACAATAAGGGTTGTTAAACCCTACGGTGGCTTACTACCAGATTCACTATCACGATCAAACACCTTTCTTTATTGTGAATAAACAATTCCTCATCTCTGCTCTTCCTCTGCTATGCTCTTTCTCTTCTTTCCTCTGCCTCTTCTCTGCTCTGCCTTTGGACCTTTCTTAATATATTTTCATTTTCTCTCAAGGACAACTTTTCCATGACTCAACTACATGTATTTACACACTACATCAACCTTGGAATGATCATCAAGGTTGGCATCAACCATTGGAACAATCTCCAAGGTTGGTATTACAAACATTTACAAAATAGGTCCTGACCTATTGCAACATCATGCAAAGGGAATGAAATGTGGATCACGCCATGTCTTAGCTAGGACTCAAAAATGATCTTCCATGCCAAAACACGCTTCCACAATCTTCTAGGGATCTCTGTAATCATTGGGATCAACCAGGTCAGCCAAGACTAGTTACACACTACGTTATCTGGGAACAATCTTCACACACCATCTCAATTTCTTAATGCAGACCAAAGTCCAGATAGGAAGATGATTAGGATACATCCACAAGCATGCTATAATCATCGGAAGCAACCGTATGAAACTTAAGCACTTTATTCATAGGAATCTTCTCACCGGAGTACATGAACTTTACTGTCTTCAACTGTCATAAAAGAAAGATAGCTTGCGGACCACCAAACCATGAACCATTGCAACTATAGGCACTTATAATCATCCTAGACTTCCCTCTAGAAACATAGCAAAATACTTTCTTGTGAAGGAATGCAAAGCCAAATACTGTCTTCCTGTCTCAACTGAACTTATAGAAAAATTAGGCTTCACTCTGGTGAACACAACTCACTTAGATCTTCATGTGGATGGCTCAAACCTGAAATGTAGCATCCTCAGACATACCTCTAACTTACTTCCAATCCGCAGACCATGATCTTCAAGCAAAAACAAATGTGGAGTAGTTTACTGGACTGTTCTTCAGCATACAACTCACTGTCTGTACTACACTTCTTCGTGGCTTACTTGTTTCTTCTAGAGAGGCTAATTTTCTCAATATACTCAACATACAAGTCTTATAAACAAATAATGGAATAGGATACAGTTGACACCAATGACAACAAGAATATGTTGACATCAATGACAACATCAATTAGGCACATACTTGCAATAGAGGGAGAGGTAGAGAGGTGAGGAGGAGAGATAGGTGAGAGGTAGAGAAGTGAGGGGGAGAGATAGGTGAGAGATAGAAGAAATACATGGATAAATGAATAATATGGATTTTTCTATAGCAGGTCAAAATGTGCTCGCGTTATAATGCGAGCACATTTTGGATTGCTATAGAAATGGTAAAAAGGCCTAGACCCCCATGATCCAGGCCCACATACTCTATTTTTTTCTGTTTATGCGTGTGTTCTGACAAAAAAAAGCATTTTCATGCTGTTGGGAAGTTTACATGCACATTTTTCAGATTCTACCACCTTTTCATGAACTTTCCACCACTTTTTTTTTTCTTTGCCAACTTAAGAAGGAGGAAATAACATAGTTTTCACATCGAATTTGATATATATCAATTCAAGTTTCTATTTTTGTAGTGTTGCAACGTTAATTGTGACTGAGTTGTATGAATTTAATATTATAGATTGGTTAATAGTATTGTTGTTACTAATTCTATTTGAGTGTTATTCAATTTAGCATTGAAAAGGAAGCAAGTGGTGAAAAACTCAAATTGTTGAGGAGTTTGAAGCAAGAAGAAAAAAACACTACATAATTGGGTACTCTCTCCATTCGAATCTCCATATTTTAGGTATTTCAAGTCTTTACATGCATGTTCTTTATATTTTCCTTAATTCTATTTGAATTACTTTATCTTGCTTTATCATACATGTTTATATCACTTGTATGGTTTACATATTTTGTGTTTATATTTGTCTCGCTTTTTTGATTTTATAGTTCATCTGCCTTGTCTATGCTTCCACATTTTGCATACATGTCTTACATTTTGTATTTATAGTTCATCATAGTTCTTACTACCCAAAGAGTTTAGTCATCACACACAAATGTCCTTATAAGAGACTATGTTTTAAATTATTTCATGGTATGCATAATAAAAGATATCTCAAAGGTCAACATTTATTAAAATAGACACAATCATGATCAAGAAAGCAACCTACAATCTCACATGGTGCCATGTATATTTTCTACACTTGGGCTCTTTAATAATTATGTGAAATAATGAATTAAATGGGCCTTAACATACTGTGATGTCAAACTATACAAGAATAAATCCTTACAACATATAAATTTATACAATCCCTTAAGCATAACGAAATACTATTATCTTGTCATAACAAGTTAAAATACAAATGAATAGGTGCCAAGATCATACAAGTAAATCCCAATAGGCTTAATCCAATCATGATCCATGATATGCTACATTATTCTTCATGTTGATAGTTCATACAAACCTTGTATACCAAATGTTTCCATTCCCATATCTATGACAATGTGCCAAGTTAAATAATACAAATCAGTCACATTGCCATGGAATTGATATAGGGTCTCACGATAGTTTAGTCACAACAAAGTGCAAAGTTTAACATGAGTGTCTCCATGAAAATCATAAGCCTTAAGGCTGATCCTCTTGGCTGTCATAACATCATAATGTGAAGATAAGGGACTGCTGTCACATATCGAAAAATCAGTCCTTACCTCATGCCCTAGTGTTATGTCTCCCACGATCTCAATAATCTCTCCTTTCATGACTAGATGGTTATCAACAAGTGTTGGCCCATGAGACGTCTCCAAGTGAAAATCAAGTGTATCATGTGTCTTAAATTCTGTCCCATGGCTGCAAGCTCAATCTTCATGTGTGAGGAGATGATCTCTATCCATAAGTAAGTGTAGGTAGTTTGATGCCACTAGCACCAAGGCCTCCCCCACATCTTCAACCTTGTAGTCAACATGAAGTCCCATGTACTCTTCACTTGTAGCCTCAATAGGTGACTCTCCTTTGTCCTTATCCTCATAGGATTGAAGTGAACTTTGTACCATAATTCTTTGTATGGCTACAATAACATTGTGCAATAATGCTTTGTATGCTTTTTACCTATTTTGGTTGAGTGACATTTACTCTTCTCCATGATGATTGTATGTACATTTTGTATGAAGGGTTAAATGACATATATTTCAGTTATTTATATGGATTCATTTCTTAGGAACTAATATTTGTCTCTTTATCATGCTACAGATAAATTTTCCATCATGCTGAAGAAATGATCAAGAATTAAACCAACACAGGAAGAGATAGAAGCTAAGAATGCAAAGAAAGCAGCGGCTATGAGGGAACTTCATGAGAAGAGGAAATTGGACATGATAAATGAAGACATGCCAATTAAAGAGGAACCGCAACTATCAAAAAGAGATATGGTATTGGCGACACAAAGGGAATGAATGCAAAAACTTCGTGCTATGAGAGATTTGAATACCATAGTTGGAGACACATCCTCTACTACAAGTCAACATGTAGGGACACCATCTACCACATCTCAAGTTGAGAGTACATCATCACTCACATGTGAGGAAGGAGGTACACCATCGTTCCCACCTCAACCTCAAGGTATGTCATCTATTCCATCTTCGATCGAAGGTATGCCATTTAAATGTTGATGAAATTCCTAATGTTGAGATGAATTTACCTATCTTAACACCACCTAGAATTTTGCATAGAAAGCCAAAGTATTTGATTGATATTGATGAGAATATTTTGCAGCCAATGGAAGGTAAGATTCCAAAATGAACTTGTAGAAGATATGCTCATAAGATTTGGAGATTGTTCTTTGAAAAGTTAAATGAGACCTCAAGATGTCAACTATTCGTTGAAATGATGTGAAGTATAAAGTATAGGTCCATCATAAAGATTTTTGGGTTGAGAACATCAGAGGCTTCAAGTGAAAAATCTACTATCAAGAATCTAATGAGTGCATATGAGAGAGTGGGTAACACCTCACGCACAAAATATAGTAATGCAATATGGCATGTCATTACATCGACTATAGTAAGTAGTCAAATGAAGAAATCTCATCTCATTAGAAAGATGAGTCAAGCATTGAGAATTAATAGGAAAACTTTATCAAGAGTCGTTGGAAGGTGCCAAAGAATTAAGGACACCAATACCAACTGCAGTGTTCATATCTAAAGGATGTCACAGTGGTAGTGTTCATATCACAACTATAGAGGTTTAAACATTCAAAACTAGTTAGATTTTTTAAGTTAAAGTTATTAGTTATGTTTTCAACCCTAAGTGTATTGTCTTTAAAGACCTAGTTTGGTAAGTTTTGTTTGTGTTATACTCTCTGTTTAATCTGTCTCAGATAACCTTCTGTGTTCTTCATGTGGTCTTCAGCACTTAGGTTGTATTATTTTTAGGGTTATCTAGTCCTCAACCTCCTAAAAACCCTAGTCTTTACTTTTCTCTAAAAGCTAAGTTAATACCTTACACTCGTACCAGTGATATCCCTGAAGAGTCCAAAGTGCAAAAAGGCAGCAATCTTTGATGAGATGTTACTCAGAAACCATGATGCTTAGAAATATTTCATTTAAGGCAACATGATCATGTAGAACCCTTCTACAATAACCTCTCTTAGTTTTTGATATCTTTGAAGCATTTGCCCATGGTGAAAGGTTTTTTGCTGCCCCAAAAATTGTCAGAAGGAGGTAGTGTAAAGTTGCAAAGGGGTGTAACTTTCGTCCTGCTCCTGATACGACCAAACTGATAGTTCCAACGCATCTAGATGGGTATGTTTAGGCTAGGTATAGTTCTATTTTGCACCCAAACATGCCGAAACAGTTCGAGCTACATTGTACCGACGCTATTCCTGAAGAGTCCAAAGTGCAAAAAGGCAGCAATCTTTGATGAGATATTACTTAGAATCCCTGACACTTAGAAACATTCCATCTGAGGCAACACAATCATGTAGAACCCCTCTACAATAACCTCTCTCAGTTTTTGATATCTTTGAGGCGTTTGCCCATGGTGAAAGTTTTTCTGCTACCCCAAACATTGTTAGGAGGCAGTGTAAAGTTGCAAAGGGGTGTAACTTTTATCTTGCTCCTGATGTGACCAAACTGCCAGTTCCAATGTGTTTGAATGGGTAAGTTTATGCTAGGCATGGTCCTATTTTGCACCCAAACATGCCGAAAGAGTTTGAGCTACATTGTACTGGCGATATCCCTGAAGAGTCCAAAGTGCAAAAAGGCAGCAATCTTTGATGAGATGTTACTCAGAAACCCTGACACTTAGAAACATTCCATCTGAGGAAATGCGATCACTTAGAACCCCTCTACAATAACCTCCCTCAGTTTTTGATATCTCTGAGACGTTTGTGTTGGAGTCCAGGACAACACTGAGAGGGGGGTGAATCAATGTTGTATAAATTTTGAAACCTTTTTGTATTTCTTAACTTTCAAGACACAAAGAGAGAAAGTCATCAATGATTTGTTACACATATGCACATAACTGAGAATGAAAGGAGTGACCAAAAACTCATGAGAAAAATATTAACATACACGCATACAGATGAAAACAACGAATCATGACATAAGTTTTTGCACGAGTGGAAAACCCTCATGGGGTAGAAAAACTACTCCAAAACTACCTCACTGGCTTAACTGAAAAACATGCCTTACTGGCTACATATAGGTCTCACTGACCAAGCAAGCCTCACTGGCTACAAAGAAGCCTCACTGGCTACAATATGTGTCTCACTGACAAATGTAAGGTCTCACTAACCTACAAGCCTCACTAGCATACTGTGCCTCACTGGCAAACACAATCACCATTAGAAAAGATAAACAAAATCAGAGGGTTACTCTGTTTCCATTCAATTCATTATCCCATCTCTGCATAATACAAACTCCATTTATAATTTCTCCATGTGTATGTCTTCAACCTGCATCTGATGCTCAATCAATTCACCTGATTTAGATTATCTCTGCACATTCAATTGCATATTGTCTTCATACTTGATTTTATTCAATTTGTGTCATACAAGTTGTCTTCATATTGGTTCACATCCATTACAACTGTATCATCAAATTATCTTCATCATTGATCTGCACAACAACAACTTATCCATAAATAACACCTGTGATGACATTAAATAAAGAAATTAAATATCCTCTCATGACTTTCCACATTCTTCATCTTCTCTATTTTTTCCAATTTCACTTTCATTTTCCTCTTCTAAAAAATATGTTCCACCTGCAAAAATAAACACATATGTATTTCTTCTTGCATCCATGTAAGAGAAAATAAAAATCTTTCCATATTCCATTTTTATTTTCTTTGAATATCTTTTCATATCTTTGTGTGAACTTTAAAAACCTCTTCAATCTTTTCATCTTCTCCTTAAAAAATCTTCAGTTAATTTTGCCTTGCATACAACATATAACAAAGAGATATATATAAAAAAATTTCAATCAAAACATTAAATCAAATTCCTTGTCACCAAATATTCTTCAACCCTTGATCTTTCATTGTCCTCTCTGTCAAAAATCTCTTCCTCTACTTTTGAAAATAATCTTTATTTCCTCACAAAAAATTCTTCCATTTTATTTTCATAAATCTTTTGTAAAATTCCTTGATCCAATATTTTCATGCAAGCTCCTTGAAAAATCTTCTCACCTTCCTAATAAAAAAATTCTCACAAATTTTTTTTCACTAATTTCTTCAATGGCATGTGAGAGAAAACAGAAAGAATTTTCCTAAAAAAAATTGCTTTTAAAAAGCATCAACCATCCTTAAAAAACTCATATACTTCCTATAATTCGATCTCATACCTTTTAAAAGGCAAATAAAATAGAAATTTAAAAAGTTTCTAAACTTAAGAAACAAATCCATTTATGGCTAATCCACACTCCCTTCAAAAAGCAACCCTTCAAATTTATAATGCTCTTTCAAACAAAGAAAAAAACTGATAGTCTTTCATGAATAAATCAAAGAATCTTCAAATGATGCTCTTTTTCATGACTAAAGTCATGGTCTCCAAATATATTTCAGTGCTCCCCTTTTAAAAATATACATCGAACTCTCCTTATTACATGCATCGAGCTCCTTATAACGTGCTTCTTAAAAATATGCATCAACTCCCTAAGTCATTCGATGGCTTAAATAAAATAAACTCCCCTTCGAATAAAATTGTCTCAAAGCCAATGATATCAAGACACTAAAAGGACATTAATACATAAAGACCTTGTGACATGAAGACATGACTTGTAAAAGACTTGAAATCCACTGTATACCTCTGCATATGTCACAACTATCAACATCAACAAATGAAGATCAAATGTAACTGAGATCAAATAAAGACCATACCACCAAACCACTGACATTATGAAGACCATGCCACTGTATATCAGATATCAACTGCAATGTCTATCAACTACAATGTAACTTCTATGCATCTGCAAGGCATCAACCTGTGTCTGTCATCAACAACTCATCAATATGTTCAACCATCAACTCAAACAAGTCTTCAAATATATTTTCTTCTCTCTGCTTTGGTAGACAACCTGTGAACAATATGGCTACATGAAACACACCTTGTTAATCAATCTTGCATAACAAGACATATGCATTGGACTTCAAACATCACTGCATAAGATCTACAAAAATGAACCAACACAAACAAGAATGAACCAAGTATGAACCAGTCATAAACATGGTAATCAAGAATAAACCAATATGATCACCAAACCATGAAGATATCCTGATGACATCTCTTATCAATACCAACACCTTTTTGACATCAATGACAATCTACTTTCATCAATTTGCCCATGGTGAAAGGTTTTCTGCTGCCCCAAAAATTGTTAGGAGGTAGTGTAAAGTTGCAAAGGGGTGTAACTTTCATTCTGCTCCTGATGCAACCAAATTGATAGTTCCAATGTGTCCAGATGGGTAAGTTTAGGCTAGGCATGGTCCTTTTTTGCAACCAAACATGCTGAAAAAGTTTGAGCTACATTGTACCGACGATATCCCTGAAGAGTCCAAAGTGCAAAAAGGAAGAAATCTTTGACAAGCTGTTACTTAGAAACCTTGACACTTAGAAACATTCTATCTAAGGCAACACAATCACGAAGAACTCCTCTACAAAAACCTCTCTCAGTTTTTGATATCTTTGAGGCGTTTGCTCATGGTGAAAGGTTTTCTGCTGCCCCAAAAATCGTCAGAAGGAAGTAGTGTAAAGTTGCAAAGGGGTGTATCTTTCATCCTACTCTTGATGCGACCAAATTGATAGTTCCAACGCATCTGGATGGGTACGTTTAGGCTAGACATGGTCCTATTTTGTGTTAGGGGTTGCATGCATAAGATATTAATTAAATGCAAATAAAGATTAAACAGAAGAATGAAAATACACAGAAATAATAACAGCAAGAGACAAGTTTTAACGTGGTTCACCCAAACTTGGGCTACATCCAACAACAAAGAGTCCAATATTATTATCCAGTAAATCAAACCAATTACAACCAGCAATCCTTGCAACTTAATACCACTACAAAATGCTATAATTCATCTACAGAAACCCTAACCCTTAGCCGCTTTTATCAAGCCTTATGTTGGTTACAAAACAGGGTTTTTTATGTCAGCCAATAGAAAAATAACTCCCGACGTCTTTATAAAATAATAAAAAGCCGTTTGAGGTTTTGGGGGCACTGCCCCTTGACCCCGCCCTATATCGTGACAGGGAGCGCGCTAGGGGCGCTACCCCTTAACCCCGTTAAACAATTTGGGGGGAAACCACATTGATAAAAGTGGGCTAAATTTAACCTCCGAGTTTGATTAAGCTCCATATAACAACATTTTACACCCAAACATGCCGAAACAGTTCGAGCTACATTGTACCGAAGATATCCTTGAAGAGTCCAAAGTGCAAAAAGATAGCAATCTTTGACGAGTTGTTACTCAAAAATTATGTCACTTAGAAATGTTCCATATGAGGCTATAAGATCACATAGGGTCCCTCTACAATAACCTCTCTTAGTTTTTTATATATGAGGTGTTTTCCCATGGTGAAAGTTTTTTTGCTGCCCCAAAAATGGTCAGATGCATGTAGTGTAAAGTTGCAAAGGGGTGTAACTTTCATTCTACTCCTTGTGCGACCAAACTGACTGTTCCAACGTGTTAGGATAGGTACGTTTAGGCTAGGCATGGTCTTGTTTCACACCCAAACATGTTGAAATAGTCTGAGCTACATTGTACCGGTGATATGCTCACACATTGCCTTTGCTATAACTGTTATAGTCTTCACATGTCAACATGCATCTTATGGCTATTAACATACTTGTTCTAGTAGTCAACATAGTCATATATGAACTACTTGTTCTTTTATCTTGGTTCACCTTGACTTTGTTCTCTAGTACTATCTCTATAGGGTTTTATTTAGTCCTTCAATGCATTGTTCCATCACTGCAATCTTAGACCCCTATTAGGCTTGAAATAGACCTCTGTTAGGCTACTCTCCTAAACCTTAATATCATTTTCATGTTGTCATATCCATGCTGTTTAACCCTCATCTTCTTCCAACTTTAGGTCACTGTGTTATTAGGGTTGAACTTAGACTTCTGTGATATTTGAAACCCTCTACACTTCATGGCTCTATCATTATGTAATGATCTACACTACACCTATCTTGCTTATCATCTTTCATAGCAATCTTGCAAAGAGTTGGGGTAGTGGTATGCAACCTTCTGCGAGATCAATACAATGACGTAACAAGGCTTTCAAGCTTAACAAGTTTTTGGGTAGGGAATTGCTTTATGGAATTAGACTCAAATTGGTAAATGTGATGACATGATACATATTAACATGGTGAGATGCAAAGTATACATTTATATTATTAACCACATTCTCAAAGGGATTGTTGATGACTTATGGAAGCCTATAGGCCCAATGTTATGTTGCATACTCAAATTAGGTAAGACTCATTGTACTCTCATAACCTCACCTTATATGTAAGAGGTATTACATTTAATAACCACAATGGTCATTAGGTGCTCATAAGCATATGATTTTGACTATCTTATTCAAGACAACAAACATACTCTTTGCATCCCAATATGGTATAATAATAAGGAATTAAGAAATATTTTCAATTGAGCAACTCATAAAGAATATGGATCATCATACCAAGGATCAACCATAAGAACATCCTTTTAGAACATAGGGAATTGCAAATATCTATGTTACAACAATCAACCTCTTTTCAATATACCAACATGAGCTATTTGTAGAGTATTATTTTGGTTATATGATGGACCCAAATTGGGCTAGCAAGACCAAATCATGGTATTATCATGCCTTTTGGTCACTGAAATAAAACAATGAGCACTGTAGATTAGATAATGCAATAAGGCAAAAAGCTAAATCAAATGCAAGTAAACACAAGATTATACCTTACAAAACACAACCTAATCCCATCAAGGGAAGGAGGAGCCTTTGCACCCAAATGAAGCTCCCAAGACCAAGATTGTCCCTAGACTTTGGATTGAAATGTGAAGTGCTCTCAAATTGTGCAACTCACTATTTACTCAAAGATGATTTTGGCATGGTAACTTTGCATGGAATTGGATGATGAAAATGACTTGTGAGAGGTTGTATTTATAGACTTTTTTGAGAGGATTTTGATCCAAGGGTGGAGATTAAATGGAGAGATCAATGGTGGAGGATGAAAGTGATGTGGAGGGCCTAGATTTGATTTTGGAAGATGGAGGGCTAGGAATAAAAGTAAATCTTTTATTCATTTTTGGGAAATGGGTGAATAAATGAGGTTGGGTGAGATAGATTATTTGTGAATTAAAAATTCACATGGGGAAGGGTAAAATGAATTAAAAATTCATTTGGGGAAGAGAGTTATGACATGTGTAAGAGGAGTAAATGTGATGTGTGATTTATTTGAGTTTTAAATTTGGGGAATGTGGAGAGAAGTGCTAATGAGGGTTTGACTTACTTAATTAGGGTGATTAACCTAATTAATGTGGCTGGAATAAATTAGTAGAGGGATTAGAGGGGGGATAAGATTAATTAATTAGTGATTTAATTAATTAATCCTAAGGCTAGGATGATATAGGCTAGAGTAGGCAATTAAATAATAGCTATTTAATTATCTAGGGTAGGGATAGGCTAATTAGTAGGCTGGATTAATTAGTTAACATGGTTTTAACTAATTAATTAAATTTAGGAAAAATGGGGGAATTGATTTAATAAATTTTGCATATTTATTAAATCAATTGGCTAAGGTTTGGACTATTGAATTAATAAAATTAATTCAATTTTGGGGATAAAATGGTGTGGATTTAGAAAATGAAAGGGGTGATTAATTAAATAAAAATTTAATTAATTGGTTGGAAAGGGAATTGGCAAGTTTAGGGATGTCGGGAGTTAATTTGGTGGTCGAGACATTTTTAGGTGTCTACATTTGCCCCTCTTTGACGTGGCGTCAGGACCTAGGAGGGAAGTGGCGTCAGGTCGAAGAAAAATATGCCCTAGCTGCCGGGAAGGAATGAGATGGATAGGGAATGCCCCCTCGAGAGGTTAGCAGGAATATGAAAATTTTGCAGGTAAGCTCTCGAAAGGATGCGACAGAAGTGACAGTGGGAGAGGTGATGGAAAAAGAAGATGGTGGGAGGAAAAACAGAGGAAAAAGGCTGAGATCTGCACCCTGGAGGGAAAAGGAAGGGATGGAGGGATGACATGGCCCACTATATTAGGAAAAGTGGGCCCAAAGAGTGCCACATTGGCACACTTTGACTTTCTAGAAGAAAAGACAAAGGAGAGATGGCTAAGTGCAACCCACAGTTCCCGCGACTTCATCACATCTTAGAGCGATTCCGAGAGGTTGGGCGGTCACCCGAGGCTAGACCCCAGGTAGGGCCTAACCCGAACTTTGTGATTTTTTATTTTACGCACATATTTTTAGGTTCTGGGATATGGGTTAGGAGCGCGTGGTGCCATAGACAAGGCGGATTAGCGCAATCCTGCAGATTAGCGCTATCCGCCAGGGTAGGGTAAGGCGATTTTGTCGCCCTTTGGTAGAAATATTGGCGCTATCGTCTGGATTGGCGCCAAAAGCTATAAAGAAAAACATATGGCCTTTTGGCGCCATATTATGGTTATATCGTCACTATCGTCTGAAATAGCACCATACTGGGGAATAGCGCTATCGTTAGTTTTAGCGCTAAAAGTTGAATTGACACAAAAATGAAGTGTTGCGCCATCGTCTGGATTGGCGCGATACAGGACACGCAGTGGCACCATTCTCTGTATTAGCGCGATACAGGGAGCGCAGTGGCGCCATTGTCTGTATTGGTGCTATAGGTAGGGGAAAGTAGCGCTATTTTTAAAATAGCACTTAGGGACTGTCTATGTGGGGCCACATGATTTGGGCCTGTGAGACATTCAGAAGAAAAAGGTGTGGGGGGAAAATAAGTTAGTATCTAACGAAGAAGTGGTGGCTGCAGGATACAGAGCAGTTTATACTGCAGTCGCGGGAGCGATGAGTGTGATCCGTGATGCCGCTGTTTGATGAGGCATGGCGGCCTCAACTAGCGAGACTGGGGCTTTGGACGGGGGCAGCGATGCTAGTGCTGCGAGCTCATAGAGCTCTGATGATGGCCGCAGTGGAGCGATACCGCAGCGAGACTTCCAGCTTTCTGCTGCCGACAGGAGAGCTGGCCATCACACTTGAGGATGTTTATCGCATCCTCAAGCTGTTGATTCATGGTCGGCGTGTGAGGTATGACACGAGGAGGGGGCGGAGTGCATTGATCAGAGTGTTCGGAGCAGAGCACGTGGTATTTTCGGCAGACGGGAGGGAGATGGATTATGACAGGACGCTGGCGGCGGGTGCAGATCCCTTTGCCTTATATTTATGTGCGCTGATTGGAGGTGTGGTGCTACCGGATAGGTGAGGCAGAGGTTTTCCTGTGGGCTGGGGTGGGATGATAGAGGGGATGGTGAGTCATGGTATTGTCTACGCATGGGGGCCGGTGATGCTAGCACAGCTGCTACATGAGATGCACACGGTCGCTTATCTTCATGACAGGGCCTTATCTGCTAGGGTTACGCTATAACACGTATGGCTTTGGGAGCACATCCCTGTGACTCGGCCGACCTGCGGTTATTATCGGTGGCCGTTTGAGGCGTTTGTGTTCTTGTATCGGGATGCAGTGTATACCTATACTGGACAGGTCTGCCACTGGCGGAGGATACTAGATGACGTGATTAGCATGGTCTATCGTCCATATATTGATTGTGAGGAGTGGCCTGATGATGTGACCCATCTCCCATACACATTTCAGCAGAGATTTCTTATGGGTCGTGGAGACCATAC
Source organism: Cunninghamia lanceolata (assembly GCA_027924645.1). NCBI lineage: Eukaryota > Viridiplantae > Streptophyta > Pinopsida > Cupressales > Cupressaceae > Cunninghamia > Cunninghamia lanceolata. The sequence goes on along the minus strand of BSBN01000736.1, from coordinate 1,038,905 downwards.
CATAGAGATGTACCTACCCTCACGGGTTATGCGTCAGTTTGGACTGGTATAGGATATGCCTCAGCAGATGGCGATATATGCACGGACGCCGCGGGATACAGCTCACTGGCCTGCACCATTACAGCCACAGGTTGCGCTGAATGATTGGGCAGCACTTTGGCCAGTTCAGTGGGATTGGAGGAGCACAGTGATGGATGCAGGTACTACGCCTGCTTATGAGGCATGGTGGCAGATGCATCGGCCCACTCGATTGATAGATCCGACAGCGGAGATATCAGAGGATGAGGGAGAGGGAGATGATGAGGTCATTGTGGAGGACTACATCGTGGAGGTGATGGATGATGGGTCGGAGAGGGTGATCGCTAGAGATGGTCAGCTTGTGGATGAGGTGGGGGCAGACGGCAGGGTAGAGCACCACGATGGCGCGGTGGACAGCTGAGGATAGAGCAGGGTGATCTATCCCCATCACGGGTGGAGCAGCTGCGAGTCGGTAGACATGATGCCGAGGCAGGGAGCTTAGGGGCAGGGATGGAGGTAGAGGTTGAGAGACTGACGCCTCAGCGATGGTCATGGGAGGAGATGGAGGAGGTAGAGACACTACGTGCTCAGGTGGCCAGTTTAGAGGAGGTGTTGGGGCGTTGAGAGGCCGAGTTGGGATAGCTGCAGGGAGTAGATATGCGGGTGGCAGTGCTAGAGGCTGAGCTAGCTCAAGTTCGAGAGGACAGGGAGGATTTGAGGCTAGAGAGGGATGCAGCGCTCGTGAGAGCACATCAGGCAAAGACTGGGTTGAGCAGTGCATAGGCTGTGGGTGGGGGCCTTGCCCCAATTTTGGCGGGGATGCAGACTCAGCTGGCCCAGGCTCAGACACATGCGCATCATATACAGGGGCAGTTGAGCCAGGCACAGGGACAGGTAGCTTAGGTACAGGGACAGGTAGCTCAGGTACGGGGAGAGATAGCAGAGGCCAGAGCACGGACGGAGTATTATCGGGGGTTATACTATGCAGCCGTACCCGCAGCGCAGCGAGCACCGAGTTACAGCCAGGTCAGTAGATCGGGGGCATAGAGATCACATCGATCGAGATCTATTCAGTTAGTTCAGCAGACGATGCCCCCTCCCACATATGTGCCCCAGCAGGATCCTCAGGTACCAGTAGCACCACAGCCACAGCCGCCGCCAGGATCACAGGCTCGACCAGGGTCATCATCTCCTACCCCCTCAGAGAGAGGATCCTCGATGTGATAGTTATACCATGATAGCCCTTAGAGGCATTGTATCAGGACACTTTATTTTTTGATGATGTGAGCGATGTACATTTTTTTGCGGTGATTATATATGATGCGAGACTTCTGATGGTTTATGATGTTCTATTGTGATGATGCTTATATGATGGATGCACATGTTATATTTTATATGTTGTGGATGTATGATGTTGTTTCAAATGATGTGTGTGATTTGGTGGATGCAATTATGTTTTTGTGATCTATGCATGGTGTTGTGATTTTATGGACTATATGATGTAACTAAATATGCGGATTAACAAACATTTATTATGGATGAAAATGTATGGGATTATGTATATGCTACTAGATGATATGTTGTTTCAATGATGATGATGTTAGAATGCAACTAATTGTTTATTTATATGTATGGAATACAATGTGATGATGCTATATTTTAATTTTATGGTGCGCCTGTGTGATAAATGAGTGTGATATGATGTTAATGATATGCAGCTAAAATGAATCTTCTTGTGTTTTATGCAAACTTAAATGGATTTAAAATGAACCTAAAATGAGATGTATGAATCTAACATGTGATGCAAATGGATTAAAATGAACCTAACATGTGATGCAAATGGATTAAAATGAACCTAACATGTGATGCAAATGGATTAAAATGAACCTAACATGTGATGCAAATGGATTAAAAATGAACCTAACATGTGATGCAAATGGATTAAAATGAACCTAAAATGAGATACAAACGGATTAAAAATGAACCTAACATGTGATGCAAATTGGTGGTGACATGTAGTTAGATGATATGTGCTAAATGTAGTATCGGTGATAGGTGGTATGCAAACTATGTGATAGGTGAGGTAGCCTAGTCCTGATACACATGATGTTCCTTGTGTTGACCTTGAATGGTGAGACTGTGGGAGAACGTGTTAGGTGTTGGGGATGATAGGGGTGAGAGCGTCTAGGGGATGGCGGTGGGGGGATTGGAGGATGGTTAGGTCATAAGATACCACGTCATTGAGGGGGGGTTGGAAAATGTCGATCAAATCTAGGCCGATATGGGATAGGTGACTGAGTGATTAGGATGATGATGTTGAGCTAGTATCAATAATTGCACAAAATTAATTGAGAGCATTTCTTAGTTTAATGTAGCAATGTAGGATACAGTTCACGAAGGTATGAAATGACCTAGGTGATGATGTATATCTGACAATTGCATGGACTAGACCCACAAACAATAGGTTGATTTCATGCATGCCCAAGGTAGTATAATCTTGCCTAGTGAAGGAAGGGGACTCATAGCAGTGAGTGTGAATAATGCATATAAGGTGTTGATCCCTGTATATGCAAATAGGACACATCATGCTAGAATCGACCTGGACTTCAAGATATGAATACTAGTCTTGGAGTAATGAAAGCAACCCACAAGCACAACATACCGAAACAATGACTATGTCTACTCCAAGGGCTATCCGCTACGTACCATGATATAATGAGATCAAGGTAGCTTTGGAGATTACTTGGAGCGAGACAAAAAGATAAAAATCAATAAGCAAAAAGACCAACGAAAGATACAAATAGCCTTTGTGTGCTCTTGCCAAGAGACGTGATGATAGAAGGATAGATTTTTGTCCATTGTAGGAAAGACATATCCTAGGATGCAGATCTGTTTTGATTGGAGAGTTTGTGGAAGATGGGCAAAAGAACATTCGGGCCAAATGGAAGATTACAGTTGGTTTATTGCTTGATGATTTTTGCGCGAGGGACTATGTTTCAAAGGTATGTGTAGCATGCGTATTGTTTTGTTGATCGAGAAAGCTCAGTGAGTGGGAACCATCCCAATGGGTGGGATGGGTGCATCTTAGATACCTGAGTACTGGAAACATCCTTCGTATTCCAGACTGCCTACATACCCTGTGTCCACGGGATCAAGGTACTTTTAAGATGCGGGTGAAATGAATATGTAGTTCTGGCAAGACTTGATGATGTGGGAATGGTTTGGGATGGGATGTGACGAGGGTTGATGTGTGTTTAGATGATTGTGATGGGATGCGAGATTGATACATGGGGTGATTGTTTTTGTATTTTCTATTTTTATGATGTTTTTTGGATTTTTCAGATTTTATGATGTTTTTGGATTTTTCGGATTTATGATGTTTTTGGATTTTTTAGATTTTATGAACTATACAAAGGAGAGCTTACAAGGATCCTTGTTCCATGGATGGGGTTGTGGATGGGTGAGGTAGTGCAGAATGGGTGAACAAACTTGATGTTTTAGAATTTCAAGCCATGGGATGTGTGGGTATGGAGTGTTATGATGGAAAGAGGACTTATTAGATGGTAGAACCGGCCACTACGCATGGCGCCTGAAACAGGTTTTCACCATGGTACTTATCCAAGGTGTCACCGAGGTGATTTTCACCATTGGAAGTTTTTATTGCACTCTGATTTTTCTTGATTTTTTGATTTTTTTGGTGTTTTTGTTTTTTTGTTTTTTTTGTATTTTTTGACTTGTGGTATCAGATGGGTTATGCATAGAATCGCTTGAGATGCAAGATGTTCATTGGCTCATCTAGAGGCTGCCCCTCGAGTGTTGCAAGTTGATAAGCTCCTGACCCATAGTCGGCTGTGACGACATAAGGTCCTAGCCAATTAGGTTTGAATTTTCCTTGCTTCGGACGCTTCTGCAGGTTCTTTTGATTTTCCATTAGGACCAGGTCACCTACCTCAAACTTTCTGGTTATGATATTTTTGTTGTAGCTTCTTCTGAGGTGGTTTTGGTATGCCTGTAAGTGATTTAATGCATTCAGACGTTTCTCATCCAATAGTTCAAGTTGATGCAGCCTTGTGACGCGATAGTCTTCATCAGAGATAATATTTTGCAATGATACTCGGAGGGACGGGAGCTCGACCTCTATAGGTAAAATGGCTTCTGATCCGAATACTAGTGAGTATGGAGTGGCTCCAGTAGGAGTGCGGATGCTGGTGCAGTAAGCCCATAGGACGGGGTTAAGTTGAAGGTGCCAGTCGTGGCCAGCTTCATTGACTGTCTTCTTTAAGATGTGGAGGATGGTTTTGTTAGAAGCCTCTGCTTGACCATTTCCTTAGGGGTAATATGGCGTGGAGAAGCGGTGTTTGATGTCGAACTTTTCGCACAAAGTGCGAACTTCTTAGTTCTTGAATGGCTTCCCATTATCAGTGACAATGGAATGGGGGATATCGTAGCGGCAGATGATGTAGTGGAGAATGAACTTGGAGATTTGGATGCTTGTGGTGAAGGTGAGTGGTATTGCTTCCACCCACTTTGTGAAGTATTCGGTAGTAGTTATTATGAATTTATGGCCGTTAGAAGATGGAGGATGGATTTTCCCTACGAGGTCGAGTCCCCACTGTGAGAAAGGCCATGGTGTTGTGATTGGTTGCAACTCCTATGCTGGGGCATGGATGAGATCACCATGCTGTTGACATGGAAGGCATTTTCTGATAAACTGATGTGCATCTTTGTCCATGGTGGGCCAATAATAGCCAGTTCTCAGGATCTTCTTAGAAAGAGCTGGTCCACTTGAATGTGCCCCACAAATACTTGCGTGTACCTCTTCCAAAGCTACCTCGGCTTCCCTAGAGTCTAAACATCGTAGAAGCGTACCATCAAGACTCCTTTTGTAGAGGGTGTCACCTACAAGGATGAAACGGGAGGCTCGGCGGATGAAGGATTTTTTCTGTGATGGGGATAGGTTGTTGGGGAGGATGTTATCGTGAAGGTAGAGGTAAGTTTCCTGATACCAAGGGGATAAAGGACCAACGATTTCGCACACTAATTTAGATTGGGGAACGTCATATGCTGGGATGGGGAGCTCTTCGATCAGGAATTCGCATTTCTTGCTGCCTTGCTTCATGTCAACCAGAGATCCAATGGTGGCCATGGCATCTACCGCTTTGTTGTTTAACCTTGGGATCTGCTCAAAGTGGATGTCACCGAAATAATCTTTAAAGTCATCGACCATCTTCTTATAGGGAAGAAGCTTATCGTCCTTGGTTTTATATTTATTATTGACTTGCCTGATGACTAGTTGAGAGTCGCCATACACAGTTAGTTTGTCTATTTTCCATTGGATGGCCATTCGGAGACCTATGATGAGGGCCTCATATTTTGCTACATTATTGGTGCATGGAAATGTGATTTTAAATGATTTAGGGATCGTGTCACCTTGAGGGGTAACAAACAAGACGCCTGCCCCCGAGCCTCTGTGAGTGTAGGATCCATCAAAATACATCTTCCATGTATCTGCGGCTGGTGTGATTGTCAAGATGGCCTCGTCTGGAAATTCTGCTATTGTAGGATGTTCTGCCTGAATAGGTGCCTCAGCCAGCTGATCTGCTATGACTTGCCCTTTGATTGCCTTTCTCTCTGTGTATTCTATGTCAAATTCGGTGAGAATCATGACCCATTTTGCCATTCTTCTAGTGAGAGCTGCTCTGTTTAGCAAATATTTGAGTGGGTCGATCTTAGCAATGAGCTTAGTCTTGTGATTAAGCATATAATGTCTTAACTTTTGTGATGTGAAAACCAGGGCAAGACATGCTCGTTCAATCTGTGTGTAGTTAAGCTCATAGGAAATTAAGGTGCGACTGATGTAGTATATGGCTCTTTCCTTCCCCTGCTCATCATGTTGGGCTAACAAAGCCCCAATTGCTGTGTTGGTCGCAGAAATATACAAGAGGGGCTCTCCTTGTCTTGGTGGAGATAGAATAGGGGGATTAGCCAGATATGCTTTTAGTTGGTCAAAGGCCTCCTGACACTGAGTAGTCCAGGCAAAAGCCATATCTTTCCTGAGGAGATGCTGGAATGGTTGGCATTTGTCAGCAAGTTGAGCGATGAATCGGCAGATAGATTGTAGTTTACCCTGCAGGCTTCTTAGTTGTTTCAAGGTTTTAGGAGGTGGCATTTTAGTAATAGCTTTGACTTTTGTCGGGTCCACCTCGATTCCTCGTCTGGAGACTATGTATCCCAACAATTTGCCTGAAGTGACGCCAAAGACACACTTTTTTGGATTTAGACGAACATTATATTGCTCTAGCCTGTCAAAGATCTTGGCTAGCACGTCTAAGTGTTCTTCTCTGGTTTTGGATTTGCCAAGTAAGTCATCAACATAGTCCTCCATGATGTGGTGAAAGAGGTCATGGAAGATGACAGTCATTGCTTGTTGATAAGTAGCTCCTGCATTCTTTAGGCCGAATGGCATTACTACCCAATAGTGTGTCCCCCATGGGCATATAAAAGATGTCTTGTGCTGATCTTCTTTGGCAATTTTGATTTGATTGTATCCTAAACAGCCATCAATGAGGGATAGCATCTCATGCCCTGCGGTAAGATCCACGATCATGTCAATGTTGGGAAGCGGGAAGTCATCTTTTGGGCAGGCTTTGTTGAGGTCTCTGAAGTCAGTGCAACAGCAGATTCTGCCATCTGGTTTAGCAACGGGTACTAGATTTGAAACCCATTCAGGATAATCAATTGGACGTATGAACCCGACATCTAGTAACTTTTTGAGCTCTGCTTTAACAAGAAGGGCCACCTGAGGGTTCATCTTTCAGAGCTTCTGTTTGACTGGTTTGGCATCAGGACGCACTGCAAGATGATGAACGACTAAGGCAGGATCTAGCCCTAGCATGTCTGCGTAGGTCCATGCAAAGTTGTGATTTCTGCGTGTGAAGAATGCCAAGAAGTCTTCCTGTTCGAACAGGCTGAGGGATTCTGCTCGATAAGTGATTTTTAGCTCTTCCTCCGTCCCTAGATTCATTTCCTGTGCTGGTTCAACCAAGATGGGTGATCTGTCAGGATATACTTTATCTATTTCGGGGAGGCCCATGCTTCCATCCCCTGGCGCCTCATGGAGGTTTTCACCAGGAGATACGTCCTTTATTTTTACTTTTTTAGGATCTGATACTGCCGTGGAACAGTTTTCACCATCAGATCCATTTTTTGTTTCTGTATTTTTGTGACTAGAAGCGGGGGTTGTCTCCCCAAAATAGGCAGCTGGATTGAGTTCCATGATGTATCCAGCCCTGTGATCTCCCAAGGGGAAGTTGTCTCTTACTCCCATCATTTCAGCAATGGCTTCGTCATTAGGTGTGATATCAAAAATAGGAGGTCCTCGTTGGTCCCAGTCAATGAGGTCAGGGTATACCAATGGTAGGTCATTAGATGACGAGGCGAGAGTAGTGATGGAGTAGATGGTGCAAATGGAGGAGGCAAAGAAATCGGCAAAGTCGCTAAAGGAGTCTTGTAGGTTTGTTTCGTTAATATTGTCGACATCTAGAGAAACTGGAGCAAACTCGGCTAAGATACATTTGCCGGTATTAAGGATGCATTGTGGTTGACCATACCCTAACCCTTGAGTATAGGGGTTCCTTGTTGCTTGCAGTGGTTCCACAATGCCCTGTTCATGAAGGCCAATGCCACCTTGTCCTTTGTAACCCATGCTTTTGACTATCTCAGAACCTTTGCCGTAACTATATGTTGGGATGGTAGGGATGTCTTGTTCTGTTTCCTCGTCCTTGTAAATCCATGACGAAATATCTTCAAGTATGTCCTGATCCAGAAGGTGTTTTTTCTCAAAGACGGGCGAGGGTTTGCATTTGATGATGACGGTGTCAGCTGCCTTTGTGTTCGGAGTGCCAAATGTCTTAGGAGTGGGTAATAATCCCACGCAAAAGGTGCCGTGAAGATTGTATTCCCCACAGCCTTGGTCGCTGATCTTGGTCTTGACCTCAGGAGGTGAAGGTGTTTGCGATGAAGTGGTGGTGATGTTGGTGGGGTCCATGTATGAAGTGGAAGCTGTTGGAGTGATTTGGGTGGTGGCTTTATTGTATGGATAGAAGGTTTGGTTGTGTCCTTCCAGAAAACTGCAGTATTGGAAGGGACGGGGATCGGCATAAATAGTGACTTCGGTGCCGTTGTGGGGGAATTTGAGACATTGATGGAAAGTGGAGGGGACGGCCTGCATGGCATGGATCCATGGGCGGCCGAGAAAAATGTTATAGGGAAGGTCAAGATCAAGAACCTGACATTTGGTTTCAAGGATTTTCTGTCCTACTTGAATAGGGAGCTTTATGGTACCCTCGGATAGCCTTTCAGTGTCATCATATCCTTTGATTGTTATGCACTCGCTAGCATCCACAACCACATCTGAGTACCCCAAGTGTTTTAGCAATTTTAGAGTGCATATATTTAGGCCAGAACCACCATCTATTAGGAACCTTTTAATGGTGTGTTTGTGAATGCGGACCTCAATATGTAGTGCATCATTATGTAGGTGTTCGGAAGCAGGGAGATCTTTTTAGAGAATGTGATATGGTGTGGTATAGCAATATGGCCGACCATGGCTTGAAATTGATTGACATCCAAGTTTGCGGGGACTTGTGTTTCCAAAAGGGCCTTGTCGAGAATGTCCTTGTGGCGGGGTGATGTGTGAAGCAGCTCAAGGATGGAGATTTGTGCGGGTGTCTTTCCTAGATGGTCTAGGAGGTTGTATCGAGTGGTGGGTGATGGACGGGCGTTTGGATGAGGGGGAAGGGGATCAGATGTGGATGGGGGTGTTGGTTCAGTGGGAGGGGCAGTGTAGATTGAGACACGGCCTCGACGGGTTGTGACAGTGCAATCAGGTGCTTGTGCCCGAATGGTGATTGTGTTGACAGAGTGGGATGAGGGTTCGATGCGGCCGACAATGGAGTCGTAGTGTGTGGGTAGTGGAGTGACATTGTACGCTTCATTGGATGATGAAGCTTTGTTATGGTTGGGCAAGGGATCCTTGTAAGCTCCAAGATTGGCATTTGGTGATGGCTGTGTACTGTGCTCAAGGTTGACAAGATTTTGATCTATTAGGTCTTGGATACAATGTTTTAATTGCATGCAGTCGACTATTTTATGACCTGCCACGCGGTGGTATTCGCAATAATCATTTTCATTATACCATGCTGCCTTGAGGTCATTGTCTTGGCGTGGTCTGACAGGTGGGAGTGTGATTTCTCCTTGCTTGAGGCATCTATCGAGGATGTCCTCAATAGGTTCTGCTAACGGCGTGAAATTTCGGTGAGGTTTGCGAGGTTTATTTGGTCCTCTTTGGTTATTGGTGTTTGCTGCATACGTGTGTGTCGGTGTGTGGTTTTGGATGTGTTGGACGGCCTTTACATCGGTGACGCCGTTGTTTAGATTATTCTTGTTCTTCCCCCAATAATGTGATTTATCATTAGATTGTGTGTTGGTATTGTTGTTCGTATTGGGGCTGTTGTGATTGGTTTTGTGGTTGTTGTTATTGTTGTTGTTGTTGGATTTGGGATCATAAAGTTTGATGGAACCCTTGGCAATGAGGGCTCATTCAATAGTGGTGCCTTTGTCGATAACCTCTTCAAAGGTAGATGCGCACAGAATTTGTAAGTGAAAACCTAATTCCTGATTGAGATTGGCCACGAACATGGTGACAAGTTGTTTTTCAGGAATAGGCCATGGGAGCTTGCTTGCTAGGCCCCTCCACCTTTGTAGGAAAGAACTGAAAGCTTCGCCGTTCTTTTGTTTGGTGTTACAAAGGTCGGTCATAGACATCTCATGTTCAAAGTTGTAGGAAAAGTGATTGACAAACTTCTCCGCAAGCTCGGGAAATGTTCGAATTCCAGGTGGAAGATGGGCAAACCATTCAGCGGCTTGGCCGCCAAGGCTTCGTGGAAAGAGTCTCATAAGATATGTGTCGTTGTTAGAGACTTCGAGGCAAGCAATGTAGAATTCTCTAAGGTGGTCCCTAGGGTCTCCCTTTCCCTTGTATTTGTCAAATTTTGGTGTTTCAAAGTTTTTAGGGAAAGGGGGCATATACAATGTGCGGTCAAATGGGTAGGGGCAAATATCCTCAAAAGAATAGTATTTGCGTTTGCCCCCAGTTTGTAGGTCATCCACCTTTTGAATTAAGCCTTGTAGGACGGTGTTGAGATCCTGTGGTTGTTGCGGTTGGAATGTGTAGGGTTGTTGATTGGTGAGATATTGGAGGTGGGGTGGGATTTGATGTTGGAGATTGGTTTGATTAAGATGTTGGTGTTGCGGATTGGGGTTTGGATTGATTAGTGCCTACTGTTGTTGGTGTGTGTAGAGTTGTTGGAGAACATGTGGTGGTATTTGGGGATTGGGATTGTGTTGACCTGTGAGATTGACGTTGGGTATGTGGACGTTGGATGGGTTAGATGTGTTGTGGGATTGTTGGTGCGCGTAGAGTTGTTGGAGAATATGTGGGGGTATTTGGGGATTGGGATTATGTTGACTTATGGGATTGACGTTGGGTACGTGTGTGTTAGATTGGTTAGATGTGTTGTGAGTTTGTTGTGAGAATAGTTGTCGTAGGTATGCAAGGGTGTGAGGGTTTGGTGGGGGCACACTTGTGGAGGTACTTGCTTGTGTGATGTTGCCTTGTATGCCCATTGTGTTTGAAACGGAAGGGTTGACGGTAGTCGTGGTAGTGGAGGTGATGACAGGTTGGGAGATGTTAGCAGTGGATGTGGAAGTAGTAGATGTGGTAGCGGTTGAGGTTGTGGATGTGGTAGATACGTTAGGTGTTGACGTTTGAGAGATGGTGGGTTGGGTATGTGATGTAGATGTTTGGATATTTGATGTGTTGGGGACAATTGTAGAAGTGGATGGTTGTGACGATGTTGTAATGGGGGGAAGTTGAGCACCAAGCTTGAGAAGATGGTCAAGATATCTCTTTGGGTCCGATCTTAGGACTTTATCCAGTAGGTCCATATTATCGGCATCTTGCGTGAAGATCAAGACATCTTGGTCATCTTGGGATATGGTGGGGACATTTTGTGGTGGTGGTGGGAGTGGTGTTGGTGCTTGTGGTAAGAAGTGAAAAGGGTCGTTGGCGCCAAATGGGGGGATGAAGGAATACGTAGGTGGATTGTATGTTTGATAGATGGGTATGTTGCTATTGTTGGTGTTAGGCATGCCAAAGGACCATTGTTCTGCCATTTCTTGATTCTTTTTGTATTGTGATCTTGTGATGGGCATACGCGTATGGATTTGATTTTCTAGATGTGGGATGAGATGGAGACCTTAGAGAATTGAATTGATTTTGTTGGACCCAAAGATGGATGTGGTAGTGAGATGGAGTAGGAGGGTATGATGAAGATCGATATGTCTTTCCAAAGGTTTTATCCTAAGGGTGATATGAATGGGTGATATTGATGTTTTTGCAGAAATCTTGGACCTAAGATGGATGATAAGAAAGGGATTTGATGTTTTTGATTTTTTGATTGATTTAGGATGGTGAGGATGATGTTGTTGATGTTTCTCGAATTGAGCTTTTGGATAAGATCTAGATTTTGATTTGGCACACAAAAGGATGATGATTTTCTTTGTTTGGGGTAGATTAATGACCTTACACAAAGAGAGGTGATTTGTTTTTCTTGAAATGTAGACTAATGACTTTTCAAGGAAAATGTGATGTTAATGATAAGATCTAGATCTAACTTTGGCTCAAAAGGGTGACAAGATTTGATTGTTGATTGGGTTTTGATTTGGATGTGGATTTTTGAAATGATTTTATATTGGTCCAAGGACATATGCAAAAGGACTGAATGGGGATGGATAGATATGTATTTGTGCTGATAATGGGGTCCAACAATGGTGGTGATTAATTCTCTAAGGTCAAGAAGGTGCAATTTTGGGAAATTTTTTGAAAAGAATGGCTGGACTGTTGGCGGATTTCTGTGAGATGGATACGGATTATGGCAGAACAGAAGGTGTAGATCACAACAAAATGGGTCTTTGCTTCAGGCAAGTCAATCTCAAAATAGCGCCAATCCACGGGTGAAAAGGTGCTACAATAAGACAGATATGGCGCTGAAACAGAGTTTGACAGGTTTCTGATGGCACACTTTTGGATTTCTGATAGCGGAATTTTGGATTTGTCTGTTTGGGATGTGACTAACTGATTTGTTCTGTCTTAGGCACGTCAATCTCAAAATAGCGCCAATCCACGGGTGAAAAGGCGCTACAATAAGACAGATATGGTGCTGAAACAGAGTTTGACAGATTTCTGATGGCAAACTTTTGGATTTCTGACGGTAGAATTTTGGATTTGTTTGTTGGGGATGTGACTAACTGATTTGTTCTGTCTCAGGCACATCAATCTCAAAATAGCGCCAATCCACGGGTGAAAAGGCACTACAATAAGACAGATATGGCGCTGAAACAGAGTTTGACAGATTTCTGATTTGTTTTGTCTCTTGGCAAGTTTGTGAAAAAATCAAAGCACTTTAACACACATTTAAACGCAAAACAAGCAATGATTTTTGTTTGTGAAATGACATGATTTTGTTTAGAACAAGCACATTTTTACAACCTAAGGCGAGATTGTGACAATATTTGTTGAATCCCTTAGCTGCGCCTATTCAAAGCGGGTAGCTCCAGGATCTTGGTAGCACCGGCTCCTCCTTACAATTGCACACACTTCTCACGCATACCAAGATCTGGGTTTCTTATAAGGTTTGACCCTCTCCAAACCTTTAGATTGTCCCTGCTACCTCGGCTAAGAACCGCATGAATCGGGGCCGCTTCAAGGGTTTTGCCCTCTGCGTTAACAAATAGAAGGATTTTGGCTTTCTACAACAATGGCTCTTAGTAAGGGCATCTGTTCAGGTGGTTATACGTGCGGCAGCACTACTCTCCATTATGGAGTCTCCCAGCCTCCAAGGGTTGCGCCTTGGAGGGTTTATGGGGAGGTTGGCTGTCGGTATAACAAAACAACACCTGTCACTTGAGACTTTCGTCCCAAACACCTTATTTTATATAGCGGCTTGGAAGAGCTTGGCTTTAGCTTGATGCCGCTTGGGTCGTTCCCATCTTTCGAAGCGGGGTGGCAGGCCCTCTAAAAATTACAAAAGTGATACAATCATGAAAACACTTTTGATCCCCAAGTTCATACAAAGATGCGAGGGGAGAGCATACGTGTTCCCTATGATTATATCACACTCAACATGGTTCAATTTTAGATCTTTGGATTTAGATGGGGGGTGATTAATGCAAAGTGTTGTGAGTAGTTTTTGATTCCCAAGATCACCAAAAGGTGCGAGGGAAGAGCATACACTTCCTCACTCTACTTGACACAATTATGAAGACACTTCACACAAGTATTTAGATTGTCTTGATTAGATGCATGGAAATGCAAGTTTGTTGTTCTTTTTATCCAATGAAGTATGCAATTTGTTGTTCTTTTTATAGCCCAAATTGAAGTGTTTTGATTGTTTGTTTGTTGGCACACAAAGTATATTTTAGAGCACCAAAAATAAATGTTATGATCACACACTTCAATCAAGGAGTTGTTTGGGTTAATTTTTAAAACACCAAATTGAAATGTTTGTTCAAGACATGACAAAGCAAACAAGGGTTCATTTTAGCTTCCAAATTGAAATGTTTGCTAACTAATTAACAAACCATCCTGCAAAAAGATTTCGTTAGTATCCGCAGTACCTGCAACAAACAGAAAGGCAAAATAGCGCTAAAACAGACATATACAGGCGCCACTGCAGGCAGAACAACCCGACTTATGTAAAATGGTGCTAAACTAGTTTATGGCGCTAATTAAAACCTAAGATAGCGCTAATGAAGTTAATGGCATTGATACAAATGATAGTGCTAATAAATCCTAATTTAGGTGCTGATGCAGATGATAGTGATGATCCGTTGTAGTGAAGGCGCCACTGCGCGGTTTTTCTGAATCTGTGGAAGACACCGATGGCGCTAATCTAAAGGATGGCGTCAAAACGCGGAACTGATGCTGTTGGGTCGTTTCTTTCAAAAATTTGCCATAACCTCCCCTTGTAATTCCTTGTTTTCCTGAAAAATAGAGAACAAAAAACACAGAAAACACTAGGAAAAGCAATAAACACACGTGAGTATGGTTAGCATATAAAATAAAATCGCGCAGAAATAGCGCTAAAAGAGAAATAGCGCTGAAATACGGCAGTGATAGCGCCGCTGCGATGATCGAATAGCGCTGATCCTGTAAAAGGCCGAATACTAACACAACAACTCACAAACAAGGATTAGATTGGACCTTGTGGGTCCCACTGGGCATGCCAATGTAGATTAGATAATGCAATAAGGCAAAAAGCTAAATCAAATGCAAGTAAACACAAGATTATACCTTACAAAACACAACCTAATCCCATCAAGGGAAGGAGGAGCCTTTGCACCCAAATGAAGCTCCCAAGACCAAGATTGTCCCTAGACTTTGGATTGAAATGTGAAGTGCTCTCAAATTGTGCAACTCACTATTTACTCAAAGATGATTTTGGCATCGTAACTTTGCATGGAATTAGATGATGAAAATGACTTGTGAGAAGTTGTATTTATAGACTTTTTTGAGAGGATTTTGATCCAAGGGTGGAGATTAAATGGAGAGATCAATGGTGGAGGATGAAAGTGATGTGGAGGGCCTAGATTTGATTTTGGAAGATGGAGGGCTAGGAATAAAAGTAAATCTTTTATTTATTTTTGGGAAAGGGGTGAATAAATGAGGTTGGGTGAGATGGATTATTTGTGAATTAAAAATTCACATGGGGAAGGGTAAAATGAATTAAAAATTCATTTGGGGAAGAGAGTTATGACATGTGTAAGAGGAGTAAATGTGATGTGTGATTTATTTGAGTTTTAAATTTGGGGAATGTGGAGAGAAGTGCTAATGAGGGTTTGACTTACTTAATTAGGGTGATTAACCTAATTAATGTGGCTGGAATAAATTAGTAGAGAGATTAGAGGGGGGATAAGATTAATTAATTAGTGATTTAATTAATTAATCCTAAGGCTAGGATGATATAGGCTAGAGTAGGCAATTAAATAATAGCTATTTAATTGTCTAGGGTAGGGATAGGCTAATTAGTAGGCTGGATTAATTAGTTAACATGGTTTTAACTAATTAATTAGATTTAGGGAAAATGGGGGAATTGATTTAATAAATTTTGCATATTTATTAAATCAATTGGCTAAGGTTTGGACTATTGAATTAATAAAATTAATTCAATTTTGGGGATAAAATGGTGTGGATTTAGAAAATGAAAGGGGTGATTAATTAAATAAAAATTTAATTAATTGGTTGGAAAGGGAATTGGCAAGTTTAGGGATGTTGGGAGTCAGTTTGGTGGTCGAGACATTTTTAGGTGTCTACAAGCATAAATATGTTTCACAAGAGTTCAACAACATAGAATGCAATAATTACAAAACTACTAAAAAAAGATGCATTGAAATAGCCAAAAAAATATGGTTTCATTTATGTAAAATGGGATTACTAGGGAAAACCATAGAAGGTGTTTTTATACATTTATTTTAGTCCCCATATAGTCCTCTACAACAATATTAAAACTTAAGCATAGACACTAAAAATAAAATCATTTTACAATCTCTAACACAAGTTCTTCACGAGTTTAATGGCCATAAAGGCAAAGCTAAAATGAGTGTAGAGACCATTTAGACTCACAAGGTATGGGGGTGTCCCATGCTAAAATTATCATATAAATATTATTGCAATATCCCCTTGGTCACTTGCAAAATTAGATAGAGTTGTTTGTGAAACTATGAGACATGATCCTTAGTGTTGTACAAATGGCACATGATCCAAAGGGTTGTGTAAGATTTATAGGTGTCTTTTGAGTTACACAAAATGATTCTTATCACTATGTGAATTGTGCATGGTGCAAGGAACCATGAACTTTGTGTTGGATCAAGTGGCATTGTTAGGTGACACATGATGCAAGGACTTATGTACAAGGTTGTACATTGCTATGTGAGTGACTAAGGCTAACATGCAAGCTTGTGCAATAGCATGTAGATCATGATGTGAACAAAAAAACATGCTTTCCATTTATCCATTTAACCAATCTTCCTTTCTCTATTTTCTTAGGCATGTCTAGTTTTGAGAGACTAAAACTTTCAACCCAAAACTCAAATTCTCTTATCATCAATTGGGATGGATTCTTTGACAGTTAAACTTTGAAACCTAAAGGAATACAAAAATGATCTACATTGCACCTATCCATCTTACATAATGATCAACAAAAATGATTTGTATTAACCAAATATCTATATAGGCATACATCAATGTCTGTCGATATAAGTATAACATATATACAAAATAGCCATATAGGCTTACAAGAATGCCATATAGGCATACAATGTCAACTATATGCAATACAAAATATATGTCCACAAATGCCATATAGGCACACAACAAAGGAACACAATAAAAAGTCATTCCCCTTTGTCCAGTGAAGAGAATAGATCACAAGCAACCTTTGATCTTTGAAGGGATGGAGACACGTATGAGGGTGGTCTACTACGAACCCGAGGGCTGCTCCTCCTATTTAGTTGTTCATGGATCTGTAGCTGTTACAATAAAAAGTATAGACATTAATTTATAGAAATTACATTATAAAAAATGAAACATTTAACAAAATAATCACTTACCGCTATCCAAAAATCTGTCTCCTCATTTGCCTTAATAGCCAGGATTAGATTGTGGCGATGTCATGTCCTATAGAAACCATCCAGATAGAAATTAAACTTCAAATCAATAATCATTTGATTTTTCAAAAATAAACAAATATAACAATGAATATAATTTGAAATTTACTAATCTGCCTCATACCCCCGTCAAAGGCATGGAGCTATGAATCACAGAGGACACACCATGCTCCATTGCCCTATGAGCATCGGGAGGTGTCTCTGCAGCTTGCATCATCTAAAAACAAAATAACATTATTCAATTACGAAAACTATAATAGTGATGCAAGTCATGGCTCCTAACATACACACATGTTCACCTAAACATAGAAGTACACACAATAAAGCACACAAGTCACAAGCATATATACAAATTAGATGAAAATTCATGACTATTGTGTGGTATAAGGGTTAACAAAGGAGGGACCATAGTAGCATCAAATTTTAGGTTTAAGAAGTCAAAGAGGGAGTGAAGGTGTTAGTTTAGGTTTAGGTTGGTGGTAGGGTGGGGTAGGGTTGTGCTCAAAATTTTGTTTGTTTGGTAGTCATGGAGGTAGGACAATGCCTAAGATAGAGTTTGTGGGTTTACGAGATAATGCCTAAACTAGAAATCACATAGATATTAGGTAAGTTTATAGATTTATGGGAAGGAGGAATATCAAGAGTTTGTGGGATAATAGGAGGGAGGAAAGATACTAGATAGGAGAAGAAAAACCTTATTTTAAAAATTTCTTATCATTTTCTTTGTCTTGAGGTTTGTCAGGGGGTGGGTTGGAAGAAAACTAGGTTTGGGAAGTCTCGTAAGGGTATATTAGGAAATAGGTAGGGTAGATATGGGTTGGTTAGTAGGTTGAGTGTAGTGTTGGGGAAGTTTCTTAGGCTACTTTTAGAAGTGGATGGGGAAAGGTCCTACACTTTTTCTTTTACTTTATCTTGGAGGGGTGTTAGAGGGGAGATAGAAGTTAATGAGGAAGGTGAAGTAGTAATAGGTGGATATATGGTGGGGAAGATAAGGGCATAGCTAGTGAAGTAGGTGAAGTAATAGAAAGAGGTTGTGGGGTTGGGGTAGCAATGCGTTTAGAGGCATAAGATAGGTAAAGGTGAAAGAGGGAATTGGTATGAGGTTGAGGTGGACCAGAAGGGGTTGATAAAAAATAATCTAAGGAGAAGTGTCTTAAGGTAACAACTAGTTGGTATGGGCTATGAGAAATGGTGAAGACATTACCGTCATGGGGAATTTAAGGCACTAGTGGATGACAGTTCAGGGACAACCCACATTGCAATGAGCCAAAGATGACCTAAGAGAATAGATAGTACTATGAGGTGGGTATGATATGACATGAGACATCTAGGCATTTAGGTCCTACCTAGATTAGTAGGGTGAGGGAGCCAAAAGTAGGTATAGAAGTGTCATTATGTGTACACTAGGAGATATCTGAGGGGGATAAGAATCTCTTTGCAACCTAGTGATGTATAAGTGTTCCTCTATAACTACATTAATTCCACCTTGATGTATAAGTGCTCCACCTTGATTCAACTATCATTTTATAGTGTACTTGTATCTCAATCTACAGAGGATCATTATAATCATCAGTAGGCACATTGTCAAGCAAGAAGGTGATGTCAGGTGTAGGAGTGGGTTGAACAATGAAATTATAAGGTTGAATGTCTAATGTGCCTATCATCTCAAAGAATATAGTAGTATTAAAGGAAGGGTCCTCATTAGACTTAGGTGGGTTAGATGTAGGATCAAAAGTAGGGATGGAAGAAATTGAGCCAATAGGATTGACATAGTTTGTAGGGGAATGGGTTAGTGTAGGTTCATTAATCAATGTAATCAATGATATGAATATAAACTACAAAAATCTAGTAAGTATTGTTGTCTCTCAGATTTGCACCCTTGTTGAGTTGTAAAACTTGGCAATCTAGAGAAACATGGGATCTTTCTAGGTCTGTGGGTCACCTGTGTTTGGAAAGAACCTCTGGAGAAGGACGGCTTCCTAGCTGGTTATCACCTAAAATCTACTGGATTTGTAGAGGAAAAAAGTAGAAGGAAAGCTTTTAAAATGAAAGATAAAACTAGAAAACTTGAAAATAAGGGTGATGCACCAGGTTCATTGAGTAATGGTGATCTTGGTGTAGACACAACAATGATTTCAATGATGAAGGGGGTTCACACAGACTTATGAGACTGATTGAGGCTTCGGTATGAAGGTCAAACCTGCAGAGGAACTGCTTTACTCATAGAACAGACTATAACCCTAAATAAAACATAGAAAT
This sequence comes from Cunninghamia lanceolata, assembly GCA_027924645.1. NCBI lineage: Eukaryota > Viridiplantae > Streptophyta > Pinopsida > Cupressales > Cupressaceae > Cunninghamia > Cunninghamia lanceolata. The sequence continues at coordinate 1,019,843 of BSBN01000736.1, read as the reverse complement.
CAGGACACAAGAGAGGCAAGAAGTCATGCATATATTAATCATGAAGGCTAGAAACCATTACATTACATAATATTCAGTAGCAAAAGTAGACACAGTATAGCTAATCACATTCATTTGGTGGATAAAAGGAAGACAACAGAGGCTAGATTCAGGCACAGTGAGTCACATTCCCATACCCTGCAATTACACTAAGAGGTATGACTATAGAAAATTGGCAGCATAACAGCCCAAAATAAAACCCATCCTCCTAAAAATGAAGCTACAATGTCATTTATATCAAATTCCTATGTTAGGGATATTGAAACAGTTGCACAGGATCCCAGGAATGCAGAATGTATTCATCAATGCAGGAACAGGGACGCAAAGGGAGTAGCATGGTGAAAGGATAGGAACCATGTCGTTGGCAGGTCCACAACCATTAGAAAATAGTTTCCCAGACACAAGATAGGACAGGGCATTGAAGAGAAGAGCCCCAAAGTCGTCGCCAAACACATGAAGATCTGCCAGCAAGACACAGAGCCCGTATGCATTGAAGAGTGAAGCCATCTGCCATGAATCCACCTGCAAAGCCTACCAACTAGAATAAATGCAACAATATCAGCCCCTGCATATGCCAAATCAGTCGTTGAAACGTCTAGTCAATCAAGCCTGTAGATTTGCATCAAATTCTAAAAGTGAAGATATCCTCCTCAAAGCCTGCCAGATGAAAGAGGAGGCAAAAACAAGCACATTTGCCTTTTGGAGCGTGCAGAAATTCCTCAGGATGAAGGAGATATGGGCAGTCAAAGTTTGTTCAACTGCATCTTGCATCTGTATATCGCTTTGCATCTGCATGTTGTAACTTGCAATTGTATATACAATTGCACATGCACTTTTAGGTTCACTTGGTGCAACATACAAAATCTCCTTTGCTTTTCTGCACATACAACTTTTGTATATATCAGGCTGTCGGGGAGACCTCGGGAAGCACCTCATCGATGTGTATTTCATCTTGTATCAGCCATTGTAAATGTGACCTGAATCACCATCTGAATGAGCCTCTGAATCTCCCTGACACGTGGCACTATCTGATTGGCCGCTGAGCTAAACCTAGGACCCATCACTGAACATTTGCATCTTTATCGGCCATCGGAGAGACCTCAAACTGAGCCGCCGATAAGGCCTATCTAGCCGAAAATCCTTTGTATGTGACTTTTGTATATGTGATTGTATATGAGATACAATCGCATGTACATACAATTGTGGAACTCAAAGGATTATCAACCATATTGGATCATTGAAACAGGTTTGACCTTGTATCTTTGCTTCTTTGCATCTTGGCAGATACATGCACTTCAACATACAACTGCGGAGCCCACCGCTGAGTTTGCCAAATTTAATTTTCCAGTCGGTTCTGCATTGTATATCCATGTTGTATCTAACTTTTGTATATGCAATTGTATATAGGATTGTATATGGGATGATACAATCGCATATACATACAATAGGCGGACCCCAACTTGAAATCCGCCACATTTGATTCCTCATTTGTGTCCAAATTGTATGTATTCCCTTCTGCACCTTTTGTATATTGCATATACAATGCGAAAATACAAACAAAACTGCATACAATCGCTTGTACATACAAACATTGTATCTGACCTTTGCTTGTACATACAAAGATGTATACAACCGCATCTGCCTTTCTAAACCAAATTACATATTCTTTCGGGTCCAGGATTGTATCTCAGGATTGTATATGTCATTGTTTATGCAGATTGTATGTACAAAGATACAATCGCATATACATACAAAAAATGGACACACCTTTTGTATCTCCCCCTTGTATATTGCCTTGTATATGCATTTGCATATACAAAGATAACCTGATGCACATTCACTTTTGTATCCCGCCTTGTATATTGCCTTTGCATCTTCCTTTGTATATACAATTGTATATGAGATTGTATATGCGATACAACATACATACAACGATACATACAAAGGTACATACAAAAATGATTAGGTATAAAACTAAGAATTATCTGCAATGGAAGGCATTTGAAGACAAAGGGTTTTTGGGTTTTTCTGGGTTTTCTACAAGGATTCTCAAGGTGAGATTTTGGAAAATTTTGCAAGGCACAACATAGGGAAATGTAGGATTTAAGACTTTCCTCTTTCTATTTAGGCTTTCTCTGATCAGATTTCTTTGATAGAAAGAGGGGGACAGGAATATTTTAGGGCTAGGCAAAATATGACAAGTACAATTCATTAGTTAAATTATTTATTTTATTACCTGAGTGAAGCTTTGAACTCCACCACCACTGCAAGGTGTTGCCGTGAAATCTCCAATATTAACCTATTCAACATCCAAAATCAGATATTAGAATACCATTTGTATAACAATGCTATTCACATGTAATATTTATAATTGTTTTCTAGTTACATACCCCGTCAGTAGATGTCATAGTGTAATTAGAGGTGGAGAACCGTTGAAGACAGAATGAACGTTATGACCCTGAAATTTCATTAAAATCATCAAACTAAATTAGTTAATCTTGCATTTCAAAAATAAAATTTAATAAATTAAATTCAATGAACTTGCTAACATTTACCTGAGTATCAAAGATGAAAGTCTCACTTAGGAGGACATCTATCATCACCATTTGCTCAGTTGTAGATATAGCCTGCGCACCTACATCCTGACTATTCGTGGGGTCATAACCATAGGCTGACCCGCAGACCTGACAAGTATGGGGTAGAACCCTATTCCTCAAACTCTCCCATGACCCACGCTCTGCTGCAGGACTGGCATGCTGTATGATGCTCTGGGTCAAGGCACTAATGGACTAAAGTGTCTCGACCTCAGCACTCTCCTTCACAATGGAAGGGATAGACATGTGCTCATGGGCTAGTCTGGCGAGTGCTTGTCTCGCTGTCCGCTATGGGTCAACACGTGCCCCTGGTCTATCCTGTGCTGACTGTAGAGATAAAAACTCTACATTTTGTTTCAGCTATATTGTCTCAGCATATTTCCAGTTGCAGTGTATTTCAGCAGCTATGTATTTGTGGCTATATGTTTCTCGCACGCGGATCGCACCATGTGTTATGAATATTATGAAGCAATAGTGTTATTCAGAGGCTGCCGCGTATTTATTTTATATGTTTCTTTTCTATCTTGTAGTGGAGGGTGCCATGTGTCTATGGCTTTATTTCTTTTATAAGTTTCATGCTTTATGCAGAGTGTGCCACGTGTTGATACTGGAGATCATGTCTAAGAGTTGCTTTTGAGACGCAAGCTTGCGGGTTGTGCCGTGTGTCATTTTGAGCTTGGAGCGGATGTTGCCGCGTGTATATTCTTTTGATAAAGCTTTGTTTGTACCAGCATGTAAGTGGTGGGGCCACATATTGAGACACAATAAGTAGCTTGCTGTGGAGTGCACCACGTGGTGGAAGCGGGGGGTTTTAACTATTTTCTTTTAATGCTCTCAGGTGGAGACACTTTATGATTTTCAGTTGCTACTGGAGTGTGACAAGTGTCAATCTCCACAGGATTCCTAAGGGCCTTTTTATAAGCCAATGGTATTGCCGGATGGCGCCGCGTGTCCAAAGTTGCTTTATGCGAAAGGTGCAATGTGTCACAGTATTGTTTCTCTATGCGGGTTTTTAAAGGGTATGTGGTGGGTCCCATAATTAATGTCACATGTTTCTAAGTGTTGTGGAGGGTTACAAATGTCCATAGCGACAGTTGCTCGGGCTTTAAGATAATAGGCTTCTAGCTTTGCCAGAAAGTGCCACGTATCATGTTTCAAGGTTCAGCGGATGGCAACAAGTAGCGCTATTTTGAGTGCTTCGTTTTGAAGGTAATGAAGTTAATAGTTAAGCGGACGGTGCCGCGTGTTACTTTTTGAAGCTTTTAGAGCCCATGGGTGCCGCCACGCGTCTTAACAGGAATGCAGTTAGAATGCCACATATTTCATTGCTTAGCCAATGAACGTGCAAGGAAAAGTAGTTGCAGATTCATAAGATATCATTAGTAGAGGAGTCCCAGTTAACTTCAATTCTGTTATGCCGTTGAGATTTTGGGTGATTGCAGGTGATCTTGAGCCAAGTTTGTGGCTATATATATGCCAGAATTGTAATAGAAAAGGAGTAGTAAGAGATATAGAAAATTTGATTAACAAGTTTGGAGATCTTGTTGTGACCAGACTGTATCATTTTGCCTTAGCCTAGTTGTTTCTGATAAGAAAGTTAATATACCTGTGCATGACACTGTGCCTTTTGTATTTACTGAACTGTTAATGAAAGAAACTATGTTCTGTGCCGTTGCTGATATTATCTGTGTCTTTGCAAAATATTATGAGTTTAGCCTTCGATCTTTTGGTTCATTTATAATCTATTTATATTAATCATGTAGCATTTGCTCTTTAATATAGCTGAATCTTAAGAATTTGTTCATTGTGCTAGTTAAAGAAACACATTTTATTCAGGCGCATTGCCATAGTATTAGATTTTGCTTATTGTATTTATAATCCTATTTCTTCCTCTACTCTTTACTCAAAACCCCCATTAAAATAGGAAGATCCAGCTTCTTTAAAATCTGGAGGTTGTTTCAAGTAGAAAGTCCCCCATTCTTGAAACTTCCCATGTTGGTGTTGGAACCTGCGCAATTTTACACATCAACACTGACCCCCCACCTCTACCCTGGAAGTCCCGCATATCAAAATAGTTTGGCACTTTATTTTTTACAAACTTCTAGTAGAGTTTCCTCAAAAAGTATTGCGGGACCTCATTATAGTTGCATGGAGGATGGTCAAAAACCATCCACCACCTCTGCCCAAAATTCTCCCTTATCGCTTGGTTGTTGCACCAATGGATAGGGAACCTCTTGCATGTAAGCGGTAGAGGTTGATTTGTTCGTGGGTCTGTAAAAATAAAACACAAGTCCAATTTTGTAATTTGTTCATTTTTGACTTGCTCATATGACAACTTGTCTGCATAGTATTCTTTAAATTCTCTCCTCTTTTCAGACCAACTAATTATTTGCTTGCTAATTGAATCTACATTTGATAACATAGATTCAAGAGATTGAGCAAGCGTGGATCTATGTGAGATTGAAGTTGCAGGATCTTTCAACCTTGCAATTATATCTACAATTTATCTTTTATTGTTTTCAATTTGCCCCATTAGATTTTCTTGTGTTCCAGGGCATGTCAAGGAATGGATGGAGGAGTTTGTTGTTTGGGTTGTTCTTCAACAGGTATTTGTTGTTCAGGCGATTCAGGATTTTGTGAATTTTCAGGAGGAGGAGGAGGAGGAGGTGCATTATCATTTCCTGTAAATTAAAGAAATTTTCATCAAAAATCTACTTAAACCTACCTATTTAACAACAAATTCAGACAAAAAAACAAATACAACTTACTCCTTCCGCCTCCCTGACGTCGTGGCAACATTTTGACGATCAATCAATGATGATTTGGTGATGAATTTGACCTCCAATAATGTGAGTGCACTCTCAAGGGTTTGCAGGCCGCAGGGAGAAGAAAATGAAATGGGAAAATGAGGAAAAATGATAGGTTTTTTTTTTAATAGGAAAGAATAACGTGCTCACATTGTAACGCGAGTGTATTATGGCTTGGTCTTCCCGAGCCTTAGGCTCGGCATCACCAAACCATAATGCGAGTGCATTATAACACACTCGCATTATGGCCTAAAAGTTTTTTTTAAAGTTTGGCTACTTTTTGGCCCCCCAACTTTTTGCACCCACCCAGACACAGGCGATTCCTCTTTTCCAAAATAACAATGCTCAAAGCACTCTCTTTAGTCACTTATCTTGCATTCACTCAGCTTTACTATTTTCTATGTAGGTTGTTTGTACGCCATGTGTCACATATCAAAATAAGTGTAGCAAGGATCCTTATATAGATCTAGATCCCTTGCTACGGCTACAAAATCCCATCAAGGGTTCAAATTCACAATACAGTATCTATAGTCGAAAAAGACTTGCCAACCATGCACCAGCTGGCACATAAGAATATCCTTGGAATATACTCTTTACCAGTTGTCACTCCAAAATATCTTGAAAGAATATTCTCCTAGTCGCAAAGATGCCCTTTAGAATCCCCCTTTGAAATGTCACAATGTCTTCTACGATTAACCTTCTCTTTAGGCGGCATCCTGTCAAGAAACATATGCATTAAATGTTGCAGACAATATATGCAAATTTGATTTTCTCTTTAACTTTCCGTTCAATGCATATTTGAAAATTTGTATACATTGGCTTTGCACCTTTTGTGTTTTGTATATCTTATACATGCAATTTTCATTAATATACGAAAAAGAAGTTATGACGTCATTTCAAACATTTCGATTTAATGACCTTTCGATATTAAGTTTGCCTTTGTATTCCAAAGCATGCACGATATGTCTTTATACACTTTTGTATTTTCTCTCTTGTTTATTCTTTGTATATTTGCTTTTGTATATGCCTATGTATATCTTATACAATTGTCGAAACATACAAACTCGGACTCTAATGATTTATGAAATGGATTAGAATTACCCTCAGGTCTGGTTTTGTACCTATTTTGTTTGTATTACCTTTTTGTATATCATATGCATACACCTTTCAACCCCGGCGATGTTGACCTTTATATCTTTCGCTACTTATAGATGTACTTGATTTGGCAATTTAATCCGATTTCACATCCGTAATTGCATATTGCTCTTTTGCATATTGAATACATACATCTCAAACATACATACACGGATTTCACCTAAAGTTAACATAGTTAAACTTCCTAAACGCATCCGGATTTGTATCTGTATATTAGATACAAATGTTTATACATACAAAGACACATACAAAACATACCCGCTTACCTCCCTTTCTAAACCCAATTGAACTTTTTTTTTGGGTCCGCTCATGCATTTGTATAAGAGTGTATATTACCAACGATGTATCAACTATACAAGTGATATGATTGTGACATCATATACTTGATTTAAATATCTTTTGACATCCGCTAATACACATTTCCAATTTGTATAAAAGATACATCGTTATAATATACAAATACAAATGCGGATTTATATCATTTATAAAGCAATTCATAAACGCCATTAGGTCCAGACTTGTATCTGTATGTTAGATACAAGCATAACACGAGATTTGAACATGATACAAATTACAACCCGACATACTTAAGTACATGGGATACATGCAAACGACAATGTATATGAGATACACGTTGACAAAAATAACCAGGTGTTGACTTTTACAGAAATTAGCATAACTCTCAAAATACTTAGAATTTCCAAACCGTTCAAAAGGCAACCTTGGCTCAATTTTAATGCAGGTCTCATTGATAACAATTATTTTTCACCAAGCATTGTGCAACTTGAATTTCAAGCATTAGAGACATTTTACCCACATTGCCAAGCAAGCAAAGACCAAACCAACACAAAAGCAATAGCAACAGCGGGGGTCTTCATTTTGCTAAAGGGTAAAATGGGGCGTGTTGTGAACATCACAACAGTTAATTTATGAATATCTTCTTCTTAAAAAACATACAAATACCTACTATTGTTTTCTTTATTTCCATATAAAACAATTTCTTCAAACTATGTCCATTTCCATTATTTATGTTTGAGTAATAAACAATGAGCTCAAATATATGTTTGGGTTCCTTATTAAACTTGCATTAAACAATTAAAACCCTAAACTTTGCTTTCATTTAATAGGTAAAATAAGGATGCCTCTCAAAGTTGAAAGGTCAAACTTTATACAATCTTATTTACATTCCGCTCCTCACTCCTTATTACTTAGTAGCCGCCCACCCTAACTTCGCGCACTTCGACGATTTTTTTTGGGTTTCTCCATATGCGACCAAAGAGCTTAAAGCTGTTCTTTTAGCTTCTGGGCACTTATACATTTCCCTATAGGATGCGTTATGTGCACATGGGTCGAAAAAGTGTCATTTCAACATGTCGCCCCATACATGCGCAACAATGTGCCAGTAACCGCTCGCCATTACATTTGTGCACTTGTCTTAATTTCATTGGTTAATTTATTTGAGTTGTGAACATGTATTGGTACATTTGTGTTAATTTATTAGGTTGGTATTTTACATGTATTGGTTCTTTTTAAAATTTTAATTGGGGAGTCAAATGCACAAAAACATAGCCGTTATTGGGGCGTGGGCGGCAACTGGACCCTCTCCCTTACTCTTTCCACTTGTACACAAACACATCTCTCACACTCTAAGTCTTCCTCAAATGACAAGAATATTGACTAGAAGAGCAATAAGTAACCTTCTCAAAGGCAAGATTGATCTTTAACTGCAAAATGTGACGGAATTCCTCCATCTTTTATGCTTTCATACTTATACATACCTTGTCCCAAAACTCTCTGGAAAATGTGAACTGGTCATCAAACGTTGAACACTTAATTTTAGCATCTAAGATTCATTTTAGGGATTGCATCGTATGAAAAGACTTCCTTTGGGGTATTTTTTCAAACAGATTGTGAACCTCGTCTTTGCTTCCTCTCTTTGCATGCATATCATCTTCGCGTTTATGGAAAGTTTCTAAGTCTTTTCCACCAAATCTGTCTTATGCTAATTTGTTAATCATTTTCTAAAAGTCCTCTCTTTGAGGCACTCTGTTTTAGTTTGCACGCTTCTCAAGCATAGTTTCAAGAATGGATGTAAGTTTTATTGATGCTTATTAACATAGGCGACACTGCCCTTTGAACTGGATCCTTCAGTCATAATGTCACTCGACTAATGTTATTCTAACTCGAACGCTTTGCTTACCTGCTTGAATAGATGTTATATCTGTATTGAGCTTATGTGATTTCGTATCTCAAGCTAAAAGGTGCCATTAGGGTCGCGGTCCTCCTTCGGGCAGTTTTTCTTTTAGTATGTATTCTCCCAGAAATTGAATAGTTAGATATGGTTTAGGAAACTATAGAAACCTCAGTTTATGATTTTCAAAACAAGTATTTTTTGAATCCTATAGATATCATTGTTATCTCATTTTGTTAATAGGAATGCTATCTTAGAACGATTCTTCAATATCCTTGGTCGTTAGTTGCTTCAAACATTATCTTTAGTTCTCACTTGGCTAACACCTAAACCAATATCATTGTTAATGTTTTTCTTAAACTATGAAAGATAGATTAATATAATAGAAAACAAAGATAGATTGTTCATTTACTTTTGTACTACTAGTATACTCTCTTTTGGTCATTATGGCATCTTTCCTTCTATAGTGACAATGCATCTCTTTGGGTTTATTGTTTTTAATATTGTTGATAACCGTAGTTATTAATTAGACAAATTGTTTTTAAGCATAGATTTAGATGATAGTTCAGATTATTACTTAACCAAATTTCTGTTGTAAAACCATTAATTAATGTTTCTCTTTGATATTCCATGACCCTCTATGATCACAATAATCTTAGGATCCTCAAACTAATTTTGGTCATATGTTTAGGTTATGCTTAAACATTAGCCTTGTGTTTTAGTTCTAAATGGGTGTTGTGTTTAATGATAATTGTAAACCATGTGAAGCTGATTGAAGTAAGCGATTAGAGTTTATCATTGATTTATTGTGATTGCTTATCGAACTAGCAAGAAATATTCTAGATGGGAAATTTTTTATTTCATCCCCTTTTCCACTCTATTTTAATATAATAATACTATTTTATTCTAGCTGATTTTAGTGGTTCTTACAAGGAATTTAAAAAAAGATAACTTAGCAATAGGAGAGAAAATCTCACCAAAATCAACTCCCTCTCTCTGGGAGCATCCCTTGGTCACTAGTCTAGCCTTGTACCACTATAACTGCGCATTTTCTTTTATCTTCTTTTTACACACCCACTTACAACCAATGGGCTTTCTTCCCTCAAGCAAACTAACTAGATCCCAGGTGTCACATTTGTCTAAGGCTATCATCTGAGCCTTTTGCATGGCCTACATCCAAGACTCACTATCCTCTAAGAGAGAGCCTCCCTAAAAGATTTTGATTCATCATTAGTACACAACAAAACAAATACACAATGAAAATTTTGTAGGATATACCTATCAATTAGATTTCATTGTCTCATGGATTGTCTCAAGGTAAGAGTAAGGGTTTTTCCCTGTTCTTTTACATGCTCAACCTTCTCATCCTTCTCATATATATCATCTAAACGCTTTAGTTCCTCTCCATCATCTTGTTCTTTAGCATGTGGATCTTCCTACTTTTCAACCTAGGTCTCAATATGCACTATTTTCTCTCCTTCTATTTCCTTTGGTTGTATAGGATTTGAAAATGCTCTAAACTCCCTAAAAATCACATCTCTAGAAAATATCATTTTCTAGTTTAGTAGATTCCAAATCTTATAACCTTTTACATTCTCACTATAACCAACAAATATGCATTTTTGTGCTTTTGGATCTAATTTAGACTACTTTTACTTAGGCACATGAATGTTACATAAGCCTTACAACCAGATACTCTTAAATGTGAAACAAAAGGTTTCTTACCTATCCACACTTCATAAAGAGTTTATCAAACAAGAGTTGAACAAGGAGATCTATTAACCAAATAATAACCAATACTTACAACCTCCACCCCAAAGCATTGATATAGTTGCATACCACCTAGTATACTTTTGGATCTTTCTAACAAGGTTTGGTTCATTCTCTTTTCCACCCCATTTTGTTGAGGTGTGTGTGGAGTAGTCTTCTACCAAATAATACCTTCATGATTACAAACTCATCAAATTCATTAGAATAATCTTCACCTCCATTGTTGGATCTCAACACCCTTATTTTAAACAATTTGTTTTATTTTCAACCAAGGATTTAATTTCCTTAAACTCAGTGAAAACTTTAGATTTAGAATGCATAAAATAAATCTAGGTGTATCTTGAGGCATCATCAATGAATGTAATGAAATAATATGAATTTTCCATAGATTTAACATTCACTGGACCAAACACATTTGAATGAATAATCTCTACCAATCTCTTAGCTTTGTAACTACCTGGAGCAAAAGATGCTTTGTTCTATTTTCCAAACACACAAGGTCCACAAAAATCAAAATTATCATTAGAATAAGAAAAACCATCAGTCAACTTTTTATTAATTAGGGTCTTAAACTCTTTTTCATAAATGTGACTCAAATGTTGGTGCCACAACATACATGTATTCTTGGTGCTAGTTACATTGGTAGAGTTACAAACACTTGAGGCATTTAGATTAAATAAAGTCCCTACATAGGATCTCTTAGCAACCACCAAACTCCCTCTCACCAACATGCAACTAGACTTATCAAATTTCACATGCATCCTTAAATCATTCAACTTGGATACAAAAATCAAATTTCTATCAAGTCTAGGAATATGTAAAACACCAATAAAGGTTTTCACCCTACCATCATCGAAACACAACTGTACCTTCCCATGACCAACAAGATGTCACGTCTCGTTTTTATGAATAATATGATTACTCTAGATTAATGAACATTTACCATCGTTGATTTACTTTAAGTAATTTCAAATGTGTGAAAGTAATTATTATGAGTTATATTGATGAAAAATTAGAAATTGTTTTAATTATTGAATAGTGATGCAATGATTTGCTTCGACTATGTTTTTGGAGATACTAACCTATTGACATCGAATTGAGTGCAAATGGATGTAGGTACTCATCAAAGACGAGAGCATGGTTAAGGTAGAGATATTCTAGCCACTTGGCAAGAACTGATGGATGGATTACCATGATGCAATCACACACATCACGTAGTTGCATATGCATTATTGAATGACTTTGATTGCTTTAATGCATAATTTTAATCATTTTCAAATGCATAATGTGATTACTTTAACTTAAAATCTTTTTGAAATATATTCAAATGATGTATTGTGTGTTATTTAAATAAATGATAAAATATTGTTTATAAGATGTTTGGAAGACAATATGTGAATAAATTTAAATAATTATATTATATTAAAATATGTGTGTACTCTTTTGTATTATTTTATTACTTCTTGAATTATCAAAATAAATAGATATTTTATATCAAATTATAATAAATATATATGTATTATTGAATTATATTTCCTTATTACTTCTTGAGTTATTATGATTGTTTTTATAAAACAATAGTTAAATTATATTAAAACTAGTGACATTATTTTTAGAGTTTTGATAAAAGAATTTAAATAGGCTTCCTGTCATCCATGCGACAGTTAGTGCAAAGATATTATTTTCTTTATTATTTTAAATAGCAATTTTCCTCTAAATTAATTGGCTGAATGTTCATGCAAACTGAGAATTCGAACTTCAGTTATAAACCTAATTCTTGATCACTGAAAATAAGAGAAGAAAACTTTAATAAAAGAGCAGATTGCTCTGCTGGGAGGATACCCACGTTTAGCAGTAGAAAGGCCATTTTTCCTGAGCGACAAGAGAGAAGGAATTCAGCGACAGGGAAGATAAGGAGGCAGCGACAGCAACTGCATACTCTTCACCAACCGTTGATTTTTCTAGGGTCTTCCTATGGATTTGGCTTACGATGTAATTTCATTATTTTTGTTGTCTGAGAAATGGTTTTGTCAGCAGTTTGGTGGGGTGACTGTTTGTGTTTAGTCGACCCTTGTTTGACTGGCTATCCTTTCTTATCACCTGGATCGACCTTCTTGGGAGATTTAGCAAATCGACCCTTGTGGTATACCTTCTGTTTGCTATTCCTTGTTGACTAGATCACCCCTGTTTACTTTGTTGTCACCTATCTTAGGCTGAGCGTAATAATTAAATCATGTTTCTACTATTGGTTGTATGCCTAAAAATAAATTGCTAATCTTAGATCTTGATATTTCCGTTGGAAAAACACTTTTCTTTTTATCAAAATCCCTAGATGCTACCAAATTATTTCTTTGTTAGATGTTTATGTTGCAGCTGTTATTTTTCTTTATGACTGTATTCTTCCTAATTGGATGAAAGTCGTCTAGAATAGGAATTGACCTCTTCTTGATGAACGAAACCTTTTTGGAAATAAAACAAAACTATTCTTTTCCTATAGCTTCTTTCCAGTAATACATGGTTGTAGTCGATCCATTGATGTCTCTATAGATTCATAAATCAGATTCTATAGTTGTAGCAGCATATTCAACATCCTGTAGCTTTGCTTAAACTTGTTAAAATGATATGTCAAATTAATACAGAGACAAAACAGAGACAGTAGACTAAAATGTTACTATCTTATGAATGCTGAGACTGAAAACCTATTGCATTATATGCAAAACTGAAACTAGGTTAAACTATGTCTTGTTCATTTTCTTATTTTTCTGCAAACAGTTCATGTCGATGTGTGATAAGAAGACTATTTGGTTATTTTGAACTTCCTATCGTAGTTTGGACAGAAAGTTATTTTCTTCTTGATCAAATCATGAACTCTTGGTTAAATAATTGGATTGATAAACTTCCTGTCACTGATTGCTGAAAGCAATAAAGATGAATACTTATTGAGAATTATGATTGTATTATGGACTTGAGGTTTATGGTATTAAACAAACTTATAGACTGTTTTTATTATTGTTTTTTAAAAACCTCCTGTCACAAAAATGACAAGGTAGATTAATGTTTTAGAATGATTATTATTGAAGACATTGTGATTGAAATACAAGAATGGAAACTATATCAAACTGTTGAACTTATGGTTGTAATTGTATGTTCAAAAGATCAATTCTTTCTTGAAAGTGTATGTAATTTTTCCTTATTTGATGATTTGGGAAAGGGATTGATTTGACTTATTGTAAATCTTGAATTTATGAATCTTCATTTCATTTTCTTGCTTCTTGGGGAAAGAAGTAGTTTTTATATAAGAATGTATTGGGTTACTTTTGGGATGGAGATGCCGAATGTGGAGTATCAGAGATGGCTTTTCCTCTTTTCAGGATTTGACTAATTTACTTGAAATGATTAGATCTAATCGGAATAACATTGAAATAGATGTTTATTGTCTAGTAAACTTATTTATTAATATCTCTGCCACATCCTGTTGTGAGACAATTTGCTTTTCATTACTTAGAATTACACATTCAGACATCAGGGTTGCATCGGGTGTTCCCACCTATAGTTGTTACTAGGTAGCTAGACATTTCGTGCAGGGTTGGGTTTCCTTCATTTTAGGAAGGGATCTGGGGAAGTGTAAATACTTCATGGTTGGGTGGAAAAGCACCTGAGCCATGTTCCTGTCTCTTGGTTTGCAGGTGGTGGACCACTTGGTTTGTGTAGCTGGAGAATGTATTTGATTTATTGATGTACTTGTTTATTGTACCTATTTGGATGTATTATGGCATGTTGCCAAAGGATTTATGTATATTATTTTATTGTTCTTGTTACCTAGATGAAGCGTGTGAATATGTAAGATTTATTGACATTGAGATTTATATTTATAAGATTATTTTTTTCTTGAGATATTGTGATTAAGTGGATTAATTACATCTTTTATCTTTGAAAGTTGTATTTAAGTGGATTATTTACTTCTTTTTGGCTTTAGTTATTATGATGTTGTTTTTAAGTGGATTATTTACTTCATTTATTTTTGAGTTGATTTAAATGCTTTTACATGATTTGTGAGGCTTTACATTTGGTATTAGAGCTCTAGGTTTAACACTAGGGCCTTTATTTTTGGGACTATTGTGCTAACGTTGCAAATTTTAGACAGATTATCCATCATGAATACAAGAAATATTGATCATGGTGATGGATTAGAAAGTAGTCGAGGTAGAGGATCATGTGGGGGTGCACGTGGAGGTGCTCGTGGTGGTCAAACTACTGGGGATCATGGAGATGCCGGTAATGACCATGATGGAAGATTTGACTGTATTCTTGATCTCTTGACCCGATAGGACACGAGTATGAATACTCTTGAGCAGGAGATCAGAGGAATTCCTAGAGGTCAGAATGCTAATGAAAACCCAAGGGTTGAGACACAAAATGAGAACCCAAGGATAGAAGTTCCAGTTCTTGAAGTTGGAACTATTGTTGATAATCAAGCAAAGATAGCTGAAGAATTGGGGAAAGACCTCAAGAAAGTATCGTTGCCAAAATTTGATGGAAAGACCATTGGAGATGGAGCTGAGTCCTAGATAATAGAAATGGAGAAGTACTTTGGACTCTGAAACCTTTCAGATCACACTAAGGCTATGTGGGGGTCTTACCAGTTGACTGGTGAAGTAGCAACCTGGTGGGATAATGAGAAGGCAGATAAAAGTTGTTACCTAGTGAGATAACTTAGGAGATTTTCTTGCAACTATTTAGAAAGAGATGGTTACCATAGTTATTCTTTGACAAGAAGATGACAGAGTTTTAGAATTTGATTCAAGGAGGTATGTCTGTGACTAGTTATTGGGAAAAGTCTTATCATTTACTTAAGTATGTTCCTTAGTATCAGATAGATGAGAGATTCAGGATAAGAAAGTTTATTTTGGGATTGAGGCCATAGATTAGATCTGTGGTAGACATTCATAGCCCACTCACTATGGATGCCACTTTTAAGAAAGTAATTAAGCAAGAGCAGAGGTTGCAATAGGCAGTAAATTACCATAAGCAAAGAGATGCTAAATTTTTGAATAAGAAACCACAGAGTAATCAACAGAACTATCAAAAGAATAAAAACCAAGGCAATAATAGACAGATCGGGAATCTGAAGAGAGGTAATAATTCTCAGGATGGGAATAATGGGAACAAAAGAGGTGAGCATAACAACAGGACAACAATCAGAGGGAAAGAGCTAAAGGACAGTGAGCAGCTAAGGGTGGATGTTACAACTGTGGAGGAGAGAATTATACAAATGCATGTCCACTTAAAAGAGGAAACAAGAATCAACAAGGACCACCGCAGCATCAGATTCATGCTGCAGTGGATAATCGGCAAGCAGAGTTTCAAGCAGCACCTATACAGTTCCAAGGTAAGCTCTATGGACTACCTGTTTCTATTTTGATTAATACTGGTGCCACAAAATGTTTTGTTGATCCTAGAGTAGTATCTAAGTTATCTATTAGACCTAGACATATGGAAAACTCTTGGATGGTACAACATGGCAATAGTGCAGAAAAGAGGGTAGACTCATGTCTAGCATGAAGTGAGTTAGATCTTCCTAGTTTTCAGACACAAGTGAATTTGTATGTAGCACCTTTAGGTTCTTATGATGTAATTCTGGGAATCAATTGGTTAACTAAACATAAGTCTCTAGTAAACTGTGAAGACAAGGTTGTTAGGTGTTTGGATGACGAAGGAAACCAAGTGGAAATTAATGGAATAAATAGACCTTTAGAGCTTAGACAAATCTCAGCTATGCAATTGAAGAAAGCTAAAAGGAAAGGATGTGCATTTATGTTGTCCAAGTAAAGGACCTTGACAAAGAAGAACCAGTGTTCAATGACTATCCAATCCTTAGAGATTTCAGAGATGTATTTCCTGTAGTGTTGACAGAATTGCCGCCAAAGAGAGAATTTGACTTCTTGATTGACTTACTACTAGGGATTGAGCCGCAATCCAAGGCAACCTATAGAATGACTACTACAAAGTTGTATGAACTTAAGGCACAATTGTAGGAATTGCTAAATCAAGGGTTCATTAGACCTAGTGTGTCACCATGGGGTGTACTGGTCATCTTTGTAAAGAAGAAGGATGGTACTTTGAGATTATGCATAGATTATAGAATGCTTAACAAGGCTATTATAAAGAACAAGTATCCACTTCCAAAGATAGATGAGCTCTTTGATCAAATGAAAGGAGCAACATTGTTCTCAAAGATAGACCTTAGATCTGGTTATCACCAATTGTGGATTAAGGATAAGGACATCTCTAAAATAGCTTTTAGGACTCGATATGGTCACTACGAGTTCATTGTAGTACCATTTGGGTTGACTAATGCTCCAACAACTTTCATGAATTTGATGAATAGCATTTTTAGAGATTTCTTAGATGATTTTGTGTTAATCTTCCTTGATGACATATTGATATAATCTAAATCAGTGGAAGAACATGAAAGGCATTTGAGAATTGTTTTGCAGCGGTTGAGAGAAAGAAAGCTTATGGTAAATTATCTAAGTGTACATTCTTTCAAGATAAAGTGCACTACCTTGGTCATGTGATCTCAGCTGAAGGTATTGCAGTTGATCCTGAGAAGATAAAAGCAATAATGGAATGGCCTACACTGCAGAGTGTGACATAAGTCAGAAGTTTAATGGGACTAGCAGGTTATTATAGAAAGTTTGTGGTGTTAGTTTCAAGACAGACAATTGAGAGGGACGGGTGAATCAATTGTCCCAAAACTTTATTTTATTAACCACTTAAATCCTTCTTGTAATTTAGGAGCATAATAATAAATCAATCATGGAAACATAATGCAACAATTTAAGAGCAGAAACACATTAACACATATGACAGCAAGATTTTAATGTGGAAAACTTGGTTAAGGGAAAAACCATGGGATGACTAACCCAAGATTGTATTCTTTGTTAAAAGAATAAGAAGAACAAAATGACACATGCCAATTAGGGCTCACTGCCTGAGCACACTGCTCACAAGAGGCCCACTACCTACAAGAGACACACTGTCTATAGAATAATAAATATTACATACTTGAACTGAAGAATAGCATCTTCACCATGCTTGAGTCAGTTCCATTTAAGCTCAACACTTCTACTATGCCTTTCATTCTTCTCCTCTCTACCACACTCTCATCTCCACCAAGATGATTTTGAAATGACTTCACAAATCTTATTTATACAAGGCATCGACTTTGGTATAATCATCACAGTTGGCATACTTTACAGAGAAAATAAACAAATACAACTTGACTTATTACAAAAGACTTCATGCGAATCACCACATTGTCGGCCACATAGATCTAGGACTTAAATCTTCTTTGAGGAACATGCCATGCTTCATAGAACATCTTCAAGATCATCCGCAATATGTGTAAATCATCTGGTTGACCAAGTTTAGGAAGAACATCATCATCCGAAAGTAATTCTTCAATCACGAGCTCCATCTTCAATGCGGACCACCAACACAAACTGGACACAGTCCAGAGACCCCCACAAGCTTTCCTGAATCACCAAGAACATCCACACTACTTCTGCTTACTGAAATCATTCTCTTCTTCATCCAAAACCTCAAGAACATAGTCTGTCATCACTGTCATATTGGAATAGACGCTTGCGGACCTCCAGACCATGAACCAATTGAGTTATCAATTCACATTGACTTCCTAAACACTCCACCAAATCCACAGAACAAGATATTGCATTTCTGGATCTCACCGGACCTATTTGTGTCACTCTGTCACCTCTGAACATCTGCCAAAACTAGTTTTACTCATATGGTCATAACTTCTTCAAATATTCATGCGAACCTCTCAAATCTTTACTAGATCACCTTTAGACACATATCTACAAACCCTTTGATGTGCATCCTCTGATCTTCACCTTAGATGGGATCTTCACTTCACTGTCTTCACTGTTCTTCTCTATTTTCTGATAGGACTAATTTTCTCAATATCCTTAGCATACAACTCATCCAATCCTTGACATCAATGCAATAGGAGTATGTTGACATCAATGATAACACTGGTTAGGCCCATACTTGTAGCAATCTCTCCCTTTGTCATTGATGGCAACATATGATGTGAAAAATTATTTTAACCATCAAGACAAGAACTTCTCCTCACTGACTGACATAACTCCCCCTATCAACAACAACCATTCACATGTCTTCTCTTCCTTTACTGCTCCCCCTTTGATCAGAAACCACTTTTTGTTTTTCACGTCTTCTCTCCCCTTTGACATCAATGGCAAAGGGCACATACTTGCATCAATACAGACTATTCCCCCTGAGTAGCATCTTCCTATCATCAATCTAGACAACAAGATATGATTGTAAGATCCACCGGACTGATGCACATCAGTGCACCTTAATTCAGAACCGGAGGGGTAATAACCCCTAACTTCTCCCTGAGATACTCAAAAGAGTCCTTAGGTAGAGCTTTAGTAAAAATGTTTGCAATCTGATCCTTGGAGGGCACAAACTCCAATCTGACTTCATTCTTGTTGACCTACTCTCTTAAAAAGTGAAACTTGATGGATATATGTTTTGTCTTTGAATGCAACACTAAATTTTTTAATATATTTATTGCACTTGAATTATCACAAAAGATTGTGATAGGTTCTTCATACTCTACTCTGATGTCTCTTAGCATTTTCTTCATCCACAATACTTGAGTGCAACTACTTGATGCTGTAATATATTCTACTTCTGTAGTGGATAGAGATATTGCCTCTTGTTTCTTGCTTAGCCAAGAAACCAATCTTTTCCCTAAAAAGAATGCTCCACCACTGGTACTCTTCCAGTCATCTACATCTCCTACCCAATCTGCATATGTATATGCATGAAGAGAGAAATCATGATCTCTAGGATACCATAAACCAGACTCAACTGTTCCTTTTAGATATCTAAGAATCCTCTTGATTGCCATGACATGAGATTCTCTAGAATCACCTTGGAATCTAGCAACAAGACCAACAACATTCATAATGTCAAGTCTAGTTTGAGTAAGATATAGTAGTCCTCCAATCATTGATCTGTACTTTTTTTGATCAGCCTTAGGAGAGTCATCATCTTTGCTTAATTTACATCTGGTTGCCATGGGAGTATTCATTGGTTTTGAGTCTTCCATCCCAATTTTTTTCAACAATTCTTTCACATATTTGGTCTATGAAATGAAGATTCCTTTCTTTGTTTGAATGATTTGTAGACCCAAAAAGAAATTCATTTCCCCAAACATGGACATCTCAAATTCACTTTTCATTTGATTTGCAAAAGTTTTACACATACTATCTCTTCCTCCAAAAATGATATCATCAACAAATACTTCAACAATCAAGATATTTTCATGATCAATTTTGAAGTACAAGTTACTATTAGTAGTACCTTTGTTGAAACCAATCTTCAAAAGATGCTTATCCAATCTTTCATACCAAGCTCCTGGGGCTTGTTTGAGTCCACACAATGCTTTCTTCAACTTGCAGACCATATCACCATGATCAAACAATTGAAATCCATCCAATTGCTCAATGTATACTTATTCTTCCAAGTCACCATTCAGGAAGGTAGACTTGACATCCATCTGATATACTTTGAAGTCCTTGAAGGCAACAAAGGCAAGAAATAATCTGACTGCTTCAATTCTTGCCACCGGAGCAAAAGTTTCTTCAAAATCAACTCCTTCTACTTGAGAATAACCCTTGCAGACCAATCTAGCTTTGTTTCTGACTACTTCACCATCTTCATTCAATTTATTCCAGAAGACCCATTTGGTTCCAATCACATTTTTATTTCTAGGTCTGGGAACAAGATCCCAAGTGTGATTTTTCTCAATCTGCATCAACTCTTCCTTCATTGCTTTAGTCTAGCTTTCATCATTGCATGCTTCACTTACTATTTTCGGTTCAATCTTTGAAATTAGACAATACTTTTCTAAGTCTTGAGCAATCTTTCTTCTCATTTGAACACCTTTTCTTTATCACCTATGATCTGATCTTCAGAGTGATTTAGTCTTACATACCTGGGAGTTTTGGGAATTTCTTGCACTTCTATTTCTTGAACAGGTTCATTCAAACTTATCTCTTCTTCCTGATTCTCTGAATCAGTCTGGATCTAAATTTCAGAAGGGGCTTGGACTTCTTGGACCAAAACATCATTCTGATCATCTTCTTCATATTCATAAAACCTTGAGGGTTTTTCAATACCTTCATCAACCTTCACATTTGTACTTTTTATAATCTTTCTCAATCTCTTGTTGTAACACTTGTATGCTTTGCTTTGAGTAGAATAACCCAAGAATATTCCTTCATCATTTCTATCATCAAATTTGCCAAGGTCTTCATCTCTTTTAATATAACATTTGCTACCAAAGACTTTGAAATATTTCACAGTGGGAGTGATGCCAAACCAGAGTTCATAAGGGGTCTTACCAGTATTGCTTCTGATTTGTACTCGATTACGAGTATAGACAACAATGCTTACAACTTCTCTCCAATAGATCTGAGGAACATTTGCTTCCATCATCATGGTTCTCGATGCTTCCTGTAAGGTCCAGTTCTTTCTCTCCACTACTCCATTCTACTGTGGATTCCCTGGGGCAAATAACTGTCTTTTTATCCCATGTTTTGCACATAATTCTATGAACTCTCCAGATGTGAATTCTCCACCTCTATCAGACCTGAGACATTTTATGTTTAATCTGGTTTCATTCTCTACCATAGCTTTGAATATTTTGAATTTCTCAAGAGCCTCAGATTTCTCTTTCAGAAAAGTCACCCACATCATCCGGGAGTGGTCATCAATTAATAACATGAAGTATCTATCACCTTGCAAACTCCTGATTCTTTCCGGTCCACATAGATCAGTATGTACTAAGTCCAACAATCTAGTAGAAGATTGTTCCTTACTTTTGAATGTGACTTTACTCTGCTTACCCAACTGACATTCTTTGCACAAACTATTAGTAGGTTTCACCAATCTTGGAAAATCTCTTACAGCCTGAGTGTTGCTTATCTTGATGATATTATCAAAATTCACATGACACATTCTCCTATGCCACAACCAAATCTGATCAATTTGAACAAATAAACAACTTTTGCCAGTACCAACCAAGTGGAAGATGTTACCTTTTGATTGAGTACCGGATGCAATCTCTGTTCCAAAACTTTCAAAGATCTTACATTTTCTATTTTTGAATTGGAGATCATAACCTTTGTCCACCAACTATCCAACACTGAGAAGATTGTGCTTCAGACCTTCAACATACAGTACATTACAGGTTTTGTTCTTTCCATCAAAAGAAATAGTTCCTCTACCTCTGATTCTGCCAGCAGAATTATCACCAAATTTTACCACTCCTTCATATCTTTCCAAATCTATGAACTTATTTTTGTCACCTGTCATATGGTGGGAGCATCCACTGTCAATGACCCAGTCATCCTTTTCTTCAACTTGGGCAACCAGAGCTCTCTCTATCATTTTATGATTGACAGATTTAGAGGGCATTGGATCTTCTTCCTTGATGGCAATAAACACCCAGTCACTTCCAGATTTGTTTCCTGTCTTTGATTCATCATCTGTTACTCCTTCATCATCGTCATCATCTTCATGAACATAGTAACATTTCTTTTGGAATCTTGATCTTTTTGGATTTGCCCTTGAAAATCTTTCCGGACACCTTGAGGCAAAATGACCAATCTTATTGCAGTTGAAACATTTGAAGGGCAATTTTCTTTCATACTTACTGGATCCTCTTGGCAGTCTTTTTGCAATAAGGGCTTCAAGTTGAGCAGCTTCTACTTCATCTTCTTCCAGATCTTTTCTTCCTTTTTCATACCATGATAGTTTCTTTGAGGAGTTCTCTCCTGGATCAAACTTTTGTTTGCCTTTTACAGAGGCACTAGCTTTGAATGCAGATTCAGTCTTGGGGGGTGCATCTCCAAACTCGGCCAATTCAAATGCAGCTAATTTTCCAACTAATTGATCCCTTGTGATATTTGAAACAGATCTAAATTCTTCAATGGCAGCAACCTTGTATTTATAAGGAGGTAGGGATCTAAGAACTTTGGCAACAATCTCATCTTCATCCAAGATTCCACCAACACAACTAATGCCACAAACAAGCTCATTTACTTTTGGCATAAATGCAGTGATATTTTCATCTTCATTCATCTTCAAGTTTTTGAATTTTCCTTTCAGACTCTGTAGCTTGGCACATTTAACATATTTGTCTCCTTCATGCAGAAGTTCCAGTTTTTCCAAAATCTCATATGCAGTTTTTAAATCTATGACATTTGTCAGTTCTGAATCAGATAAGGCACTTAGTAAAGCTTCTTTAGCTTGAAGATTATCTTCAGCATCTTTTATTTCATCTATACTTGTCGGACCATCCTTTGGAGGAACATACTTCTTTGAAGCCATGATCCAATATTGCATTCCCATACATTGCAAGTGACATTCCATGCGGCTTTTCCAAAGAGTGTAATTGGTTCCATCAAACCTCAGACTATCCTTCTTGTAGGAAGACATCCTGGATCTCCTCAAGCGGTTAAGCTCTTTTAGAGGAATTTAGCTCTGATACCAATTGTTAGTTTCAAGACAGACAACTGAGAGGGTGGGGTGAATCAGTTGTCCCAAAACTTTCTTTTATTAACCACTTAAATCCTTCTTATAATTTAGCAGCATAATAATAAATCAATCATTGAAACACAATGCAACAATTTAAGAGTAGAAACACATTAACACATATGACAACAAGATTTTAACATGGAAAACCTGGTTAAGGGAAAAACCATGGGGTGACTAACCCAAGATTGTATTCTCTATTAAAAGAATAAGAAGAACAAAATGGCACATGCCAATTAGGGCTCACTGCCCGAGCACACTGCTCACAAGAGGCCCACTGCCTACAAGAGACACACTGTCTACAGAATAATAAATATTACATACTTGAACTAAAGAATAGCATCTTCACCATGCTTGAGTCAGTTCCATTTAAGCTCAACACTTCTGCTCTGCCTTTCGCTCTTCTCCTCTCTAACACACTCTCATCTCCACCAAGATGATTTTGAAATGACTTCACAAATCTTATTTATACAAGGCATCAAATTTGGTATAATCATCAAAGTTGGCATACTTTACAAAGCAAATAAACAAATACAACTTGACTTATTACAAAAGACTTCATGCAAATCACCACACTATCAGCCACACAGATCTGGGACTTAAATATTCTTTGAGGAACATGCCATGCTTCATAGAACATCTTCAAGATCATCTGCAAGATGTGTAAATCATCTGGTCGGCCAAGTTTAGGAAGAACATCATCATCCGAAAGTAATTCTTCAATCATGAGCTCCATCTTCAATGCAGACCACCAACACAAACTGGACATAGTCTAGAGACCCCCACAATCTTCACTGAATCACCAAGAACATCCACACTACTTCTGCTTACTGAAATCATTCTCTTCTTCATCTAGAACCTCAAGAACATAGTCTATCATCACTGTCATATTGGAATAGATGCTTATAGACCTCCAGACCATGAACCAATTGAGTTGTCAATTGACATTGACTTCCTAAACACTCCACCAAATCTGCAGAACAAGATATTGTATTTCTAGATCTCACTGGACCTATTTGTGTCACTCTGTCACCTCTGAACATTTGCCAGAACCAGTTTTACTCATATGGACATAACTTCTTCAAATCTTCATGTGGACCTCTCAAATCTTTACTAGATCACCTTTAGACACATATCTACAAACCCTTTGATGTGCATCCTCTGATCTTCACCTTAGCTGGGATCTTCACTTCACTGTCTTCACTGTTCTTCTCTACTTTTGATAGGACTAATTTTCTCAATATCCTTAGCATACAACTCATCCAATCCTTGACATCAATGCAATAGGAGTATGTTGACATCAATGACAACACCAGTTAGGCCCATACTTGCAACATGTGGAAGTTTTTTCAACCATAGTAGCACCGATTACCGCACTTCAAAAGAAGGGTAAGAAATTTGAATGGACAGAAAGGTGTGAGTAAGCTTTCCAAGTGCTAAAGGAAAAGATCACAACTGCTCCTATCCTAACCATACCAGATCCTAATGGGTACTTTACAGTTATAACAGATGCTTCAGGGGAAGGATTAGGAGGAGTGTTGATGCAAAATGAGCAATTGGTTGCGTATGAGTCAAGAAAGTTAAAGAAACATGAGTTCAACTATACGCCGCATGATCTTGAATTAGCTGCCATAGTTCATGCACTTCAGATGTGGAGGCATTAACTTCTTGGTAAGCCCTTTGAGTTGAAGATAGATCATCTAGGGCTCAAGTACATATTTACTAAACCTAACCTTAATGCACGACAGAAAAGATGGTTAGAATTTCTCAGTGAGTATGACTTTGGAATTGAGTATATTAAAGGAAAGGAGAATAGAGTAGTAGATGCTCTTAGTAGGAGAAGACATTTGGCTACCATTGTTTCTATGAGATCCAATTTGAAGCAGAAAGTGATTCAAAATCTTCAAGGGGATGAGCATTATGAAAGAGTTAAGTAAGCTTTGGAAGTAGACCCCTTAGATCACAGGTTTGATGGTTATGTTATTGAATCAGATGGACTTCTGAGATATCAGGGAAGGATGTATATTCCTAACTCAGGAGAGTTGAGGAAGTTGGTGCTTGAAGAGATTCACAATGCATCTTATTCAGGTCACTCTAGAGTGATGAAGATGGTTGAAGATTTAAAACCTTTATACTTTTGGCCTAGACATAAGAGGGATGTGACGGAGTTTGTAGCTCGATGTTTGGAATGCCATCGAGTCAAGGCTGAGCATGTGCATCCAATAGGATTGTTGTATCGGCATAGTATCCCTGAGCACAAGTGGCAAGTGATAAGCATGGATTTTATTCAAGGGTTACCTACGTTTAAGAATAGGCATGATGTCATCTTAGTGGTTGTGGATAAGTTGACAAAGGTAACACATTTTATTCTGGAAAATCTTTTAGATGGTTCTATGTGTTAGATTCAGGATAGACAACTGAGAGGGGGGAGTGAATTAGTTGTCCAAAACTTTCTTCCAATTTACACACTTAAATTCACTTTGTAATTCAGTAGCATAATAACAATTCAATCATGGATACATAATGCACTAAACCAAGAGCAATAACACATCAACACATTAGACACCAAGATTTTGACGTGGAAAACTCGATTAAGGGAAAAACCATGGGGTGATTAACCCAAGATTGTATTCTCTATTAGAGGAATAGAAAGAACAAAATGGAACATGCCAATTAGGTCTCACTGCCCGAGCACACTGCTCACAAGAGGCTCACTGCCTACAAGAGAGACACTGTCTACAAAATAGTAAGTATCACATACATGAACTGGAGTATAGCATCTTCACCATGCTTGAATCAGTTCCATTTAAGCCCAAAACTACTGCTCTGCCTTTCACTCTCCTCCTTGCTACCACACACTGATCTCCACAAGGACACCTACGAAATGACTTCGTAATCCCTTATTTATACAAGACATCAACTTAGGAATAATCATCTAAGTCAGCAAAAATCTACAAGAACATCCACAAGATGAGTAACTCATCCGTTCAACCAGTCTGAGGAAGAACATCATCATCAGGAAGTTATTCTTCAATTGCGAGCTCCAACTCTAATGCGGACCACCTGTTGATAACTGAGAGGGGGGGTGAATTAGTTATCCTTAATTTTTGCTTTCTGAACTTTCTTAATAATTAGTGTAGCATCAAATCAAACAAGCAAACATAACCATGAAATAGAAATACACATGACACAATATTTTTGACGTGAAAACCCTGTTAAGGGAAAAACCACAGGGTGATTAACCCAAGATTATATTCTCTGTTAGAAGAATGGTAGTACAAAAATGGCACTTGCCAATTAGGGCTCAGTGCCCGAGCACACTACTCACAAGAGGCACACTGCCTACAAGAGACACACTGTCTACAAATTATAAAGAATGTAATACAATACTTGAACTGATAAGGAGCATCAACACATGCTGGAGTTCAGTTTTGGTTAGGCTCTATATACTGATCTGCTGCACTTCATCTTTCCTCTTCTTTATGCTGCTTTTCTCTCACATTCCAGATCTTCCTTTCTACCTTTATTCGGTCCTACTGCTTTTCTTCGCAAATCACTTTTAACCACCACACTTCTCATAACCAAATCCATCTTGTATATATATCCGCACAAGTGATTTCATCACCTTTCTAGTCAGCACCCGGTATAGTCAATCTTTTCATAAACTCTGATCTATCGGCTAAATCCTTGCACATCAATTAATGCAGATCAAACATATACTTGTAGAAGTCATCAATCACATCGGCCAAACATAACTTATGCCTTAAGAACCTTTTCCATCATCAGTAACACATCTGGAATACTATCTGATGTTCTACCAGTCAGTTCTTCCTCTGTTCACACTGTCACTTGGGAACCTGACACTCAAGCATTCATATCTCTTTATCCTTTTCACACCGGAGGCTCAAACCTTGGAATCTATTAGTCAAGATACTCCTCTTGACTTCCTCAAATCTGCACTTCACTGAGATACTTCTCCTAAGAGATCCGGACCTGTCTATCAGACCTTATTGACTGCTCTGTTCTTGTTTACCGGACCACAACATTCTTCACTCTGACTTCCGGTATAGACATACCATGTCCTGCGGATGTGTGGGATTAACTTTGTTGCCATCAATGACAACATTCATGAATCCATATAGTGTCTCTTGCCAACAATCTCCCCCTTTGGCATTGATGGCAACACTTAGTGAAAAATGACTAAGTGTTTACACTATGCTCCCCCTTGGCTGATGCTTTATTTTTATATACATTTTTCGGAGCTCCCCCTTAGTTGGATTCCTCATTTTTCACTACTCTTCACTCCCCCTTTGACATCAATGGCAAAGGGTAGGGTCCGCATATCAAAACTTTCAAAAATTCAACTATACTTAGCTGCAAGAGTATATACATATGGCATACTTACATATACTTAAGTATGTCTGCAAAAGTTGTCTTCAATTGAATAAATTCTGTAGCCCAACTTTGCTTCATTCTATCCAAAATTGAAATATGACCGCTCAATAGGAATGCAAACGCATATGCCCTTTTTAGATCTATTGGCTCATTGGTTTGGGCTGTGATTTGAGCTTCACTTATGGCCTCATGCATGGCCTCTAACTTAGGGAAAATGATCCTCCTAAGTTCACCCATCCAGCTGATTATGTTCTTCCTTTCCTTCTCAAAATTCTTTATTGCATTTGTGATTACAATAGTCTGACACTCTTGATTTGCTATAGAGGATGAGAGAGGATCAAAAATTTGAGACAGACTTAGTAGTTTATCCTCATGTTCTTTTATTTTCTTCTCAATATCTTTGGTCACTGTGGGCCAAGATAAGCAAAATTTGTACATATTTCTGGCATCTTTAAGAGCATTTTCCAAGCTCTTTATCCCAATATCCATAACTTTCCTATCATTTGTTATCAGACCCTATACTTTAGAGAGTCTCTTGTCCAAAAACTCCTTCTAGACCTTTTCTTCAGCTAACTTCTATAGAGAACCAAAATGTGTGCTAACACTGTTGAGTAAAGTTTTGAGATTACCGAATGTGGAGGCTGTGGGATCTTTCTGAAACGATGGCATAATCTTTTCAAGCACTCCGGAAGCAGCTTCTATCAACTCAGTCTTCCATGTGAGACTTCAGGAGTTTTTCTTTAACCTTTGCATTAGCAAATGAGGCTATCTTCATTGTTTGTATCAGAGAAAGAGAATCAAAATTAAATGGTCCTTGTAGAAGCTCCAGTTCATCAATCTCCATTGTTTCTTTGTTCAGGAATTCTTGGACAGTTTTTGCAGTGTCTCTTGCTGGAGATAGATCTTTCTTTTCTTCTGCAGACACAGAACTGTCTTTTGGATCTTTCTCCCCTTCCACAACCTTTGTACTGGTATCCTTTTTTCCCTTCACCTCTGCTTCTTTCTCTTTTATTCTTTCTTCTCCTTTAGATCTGGAGTCGGTAGGGGAACCCGGAGGAGTGATGTTGGTCTGTTCATGGGCCACTTCTTCTGGAGCGAGGATTCCAAGTCCTTAGCTATTTCTGCACCGGAGTCCATTACCTCTTCTATCATTTTCTCAGTAGACTCTTCTGCAACACTTGTGGCCGAGGGGTCAGTACCCAAGTCCTCTATAACTAGAATGTTGAATTTCTTAAAAGCATTTTAGAGAATCTCTTCAGTCTCTTTTGCCACTTTGTCGGTTTCACCAAGCATTAGCTAATTCATCTTGGCTTTGCTTCGGAACTCATCCTTGCAATCTTTAAAGATCATGTTCATTTGTTGCAGAGTGATTGAAGGGAAGAGCTGAATGGCGACCTATTCCTAGATCTCGAGATCTTTTTCTCGAGCATTATTCTTCCTCATTTCAAGCCTTTTCTCTAAGCTTTTGGGAATTAGAGAGATAATTTCAATAAAAGCTTTGTTGTAAGTGTTCAAAAACTGAACTGTGGCTTCCTCCAGAATCTTTTTATCTGCTTCATTATATTCATCATAGAATTCTGTTAAGGGTTGGAGGTTCCCATCCACAGTGACTGCTTTCACTACAATATCTAGGGATAGAGTGGGTTTTTCAACAAATTCCTCTTCCTTCTCTTCTTCTCCTTGACTGGTAGAGTGTTCACCAGATGATTCTTCTTCTTCTTTAGTTTCTTTATCTCTTCATCTGATTCAGTCTCTTCTTCATCTTTTTGACTCATATAAGACCTTGTGGCCTTAGTCTTGGTTCTTTTCTTTGTTTTACTAGATGATCTTGCTTCCGGTTTAGATGCCTTTGAGATTTTGGTAGTGACAGGTGTAGATTTCTTTGATGATTTTGTCCAGGTGGAAGATTCTACCAGAACACTTTCCTTACTTTTCTTTTCTGCCTTCTTCTTCTCTTCCACAACCCTTTCCATCTTTTTCCTGTGGGCATCAAGTGCCTCCTTTGAGATGCCAAGACCTTGGGCAACATTTTCTACTTCTTTTCTCACCTTCCTCTTAATCTCTGGTTCTCTGAGTTCGACATGAATTTTTACACTCAGCTCCTCAAAGGTTCCAAACCTTTCTGCCTTTGGATCCTTAGGCTGACTTAGCATGTGTTGAACATGTAGCTCCACAATTTGTTCATCAACTTCATACCCCATGGGCATGATCCACACAGTTCTTGGTTCTACTGCCTCCATTAGGCACTGATCAGTCTCAACCATAAAACATACTGTGTCTTTGTATTTCTCAACAAGAGACTGGGGAATCCTTTTTCTTGCTTGCATCATGTTCTGGAAATTCTTGAAGTATCCCCACAGGGCTATATTTTGTGCTTTGACATCACCAAGTCCATGCAGATAATCTCTGATTTGGATAGATAGTGGTCTATCATTTTCCCACACCCAGCCATTAGATCTGGGAAGCTCATTCATAAAGTAGAAGAATAAGCACAATATTAATCCACCATACTTGAATGAATTCTTTTTATCTTTCTTTATTTTCTGCAGATTCTCCAAGAGTTGGTACAAGAGAAGCTGACAAAGATCATAGTCTGCATCCTTTCTTAGCATTTCATAAGCGGTGTAGATGGCCGTTCCCGGTACTGAATTTTCCTTGCTAGAATGATATATTTTATATCCAATGATCATGGAGGCAAACTTGACATCTGGATCAGAGATGTCATCTATTGTCATTGCTCTTTTGTCAAACTTGGATTCGGTAGCCTCACTCACAGTTTGATTCTTCACAGATTTAAGAATAGGAATCCCACCGGATGAGTGTAATCCGGTAACTGCCCTGATGGCATCTTTTTTTATTTTGAATGGTCCATTTAACCACATGAAGTTGTCATGTATTATGCTCAAAATATACCTGACCCATTCATTCTCAGTAAAACAGGGGAAATGTATGTATTGTGCAAAGTGCTTATTCTGGAGGCCCTTGTATTGGGGTTTGAGCTCAAATGAATCATCTAATAGTTGTTTGTGATAGATATCTCTTAGTTTGAATTCACCAAAATCTTCAACATTTGCGTGTACGTAAACCTTAATATCTTTGGTATGCAAAACACCATGCAGAACACTAGAGAAGGCTCCTAGGGGATCACCTCCAAGGATTTGTATGGATGCTTTTTAAATATGGGGTGAGGTCTATCAGAAATCTTTACTATATTCGGAGTACCCATCATCAAGGAATCTTACTAAGAGATATTAAGAATGAAGAATACCTTTTACGCTGTTTAGGGCACACACGATGAAATCCAGATTGAGTTGTATGAAGAATTGTCTTGATCTTTGGGAGAAGTAGTTGCAGAGCTCCTTTTCTCTTTTCTTCAAATGTGAATGTACAAATGATGAGCTAATGAACTCTTTTATTTCTAAGAAGCCCTAATTTTCATTCTGCAATAAATGCGCAACCTAATTCATTCCGGTTTGCTTTGTTTGTCTTATTCAGAGACAAAACCTTTTCGGATCACTAAGACAGATTTTGAAGTTATTCTAGGAGAGTAGTGATAATCTATCATCCTTTCATTAGTCATTTGATCTATTTTCAGATCAAGACACCATAGTTTGAATCAAACCAGACCATACTTGTAAAGAATCTATTTTTACTGGAAGACTATTTTACCAGATCAGTTCTGGTAGGATTAGATTCTTCAAATCTTCTTGCGGATCTTTCAAATCATAACCATAGTTTGTTTGGATGTTTCCTTTATGAACCTTTCAATCCACAACTCTTCTTGTGTCAGTTCCGGCACCAATTAATTGGCTGGGGGAACAAGGTTTTCTTTGTGTCTCCTCCTGAGCCAGAGCTCATTTTTAATTTCCAGAAGGAATATCAGCACCAGAGTCTGGTGCGGATCCATCCCCTACATTCTCTATACTTTTCTTCACCCAAATCTTGTTCATCTCACTTCGAACTTCATCTGCATTTACTTTTTGTTTTCCCTTATCTTGATTCTGATTATAATATACCGAACCTCTTTTATTCTTATTCTTGCTTCTACAAAATTTTGCTACATGATCGGATCTATTGCAAATTTGGCAAACAACATTTCTTTGCATATTTGATTGATATCCTCTTAATCTGCATTGATTAGCCATATGACCTATTCTATTGCATGCAAAGCATCTACCATAAAATGAATTGTTCATTTGCATATTTCTGCATTCATGAGATTTGTGACCATACCTTTTGCAGTTGAAGCACTGCCCGGAGAAGGATGTATTAGTTTGATTCATTCTCCTTCTGCATTGATTAGCTTTATGACCAAAGTTATTGCAGTTGTGGCAGTACCCATTGAAGGATGGATATCTTTGAGCATTAGGCTGCCTTACCGGAGGTCTTTTAGGCTTGTTTCTTGGATTTTCTGATCCAAAATTCTTCTGACCGGATCTGGAGCTTTCTCCTTTCTCATAACCCAAACCACGCTTGTCATCTGCCCTCTTTTGACTTCCAAGAAGAACTTCAAGTTGAGCAGAACTTATCTTGAATTTCTCTTTACATTCATTTGTTGTTTGAAGATCCCTTTTGAGAGAGACAATTTGATCCTCAAGCTTTTCTTCATTATCTTTAGCATCTTCAAGATCAGATTCAAGATGTCTGATAATTCTATCCATCTTGTGGCAATCTTTTGATTTCTCTTGGAGAGATTGTCTTAGATTATCTTCAGTTTTTCTTTTCTCTTCCATTTCTTGAGTAAACTTCATAACTCCTGATTCCATTTCATGTCTTACCATAATGATTTCTTTTGATAACTTTTCACATAGCTTGGTTTTCTCCTTCAGCTCTTCATTTGCATCATTTGCTTCACCTTGACTTGCCAATTATTGAAGCAACTCCTTTCTCTTTTTCATAGAGAGACTTAATTTGTCTTTTAGTTCTCTCATGAAATCATCAACCTGTTTGAGTCTTTCCTTTAATTCATTGACTTCAGAATTTGACTGCTCAAGATCATCAAGGGCAGTCTTGAGTTGCTCCCTTAAACCATATGCATCCATTTGGATTCCTAGATCTTCCTCAAGCTATTAGACTCTGTTTAGGAGGAACTTGGCTCTGATACCAATTGTTGATAATTGAGAGGGGGGGTGAATTAGTTATCCTTAATTTTTGCTTTCTGAACTTTCTTAATAATTAGTGAAGCATCAAACCAAACAAGCAAACATAACCATGAAATAGAAATACACATGACACAATATTTTTGATGTGGAAACCCTGTTAAGGGAAAAACCACGGGGTGATTAACCCAAGATTGTATTCTCTGTTAGAAGAATGGTAGTACAAAAATGGCACTTGCCAATTAGGGCTCACTGCCTGAGCACACTGCTCACAAGAGGCACACTGCCTACAAGAGACACACTGTCTACAAATTATAAAGAATGTAATACAATACTTGAACTGATAAGGAGCATCAACACATGCTGGAGTTCAGTTTTGGTTAGGCTCTATATACTGATCTGCTGCACTTCATCTTTCCTCTTCTTTATGCTGCTTTTCTCTCACATTCCAGATCTTCCTTTCTACCTTTATTCGGTCCTACTGCTTTTCTTCGCAAATCACTTTTAACCACCACACTTCTCATAACCAAATCCATATGTTTAGTCTTTGAGTGCAACACCAGATTCTTAGATATATTTATTGCACTTGAATTATCATAGAAGATTGTGATAGGCTCCTCATACTCCACTCTGATGTCTCTTAGCATCTGCTTCATCCACAAAACTTGAGTGCAACTACCTGCTACTGCAATAAATTCTACTTTTGTAATGGACAAAGATATTGCCTCTTGTTTCTTGCTTAGCCAAGAAACCAATCTCTTCCCCAAAAAGAATGCTCCACCACTGGTACTCTTCCAGTCATCCACATCTCCTACCCAATCAGCATCTGTATATGCATGAAGAGAGAAATCATGATCTCTAGGATACCACAGACCATACTCAACTGTCCCTTTTAGATATCTAAAAATCCTCTTGATTGCCATGAGATGAGATTCTCTAGGATGAGCCCGGAATCTAGCAACAAGACCAACAGCCTGCATAATGTCTGGTCTAGTTTGAGTAAGATACAACAGTCCTCCAATCATTGACCTATACTTTTTCTAATCAACCTTGGGAGAGTCATCATCCTTGCTCAACTTACATCCAGTTGCCATGGGAGTACTCATTGACTTTGAGTCTTCCATCCCAAATTTCTTCAATAGTTCTTTCACATATTTGGTCTGAGAAATGAAGATTCCTTTCTTTGTTTGAGTGATTTGTAGACCCAAGAAGAAATTCATTTCCCCAAGCATGGACATCTCATATTCACTTTTCATTTGATTTGCAAAGGTTTTACACATACCATCTCTTCCTCCAAAAATGATATCATCAACAAACACTTCAAGAATCAAGATATTCTCATGATCAATTTTGAAATACAAATTACTATCAGTAGTACCTTTGTTGAAACCAATCTTCAAAAGATGTTTATCCAATCTTTCATACTAGGTTCTTGGGGCTTGCTTCAGTCCATACAGTGCTTTCTTCAACTTGTAGACCATATCACCATGATCAGACAATTGAAATCCATCCGGTTGCTCAATGTACACTTCTTCTACCAAGTCACCATTCAGGAAGGCAGACTTGACATCCATCTGATAAACTTTGAAATCTTTGAAGGTAGCAAATGCAACAAATAATCTGACTACTTCAATTCTTGCCACCAAAGCAAAAGTTTCTTCAAAATCAACTCCTTCTATTTGAGAATAGCCCTTACAGACCAATCTGGCTTTATTTCTGATTACTTCACCAACTTCATTCAGTTTGTTCTGGAAGACCCATTTGGTTCCAATCACATTCTTGTTTCTAGGTCTGGGAACAAGATCCCAAGTGTGATTTTTCTTAATTTGCATCAACTCTTCCTCCATTCCTTTAGTCCAGTTTTCATCATTGCAAGCTTCATTCACTGTCTTAGGTTCAATCTTTGAAATCAGACAATACTTATCTGAATCTTGAGCAATTCTCCTTCTAGTTTGTACACCTTTTCTTTTGTCACCTATGATCTGATCTTCAGAGTGGTTCAGTCTTACATACCTTGGAACTTTGGGAATTTCTTGCACTTCTGATTCTTGATCATGCTCATTAAAACTCATCTCTTCTTCCTGATTTATTGGATCAGTTGAATCTGACTTTCAGAAGAGGCTTGGGCTCCTTGAGTCAGAACACCATTTTGATCATCTTCATCATATTCATAAAACATTGAGGGTTTTTAAATTCCTTCATCAACCTTCACATTTGTACTTTCTATCATCTTTCTCAATCTCTTGTTATAACACCGGTATGCTTTGCTTTGAGTAGAGTAACCCAAGAATATTCCTTCATCACTTCTAGCATCAAGCTTTCCTAGATCTTCATCTCTTTTAATGTAACATTTGCTACCAAAAACTCTGAAATACCTTATAGTAGGAGTGATGCCAAACCAAACTTTATAAGGAGTCTTACCGGTATTGCTTCTGATTTGAAATTGATTGAGAGTATAGACTGCAGTGCTGACAGCTTCTCTCCAATAGATCTGAGGAACATTTGCTTCCATCATCATTATCCTAGATGCTTCCTGGATGGTCCGGTTCTTTCTCTCAACTACTTCATTCTGCTGTGGAGTCCTAGGAGTAGACAACTGTCTCTTTATTCCATGTTTCTCATAGAAATCTATGAACTCATCGGATGTGAATTCTCCACCTCTATCAGACCTTAGACATTTTAATTTTAATCTAGTTTCATTCTCTACCATAGCCTTGAATATTTTGAATTTCTCAAGAGCTTCTGATTTCTCTTTTAGAAAAGTTACCCACATCATCCGGGAATAGTCATCAATTAGTAACATGAAGTATCTATCACCTTGCACACTCCTGATTCTTGTTAGACCACATAAATCAGTATGAACTAAGTCTAATAATCTGGTAGAAGATTGTTCCTTTCTTTTGAATGAGACTCTGCTTTGTTTACCCAACTGACTTTCCTTGCACAGACTATTTGTAGGCTTCACCAATTTTGGAAGATCTCTTACAGCCTGAGTATTGCTTATCTTGATGATATTATCAAAATTCACATGACACATTCTCCTATGCCATAACCAACTCTGATCAACTTGAACAAATAAACAACTTTTACCAGTACCAACCAAGTGGAAGATATTACCTTTAGTTTTACCAGATGCAATCTCTGTTCCGGAACTCTCAAAGATCTTACATTTTCCATTCTTGAATCTGAGATCATAGCCTTTGTCCACCAACTGTCCAACACTGAGAAGATTGTGCTTCAATCCTTCAACATACAGTACATTACTGGTTTTGTTCCTTCCATCAAAAGAAATAGTTCCTCTTCCTCTGATTCTACCAGCAAAATTATCACCAAACTTTACCACTCCTCCTTCATACCTTTCCAAATCTATGAACTTATTTTTGTCACCTATCATATGATGAGAGTATCCACTGTCAATGACGCAATCATCCTTTTCTTCAACTTGGGCAGCCAGAGCTCTTTCTACAACTTTATGATTGACAGATTCAAAGGTCAATGGTTCTTCTTCCTTGATGTCAATAAACACCCAATCACTTCCGGATTTGTTTCCTGTCTCTGATTCATCATCTGTTACCCCTTCATTATCATCTTCCTCATGAACATAGTAACAATTCATTTGGAACCTTGACCTATTAGGATTTGGCCTTGAAAATCTTTCCGAACACTTTGAGACAAAATGACCAATCTTATTGCAGTTAAAACACTTAAAAGGCAATTTTCCTTCATACTTACCGGATCCTCTTGGCAGTCTTTTTGCAATAAGGGCTTCAAGTTGAGCAGTTTCTGCTTCTTCTTCTTCTAGGTCTTTTCTTGCTTTGTCATACCATGATAGTTTCCTTGAAGAGTTCTCTCCCAGATCAAATCTTTGTTTACCTTTTTACAGAGGCACTGGCTTTGAATGCTGATTCAGTCTTTGGAGGGGCATATACAAAATCGGTCATTTCAAATGCAGCCAATTTACCAGCCAATTGATCTCTTGTGACAATTGTATGGGCTCTAAATTCTTCAATGGTAGAGCCTTGATTTTATAAGAAGCAGGAAGAGATCTGAGAATTTTTCCAACAATCTCATCTTCATCCAAGACTCCACCAGCATTTCTAATTCCACAAACAATCTCATTTACTCTTGGCATAAAAGTAGTAATATTTTCATCATCTCTCATCTTCAGATTTTCAAATTTCCCTTTCAAACTATGTAACCTTGCACATTTAACATACTTGTGTCCTTCATGCAGAAGTTCCAGTTTTTGCCAAATCTCAAAAGTAGTTGGTAGGTCAACAACATTTGAAAGCTCTGAGTCAGATAATGCACTTAGAAGAGCTTCTATAGTCCATAGATTGTTTTTAGCATCTGTGATTTCATTTGGGGCTTTCAGACCACCCTGAGGAGGAGTATACTTTTTCGAAGCCATGTTCCAGTACTACATTCCCATACATTGCAAATGACATTTCATGCGACTTTTCTAAAGATTGAAATTGGTTCCATCAAACTTCAGACTATCCTTCTTATAGGATGACATCCTGGATCTCCTCAAGCGATTAAGCATTTTTAGAGGAACTTGGCTCTAATACCAATTGTTAGATTTAGGATAGACAACTGAGAGGGGGGGTGAATCAGTTGTCCAAAACTTTCTTCCAATTTACACACTTAAATTCACTTTGTAATTCAATAGCATAATAACAATTCAATCATGGATACATAATGCACTAAACCAAGAGAAATAACACATCAACACATTAGACACCAAGATTTTGACGTGGAAAACCCGGTTAAGGGAAAAACCATGGGGTGATTAATCCAAGATTGTATTCTCTGTTAGAAGAATAGAAAGAACAAAATGACACATGCCAATTAGGGCTCATTAGGGCTCACTACCCGAGCACACTGCTCATAAGAGGCTCACTGCCTACAAGAGACACACTCTCTACAAAATAGTAAGTATCACATACATGAACTGGAGTATAGCATCTTCACCATGCTTGAATCAGTTCCATTTAAGCCCAAAACTGTTGCTCTGCCTTTCGCTCTCCTCCTTGCTACCACACACTCTTCTCCAAAAGGACACCTATGAAATGACTTCACAATCCCTTATTTATACAAGACATCAACTTAGGAATAATCATCTAAGTCAGCAAACATCGACAAGAACATCTGCAAGATGAGTAACTCATCCAGTCGGCCAGTCTGAGGAAGAACATCATCATCAGGAAGTTATTCTTCAATTGTGAGCTCCAACTCCAATGCAGACCACCAACACGAACTGGACACGATTCAAAGACCTCCACAAGCTTGCCTGAATCACCAAGAACATCCACACTTCATCTGCTTACTAGAACCCTTCTCTCCTTCATCTGGAAACTCAAGAACATAGTCTGTCATTACTGTTACAAAGAGATAGATGCTTGCGGACCTTCAAACCACGAGCCAATCAATTTGACACTTCAAAAAGACTTCCTTAACACTCCCTCAAATCCGTAGAACAGGATAATGCATTTCTGGATCTCACCGGACCTGTCTGTATTACTCTGTCACCTCTAAACACCTACCGAAACCAATTTTACTTGAGCGGCCACAACTTCTTCAGATCTTCATGCGGACCTCTAAAATCTTTACTAGATCACCTTAAGACACATATCTACAAACCCTTTGAACCGTATCCTCTAATCCTCATCCTATCTTGGACTTTTACCTTAATGTCTTCACTGTTCTTCTCTATTCCTGATTAAGACTAATTTTCTCAATATCCTTAGCACACAACTCTTCCAATCCTTATCATTAATGCAACAGGAGTATGTTGACATCAATGACAACACTGGTTAGGCCCATACTTGCAACACTATGATCTTAGCTAAGAAGTTTGTACAGGAGATTTTTAGATTGCATGGAGTGCTTGAGACAATCATTTCAGATCAAGACACTCACATGACATCTAGATTTTGGACAACTCTTAATGCAGCTTTGGGTACAAAGTTGAATTTTAGTTCAACTTATCATCCTCAAATGGATGGTCAGACAGAAAGAGTTAACCAGGTGGTAGAAGACCTTCTTAGAATGTATTGTATGGATCAATAGTATAAATGGGAGGAGTATCTTCCATTGGTAGATTTTACATATAATAATTCATACCATGCATCTTTGGGAATGGAACCTTTCGAAGCTCTTTATGGGTATAGGTGTCGAACACCTATCATTTGGGATAGAGTGGAGGACAAAATTGTGATTGGTCCTGAAATGCTAAGAGAAATAGATGATCAGATGAAGTTGATTAAGGAGAAGTTGAAGCAAGCTTCAGATCGTCAAAAGAGTTATGCAGATAAGAATAGAACTCCTAGACAGTTTTCAGTTGGTGACAAAGTCTTTTTGAGGGTCAAACCTCATAAGAGTTCCGTGTCATTTGGCAAAGTATCCAAACTTGTTCCTCATTTTGTAGGACCGTTCGAAGTTTTGGAAGTGATTAATCCTGTAGCTTACATACTTGCTTTCTCGCATGCACTTGCTAGAATCCATAATGTTTTTCATGTGTCTTTACTTAAGCTTTATCATCCTGATGCGTCACGTATTCTTGATTGGCGTGCTTTATAGGTTCAATATCCAAGAGTGGTGCTGGTGGAGCCCACTCACATTCTGGGGAAGCACAACATTAAGTTGCGTAGCAGAGATGTGGTGCAATATAAGGTCCAATCGGATCAGTATTCTGACGATAGTGCCACATGGGAGGATGCAGAGGAGATTGATAGATCTTTTCCTCATTTGAGGATATAGCTTATATTTCTTATTCATGCATAGATTATGATACTTGAGTTTGATTATTGTTTGAGATAGTTTGAGTTCAGTTATGCTTTGATACTTTGAGTTGATGTTATTTTTTAATGACACTTGATACTTTATTGGTGCTTGATGGCCACTTTATTGTTTTGATGTTTAATAAGACATCGAGATGATGTCTCTTCCAACTTGGGAAGGATGTCACGTCTCATTTTTATGAACAATATGATTACTCTAGATTAATGAACATTTACCATCGTTGATTTACTTTAAGTAATTTCAAATGTGTGAAAGTAATTATTATGAGTTATATTGATAAAAAATTAGAAATTGTTTTAAATATTGAATATTGATGCAATGATTTGCTTTGGCTATGTTGTTGGAGATACTAACCTATTGACGTCGAGTTGAGTGCAAATGGATGCAACTACTCGTGAAAGACAAGAGCATGGCTGAGGTAGAGATGTTCTAGCCACTTGGCAAGAACTGATGGATGGATTACCCTGATGCAATCACACACATCACGTAGTTGCATATGCATTATTGAATGGCTTTGATTGCTTTAATGCGTAATTTTAATCATTTTCAAATGCATAATGTGATTACTTTAACTTAAAATGTTTTCAAAATATATTCAAATGATGTATTGTGTGTTATTTAAATAAATGATAAAATATTGTTTATAAGATGTTTAGAAGACAATATGTGAATAAATTTAAATAATTATATTATATTAAAATGTGTGTACTTTTTTGTATTTTTTTTATTACTTCTTGAATTATCAAAATAATAGATATTTTATATTAAATTATAATAAATATATATGTATTATTGAATTATATTTCCTTATTACTTATTGAGTTATTATGATTGTTTTTATAAAATAATAGTTAAATTATATTAAAAATAGTGACATTATTTTGAGAGTTTTGATAAAAGAATTTTAATAGGCTTCCTGTCATCCATGCGACAGTGAGTGCAAAGATATTATTTTCTTTATTGTTTTAAATAGCAATTTTCCTCTAAATTCATTGGTTGAATGTTCATGCAAACTAAGAATTCAAACTTTAGTTATAAACCTAATTCTTGATCACTGAAAATAAGAGAAGAAAACTTTAATAAAAGAGCAGATCGCTCTGCTGGGAGGATACCCACATTTAGCTGCAGAAAGGCCATTTTTCTTGAGCAACAGGAGAGAAGGAATTCAGTGACAGGGAAGATAAGGAGGCAGCGACAGTAGCTGCATACTCTTCACCAACCATTGATTTTTCCAAGTTCTTCCTATGGTTTTTGCTTACGATGTAATTTTATTATTTTTGCTATCTGAGAAATGGTTTTGTCAGCAGTTTGGTGGGGCCACTGTTTGTGTTTAGTTGACCCTTGTTTGACTGGCCGTCCTTTCATATCACTTGGATCAACCTTCTTGAGAGATTTAGCAAATCGACCCTTGTGGTATACCTTCTGTTTTCCGTTCCTTGTTGACTGGATCACCCCTATTTACTTTGATGTCACCTATCTCAGGTTGAGCATAATAATTAAATCATGTTTCCACTATTGGTTGTCTACCTGAAAATAAATCGCTAATCTTAGATCTTGATATTTCCGTTGGAAAAACACTTTTCTTTTTATCAAAATCCGCAGATGCTACCAAATTATTTCTCTGTTAGATGTTTATGTTGCAGCTATTATTTTTCTTTATGATTGTATTCTTCCTAATTGGATGAAAGCCGTCCAGAATAGGAATTGACCTCTTCTTGATGAACAAAACCTTTTTGGAAATAAAACAAAACTATTATTTTCCTGTAGCTTCTTTCCAGTAATACATGGTTGTAGTCGATACATTGATGTCTCTGTAGATTCAGAAATCAGATTCTGTAGTTCTATTATGACTGTCCTAAACTTCTTACTCTGTTGTAGGAGGATATTCGACTTCTTGTAGCTTCGCTTAAACTTGTTAAAACGATATACCAAATTAATACAGAGACAAAACAGAGATAGCAGACTAAAATGTTACTTTCCTATGAATGTTGAGACTGAAAACCTATTGCATTATATTCAAAACTGAAACTAGGTTAAACTATGTCTTGTTCATTTTCTTATTTTTCTGCAAACAGTTCCTGTCGATGTGCGACAGGAACACTGTTTTGTTATTTTGAACTTCCTATCGTAGTTTGGACAGAAAGTTATTTTCTTCTTGATTAAATCATGAACTCTTGGTTAAATAATTGGATTAATAAACTTCTTGTAACTGATTGCTAAAAGCAATAAAGATGAATATTTATTGAGAATTATGATGTATTCTGGACTTGAGGTTTATGGTATTATACAAACTTATAGACTATTTTTATTATTGTTTTTTAAAAACCTCTTGTCACAGAAATGACAGCAAGGTAGATTAATGTTTTAGAATGATTATTATTGAAGACATTGTGACTGAAATACAAGAATGGAAACTATATCAAACTGTTGAACTTATGGTTGTACTTGTATGTTCAAAAGATCGATTCTTTCTTGAAAGTGTATGTAATTTTTCCTTATTTGATGATTTGGGAAAGAGATTGATTTGACTTATTGTAAATCTTGAATTTATGAATCTTTATTTCATTTTCTTGCTTCTTGGGGAAAGAAGTAGTTTTTATATAGGAATGTATTGGGTTATTTTTGGTATGGAGATGCCGAATGTGGAGTATCAGAGATGGCTTTTCCTCTTTTCAGGATTTGACCAATTTACTTGAAATGATTAGATCTAATTAGAATAACATTGAAATAGATGTTTATTGTCTAGCAAACTTATTTATTAATATCTCTACCACATCCTATTGTGAGACAATTTTCTTTTCATTACTTAGAATTGCACATTCAGACATCATGGTTGCATCAGGTGTTCCCTCCTGCAGTTGTTACCAGGTAGCTAGACATTTCATGTAGGATTGGGTTTCCTTCATTTCAGGAAGGGATCCGGGGACGTGTAAATAATTCATGGTTGGGTGGAAAAGCACCTGAGCCATGTTCCCATCTCTTGGTTTGCAGGTGGTGGACCACTTGGTTCGTGTAGCTAAAGAGTGTATTTGATTTATTGATGTACTTGTTTATTGTATAAGTCTATTTAGATGTATTATGGCATGTTTCCAAAGGATTTATGTGCATTGTTTTATTGTACTTGTTACCTAGATGAAGCACGTGAATATGTAAGATTTATTGACATTTAGATTTATATTTATAAGATTATCTTTTTCTTGAGATATTGTGATTAAGTGGATTAATTGCATCTTTTATCTTTGAAAGTTGTATTTAAGTGGATTATTTACTTCTTTTTGGCTTTGGTTATTGCGATGTTTTTAAGTGGATTATTTACTTCATTTATTTTTGAGTTGGTTTAAATGCTTTTACATTATTTGTGAGGCTTTACACAATATGATGCAAATTTTTATCACATAGATACACTTCTCTTCCATCATAAGCACGATAGGAAGAGAACCACTCCTTGTGAGGAGTCATATGATATGAACAACATGAGTCAATCAACCATGATTCATCAAAAATAACATTAACAAAAATAAACAAGGCTTCAACACCTTCATCAAAGGATTTTTTAGTAGAGGAGTCATAAGTATTCTTCTTATTTGTAC
The DNA here is from genome assembly GCA_027924645.1 of Cunninghamia lanceolata. Taxonomy (NCBI): domain Eukaryota; kingdom Viridiplantae; phylum Streptophyta; class Pinopsida; order Cupressales; family Cupressaceae; genus Cunninghamia; species Cunninghamia lanceolata. The sequence continues at coordinate 976,745 of BSBN01000736.1, read as the reverse complement.
AGTCCTTCTTTACATATCCTTATTTTCCATAGTTTTGGAACTTCACTCTAATCTTCCCTAGGGTCTTAGAATGGCCTTGAGACGTAGATCTCTCAATAAACTTTTTCGGATTCCCTTTTAACCTTCTTTTATCCTTGGTCCTTCTTTGAACATGTAATGCATCCCTTGAGCTCTCTTCCATGTATTTTATCCTTATTTCGTTTGTAACCAAAGTAGCAACAAGGGCACCCAACTTTGGATTTGTCATCTCTCCACTCAAAGCAAGGACTAGAATTTTCAATGATTTAGGCAAAGAGCAAAGTAGAAATATATGCTCATTGTCCTAATCTATCTTAACATCAATGGATGCTAGCTAAGTCAAAATCAAGTTAAATACATTTGAGTATTCTACCACTAATTCCCCATCTTTCATCTATAATGAATATAGTTTTCTTTCCAAATATAGTTTATTTTCTAGACTCTGTACTTGGTAGATCTCACTAATTCCTTTTCAAAGAAGAAATTTGGTGGCCTCCTTAAAAATATTTAGCAAGACAAAATTTGTAAGACACAACCAAACAATTCCATGTGCCTTATTATCTAGTTTCTTTCAATCATAATTAGACATATCATTTGGTTTCTTTTCATTTGAAATAGCTCTCCATCAATCTCTCTTCTAGGAGATCCTTCATCTTTAATTTCCAAAACTCATAATTCGTTCCATTGAATTTCTCAATCTTAAAATGAGAGGTACAATCCATGGTATTCAATCCTTGATCTATAAAACCATTCAAACAAAGAACTCCCACTTCAAAAAAATAATCTTCAACACTCAAAGAAAGGTGCCCCTTCTCAATGTAAGAGTTGGCTATGAAGGTAGCCACCTAAGATCTAGAAGCTTCAATGAAAGCACAAGAGAGACTCAAAATGAAAGAACAATTCTATTCTATCAAAGGATGCAAATACATAATATATACATGAATGTGGAATTACAATGAAAAGCCTTTAGTTAAATAGGCCAAGGTGAAACATAGGATAGCATAGGATTATGACAAGTGTCTTAATCATATGGCTTGAGACACAAAATGATAACTATCATAAGTCTACCCTAAGTATGCCCTAAGTAAACTTAACTAGACAAGTGTGAATAGGACCTAATGTGAAACCAGTTAGGTAATATACCCCATTCAGATCAATACTCAATAGACTAATAGCTCTAATACCAAATGTTAATAAAATAAGGTAAACTACTATAAATGTTAGCCCTTCCAAAATGTCTACAAATCCTAAGTTTATTATTTGCAACATTGGATTACCCATTAAGAGATTATATGGAAGCAAAATAAATCAACAAACCATTATAAATAAACACATAACACCTAAAATACATGAAGAAACCATTGTAGGAAAAAAATCAACCATCAAAGAGAGGCACAAGTATGTATTAATCTTCAAACACAAGAGTACATATGCAACATACTTTCTCCCTTCAATCTGATAGATTTTTGGAAGCCCCTATGTACTTGTGAAATCTCTATAAAACTCACTCCTACAACCCCTCATGCATGTGAAAATATTAATAGGAAGATTAAAAAGGTAGTTTTACAATACTATCTATGTTAGCATGGATTAGTCGAAGGGAGTGTGTGTGGGAAAAAAACTACACATACTTCTATTGCAACTATCTGCCAATTCATAATAACACAACCAAGTTCATTCCCATGAATTAGTTTAAAGCCATGAAACTTAGGGTCAAACCTAAGGGACTCAGATCTAAACCTTAATTAATTATGAAGGTCTACATAGAGCTCAAAACTTCTTTCATATTGTGAGAATTAATTATTGTTCCTATGGTAAATGGTTTTAATGTGACATCACTAGTATTTCTCCATCATTGTTCTTGAAGCTAAGTGCATCTATCTATATAATTAATTTCTATAAATAACATTTTAGTTTATTGGCCCAACTCCCTAAATACATTGAGGCTAATTGTTACTTGTCATTGGCATGTATATAATTATCCTATATTTATGTAAAAGGGATTTTATTCCCTTACATTTTTGGTGAACCCATCCACTTCTATACCCTTGAGGGTTTTGCCTTGGGGTTTATCCTTCTTGGAAATTAAGGTAAACTAGTACATTTATATTTAAAAAAATATATCTACAGTACGCCGAGAGATATCTTCCAATTTGTTGGCATTTATAAATTACTTGCATTACAATATTTGATATGCTCACATGAGTTAATTTAAAGAGACCATGTTGTGAGAGTTTTCATATTCTTCAAACGTAATAAAGATTTCACTCCATAGCTGCCCAAGTTTTTCTATTTTTCTATCCATTTGGCTTCCACGAATTTATTTATTTATTTTTGACGTGATAAAGATTTCACTCCATAACTATCCAAGTTTTTCTATTTTTCTATACATTTGGCTTGCACAAATTTATTTATTTACACATTTTATGAATTTCATTTACATAGGAATCTGAATCTTAATTATTTGTGGGAATCTAAATCTTTCAGCCCTTGCTGTGAGTGTAGAACACCTCTCAACGTAATTAGATCTATGTTTTTGATATTGTTATCATATTTTCATCTCCTTAGGGTTCATATTCCTCCTTTTTGGTGCTTCATAGCTATATCCCTTCTTTTAAGATTTGAGCTTTATTGTGTGACCTTGCTTTCAACAAACCTACCCACCCTTGGATTTGCCTTTATAGTTCTATTTTTCAAATATGATCTTATTTATTTTATTATTTTTAAATATGAAAGTGATTCATATTGCCTTATCTTTTCACCTCTCTTAGCCATGTTGCTTTATTTATGCCACAAGATACTTGGGATCCTAGTCTTCCTTTAAGGACTGCTCATTGTCATCTTACTATATCTACCCAATCAAATGAAAATGAAGTCTTTTTCAATGCTCATGTTGAGAACATTTTTGATGATCATAAAAATCAAGAATATTATGAAATTGATGCTCATGTAGCTAAACAAGATCTACACTTACCAATCAATTGCTTTTTGATGCAATCATGAATACTCAATCACCTCAATAATTAGGCATCTAGAAGGATACTACATGTATTTAAAAATTTGTTACATGCATATAAAAGGATACTACATGCAAGCATGTTATAGGCATGCCACATGTTTCTATAGGTATACAATAGGCATTATAATTTAGATACAAGTTCCTATAGGCATTCACAAGTGGCTCCAAGTCTATTACATGTTTCTATAGGTGTTTTGAATGGTAGTGAAAAAGCATACAATAGTGCCAAGTGTGTCCCAAGTGATTTGAAAACTTTCCAAGTGTGATTTTATATTAGATGCAATTCATTAGAGCACTTTATTCTATTGGATGCACTTATGCTGGGCATAAATGTGAAAATGAAGAAATGTTCAACATGCTAATTTGAATGCCCTAAAAAAGATATCAAATGAAATCCAAATTGGAAATGATTTGTAGATTTGAATTTCTCTCAAAAAAAGTGACTTAAAGTGTTTTCTTCCTTTCAAGTATTATGTAAAAAAATTGGTTGTCAAAAGACAAAAGTATGTGTTGATTATGGGACTATTATAGCTTTTGTTTTTGGACTTTTTGACATATTTTCCTTGTTTTTGATTAGTTTAGTAGGAAAGGAGGGTCCTGAACCCTTTACAAAATAGCCCCCCAGGGTAAAAATCCTTAAGCTTGCTAGAAACAACCCATTAATAGCACAGTAACAATAGACAAAAAATGAAGCTAATCAAAAACATAAACAGGAACCTAAGGACTATTAGTAGTGCCATACTTGGCCAATAAATTGACCATGTCTTTGTAGTCACCAAAGCTATCAGTCCCAACATCACGAACCTTGTTGTAAAATTATTTAACCATGGTAAACATGGAGGCAACACGATGAAGAGCCTTTGCAGCAAACTCGATCATGGTACACCACTTCTACATCTTCTCCATCTTGGCCTTGAGAAATTCCAAGTCCTCAGCCGTCTTGACACAAATCAAGCAGCTTCCTCTCTTCTTCCTACCTCTGGCTTCTTTAGCAGCCTCCACCATATCTTCCTCACTAGGCTTATTCATCTCAACAAAGTGACTAGCACCTTCCTCTTCATGAATGGACTCCATGGGCATTTCATCCTAACCTTCCCCCATAGCGTCTTCCACAAATTCAGATTCATCAGAAATTTCCATGCCCTAAGTGGTAGGGGTCGGGATTCCAACAATATGACTGGAACGACGCAACCAGAAGCACCCTGTTTGCTAGTATCAGCTCCCTCATCACTCCCCACTAGCTTCCTTCCTGAGTCCAAGTCTATTATATTCACAGTCTCCTCCATAACATCAAGATTCTCCTTCCCCATTTTAGCTTTCTTTGTTTGCACATCGCCCTCACTATCCACTACTTTCCTTTCACTATCCACTACTTTCCTTTCCCTTTTAGACAACACTCTAGTCACCTTATCCAAATCCTAGCTAGGGGTCTCAAGCTTCTCTTTCATTGGAGACTTAGTATTGGAACCAGGATTCGGGGACCCAGTAGGGGAGCTGCATTTTTCAATTCTGGGGCCCCCCTTTAGGTTTTTGACAGGGGAGATTTTGGGGGTCCCAGTGATTTTCTTAGCTTTTCCTTTCACCACGGGGGACTAAGTCAAGTCAACCAGACAAACCTTAGTCATTTTAGGGGGGGAACAAGGCTAAATGGAAGTGGTACAGTCTCAAAATTAGGCCTTAGTGTATGGGGATAAGAGGGTAGTTAGGATTTTTCACTTGAAACTCCTTAGCAGATTTAATAGAATTCTCTAGAGAAGACAAAATGAAGATGGGAAAGCTAATATCTATCTTGTTCCTAAAATGATTAAGTAATGCAAAGTGGTAATGGTAGTATACTTTAAACTGGCCCCCCAGAGTGAAATATTTCATAATCATCAGACAATTTTGTCCCCATGGCTCTGGCAACTTCTCCCTTTCAAAACCCCCATGGAGTTTCACAACGGCCTCACCATCACAAAAGAAAATTCCCATATTCTTCGGGTCTGGAACCTTTCTACGGTGACTGTGTTTTTTGCCTTTGGTGGGGAGGCTCATGGCTTGCCCTATCACCTCCTCGGAGACTTGGAAGTCAATTACCCCCAACTGGACTTGTCTGGTATCCTCATCCCAGGACTCAACAAACTGACGAGATAGATTTTCATCATGCCCAATCATCACCTCAAGGAAGGGAGCCACCTCGCCCTCCTAAATTATATGTCAAACCGTAGGTTCATGGCAAAATTCATCAGCCTAGGTTGGTTCAATTTTTACAATTTCTCCACCCATCCTCACTCTTAGAAAGCTATGCAACCAGAGAAATTCAAAATGTCTAAGACAACAGGCATATAAATGTTTAGCTAAACACTCTGTAAAGTAATAAAACCCTTCTGTACATAATCGTCTAATCAAAGGCCACGGGATGAGATCTTCATTATGGTTCTGTCGATAAGCGATGCCTTTGCCACCTTGGAACCCCTCCTCAGGAAAAGCTCGTGCCTACCACCTTGTGTGAGAAATAATATCACTAGATTCGAGGATAGAAAGGAAATAATTTCCCTTGAGCCACTTAGACCATTGATTATTCCACCCTTTCATCATATGCCACTTCATCGGATTGTCAGGCTAGCCTCTCCATGCCTTCTCCCGACTATCTTTCTCGTGCCACCTCAACTTATTTCCTAGCTAAAGGTTAGATAAAAGTGTGATTTATCTTTTACAAATGGTATTTAACATATGGATAATGATTCTATCAACTGGTAAGCTTATTGGACTGATATAATTAATTTATTCTATTATGATATTAATATCAGGATTCAACTATGTAGTTTTTTAGTCAAACTCATTGACCCATATTTCATGAGTAGTGGTTGACACAAACCCATCTCTCATGATAATGAATGGTTCACTTAGCATTCATTTCATCTAGGTTATGCTCCTAGGGGTGAAGCATTAGGACTTCCCAAGAGGTCACCCATCCTAGTACTACTTTGACTCAAGCATAATTAACCATGGAGTTTCCCCCAAGATCAAACCTACTTAGATTGCTACCCCATTTTAAAAACCTTTAGCAAGTGTAGTTCCTTATGAACCATTCATCATAGAGCCTCTTTATCTCATCAATTAATAAGTAGGAGGTATTTTTCGTAGTGTGTCAAATTATGATATTAATAACAAGAATCAACTATGTAGTTTTTGAGTCAAACTCATTGACCCAAATTTCATGTTTAGTGGTTCACACAAAGTAATCTCTCATGACAATGAATGGTCCACTTAACACTCATTTCATCTATGCGATGCTCCTATGGGTGAAGCATCAGGACTTCTCAGGAGTTCACCCATCCTAGTACTATGTCGACTCAAGCGCACTTAACCATATGTTTCCCCCAAGATCAAACCCACTTAGCTTGCTACCCCATTTGCAAAACCTTCATAAATTCTTGTGCCTTATGAACCATTCATCATAGATCCCCTTTAGCTCATCAATTGATAAGTAGGAGGTACTTTATATAGTGTGTTGAATTATGATATTAATATCAGGAATCAACTACATAGTTTCTTAGTCAAACTCATTGAACCATATTTCATGAGTAGTGGTTTGTTCACATGAACCCATATCTCATGATAATGAATGGTCCATTTAGAACTCATTTTATTCTACCTAAATATGTCTATATGTAGTTGAAACATCCAACATAATTTTTGAGTAGGTCAAAATGCCATATTTTGTGAAAAATATCCAAGGGAGTGTCTCTTGGCCTTTTTTTGTTACTATTTCAAATTCCCCATGAATGCAAAGAGTTGGGGGTAGAGGAAAATCACTTTCTTGGCTGTGGAGAGAAATCATGCAATTTTGCAAGGCTATTATGGAGTGTAAAGGGCATATAGGAGATATATGAGATCATGTATATCTAGGACAAAACTTTGTAAGCCATTATCAACAATTTATTCCTTGTAACAACAATGGAATTAGTAATGGGATGCTAACCACATACCCTTCCTCACCTAATTCAAATTTCTTTAAAGTAACCATGTTGTTATATGATTTATGCTCTATTTTATTACTTTATGTTCCTTTTGTTATTTTGAATGTTAATGGTTGGTTTATTTAACTATTAGGACAACACTAAGGAGAATAATAGGAGTTGATCTAGTTTTAGATATCCATTTCTAGTGTATCATTTTGTTTATCAATCCAATGGTTTATGGATCAAGTGGTATTAGATCCATCTTTATTTTTACCTAAGGTAACTAACAACCTGGTTTAGTTATTTCTCTCATTCTAGAAGTGTAGGATTTTGTGGTTTGTAAGGTGCAAACATAGGCAAATCCAATAAGTGTAGAATTTTATGTTTGGAAAGAGATAAATAGCTCTTTCAAGAGGAGAACTAGAGGTTGAAGGAAGGAAAGGTTAGGTAGATGAAAGAATAATTATTTGCCAAAGATGATATGTTGCAAGATTTATGTTGCTAGTGAAGGAGTGAAGAGAAAAAGAGAATCCTCCATGCATGATGTAAAAACCCAAACAAAGGCATGCATAACATGCATTTTGGTAGGAACTTTTGTTTTCCCTAAATAGGAAAAAATAGAGACTTAGAAGATGGAACAATAGCTCTAAGGTGGAGAAAATTACAAAGAGTTCAATGACCATTTAGTTATAAGAAAGGAAGCATCAAATAATGGAAAGCTATAAGAAAAGGGGAGAAGCATTCAACATGACTATAAAACTTATCATAGGAGAGGAAATAGGCCCAAATGAACTTGTATCCCAAGGAGTGGTTTGAGGAGTCTAAGAAAGAATATAGGGAATAGGAAGAATAAGTCTTCCATTTAGTGCTTCTTTTCTGATCAAAAGGGAACATTGCAATGTAATGTTGGGAAGCACAACCTTGAAAAACCTATAGTTTGAGAAATCACAATAGGGTTGTGTTGCAAGAAGAATTATAGAAAGAAGAATCTAAAGACCTCAAAGGAGGGTAAAATGTTTAGAAATGAAGGTGTCAATTATAGTGAGATATAGAGCTATCACAAGAAAGTTGACACCCATAGTGAAAATAAAAGTTTCTTCACTCTACCAAAGGAAGGTGGAAAAATAGAGAAAGTTGGCATGATGAATATGTAAAGGATACATATTAAGGAGTAGTGAGGAGAAGGGAGACAATAGATGTTGAAAAGTCCCAAGTTGTTTCTTGACACCAAGAGGTTGCACTTGAGTGGAGGTAAGAAACAAGATGTTCAAAAGGTGCCTTCAAATACTTGTGCAAGTTGGTTTCCTTTTAGTTTTATGTACTCAGTGGATCAATCAAGAGAGGTTAGTATCTATGACTAGTTTAAATTTATTTTATGAAAGAAAATGGGCTTGGGTGATGCCAAGCCATATTAAGGAGAAAATTTAAAAACATGTAGATTGAGAGTTCTTCAATTCAATTTAAGTGGTGTCCTAAGGATTTTAGGGACCAAAATTCCCGAGGTGTGATATGAAAACCTACCTAGGTTTCTTAGATCTATAATGTTATTAATCAAGAATGGATGTAGTAAGCTACTATAGGTGTCAAGAAGGCTACTACATGCATCTAAAAGGCATCTATAGGTATGTCACATGTTGCTAAAAGTATGCAACAAGATGCTATAACTCAACTACGAGTTGAACTATAGGCATTCATAGGTGGCTACAAGTCTACTATAGGTTTCTATAGGTGTTCTAAATGGTTGCAAATAAATATGTAGTAGTGTTGAGTGTGTCCCATGTGATTTGGGAACCTTCTTGGTGTCATTTTAGATCAGATGCAATTCTTTAGAGCACTTTATTTTTTTGGATGCACTTATGTTGGGTATAAATGTGAAAATGAAGAAATGTTTAGCATGTTAATTTGTAGGACTATTGTAGGCCTTGAAAAAGATATAAAATGACATCAAAGTTGAAATAATTTAAAGATTTAGATTCCTCTTGGAAAGAAGTGTGATTTAAAAAAACTATGCTTCATTTCAAGTCCATATGCAAAAGTTATGGCCACCAAAATATGGAGGTATGTGTTGACGACGAGACTACTATAGCCAAATGTTTTAGAAAATTTGGCAGTTTTCTCCTTGCTAGAGGTTAGATAAAGGTGTGATTTGTTTTCTATATTTGGAATTTAACATATAGGTAATGATTAGGTCTATTGGAAAGATGATTGGATTGATATAATCATTTTATTCTAGCTAAATTTTCTAATATGTAGTTGAAACATCCAACATACTTTTTGAGTCATTCAAAATGCCATAATTGAGGAAAACATCCACTAGAGTGTTAGTTGTACTTATTTTATTGTTGTTTTACATTCCCACATGAATGTAAAAAGTTGGGGGTAGATGAAAAACACTTTCTTGGTCATGTGGAGAGAAATCAAGAAGTGTTTTAGGGTTCTTGTGTTGAACACCCAAAATAATGAGAGGGGGGGTGAATCAGTATTCTCTAAAACCACTTAATCATTTAAACATTCATTTCACATAGCATATTTAATTTGCAGCAAGAAAGGAAAGAATGAAATCAACCATTAAAGCACACAACACATGAACACTAGATTTTTACGTGGAAAACCCAAGAAGGGAAAAACCACGGTGAGGATTAGCTCACAATATATTGATAATGCAATCAGTTAAGGTTGATACAATTTGGTGGACTCACTATCTAAAAGAGAATGCTCACTGGAGATGGCTCACTGCCAAAGGCCTCAATGTCTTGACTAGAAAGAGATAGAAGAAGGGATGGCTTACTGCCCAAAATGAACTGTTAGAATGCATCTGACTTATGCTAAGGACACAATTCCATTAAAGCTCAAAATACTAACTCGATACACTTCATCTTCACCACAATCTTTTATCCTATCCTTCTCTACATCTAACTCTTCTCACACTCACACTACTTCTTTCACATTCATGTATATCACATTCACTTATTCACACAAGAAATCAATCTTGTTTATATATCGCTTTCAAGAAAAACATCAATCAGGTCGGCAGGGAGATGTACCATGAGAATCCTTAACTTGTCGGCCAAAACACAACTTAATACACTTTGCAGAGAGAATCAAAATGTGTAACATATTGATATAGGTTGGCACAACCTATATATACTCTCATATTTCTGCTTCATATATAATCCATCTCCACACAACCTCAACACCTTTAGGTTGGCCCAACTGGTGAAGTAATTGTAGTATGAACTGACTATTAGTTCATAATTCAACATGTAGACCACCAAAAATCTTACCACTTGAACAATACACACTTCTGACATCCATAACCTTGTCCCCAAATCCACATAGGAAGATATTCATCTGTGATGGAATGTGGAACATTCCAATCTACCACTAACACTGTCATTATAGAGTTTGATACTCTATCAATTTTATCTTTCACTTCAGAGGACTTCAAGACCTGAATCTTTGGATTTAGACTTCTTTAGTATGCATAAACACTACCTTACAACTGCATAGCAAAATTCTTCATAGCAGAGAAATGCAGACTGAAGAACTATGGCCCTGTCATAGGTTTTGTTTAGCAAATGCCTTAGGAAAATCTTCAACGAGTTGTCCCTGACTGCGGAGGATCAAAATAGAGAGATATCATGCTTGGGTGTAATCTCCTTCATACTGAACTTAGTAGCTTCTTTGGATCAACACTTAGGATATTATACTTAGCAACTCCAGCATAACTGTATCCTTACATCTTGTTACCACTCTCCAAATCAACACAACTATGTCTTTACCCTTTGTTGCCATCAATGACAACATTGCTCACTGCCATGCTTATTAGTCTCTTCATCATCATGATTATGTTGCCAACAATCTTCCCCTTTGTCATTGATGGCAACATGCACCAAAACTTCTCCCCCTTTGTCATCAATGACAATGGAACTACTTTAAGTCTACAAGTCAAAACTTCTCCCCCTATCAAATATATTTATATGTACATGAGACTGACTCCCCCTTATAGCTTCACTCTTATACTAAAAAATATATACTCCACATATGTACATTGTATAAGGAAAAGTTATTACATAGAACAAAAATGTACAACTTAGCTTAAGGAGGCCAAACTACCTTGATTGGATTCCTTCATTTTTGCAAGGTGTGCTTCTAGATCTTTCTTTGTTGTTTCCCATTCCTTCTTGGCAAAGGCAAGCACACCACATAGATTCTAAAGCTTCACATATAACTCTTCACCTTCTTCCGGAGAACTGGGTAGTAGATTCTATTGTAACACCTTCTCCACATCAGTTAAAATCCCAGTCAAAGAAGTAAGTTTCCCACTTACTATATCTCAGAGATGACAATACTACATTATTATCTTATCTTTTTGTTCTTGCAGCTGAAAGAATTGTCCATGCAAGTTCTCAATTACTATCCTTGTTATTCCATCTATATCTCCCATTAGATCATAGACACCAGAGGTATGAGCAATTTGAGACTCTATTGAGTCCATATGATCCTTTATACTCTTGGTGGAGATAGGCCATTTCAAGCAAAATTGGTATAAAACTTTTGCTTCTTCCACACAATCCTGAATATATATGTTTAAGATTACTCTGCAACTTATTGTATGAAATAGAGTATTTGTTGGTGACATCTGCCATCCTCTTGTCATTTATCTTCTAATTTACTTCCTTTTCTAATTTCTCCTCTAATCCAATAGAATATTCCTTAAAGGAATCAATTAGTAATCTTAGCTGTTGTACACTGGATAAAGAATTGTCAATGTTTACACTGGGAAGACTATCTTGCGGTACCTTTACTGCTTCAATCATTTCAACACTCTTTTGGTGTGTTTGTATAATCTCCTTTCTTGTGGAGGCATGAAATGCATCACCAAGTTGTAACTTATGTAAGGGAGACATTTTATCCAAGTCTACTTGTCCTTTGTATATGGGAACTTGTAGTAATTGTGCTAACACTACATGTTTAAATTAAAATTGCATATCTAATAGACTCTTCAAAGAATCTCCAAATGTACCATAGGAATCATCTTTTTTCTCTTTCTCTCTCTCTCTTTGTGTCCATAGTCTGCTTTCTCTTCCTTTGCAGTCTTTTTATCTTCCAAAGGATGCAATATTTCATTCTTTTGTTCCACTGGCTTCTCTAGGTTCTCATGCTCTCCTTTTTCTTTTTGCTTTGTAGTACTCTACACATCCTGAGGAAGCATATTTTATGTGTTCTATGCCTTATCCATCTCCAGGTTGCATTGTACAACTTATTCTTCAGCAAATTCTTCTCTGGTTTTGGAGGAGGGAGGTTGTCTATAATAACATTTTCTTGAACATTGTCTCTAGTAGTAGGCATATTAACTTCCAAAATGGATACATCATGCACCATTTCATTTTCTTTGATCAGATCTAGAGCAAGATTTGTAACCTTTTGCATTGTTTCATTATTTAATCTTTCCATATATTCCTTGTCTCTACTCATCAAAACGTTAACACTATGTTTTGTTTTGAATTCTCTGTTATAAATTTGAGCTAGTTTGGCTCTGTCTTCATCAGTGAGGGAGGAACCAACATTCTCCAAAACACAAGTTCTAATCTTTGCATTTTCCTCAACCGCACTTTGTCTTCTAGCACTTAGAACTTCCTTCAAGTCATCTGAAAGCTAACTCTCAATGTCACTTAACCTAGCATTATATACAATCATATATTTTACAATAGCTTCTTCAATAGTAGCTTTATCCTCATTACTTGAATTAGTATACATATCTGTTGTTTCCTTCAAACAACCATGTTCTAAAATGTTATTAAATAATGCTTCTAACTTCAAAGGGCTATGTTCCCTTACCAGAGGGGATTTGTCCTTCTTCTTCCCCTTGCCTTTACCCTTGGGAGACTTTTCTCCTTCATTGGATTGTATTTCTCTTTTCTTAAGGATAAATCTTTTCTTCTCCTTCTCAACCTCTTCTTCACTTTCAATGTCAATGATGTCAGTTTTTGTCTTCTTGGCACTTGTCTCTTCTTCGGAGATATGAGACTCTCTTTTATTCTTCCAGACCAACTTAGGTCCTTCCTCTTCCTCTTCTTGATCATCAACATTGTGACTGATGTATTTCTCTCTTGTAGCTTTTCATTTTACCCTTCTTTTCTTGGGAGGTTGTTGATGTATAGAGGAACTTGTTGCTTCATTCTTTTCTTGACTTTGACTTACTGCAGGCATGGATCCGAGAGATTTTGGAGCAGTAGCAGAGGAGGTGGAGGTCCTAATTGACCTTCTTATGCTCAGAGACCCTTCTGGAGCAATAGATGTACCCTTAGATTTCTCTGCAAGGCTCTTGGATGACATCATCTTCTCAACTTCGGTCCTCATTTTCTCAACATTCTTCCTTATTTATCTCTCCTTGTGCTTTAGATGCACTTTCGTGGATTTCTCTTCATATGTCCCATACCTTTCTGCACCAATATATTTTGGTTTGCTGAGAATTAGGTCTGCAAGACCTACAATTATGTCTTTTGCTACCTCATAACCCATCTCAGGAATTGAGACAGTTTTGGTTCCACTGCTTCCATAAAGCATCCATCTTTGTTGACCATCAAAATGATATCATTCTTATATTTTTCTACAATATTCTTAGGGATTCTTTCCCTTGCTTGCATTCTCTCCTGAAAGTTCTTGAAGAAGCCCCATAATGCAATTTTTTGTGCATTTGAATCACCCAACCTAATTAGATGATCTTGAATCTGATGTGCCACAAGTTTTTTCTTCAACCATACTATGTTATTTGTACCAGGGACCTCATTTAAAAAGTAAAACAATAAGCAGATGATCAGAGTACCAAATTTAAAAGGGTACTTAGAGTCCTCGGTCTTTTACAGGTTCTCTAGTAGTTGTGCTCTTTGTAATTCACACAAATCATAATCTGCACCATTCTTCACCATCTCATATATTGTGTTAATAGCGGTTGCAGAAACAAAATTCTCTTTATTGGTGAAATATATCTTGTATCTAATCATCATAGCAACATACTTGACTACTAGATCTTCAATATCATTGATTGTCAAGGCCCTTTGTCATATTTTGCACTTGTCAACTCCATCACTACTTCATTTTTCACAAATTTAAGTATCGAAACTGGTCCAGTTGAGCATAGACCAGCAACAACCCTAATCACCTCTTTATTGATCATATGAGGTATATCCAACTAGATGAATCTATCATGAACTTGGCTCAAGGTATATCTTACCCATTCATCAACATAGAAAAAATTTGGAATGTTATTCCACACATCTAGGTTTTTCTCTGTCAGGCTCTCAAACTCATCTCTGGTGAGTTCATTAACCCATACTTCACCCACCTTAGCATGATCCCTAGTGAGAATATAACAGGGAATTAGCCCATCATCTGCAGTAATCCCCTCACCCATAGAGCGTAGCAGCGGTAACTTGGGTTTCATGCCGACTCTAGATTGAGGGACGTTGGACCATTCAAAGAGATTTTTGATACCATAGAAATTCCTAAGAAATCTTTCGTTCTCTTCGTAATAATCTCCATTTCCCCGAACTCCCACAGATGTATGTGGTGGCCAAGCCCCGTGTGGTGGCCAACCAGTCCATCGAGGGCAAGGGCCTTTGGGCCCGCCTACTATCTACAGGGCGATCCGTCGGGTGGGTTCAATTTCCCTCTCTCCGTACCTCTGACACTAGTAAACAACTAGAAGGGGTGAGTGGGATACTTAACCAATAGTTTGTGCGGGCTAACTATTTCTGATGAATGAGCTAGCCCTGATAGGTTCAATGTGGGTACAGAGGATAGGGAGGTCGGGCCCCATCTATATATAGGTTCGGGTGGGCACCTCTCACAGTCGAGATTTGTTGGATCAGCCTCAAACTAATTCCGGAACGTGTGGGTACCCACCCAGAGTACGGGCGGAGAGAAGATGCACCAGGGAAAGCGTTCTTACTAACGTATTATCCCCAAACCCAGCTTAGAGAGATGGTGCGAATGTTGTAATTTCGAGAGGTTCTTTATTACGAATACAAAGCAATCGGTGATTTCCCCCCCCATTTAATCTCGATCATACTCCTCAGAAATTGAACTTCATACAAGTGGCCAGAGATATAGAGACGGGGCCCTCCAATCATTACAAAGCCATACCTGGTGTAATACCTAGTGTATGAGAGGGCAAAGACGCCTAGCCCATAAGCAGGGCCCTATCCTCCCTATCCTCTATAGTGGGTGGGTGGGGCAGATCTATCTATATGTAATACAAATCTTTAGGGCAGATAGATCTGATCTATGATTTGTATTCTATGTGTAATACAAATCCCCCCACCCCCCTGGGCTCACACTAGGGACAGAGAGACCTAACACCCAGACACTCCTTCATTACAACGGGGTTCAGCTCCAATGGAGCCCTACTCTATAACCATTAGTGCCAGGGTGGGGGGGGCCTACTATTAATAGGACCCGATTTCTCTATCTACTACCATGGAGGGCCAGCGGAGAGAAAACTGACTAATTAATTGGTTGAGTCTCTCCAGGGGAATTAGAATATTCTTGATGCCCGTCACTTTCCACCCACCCGGGTGGGGGGTTATACAGGGGGGAATGGCATGTTACGTATAGAATCTAGTTCTGCCGCAACCTATAGCGATCGGTTTCGCGCCCCTATAGTTCCCACCCGGGGTGGGTGGATATAGTTGCCCCTACGAGCAGCGGAGAATTTTGCAAAACAGCGGCAACTTAGTTCTGGGGCGGGTGTAACAGCTAGAATGGAGGAAAGCATCGTGTGTGGGGATGGGGCCCGGGGGGTTATGTTGTATCGGGAGTCATTGTTACTGGTGTGGATGTTGGCCACCACTTGACTGCAGGGGCTCCTTCCTCCCATTCCAGGGGCGAGGTTCTATCGAGAGAAGAGAGATTAAGCAGATTGGCTTCACCTCGGGGGTTGATCTCATGAAGTCGGTCGGTTGAGTCCAGGTTGGTCCACAGCAATAGTCAGTTGGTCCACCCTACCGTAATACATTGTGACAGATAACGTACCTACCACATTGTAACAGATCAGATCCACATCGAGATATTCACCCCGGCTATATGGATATGGTGTGCCCACCCTGGCTATATGGATATGGCGTGCCCACCCCGGCTATATAGTAGATATGGCATGCCCACCCCAGCTATATGGATATGGCGTGACAGATGTCAGTCGAGTCCCTCTCCCCATAGATCTAGAGGGGGTTGAATATACGGATAGGGCCATCCATCACACATCATCCATCTCTATTCTCTATTTCTAGTAGCCGTGATACGACTAATGACTGATATCACGACACGAATAGATGGATGATGGATGATCCTCTCCCGCCCATATCATATAGACCGGAAGGGACTACTGGAAGGACAATACTCCCCCTCCCCAGATAGATTCTAGGGCGCCATAGATAGTGAAGGGGGCGGGGAGCCCTATCCCTATAGACCCGGCACTAGGAATTGGCAAAAACTAAACTATAGTTCACTTCCCACCCGAAACCGAACCAAACCAATAATAAACTATATTAGCAGCCGGAGGGGGCTGGGGGCATCGTGAGGTTTGAGATGGTTCCTTTCTCTACGAGAATTGAGTCCTTTCTTTATAACCCCAGCCGGAGAATACGTATATTCCATAGCACAAAAGCAGGAGATGCGAGCACCAGCAACTATGGAAAGGGGGGGATCGGAACCAGCGAATCGATCGTTTCTGGATCGATACTGAGATACAACTAGACCCGGTCGGGGGTGGGGAGGCTCAGAGGAAGGAAGGTTACCCGGTCCTGTCCCCTGCTAACATTCTTTGATTGAGGCCCTTCACGAGGCACTATCCTTCGGCAAGAGGATTTATCGATCCGCAAGAGGATTTATCGCTCATGGGTGAGGGCAAGGATTTCTTTCTGCCGACCGATCCATAGGGTAGGATGGGAGGACAAGCGGGACAAGAGAAAATGCTTTCAGACCGTCCAGCCTGAACCCCCAGGTACAGGCTTCACCCCCAGTTGGGTAGTTCCTTGCCTACACCCCCTAATCGGCCCCTTCCATCCATAGTAGTTGTTGGATTGCTTTCCATAATCATTGGATTGTTCTCCCAATAAAATGAGCTACCCGGGGCCACCCTTTACCCGGATGGACATGAAGGAGGGACTACCCTAATGAAGGAGGGAGGGAGGGGACCTAGTTCAACTAGTTTAAAATCAATATCCATTGAGCACTTAACCCCCCACCCCCCCCTCTATATAGTTCTCCCCCCCCACTCAGCCTATTGTAAGCGGAAGGTGGTTGAGGCCTATACCCCCCACCCATCCCCACACAGGACAACCAACTCTTCATCCTGAAATAGAAAGTTAGGATGGCCAGCATGGCCCTACTATTCGCCCGGGGCAGTCGAGCCCAACTAAGTCGCGGATGGCCAGCAAGCATGGATTATGGCTCCAGTCGAGAGTAGTCCTCTTGTCCTCCCACCTGTCTCCGGGGTGATGAAGTCTTAACTGTCCTCCACCCCCGGTGAGTCAACTAGACTAATATAACTGGATGGTTCAACCGGTCGAGCATTCTTTCTTTCCATCGGAAATTAGTTTATTTCTAAACAACTGCCAGGAGCATGCTTTCATTGGTTGTAATCTAGCCCGAGCATGCTTTCATTTTCGAATTCCCCCTCCTTATTATAGTTAGGTTACCCAGCTGAGAATGAGAAGTTGGATCGTTCGGCTAGGAAAGAAAGAAATTATTTTCTCTGGCTGGATGTTTGGCCCTTTCACTCGATTTTCTCCCTGGAACTACCTCCCCCCACCAACGTCGACTTCCCCCCAGGATGGGAATTGCCGGACTTAAACCCCACTAACAAAGTAGTTGAGTCCGGCCAATCAATGATAGATAGGGGCCAGCCTTTTTGTTGAGTTGGGTGAACATAAACTCTCTCCACTGGCACATTATCCCAATGTGCCCAAACTCATATACGATGGGGCGTGGGGTAGGGTTATTACGTATAGATGGATGCCATCAATAGCTGCATCACCAACTAATAAACTAAGCTGAGTAGGCGGCTTTTGAACCACCCACCTAAGGAAGAAAGTGAAAGTGCAGCCGCGAGGCTGATTCTGGGTCCCCACCGGCGTTCAACCTGGAGGGGCCCCAGCTGGTATACCCGCTATCTCCCCTGCTGAGGGGGTGGGGGAGAAATACTCTACTCAACAGAGGATAGCAGAGTGGAATACTCTAATCGAATCTGAGGATTGGATAATGATTGAGCCAGAATAATGGGTCTGAATCCTCACCAGCTTTGATTGAGCCAGATCAATGTTTCTAGCTGGAAGTAAGTGCATTAGGTCCTCCACTCGGGGTCCACCCGGCAACGGAGAAAAATGCTCGGCATAAATGGTGGTGAACCATGGGGGCAAGCTCATTCTTCCACTACCAACACCCAGCATACCCCACCATCAATAGAAGGGTGGGGCGTTGGACCAGGTTGGAGTAAGACGGAGGGGTTCAACTCTTCTCGATAAGATGTCAGAGTTGCGTCAACTCATAAATCGGCGGCGCTTCTCGAGACAGAGGTTCTCAACCACAACCCCGGCCCGAGGGGGAGTCTTGATCCTGCTAACCACAAAGGTCTGGAAGCCTGAATAAAGTGCACCTCCGTTTAGGAGCCGCCAAATCATTATTGGAACGGACTGACTTGCTTGAACAATTTAGGTTCCCTCCCTTAAATTGTATCAGGGACGAGGAACTTCCAGCAAGGCTTGGGAGTCGATGATCCAGGCAGGAAAGCAATGAATGATTGGCCCATACCCGAGATGGATCGATGGAGGAGATGCCAGCCAATGAATGGCCATGCTTGCCCAGGAGGAGATGGGAAAGGAACAAACTAACGGGTGGGCACCAAGGACTTGCATCGAGGAAAGGAACATTGATGCACAAATTCTCATTATAGTTCCCGAGATGGAACCTTGCCTCTCATATAGTGATTAGTTGGGCACCTGGATTAGTTCCAATGGCTTATCCTCTGGTTCGTTGGAATGTGTATTTATGGAGAGGACCTAATTAGTTGGGATGAGTTGGTGGAGTCGCCCCGGACCCGCTTCTTTGGGGTCCTACAATAATAAAGGGGAGGGGGGCGGTTGGGGGCGTTGATCCTTGGATTCTGGAGACTGGGCCCTTCCTTGCTTATTGGCAACCGAGGGCATTCCTGAGAATAGGCATTTCTGAGAATAGACTAATGGCACCTCGACTCTGTGTTCTGCATTCAGGGTGGTCCTTCCGTCTGGATGCGGGACTATCTATCTATCTATCTATCTATCTAGTGAAATGGGCCCTTGTAAGAGTGGATTATCGATGGCGATGTGGTTTCCTCGATTATCCATGGCGAAAGTGGTTTCCTTTAGAATTGCATCTGTGCCGGCTTATACCAAATGTAGCTTTGCTTATAGAAGATGCGTATTCCGCCCGAATAAGTGGAATCCTTCTGTCGGGAATTGCGGAATGGGGGTTTTCAGGTTGGGCCTCTATCCTTGCTTGCTTGCTTGCTTGACTTTCTATTTATAGTGGCTTGCTTGACCTGGGCTAAAAGAAGCTGAACAAGGTGAGATCTGGGATTTGCAGCATTCTGGGGCATAGAAGCTGTCCATCAGACTCGAAGGCGATCAGGGCGGGATCTGGCATAAATGGTAAGGGAATGGGTCAATCTGAATGATGCTGGTAGCGTGCTTTTATTCTTATTCTGTGAGTTGCTGCACCTATAAAGAAAGTGTAACTTCTTGGGCTTCCTGTGAATTGGGGCGGTCAGGTGATTGGGGCCTGATCCCAGGCTCTCTCCTCCGTCCCTCGCTAGATCCGGGGTTCCTGGCACCTTTGGGTGATTCCTTGGGACTGGATTTGTGGCTTGGCCGTTCGGATTGGGGGTTTGGGCTAGGTGTAATATCCGGTGGGGTGAAATGGGGGCTGATTTCAGGTGTATTCCTTTGGAGCTGGGGAAGGGGCTAATGACTAGCGTTCGGTCGGGAGATTGGTCGGATTGGGCTTTGGGAGCTGTGCGCGGTAATTCCTTTTCTCGTGGCCCTGAATGTGGGAGCTCGGCAAGTAATGGTGGATGTCCTCGACTGTTTCTGCCTTTGGATTGTTCGGATAGCTCCTCCCGGCCAGAAGGATTGTGCCTTTACACCGGACACCCGGCAACAATAGAGAAGTTGGCATTGGATTGTTCGGAAGGGAGTTCAATAAAGTCTTCGACAACTACTTTATCTAAACAGAGGGAAGGAGTTCAAGAAAGTCTTCAAGGGGGTGTGGGTAGGAACTAAGGATGGAAGAAAGAAAGCAACGGTGAAGAGGGGGCAGAGAATAAATACTTGCCTCCTACCCCACCCCCGGTTCAGGCTGGCCCACGGTCCGGTAGAACATGATCCCTGCTCCCTGCTTTGTTTTATTGGCTGGCAGTTGTTCTTGTTAACCTGCCGGGCAGGAACAGCAGCATCAGTAGATCCTACAGGTCCATATCTAGCAGCCCGAGTGGAGAAAGCAGTTCTACCAGTGCCATTTGATGATGTTAATGCTCCAGTCGTCTTAACTCCCTCGGTAGAGAGATCGATTGTTCCATTCTTCACCCCCGGGAAGCTGGGACAGGAATAGATACCAGGTTCTGCTGCTTCGGCATCTAATCCGGAGGTGTGGGCAAGCAGGTGAAAGAAAGTTTCTATCGATTCAATCGGGGCTCCAAGGAAGGAAGTCAACAACTATCAATAAGGAGGGCGTTGGAAAGCCATATCTTAGAATCAACACACCATATCTTAGAATCAACACAAGCAAAATTCCAATGGGAGGACAAAGCTTCATTCAACTATCCTTCAATTAGAGGATGGGCTGGAGGAAATCCATACATTGATGATGCTCTCCCTCAGCAACTATGTGCTCATCTACGTAATATAGTTGGATGGCTAATGGTTGTATGTGATTCCTTCAACTACCCGGCCAGGGAGGGGAGAGTATAACGACTAGAGCTTTCCCGGATTCGGAGACTAGATTCTTTCTATTAGCTGGGGGTGGGCTAGACTGAACTGCTGGATTTGATTTTCTGTTGGCTGGGCCTCAACGAACAAAATAGTTTTTTGGACAGCCTTACCCTTCGACCTCCGTTGATTCTTTCCTTAGAGATTCACCCCCGCCCGGTTTGTGCTCGCATGAGTTGTTTATTCTATTCCGGGCGATACCGGAAGCTAGCCCATCTCCAACTAGAGTTGCCACCGAGGCCAGCCTCACAGAAAGAAGCATTGTTGGCCCGGCCGAAGCATTGTTGGCCGTTATAACTTCCCCGTTTCAGCAAGGCTTTCTAACTTTCTTTCCCGGAACTCAAATTCTTCTACTGTTGGCAAGAACATGAAATAGCATCTGATATCTAGGATGTTCCAGATCGAGATCCAGGCCTTCATAAGCGAGCCAAAGATCTGGATAAAGAGAAAGATCCAGTACCAGGATAAGATCCATCCATTGAAGCAGCCTATTATTGTAGCAGTTAAAGGTCCAGCAGCATCCTGACCAGTTGGAGATCGAGACCCGGTAACATACATATACGGTAGCATATCCAACAACAGAAGAAGCAGTTCAAGATCAATAACTAGCATCAGTCTTTGATCCAGTTTAAGTACCTGTGGAAGCGTCCGTTTAAGCACCACAATTATTGCAGCTAAAGTAGTTGCAGCTAAAGGAGCTAAGCTACCAGTTACAGGTCCAACAGCCTTTAGTAGATTATTTTGTTCATGGAGCAGTACGTAGAACACCTCTCTCCCTCTCTACATCGTAGTGGTTTCAGTTGTTGACTAAGTTGATCTCGTTGAAGCAGCATGAGTAGCATCCCGGGGTGGGTGGGAGGAGGATGGGCATCCCTACTTAAAGGTTATTCTGACTTTATGCACATTCCTAGCAAAGGCAAGGGCAGGAGCATGCCCGTGGCATCCCTTCCATTTCCTGATTGAGACCCAGCAGCCCCCCCTCTCTAATAGAGTTCAGGCCCTTGATCATGAAATGAAGCTCCGGGGTGGGTGGGAGGTTATAGTGGACTAAGAAAATCAAATGGATGGGAGTTTAGGGGTAGCTCCGGGTAGCTCCTCAAGATACAGGAATGGGGCAATACATCTAGCTTGCGTTCCAACCAGCTAGTTGTTTTGAAATCAATTTGTTTGAATTCCTTCCGGATGGAACTCCCCCCCTACTATTCAATGGCATTGCCTACCTGAGCATGCTTTATTTTCAATGGGACAGCATGAGCTTGATCCAGTTGCCCTATTTCCAGTTGTTGTTAACTCGTTAATTCTCTTTCCCCTCAATCAGAGCATAAATGTTGGCCACCTGTAGTTACAACTATATGGGGGGGGGGGGGGGCGGGGGGTCGTCGCCATCTAGATATATACGGGTGGGTCAAGCCGGCCGAGTGCCTAGCCTAAAGGTCGCATAAACAGTTGCCCTCGGACCCCTATATCTATTCTGTTCGCTATCGCTCACACCTGAAGGGCCCCCTATCTTAATCTGGGTGGGTGGGCCCCTATCGTAGAATTGTCGACCGGCCGGTTAGTGGAAATGCCGGAACTAGAGTTCCGCCCCGCCCCGCCATATAGAGATAGGGGCACTCGACCCTCCTCCTGACTCAAGACTTAAGGGTAGGGCAGCTATATCTAGTTAGTCGGCACTCGACTGAGATATACGACTATCTATAGTCTGCCCTCGATCGGACCCCCCGGGGCCAGGGCATTTATGCTATGCTCTCGACCACCCAACCCATTAATTGGCCACCTGTTCTTAGGTCTTAGGATGCCCATAACTCTCCTCTCGCTCCAGCTCCAGCTCCGGTTATTTCCTCCCCCCCACCCACCCCAATCTGATGGAGGATGGAGGATGGAAGGTGGGAAAGGACGGATGAAGGGTGGATACCAGCGTGTATGTGGAGCTCGGATCCATGTATCAACTATAGTGTGGAGCTCGACCGCCCCGGCCATCAGGTCAACTATCTATACTCGACTCGACCGCCTGGGGACCTACCAGTAGATAACATTTATGCTCTTGACCGGACTCGACCGCTTCTCTATTCTGATCAAGAGGAGTCTTCATTTCCGATCGAGATGCCGATCAAGAACTATAGTTCTCGATCTGCATAAATAGAGTCTATGCCACTCCATTCCGATCAAGCGAGAAAGATGCGGTGCGGCCAGCCCGATCAAGAAAGATGCTTGCTTCCGATCAAGCAAGATGCCGATCTCTGATCAGATATTCGTGATGGAGTATTCATGATGGACCTTTCTCGCACTAGTTATAGTCGGGGGAGAGGCACCGTTCATTCGATAACCTTCGGGGGGAAGAAACTTAGCATGTATGTATATTCTTATATCCTCAATATGAAGCACACCATATGGAATATCTGAAAAGGCACCATCAAGATCTGTCTCCATACACTTAAAAGGATGTTTTTTGAACTTAGGGCAAGGTCGGTCTACAAATTCTAAAAATTACAGAGTAAACATCTTCAAAGTACAACAAGAAAAGACTTAGGGCAAGATGGAAATTTGTAAATACCTTTTGATTTCTTCTAGTTAGGGTTTCATGCATCATAATTCTGAATTATTTTTCCTTGCTCTTTCAAAGTTCTTTCTTGGAACAATTGTTTGCAAATGATCTTCGTTTATTCAAGATAGCTTATAAAAACATTTTTGAAAAAACCTAGTTTGCATTCAATGCACCATTTGATAAAGTTGTTAAAGATTCTACTGTGATTCATAGTCACCTTCAATTGCTACGCAATCTTCCACAATAAGATATTTTTCACCGATGTAATCAAGTGTGTTGATCTACATCACATATCCTTATGCTGAAACATCAACATCATTTCTTTGGTGGGGGATGAAAGATTTCCATTAAAGCTCCCCTAAGCCAAATCTCTCAACTTAATTTCTGAAGGAAATATTTGCACCTGATACTGACACAGCCTCATCATTCACCTTATTTTCTTCTTTCTTTTTCCAAACCTTGTCCGTTTCTTTCTTTATTTCTACTGGATCCACATTCTTCACTAGGTCACATTTCTTTACTGGATCAACCTTCACATTCTTACTCCTATAGGATTTAGCAATATGACCTAATTTGTTGCATCCATAGCATTTGACATTTTGAACAAGCTTACTTTCATTCATTCTGGATCTGCATTGATTAGCCTTATGCCCAAATTTGTTGCATGTATAACAGTAACCATTGAAACATGAAACCATCATACCCTTATTGTAACCATTCATCATCTATTTTTTGCATTTACCAACTCTATGACCAATTCTTTGACATGTAAAACATTGACCAGAGACTGATTGAACATTTTGATTCATCCTACTTCTACATTCCATAGCCTTATGTCCAAATTGATTGTAAGAGTAGTAGTAGCCAAAGTACCTTTGTGCAACTAGTTGTCAGATAGGTGGCCTCTTGAAATTTTTCTTTTAGTTCCAGACCTGTCTATTATTACCTTTCTTGACTGTAACCTTCTTTTGGTTATTGTTCCTCTTCTCAGCATTATTTGCCTTTGAAATTTCACCCTTTTCAAATCCTAATCCTTCTTTATCCTTAGGAGCATTTTGATTTGTAATCATTTCATCAAGTAGTATGGAGCTCTTCTTGAATTTTTTCCTTTTCCAGCTCTATCTTTAAGACCACTATTTCTTGTTCAATCCTTGAGCGTTCTTCAGATTTGCCTTTCAGTTTTTCATTTAGGCATTTTTCAATTCTTTTTCCTTCCTCAATTTGTATTTTCAGACTGGTGATTATCTCATTTGATTGATTGATCTGTTCATTTACTTCCTTGTATCTTTATTTGAATTTCTTGTTTTGATCCCTAAATTTTTTGATGCATTCATCTGCCTCCTTAATATTTTCTTCCAGATCTCTATTCTTACATTTAACCTTTTCCAGATCTTCAAGGGCTAATTCAAGTTCTCCATTCATGTCAACTATGCAGTCTTCTTCAATAAATTCAACAGTTGGGATTTCTTCTAGAGGAATAGGATATCTCCTAGGTGCCATGTGTTCACACTTCAAGATCTTCCTCAAGTGGTTAAGCTTCTTCCAAGGAACAAGGCTCTAATACCACTTAATCATTTAAACATTCATGTCACATAGCATATTTAATTTGTAGCAAGAAAGAAAAGCATGAAATCAACCATTAAAGCACACAACACATGAACACTAGTTTTTTACATGGAAAACCCAAAAAGGGAAAAACCACGGTGAAGATTATCTCACAATATATTGATAATACAATTGGTTAAGGTTGATACAATTTGGTGGACTCACTGTCCAAAAGAGAATGCTCACTACAAGTGGCTCACTGCCAACGGACTCACTATCTTGACTAGAAAGAGATAGGAGGATGACTCACTACCAAAGGCTCACTACCCAAAATGAACTGTTAGAATGCATCTGACTTATGCTGAGGACATAATTCCACTAAAGCTCAAAATATTGACTTGATACACTTCATCTTCATTATAATATTTTATCCTATCCTTCTCCGCATCTGACTCTACTCACACTCACACTACTTCTTTCGCATTCATGTATATCACCTTCACTTATTCACACAAGAAATCAATCTTGTTTATATACCGCTTTCAAGAAAAACATCAATCAGGTCGGCAGGGAGATGTACCGTGAGACTCCTTAACTTGTCAACCAAAATACAACTTAATACGCTTTGTGGAGAGAATCAAAGCATGTAACATATTGATATAGGTTGGTATAACCTATATATACTCTCATATTTCTGCTTCATATATAATCCAACTCCGTACAACCTCAACACCTTTAGGTCTGTCCAACTGGTGAAGTAATTGTAGTATGAACTAACTGTTAGTTCATAATTCAACACATAGACCACCAAAAAGCTTACCACTTGAACAATACACACTTCCAACATCCATAACATTGTCCCCAAATCCCCATAGAAAGATATTCATCTGTGATGGAATGCGGAACATTCCAATCTACCACTAGCACTGTCATTACACTATCATTACAGAGTTCGATACTCTGTCAATTTTATCTTTCACTCTGGAGGACTTCAAGACCTAAATCTTTGGATTTAGACTTCTTTAGTATGTACAAACACTACCTTACAACCACATAACAAAATTCTTCATAGCAAAGAAATGCAGACTAAAGAACTGTGGCCCTGTCATAGGTTCTATTCATCAAATGCCTTAGGAAAATCTTCAACAAGTTGTGCCTGACTACGGAGGATCAAAATAGAGAGATATCATGCTTGGGTGTATTCTCCTTCATACTAAACTTAGTAGCTTCTCTAGATCAACACTTAGGATATTATACTTAGCAACTCCAGCATAACTGTATCCTTACATCTTGTTACCACTCTCCGGATCAACACAACTATGTCTTTACCCTTTGTTGCCAACATCTTGTGGAGTGCAAAGGGTAGATTGTTGGCAAGAGACACTGTGTGGCTTCATTATTGTTGTCATTGATGGTAACAAAGTTTACCCCACACATCCGCAGCACATAATAGGTCTTTACCAGAAGTCAGATTGAAGAGTGTTTTGGTCTAGTGAGCAAGAACAGAGCATGCAGCATGGTCTGACAATCAGGTCTGGATCTCTTAGAGGATGTAACTCAGCAAAGTGCGGACTTGGGAAATTTAATAGGAGTATCATGTCTACTATATTCTAGAGATTGAGCATCCGGTGATGAAAGAGTGAAATGATATGAGCACCTAAGTGTTGGTTTCTTGACAAGTAGAGTAGACTGAGAAAGAACTGATCGGCAGAGCATCAGACCTTAATTCGGATGGGAAATTGATGGTGATCAAGCTTCTTGAGGGATTATTCATGGTTGGCCGACATGATTGATGACTTCTATGTCTATATTTTTGATACGTACCACATGTTAAGCATGGATTTAGCTGACAGACCAGTATTTAGTAAATATCTTGAGTATTCCAGTTGCCGACTAGAAAGATGTTGAAATCCTTGGTGTGGATATATATACCAAATGGATTTTGGTATGAAGGTGTGTTGTGATTGTTGTAGTGTGCGACAAAAGGCAGAGAGAAGTGTGGAAGCAGCAATACAAGTCTGGTATGTGACAGAACAACAACACTAAAATAGAGGTAGTATGAAGTGCAGTAGATCAGTATATTGAGCCTAATTGGAAATGAACCTCAGCATATGTGGATGCCTCTCATCAGTTCAAACATCTGGTTACTTTCTATATACCTTGTAAATAGTGAGTCTCTTGTAGGTAGTGAGCCTCTTGTGAGCAGTGTGCTCGGGCAATGAGCCCTAATTGGCAAGTGCCATTTTGTACTTCTATTCTTTTAACATAGAATATAATCTTGGGTTAGTCACCCCGTGGTTTTTCCCTTAATAGGGTTTTCCACGTAAAAATCCTTGTGTTATGTGTGTTGATTTCTTTTCTGCTCTCATGTTCATGTATGCTTATATGTTTTGATACTGCACTAATTGTTAAAGAGGAAAAGAAAGTTAAATAATTAAGATAACTGATTCACCCCCCTCTCAGTTATCCACCTTGTTTCCAACAATTGGTATCAAAGCTTGGTTCCTCTAAACAGAGCCTAACAGCTTGAGGAAGATCTGGGAATCTCAATGGATATGTATTGTATGAGGGAACAACTTCAGTCTGCCCTAGATGATCTTGAGCAATCTCACTCTGAAGTCAATAACCTGAGGGAAAGACTCAAAAAAGCTGATGATTTCATAAATGAACTCAAAGAAAAACTAAGTATCTCTGTGAGGAAGAGAAAGGAACTACTTCAACAATTAGCAAGTCAAAGTGAAGCCAATGATACTAATGAAGATTTGAATGAGAAAAACAAGTTATGTGAGAAACTATCAAAAGAGGTCATTATGGTGAGACATGAAATGGAATCAGGGGGAAATTCACCCAAGAAATTGAAGAGAAATGAAAAATTGAAGATAATCTAAAACAATCTCTCAAGGAGAAGTCAAAAGACTGCCACAAAATGGATAGAATAATCAGGCATTTGGAATCTGATCTTGAAGAAGCTAGAGATAATGAAGAACAACTTGAGAATCAGATAGACACTCTTAAAAGGGATCTTCAAATAGCAAATGAATACAAAGAGAAATTCAAGATAAGCTCTGCTTAACTTGAAGCTCTTCTTGAAAGCCAAAAGAGGGTAGATGACAAGCATGGATTTGGGGTATGAGAAAGGTGAAAGCTCTGGATCACGTCGGAAGAACTCTGGATCAGGAAATCCAAGGAACAGGCCTAGAAGACCTCCGGTAAGGCAACCAAATGCTCAAAGATATCCATCCTTCAATGGATACTGCTACAATTGCAATAACTTCGGTCATAAAGCAAATCAGTGCAGAAGAAGAAGGAATCAGACTAATTCATCCTTCTCCAGACAGTGTTTTAACTGCAAAACATATGGTCACAAATCTCATGAATGTAGAAATATGCAAATAAACAATTCATTCAATGGTAGATGCTTTGCATGCAATAGAATGGGACATATGGCTAATCAATGCAGATCAAGAGGATACCAGTCAAATATGCAAAGAAATGTTGTTTACTACAATTGCAATAGATCCGGTCATATTGCCAAATTCTGCAGAAGTAAGAATCAGGATAAAAAGGGTCCGGTGCATCATAATTAGAATCAAGACAAAGGAAAAGGAAAAATGAATGTGGATGAAGTTCAAAGGGAGATGAACAAGATTTGGGTGAAGAGAAGTATAGAAAATGTTGGGGATGGATCCGCACCAAAATCTGGTGTTGATATTCCTTTCGAAAACTAAATAGATGAGCTCTGGCTCAGGGGGAATCTCAAAGGAAAGTAAATTCCCCCAGCCAGTCAATTGGTGCCTGAAATTGGCACATGGAAAGTGGCGGATTAAAGGGCTCTTAGAGAAATATCTAAATAACCCTTGGTAAAAAATATGAAAGATCCGCAAGGAGTTTGAAGAGGTTAATCATCCAAGATTAATCCAGTTTGATAGTCATCCAGTAAAAGCAGGATTATCACAGTTAGATCCGGTATGACTCAAAATTGAAACATCTTGATCTGCGGATAAATGGAATGATTGGAGAAATGGAGATACATTGTCAATTATTACCAAGAATAATTCTAAGTGCATCTCAGTGATTCAGAAGGATCTATCTCAGAACAAGGGAACCAGAATGACTTAAGGTGTGCATTTATTGCAATATGAAATTAGGGTTTGCGCAGAAATATAAGGGTTCTTTTATTCATCATTTGTACATTTGCATTCGAGAAGAAGAAAGAAAGAGATCTGCAAACAAGATTGCTTCAAGCCTCTCAAGGATCAACTGTAGAAACCAATTCAACCAGTGATCATTTCCGGCTCATATCGTGAACCCTAGAAGCGTAAAAATGTATTTCTATTCTTGAATATCTCTCTCTGAATCTTTTGCAAGATGGCTACTCCAAATGTTGTTAAGATTACTGATAGGCCATGCCCAAAGTTTAAGAAACATCCTTACAAATCCCTAGAAGTTGATCCCTTAGGCGCCTTCTCTAGCATTACGCATGGAGTTCTACACATAGAAGATGTTAGGGTATACATACACACCAATATTGAGGAATTTGGGGAATCCAAGCTGTTGGATATCTACCATAAACAACTAATAGATGAATCCTTTGAACTTAAACCTCAATACAAGGCCATCCAGGATAAGCATTTTGGACATTGCATCCATTTCCCCTATTTTGCAGAAGATGAATGGGTCTGGTATGTTCTTAGTAGAATACATGATAATTTCATATGGTTGTTGAAGCCCTTCAAGATAACCAAGGATGCAATCAGGGCAGTAACTGGTTTGCTCTCATCCGGTGGGTTGCCTGCTCTCAAATCGGTCAAGAACCAAATTGTAAGTGAGGCTATTGGATCAAAATTTGACAAAAGAGCAATGACAATAGAGGATATCAAAGATCCGGATATCAAATTTGCTTCTATGATAATTGGTTATAAAATATAGCACTCGAGCAGGGAGAATTCTGTGTCTGGAACAGCAATATACACTGCTTATCAGATGCTAAGAGAAAATGCTGATTATGATCTTTGTGAGCTTCTCCTAAACCAACTGTTAGAAAATTTGTAGAAAATAAAGAAGGATGAGAAGAAATCATTTAAGTACAGTGTCTTGATACTATGTCTCTTCTTTTACTATATGAATGAGCTACCTAGATCCAGTGGTTGGGTATGGGAAAATGACAGACCGGTTGCCATACAAATCAGAGATTATATGTATGGGCTTGGTGATGCCAAGGCTTAAAGTACAGCACTCTGGGGTTACTTCAAAAACTTCCAAAGTATGATGCAGGCCAGAGAAAGAATTCCTCAGACAATAGTTGAAAAATATAAGGATACAGTGTGCTTCAAGGTAGACATTGATCAATGCCTAATGGAGGTAGTAGAACCCAGAATAGTCTGGATTATGCCAATGGGCTATGAGGTAGATGAGAAAATCCTTGAACTGCATATCCAACACCTGCTGAGTCAGCCTAAGGACCCTGAGGCAGAAAGGTTTGGAACCTTTCAAGAACTGAGTGTGAAAATTCATGTTGAGCTAAGAGAATCGGAGATGAAAAGAAAAGTGAGAAGAGAAGTAGAGGAAGTTGCCAAAAGATATGGCATTTTGAAAGAGGCAGTTGATGCAAATAGAGAGAAAGTACAAAGAGCAAAAAAAGAGAGACAAGAAGCAAAAAAGGAAAGTCATCTGGTGCAAGCTCCCTCTCGGACTAGATCCTCCAAGAGCTCTGCACCTGCCACTTCTAAGAACTCAAGATCCTCCAAATCGGAAGCCAAAACATCTGGTAAGGGAGAAAAGAGAACAAAAACCAAGGCCACAAGGTCCTATACAAGTTAGAAGGATAATGAAGAAACAGAGACCGATGAGGAAATTAAGAAAATAAGGAAGAAGAAGAAATCATCAGGTGAATCCTCTGTCAGTGCAAACAAAGAAGAAGAGGTAGAAGAATTTGTTGAAAGGCCTACTCTCTCCATTGATGATGTCATCAAGGCAGTTACTGTGGATGGGAATATGCAACCAATGACAGAATTCTATGATGAGTATAATGACACAAACAAAAGGATCTTGGAAGAAGCTACAGTTAAGTACTTAAACATATATAATAAAGCATTCATTGAAATCATCTTTCTAATCCCCAAGAGTTTAGAGAAAGTACTTGAACTTAGAAAAGACAATGCCAAGGAAAAGGATTTGGAGATTCGGGAACAGATAGCTATTTAGCTCTATCCTTCCATCACTCCAAAACAAATGAACATGATCTTCAAGGATTGCAAGGATGAGTTCCAGAGCAAAGCCAGAATGAACAAGCTTATGCTTGGAGAGACAGATCAGGTAGCCAAAGAGACAGATGACATCCTTCAGAATGCCTACAAAAGATTCAATCTTCCTGCCATAGAGGAAATAGATGCCATGGATGACGAAGGACTAAGCATATCAAAAGAAGAATCTACAGAGAAAAATGCAGAAGAGCCAAAGGAGATAGGTGAGGAGAGGACTAAGGACTTGGATTCCTCTGTTCCGGAAGAAGTCCATGAAGAAGTAAACATCTCTCTTCCAGATCCCCCACAGACTTTGAAACTGAAGGAGAAGCAAGAAAAGAGGAGAAAGCAAGTCAAGAAGAGGAGAAAAAGGGAAGAGAAGAAGAACAACTAGAGAAGATCTCTGATGACAACTCTGAGGCTGCAAAAGGAAAGAAGTCTTTGGCAAGAGACACTACAGAAGCAGTGAAGAATTTCTTGACCAAGGAATTGATGGAGATAGATGAACCGGAAATGTTCCAAGTACCACTCAATTTTGATTCTCTCTCTCTCCGGTCCAGACAATGAAGATTGCATCCTTTTCCCAAGCCAAAGCAAAAGAGAAGCTTCTGAAGTCTCACATGGAAGATTGTGAGCTGATAGAAATTGCATCAGGAATGCTGGAGAAGATCATGCCATCCTTCCAAAAGGATCCTTTGGCCTCTCCATCTGGTAACCTCAAATCTTTGATAAACTCTGTCAACACTCATTTTGATTCACTAGAAAAATCAATAGAAGAGAAAGTCTGGAACGAGTTTTTTGGTAAGAGATTCTCCGAAGTACAGGGACTCATAGCAAATGATAGGAGAAATTTGGATATTGGGATAAAGAGTCTAGAACATGCTCTTAAAGATGGAGGTGAATTATACAAATTTTGTTTATCTTGGTCCACTGTGACAACAGACATTGCAAGGAAGGTGGAAGAACAAGAGAGTAAACTATCAAGTTTATCTCTGAATTTTGATCCTCTCACCTCATCCATAATGAATCAAGAGTGCCAGGGTATTGCCACTATAAATGAGATAAAGATGCTTGAGAAGGAGAAGAAGAATAGAATAAGAAGAATGAGTGAACTAAGAGGGATAATTATCCCTAAGTTAGAGGCAATGCATGAGGCCCTAACTAATGCTCAGACTATAGCCTGGACCAGTGATCCAGTAGATTTAAGAAGGGTAGAAGCTTTTGCATTTTTGTTGAGTGGTCACATCTCAATTTTGGACATGATGAAGCAGAGTTGGGAAACAGAGTTTGTTCAGTTGAAGACCACTTTTGCGGATATACTTAAGTATATGTAAGTATAACTTGTATATATACTTATGTGGCTATGTATAGGTTACTTTCTGTAAATTTTGGTGTGCAGATTCCACCCTTTGCCATTGATGTCAAAGGGGGAGTGAGGAGCAGTGAAAAATGTGGAATCTAGCTAAGGGGGAGCTCCGAAAAAGTGTACATAGGAACAGAGCATCAGCCAAGGGGGAGTGTGCTATGACACTTAGTCATTTTTCACTAAGTGTTGCCATCAATGCCAAAGGGGGAGATTGTTGGAAAGAGACACTGTGTGGCTTTATTATTGTTTTCATTGATGGCAACAAAGTTTACCCCACACATCCATAGCACATAATAGGTCTTTACCGGAAGTCAGATTGAAGAGTGTTTTTGTCTGGTGAACAAGAACAGAGCATGCAACATGGTCTGACAATCAGGTCCAGATCTCTCAGAGGATGTAACTCAACAAAGTGCAGACTTGGGAAAGTTAATAGGAGTATCATGTCTACTATATTCCAGAGATTGAGCCTCTGGTGATGAAAGAGTGAAATGATATGAGCACCTAAGTGTTGGTTTCCTGACTGGTAGAGTAGACTGAGAAAGAAGTGACCGGCAGAGCATCAGACCTTAATCCGGATGAGAAATTGATGGTGATCAAGCTTCTCGAGGGATCATTCATGGTTGGCTGACATGATTGATGACTTCTATGTCTATATTTTTGATATGCACCACATGTTAAGCATGGATTCAGCCGATAGACCAGTATTTAGTAAATATCTTGAGTATTCCGGTTGCCGACTAGAAAGATGTTGAAATCCTTGGTGCGGATATATATACCAAATGGATTTTGGTATGAAGGTGTGTTGTGATTGTTGTAGTGTGCAAAAAAAGGCAAAGAGAAGTGTGGAAGCAGCAATACAAGTCTAGTATGTGACAGAACAACAACACTAAAATAGAGGTAGTATGAAGTGTAGTAGATCAGTATATTGAGCCTAACCGGAACTGAACCTCAGCATATGTGGATGCCTCTCTTCAGTTCAAACATCTGGTTACTTTCTATATACCTTGTAGACAGTGAGTCTCTTGTAGGTAGCGAGCCTCTTGCGAGCAGTGTGCTCGGGCAGTGAGCCCTAATTGGCAAGTGCCATTTTGTACTTCTATTCTTTTAACAGAGAATACAATCTTGGGTTAGTCACCCCATGGTTTTTCCCTTAACAGGGTTTTCCACGTAAAAATCCTTGTGTTATGTGTGTTGATTTCTTTTCTGCTCTCATGTTCATGTATGCTTATATGTTTTGATACTGCACTAATTGTTAAAGAGGAAAAGAAGTTAAATAATTAAGATAACTGATTCACCCCCCTCTTAGTTATCCACCTTGTTTCCAACAACTCCAGCATAACTGTATCCTTACATCTTGTTACCACTCTCTGGATCAACACAACTATGTCTTTACCCTTTGTTGCCAACATCTTGTGGAGTGCAAAGGGTAGATATGAGATGTAGGAGACTATGTATATAACTAAGAGAACTTAGTGTAAGCCATTATTGTCCCTATTCTTATGGATGCTCCAAAATTGGATAGGGTTTACTTGATTTTTGGGGAGGTTTGCAGATATATAACTTATTTACAATTTCTTAGGCGAATTCGTTACCATGGTGTGCAAGAAAATGTGACAAAGGATAGAGTACCTCGTAAACCTTTTTGTGGAGGACTTTAATTCAACTCTTAGTATGAATCTACTTAGTTAAATAATTCTCATAATCAAATAGTGCATTTTGCTATGGATTTTGATTGTCTACAATAAGAGCTAGAAATGAAGGATATACTTGATTCCCAACATCTTGTCATGTAACTTGACAAAATCCTTGGTAAGTTTCTTGGAATAAAGGTACAAAATTTCTTAAATCCATAAGTTTATTCTCTTCATTAAGGAATAATTGCCTTGATTTTTGGATCATCCCTAATGTTGTGATGTGGTAGCGTCACCCTCTATAATAATTTTTATCCTTCTTATAATTAAAGTCCAACCTTATCAATTCTAATTATGTTTTGGCGTCAAGTGTTAATCCATACACCTTTTGAATGGTTTCTCTATTAAGAGTGAAGATCAAATTTTCTACTACATCATTCATTACACGGGGTTTCTTATTGTAACATTGGCATGACCACTCTACTACCTCTAATGCAAGAAAACAATTTACTAGGTCAAATACCCAAGCATTACGTACTAGATGTGGTTGGACACCTCTTTTCATAGAAACTATCAAATAATTTATCACTACACATTTGAGTTAATGGATCCCTAATATTGCTCTTAGCATCCTTAAAAAATTCTTTTATAAACTCTCCCTTTCTAGTAGATCTCTTTTGAAACATGGGATAATCTTAGAAGTGTCATGGATAGCAATTCTCTTGGGAGCTATTTGTATTTTTAGAATTGGCAAGTTTATTAGATTAAAAGATTGGGGTCATCTTAAAAGTGTTTTGGATAGCAATTCCCTTGGGAGTTATTTGTATTTTTAGAATTGGCAAGTTTATTAGGTTAAAAGTTTGGGATCACTATATTTTCTAATTGATGAGCTAATTCAAGAGACAAATAATTCTAAAGTTTCAATTTTATCACAACTATTACAACTAAGAAATTACAATGTATTTTTTTTTGCACAAGAAAATTAAAGATTATAAACAAATACCTTGACTTAGTTTATATTTTCTAATTTTTCCTACTAATAATAACCTTAGCCACGATTTTAAAGATAAAAGTTAGTCCCACGAAAGGATTCTTATGCACTTACATAGGATTTCACCTTTGAAATTTATTAATTTGTTAGTAATTTGATAAGCAAGAGCATTTTGGTACAAATTCTCCTCCTTGATAATTCAATCATAAAGTGAGAAGATTAAGGCTTGAATTGATCTTTATTACTCAAAAATCTCACATTAATGACAGTTTGCACTAATGTCTTTATCAACCGTTCCCCCTTTTCTTTTTGGAAAATAAACACGTCCTATCACATTAAGTTTTTGATATTTTTCCTTGATTGATTGATGGCTAGTGTTGATCAATACTAGGTCAACAACCATGGTTAAAAAAGAGACATGAAGATGCAACCTTTTATTATTTTTCCTAAGTTGACATGATCATGCCATGTAGCAATCAAGCAATAATGAAGATTGATCTCAATATACATAACTAAGCCCCCACTAAATAAATTAAATGGGCCCACCACACTCATGACATTAGACTACATATGGCAATAATTTATTTGTTTCTTTGGATACAAACCTATGTGAGTAACCCACATACTCGCCCTCCAACTAATGGGGTTCGGACACATCAAGTCAAGTGTCCTTTACAAGATGTTTAATTAATTTTTAAAACCACAACGTAATTTGTTTAAAGGCAACCAAATCTAATAGTTCATGTCGAACACTACATGGTAGAAATAGAGATGCAAAAATGCATATGACTGCCTTTTTCTATTTGGATTTGAACATGTCATATGCGTCAAAACCATTCAGATCTTTAAAATATTAAGTATTGACCCAAGATCAATGGTCTACATGTAATCTTTAGTGAAATCAATAGCCCTAGTTGGTATAAAATCCTTTCAAGAAATGACTGAGTGACTTGATAGGAATAAATTACTATAGTCTCTTGACCATATCATTTAAAATTTTTAAGCTATGACTATATTTGATAGCTTGCATTGATCACTGCAATATCAACGATCAAGGTAAAAATGGAGAAACATAAAGGCAGATGTCATAATCATTTGTCATTTTCCCTATGTGAAATAGATTTAAATATGCCATCAAGGATTAATAGTCCATGGGCCTTTGAAATATTAATTGTTATTGCAAAGGTTGGAATTCATAGGCTTGTGATACATGACACCACCAATGGTCCATATTTTCTTACACACTTTTCTACTGGTTCTTGCAGGATCAATTAGAAACTACCATATGTCTTGCCTTCCACTGGACGGATGCCTCTTGCATTGATGACCTAGAATTATTGGTGGATAAGTTACTGAACATGTTACAAGTCGATATATATATATATGGTTGACTGGTCACATCTCCATAAAGAAAATATCACTTAAAGTGATATATTGCCACTAATATCAAGTGCCTTTTAAATATAAAAAAATTGTAGGGTTGAAACTAATACTTGGTTTACAAACAAATATGTTAGTTTGCCATTTAATCTTAATGAAGATATTGGCCAAGGCAAACAAACAATGAGAATTTTAGCAAGATATGAGATAAGATGATTAAACAAACGATACAAAAGTAGACTTAGCATAATCTATAGCCATAAAAGAATATCTTGGATTAGTTGTCAACAAGCTTTAAGTATAATTATATAATTAAATAAACAAAAGCATAAATTAATCTAATTAGCCGATAGGCTTTTAGTTGTGAGCATTATACTGCTCGGAATTGTCTCACGCTGTAAAAGTGTCGCCGGCAAATTTTGAACGATCAAATGTGCATTGAGAATGTTAGATACTAGATAGATGTTGGTTGTTGCCTACTTGTAGAACACCGTTTAAAAACTATCTAGAATATCTAAAAACAACACACTGTTTGAATGGAACAGATGAAAATTCGATGAATCCATAGAGTCGGCTCTGGCAGATAAGAAGATAACACTACAGCCGTAGATTAGCTTCCACCGACTCATTTTGATGGTTCGATTCTTTCAGAGGCATCAAAGCTCCCCTATAAATATCTACTATCTCCAACCCTATATTTCAAGCAATAATTTTGCAGCCGAGTCATCTGGGTGTGCATATATCGGTCTTTTCTACAATCTGGTGGTTGTATGGATGGCCATTTCTGCAATTTTTTCAGCGAGGCTCGCTTGCTTCTGACCCTCGGATGATTAATAGTTTAATAGATATTGATGGGTTGTATTTTGGAAAATAATTTTTTCGTTTTAACCTTTGGAAGACAATTGTAAGTGTAAGATGAGTCCCATCTCTCCCTCAACCTCTGTTTCTTTAATCCCCTATACAATTGGCTTGGCCGATTTGCAGCGATCATTTTATTGCAGTGGTTTTTGTATGGAACCAAAATTAGTTAGTTTTGTTTTATGGGATTGAAGGGCTCCATCATGATTATTGATGAGAAGCAAGCTGAGTTGTAATTTTTTGGTGAGAAGCAAGTTGAGTTATAATTTTTTGGTGGATTGATACTAATTAACATAAAATCTGACTTCGTGGAAGGTAATTTCAAATATTTATTTTCCATGGCTTGATAGGGGATTTACGGAAAATAATACATTTTATTTTTTCGGTTGTTATGGCCTGAAGGGGCTTACGTCATTCTAAAGGCTTGAACAAGAACATTGATGGTGGTATGGAGTGAATCAGTTTTTATGCACATGTAAGTAACTTGCTGGCATAAGTTTTGTTGCTTTTTAATTAGTCCCTCCAATTGGATTGAGAAATGATTAAAACGGTACTCTGTGGTAGCAAATTCGATGAGAAAAAATTCAGACGGTTAACTATGTGGTAGTAACGTAATTGCTCTGTGTGTAATCTATATGATGGATGTCAACTTCTTTACAGGCAGGGGTGTTTTTTAAATGACATTAAGAAGCTTTAGTAATGGAGAAATTTCTTGAAAGAGGTCTTTTTGAAACCATTATCTTTTGTATCATATTCACCTTTATATTGTTCCTATTTACTTTAAGCTAGGTTGTAGTCATTGTAGTCATTTTTTTACGCCAGGTCATTCAG
Organism: Cunninghamia lanceolata; assembly: GCA_027924645.1. Lineage (NCBI taxonomy): Eukaryota > Viridiplantae > Streptophyta > Pinopsida > Cupressales > Cupressaceae > Cunninghamia > Cunninghamia lanceolata. Next base: position 938,354 of record BSBN01000736.1, on the reverse strand, counting down.
AACTGTGGAAATCAGAGGTTGGGGTATCCGAGGTGGCTCGAAAATAGTATCAGCGGACTTCATTAGTTAATTGAGATCAGCAATTATTATCAAGTAAATAAAAGTTGGGTTTATTTGAATATTGGAAAGTTTAGCAAATTAGAACAAGAAATTCATTTGTGTTAGAACGAGTGCCCGAGAAACAGCACTATAAATGGTGGTCTGATGTCGAACTGTATGGGTAAATGAGGAACCCATTCTACTCCAGAGGGGACATGGGTGTGAGTATTATAGTGCTCAGAATTGTCTCACGTCAGAAAATTTTCAAAGTCCATTAATAGTGTTGCACATATAAAAACAATCATTATTGGGTTAATAATGTTGCAATATAAAACAATCATGATTTATTTAATTAATCAAATCAATAACATAATGATTTTTCAAATGTTCTTTTATCACCCCATCTGCTATGGATGGATATGTGATTGCCAAATATGAGATACAAGATGTCGTAAATATTAAATCCTAATTAAATATCAAAAACCCTAATTAGGGTTTCTTTTAATTAGGGGATAGGAAATTTTCTAAACTCGTCGGTTGTTCCTATCGGCGTATTCCTTGAACCTCCAATGGGTGCAAGTGCTAGTAGTAAAAATGATATATATATATATATATATATATATATATATATATATATATATATATATATATATATATATATATATATATATATATATATATATATATATATATATATATATATATGACCTTTTTCTTTTCATAAATCAACTAATATTAAATATGTTAGATTTGTAGTATAGAAGAGATAAGAAAGGGAGAGAAGTCATTTTGAAAGATTAAAACAATACAACTACAACATTTAAATGAAGAAACACTTATCTTATTTTTATTTTAAGTGTGTTACAAATACAATATTAAATATAATAACAAAGTATATGCATTTTATTCCCAATTTAATTTAATAAAAAAGTACACACACCACCTTAAACATCATATTATAATATTTGTCATTTAATAAATAATGTCATTTATAATATACTTGCATACACCATACCACGTGGATATATAATAATACCCCTTAATTACATTTTACATATAATAATATTATTTTTCTAAAAGCCAACCCATAATGTAGTTTCAAACATACTATATTTATTTTGACCTTAAAATCTATTATAACATTCTATCATTCACTTTATTATAGCCAAAGAAAGAATAAGAAAATAAGAATGAAAGTAAAAAAGTTAAATGAAAAGAAAAGAAAAGAAAAATGTTTGAATTCTATTCTTTTCTTTATTTCATTTCTTCTCTTCACCTTATTGTGTTGGTTATAATAGTGATGTCGAGGAATGGAATTAAAAATTTGTTTTTCTTGCAAGTCTCAATAATAATAGCAGTTAAAATAAATGAAGAAGAGCAAATTTATGTAAGGCTGACTATGAGGGTAGGGGTGGGTTAAAGTTTAATGACAAATGTTATAGTATATACATTTTTGTTTTAATGATGGTTTATTGAGGATTGGAGCCATGATCTTGTGTGGGCCACTCCCCAGCATAGGGATGAGCCTCTCTTATGAGGAGGCTATAACTAAGGACTAGTGTCATCCCTTTCAGTAATTTTTTTGTTTTTAGTGAAAATAGATATATTTTTAGTATTAAAAATAGTTTTTTTTCATTGTGTATATATTTAGCACTTCATTTATATGTAACAATATTTTAGATTTATATGACCCTCAATTATATTGGAGATATCGATTTACAAATTTTAAAGATGAAATAATTTATATAATTTTTAAAATTCTTCCACCTTTTAAAGTATAAAGATTGAAAAAAAGATCTTTTCTCATTATTTACATAAATATTCTATAAAGGAACTATTATAATGGTACCATTTTCTTAAATTTTAATAGATATATAAAGAAATATCATAATTTAAAAAATAAAGATCCTAGTCCTTTCAAATAGCAACTTATACAAATAGTAAGTTAAAGCTCTATTCCTAAGTATGGGCAAAGCCCAAATGTATTCAATTCCCATAAGAAGTATCATAAGAGAGGTACTCACGCCCAATAAAAAAGGAACCCAATTTTGGTCTCAACCCATGAATGAATATTTCTAAAATTTCCCAACCATTTCAAGGCCAAACCATACATATCAACTTCCACACTCCACCAAATTTTCACTTATGCCATGTCTACAAATCATAATGAAACTCATAACTATTCATTTCTCCTTTCATTAAAAGTGACAACACAATCAATATTCTTACCATAGAGATATCTCCATACCTCTCTCAACCTGAAGAACATGGGTTTTCTTTAGCCTCTTAAGAGAAATCTAAACCCAAGAAAAGACCTTAACACACAACAATACATTAAATGGAAGAGGAATTTTTTTCAACACAAACCCCATCTTCAAATGAGAGCACTCATGCTCCTTTACTCACACAAAACAATAAAATTCATAAGATAAAATGCCACTTTAAAAAGATGAATCATAGTAATGGCGTCAAGTAGGAAAATAAATTCTAAACAAGGCTTTAGAGGGAATGTTCTAGATGGAGTAGAGGCTAATGATGAGGATGAAGATGATGATGGGGATGCTATTGAGGATTCAGATGGTGAACTCCAGTACTAGTGGAACTTCCCACTAGACTATGAGGAAGAGAAAAAAATGATAGACATCTGGCTGGAGGCCCAATAAATATTTGTTAATGTTGTGTTGTATAAGGTGAGGAATTTTGGTTTGTCACCATTTGTGAAGGGGAAGGATTCTAAGGATTTACTGGTTCCATTAAATATGAAGGTGATTGATGATTGTGGTTCCTCAAGCTTGTGAAAGGGGCTACATAGGGGTTCTTTACTCCATCTAATAACTTTCAATGTTGGAGCTTCAGTTGTCAGGGTCCACTCATTGGGTTTGGAGGCTAGGTCTTCTCCTACCTACCATGTGGATGCTAGTTTTTCTAGTCCCCCATGTCTTTCTTCAGTTAGTGTGCACATCTCTAAGATCAAGAAAGTTCCTATTGAGGTGCAGGGTGTTTCTATTATTGTTATTTCTATTGTCAAGGTTGATCAATTATGTATGGGTGATGGGTTCCTTTCTTCTATTTTTGTCATTAAATGCCTTGTATCGGGCCAATCTACATGTTTTTTAAGTAGGGGAGTCTAAAAATGGTGTTTGGGAATGATTGTTTTGCATGAAATCTAGGGGAAGGTGTTAGTGGCTCTATTACTCTTCACCTAGGTGCTGCATTGGAGGGACATGATTTGATGGAAGGTTTCTCTAATCCTACTACTATTGAGGTGGAGCTTGTTGTTGTTGTTATTCCTAGTGTTGGGTAGTATGTGAGTAAGGCTTGGGTTGATATTTTTTTAGTTAAAGGATTGGACTCCTCTCTTGCTTAGTTCCTCTCTCTATTGGTGAATGGTTTGAGACTTCTAATCTCTATCCTAGACTTTATTGTTGAGAAGTTTGTTGTCATGTTTAGAAATTCTCTTGTAGAGAAATTATTTTGATCTTAGCCAAATATTAATGTGTTCAGAAAGTGGGCCAACATAAATGGAAACTCAGAGGATATTTTGAGACCGTGGCTTTGTTGAAGAGCTTCTTCTTGGTCTCCTTCATGAACCGTGAAGACTATTCATAAACCCTCTTGGATGGCCCATGGTTTATTGGTAAGGATGGTTTATTTCTTAAGAAATGGTCATTAGGCTTTGACCATGAGAAATAATGCATTAATAATATTCTAGTCTAGGTCAAGATTCCTAGGTTACCATTGGAGTACTAGGATGAGGAGGTCTTGATGAACATATCTAACTCTTTTGGATAATTTATTATAGTGGACGCAGTCACCAAATTTAGAAAATAATTATTTTTATTAAGATTTTGTGCTTATGTGGATGTTGATAAGGTGCTCTGTTCTAGGTAAATGGGTGCAATAGATAGTCTTCAAGAACTCCATGGTTGTTTGTCATTGTTTCCTAGAAGTGGGTCATATAGAGGTGGACTACTTGAGAAACAAGAGAAAATAATTTTTTGGAGGAAAAAGGAGAAAAAATCATCTTCCTAACCTCTCAATGGTGAGATGGAAGGCCCCTTGATGGATGGATCTAATGATGCACATAAGACCCTTTCTGAGGAAGTATTGAAGGAGGCTTGTAGGGGAGAGGATTTTGAGGTTTGTAGGGAATTGAGGGAGACCCCATATATCATCCCTACAATTGAGTTGTGAAAGTCATCTCCCCTTTTATTGATAAAGGGGAGATGATGTCGAGAGAAAGGACTTCATGTGGCCCTTTGGGTCCTTCTAGTTCAAGAATAGCTTTTAAAAAGGGACTCCAACCTAAAAGGATTTTTATACCAAGGAAAACAAGGATGTGGCTATCCAATGATCCTTGGACTATTTTAGTTTCAAACTTCCCTAATTCAGTTGTTCTCTTTGGTCCATGGGTAGTTAGCCCCATTCTTTCCTTTCAATGCCTTTGCTAAATATTTGCTATTATAATGCACCCTCAGTGCTACTAGTTCCATGTTGTTGTTCTTTGGTGTTTTGTTACGATTCATCATTTTATCTTTATTTTTTTTTAAAGGGTTTGGGACCTTTCAAAAACCCACCTTTACCAATAAAAATAGAAAAATACCACTTTCACAATTTTCTCTTAAACAACATACACATAAGTGAAATATAGAAAAACTAAATATGTTTTCTTTTCTTTAATGTGTGTTAAATTAGATCAAATAAAAATGTTTAAATTGTTGGGAATTAAGGTGTCTCAACCTTTGCAAATTCCTGGCATTTAATATTTGTTTGTATATTTATTTATTGGCTTATTTTGTATTCATGCTTGCACATCTTGTTTTGTCATTTAGTGTGAGGTGGCATGGTGACATGTCATCCTACTTGTAATATGACTTGGATGGTCAAGTCAACACATGAGAATGTAGGCATCCCATTTGAGGTGGCACTAATATGCCATGTGTCAGCATCTTGAGGTGTGTGTAAGGAGTTATTATGTATGACGAAATCTATGTCATGTAAGAGCCAAAATTAGAGATTCCTATGACAAGTGAAGACAAGTGTCAGATAGTATCTTTGCATGTGAGGAAGGCATCTTTGAGCGCCCAAGTTTGACTATGACATGTTGTAAGAGGAATATGCTATTATTAGTCTTGTATGATGGATTCTCTTACAGTAGTACATGCTGATTCTATGACAACTGTAAGATGTATAAGATCATCTATCATAGCCTATTCTTGGTTAGAGCGCTCTACATTGGGAAATTCAAACATGCATGTTATGATGGTTCAATCGAGGTTTCTTGCATGTTGTACAAGTGTCCCAAGGCGTTGGATTTTGACCATGAGGCCAAGTTGGGTGCCTACCTCTAGAAGCTTTCCATGTTGGCCTTGTAAACTCTATAAATGTAGGTGCTTGGAGTTGGAGTTGAATAGTTGATTTACAGGTACTTTTATGTTGTCAGAGTTGCTCTAGAACTAACATCTTGAAGACTCCTGAAAGAACTTGCATTACAAGAGTATTGTAATCACCATTAGATTTGATAATACATTGTGTAGGTTTTGGAGTGTGGGGTTTTTCACCTGTAAGGGTTTTCCCCATGTATATCTTATGTCTCTTGCATTCTACTTCTTCTTGTATGTTGTTTAATCTCTCTGTTATATGTTTCACATATTTGTAACTATAAGGATCTAAAAATTTGCATATGATTCCCCTCATTAGTTTAGTGTAGGAAGCATTTCCACGTACCTTGCTTCCTTTTAGTTGGTATTAGAGCTTGATCACCTTTGATCCTAGTTGTTGGGTAGGGTTTTTTGTACTAATCTTCGATTGAGTATGAGCTTGTGTAGAGTATTTTTGTGATCTTGTTGTAGGAAGGAGATGATAGGCACATCTGGAAGGATAGACTTGGAGAAGTTTAATGGTAGTAATTTTGAGTTGTGGAAACTCAAAGTGGAGGACATGCTTGTGGATCAAGATCTATGGGAAGCTATATTTGACTCAAAACCAACAACAATGGCTCAAGAAGACTAGGATCTCAAAGATCAAAAAGCCAAGGGTCTTGTGAGACTTTGTCTAGCTGACTCTGTCTTGTTAAATGTCCATGAAGAGAAGACTGTGAAAGATCTTTGGAAGAAGCTTGGAGATGTTTATCAGGCTAAATCCCTGGTTAACAAGTTATTCCTGCAGAAGAATCTTTATTCTCTAAGCATGGAAGATGGAGGATCTGTTGTAGATCATTTGAATGCCTTTAACACACTGGTTGGTCAGTTGACTTCCATTGGTGTGAAGATGGAGGAGGTTCGTTGCATGACCTTGCTTTGTTCGTTGCCAGATTCATGGGACCACCTTGTCATGACCATTGGGAGTACTACTACCACCTTCAAGATGGATGAAGTGGTTTCTTCACTATTGTCTGAAGAGATGTAGAGAAAGTCTTTTGAGTTGGCTAAAGAGGCTCTTGTGGTTTGTGGTAGATCTAAAGATAAAGGGACTAAGGACAAGAAAGTAGAAAAGGGTAGATCCAAATCTCGTGGGAGATCTAAGTCTCTTGGGAAGTCCAAGGCATTGTGTTGGAACTGCGGCAAATCTGGGTACTCCAAAAAGGAGTGTAAGGAGGAGAGGAAGAAAAAGAAGAACTTCTCTGATTTAGATTCTAAAAAATCTGAAGATGATGGTGATGCTTTTGTTTCTACCTTGGCCACCCATGCATCAGAAGATGTATGGTTGATAGACTCTAGTACTTATTTCCACATGACCTCACATCAAGGTTGGTTTACCAAGTATGAAGAATTCGATGGTGGGAAGGTGTACCTAGGTGATGACTCTCACCTGAAGATTGTTGGCCATGGAAGAGTCCTGATTTGATTCCCTGATGGACGAGTAAAGGGGATCAATGGTGTTCTACATATCCCTAGTTTAGCACGAAATCTTCTTTTTGTAAGTAAGTTGAATGATGTGGGTGTCCAGGTTGTCTTCTCGAATGGAGGATGCAAGATGTTGAGAGGTTCTATGGTGCTTGCCTAGGGTACTCGGAGACGTACTCTATTTCAACTAGATGCATGCATTGTTCAGTGAAATAGTTCTTCTGTTTCAAAGAAAAGAGCTTCAAATTCTTCATCCTCACCATTGGAACCAACAATGAAGAAGTGTGTTGCATCAACTTCTGATGGTTGTGCTTTCTAGGTACCTAAGGGTGCTCATGCTTTGGAAATGAAACTTCCTATTGAGAAGACAATGTTGTGGCATGAGAGACTTGGTCACATTGGTGAGAAGGTTCATATAGCCCTAAAAAACAAAAACCTCGTTGAGGGGTTAAATGATTGTAATCTTGAGTTCAATTTCTGCAAACATTGTGTATATGGAAAGCAAAATCGTGTTTAGTTTTACTCTAGTTCTCACAAGTCTTCTAGTGTGTTGGATCTAATTCACTCTGATGTGTTTGGTTCTATGAATGTTCCTTCAATTTCTAAATCTTTATATTTTTTATCATTCATTGATGATTACAGTAGAAGGACATAGATTTATTTTGTCAGAAGCAAATCTAAAGTCTTTAGTCGGTTCAAAGAGTTTAAAGCTTTTGTAGAGAATCAAAATGGTAAAAATAATAAGTGCTTGAGAACTGACAATGGTGGTGAGTTTTGTTTGGCATATTTTGAGAAGTTCTGTAAAGAACATGGGATTGAAAGACATAAGACAACTCCATACACCCCTCATCAAAATAGAGTTGCAAAGAGGATGAACAAGACACTGATGGAGAGGGCTAGGAGTATGCTTAGTGGAGCTAGCCTCAAATAGAAGTTTTGGGCTAAAGTTGTAGCCACTACTTGTTACTTGGTTAATAGGTCTCCTACTTCAACGCTTGTTGAAAAGACACCCATGGAGGTGTGGTCTGGTAAGAATCCTTCTTTGAGACATCTTCGTGTTTTTGGTTGTGAGTCATATGCACATGTGCCTAAGGAGAAGAGGTCAAAATTGGAGAACAATGAAGTTAAGTGTATCTTCATTGGCTATGGTGTCGATGTGGAAGGGTACAAGCTATGGGATCTTGTGGCTGAGAAAGTCTTGTATAGCAGAAGTGTTATTTTTAGAGAGGTAACTCCTCCTATTGTTCTACAACCAGAAGAAAAAGGAAAGAAAGAGGATGTGGTTCAGTTTCCTAGTAGCCCTGAGAAGACTAAACCGAAAGATCCTATTGGACCTAATGATGAGGAGAGCTCTAGCAGCTCTAAAAGTTCAGAAGAAGAAGAAGAACCTCCACCTCATCTTTTGAGGAGGTCTACACAGGTAAGGAAACAACCTGAGAGGTTTTGTTATTCATTGCTTGATTCTAGTTGTGTTTTTGCCTTGATTTCTAACACTAATGAGCCTAGAACTATGAAAGAGGCTATGGGTATGAAAGATGCAGGTTCCTACAAGGAGGCCATGGAGGAGGAGATGGCTTCTTTGGAAAAGAATAAAACTTGGAACTTGGTGCCTTTGCTTGAAGGACAGAAACCTGTTTGGTGTAAATGGGTGTTCAAAAAGAAATTTGGTGTAGATGGTAGTATTGAGAAATATAAGGCCATATTGGTTGCGAAGGGGTATTCTCAAGTGGAGGGAATTGATTATGGTGAGATTTTCTCTCCCATTGTGAAGTTGACATCTATTCAGTTCCTTTTATCTCTTGTAGCAATGTATGATCTAGAAGTGTAATAGATGGATGTGAAGACAACTTTCCTTCATGGTGACTTGGAGGAGGAAATCTATATGTTACAGCCAGAGCACTACGTGGTGAAAGGTAAAGAAAATTTGGTTTGCAAGTTAAAGAAGCCTTTGTATGGTTTGAAACAGTCTCCTAGGATGTGGTACCAAAAGTTTGATGCTTTTGTGTTGAGTATTGAATTTTTGAGATTGAAATCAGATCATTGTGTTTATTACAAGTTTGACAATGATCGCATTCTCATTATTGCACTATATGTTGATGATATGTTGCTAATTGGGAATGGTAAAAGTTTGATTTTTGATTTGAAGTCTTAGTTGTCAGCATAGTTTGAAATGAAAAATTTAGGGGCAGCTAGGTACATTCTGGGGATGGAGATCAGAAGAGATAGGGCAAACAGAAAACTTTGGTTAGGCTAGAGTAAGTATGTTAATACTGTGTTGGAGAGATTCAGTATGATGGATTGTAGACCTTTGACTATTCTTGTTACGATGGGGACAAAGTTATCTGTTGCAGATTTTCTAAAGTCTCCTTTTGAGATAGAGGATATGAGTAGAGTTCCTTATGCTAGTGCAGTTGGTAGTTTGATGTATGCCATGGTTTGTACAGGACCAAACACTTCCCAAGTAGTGGGAGTCCTTAGTCAGTTTATGGCTAATCCTGCATGGGTACATTGGGATGCAGTGAAGAGAGTGTTCAGATATTTGTGGGGTACTTTTGAGTATTCCTTATGTTATCATGGATATCCTACAAGACCTCAACATTCTGTGAGTATTCGTGGATTTGTAGATTCTAATTGGGTAGGTGACATTAATAACAAGAGATCCACCTATGCTTACATGTTTACTATGTTTGGTGGGGCTATCAGTTGGATGAGTAAGCGGCAACCTATGGTCGCTTTGTCCATGATAGAAGTAGAGTACATTGCAGCTACTCATGCTTGTAAGGAAGTCATTTGGCTTAAGAGGTTGTGTTCAAATGTTGGTTTTGCAGGATAGTTTTGATGATGGTTTTAGCACATAGCAACACAGATGAAATATAGGGTATCTCACCTCTCTTGAAAGGAATCCTATCCCAACACTTCAGAATAGGACTGCCCCAAGGTTTACATAGCTAGGTCTTAGCTCGCAGGAATAACTTCAGTGGAATGTATCAGTTGTACCAACAAGGGGACTTACATGTAATAACAGGGTTTGATGAAACTATGACAACAAAAGGTGCAAAACCCTATGGAGTTCTCAACAAATTTAGAATATGATTGCTACTCAAAAACCTTAATCTAACAAATATTTATAAAGAAAATACAAAAGGATAAAGGGTTTGAGAAAAGTGTGAAATCCTAAGTGATAATCACAATGAAAGAGATGTTGTTGATAGACAAGTGCTTTCAATAAACCACTTTCTACTTTATCAGGTTGCAGATACCACAAATTTGTAGAAAATGATGTAATCACCAAAGGAATCTTAAGATTTTAAAATCACATTCATTCTTTAAATACCCAAACAATAGTGTAATTTAACTAATGAAATGCAATCAAACTGAATTCAATAGAAGGGCCCAGGCTAACTATTCACAGTAACTTACAATCAACATGCACCAATAGTATGGACCAAATCATTCATCAGATATCTTCAACATTCATTCAACATTGCAATAGCACATTTATTTAATCTCAGCTTTGAAGTGAACCATGAAAACCAAAATAGATAACATAATACACAAATTCCAATAACTTGCAAGCTTATTTTATATTAATCAAAATTTTGGCATAGTCTCAGCAATTCACTATTAAGAGTCTATTACAATGAGGAAAAGGATGGCCCTTTTTATAGAGGAGGATTTGATCGACGGTGAAGATTATCTCAACACCAAGGGTCTAGATTTACATTGCATTAAATGAGATACAATAGTTTGTTACATTTTTGTGTTTACATTTGTCCTTTAGGAAAAAGACAAAATACAACCTTAAAATACATTAAACATAGACAAAATGAATATCCATTTGGCTGTACAAGACAAAGAGCCAATTTTCAAGACAAAATAAAGTCAAAATGAAGTCACATGACCCTAAAAAATTGTAGCTGAAGTGGAGTGACGGGATTTTAATATTTGAGCTAGAATATTCTATTGATCCTTGTCATCCATGTTGACTTTACTTTTCTCAGCTCTATTGTTGTATGTTGTAAGAGCTGACAATGCTGGATTTATGTCAGCTGGATCTGGATCCTTGATATAATCTATTCTAAACCTTAGCATGTCAACCCCCTATGAAAACTTGTAATACACTACATCTCTTGATCTTCTATTTCTTCTGAATTCAACAAATATTGCCTGGAGATCACTAACTTTCTCTAATTTCCCAATCATATTAAGTGGCGACTCTCCATGAATAACATGATGCAACTTATCTTTACATTCCTGCATATTCATTGGGGCCATATCATCAAGATTAGAATTTGTACAGGCTCTTAATACATAGCTTATTTTATAAATTACCTCCATAATCTGGGCTCTTATTGTGCCTGGTGGTGTTCACCTAGGGTTAGGGTTTGGACTTCCAATTTGCAGGTCCCTGTGTGTTTTCCTTCAGACCGTTAATGCCTTGGTTTAAATTGTTCCCCAGCCCACATGCATTGTTTAACTGTTTTTCCTGTCGCATTTAAGAAAATTGTTAAGTTCTGTGTATGCAAAGGCGAAATGTGTGCTGGCAAACTTGTGAAATCTCCCTCAGTCCCTGAAAACTGATAAAAAATGGGTCAAATGCATAAAAAATGCATATCGGATCACTGCTTCAAAGTTTCTAAATGTTTCTGGAAGTGGCTAGAAGGGTCTCATTGTGCCAGTGCTGCGTGATTCACCAAGTATTTTGCCCTAGTTCAAGTCCACGCCGTTGCTTATGCTTCAAAGTGTCGTGGGAGGCACTTTGTGGAGGCACCCGAAAGAGTCTAATTGTTTCACAGTCTCCGCCAAAGTTTCTGATAGACCCTAATAGTTTCTAAAAGGTTTTAGCTTAAGTGCGGAAGGTGCCATGTGTCGAATAGTGGGGGCAGTTTCTTAAAGTTTCTTGGTCGCAGCGGAAGATGCCACATGCCCCTGGTTGTGACTGCGGAAGCCGACACGTGTCGACCTTCGCGTAGTTTCTTTTTTGTTTCAATGTTTGGCGCAGACATGGAGGTGGGCCCTGGTTTGAATTTCAAGTGTGGCGGATTGTGACACGTGGCGGAGGGTCCCGGGACTTCTGACTATTTCTCTTCAGTTTCTATATGTTTCAAGGTTAATACGGAGCCTGCCAAGTGTCAATCTCCGCGAGAGTTTTAGTAATGTTTCAAAGGTTTCTCAGGTGTAGCACGGACAGCGCCAAGTGTTCGATTCTGCTGGTGTTTCACGGAGGGTCTCTATTGTTTCATGGGTGCCACAGAGCTTGCCACATGGTGGCTTCCGCGCATGGTTCCAGCAGTAAACTCTCGGCAGGCACAACGGAAAGCTATTCGATTGACCCAGCGATAGAAACTCGAAGTGTCTGCGTGGCATGATCTGGTTGGTGGTGACTTTTTGACACTTTTGGGGTCGTCGATGATGGTGATGAGTTTTGGATCGACGGCCATGTTTAAAGCTTGCAGCGACAGGTTTTTTCTTTGTATCTGTGACTATTTTTGGCGGGAAAACTCTGTGGCTTGCTGCGGCTGCGTTTCCAGAGGCTACGGGTAGGTGAAGCAGTAATGGTGGTTGTTGCAGGAATGTGGACGGATCTACGGTGTGACTGAAGATATTAGTCCTAGGAGGTGGCACATGACTCGAGGCCCCATCCTGTCTTCTCCTCCACCAACTGCATTTATGTTTGAGCGCCATTTCTCAATGCGTTGCATCTGGCGGGATTTTTGGCCTCCCATGTAATTAATTTGCTGGGTACATTTTCTTGCTATTTATGCAGACTCTGGACCCATTTTTTAAGGTTGTTGAAAATTAGACATTTTGGCTCTGTAATGAAATACATCTGGTTTTGGTTGCTCTGTGCAGAAGATCTTGTGAGTTTATGAGTCTCATGTTTTATGTATTGTGCATAGACTTACTGGTTTCATTGTTGTTTTAGATGAATAATGCTATATTGCATGTGTTTTGTTATCTGTCTCCTGTATTGAATATACTCTTCTTTTGAATCTGAATATCTAAGGGGTGTCTTGGGTTCTAGGATATAGGTTTACTGTATTGAATGCTTGATCTCTTAACTTTTGCTCAAAGAGTAGATTAAAGTGTTTTCAGATTGAGTGTTGAGAAGAATATATTGCAGTAAGGATGTCATAAGTAGAGATAACTTGATACTTTGTATTGGGAGATATTTGTAAGGCATATATCACACAAATCCCCTTGAAATCTAGTTTTCGTATGTTTATGCTGAACATTTACATGTGTATGTCTATGACTCCAAGCCCTGGATATGCACCAATCTAGCTCTGTGTTGAGGTTATACACCAGGTCCAGCTCTGCATCCAAACACAAAATCAAACTCATAACTCCAAAACAACCATTAGGACAGTAGAATTAGTTTTAGGATCCCAAGTTCTCTGTCTACAACTGAAAATAGGCCCAAAGCTAGCCCCTTTGCTCTTATCTTGCAGTTTTGGTCTACTTACAGGAGGACTTATCTGCTTCATGTCAGCATCCCAACCTTTGTATGCATATTCTCATGGATGTTGAGCAGGGAATCCCCCTTAGGTTTTGCAGAGCCTGAAGAAGAAGAGGAGATAAAAATAGAGTCTATCTCCTATACTGTTGGCCCCTAGTCCAGAGATCCTATTGATCATTGATGGCTACCTTGTAGGGAAATCTAGGAGTAAGCATCCAGTCTGGGAAAAAACTAACAGTGCCAAAAGAATATCCAGCCTTATAAAAAACTTCCTTTCTTAATCTAATTAATTCTAACCATTGCTTAGGCTTATCTAATCTATCCTGGGTCAAAATACCTTTTGCTAATAAAACTTTGTCAGGGAGATTAGCCATGCTCTGCACTCTAGGATGTATATGGGAGTAGTAGTCTTCATATGTAGTACAATCATTATTGATTTCTTCCCATTCAGACTTCAATATGCAAAAATCTTTATGTAATTCAGTTGCAAAAAGAATCACTTCATAGCCTTCTGTGTAAACCTTATGAAACCATTCATTTGTGGCTATTGAAATGGTCTTAATTTTATCAAAATTTGTCAGCTCCTCTTTGGAAAGAAGAGATGGTGCTGCCTCTGGCTCTCTATCAACATTCATAGGCTTCATCAAGAACCTGATACAAGTCTGGAGTTCTTCTTTTTGTTGCCTCAGTTGTTGTTTGGTCAGCTCATCTTTATTCATCCTGTCTAAAATGTTGGATACCGACCCTTTGAATTCATCAATTTCCCTTGACACAGGCCCCAAGTTGATGGTTGTGATTATGTAATCTTCAGGTCTTACAATTTTTTTGTTGGTATGTGCTAGTGGAACTGCCACTTCTGCAATGCGGGAACCTGATACATCCTTGTAAATCTTAGACTGGACTTTGACTTTCTTTTGTTTCTTCAGTTTCTCCAATCTAGCCAAGAAAGTGTCCAAGTCTAACAATATTACCTCTACCTTAGGAGGTTTATTGCTCAATCTTCATTGTAACCAATCTGGTGTAGTGGAAGAATACTGTGGAGAGTCAATATGACTATCTCCTTTATTCAAAGAATCATCAACATTAATAATTTCTACCCCTTGAGCTTGATCTATTTCTCTGTCATTTGATTCATTCTGATCTAGTGCTTGTTCCATCTATTCATTAGATTCAAAATCTTTAATTGGTGATTTTGGCTGCTCCAATTGTTGCAAATTTTCTATCACAGCTTGTGCAATTTCCAAAATTGAATCACTGACCCCCTTGTCAGGACTTTCCTCTATGTTTATAATATCTACAACACTAGAATCTGTAAGGAGGTTTTGTGCAATGTCATCTTTATTCATACCTTCATGGGAGTCCAATTCTGCACATATTTTCTTGATGCCTAGCAGTGAGGGAACTAGAAGGGGTGCAGGCATCGACACTTTTGTGGGGGCATTAAATGTATTGGTCAAAGAATCATTAATGGCCATTAAAGAATCAGTTGCAGCGATATAATTTAGAAATGTTAGCAAATGATGCAAAACTAGTAAGAGGAGGGGGAGGAGAAGATGACAACACAAAAGAAATGTAAAGTGGAGTGGAAAGACCAAGATATGGCAAGGTGAATGGTGGTGGTGACAGGATGGTAGAAATGAGAGGTAGGGATGAGGATGCGAAAGAAAGTGAAAATGGAGATGAAGCAAGGGCAGGAAGACTTAAGGATGTAATGGTAGAGAAGGTGGATGAAGCAATGGAAGAGATGGGAATAATAGAAATGGATGGCAAGGATGATGTGAGAGGAGTCGGTGAAGATGAGATAGTAGCAGTTGCAATGGTGGATGTAGGAGTGGAAGGAGCTAGCATTGGGATATTTGGAGCAATTGGTGAAATAGGGGCAGTTGTGTCCACAACAGAGACAATTGTAGATGCAGCAGTGGTTGACACTTTTGGCTTCTTTGTGTTTTAAGTTTCTCCTTTTCCACTTGGCATATCCTTTCTTTTTGTTGCCCTTGTTCTCGTATAAGGAGGAAGTTCTTTCTTTTGTGGTTTTGGGGCATCTTTCTTGGCCTTTCCTTTCTCTGCCAAGGGAATATTTTCCTCAATGTCTACATCAGCTTCTTTGGTTTCTCCCTATCTTGCAACATCTTCTATTTCTATAGGTTGATCTTCCTCATCACTGCTAGCCTTTTCTTGCTCTGGATCTGCATAGGTTAGAGCTACCCCATTCTGATTTAATGCTGCAATTTGGGCCTGCATCCACATCTTGTTGAACCTGATTGGCTCTCTCATTGCCATATCCAGAGAGCTTTCCTCAGAGTCTACCCAGTTGGGGAATGGGATAGGTTGATTAAACAGAGCCTCCCAAGGGCCTCTTTGGATTACATTCTTGTCATCTATCAATTGGTCTAGGACTCTTACAATGTTGAACCTTTTAATAAAGTCAAGGGACAATCTGGAATATTTTCTCCTTAACACATCATAGTCATCCTGATAGTTGGCCCAAAAGTCCTCTAAGTGCCTTTTGCTTACAAACTTATCTATTACGCCAAGTGGATCAAGATGCCTTCTCTTTTGATAATAATGCAAATTTAACAATTACAACTTTGTATTTGAGTGCTCCGCCGCTCGCAAAGTGGTACAAAAATAGTTACCCCTTCCTAGAAGTATGGGAAACTTGATTGATGCTCTGTGCAAGTGTTTCAAGCTTTCTACACATGTGAGCAACTACCTTGTGAGCTCTATGAGTACCACCTTATTAGTTGGATATCTTGGGAGCTTGTATGGCAATCCAATGAAACCCTGTATCCACAAGTAAGTGAACTTTTGGAACTAGATGTACCATCTCCCATATATTTGCATAACAACTTGATTTAGGAGATATCCTTATTGCTGTGTCATTTTGTAAAATCTGAGTAATATGTATAGTGAATGCATCATTAACTCATTTATGGTGCACCAAGGATTGGGAGACTTCTAGTTGAGCGTAGCATTAATAAACCTTAAGTTGACCATTTCCATTGCCAACTTCTCCTAACTTGGATAGACCAGGATATACTATAGTTCTTGCCAAGGCATACACAATATATGAAGTCTATCTAAAGGTTTCATCTGTTTGGAACTTAACAAAGGCCTCATGAATATTGTTACTTAGAATTTGGGCCCAATGTATATTTTTCTCTCCATACAAAATTTCCTCGATATATTCAAACATCCACCCCTCAAAGGTAGAAGCAATGGGCAATCCCATGATCCTGCTTAAGAGTGTCACCAAATCTCCTACCTCCTCTTTGAAATCACTTATGTATAATGTATGAGGCAATTTGACAATGCTGGCCTCTTATGCTTCATCCACCCTTCATTTATTGTTTTTCTACAAGTCTCTAGGTCCTTCTTATACATCTTTTCAACCTCTTCCTTGTCCATTATGGAGAGTTTTGGGAATGGGGGAATATCAAAGATTTCTGCTAAAAATAGGGAACTGAGATCTGTTAAAATCTGCCCACCCAAAGCTTGTATAGTTCTGGTGGCCTCATCATAATTGTTAGCACAAGCTACAATCAATTCTAGACATTGTTCTGATGTTGGGAAGGTATCAACCTTTGCTATCCCATTGTCTCTAATATTCCTGGCCAATGGAGTTGGGTTTGGGCCTAGGAATCTGACCCTGAATTCTTCTGTCTATATGGTCAAGGTCAGTATCTCCAATGTTCTACCATGCTGAGGTGATCTTTGGTACTGGTGGGATCCCCTTGAATTCGCACTTCATGTTGACTGCACAGTAAGACATCTATCTTGCAAGACAGGACCTAATAAGTATACCTTGTAGTTTGTTGTCCTAAGAGTTCTAGACTTAGGTTTCTAGATAGTTAGATGATTACAGTTTATATCTTAAGTCAAGAATTTAAAGAAAACCATTGTCATGCCTAAAAACCCTTGAAATTTAATTGAGAAGCATCAAGATATGCATGATATTTCATCTTCTAACATTTACTACACAAACTTACAAGAGATAAACAATGAAAAATAGTCGAGTGGGCTTTTATGGCCTCATTGGATATGGGCAATAAATGCTAATCTAATGTGCATAATTTCTTGAATTCAGATAAAAACATGCAAATTATGAATGTCTTCTATACCTCATTAAATCATTTGACAAAACATGCCCTTTTCCCTTAGAAAAAATCTTCAAATTTGTTCATTTACACAGTTAGTGGGGTTTTGCACGTTCACTAGACCTAGTAGAATTTTGGGTCATCACAGGACTTAGTAGAGCTTTAGCAAGTCACATGACATAGGCGGAGGACTTTAGTTTTAGCGCAACTTCCCTTTACCATTTTTAGCAGGGTTTCTAGGAGTCAGTGGACAAGTGGGGAAAATGAAGGTCACTGGATGTATCTAGTGAAGACAAGTTTCGGCGCCAACATCTTCTTCACACCTTCGGCAGAGTTTTGACCCCTCACCAGATCAGCAAAACTTTTGGTCAGGACCAGATTTGTCCGGTGAGGAGTAAATCTAGTGCATGTCTGGTCATCTTCATTTTTAGCACAAGGATCTTCTAATGTTTCCAGTGGGGAAAATACAGTGCATCAGATAGCGTGGATTTTATGGGTTGCCAGATATATTTGGTGGATGTACCTTTTAGTACCGATCCGGTGCAATGAAATTTTAGTGCTAAGTTTTGTTTTGCGAGGAATTGACTAAGGTTGAATTTGCGGGGCTTTTGGAGGCTATAGGATATGTTCAGTGAAGTCCTTTTTCCATGCAAGTCACGTGACGAGGATTTTTAGTGCTAAACATTCTTTCTAGCCTTTGCGGGAGAATCTAATGGCACTGGTTTGCAGGTGATTTCAATTTTGAAAGATTTTATCCAACACCTTCAAGTTTTAGCGCGAGTGGATCTAGGGTTTATCCTAGTGCATTTGAGAATGATTTTTCTAAGATTTTAAATGTATTGCACTGTGTGATTTTCATCTAGGTTTGAAACTGGTGATTTTGAGGGTCACTGAATTGTTAAACTCTTACACTTGTGACATGGAATCAAAACCAACATATATATGTTGAATATACACACAAATTTCAAGGAAACACTAAATCAAAACTCAAAGCCGATGATTTTTAATGAAAACTCAGACACAAATTTTAACTATGAAAGATTTAAACCAAATTTGAACCCAAAAACCTTGACACTTCAATACATAAGTACATTTAGTGATGCCGACCTATGAATTGAAGAACTAGAGGCAAGGAAGAATCATACGTGTTGAAAAATAAGCTCAAAAACCAATCCAATTGCCACAAACTGCTGTAGATTGCTTGGTGAATGCAGGAGCTCAAGAAATTAAGGATTTTGAATGCAAAATGAACTATTTACAAATGTTTTAAACCCTTTATACTGCATCTTATCACACCATTAGTGGTGCAGTACAGTGACAGCGTGTTGCGCACTCACTACCTTGTAGAGCTTTCAGGGTCGACTGGAGCCTGCGGAGATTTCGGCGCAGACCAGACATGTCCGGAGAGACACGATATTAGCACAAATTTGGCCACCCCTATTTTAAGCACAATTGACCTATGTGCCCATTGGTAGAGTTTTCAAGTGGTATTGGATAAGTGAAGATTTCATCAGTCACCGGACATGTCTAGTGAAAGGTGTTTTTAGTGCAAGTCCGGTGCCTTAGGTTTTTAGCGCAGATTCATTTATTGAAACACTAGCATGGATATCTGGTGTCATCTGATATTGGCACAAAGTGCAATGATAGCATGTTTTAGTGCAAATGCCTTAAAGCCTTAGAATTTTGTAGCGAAAGCACTTGCCCTGACTTGATTAGATTTCTTTGAAAATTTTAAGCATGTTTGCACCAGGTGAATGAGAATTTGACCCTCTTGTGGACATATTTGACCTTGCAATTTGAACACCACCTCAAAGGAACTGATCAAGACTAAGCCAAAGCTTCAAGTAAAACCAGAAAAAAGGGGGTCTCCATTTGATAAAATGGTGCATGTGTTAAAGGCACAATAAATGGTGACTCTACTGGGGAAATGCTCCAAAGCATTTCAAAGAAAAATGACAGTTTCAAACCTAGAATCTCTGTGTTTCCCACATGTTAAACTAAACAACACGATACAATATTAGAGAAGTAGAGATCTCTAACTCAGAACTAATATCCATATCCGAAAGATTTGAATGTGTGCAATTGCATTAATTTCCATCCATCAGCAACCAAGATCATCAATGTGGACTTGTGTCAAGCTACGTAAAGAATCAACACCTCATGAACTTTCTCATAAAGGAGGACAAAAGAGTGAAACAATGTGTATGTATGGATGGGAGAGATGGATATGATACAGACGTGACATTAGTTTCCTTTAAGTGGAAGTGACATATTTGGAGCAACCTACCATGATGCCTATTTACCAGTTTTTCATCATGGTACTTATCCAAGGCGCCACTAGAAGTGGTTTTCACCTTTGGATGAATTTTTTTTTTGACATATACTAAGAAGATGGAAGAGGTATGGATGAAAGAACTCAACTGTCTAGTTCCATGAAGGAATTTAGTCCATGTCAAGTATTATATGTCATTGCATGAAAACCTTATCAAGCTATCATGCTCATCAATGTTAGTAGGGATAAATGAATTAGGAAGTGCACTGCGAAAGGTCAAGTGGGAGGAAGAGGATTATGCTGTGGAAGATGATGGATTGAGGACTTTCCCAAAAGCATAGACCACTAGGAGGTGAGACAAACATATGTGAAATGGGCAAAAATAGGGAATGGAGGGATATGGAACTGGTGTGAGATAGGAGAAGACCATGACCAATGACTACACACACCAATAGAAACACAGGAGCTTGGGTACGAAAAGGGGCATAGGAGATAATGGAAATGCTTACTAGCGAAATGGAGGGTGTGAGATGTCAGATACCTGCATAAAATTTTAAAACTTTCATAATTTTATTTATGCTTCTTTCATGTGCAGGATTGACAGGATTTAAGACTTTGGATGGAATAAGATTTTGTATGGATAGGATGGATGAAAAGTGGATTATCTAGAATTTGGAAATACAGATGTCCTTATGACTTGCCCTTTTTACTTATGTAATTTTGAAATCCTTTTTCTTTGACTATTTCTGTGAGGAGACGTGGATTCAGATTAACTTTTGAATATACTGTGATTTTATTTTCTGGCATTATCTAGCTTTTGAATGAGGGCTCCTTAGGCAAGAAGTAACTGGAAATTTGTTGTATGAACAAGGCATCTAGATATAAACTTCCAAATTCCACGGGGAAGGGGAAAGGGAGTGAGTGGAAACTCCTTTTTTAAATGGTGTGCACATTTGTTGACCATGACTTGGGATCTAGTGGAGGGAGTTAAGGGGAGGTTGATGAACAGCTAGATAAAAGGCCAAAAAAATGGATATGGGAGGTGCTAAAACGACAATGGTGGAATGAATGAAGGAGGGTGTATGTGGGCACATGCCTTTGGGGTATGTAGGATCATGAAATAGAATGGCCATATATGCCATGGGAATATGATGGGAATTGAATTAGGAAGTTGTGTATGGAGGAAAAAATGGAGGGAGTACCAACATTTTGAAACTGCTTTACCTTGGGGTAAATACTCAGAGCTGGCTGGGCATGAAGAGATACCAATATGAGCTCAAGAGATTTTTTCCATAAAGGCCAAGAACTTGACTTTGATAGTTCATTCATCGAAATATGCAATGAACATAGGACCGTTAAAAAGATCTAGATACTAGACTTGAGTGCATTATTTAATGAAGAAGATGGAGTGGATGAAGGCAGTTGTGATCTACATGAAAGGGTGGATGAAAAGATAGTCCATGATATGAGATTTTAGGATTTTCACTTGACCCAAGAACACAAAGATTCCTTTGGAAGCATCAGGATAATCTTAAGATGTGAGATATATGAGACCCAAAGATATTTTGAGTGAGCTAAACTAGCAACTCCTTTTCCATGAACACGCATCATACCGTCCAAGAGTAACAATAGAACCCACAGGAAGACCCAAGTGCGAAACTAAAGTTTCTCAAGGAAATCCTCTAGATTACTTACCCAAAGAGGGCCCTTTACAGGACTGCACAGCTAGCCACCACGTTCAAAAAATGGAGAACCCCATCAAAGCAAGCAAAGCGACTACCCTAAACAAAGCAAACTACTCTAATATCAACTAACAACTAAGGAAAACTGAAAACAAAAAGAAGAAACTAATCTAAAACAACAAACTACTAACTATAACCTAAGTAAAGAAAAACAAAACAAATGAAAGACTGCTATGTACACAAAAGAAGGCATAGGTGCCTCCTAAGCCTGAAAATAGTGCTTTAGGAACTACCCATTTACAGGCAGTGCGAGTTCCTCACTAGTGAGTGTCTTCAACCTGTATGTATTGTCCCCTAAGATCTCAGCTATTTGGTAGGGGCCTAACCACAGTTATCAAACTTCCCATGTTCTCCCTTTTTCTCATGGGCTTTGTCCTAATACAGGACCAAATTAGAGATACGAAAAGCCTTGACCTTGGCTCTCTTGTCAAACTAGTGCTTTACTACACCTTGGTGTTTGGCAAAGTTTTCATTGGAAGTATCATGTTTTTCTTCTAGGTGTAGAAGCTGAGTTAAGTGGTCTGAAATTTTGTCATTTGGCTCTAGGTAGTCTTGTATGAATTGCAGCACAAGAATTCACAAATGGATGGGAAAAATAAGTTCCAATCCATAAACTAGGTGATATGGTGAAGTACCTAAGGCAATATTATGTCTGATTCTGTTTGCCCATAAAGCAAACCTGAGTTGGGTATGCCAGTCTCTGGGGTTTTTATCAAGCAACCTTTTAACGACTTCAAGCATGTTTTTGTTTGTAGATTCAACAACTCCATTCTCTCGGGGATAGTAATTAGATGAAAATTTCAAGACAATACCATAGTCAAAAGCCTAGTTTGAAAAGTGTAAAGAAGAGAATGCAGATCCATTATCACAAACAAGAGAAAAAGGATAGCCAAACCTTGTAATGATATTCTTTTCAAGAAATTCAATTACCACCTCAGTTGTACATTGCTTACAAGCTTGCACTTCATACCATCTTGTACAGTAGTCAGTAGCAGTTAGAATATACCCATGGCTCGCAGAAGAAGGTGGATTGATCATACCAATGAAGTCGAGTCCCCACTATACGAATGGGCGTACCTCCACCACCGACTATAATGGCATAGCATCATTCCTCTCTTGTAGCAACAGTCTAGCACATATGACAGGTTCCTGTATGCACGTGGGTGTCTTTGAACAATGTAGGCCAATAGTACCTAGCCCGAAGGATCTGGTTTGCTGTAGAATGAGCTGAACCATGGCATGTTCCAAACTTTTCATGAAAATTGATCAAAACCTGAGTTACTTCTGCTTTGTCCAGGCATCTCAAGTAGATTCCTTCACAATTCTTCTTGTATAAGACTAATCCTTTAACCATGAAACTACTGCTTTTCAGCGTTGAGGCTCTTCTTTGAACTGCGTTTAGGTGGGGTGGATATTGTTGGTTAAGAAGGTAAAATAGAATATCACCATACCACTCATCTTTCAAAATGTCCTCCAACACATACTTCTGGGATACCAACCCAGTATTTGTTTCTGCCATGGTCTTAGTAAGAACTTGTCCTCGTACCAATTTCATAGGTTGTATCTCCAAATTGAACTCCTGCAATATCATGAC
The DNA here is from genome assembly GCA_027924645.1 of Cunninghamia lanceolata. Taxonomy (NCBI): domain Eukaryota; kingdom Viridiplantae; phylum Streptophyta; class Pinopsida; order Cupressales; family Cupressaceae; genus Cunninghamia; species Cunninghamia lanceolata. The sequence goes on along the minus strand of BSBN01000736.1, from coordinate 915,305 downwards.
CCATTCCCCCCTTTGTTCGCCTAACTCGTTCTACATCAACAATGCTTTAACTATAGCATCGGGAACAACAACAGTCACTCTGCTTCTTAGAATGTATTGACGGAATTTCTTAACTGCTTTAACTAGAGTATAGGCATGTTTCTCCACATTCAGGTATCTCAATTCAGCATCCTTCAGTGGAGTACTCATAAAAGCAATTGGGCGTTCATCATCGATTCCCCTTCTCTATGTCAACATAGCAGCACAAGTGTGGTCTAAAGAAAAAGAGTATATGCAAAATGGAAAAGTATAATCTAGACTCACCAGCACTTGAGCATTACCTATTTCTTGCTTAATCTCTACAAAGGCAGCCTTGGCCTCTAGCATCCACTCGATCTTAGCGGCTTGTTTTAACATTACATTTAGAGGTCGAACAATTTCAGTAAAACCAGTAATGAACTTGCAGACGAAGTTGATCTTCCTAAAATAAGATATTAACTCCTTCTTACTGGTGGGAGGCTGAATCTTAAGCATAGTCTGGACTCTGTCAGAGTCTATTGATATACCTTCTTCTAAAATTACGTGTCCTAGCAGCTTACCTTCAGTGATGCCAAAGATACATTTCTTGGGATTCAATGAAATTCCATAATCTCTGCACCATTGCAGTACTTTCCTCAAATCAGAGATATGGTCACCCCTTTTCTTGGAGAATATGGTTAGATCATCCATGTAAATGATAATACATTTACCTACCAAGCTTTTGAAAGCAATGTCCATGACACATTGGAATGTTGTTGGACTGCGTTTATTAGACCGAATGGCATCCTTCGGTATGCATAGATTCCCCATTTACAAGTAAAGGTAGTTTTAAGTCTATTAGCATATTTAACCATCACTTGATTATAACCTGAATATCCATCCAAGAATGACATCATCTGTGACCCATTGACTATTTACAACACTTCGTCAAGAGATGGTAGCGGATAGTTGTCTTTTTCTGAAGCTCTGTTCAAATTTCTAAAATCTACACATAGTCATATTTCTCCATTCTTTTTGCGTACTGACACTAGGTTTGCCACCCATGTGGAGTGCCTTATTGGGAAGATAAGTCTTACTGTTAATAGCTTCTAAACCTCTTTGAAATTCAAAGGATCTAAAAGAGCATTGACTGAAGGTTATCTTTGCCTAAATGGTTTGGCTCCTGGCTTGAGAGGTATGGTATGGGTTATGATAGATGTGTCATATGTCTTTAGGTCTTCATAACTCCAAGCAATGCCATCATGATAATCCCTTAGTGCCTAAATGATTCCTTCCCTTTCCTTGGGGGTACATATCTTTCCAATGAATACATTTTTAACTTCCTCTTTTGTACCCAAGTTGTACAGTTCACACTTCCCACCAATGGAATCAACTTGTTTCTTATGAGTACCAAATTGGTTTGAATAAAAAATTCTTTCTAGCTCTACCATACCACGAGGGATGGTGTTACTCTTCAGATTTAAAACTCCTTCTATATCTATTTCAGTTGGTTCTGCTTCTTCTTCATCAATTATCTACGTAGCAAACACGTCCGAAGATGTATGAAAATCAATGATGTGTTTGTCATATTCAAAGACCTGAAAGTGAGTGATATTATCTAGCACAAATGGGGTTGGAACTAGTTCAACAGTGAATTTCTTCAGATTCGACATGGCAAGGGGTTCCAATGAACTGGCATCTTTTGCTAAGGCATCAGCGACATGGTTTTGTTATCTTGGGATTACCTAGATATTAAAACCATTGAAGCATTCCACCAGATCCCAGACTCTATTTCAATACCGGTTTAGCCTCTTATCGTGACAAGAATACTGCTACCTAATTTGTTTGACCACTAACTCTGAATTACCAAATACTTGAATTACCTTAACCTTTTTCTGGAGTGCTATCAACAACCCATGCACTAATGACTCGTACTCTGCAACATTGTTTGTGTAGGGAAATTGTAGTTTGTACGTAGCCATATAGGAATCCCATGTAGGGCTAATCAACTCAAAACCTGCTCCAAAACCTTGCCTAGACCTTGAATCATCAAACCTTAGTGTCTAGCTTTGATAACTTTCAATCCCCTTTTTAGAAGTGGGCTCCTGTTTAATCTATGGGGCAGTCTTTTGATCAACTACATGAATAGGTCCATCATTCTCTTCCTTTTGGGAAGAGGTCAATTTTAGGTGCTTCTGACCTTGATATACAACTTGTTGACACAAGGAACAACTAAATTCTGAATGCAATGCATTGTGGATATGGCACCAATTTGGCAGTAACAGCTCTTCCATTTGTATTTTCCTTCCAACTACCAACTAATCACACATGAACTTCACAACAAAGCTTTTGAACCCCTCAAAAATCCCCAGTTCATTGTCAGAGGAAGACCCCTGATCAGATTGAACACATGACTTTGTACTTTCTTGACACTTGGTAAGTGGTAGGTCTGGGGATCGACCACGAGTTAGCATAAGTATTTCTTCTACCTAATTTACCTAAGGAAGATAGATTCCCAGGTCTACTTCTGAATACAAGATTTCATTCATCTAGTTGTACTCCATAATCATGTGCTTCATCTTGGGCTCTCTCTCGATATGCATTTGGTTAGCGAGCCCTTTCCATGGCAATCACATATGACAGAAGTTAGTGGCCATATATCCATTCAATGTTTTGGACCAGTCTCTACTTAGCAATATGCCATATGTGTCAGGAATGTCAACTATTGGATGTCTATATACTGCTATACTCTTGGATCAGATGCTAACTACATGTGAATTCAGTTTAGCTCTCCCATCACATTTACTTATGTTTTGTCTAGTTGAGTAACCTTTTTGGAGCATTTGGTAGGAGTTAAACCTAATGCCTTACAAATTGATAAAGGCATCACATTGGTGGAGGCCCCTAAATCTACCAGACAGTTGTGGAGGTTTTTCCCAAATATCTTGAGGGTCAGCGAAAAGGGAGGGGATTCCCTCTTTTCCTTGTACAAGGTCATCTTTTGTTCAGCATCTATAACATGGACTCTATCTTTTCCTTTGTCAAGATTTTCCTTGTGTGGGATCTCTTTAGGGGAAGACTAAACCCTAACATTCACTCCAATATCTTGAAGGAAATCCATCTTAACCTCTGGGACTTTCATTAATTCAAACACTGACAAACTGACCTTCATCCACCACATACTATCCTAACTTAGCCATTTCAAACCTCTAAGAGGACACGGTTGGTTGACTCTGATTTACAACTTGGGATACCACCATAGGGGGCTTAGGATTATTAGAAGCCTTTGGGTCAAGTGGGACTTGTTAGTTATTCAGAGGTATGGAAGTAGTGAAGGGACCCTTTGGTTTGTTACTTCTGAGGTTGTATGGGGTTCTATTATACTGTTGTTATCACCCAGATTTGCACCCTTGCATACAGTTGTGAAACCTCTACAATCTAGAGTAACATGGGAATGATCTCGAAGTGTGGGACCTTGCGGAATGAGATCAGACCTCCGGAGAAGGTTGGCTTCCTTAACTGGTTATCACCTAAAACTACTAAATCTTAAGAGGAAAAGGGAGAAGGAATGCTTTAAAGTGAAGGATGAAATAAAAGCTTGAAAACAAAGGGGTGATTCACCAAGTTTAATAAAAGAAACCTCACAATACTGAGGAAATGCACAGCATAACCAAATATAACAAGCAAACATACACAGATTCAATTGATCCCAGCAAAGGTGAGAAACCAGATGATTGAGAGGAACAGAGACATTCACAAACAACCATATGCAGATTCACACAAGACTAGAAATTAGTCCAAAGAGGCAAAATAACTTGAGTATATTCAGTGGGAAGGCACAGTTACAATATAGAAGGTTCTGTTTGGAAACAGAAAGCCTAAATGCTAAAAATTTTCCAACCTTATTTACATCATATGAATGCATATATATAGCATTCCAAACTAACCCTAAGTCGGTTACAAAAATCGCTCTAAGAACTGTCTTAGAAAATATCCTCGCATGAATGACTATCCAGCTGTAGAAGTTATGGCGTCGAATATCTGGCATTGGGCAGCTAGAAGATATTCTTTAGTCTTTAATGTAGCTGCTTACTTGTCCTTTCTCAGCAACACATATATGAAAAATATCTGAGACAGGACGGTAGGGAAATATCTCTACTCATCAATGCGAGCTGCCTCATCATGGTGCAGCAATGAATGCCGAAAATATCTTCATCTGCTAAAAAATGGTCGCTGAAACATCCCCTTGACCAAAACATGCAACTCCAGATCTAAAAATAAAAGGTGAAAAAAACTCCTGAAAACCCTACCAAATGAAAGAGGGGACCAAAATATGCATCTTTGCCTTTTACAGCAGGTTGAAATTCGCCAAAATGGAGGAAATATAGGCGGTCAAAGTTTTGGTCAACTGCCTGTATATATCGCTTTGCATCTGTGTATATATCTCTTGCATTTGCCGTCAAATCGGCATCCAAAACCTCCTCTGCAACTCCCTTTGCATATGCATGGTGCTTTGTACATTTGGCTCGAAGTGACTTTGTATGTTTCAAATTTGTATATGCATACAATTGCCCTTGTATTCACGGGCCCCACCATTTGTATGTTAACTTGCATGTATGTCTACCACCATGTGGCACCACCTTATTCGTTACTGGGCTGGTTCGAGGAGCATCACTGAAAACTGTATCTGCCCTTTGCATATTGCAATATACAAGCACAATGTACATGCAAGCCACGGACTTCAAACTTTATGAAATAGCCTGAAAAGATGTTGAAATACGGCTTGTATACCTCTTTTGTATGTTTGCTTATATATCGCATGATATACAAGCACCAAACATACAAGCCACAGACCCCAAAATTTATCAACTGCTTTGACTGTTGGGTCGGATCCGGCTTGTATCACTTTCTTTATATATTTCCCTGCATGTTTAAATATACAAAACACTTAAACATATACAAGGCGGACCCGAGACCTAAATATGCTGAATTTGATCTTCGATTCAAGTCTGCCTTGCATACAACCCTTGTATCTCTGACTTGTATCTTAGGTGAAGGTCCCTTGTATCTCTGACATACAATCGGCCTTGTATGTGTGTGAGCCCCACCTCTTGTACATTCGGCCTTGTATGTTTTTATTGTATGAACCAAATATACATGCAGAAATGCACAAAACTCACTTTTTTCATTATTTTCTAAGGCCGATAAAGATTTTGCAAGCCCGCCAATGAACATTTGAACTATATGTTGACCAAAACTTTGACCATAAATAACTTCTTTATTTGGCCGAATTTCAGGGTGATGTAAAAAACAAACCTGCATATTTTTTCAAGCTCTTTCCAATGGTAAGGTTTTTTTTGGGAAATTTGGCACCTTAAGCTTTATAGGAACATTTTCCAAAGGATTTTCAAGGAAAAATATTAGGAGGGTTGTTTAGCTCTGGACAGAGGAAAATGGGTCAACAACTGTTGGTAAGAATGTACTTCTTCAGCCTCTTCTTCCTCAGGTTGGTTTTCATCTTGGAAAGGGAAAATGTAACTATCTAGCACAAGGATAGTGTCGTGCCTCTAAGTGGGTACCAGTTCATACCCCATGGGTGGAGTTTCTTGGGCTTCCACATTTTGGACCTCCCTCTGGAAAATATTGGATGCTATCTGGAATTCATGACAGTCTAACTTAGAGTGTGCATTCATGTTGTGGATCCTGTACCATGAAGATAACACTACTTTTGCCAACATCACCCAGTCTGGTGAATAGTTTTTTGTATTCTAACTTTCTAATGGTGAGGGGACTCCACCATTATTCGACTAAGTATTACATGTTTGATTGGGCCTCTAGTAATTTTGATTCTAATACTGGTTCTGACCCTGATTTCTTTCCTGCAGATAAGCATTCTGGTTTCTTAGGTGTATCACCTCAGCTGTAAGTTTCTTCATCTGCTCTGTTGATTCCTTGATATTGTCCTTGTCATCCTTGGCTCTTGTAGCTTTAGCTGACTGAAGGAAAGACATCAGTGCCATTGGTATTTCTGAGATTGGAGCTCTAGGGTGAACAACTAAGGCTTGTGTTGCTGCAGAGACTAGAATTGGGTTCATCACTGGGGTTTGGTTGGCTAGGGCCAAATTGATCAGAGGTATTTGGTTCAGCATGGCCATGGGACCCTTATGATTTAGTGGCCCTGTTGCAGTTTGCCCTAACTGTGTGTTCACCGTAATGGCTTCAACATATGCCTCAGCTAGAGTGGTGGGAGGTGGGTTAGCTCTTCTCACAAACATGGATGTCATCTTATCCAGTGTTGCATAATAAATGGGTAGGGCTATTGGTTGAGCAAGGTCAAAGGGAGCTTGAAGACGATTATATGCCTTATGAAATTGATTGTTGAAGGAACTTATCAGTTCTCCTTTAGCTCTACGAATCTCCACAAAAGACCTATAAAGGTCTATAGGGGTGGTGGGCATCCTGAAGCGGTTTAGTAATGCATTTTTTAAACTCAGCCATGAATTGATGGAAGCTGAAGGGAGGTTAGAAAACTAGTAATAAGCTTCATCCTGCAGTGAGTAGGGGAACAACTTGCAGACCACATCTTCATGTTGTACCTGGAGCATGAACATACTGCTCTCAAAGATCTTAATGTGCTCATCAGCGGTTCTGTTAGGCTCATTAGCTCAGAACCTTGAGTAGAACTTATTAAGATTTTTGGGCATGTCATGGTAATTGTTGAAATTGAGTGGAGATTGGGTTATTGACAGTGAAAAAAGCCATGTTTGGGGGATAGACTTGAACTGTAGCTAGGTTTCTAGGGACAAATTGGGCCCTGGAAGTCATAGGGACTCCTTGGTCTCTTCTGGTTTTCCTGAATTGGGTCAAGGATAACAATTCCTCTCTAGATGAACTGGACCTAGTATGCTTCTATCTAGTCCCTAGTGTTATTCTCTAGAATAGAAGGGTTTATATGTGGTTTAAGCAAGTTCAAGCCCTCCTTCTAGCGCCAATTTTGTTGATGGTGGTTTTTGGACATAGCAACGTTGATGAAATACATGGTATCTCACCTCTCTTGAAAGGAATCCTATCCCAACACTTCAGAATAGGATTGCCCCAAGGTTTATACAACTAGGTCTTAGCTTGTAGGAATAACTTCAGTGGAATGTATCAGCTGCACCAACTAGGGGACTTACATGTAATAATAGGGTTTGATGAAACTATGACAGCAAAAGGTGCAAAACCCTATGGAGTTCTCAGCAGATTTAAAATATGATTGCTGCTCAGAAACCTAAATCTAACAAATATTTATAAAGAAAATGCAAAAGGATAAAGGGTTTGAGAAAAGTGTGAAATCCTAAGTGGTCCAATCATAATGAAGGAGATGTTGATAGACAAATGCTTTCAATAAACCACTTTCTACTTTATCGGGCTGCATATACCACAATTTTGTAGAAAATGATGCAATCACCAAAGGAATCTTAATATTTTCAAATCACATTCATTCATTAAATACCCAAACAATGGCGTAATTTAACTTATGAAATGCAATCGAACTGAATTCAATAGAAGGGCCCAAGCTAACTATGGACAACAACTTACAATCAACAAGCACCAATAGTATGGACCAAAGCATTCATCAGATATCTTCAACATTCATTCAACATTGTAATAACACATTTATTTAATCTCAACTTTGAAGTGAACCATGAAAACCAAAATAGATAACACGATATGCAAATTCTAGTAACCCGCAAAGCTTGCTTTGTATTAATCAGAATTTTGGCATAGTCTCAACAATTCACTATCAAGAGCCTGTTACAATGAGGGAAAGGATGGCCCTTTTTATAGACTAGGCACCATACCGAGTTTTTGATGGACAGTGGAGATTATCTCAACACCAAGGGTCCAAATTTACATTGCATTAAATGAGATACAACAGTTTGTTACATTTTTGTGTTTACATTTATCCTTTAGGAAAAAGACAAAATACAACCTTAAAATACATTGAACATAGAGAAAATGAATACCCATTTGGCTGTACAAGACAAAGAGCCAATTTTCAAGACAAAATAAAGTCAAAATAAAGTCATATGACCCTAAAAAATTATATCTAAAGTGGAGTGAGGGGATTTTAATATTTGAGCTAGAATATTCTATTGATCCTCATCATCCAGGTTGACTTTACATTTCTCAGCTTCTCTGTTGTTGTATGTTGTAAGAGCTGACAATGCTGGATTTATGTTTGCTAGATCTGGATCCTTGATATAGTCTATTTTGAACCTCATCCTGTCAACCTCCTGTGAAAACTTGTAATACACTGCATCTTTTGATCTTCTATTTCTTTTGAATTCCACAAATATTTCTCAGAGATCACTAACTTTCTCTAATTTCCCAATCATATTAAGTGGCGACTCTCCATGAATAACATGATGCAACTTATCTTTACATTCTTGCATATTCACTAGGGCCATATCATCAAGATCAGAATTTGTATAGGCTCTTAGTACATCATTTATTTTATAAATTACCTCCATAATTAATCTGGGCTCTTACTATGCCAAAAGAATCTCTGGCCTTATCAAAAACTTCCTTTCTCAATCCAATTAATTCTAACCATTGCTTAGGCTTATCTAATCTATCTTGGGTCAAAATAGCTTTTGCTAATAAAACTTTGTCAGGGAGATTAGCCATGGTCTGCACTCTAGGATGTATATGGGAGTAACAGTCTTCATATGTAGTACAATCATTATTGATTTCTTCCCATTCTAACTTCAATATGCAAAAATCATTATGTAATTCAGTTGCAAAAAGAATCACTTCACAACCTTCTGCGTAAACCTTATGAAACCATTCATCTATGGCTACTGCTATAGACACCTAAAATTGACTTGCTTTTGCAAACCAATTTATCCCTCCTATTAATGGAATAAAATCATTTTATCCCTAACCATTTGTCTATCCCTTGTGATCAATTAACTTACTTAATTTATCACTAAGACCTTACAACACTATCCCTCATTAATCAAATAAATATTCCCAATATTTATTTGGTTCAATTCTCCTTTTCCCTAATCCTCATTAATTAGATAAATCATGGTTATCTAGTTGATCTAGCCTACTAATTGACCTACCCTAACCTACCCTAGCCTACCTCATCCTAGCCCTAGGATCAATTAAGCAAAACCTCTATTTAATTAATCCTAACCTCTCATTTGGGTGGTCAAACCTAGTTTAACACCCTTCCCCACATCCCCCAAATTAAAAATTGAAATAAATCACACATCACATTTACTTCTCTTACACACCCCTTACCTCACCCATCCTCATTCATTACTTCTTATCCCCAAATGAATTCTTAATTCATTTCCCATTCCCCAAATGAATTTTTAATTCATTTCACATTCTTTCACACCCATACCTCATTTATCACCTCTTTTCCCAAAATGAATAAAATACTTACTTTTATTCCTAGCCCTTGATGTCATCCTTCAATCCTCACCCTCCATCCTCCTTTCAGAAAATATATAAATGAGACCCTCTCCAAGCCATTTGGGAGGGACTTCTTCATGCATCAAACCTCTGCCAAAATCACTTCACAATCTCCTCATCATACCACCATAATGTCAAAATCTTGCCTCATCTCCATCTAATCTATCTGAATCCACTTGTCTCTCATCCCATTGTGTTGCAAGAATTAAGCAATCCACATCTACACACAAGTCTTGGGTAAAATCTGAGGTGCTCGTGGGTGCAACTCCTTCCCTCTCTTGGATTTGTGAGTCAAAAGGAAGGTCTAATCATTTGTTGTGCATTTGATTTATGTTTTAATCTTCATTTTGTCCTCATAGATAACATTTGGCAGGCCCGATCTTGGATCTAATCGCCACTTTTTGCAAGTTTCATTGTCAAAAGCTTCATTTTCTAACCCTGGTTTTTATGAAATTTTGCAAGTTTTGTGGGTGAGTTGTTGCAGGTTGCATCCTATGTAGAAACTAACCCCACCATCGCAATCAGGATGTTGTTTCTATGTTTTTTGACAGTAAAGTCGACTATGTTGCGTGACAGAAATTTTTGAAAATTTTTAAAGGTACAGTCCGTACCGTACAGACTGTCCATACCGTCCCTGTGTAGAGTCTCTGTCTAATTCTCTGGTTTATGGTTTGTAGACTATATTGTTTATTATGCTGTTTGAAGGTTTAAGGTCGACATTTCAGGCATAACATCTACTGTAACCCTAACCGCCGCCTGAGCCTCACTCTCCATTGAGTCAAAGTCACCGCCACCTCACCACCGCTACTCTCAGATCAATTTCCTCCATATCTCCAGCAAACCCTACCACCGCCTAGGTTTCTACCTATCATCACCTTTAGTCTCTACTCAGCCTAGACACCCAGTCACCGCCGCCGGTCGTCATTTCCTCCACCACCGTTCGCTGTTGCCCACCCCATCGCCACCATTAGACAACTTACCCATCTCCGTCGCCACCTCTAAAAACCCTCCTCCTGCTCCCCTCAGCGTCACCCGCCACCTCTTCTACCCAGTGGCCACTTCCCATCCCTACCTGCAGATTGCTCTCCCTGCACGCTGCCTCCTGCGCCACCCGTGGCCACCTCCGTCTGCCCTTCCCCTCACTTCACCACCTGCCTGCCAACCCAGCTCGGCCCCTCTACTACATTCTCACCCTAACCCACCTGGCTCGTGGCCTCCCGACCACCATAGCACCTTCTCATCGCTTCCTATATTCTTCACGACAAACCTCCAAAACCCTAACTCATTACCAATCGAGGGTTGGGGGCCTTTAAAAGCCCCTTTTCATATTTTTTTTCAAAATTTTGAGCCCCTGGTCATATCAGCGACTAGGGGCCTATTTCATCAATCTTAACATTGACCACCGGAGATAGCCGCCAGGGGCTTAACAATCACATGTGACCACGAATTTTCAAACAGTTAACATTTTTTGCAAACTGCCAGTTAACCTCTTGTGCTCTCTACATGCCATAATAGGCATTTTTTTTCAAACTCACATAACTTTGGCATACGGAGGTGAAATCAAGAAAACGAACACTCATTAGAAAGATGGAAGGATGAACTACACAGTTGTGATGAAATTTTCAGGTGACTATATCTTTTTCCAAACTTTTTTTGTAGTCAAAGTCAAACCTACTTCAAAACTTCAAATGCTGATATCTTTAGCATTTTTGATCAAATTTTCGTAAATTGTTTTTTGAAATCGCATAGAATTTCTTGAATTTTCTGTTCATGCAATCCATTTTGCTGTATCAGTTCATTTTTCATCAGATTTTATCAGATTCTTGATTTTTGCATAACAATCTCCTATGCTAGTCTACTTGCTTCGTTCTCAATTTTGTGACTTGCAGGTGATTATACGAGGTTGGAACAACATCAGGATCAACATATATAGTAGCTTAGACAATGAAATAATTAGGTGAACTCATTCTATCTTTCATTTCTTCATAATCTTGTTTGCAAACACACTTCAATTTGGGACATAAAATGAATCATTGTTTGCATACACATTTCGATTTGGGCTTCTAAAGCGAACATTGTTTGATCATCACATATTGAAATTGGGCTTAAAATGAACCATTTGTCTTCAATCACATCTTGAAATTGGGATTTAAAAGGAACCATTGCTTGGCATGTCTTTCCCACATTTCAATTTTCTAAGGGTCAATTAACCAACTGCGAGTGTGAATCAAGTGTGTGTGTGTATGCTCTCTCCTCGCACCGCAAGGTGACCTTGGAGATCAAAAACACCTCACTTGATTTGCTTTTATTTACCCTTTCCTAGGAGGCTGAATCGAAAGACACCCTCATTGAAATCAGAATCTTGTCACTCTTGGCTAAGCCCCAAAGAACTTTCTACCTTTGGGAAGTGAAGGTGAAGGGTGGGTTACCCCCTTCTCCTGGCTGTGTGACAGGATTTCACTTTCAATTCATTAGTCAACCTCGTGTAAACATTGCCCAAACCTAACTGGCCATACCCTATTTCAAACTAGACATTAGGGCATGTTGATTTGTCTTACACATATGCTTGTTTAATCATCACCATATTCTTCAAATTCAAAATTCCAAATTGCTTGTGTCTTGTGTGAGTGAATCATGTGTGTGCATGTGTGATCATTTCATTGAACATTGCCAAATCAAGTTAAACATCAAACACATAAGACAAATCATTCAACTCATTCTTCCAACACATCCAAATCCAATCACACTCATCCTAATCACCCATTCTTAACCACTTCATTCCTAATCACATCCATGTCATCCTAAATCAATCCTAATCACATCCTTGTCACTCTACATCATCAATCATCATCATTCTATCTAAATCATTATCCAAATAACATCATTCTAATCATTACCCAATCAACATCATTATTCCATTCTTATCAAATCAACCTTAATCCCAATCATCCCTAAACACATCCTAGTCATACCTCCATCCTTCATCACTCATCTATCCTAATCATCCTAATCACCTATCTTATCCACATCATCATCCAAATCATTCAATGTAATCTTATCCTAATCACTCTCATCATCCTTAATCTAATTCATCAACATCATTCTAATCCCATCTCATCCAAATCCAAAATCCAAAATCAAATCCAACATCAATCATCCCTTCTCCATTATCCACTCCAATCAAACATTCCAATTCCTAAACCCTAATCAACAAATCATCCTTGGCACATCAAACTTTGGTTAAGGACCTAGTCTCCTTCATCCTCCATCAATCCCCTCATCCAAAAGCCCAACCAAAACTATCCACATCATTATCAAAATCCCTCAAAATCATTATCATCCCAATCCAAAATCCAAATCAACCCAATCAAAAAAATCAAGACCTTAGTTAAACACATCAACCCTCTTGCTTAAGATCATTAGTTTATCAAAAGAATAGAGAGCCATCCAACAAAAAATAAATCAAATCAAATCATCTTAAGGTCTTGAAATTTTGATTCCCAACATCACAATCATTCATCATCCCCCATCATCCCATACTATCTCCCACAAAATGGATCTTTATGAAGCAATACAACAATTACAAAGACGTAGAAAAGTCTATGAGAACATGGATCCTAATGCTAAGGAACAATTCAAAAATGACATTAAAGATATACCCTTAGCACACCTCATCATTGGAGAATCCCAAACCCCTACCCCATCTTCATCATATCAACCCTCATCATATCAACCTTCAACATCTTACATATCCACACCATTGACCTCATACCAACCTTATCATATCAACAAACACCCTACACATCATCCCCATCCACATCATATCAATCTTCATTCTTTCAACCTTCATACCAACCTACATCTTACATATCCACACCATCAACCTCCCATCAACCTTCATCATATCAACTTCCATCATATCAACCTTCAACATCCTACATATCCACACCATCAACCTCATATCAACCTTCATCATATCAACCTTTACCCTCATATCATTCACCATCCCCTTACACATCCATGCCATCATACTTATCCAATCAACCAATACCTCCAACTTATCCATCCCCCAACCTTTGTCATGCTAACTTTGATCAAGGGAACACCAATCTAGCACACCTTATATCTTAAATCCAAACCTTATATCAACAACCAAATCCCCCATCTCCTAAACCCCATCCTCCAATCCTCCCATCACAATATCCCTCCAACCTTACCAATCTTAATCCATCACCTTATGTACCTCCCAATCCACTAATCCCTATCACTCATCCACCATCTAATCCACCATCAAATCTTCCAAATCCTAACACCATGACATCCAAAGAATCCTTGTGGGATTTCCTCCAAAGAACATCACCTAAAAATGAAAGCAAAGTAAAGGAATCCCCCCAATCCCCCATCCCTCCAACACGACCATCTAGTCCAACACCTATCCTTGAACCCATCCAAGAACCATCATTACCTAATCCTATCACCCACCTATCCAATCCCAATCCTAATCCTACACCATACACCATCATTATCCATCCATTACATTATTCTTCAACCCATAAACTCATGAAGGATGCCATCCATTGGCTATTAGCAAGGAATCAAACACCCTCATGCAATCCAACATCCACCAAACCTCTTAAACAATCTCCTATCATAACTCAAGAACCATCATGCAACCATGTTCAAGAGCCCATAAGTCAAGCACCTATCACATCCATCCAAGCACCTACCACATCTATCCAAGTCACTCCCACTTCTATCCAAGCACATGAGCTATGTCAAGAATCAAATCCAAAGCATGTTGAAACATCAACCCCTTCTCCTAATCAAGATCTAACCATCCCATCTAATCCCATCCTTGATCCCCTCCCATTTATTGATCAACTTATTGATCTCACACCATCCTCTACCACCCCTTTACCATCCCACATGAATCCTTTACCTCCATCTACCAATCCCATCCCAAATCCATCTCATTATCTACTTGGAAAAAACACCTTCATCCGTGGTAAACCCCTTGTAGGATGTGAACAACTTCCATCCACCACCTATCTTTCTCCAATAAATAATGGACTTGTGTCTTGTTTCCAAAGCACTAAACATCCCATCGCATGTCACATACTCCAACACATGAACTATCAAGGCAAAGGCTTAGGCCTTCATGAGCAAGGCATCTTGGAGCTCATCCACACCACATTCCATCCATCCTCACATGGCCTCGGCTATACATCCCAAGACAAACAAAATGAACATGTTGGTACCACCCACACACCTTCTAAAATCCATTCATCCAATCCCAAACATGGTGCATCTCATCGCACTCCCAAAACATATGTCGCCATCCCTCCTCCATCATCCTATCATTTGCAAAAGCATGTGACCATCCATCTCCCTCCATCAAATTTACCTCCACTACTTCCAACTCCAAATATCTCTATCAAATCCACTTTACCTCCACTACTTCCAACTCCAAATATTCCTATTAAATCCACTTTACCTCCTATCCTACCAACTCCCAACATCCCTATCCTCAAATCCCCTCATCCATTTATCCAAAAAACCACATTTTACCCCTTCACCCATAAACCCCCTAAAATTCCCAATCAAGACCAACAAAAGCACACATTTTCCAAACATGAAGCTTCCCCCAAATCCATGGGATTCAAACATTTGAATGCCTCAACTCATAAAGCACAAAAGCCTAAAGATGTTATTCCTTCCAAGAAAAATCAAAAATCCAAAAGGCTATCAAAGCCCACACCATCACAAGAAAAAGAAAAAAACAAAAATGGTGTGGGTCCCTAAACAAAAAGCACCAAACTCTAATGAGGCATCCACATCCCAATCCACTCCAAACTCCCAACATCTTGCTCCACATCTAAAAATCCCATAAATCCTAAGTCCATTTGGGTCCCTAAAACCCCAAATCGATCATACAAAAATCCCCCATCCCGATCCCCATTACTCCCAACTCCACATCCAAAGTACAAGCTTCCAAATACATCATGGTGTGTGTAGCCGTTGGTCTTGGTTCCCCTCCACCACTTAACATTCCCACATACCCCCATCTCTCCATCTTTCATTCACTATCCTACATATCTTCCCCATCACATTCCTATGGTCCATGCTTTTGCATAAACCACATCATAATCCATTATCCACCATCCATTCCATCTTCTCCTATCTTCCAACAATCCATGGAATCATAATCCATAATTCTATCCAACATGGGACCATCTTCTCCTTGCTATGGAAATAGACGCTAGAGTCACCATTCCTTCCAAAAAAGCAAAAAAAATAAAAATCAAGAAAATAGTAAAGAGAAAAAATCCGTCCAATGGTGAAAACCACTCTTTGTGGCGCCTTGGGCAAGTACCTTGATGAAAACCCCTTGTGGGCGTCATGCATAATCCCTTCTCCATCCATTTTATATCCCTACACTTGGGGGCAAAACCATCTAATCTCCACATCCATAACATCCTTTTGCATATCCTATCCATGTATCCTTATCTTATCATATTCCTATCCACTACCCCCTATTCATCCCATCATTCCCCATCCATTCTATCCACTTTATCCTCCTCCTTAGATCTTGATAAAGACAAGGGGCAAAATATCAACAACATGCTTTGGAGACCTCTTGGCATACTCTCTTTTAAAGTATATCCTCCATCTATTTATTGCAAAATCCATCCATTCAAACATGAACCCATTATGCAAAATCCTAAGCATTGGGGCATATGATTCCTTGCAACCTAGCCCTTGGAGGCAATCCTCAATTCATCTATCATGAATCAGCTATCCATCATCTTTCATCGCCAATCCCTCTATCCAACCCTATCACTTTCACCTCTAGACTTGGTGTTCCCTTGTCATTGGTATATAGCATAAAGGTTATCCACATGAAATCCAATGCAACCATCTCATAATAAACCATTCCTTTTCCAAAATCAAAAAAATCCAAAAACATCACAAAATCAAAAAATTCAAAAACATCACAAAAATCAAAAAATCCAAAAACATCACAAAATCAAAAAATCCAAAAACATCACAAAAAAAATCAAAAAATCCAAAAACATCACAAAAAAAATCAAAAAATCCAAAAAACATCACCAAAAAAAAAAATCCAAAAAACATCACAAAAATAAAAAAATCCAAAAACATCACAAAAAATCAAAATATACCAAAACAATAGAAAACACACAAAATTCCAAAAATAATTCATCTCATCATCTTCCAACATCATCACATCTATCATCATCTCACATCATCATCACAAATCAGAACTACATATCATAATCACCTGCATCTTAATGTGCCTTGATCCCGTGGATACAAGGTATGTAGGCAGTCTGGGATACGAAGGACGTTTCCAATACTCAGGTACATAAGATGCACCCATCCAACCCACTGAGCTTACACTAGAACCAAGCATCACATCACCTATCAAAGCATCATCCCTTAACAAAAGTCATCAACTATCAAAGCAGCATCAACCACAACTTGTCACCATCATATCTTGAGCCAATCTTACAACATCAACAAAACATGATCCAATCATCAACCGATTCCTACCTTAGGATATATCTTTCCTACAATAGGCAGAATCTATCAAATCATTATCCATTTTGGCAAGAGAGACAATGGCTATTTGTTTTGGTTCATTGGTCTTTTTGTTTTTGATTTTTATCTTTTGTCCTATTCAAAGATCACATCAAAGCTACCTTGATCTTACTATATCATGGTATGTGGCAAAAACATCTAGAATGGGGCATAGTCTTGCTTTTGTATGCTGTGCTTGTGGGTTGGTTTCATTACTCCAAGCTAGTATTCATATCTTGTTGATCATAGGGTTGGTTCTAGCATATTGGTCCCCTTATGCATCTAAGGTTCATCATACCTTTTGTGTACTAAGGACTTATGCTATGAGTCCCCTTCCCTTGTCAGGACAAGGTTGTACTATCTTGGGCATGCATGGGATCATCCCTTTGTTTGCATGTCTAGTCCATGCAAATGTTGGATAAACATCATCACCCTATTCTTCTATACCTTGGTGAACATATCCACTTTGCTATATCAAAACTAGGATTGCTCTAAATCATTTTTCAACACAATGATCATCCACCAATCAATTTCCCACCATCATCATCCTTTCATCCCACAACTTATCATCCAACCACTTCAACCAATCTCTTCCATCCATTTCGAGAGCACAACCGTGTTCTTGCAACCCGCCTCTCCTCTCGAGGGGGCATCACCCTTACCAATTATCCCCAAACCTTACCCTATTCTTCTAAGCCAAAATCTTTTTTCTATCCAATCCAACTCTATGTTTTAACTTCTTTGAAATGATGTTACTTAGCCGCAACACCATCTCAAAGAGGGGCAAATGTAGACACCTAAAATTGACTTGCTTTTACAAACCAATTTATCCCTCCTATTAATGGAATAAAATCAATTTATCCCTAACCATCTGTCTATCCCTTGTGATCAATTAACTTACTTAATTTATCACTAAGACCTCACAACACTATCCCTCATTAATCAAATAAATATTCCCAATATTTATTTGGTTCAATTCTCCTTTTCCCTAATCCTCATTAATTAGATAAATCATGGTTATCTAGTTGATATAGCCTATTAATTGACCTACCCTAACCTACCCTAGCCTACCTCATCCTAGCCCTAGGATCAATTAAGCAAAACCTCTGTTTAATTAGTTCTAACCTCTCATTTGTGTGGTCAAACCTAGTTTAACACCCTTCCCCACATCTCCCAAATTAAAAATTGAAATAAATCACACATCACATTTACTTCTCTTACACACCCCTTACCTCACCCATCCTCATTCATTACCTCTTATCCCCAAATGAATTTTTAATTCATTTCACATTCTTTCACACCCATACCTCATCTATCACCCCTTTTACCAAAATGAATAAAATATTTACTTTTATTCCTAGCCCTTGATCTCATCCTTCAATCCTCACCCTCCATCCTCCTTTCAGAAAATATATAAATGAGACCCTCTCCAAGCCATTTGGGAGGGACTTCTTCATGCATCAAACCTCTGCCAAAATCACTCCACAATCTCCTCATCATACCACCATAATGTCAAAATCTTGCCTCATCTCCATCTAATCTATTTGAATCCACTTGTCTCTCATCCCATTGTGTTACAAGAATTGAGCAATCCACATCTACACACAAGTCTTGGGTAAAATCTGAGGAGCTCGTGGGTGCAACTCCTTCCCTCTCTTGGATTTATGAGTCAAAAGGAAGGTATAATCATTTGTTGTGCATTTGATTTATGTTTTAATCTTCATTTTGTCCTCATAGATCACAATTGTAGTGGTCCTAATTTTATCAAAATTTGTCAGCCCCTCTTTGGAAAGAAGAGACGGTGCTAACTCTGGCTCTCCATTAGCATTCATAGGCTTCATCAAGAACTTGATACTAGCCCATAGTTCTTCATTTTGTGGCCTCAGTTGTTGTTTGGTCAACTCATCATTATTCATCATGTCTAAAATGCTAGATATTGACCCTTTGAATTCATCAATTTCCTATTCCCTTGACGCAGGGCCAAAGTTGATGGTTGTGATTGTATAATCTTCAGGTCTTACGACTTCTTTGCTAGCCTGTGTTGGTGGAACTGCCACTTCTACAATGCGGGAACCTGATACATCCTTGTAAATCTTAGACTGGACTTTGGCTTTCTTCTATTTCTTCAGTTTCTCCAATCTAGCCAAGAAAGTGTCCAAGTCTAATGATATTACCTCTACCTCAGGAGGTTTATTGCTCAATCTTCATTGTAACCAATCTAGTGTAGTGGAAGAATGCTGTGGAGAGTCAATATGACTATCTCCTTTATTCAAAGAATCATCAACATTAATATTTTCTCCCCCTTGAGCTTGATCTGCTCCTCTGTCATTTGATTCAGTCTGATCTAGTGCTTGTTCCATCTGGTCATTAGATTCAACATCTTTAATTGGTGATTTAGGCTGCTACAATTGTTGTAAATTTTTTGTCACAACTTGTTGTGCAATTTCCAAAACTGAATCACTGACCCCCTTGTCAGGATTATCCTCTATGTTTATGATATCTACAACACTAGAATTTGTAAGGATATTTTGTGCAGTGTCATCTTTATTCATACCTTCATGGGAGTCCATTTTTGCACATATTTTATTGATGCATGGAGGTGAGGGAACTGGAAGAGGTGTAGGCATTGACACTTTTGTAGGGGTATTAAACTGTTTGGTCAAAGAATCATTAATGGCCATTAAAGAATCAGTTGCAGCAATATAATTTAGAAATGTTAGCAAATGATGCAAAGCTAGTAAGAGGAGGGGGAGGAGAAGATGACAACACAGAAGAAATGGAAAGTGGAGTGGAAAGACCAAGAGATGGAAATGTGAATGGTGGTGGTGATAGGATGGTAGAAATGGGAGGTAGGGATGATGATGCAAAAGAAAGTGAAAATGGAGAGTAAGCAAGGGAAGGAAGACTTAAGGATGTAATGGCAGGGAAGGTGGATGGAGCAATGGATGAGATTGGAATAGTAGAAATGGATGGCAAGGATGATGTGAGGGGAGTGGGTGAAGATCAGATAGTAGCAGTTGCAATGGTGGATATAGGAGTGGAAGGAGCTGGCATTGGGACATTTGCAGCAATTGGTGAAATAGGGGCAGTTGTGTCCATAATAGATACAATTGTAGATGTAGCAGTGGTTGATATTTTTGGCTTCTTTGCCTTTGAAGTTTCTTCTTTTCCGCTTGGCATGTCCTTTCTTTTTGCTGCCCTTGTTCTCATATAAGGAGGAAGTTCTTTCTTTTTTGGTTTGGGGGCATCTTTCTTGGCCTTTCCTTTCTTTGCCAAGAGAATATTTTCCCCACTGTCTACATCAGCTTCTTTGCCTGCTCCCTGTACTATAGCATCTTCTATTTCCATAGGTTGATCTTCCTCATCATTGCTAACCTTTTCTTGTTCTGGCTTTGGATAGGTTAAAGCTACCCCATTCTGATTTAATGCTGCAATTTGGGCCTACACCCACATCTTGCTAAACTTGATTGACTCTCTCATTGCCATATCCAGAGAGCTTTCCTCAGAGTCTACCCAGTTGGGGAATGGGATAGGTTGATTAAACAGAGCATCCCAGGGGCCTCTTTGGATTACATTATTGTCATCTATCAATTGGTCTGGGACTCTTACAATGTTGAACCTTTTAATAAAGGCAAGGGACAATCTAGAATATTTTCTCCTTAACACATCATAGTCATCCTGACAGTTGGCCCAAAAGTCCTCTAAGTGCTCTTTGTCAAATAGCCTTTTGCTTACAAACTTCTCTATTACTCCAAATGGATCAAAATGCCTTATCTTTTGATAATAATGCATATTTAACAATTGCATCTCTGTATCTGAGTGCTCTCCCTCTCCCAAAGTGGTACAAGAATAGTTACCCCTTCAAAGAAGTATGGGAAACTTGATTGATGCTCTGTGCAAGTGTTTCAAGCTTTTTGCACATGTGAGCAACTGCCTTGTGAGCTCTAGGAGTACCACCTTATAGGTTGGATATCTTGGGAGCTTGTATGGAAATCCAGTGAAACCCTTTATCCTCAAGTAAGTGAACTTATGGAACTGGATGTACCATCTCCCATATGTTTGCACAAAAGCTATTGCTTCAGAAGATATCCTTCTTGCCATGTCATTTTGTAAAATCTGAGTAATATGCATAGTGAATGCATCATTAACTCGCTTATGGTGCACCAAGGATTGGGATACTTCTGGTTGAGGGTAGCATTCATAAACCTTGAGTTGACCATTTCCATTGCCAACTTCTCCTAACTTGGATAGACTGGGATGTACTATAGTTCTTGCTAAGGCATAGACAATATATTAAGTCCATCTAAAGGTTTCATCTATCCGGAAGTTGGCAAAGGCCTCATAAATATTATTACTTAGAATCTGTGCCCAATGTATCTTTTTCTCTACATGCAAAATTTCCTTGATATATGCAAACATCCACCCCTCAAAGGTAGAAGCAGTGGGCAGTCTCATGATCTTCCTCCTCTTTGAAATCACTTCTATACAATGCATAAGGCAATTTTGACAATGATGACCCCTTATGCTTCATCAACCCTTCATTTATCTTTTCTCTACAAGTCTTTGGGTCCTTCTTATACATCTTTTTAGCCTCTTCCTTGTCCATTATGGAGAGTTTTGGGAATGGGGGAATATCAAAGATTTCTGCTAAAAATAGGGCACTAAGATCTGCTAAAATCTGCCTACCTGGAGCTTGTATAGTTTTGGTGGCCTGGTCATAATTGTTAGCATAAGCTACAGTCAATTCTGGACATTGTAGTAATGTTGGGAAGGCAACAACTTCTGCTATCCCATTGTCTCTAATCTTCCTGCCAATGGACTTGGGTTTGGGCCTAGGACTCTGATCTTGAATTCTTCTATGTCTATGTGGCCAAGGTTGGTCTCTCTAATGTTGTGCCATGCTGAGGTGATCTTTGTTACTGGTGGGATCCCCTTGAATTCGTACTTCATGTTGACTACACGGGAAGACATCTATCTTGTAGGACATGACCTAATAAGTATACCTTGTAGTTTGTTGTCCTAAGAGTTCTAGACTTAGGTTTCTAGATAGTTAGATGATTACAGTTTATATTCTAAGTTAAGAATTTAAAGAAAACCATTTTTCATGCCTAAAACCGTTGAAATTTAATTGAGAAGCATCAAGATATGCATGATATTTCATCTTCTAACATTTACTATACAAACATACAAGAGATAAATAATGAAAAATAGTCCAGCGGGCTTTTATGGCCTCACTGGATATGTGTAATAAATGCTAATCTAATGTGCATAATTTTCCAAATTCAAATAAAAACATGCAAATTATCAATGTCTTCATGCACCTCATTAAATCATTTGACAAAACATGCCCTTTTCCCTTAGAAAAAATCTTCAAATTTGTTCATTTACACAATTAGTGATGTTTTGCACCTTCACTGGATCTAGCGGGATTTTGGGTCATCACAGGACATAGGTGGAGGATGTTAGTTTTAGCACAACTTCCCTTTACCATTTTTAGTGGGGTTTCTAGCAGTCAGTGGACAAGCGGGGAAAATGAAGGTCACTAGATACATCCAGTGAAAGTTTTAGTGCCAACATCTTCCTCACACCTTTGGTGGAGTTTTGACCCCTCACCAGCTCGACGAAACTTTTGGACGGGACTAGATATGTCCATTGAGGAGTAAATCTAGTGCACGTCTGATCATCTTTGTTTTTAGCGCAAGGATCTTCTAATGCTTCTAGCGGGGAAAATATAGTACACTAAACAATGCAAATTTTATGGGTTACCGGATATATCCGATGGATGCACCTTTTAGCGCTGATCTGGTGCAATGAACTTTTAGTGCTAAGTTTTGTTTTGCAAGGAATTGACTAAGGTTGCATTTGTGGGGCTTTTGGAGGCTATAAGATATGTTCAGTGAAGTCCTTTTTTCGTGCAAGTCACATGACGAGGATTTTTAGTGCTAAATATTCTTTCTAGCCTTTATGGGAGAATCTAGTGGCACTGGTTTGCGGGTGATTTTAGTTTTGAAAGATTTTATCCAACACCTTTAAGTTTTAGTGCGAGTGGATCTATGGTTTATCACAATGCGTTTGAGAATAATTTTTCTAAGATTTTAAACGTATTGCACCGTGTGATTTTTGTCTAGGTTTGAAACTGGTGATTTTGAGGGTCATTGAATTGTTAAACTCTTACACTCATGACGAGAAATCAAAACCAACATATATACATTGAATATACACACAAATTTCAAGGAAAACCCTAAATCAAAACTCAAAACCGATGATTTTCAATGAAAACTTAGACACAAATTTCAACTATGAAAGATTTAAACCAAATTTAAACCGCTCAACCTTGACATTTCAATACAGAAGTAGGTTTAGCAACACCAACCTATGAGTTGAAGAACTGGAGGCAAGGAAGAATCAGACGTGTTTAAAAATGAGCTCGAAAACTAGTCAAATCGCCATAAAACTGCTACAGATTGCTTGGTGAACATCAGAGCTCAAGAAATCAAGTATTTTGAACGTAAAATGAACTATTTACAAATAATTTAAACCCTTTATACTACAGCGTATCGCGCCATTAATGGAGGAGTACATCGACAACGTGTCACGCACTTGTTGCCTTGCGGAGCTTTTGGGGTCGATTGGAGCCTGCAGAGATTTTGGCGGAGACAGGTCATGTCTAAAGAGACACGATATTAACGCAAATCTGGTCACCCCTATTTTAAGCGTAATTGACCTAAGTGCCCGTTGGTGGAGTTTTCAAGTGGTATTGGATAAGTGGAGATTTCATCAGTTATCAGACATGTCTAGTGAAAGGTGTTTTTAGCGCAAGTCTGGTGCCTTAGATTTTTAGCGTAGATTCGTTTATTGAAATGCTAGCGTAGATATCCGGTGTCACTGGATATTAGTGCAAAGTGCAGTGACAACGTGTTTTAGTGCAAAGGCCTTAAAGCCTTAGAATTTGGTGGCAAAAGGACTTACCCTGACCTGATTATATTTCTTTGAAAATTTTAAGCATGTTTGCACCAGCTGAATGAGAATTTGACCCTCTTGTGGACATATTTGACCTTGCAATTTGAAAATCATCTCAAAGGAACTAACCGAGACTAAGCCAAAGCTTCAAGCAAAACTAGAAAAAGGGGTTCTCCATTTAATAAAATTGGGCATGTGTGCAAGGCACAATAGATAGATTACTATCTGTTGTGACAATCAGAGTGCCATTTGCTTAGTAAAGAATCCTACTTTCCATACCAGAACAAAGCACATTATAGTTCAGTTTCATTTTATTCATGATATGGTAGAAGATGGGAATGTTATATTGGAGAAGGTTGACACTTTGAAGAACATTTTAGATGCATTGACAAAACCTATGGGCACATATAAGTTCAGATGGTGTTCGGAGTCTATGGGCCTCTTGGCCCCTAGCAGTTAAATCTTGTCATTCTTTTGGATCTTGCAAGGTGTTTGACAAGTGGGAGAATGTTGGGAATTAAGGTGTCTCAACCTTTGCAAATTCCTAACATTTAATATTTGTTTGTATATTTATTTATTGGCCTATTTTATATTCATGCTTGCACATCATGTTTTGTCATTTAGTGTGAGGTGGCATGGTGACATGTCATCCTACTTGTAATATGACTTGGATGGTCAAGTCAACACATGAGAATGTTGGCATCCCATTTGAGGTGGCACTAATATGCCATGTGTCAGGATCTTGAGGTGTGTGTAAGGAGTTATTATGTATGATGGAATCTATGACATGTAAGAGCCATAATTAGAGATTCCTATGACAAGTGAAAACAAGTGTCAGAGAGTATCTTTGCATGTGAGGAAGGCATCTTTGAGTGCCCAAGTTTGACTAAGACATGTTGTAAGAGGAATATGCTATTATTAGACTTGTATGATGGATTCTCTTACAATAGTAAATGTTGTTATGTTTGGCAGATTCTATGACAACTGTAAGATGTGTAAGAGCATCTGTTATAGCCTATTCTTGGTTGGAGTGCTCCACATTGGGAAAGTCAAACTTGCATGTTATAATGGTTGAGTGGAGGTTGCTTGCATGTTGTACAAGTGTCCCAAAGCGTTGGATTTTGACCATGAGGCCAAGTTGGATGCCTACCTCTAGAAGCTTCCCATGTTGGCCTTGTAAACTCTATAAATGCAGGTGCTTGGAGTTAGAGTTGAATAGTTGATTTGTAGGTACTGTTATGCTACTAGAATTACTTTAGAATTGACATCTTGAAGATTCTTGAAAGAACTTGCATTGCAAGTGTATTGTAATCACCATTAGATTTGATAATACATTGTGCAGGTTTTGGAGTGTGGGCTTTTTCACCCATAAGGATTTTCCCCACGTATATCTTGTGTTAGATTTAGAGCAGACAACTGAGAGGGGGGGTTGAATCAGTTGTGCAAAACTTTCTTCCAATTAAACACTTAACTTCACTTTGTAATTTAGTAGCATAATGATAAATCAATTATGAAAACATAATGCAATGAATTAAGAGCAGAAACATATTAACACATGAGACACCAAGATTTTTACGTGGAAAACCTGGTTAAGGGAAAAACCATGGTGTGATTAACCCAAAATTGTATTCTCTATTAGAAGAATAGAAAGAACAAATGACACATGCCAATTAGGGCTCACTGCCCGAGCACACTACTCACAAGAGGCCCACTGCCTACAAGAGACACACTGTCTACAAAGAAATAAGTATCACATACTTTGAACTAGAGAATAGCATCTTCACCATGCTTGAATCAGTTCCATTTAAGCCCAATACTTCTGCTCTGCCTTTTGTTCTCCTCCTTGCTACCAGACACTCATCTCCACAAGGACATATTGAAAATGACTTCACAGTCCCTTATTTATACAAGACATCGACTTAGGAATGATCATCTAAGTCAGCAAACATCAACAAGAACATCCGCAGGATGTGTAACTCATCCAGTCAGCCAAACTCAAGAAGAACACCATCATCTGGAAGTTATTCTTCAATTGTGAGCTCCAACTTCAATGCGGACCACCAACATGAACTGGACACGATACAAGGACCTCCAAAAGCTTGCCTAAGTCACCAAGAACATCCACACTTCATCTGCTTACTGAAATTCTTCTCCCCTTCATCTGGAACCTCAAGAACACAATCTGCCATTACAGTCATAAAGGAATAGATGCTTGCGAACCTTCAAACCACAAGCTAATCAAGTTGATACTTCACAAAGATTTCCTCAACACTCCCTCAAATCCACATAACAAGATACTGTATTTCTGGATCTCACCGGACCTATCTGTATTACTCTGTCACCACTGATCATCTGCCGGAACCAGTTTTGCTTGAGTGGCCACAAATTATTCCTATCTTCATGCGAACCTCTAAAATCTCTACTGGACCACCTTAAGACACATATCTACAAACCCTTTAAACTGCATCCTTTGATCCTCATCCTATCTTGGACTTTTACCTTACTGTCATCACTGTTCTTCACTGTTCCTGATTGAGATAATTTTCTCAATATCCTCAGCACACAGCTCATCCAATCCTTATCATTATTGTAATAGGAGTATGTTGACGTCAATGACAACACTAGTTAGGCCCATACTTGCAACAATCTCCCCCTTTGTCATTGATGACAACATATGATGTGAAAAATTGTTTTAACCATCAAGACAAGAACTTCTCCTTACTGTCACAACTCCCCCTATCAGCAACAACCATTCACTGCTCCCCCTTTGATCAGCAACCACTTGTTTTTCACATTTCTTCTCTCCCCCTTTGACATCAATGGCAAAGGGCTTATACTTGCAATTTCATCATTTCAGGATCATACCAGCTGCTCCCCCTGAGTAGTAGCTCCCCACCATCAATCCGGATCACAAGATATGACTGTGATATCCACCAAACTGATGCACACTAGTGCACCTTAGTTCATTACCGGAGGGGCAATAACCCCTAACTTCTCCCTGAGATACTCAAAAGAGTCCTTAGGTAGATGTTTAGTAAAGATGTCTACAATCTGATCCTTGGAAGGAACAAACTCCAATCTGACTTCATTCTTGTTCACTTGCTCTCTCAAAAAGTGAAACTTGATGGATATGTGTTTATTCTTTGAATGCAACATCGGATTCTTAGATATATTTATTGCACTTGAGTTATCACAAAAGATTGTGATAGGTTCCTCATACTCCATTTTGATATCTCTTAGCATCTGCTTCATCCACAAAACTTGAGTGCAACTACCTGCTACTACAATATATTTTGCTTCAGTTGTAGACAGAGATATTGCCTCTTGTTTCTTGCTTAGCCAAGAGACCAATCTCTTCCCCAAAAAGAATGCTCCACCACTGGTACTCTTCCGGTCATCCACATCTCCTGCCCAATTCGCATCTGTATATGCATGAAGAGAGAAATCATGATCTCTCGGATACCATAGACCATACTGAACTGTCCCTTTTAGATATCTAAAAATCCTCTTGATTGCCATGACATGAGATTCTCTAGGATCATCTTGGAATCTAGCAACAAGACCAATAGCTTGCATAATGTCTGGTCTAGTTTGAGTGAGATACAACAATCCTCCAATCATTGACCTATACTTTGTCTGATCATCTTTAGGAGAGTCATCATCTTTGCTCAACTTACATCCAGTTGCCATGGGAGTATTCATTGGTTTTGAGTCTTCCATCCCAAATTTCTTCAACAATTCTTTCACATATTTGGTCTGAGAAATGAAGATTCATTTCGTTGTTTGAGTGATTTGCAGAGCCAAGAAGAAATTCATTTCACCAAGCATGGACATCTCAAACTCACTTTTCATTTGATTTGCAAAGGTTTTACACATACTATCTCTTCCTCCAAAAATGATATCATCAACAAACACTTCAACAATCAAGATGTTTTCATGATCAATTTTGAAATATAAATTACTGTCAGCAGTACCTTTGTTGAAACCAATCTTCAAAAGATGCTTATCCAATCTTTCATACCAGGATTTTGGGGCTTGCTTCAGTCCATATAGTGCTTTCTTCAACTTGCAGACCATATCACCATGATCAGACAATTGAAATCCATCCAGTTGCTCTATGTACACTTCTTCTTCCAAGTCTCCATTCAGGAAGGCAGACTTGACATCCATCTGATATACCTTGAAATCCTTGAAAGCAGCAAAGGCAAGAAATAATTTGACTGCTTCAATTCTTGCCACCAGAGCAAAAGTTTCTTCAAAATCAACTCCTATTTGAGAGTAACCCTTGCAGACCAATCTAGCTTTATTTCTGATTACTTCACCAACTTCATTCAGTTTGTTCTGGAAGACCCATTTTGTTCCAATCACATTCTTGTTTCTAGGTCTGGGAACAAGATCCCAAGTGTGATTTTTCTCAATTTGCATCACTCTTCCTCCATTGCTTTAGTCCAGTTTTCATCATTGCAAGCTTCATTCACTGTCTTAGGTTTGATTTTTGAAATCAGACAATACTCTTCTGAGTCTTGAGCAATTTTCCTTCTTGTTTGTACTCCTTTATTTTTATCACCTGTGATTTGATCTTCAGAGTGGTTCAGTCTTACATACCTGGGAACTTTGGGAAATTCTTGCACTTCTGATTCTTGATCAGGCTCATTGAAACTCATCTCTTCTTCTTGATTTACCGGATTAGTTTAGATCTGACTTACAGAGGAGGCTTGGGCTCCTTGAATTAGAACACCATTCTGGTCATCTTCATCATATTCATAAAACCTTGAGGGTTTTTCAATTCCCTCATCAACCTTCACATTTGTACTTTCTATCATCTTTCTCAGTCTCTTGCTATAACACCGATATGCTTTGCTTTGAGTAGAGTAACCCAAGAATATTCCTTCATCACTTCTAGCATCAAACTTTCCTAGATCTTCATCTCTTTTAATGTAACATTTGCTACCAAAAACTCTAAAATACCTCATAGTAGGAGTGATGCCAAACCAAAGTTCATAGGGAGTCTTACCGATATTGCTTCTGATTTGAACTTGATTGAGAGTATAGACTGCACTGTTGACAACTTCTCTCCAATAGATCTGAGGAACATTTGCTTCCATCATCATGGTCCTAGATGCTTCCTAGATGGTCTGGTTCTTTCTCTCAACTACTCCATTCTGCTGTGGAGTCCTAGGAACAATTCCATGTTTCTCATAGAAATCTATGAACTCACCGGATGTGAATTCTCCACCTCTATCAGACCTCAGACATTTCAATTTTAATCCGGTTTCATTCTCTACCATAGCCTTGAATATTTTGAATTTCTCAAGAGCTTCTGATTTCTCTTTCAGAAAGGTTACCCACATCATCCAGGAATAGTCATCAATTAGTAACATGAAGTATCTATCTCCTTGCACACTCCTGATTCTTGTTGGACCACAAAGATTAGTATGAACTAAGTCCAATAATCTGGAGGAAGATTGTTCCTTGCTTTTGAATGAGACTCTACTTTCTTTTCCCAACTGACATTCCTTGCACAAACTATTTGTAGGCTTCACCAATTTTGGAAGATCTCTTACAGCCTGAGTATTCCTTATCTTGATGATGTTATCAAAATTCACATGACACATTCTCCTATGCCATAACCAACTCTGATCAACTTAAACAAATAAATAACTTTTACCAATACCAACTAAATGGAAGATGTTACCTTTTGTTTGGGTACCGGATGCAATCTCTATTCCAAAACTCTCAAAGATCTTGCATTTCCCATTCTTGAATCTAAGATCATAACCTTTGTCCACCAACTGTCCAACACTAAGAAGATTGTGCTTCAATCCTTCAACATACAGTACATTACCAGTTTTGTTCCTTCCATCAAAAGAAATAGTTCCTCTACCTCTGATTCTACTAGCAGAATTATCACCAAATTTTACCACTCCTCCTTCATACCTTTCTAAATCTATGAACTTACTTTTGTCACCTGTCATATGGTGAGAGCATCCACTGTCAATGATGCAATCATCCTTTTCTTCAACTTGGGCAGCCAGAGCTCTTTCTACAACTTTATGATTGACAGATTTAGGGGGTATTGGATCTTCTTCCTTGATGGCAATGAACACCCAGTCACTTCTGGATTTGTCTCCTATCTCTGATTCATCATCTGTTACTCCTTCATTATCATCTTCCTCATGAACATAGTAACAGTTCTTTTGGAACCTTGATCTGTTAGGATTTGGCCTTGAAAATCTTTCTGGACACTTTGAGGCAAAATGACCAATCTTATTGCAGTTAAAACACTTAAAAGGCAATTTTCCTTCATACTTACCAGATCCTCTTGGCAGTCTTTTTGCAATAAGGGCTTCAAGTTGAGCAGTTTCTGCTTCATCTTCTTCTAGGTCTTTTCTTGCTTTTTCATACCATGAGAGTTTCCTTGAAGAGTTCTCTCCCGAATCAAACCTTTGTTTACCTTTCACAGAGGCATTGGCTTTGAATGCAGATTTAGTCTTAGGAGGGGCATCTCCAAACTCAGTCATTTCAAATGCAGCCAATTTACTAGCCAATTGATCTCTTGTGACAGTTGTATGGGCTCTGAATTCTTCAATGGCAACAACCTTGATTTTGTAAGAAGCAAGAAGGGATCTGAGAATTTTGCCAACAATCTCATTTTCATCCAAGACTCCACCAGCATTTCTAATTCCACAAACAAGCTCATTTACTCTTGGCATAAAAGTAGTGATATTTTCATCTTCTCTCATCTTCATATTTTTGAATTTTCCTTTCAAACTTTGTAACCTTGCATATTTAACATACTTGTCTCCTTCATGCAGAAGTTCTAGTTTTTCCTAGATATCAAAAGCAGTTGGTAGGTCAATAACATTTAAAATCTCTGAATCAGATAATGCGCTTAGAAGAGCTTCTATAGTCTGCAGATTGTTTTCAACATCTGTGATTTCATTTGGGGTTTTCGGACCACCCTATGGAGGTGTATACTTTGTTGTAACCATGGTCTAGTACGCCATTCCCATACATTGCAAGTGACATTTCATGCGACCTTTCCAAAGATTAAAATTGGTTCCATCAAACTTTAGACTATCCTTTTTGTAAGACGTCATTCTGGATCTCCTCAAGCGGTTAAGCTCCTTTTAGAGGAACTTGGATCTGATACCAATTGTTAGATTTAGAGCAGACAACTGAGAGGGGGGTGAATCAGTTGTGCAAAACTTTCTTCCAATTAAACACTTAACTTCACTTTGTAATTTAGTAACATAATGATAAATCAATCATGAAAACATAATGCAATGAATTAAGAGCATAAACATATTAACACATGAGACACCAAGATTTTGACGTGGAAGACCCGGTTAAGGGAAAAACCACGGGGTGATTGACCCAAGATTGTATTCTCTGTTAGAAGAATAGAAAGAACAAATGGCACATGCCAATTAGGGCTCACTACCTGAGCACACTGCTCACAAGAAGCCCACTGCCTACAAGAGACACATTGTCTACAAAGAAATAAGTATCACATACTTTGAACTGGAGAATAGCATCTTCACCATGCTTGAATCAGTTCCATTTAAGCCCAATACTTCCGCTCTGCCTTGCTACCACACACTCATCTCCACAAAGACACACTGAAAATGACTTCGCAAGCCCTTATTTATACAAGACATCAACTTAGGAATGATCATCTAAGTCAGCAAACATCAACAAGAACATCCGCAGGATGTGTAACTCATCCGGTCAGCCAAACTCAAGAAGAACACCATCATCTAGAAGTTATTCTTCAATTGCGAGCTCCAACTTCAATGTGGACCACCAACATGAATTGAACACAATACAAAGACCTCCAAAAGCTTGCCTAAGTCACCAAGAGCATCCACACTTCATCTGCTTACTGAAATCCTTCTCCCCTTCATTCGAAACCTCAAGAACACAGTCTGTCATTACTGTCATAAAGGAATAGATGCTTACAAACCTTCAAACCATGAGCTAATCGAGTTGATACTTCACAAAGACTTCATCAACACTCCCTCAAATCCACAGAACAAGACACTATATTTCTGGATCTCACCGGACCTATCTGTATTACTCTGTCACCACTAAACATCTGCCGAAACTGGTTTTGCTTGAGCAGCCACAACTTCTTCCTATCTTCATGCGGACCTCTAAAATCTCTACTGGACCACCTTAAGACACATATCTACAAACCCTTTAAACTACATCCTCTGATCCTCATCCTATCTTGGACTTTTACCTTACTGTCATCATTGTTCTTCACTGTTCCTGATTGAGACTAATTTTCTCAATATCCTCAGCACACAGCTCATCCAATCCTTATCATTAATGCAACAGGAGTATGTTGACATCAATGACAACACCAGTTAGGCCCATACTTGCAACATCTTGTGTCTCTTGCATTCTACTTCTTCTTGTATGTTGTTTAATCTCTCTGTTATATGTTTCACATATCTGTAACTATAAGGATCTAAAAATTTGCATACTATTCCCCTCATTAGTTCAGTGTAGGAAGTGTTTCCGCGTACCTTGTTTCCTTTCATAAATGTGAAAAAGGGTCCTAAATATAATCTAATAGCACAAGAGATGGGGTTGGAAAAATGACTAAAACATAGATTTAGAAATAGGAAGTTGGAAACAGGAACAAACACTTCAACTAGGGTTATAGATGAAAAAATTCAAAATATCTAAAGTATAGATCAATCTATGGATAGCCAATGTAGTGACAAGAAATACTAGAAATGATATTCTAAATATACTATAAGAATGTCAAGGTAATTTGGGTAGGGTTAGATGTACTGCTATGGCTTAGGGGCACAAGTATACTAAGGCAAATGTACTTCTATTAGGGTAAGGGGCATTAGTATAGTGAATTGGCTTAGAATGAGTTGAAATTTGTAATAACAATAGGTATAGTGTTACTGATATCAGATCTACTTAGTTTGGCCCCCTATAAGTAATATACATAGCGAAAATGGGCAAAATATAGTCAAAACACCAGTGTAAAATAACAAAGGAAATACATGCAAGAAAGAGACAGAAACTATGTTTTGAAATGCTAGATCTAATTAAAAATAGAAAGTGAAAAGATGAACATGTATGATAGGCTATCAACAAACTCTCTAAAAACTTTGGTGGCTATATGATTGATTTTATATAGCAACAACTATGTTGGTAGGAACATTAGTAGCACATTTATCCTGGGATAGTAGTGCCAGTATAGCTCATGAGGGTGCTAGTGAATTTTCATAGAATGACTTCAAATTTTCTAAGAATCTTTGTCTCTA
The DNA here is from genome assembly GCA_027924645.1 of Cunninghamia lanceolata. Lineage (NCBI taxonomy): Eukaryota > Viridiplantae > Streptophyta > Pinopsida > Cupressales > Cupressaceae > Cunninghamia > Cunninghamia lanceolata. The sequence goes on along the minus strand of BSBN01000736.1, from coordinate 881,985 downwards.
TGTGTTTATTAATTTTTGTAACTATCCTACCTACTCAATTTTCTTTGATTCTTCCATAAATCTCCTACAAGCCAAATGTCCCTAGTAGAGACCCTACAAGGTGGTTAGGTCAAAGAGGAATCTACCTCAATCAAACCCCTAGTAGGAATTTTAAACATAGATTCACATAATACTAATAATGACATAAATACTTGAAATCAAATCAAAAAATGTACTTGTTAATCAAAATGCAAAATCAAACCCCAGAGTACTTACCAATTAGGAGATGCAATAAGGAGAACCGGGACTTGATTGGGAGAAGGAAATGGGAAAGAATCTGGCCATGGGATAAAATTGCAACAAGGGGGTATGAGATTGAAGAAGGAGGAAGTCGGAAAGGGAAAAAAATAAAATAGGGAAAATTAGAATGGATTGGAAGGGAAATTGGATGAAGAGAAGAAAAATGACAATAATTGGGGTTGATTGAGTCTTACCAACCCAACTACACCAAACTACCATGCCCTAATCATGACAACTAAACCCTAATTAGGTTGTCATCCTTGATATTTATCCTTCACATCCAAACCTTGAACCCTAAACCCCTGATCCTTGAACATCACTTCATAACCCTAAATGACATCATATTAGGATATGATAGGGTTTTATTAGCTCTATATAAGCATTATATTGACTTGTAATAGTAAATTTAGTTCAATTTGATTCCTAAATGGGGCTAATTAAGTCTCTCTAACTAAAATGCACTATACTACTAGCCCTAATCATGATGGCTAAATCTTAAACACTAACTAGGTTGTCATCCTTAATTGTGATCCCTCAACTCCAAACCTTAAACCCTAAAATCCTTGATCCTTGAACATCACTCCTTAACCCTGAATGACATAAAATAAGGGTGTGATGGGGTTTGATTCTCTCTAATTGAACATTAGATTGACATGTACTTGTAATTTTGGTTCAATTGAATTCCTAAATGGGGATAATTGAGTCTCACCAACCTAAATGTACTAAAATACCATGCTTTAATCATGATGATTAAACCCTATACCCTAAACATTAACTCGGTTGTCATCCTTGATCTTGATCCCTCAACTCCAAACCTTGAACCCAAAAACTCCCAATTCTTGAACATTAGTCCTTAAGCCTAAATGACATCAAATTAACATATGGTAGGGTTTAATTATCTCCAATTAAGCATCAAACTTACCCATACTTATAAGTTTTTGGTTAAGTTGTTCACCTAAATGGGGATAATTAAGTCCCACCTTGTATTTTTTTGACATTCTTTTTCTTATCCTCATGCTTCACCTTCTATATGTTTTCCATATTTTTCATATCCTCATTTCACCTTCTATATGTTTGACATGATTTTCTTATCCTCATTTCACCTTCTATATGCTTGACATATCCTCACTTAGCCTTCTATATGTTTGTAATTTGCCTTTTTATCATCATTTCATCTTCTATATGTTTACCATGCTTTTCCTTATCTTCATTTCACCTTATGTATGTGTAAAGTACGCTTCCCAAAAACTATATCATAGAATTAAATAAAATTATCTTATTCACATTAATAGAAAATAGAAAAGATACATCTTCTATATATGTAAAAATATTAACTTACATCTTACAAATACACATGCCAAGTCCAGGTGTTAGCACAATAATATAATATACAATGGTAGATCTTTAGCTCTCATGCCCAATAGTAACTCCTTACAATAATAATGTAAATATCCAAGAATTATACAAGTATGATAAATGAATAAAGTCACTATCACTGGTTGCCACTAACCCACATGGTCTTCCGCAAGCTGAGAGACAAGAACATAGTTCAGACACTTTTTTGCTCAACCATGAAGCATTACGCTTCCCCAGAATTCTTTCTAACATGAAGAATACCTGACCTTGCACGAAGTGCCTAGCAACCTGGAAACAATAGGCAGGAAGGAAAACCCAATGCAACTTGATGTCTACATGCATTTCTTTCTACTAGAATGTGCAATATCTCACAAACAAGATGTGCCAGAGAAACATATCATATAAATTTTGCTAGACAAACATTCATCTATTTCAATAAAGACATGGCTTTGGCCAAAGCACTTTTACATAACGGTCAAATCCTGAAAAGAGGATCAACCTTCTCTATTAGTCCACATTCGACACCCTATCCTGGAAGGTAAGCCCAACACACTCATAGTAAAATAAACTAATTTCTTTGAAAGAAAAACAATTCAGGTAACACATGCATTTGCTTAATAATAGTTACTAATTACTTTCTTACAAAAACAACGTAAATACACTTTTCTAGCAAGTACAAGGTCTATATGATGTATGCATATCATACTTCTAACAATGAGCTTCATGCATGATTTATTTCAATTGCAAATACTATCTATACTCATGTTTTTCCTAACCAATTCTTGTTGTTTTGCAACAGGGATAAAGAGATAATACATAGATCTACATAACCCAATAAATATTTTCATAATAACTGCCTTTAATATAATTTTATAAATACAATATAATCACATATAAATATCATGCTAAAAATAGCAGTAGAGATAGATAGTCACTAATTAATACATATCTCAAAATTGACAAACTGGGTAAGGCTGTTTTTTTATATGATTTAAAAAACTAAGTTGTGCACCTTCCCTAAAACTTTCAGAGAAGCCTAGTTCATAAAACTAAAGTTATTGATACCACAAAAGATTATTTTTTTCTCATGACAGATTTACCAGTTTACAATAAAAACAATCCACTTGTTTTAATAACTAAAAACAAAATATAAAAGATGAAATTATAAAAATTGGAGATAAGTTTATCCCCTAATTTAAAATTATATATCCAAAAATTAGAAGTACCAAGATCATGGTTTAAGAGATATGTCTAAACTAATATAGGTTACTATTTTTCTTTTTAGTCTCTTCCCAAGTTTTCTATTATGTTTTTTCCTATACAAGAAATTAATATTTCAATATTCTAAAAATAACCTATCAAATCTTCCTACTAACTTTTAAGAATTCCCAACAAATCCAATTCAACAAAAAATCTTTTCTAATATTCAAAATCCATGAAACTATAATTGTCTAAATCTTTCTTTTTGCACAAGAAGCATATAAATCACAATTTCTTCACACATTCCTATATTCAATTATTAACCAAAGTAAATCTTTGCTAAAGTCTTTCATGACAATAATCCTACCTCAATCCTTGTAGCAATTTGATAAAAACAATGGACATGAACCAATCAATTCAAAAATCACAACAATCCTTCAATTCTTCACAAAAAAGCACTTCCAAATCATTAAGCTTCAATAACCTATTTTCCTTTTCTTCTCATTTGCATAATAAAATTCATAACCAAAAAGAAAAAAAAAACTAATTTTCTTCTTTTAATAACTCTTCCCATTTTTTCAAAACCTAAAAAGCAAAATATAATATTATATTATTAATAAAAGAAAATAATATTAAAATGACTTTATTCATATTCATGCACATCCTACTTAAAACAAATATTAGAAAATATAATTTTCTAATTCACAAATATGATAAATTTAATAATTGATTCTCCAAATCTTTAAAATAGACATGCACATTCAATAATTAAATAAATTAACAAATTAAAATAATTCAACTTATTTCTTCTTCCAAAAGAAATTAATTATCAAAATAAATAAATAAAAGAAATAATATAATGCTCACATAATTAACCAAACACTATTTATTTATTTATTTTAAATTAAAATAATTCTTCTTCTATTAATTAATCTTTTTTCTCAAATTGAAATAAATATTATTATTTATTTCTAAATTCTAAAATAAAAGCATGCACATAATTTAAATCTATTTCAATTATAATAATTAAATAATTGAAATACAAATTGCATTAATTTTTAGTTTTAAAAAATATTAGAAACTATAATTATCTAACTAGATAATTAATTTAAAATAAAATCTAAGCATCAAATAAATAATTAACTTTTCTATTTATTTTATTTTCTAAGTAACCTTAAGAGTTAATTATCAAATAAATAAATAGATTTACTTCTATGCACTCAAATAAATTAATCAAGCTACTAATTAATTTATTTCTAATTAGTTACTTATCTTAATTTAATCATTATTTAATTTCTCACACCATTGGATCATTTCAGGACACTTTAGCACTAGGACCTAGTTCACCTTCCCCGATACATGTATCTATCACACAACATAATCTTGCCACACACACCTTTGTAGCATTTTTAGGAAATAATATAATCATATAATCACCTTTATACAATTAACTATAGTAATGAAATCACACATTATGCTTACAATGCATTAAATCAACACTTTACACTCAACATAATTCAATAGAGCTTATCCAATTTAACCATAGAATTAAAATATCATAGGATCACAAAGAAACTAGAAATGAGGGATGTTACAATATATAAACATATATATAATTAATATTAAATCTATCAGAAATCAGTCACTTTAAATCTATTTAATCAAAAGAAGAAAAGAGAAAATGATTACATGGTGAAACCATGCATTTGAAAAGAATGTACATAGTAAGCAAAATTGCATATATAGATAACTAATCGATAAACATCATAACCACAAATAATATTCAAATTAAAATGCACAATAAAGACTACGTATCCATGGTATGTGAATGCATAATGAAGCCATTCATTAATGCAATATGTATGAAACTACGTGAGTGTGTGTGTGCAACAGGTTTTCGTCATGCCAACTCTTTCTGGCAGCTAGGACACTTCTACCTCAACCATGTTCTTGCCTTCAACATGTTCCTACACTCAAATTCTCGTCAATAGGTTAGTCCATAAAATCATAGCCAAAGCTCGAGAAATCATAAATCCATAATCATAAACATATTAATCCATCATTTTATCGACTTTCATATTTAGGAATTTATAAAAATAATGACAATTTACCTTTACACATATGTCATTATCCAATAGTAAAATAATCATAATGAAATGTCCAATAGTCTTATCAAATATATTGCAAGCAAAAATTGAGATGTGACTTCCTTCCCCACTAGGAAGAGACATCGTCTCGATGTCTTATTACACAAATAAAGTATCTCACTAATACTATCAAAGTATCACACTAAGCAAACAAAGCATCACAACTATGTAAATAGAAGTATCTCAGCTAAGTCCTCAAATGAAGAAAAGAACGATCTATCTCCTCAGGATTCTCCCATGTGGCACTATCCACAGAATATTGGTCCCATTGGACCTTATACTGAGCAATATCTCCATTACACAACATAACTTTGCATCTATCAAGAATTCGAGTGGGCTCCACCAGCACCACTCCTGGATCGAGTAAAGTATGTTAATAAATACAAATAGTACACATGACACAACTGCCAATACAATGCATATAACCATCACATGGTACAACTACCATCCAATTGCATTCAAGTAACATATGGCACACTTTCCAAAGCATAACAAAATGCCATCACAACATTCTAGCATAAGGGAAATAATCACACATCCAAAGCACGCCAAATGAGGCATAAATATTAGTCCATCATAGATACATACAAGCATGAATCAAGCATCACATACACATGCTATCACATGGTAAACATAATCTTAAAAGATTAGTTCTCCTAACCAACACTAGGTTGAGATCTCAAAACAAAACAAATCTCCAAAGGCGCATCAACTGGTTCAAGAACTCCTTTGAAACTACACCCCTCCATCCTCCAACTGCTACTGCAATTAGAAGATGCTCTAACCAAAAGACACAACAGACCACAAGAAAGTCAAGTCTGTAAAACTTAGGACCACAACTATGCTGGGATAACCTCTCAATCTCTCAACTAAGTCTAAGGAAACTCACAAGGCTACCATATCCACTCTCAAGGAGAATTGTAGAAAAAAGATTACTCTCTGAACAGTCTTTCCTCAGGTACTACCCGCAACAAAAGAACTCAAGGATCAAGAAAAGCTAACTCAAAACGATTATAGGCACCACTATTGCACCTTCATCCTAACTAAAAGCATGCCTCAACTCTAGACATGGTTTCCCTACATGAGGTACTTCCTCACATTCTATTCTACATGGATCTATTTCTATTTTATATATGGATCTATATGTTTATGGTTGGTTCTATTTGGTGGATTGATATGTTTTTATAGATGACATTTCATTGATCGTAGATGGGTATATGTTTTGGAGCTTGGATGTTGGTTATAATTGCTTGCCTAGAAAGAAAGACATGTTTGTGTGGCTGGTTTTGGAAGGAAGAGGGCATTCTTTTTATAGGATAATTTTGATACTATGTGGGAGTGGTTGGAATATGGTTTTGGCATTGTTGGAATGTACATTGATAGTGGAAGAAATTGGTATTTTTTGCTTGAAGGAAGAATTGCATAGGTGGAAATCTTATTAAATTTTTAATGTAATAAGTGGTAATGTTCTTGGTGATAGTCTTTATTTGTATAAATATGCTAGTTTAAATAGGAATAACATGGGTGGAATCTTATTATTTATGTAAGTTATGTTATTCTTGTGGGTACTTGGTTGTAGGAGGAAGATTACTTGAAATCTCATTGCATGGTATTTATGCAATGAGTGGTGTCATTGTCTATGTTTGTAGATGTATTTTGCTAAAAAGGAATAGGATGAGTTAAAATCCTACCATATTTGTAACCATGTTTTATGATGCTAATATGGTGAGTGGTGTTGTCCTTAGAGATGCATGTTTTATGTAGAAGATTGATTAAAATTCCTTTTCTATGAGAAGATCTAGATCATGCATGGTGGTTTACATGGAAGTTTGGCAATGACTTGTGATCTATTAGATGATGTTTAATTCTTAAAATATGGTAGCAGGTTCCTTGGTGTAAATTTCATATGGAAAGCTTACGACCTATAATTATAGATTTATGTAGAAATGTCTCATAGAATTCTATTAGTCTTGAAGTGGACCTTAATGGCCATCTTTAGTGGACCTTAAATACACATATAATAGTATTGTATTGAACTCATGACAATTGGACCTATTGTATGTGTTTTGGTCGTGAGTTGAATTTGTTTGTTGTACATAAATATTATCTTTTTAGGGTTTTGGAGATGTTTATCATGATACCTTAGTTCACTCAAGATCTTTTAGTGGGAGTTTTGATAGTGGTGTGATATTGTGCCATGCTAGATTCTAGATTATGTGTTGGAGTCTTGGCATTATAGTTGCTTTTGAGTATATCCATCAGTTGGAGACAAATGATCTTTTGATGTGAAGATGAAAATCATGGAGCCATAGGGGGTTCCTAGAGTTTGCATTGATTATGAAATGGGAGAATTGCTATGATTTGGGGATAATTTGTTGAATGAGTGTGATGATTATTTTCTTGGAGAGACACTCTTGGAAATTGTGGTGGTATAGTTGGAATTTATCATGAGATGACTAGTTGTGCATCTATTGCTGCTAGTCAGATTTGAGTGAGGCTAGAAATCTCTTAGGTATTGGAGAATCTATCACTAGGAACATGGGTAAAGGTTCATTGTAATTATATGTAGATGAAGGTATGACGTGTATCTACATTCTAAGCATCCATAGGTTCAACACAAAATGTAGAAAAATGACCGTGATTATACTCATCATATATAAAAGAAGGTATGCATTTGAAAAGCACATGAATACATGGACATGGGACCTACATGACATGTAAGAGATATATCCTCAATAAGTATAACAATGTCATGTGCATAGGTGAGGGAGCTATGATATCATCAATAGCCATTATAATAAATGCATCACTAACACATGATAAATAAGTTTGCTAGGTTGATAGTCATTGCTATCAAAGGCCATAGGATTATCATGAAGCTTATGGATAAATGACATAAATGTATTTAATAGGCATGTATGGGCACTAGTCAACTCCATGAAGAAATAAAAAATGAGAGATGATAGAACAAACTCTCCATAGAAAACACATTCTTATCCTTTTAAAAATGTGTCATGAGAACATCAAGAATAAAGGGATGTTTTACAATGAAAGATAAGAAAATATCAAAATCTAAAATATATGCATGAATATCAGCCAAGGAGCAAGACCTAAGATGAGTTGGAGAGTGGTAGAAAATATATATGACACTATATATAACCAAACCCTAATAAAGGTATAATAAGTAGGAATAACTTCAAAATATAGAAAAATGAAAATGAATGATTAAATTAGGATAATATTATATCTAAAATACTCTAAAATTAATGTAGGTACAACACTAAGGTCAAACCTTGGGAGGGTAAGATTAGATGGGTTCACCAAAATGTAAAGGAAAATAAACTTTCCCTAAGGTTAATCTAGTCTAATCAAATGAATTATGCATACACATAAGCACCCATTATGACCTGGAAGCTAATTAATTGAGTTGCAGGTATAGATAATCTAGTAACTGATGCTAAATTAGGAGAGTAAATGCTAAGTGGATAGGGGAAATGATCTAGATGTGTGACCTTGATGACAATTCTAAATTTGATTGTTGTTGTTTGGAGAAATGATACCTCTTTATTGGTGTAATGAATCAGGCCATGCATGCAAGACCTTTGCTCTATCTTGGATCAAGTTTAGCCTCTGAGTCAGTTCCACATTATGGATTCATCCTTTTTTGTGTAGATTTGATTATGTTCAATGTGTGCCTCATCTCTTTAGCTCTACTTTGAAGACTAGCGATATTTAGAAATATCTTTAGAGGGTTGCCAAGTATGTCACAAGGGAACATGTTCTCAATGTCAATCCCAAGAAAGTTCTAAGAAATGATACAAGACAAAAAGGTTCAATTGTACAAATGCTTTAAAATGATTTGTGTAGATTTGAATCCCCTTTAATGCAACAATGTAAGTGTTCCTAGGATGATATACGAATGATATTTTCTTGATGTTCGATGATGATAAATGAATACAATTGAATGGCTTTAAATACCAAGACATAGAAACAATTCATGTACACGTGTTTAGCTAGCTCAAAACGGCTAATGGAATGGGTAGGAGTTAGCCAAATTTTAATTTTAATTTTAGAAATATAGAGTTATATCCATGAATGTGGGGTTGACCCCACACTTCTAGAAATGTGTGAGGCCCACCCTTTTGCGTCTTGATTAGTTGCATTTGTAGACCCCGTAGATGTAGACTTTCTTGACTCTATCCCTATATTTTGATTTGGTTAGATTAGTATGTTGTGGTGTGACTATATCCTTATTTTAGATTTCACCGATGATTATTTGACTTGTGACATTCATTTTGATGCTATTATTTATTAGTTGTGAAATTATTAAATGGAATTGTTATGTGATTTTGATCTTGAGTTAGTGTTTAGAAATGCAGTTAAATTATAAATCTTATTAATGATGCCATGTGAATTTAATAATGCTTTAAATGATTATAAGATATCATGAGTGTATGCATTTTCCTTGCTTCAGCTATGATGTATATGTTGGATTAATCTGTTTGTTTAAGTGCGCAGGTGATTTTCCATGCCACGGAAAATCAGAGATCGATCCCACACCTAATGTGAATCCCATGTTAGACCAATCTAGTCATAGGAGGGACCAAGGTCATGTGCGAATTGTATGATGCTTTCTTAAATGTATGTATTTTAAATTATTTAGTTTAGATTCCACCTCTTTTATATTATTTACTTGAAGTGTTGTAAAAATATGTGATTTAATAAACACCACTTGGTGTCTTTTATTTTGATGGCCATTTTATGTGATTTTCTACTTCCTAAAGTGTTTATTATGGGCTAAAATTAATCCTAGGTGGTACCCCTATGGTCTAGGGACCGTTTGAGCATGCCAAACCCTAGGGTAACCTCTGTTTAGTCACTTTAACTTCATCCTAAAGTAAAGTAACGAAAATTCAAATTTGAATTGGAGTGGAGGATGAGTCATGCATTCAAACATGACCCACTCCTATTCCCAAGGCATGGATTCCCATCATCTTGAAGACTTGGGGAGTCTTCAAGACCCCCAAGTGTGTGGAACCATTCTCCAATGCTCTCACACATGTGTGAGAGCATCTTGGAGTGAATGGGCCTCCTTTGGAGAATAAGGTAATGACATGTGTCATGGAGAATAAGGTAATGACGTGTCATTCCTTATCTTCTTAGAGCCTATCTTGAGAGATGCCACCTCTCCACCTTTGCTCTCACACATGTGTGAGAGCACATGTGGAGAGGGTGAGGCTTGGATGGATGGGAGAGTGACACATGTCACCTCCACATTTCATAATCCTTGCAAGTGGATTGGGAAGAGGAAGGAGAAGGTGACATGTGTCACCTTCTCATTCCTCAAGGCTTTGGAATGAAGCCTATATTACTTCCTCTTTGTGAGAGGAAGGGGGTTCTTTCATTTTACTTGTTTTTGCTATTTTTGGAGGTGTTTTTGGAGAGTGTGTGAGTTTGGATATCTTGGAAGGAAGGCTTGAAGGAGGAGGTTGGAGAGCTCTTCTACAACTTTTCTTCCATTATTGGGCTATCATAGGTAAGCCTCAATGCATGAAGCCTTTCCCATGTTTTTAAATTTTCTATGTGTGTTTGAGAGCATTTTGTGTGTTTTCATTTGTTGGTGTTGTTGGGTTTTTTATTTTATGGGTGTTTGAACAAGACTACCATTCTTGGTGTGTCCATTCATGTGAGAGGTGGGAGAGGAGTGAATTTCCTCAAGGTCACCCTCTTGGTATTGGCATATTGTGGCCTTGAGGGCAATGTGGAGAAGTATGGTGATTATTTTTATGGCATGAGTGCCTTGGAGTGATATATATTGTTCATTGGGGTAATTTGGACTTGAGGCCTTGGTTTGGAGTATCATGAGATTATGGTTTTGTAGGAGTGAACCTCTTGAGTAGAGAGAGTCCACTCTCCTACCCCCTCAAATCCATTTTTATGGATTTTGTGTTGTTAAACCTTGGTGAATGTTATTTCTTCATGTTGAGTGTTTGCATTTTTTGTTTGTGGTGTGCACTTGTGTGTGATTTGACCTCCAAGCTTGGGGGTGACCCTCTTGTGGGTCTATGGAAGGGTGGAGAGTGTTTTGGTGGCTTGGAAGTTTCCCCATTGTTTTAGTTTTTGCAGGTTTAAAGTTGGAGTCATTTAAAGCTTGGATGAGGGTTATTCATTTTAGTGTTGTTATTTAGTTGGCTATTTTTGAAGCCATGGCCATGAGGCCTAGTTGTAAGAATTGTTGTTATGAGATAATGAACTCTCATCTTGTTGTGTTGAAAACTGTAGATTATCATTTTGTAATAAAATTATTTCCATTTTTATAGTGCTATTCCAATTGAGGAAATATGGTTGCAAAATAAGTGAAATGCCTTGGCTATTTGTTATTGCATTAGTTGTTGTGAGAACGAAACTATTTTTGTGAATCTGAAAAAGGAAAGATATGCATCTATGTTGTTGTTTGAACTATTTTAATACTCAAGGGAAATATAGGTTGCATCATTCTTATTGTGCTCTTTCAAAAAGAAAAATAAAATATATCTATATGTTTTTGCTGTATGTGATTAAAAAAATGAAAGTTAAGAGAGGATGTGTTGTGTAAACTAGTTGGGGTATTCTTAGTTGCTGATTTTATAATTTAACTCACTGTTTTAAATTCAGAAAATATAATATGTGCAAAATATGGCTAAATGCAAAATAAGTTTAAGTCTGCCATAATATTTCCTTTCACTATATGTGCTTATGCTACACATTTATTTCAGAAAAGAGAAAATACAGGATGTTAAAGTTGGGTTAGTCCCATGTATATATATAGGAAATTACATATTCTTGAATGTTGTTATTATTCTTCTATTAATTCTACTGATTGTGTAAATCTACTTTTATATATATAATACTTATGCATTACATTTTGATCTTACTCTCTTATTAGCAGAGAAATATCTATTAAAAAACAAAAAACTAATGAAAGAAAGCCCTAACGGGCATGCTCTTGTGGCAGAGTGTATTTTTTGTTTAAAGGAAATTGAAGTTGCAACGGGGGGGGTCGTCGCCCCTATGAACCTTGAATGGTGGGTGGGGCGTCCGCCCCACCCACAAAACCTTTGTTTTTTTTAGGCACTCAACTCCCTTATCTTACCCGCGGCCACTACCGTTTGATTCGCCTGTGTTGCTCATTGGACCGCTGATTCCATTAAGCCTGCAACCTGTTAATTGCATATATATATATATATATATATATATATATATATATATATCTGTGTGTGTGTGAGCCCCTCTATATCATTTTCTTTATCTTTGGCCTGAAACAAAATAGCATATCAATATTTTGCATTTTTACTATCTTAGTTTTTGTGTATATATACATATATATGCTGTGGCATTAAAAAAAATACATAAAAACAAGACCAAAAAAAAAAGAGGGCATACCTCTGTGTATACCCTCTGTATAAACCTCCATGGCAGCCCCAAATTTTACCCTGCAAACAAAGAAAAACAGAGAGAAGAGAAAGAGAAGAGGACAAAAGGAATAGGGTTAGATGAGGAATTTGAGAAAACAATGAGATAGGAAAATAATGATATTAGGGTTTTTGTGAGAAGAAAAGAATAATTTAATAAGAGAGATCTTAGGGTTGTGAATAAAACAAGGAGAGAGGAAATGGTAAAAAAAGAAATTAGATTTTTTGCTTTATCCCTTGTGAATGTGAGTTCTTTTCCCTCTCTCCCTCTCATTTTAAAATTAGACTTGTTATTATTGCATTTTTTTTATCCTATGGATTTAAGTGTGGGGTAATTTTATTCCTAGTCATATGTATTATTTTTGAGTGGGTTATTAGTCCCTACTGTAGGCAGGGTGACTCTTGTATTCACTTGCTAAGTATTAGTCTTGCTTCGTTAGTCGTGCACATGAAAAATTTAATACTTAGGCTAAAGTTTTTTTTCCCTTATAATTTTCTGCAGAAGAAATTCCTATAAACTAATTTTCTGATTGGGCTATTGATTTTAAGCCCATTGGTAATGATTTTTACCATTCGTAAAATCACTTTTCCTGAGATGTTTTATTTACGTTATATTTTTTTTGTTTATGTTTGCGTTAAAATCAATGCATTCCATGCAATGACAACTCTTTGAGGCTTGTTGTCAATGATGCACATGCCTGTTTTGTGTGTGTCCTTCTATCAAACTCCACCTCCTTGTCAGTGCATATGCAAAGCTTTTCCAACTTGATTATCTAGCAAAAATTTGCTATAGCAGCACTTTGCTTCTATTTCTCTCATAAGCTGCATTACTTGATGAGATTTTCCCTTCCTTAAGCCTTTTCACCAGCACACAATAAGTCTCACTTTCTGGAATACAACCCCTGGCAAGCATATGACATATGAACTTCAGAGCAGCATTGAGGTTGCCATCCTTGCAGAGCAAAAATATGATACTTTAAGTATAATCATCAGGTATGTGCCCCTTGCTAGTGAGCTCATTAAAAAGCTCAATAGCTTCTTCTACTATTCCATCTTATGCATTGCACATAGCACATTATTAAATGTAGATATATCTAGAGCACAACCTTTCATAGCCATTTCTTCTAGAAGCTTTCTTGCCTCTTTTGACCTCCCTATAATGTACAGACCTAAAATTACAATATTATATGTAAAAACATCAGGCTTAATGCCCTCTCCTACCATCTTCTCAAGCAGGTCTGTTGCCTTGTCTAGCTCTCTTGCTCTGCATAACCCACTAATTAATGCATTGAAAATCACAGTATCTAGATAGAGCCCATTTTTGCTCATCTCCTCCAAATCAAACAATTGCTTACCACAAATTTCATCTTTTCATACCAAGTCAATCATGTAGAAACCCTAGGTGACATGATAAATTTCATTTAGGTAATTGTAGCTTTGCATATTAAAATTAATTGTTTCCTTGATTCTTTTGTACAAGATTGTCCAAAGTCCATTCCAATGCATACATGCTTTCCTCACTTTCGTCTACTACTATCATGATTCTCCTTTCCTTCTTCTCATCCTCCATTTTCCAAAACTTCAAGAGAAAAATCCCTTGCCCAAAATCAAATACATCAAATTTTAGACCTGTAAGATCTGCCACTTGTATTGTTTTCTATGAAATGAGACATTTGTAGGTAGAAAAAGATAAAGGGATTCCTTAAGCATGTGAACTAAGCAGCTTTCGGAAGATGGTCTAAAGCAGAGAATAGGACTCCACTCACCAAAAATTAAGTGCATGGAAAGGCATTAAAACAAGGGATATGTTCTTGGCATAACTTTCTTTTCCCACAAATTAATTTGCTGCTATAAAAGCAACCCAAAATCCAATCTATTGAAGGCTAGATCTTTTTCTAAACAAAATACTAAAAACAAGTTTATTTCCAAAAATTCATAGGGAAAGGTAACCCAAATAAAATAGTAATAACAAGAACTTTAGTATGACATGATACATTACATGCTGAAGATTTAATTAGCAAGAAAAGCTATTATAAATGGATATCTTATAAGATGGAAGATAAACAAATGGAATTCTAATTTAAAGCTTCTAAATAGGTGTTAATTTGTGGAGACTAGTGGAAGTGTTATATTAAGCAAATATGAAATATAGGCATGCATTTAAGTGATTTGCCCAGAAATGAATAATAAAAATAAACTGAAAGCAAAGACTTGCAATATAATACTACACATAGAGTCATATCTCCAACAATAATGAGAGGTCATCTATTGAAGCATAATAGAAGGGAAATTTTGTCAAATGCCCTGGTATCCATGCATGCTCATGGTCTGAATCACAAAAAGTCTAAAGGAAATATAGTATCCGGGAGTGCAAAGATAATAAGATTAAATCTTTCCATAGATTTAAATATAATATATAATATATAATATATTAGGGCAAAGAAAATGAGCACAACTCTTATACAGAGTTCTATGTGTCTCTTACACATCCAGGTCAGTATTTCTATCATAAACAGAACAAAGCCATAACATGAGTAGGGACACACTACAGTCCAGATCCCTATCAATTGTCAATTGCATTCATCTTTCAAAATCTCTTCCCTGAAGAATATTTGATACCTCCGTGGAGCTAAAAGGTTGGTAACTTCTATTATAAATAACTTCATCTTAACTAAAGTGACAGTAGAAATTACATCATAATAGTCAATAATTTGTATTTGGCTTGTGCATTTTGGATTGTCATTCTGCACTTATTGGTCTATAACTTGATGGATTGATCTATAACAGTCCAAAATAGTTGCTTTATGTGAACAACAATTATTTCTTCCACTGTTCAATGCTTTTGAGATCTGTTCATACTATTTTGCATCCTATTCTCTCCATCTTAAGGAATAAATCAGCAAGCACAGTTTACTTCACCAAAGGGTACTTAAATTACAACAAAATGCATAAATATCATCTGTAGCATGCTACAGTTTCTAACTATCCTTCAACTTTATACAATAGCATCTTCTACAATATCTAGCTACAACTAAAATTGAAGATGTGGCTCTGCTATTGCACATTTCAATAGTTGTTATCAAGATATTTAGTTGGCTCATCCTTCTTTACAACAAGGTGCAGAGTTACTTTCAAATAGTCCTGATTTAAATGGCAGTACTCTATTAATACCACAATAGAAGAGCAAACCTAAGGAAAAAGCTCAAATATAGTGACAATGACTAGAAATGAGTGGTCTTGAGTAGATGTTTCCAGTTTACAACATGACAAAAACACAGGTTTAAAAAATGAAAGCAAAATGGAAAGGGATTCTATGGGATGTGTCAGGACAACACGCTGCTTTATGGAGCCACTACCTTGTTCTCTTTTTGAAGCACTTATATTAAGTGGTTTTGTCTAGGTAATTATATTGCAATTTTGAGCTCATTGGTAACTCCAGAACATGCCTATGCAATTATGGATTTGTGCCAATGTCATTTATTGATCAGCCAAGAACAACATGAATGCAGTTTTTGATCCAACAAAATTGCTTTGAAAACTATGCCCTCTCAATTTGCTTGCAGCTTTAGGCAAGGACTGCAGAGCGCAGCCCTTGTTATTTTATTGGAATGCTATTTTAGTGGGTTTTAATTTTATCCTTGACTTTTAATTAATTTGTATGGGTAAAAGGGTTTTTTGAATTTAAATGTCCCATGAATGTAATTTATCTCAATTAACCTAGGAGTATAGTTGAAGATATTATCATGGAGATATGTATTTTTTTAAATTTATTTGCCCATTTTTAATATTTAATTTATTTTAGTGGAATGGATAATTGTCTTCTTGTCCTTTTTATTTTATCTAGGAATTTAATATGGTCACGAGGGGATTTTTAGTGGGGTTTTAAGTTAGTACAACTGGGAGTATTTTAGGTGTTGATTATTATTATAATTTAATTAAATGCCTTTAATGGAGTAGGCTAACCTAGTTATTTTTATTTAATCTTTTGAAACTTATTTTTTTAAGTAAGTTATTTTAATTAATTAGCTTTTTAAAACTTCGTGCACGGGAATATTTCTTTTTCCCTCTCCTCATGTTTTTTTTTAACCCTTGTAGGTTGGAAGATTAAATTATTGGGCTTTATGACTTTGCCTTTTTGAAGATTTAGAATATTTGTCTTTATTTTATTGCTTTTGGCTTTTGTGAAGCTGTGGGTTTAAATTTTAACTTAGGCCTTGAATTATTTTTGGTGGGAAATTAATGTTAGAGGGATTTACTTAACTTGAAACCCCATTTATATTATTTGGTTAGTGTATACGCCTAAAAATGACACAAATCATCGTAAATAAATATTCTAAATATTTATTCCATTCTTCTACCAATTAAATAAATATTCTAAATTTATTTAATCGATTCACTGTTCCATAATTAAATAAATTCAATTTATTTAATTAAAATTCTTCTAAATGTCCTACACAATTAAATAATCATAAATTATTTAATTAATCTAAATTCCTCTATCCTAAGTTCTAAATTCCAAAAATCCACCTCACCTTGTCCACCTCATCAGGTTGAACATGTAATTAAATATATTTAATATTTAATTACCTATTTTTCTCTCACCCACATGGCCTATTTCTTCTCAAAATCAGAAGTTAGTTAACTAATCAATCAAATCTGTTAACTAATTAGTCATTTGAGTTCACTGGTCAATCTATTTTGTTGACTCCTCAATCAACCCAGTTCACTAGTCAATCAATTCAGTCAATCCCATAATCCACTCTTCTAACTGATCAATCAAGTTTGTTAACTGTTCAGTCAATGGAGTTAACTCTCCAATCAATTTTGTCACATCCCCTCTTTCATGATGGAGCTGGGACACTTGTCACATTTCTACTGGTTGCACATTCCTCAACCATCCTCAGCCGTTGATCTTCATATCTCCTCTCAACCGTTGATTCCCATTCTTCCAAGTCTATAAATGAAGCTTCATCCCTCCATTCTATTGATCCAGGCTATTCATATTGTTACTCTGCAGAAATTCACTAGTGCGCCTTTGGCACCCTCTTACCATTCACTAGCTTGAGATCACATATTTGCTTTGAAGCTCATCTTCATTGCATATCACAACAGCCATTTACTATCGACTTCCTACAAACAACTAAAAGAGTGCACTCTCTAAGGGCCTACTCCATCTGCAAAAGGATGGTTGTAATAGGCGAACAACACAAGTTTCGAAACGGGAAAGGTTTGCACTGTATTGTTCATTGCTTCATTTTATTGAATCTTTCTTGTTTTCACTATTCTGTTGATGTTTGGGTTTTATATTGTTCATTTGATTAATCCATATTTTACCCTTACATTTTTGGCACCCACTGTTTAATTTTATGTTTTTTACACATTTTTGTAGTAAAAATTTGTGTTTCTCTAAACCCCATTGTTGAGTTTTGCAAGGATCTATCAAAAGGTTACCTCCTAGGCTAAAACTGACATCACCAACGTGCTCAGAACGGTTGAAAAAGCTTAGAATCACCTGTTATTTCACAAAAATCAGAGACTGAAAAAAATCTCTGTGATTTTTTTAAGGGTGCATCCTTTTATCCAGCAGTCCAAAGGGTGCTTCCACAGGGTGCATCGCTTTATCCAGTGGTCCGAAGGGTGCTTCTGCGTCCTTTTATCCAACTGTTCGAAGAGTTTTTTTTTGCAGGGTGCATCCTTTTATCCAGCAGTCCAAAGGGTGCTTCCGTAGGGTGCATCGCTTTATCTAGCAGTCTAAAGGGTGCTTCCGCAGGGTGCATCGCTTTATCCAGCAGTCCGAAGGGTGCTCTCACATCCTTTTATCCAACTGTCCTAATAGCTTTTTCACAGGGTGCATCCTTTTATCTAGCAGTTCGAAGGGTGCTCCCACAAGGTGCATCATTTTATCCAGTAGTTCGAAGGGTGCTTCTGCATCCTTTTATCCAGCGGTCTGAAGGGTGCTTCCGTAGGGTGCATTGTTTTATCCAACAATCCTCCATCCTGCCTTCTTCTACATGCCATAAGGGTGGTATCTTTTTCTTTTTGCCATAACAGGAGCATACGAACTCGTAATCGCACAAATAAACACTCGTTGGAAAGGTAATTCCATGAACTTCACAATGGAGTAGGTTTAATCAAGTGATTTTATCATTTTGTCAGCTATTTTTACAGTCAAAGTTCAGCTATCTTTCCAAGCTTAAATCTAGCATTTTTTCTTGAAAACTAATGATTTATCTGTGCAGCTTGACTTAAACACTTGTCAAAGAAAGGAGAAAAGAAACTTCTGATATATCTTCTACAGGGTTGAGAGCTAGATAATTTTATTTTCCTTAACACACACATCATAGATTAACTAGGGGAAAAGTAAAACAACTTGCATACAATTTCCATCTAGTTCTAATTAGGAAGGAGTAAACCATTGTTCATGCAACTTGCATACAATTCTCATCTAGTTCTAATTAGGAAGGAGTAACCCATTGTTCATGCAACTTACATACAATTTTAATCTAACTCTAATTAGGAAAGCAGTAACTGGATCATTTGTTTCTTGCATTGCAACACTTTCCAAGTTATTGCTATCTGGGATTAAAACTGAACTCACCTTTGATTTTGGGGTTAAAATTGAACTACTGCTATCTCATGAGACCAAAACTTCAAAGTTAACTATTTCGTGCTACCAGGATTAAAACTGAATTCACCATTGATTTTGGGGTTAAAATTGGACTACTGCTACCTCGTTGGACCAAAACTTCAAAGTTAACTATTTCGTGCTATGAGGATTAAAACTAAATTCACCATTGATTTCTGGAATTAAAATTGAACCAGTGCTATCTTGCTAAAATCACTTCAAAGTTCTGTGCTCGAGTAGATTAGCCCATTTAGTTTTTCACTTTTAACTAGGTTGGATTAATCAGTGTATTATGTGCTTGACGAATGACACTAGGTTTATGCTCTCCCCTCTTCTGGGTGATCAGAGTGCTAGACTTGTCATTCTATTTGTTTAACCTTTAGGAGGGGCCTGCCCTTGGATGCATGCTTGTCCAAGTGGGAACGACCCTAAGTGGTAACAGGCTAAAGCGAAGCCCTACCAAGCCACTTAAAATAAATTGTGCTTGAGGTGAAAACCTCCTGCAACGAGTGCTGTTGTGTTACACCAACGGCCAACCTCCCCCAAAACCTTCTAAGGCGTAACCCTTTGAGGCTGGGAGACTCCATAACGGAGAGTAGTGTCGTCGCATGTGTAACCACTCGAACGGTTGCCCTCATTAAACACCTCTTGTTCTAGTGGCCAAAATCCCTTGTAATCCATTTCTAACCTAGGATCTTTGTGCTTGCTTTTTGTTCAGTTTTGTCCAAAATAGAGTCAGAAAAAAAAATCACAAAAACAATGAAAAAACCATAAAAATATCTTTGTGTTTGTTGTGTCTTCTTGCCATAATTGAGAAAAATCAGATCAAAAGACTGACTTGCAACCAAGAAACCAAAAAGCACTGAAAAACGTGTCAAAAACTTTGCAAAATCATTCAAAGAAACCAGAGTTGCGCATTTATCCTCTGCCAGAATTGTGCATTTACCTCGACTTGCTATGCATTTACCTTCTGAAATTGTGCCTCTGAAGCTGCGTATCCAAAATAGTAGGCTTTTTCAGCCTTCTGCCAGTTTCTGTCAAGATGACAAACCAATTAGACGCATTTTCTGTCCACATTCTCCTACCCAAATGTTTCAAAAAAAAAAGAGTAAAGAAAAATCCCTTCATCCAATGGTGAAAACCTGGCAAACAGGTGCCTTGGATAAGTACCATGATGAAAACCTGGCAAACAGGCATCATGTGTAAGTTGATCTTCTATGTCACCTACACTTGGGGGTACCTTGTCTCATCAGAATATCACTCTTCTCCTATCAAGTTTCCTTCCATACCATTTCCTATCCTATCTCTCTATCCATTACATACCTATACGGTCTAGTCCATCCATCCTACTCTTCCATTCCTCTATTCTTTGGTCTTGATAAAGATTGAGGGCACAATGTTGACAAATGTTCTAGATGTCTCTTGACATACCTTATCCCTCCAAAACCACACAAATCCTTCATTATCCTCTCATCCTCCTCCTTCGTCTTAAGCATTGTCATGAAAAATCCTTCGTATTCTACCTACAATGGGGCATGTTTTTCTTATGCGACATAGTCCTTGGAGATCACATCCTTGTTTCCTTCTACCTACCCTGCCATTTCATTCCTTATCACCCATGCATCTACCTATCCGTGGTGTTTCCTTGTCATCAGTATTATTTGATCCATATCTGTTCCATATCATGTCTTATCTGATCCATATCTATTCCATATCTGTTCCATATCGTGTCTTGTCTGATCCATATCTATTCCATATCTGATCCATATATGTTCCATATCGTGTCTCATCTGATCCATATCTTAGGTCCATTAGGGTTTACCCCGAACTACGTTGCCTCTGCGTCATCACGTAGGCAAGGCCATTTAGCAATGAGCCCCCGAGGCACTAGGTTAGTCCCTTAGGGTCCATCTCACTAATAAAGATGGTGGAATCTTCTCACTAGGCAAGCAAGCACAAGCAAAGCCCACTTTCAAGTAGAAATCCTGATGCAAGACATTAACCTATCCAACCCAGAGCACACTCCTAAGGCCTTTTAAATGATTTTACCCAAATTATGGCAAGAAACAAACACATCTAAATGCCAAAATGTTTTGTGGATTGGAACCATGGTTAAGTTATAGAGTCTTGATTTTTGTTATCATGTCTTTCTATGCTATTCAAGGATGCCAAAAGCTAGAGATGCTATGATGGGGGCATGATCATTTTCTTTGTTTGCTATTTGTGGATTAAGCTTTAGTAGTGTGACACCTTGTCTAAGGACATGATCGGCAAAAGATCATCGAGGACATCAAAGGTCTAACATGAACGGGGGCAATCCTTGTCTGTTGATACGCAAGAAGTACTCAGGTCATCTCGGTTCAATTATACCTCGATGCTTGTATTAACTTGCTAAATCAAAATCCATGTAAGAGACGCTTAGGTCATCTCGGTTCAGTTATACCTAAATGCTTGTGTTAACTTACCACATTTCAGAAAAAGGACCAAAAAAATGCCCAATGATGAAATAAAGCACTCCAATAGAAAAGCATCCATCCTATATCCATTTATACATCCATACCATACCCCATGCAATAAAGATCCAACAATGCAAAGTATCAATACAAATAAAAGCTTGTGAGTCCTTCTATCGAGTCTTTCTTCTATCAATCAGATTTCTATCTATCATCATATCTTTCATCCTTGTCCAGTCAGTCTGAGCAATGATCCAAATGCAAGGTCCATCCTTAATCCATACCAATCAAGTCAAGTCAATCTTGCACAAATGATCCAATCATAATCAGTGGTCTTGATCCTTGTCTGGTCGTAAACCAACTCGATCAGTTAATCAATCAATTGTCTTATACAAGATGTTGCATTGTCGAAATCAGACCAACACACGCGTCTTACACGACATGCTTCATTTCTTGAAACCAGACACTATCCTTCATGTTACTCTAGGGATCCATCGTTCCCCACCATGACAACACGCCTGTCGTGTTGGTCTAGGGATATATCGTTCCCCGCCATGACAATAATGTTGTATATCGTTATCAGTATATCATTGGTTTACCGCTTGACAGGGGCAATACCTTGTTTGTTCTTGTGTCATTTGTGCATACTTGCTTGCTTGTGTGTGTCATCATTCCATCTTGCATCGCGTATCATTCAGCTCTTTCTTCACCCATTTTCTTCAAACTTAACCTTCTTCATCATGAGATTGTCCGTCTCACGCCTTCTGCCTTCTTCTCGTCCAATCTCCAGAGGGGGCATCCTATCGTTAAACTTGTACCAGGGGCAAACTGGGGCATGTATCACTATCAGACTATCAACTTCTTTGAAGCAACGCTGTAAACTGCATTGCATCAAAGAGGGGCAAAATGTATACGCCTAAAAATGACACAAATCATCCTAAATAAATATTCTAAATATTTATTCCATTCTTCTACCAATTAAATAAATATTCTAAATTTATTTAATCGATTCACTGTTCCATAATTAAATAAATTCAATTTATTTAATTAAAATTCTTCTAAATGTCCTACACAATTAAATAATCATAAATTATTTAATTAATCCAAATTCCTCTATCCTAAGTTCTAAATTCCAAAAATCCACCTCACCTTGTCCACCTCATCAGGTTGCACATGTAATTAAATATATTTAATATTTAATTACCTATTTTTCTCTCACCCACATGGCCTATTTCTTCTCAAAATCATAAGTTAGTTAACTAATTAATCAAATCTATTAACTAATTAGTCATTTGAGTTCACTGGTCAATCTATTTTGTTGACTCCTCAATCAACCCAGTTCACTGGTCAATCAATTCAGTCAATCCCATAATCCACTCTTCTAACTGATCAATCAAGTCTGTTAACTGTTTAGTCAATGGAGTTAACTCTCCAATCAATTTTGTCACATCCCCTCTTTCATGATGGAGCTGGGACACTTGTCACATTTCTATTGGTTGCACATTCCTCAACCATCCTCAGCTGTTGATCTTCATATCTCCTTTCAACCATTGATTCCCATTCTTCCAAGTCTATAAATGAAGCTTCATCCCTCCATTCTATTGATCCAGGCTATTCATATTGTTACTCTACAGAAATTCACTAGTGCGCCTTTGGCACCCTCTTACCATTCACTAGCTTGAGATCACATATTTGCTTTGAAGCTCATCTTCATTGCATATCACAACAGCCATTTACTATCGACTTCCTACAAACAACTAAAAGAGTGCACTCTCTGAGGGCCTACTCCATCTGCAAAAGGACAGTTGTAATAGGTGAACAACAGAAGTTTCGAAACGGGAAAGGTTTGCACTATATTGTTCATTGCTTCATTTTATTGAATCTTTCTTATTTTCACTATTCTGTTGATGTTTGGGTTTTATATTGTTCATTTGATTAATCCACATTTTACCCTTACATTTAGTATTAAATTTAAAGGATGAATTTTAGTTATTTTGTTAATCTTAGAGACTTCACTAGAAATTTTAATTGTCTTTATGTCCTAAACGTGTGGTTTAGTCTAATTATTTCCTTTAACTTAGGTACTTGTTGGAAAATGTAATGTGTAAATGATTAATCTATAGGACGTAATTTTTAATATTAATTTAATTTTTAATTTGAAAAGCATAGTAGGAAATTATTTTTTAAAATTAATTCCCATGAATGCTCTAGAGGCGTTATGCTGTCAGATTTTTCTAGAATCTAGGGTTAATAAATTAAGTGATTTTATTACGCGTTTTAATATTATTTTAATTGTTTATGCAATGTAATTATGTGTTAGATGAATGCTATTTAAATCTATTTGTGCTATATAGTATTAGGGTTTAGATTTCGACGCGTGTCAGAATCCCTCCACTTCACTTAGGGATCTTAGGGTTAGTTCAAATTTGAGCCTAACCCTATTGGTGACGCCCCTTGCGTTGTGTAACCCCCTAGTCAGCTTCCATTTCGTTGTGGTTGTGAAAGGTGTTCGTAATACCTCATCGATCGATAGACTTGTTTGCGCCTTTGTATGCATGCCACCGAGCACGTTAATGCGTGTGAGGGGGTTTCTAGGGATGTGTGGAAAAGTTTTTGGTATTTCATGTCATGACGACATGACAAATGTGGACATGACACGTGTGTTGTGTGTTGTGACCACATGGGAAATGTGGGCATGACAAAATGACCTAGGATCATGAAATAATGAATTCTATGCATAGAATGAATGTTTTAAATCATATATGGTGCAATAAATGTGTTCTTATAGAAATGTGTGTAGATGTGAATAATATGCATATAAATGTATGGGAATTTGTGTGTATGGGGATAGGTGAAGGTTAGGGGAATGAGCCCAACTTTGCACAAGATTATGCCATTTTCTAATATATAATTGTATTAAGATGTTCTCTTGAAATAGGTGCAAAACTAAATAGGATTTGACATGGTTTGTAAATTTCTCCATTACAATAATTTAAAATGAAGGATATTAATAAAATTTGACATAAAACTTTATATTAATAAATGGTTTAGAGACTTGTCATACCTTGTATATATAAACTTATAGATAATAGTTATTGGTATAATAATTGCTAGTATAGATATCTTAAATACATCTATCTAAAAAACTTCAAGAGATTAGAGTTATTTTTTGGTAATACACTTGTTTTACTTTTGTATTAACGTTTAATTTTACTTTTGCAAAAGCCACCATTTAAGTTATTTCATTATTGTTTAGTTTTATTTTACTTTGAAAAACCTAGTAAATTTAGCTATATACATATATGTTACTTTTTAATAGTTTCATTTGTAGGCATTAATATATATTTTAAAATTTTGATGTCTTTATATTTAAAAATAAATGTTGGCTCTAAATAGTTTTTCTTTCATGATCACTACAATAAATGCTTCTCCCCCTACAACCACATAATACATATAATTAATAAGGACATTGAAAGTAATTGATATAAAATTATAAAGAATGTTGTTGTTCACATGGTTCCATATAGTCATGTCTACTTAGTATAAAAATCAATACCTAAACCCAAAATAATAGATGAATAGTATGTTCATTAAAAAAACTCATGTCGTCTTATCTTTTTATTAACTTAAGGTAACATAAAAGTTGTAATAAAAATTTAAATTATTTAAATAATAGCAATTTACTTAAATCATTTGATAAAAAAAATTTAGTTAACTAATTACATGTTCACATTGACAACAATAAATATTAACATTAACTACAAAAATAATTACTTTTGATTGATTAAAAAAGTACAATAAACATTAATACTTAAAAACTAAAAATATTCTAATAAGAACTAACAAGTGCCACCTAGTGGCCAGTACCTACCTTTGTAGTGTTGTAATAATAGTATGTGTTTTGTAGTTGTTAGATGAAGTTTGAAATAACATTTTAGAGAGGAGGTGAGAAGAATAGATTCTTGCAAGTTTAATGTATTATAATTATATTAAGTGGGTGAAGATTATAGTTGTGAAGATTTTTTTTTTGGTAAGTGTTGTCAAATGGGACAACTCCCTCTATTACTTTGCAAAAACAAATACAAGCACCATACAACATCAATGGATCAAGTATCCATTACCATCAGCCACTTCAACCATCCTGGCTACGATGTTATCTCAATGAACTTCATGAAATTGTTGATGTAGTTTGGCTGCTCCACACCCTTTTTGAAGAGTTCCCATGCCATTTGTAGCTTTTGTTTCTTATGGTCTTGGTTATGGCCAAAAAACCCCACATCAAGGACCACTTCCAGGTCCATGGGCACTAAATCAATAGCATCACACACCACCAAATATCGAGCGTACACTTGCAAACACCAAGATTCACGATGGATTTGAAAGACCATATATCTAAGGGCACCCAGGTCTTGCTATCCATTATTGGAGTAGTGCCAACACACCATCTTAATTAACCATCTTCCATGTACCCAGGCAGTTCCATGTCATCAATTTCATTGGGCCAATTATTGTTTCCTTCCTTTTCTATCAACCTTCCAATTTCTAAATTGAGCGAATTGTTATCTAAAAATCTTTCATCTCCAATGCTTCTCATCATCGCACCATAGTTGGCTAGATAGTCTGCAACAGAATTGGCCTCCCTGTATATGTGTTTGACGGAAAAGTTTTCCAATTTTGCGAGGCCATTAACGATCCACCCTAAATGTCCTCTCAATTTCCAATTTTGAATAGACATTGTTCCAATAGCGTTGACAACAATCTGGGAATCGCCTTCAATTGCCACTGATTTGATGCCCATCCTTTCACACAGCTCAAGGCCCCGAGCCAAAGCTTCCATTTTGGCTTCATTGTTTGTGGCCATGCCTGTATTCCTAGCCATTGCCCCAACATAGATACCATGTCCATCTCTTATTATACATCCGATTCCCAAGATCCTGGGATTTCCTTTCGAAGCTCCATCAAAGTTGAGCTTGTAGCACCTGACGTCAGGAGGAACCCAACGTGCATCAACCCTTGAGTGTTTCATTATAGGAGGATCAATCTTAGGAGTCTTTAGATTCAGCCACTTCTTTTGCAGTTGAGTATCCCAATATGTATAGTATGTACCTCTTGGTCTTCCATTCTTTGAATTTAACTGTTCACACATGCTCAGTTCAATCTTCTTGATTGTAGCTTCCACCGACTGTTCTTTGTCCTTGAAGATTCTACTGTTTCTTTCGTTCCACAAATGCCATATAATTGTCGTAAGAGCAATTACCCAAGCTTCTGACCATACATTTTTCTTACTCCCCATCGGCCAGCTATGCATAAGTTCCATCAAATCATCCTGACGAGCAGAGAACCAATTAAGGGATTGAGATATCCAATCCCAGCATCTTGAAGCATAGCTACAATTCAATAAGAGATGATTGGCAGTCTCCTCCTAACAATAACACAACGGGCATCGACTGGGGCCTTGAATACTGATTGAATGCAACCTATCTCCAGTTAGGATGCATTTGTGAAGAGTCGTCCAATAGTTGTGAAGGATTTATTATTAATATAAATATGTTATTAATATTATTATAAAAAATAATAATAGTAATGATATTATTATTATAATAGTATAATGTAACATAATGTTAATATAGTGACATTATATATAATTATAGTAATATTATTTTTTAAATAGTTAGAAGAAGTAGGATTAGCCTTTTCAAATTAAATTTGTCTTGTACTTCCATGTTTTTAAAGCATAAGGCATTTGCCAAAGAGGAGTTCCCTCAATGTCTATCTAGCATGCTAATATAATTTTTTTTTTAAATATTATAAATAAATGTATTTATACAAACTAAATTAATCTCAATCTATTTACACTTGTTAATTTCTAACTATTTAGAAAATAATATTATTATAATTATATGTCACTATATTTACTTTATGTTATATTATATTATTATATTTGTAATAATATAATATTAGTATTATTAATATATTTATATTAATAATAATATAATAATATAAATGGGAATGTTACTAGCATAGATATCTTAAATACATCTATCTAAAATACGCCAAGAGATATCAATTTCAAGGGGCCTATATTGAAATTGTTATTGAGAATAGATAAGCGCCTCTAGAGTGATATCTCTTGGTTGTCTTTAAGATAGATGTATTTAAGATATCTATACTAGTTTAATAATTTAATTAATATATTACAATATATATAGAGTGAGGAGGTAAAATATATACATATTACTATATAATGTTAGTTTTACTTAAACCATTATTATATTTACTTTATAGATTTGCAATTCTAAAAATTAATTTTTAATTTAATCCAAATGATACAAAAAACTTAATTATAATTGTCTAATGGAAAATCTTTAATCTTTTAAAGATTGAAGAACTATAATCCTACCCCACATTAAACTAAAGCAATTTACCTGCAATTAATTTTTTGTGGATGCGCTAACAATTAGTTTTTAATGGAATATTTTTCAATAATTTAATCCAAATGATACTAAAAACTTAATTACAATTTTTTAAAGGAATTAATTCCATAGTAAAAATCTAAAACAAAGGTCATTAAACTAAATATTAATTTTCTTTGTGGCTTTTAAATATTGAAGAACCCTAACCTTAGCTCTCATTAAATAAAAGTAAATAATTTACCCTGCCCTTAATTTTCAACATTGCATCACTAATAAATTTATTTGCAAGTCTATTTTATTTTTATGTACACATCCATGTTTACATTTTAGGTTATATCCATGTTTTTAGTTTTATTGGTTAATTAAACTAAATAAATTTTTTTCAATAATTTAATCCAAATGATACTTAAAACTTAATTACAAATTTTTAAAAGAATTAATTCCATAGTAAAAATCTAAAACAAAGGTCATTAAAGTAAATATTAATTTTCTTTGTGGATTTTAAATATTGAAGAACCCTAACCTTAGCTCTCATTAAACAAAAGTAAATAATTTACCCTGCCCTTAATTTTCAGCATTGCATCACTAATAAATTTATTTGCAAGTTTATTTTATTTTTATGTACACATCCATGTTTACATTTTAGGTTATATCCATGTTTTTAGTTTTATTGGTTAATTAAACTAAATAAA
Source organism: Cunninghamia lanceolata (assembly GCA_027924645.1). Taxonomy (NCBI): domain Eukaryota; kingdom Viridiplantae; phylum Streptophyta; class Pinopsida; order Cupressales; family Cupressaceae; genus Cunninghamia; species Cunninghamia lanceolata. Next base: position 853,369 of record BSBN01000736.1, on the reverse strand, counting down.
TAATTTACCCTGCCATTAATTTTCAACATTGCATCACTTATAAATTTATTTTGCAAGTCTATTTTATTTTTATGTACACATCCATGTTTATATTTTATGGTTATATCCATGTTTTTAGTTTTATTGGTTTTATTTGTTTTGTCATGTTGATTTTAATAATTTTTGTTAAAATGTTTGCATATAGACTTAGGAAAAAATAATATTTGTTCAACATTCAACATTCAAGGCTGAAAATCAACACAGATGGGTCTTCACAGGGAAACTTGGCCCTGCTGGCATTGGTGGAATTGGTAGAGATAGCTTAGGGACTGTTAAGTTTATTTTTTCTGTTTATAAAGGTCATCATACTAATAATTTGATGGAGGCTTTGGCTATTTTATATGCTGTGGATAATGCTTGTGCTCTTGGATGGAGCAGACTCATTTGTGAATCAGATTCGTAGGTGGTGGTGCATTTGTTGACTCGGCAGCATTTTGAGGATGTTAGTTGGAAGTTAGTCTTGGTGGTTAATCAGATTCTTAATTTGTGTGATACTTTGGATTCTGTTACTTTCACTCATATCCCTAGGGAGTGGAACGGTGTTGCAGATTGTCCGGCCAAATGGGCTTCTGATCAAATGCAAAACTGGAATATTGTGGATAAGGGTCAATTACCTTTGGGTTTGTCTCAATAGTTAGATCATTTACTGGATCTTGATAGGGCTGTTTGATGCCCTTTCTTTGTATTTCTATTTGATTGAATAAATTTTAACCCCTCCTTTATTTCAATACTCTCTTGTAATTGGTTTAGTTCACATAGATTAATCACTAGATAAGAAAAAGGTACTAATAAATTGTAAAACAATCTAACTCAAAAATTAGATATTTTATTTGTTTTTTTCTTATTTAAATAACTTCACATATAGTCTTCAAAGTCACATCATATTACTCTTTTATAAGTGATAATTGAAGATTGAAAGCTTTCAATGCAAATTGTTTTCATTGCAACAAATCACACTGTATATCAGAAAGATTTAGGTGGCCTTTGTTGAAGTAAACATTGTTCAGTCAAGACACATGTGAGAATGCCATTGATTCATGTTAATCAAAAGGCCTTTGCAAATTCCTCTGTTACCAAATAATTCCTAACATTCAGCCCATTGAATGACTACTCAAAACAATCCACACCAACAATGGCAAACACAAAGCTGCACATTAGCCTTCTTTTCGAATGCACAAATTCTTGCACCAAAATTTTAAAAACTACAATTTTATATGATTAAATTTATGGCAGTTGCAAAGAAAATGCAGACACTGATGGTCTATTGGCCAAAAAAATATTAATAAAATTAAACTAATGGAAAAGTTTATACAACTGGTGTATTGATTATAAAGCACAGACTGTTTACAGACAAGAATATTTAGAATGAAAGGAGAAGAATAACAAAAAAAATCCAATTCTAAATTTAAAATACAGCTACAACTATTAAGGGGGCTGCTGAGATGGAGAAGATCGATAGTAACCAGGCCGATTAGAAGTAGGAGATGGAGGAGGGGAAATTGTTCGCCTTTGAACAGCCTTCAAACTTGTCTTTAATTTTGGGTATGCTAATAATTTCATGTTACCATTATTATGTCTCTCAGAGCTGCTGAATTTATGCTTTCTTTCCACCAGTCTGTGAAACCCAGCTTGCAGGACTTCTCCTGTAATGTAACCAAACAAATATAAGCATGAATACTGTAACAATAGAAAGAGTACCTACAAATTCTCAGAGAATAAATAAGAAAAAACCTGGAGATGAAGATGACATGGCTATGGAGATCATAAGCATCAATACTGTGAAGCAACAATACCATTTTAAGCTTTTCAATCCATCCATTATGATGAAACAGCAAGGCCTTGCGTTTTGTTTACATTTATATGACGATTGTAGCAATATTTTTCAAGTAATAGCGTGATATACAAATTTGTTTGATTGGATTCCTTTAGATTTATATTGAATTTATTAAGATTTCCTCTGAAAAGGGCCATTAAATTATGGGTATTTTGGCTCACGCCATTCTTTCCTTCCTTTTTTTTAATGATGCACTTAATTTCTGTTTTCAGTTACAGTTCACCAAAGATTCTTACACTTTTTTTATATTAAATAAAGTTGAGTAAAAGATTATGAAGTGAGAGTCAAATGCCAAGTCACTAGAGATAACAAATAGAGAAGGTCCAAAAGATTTAACTCTTAAATAATTGTATCCGTCCCTGGCATGCATTAACACTGGTGGTTCAAACCAGCAAGCTCATTGGCCCAGCAGGGGCTTGTGAGGATGCAAGGCCCATAAGCTGGTGGTTCAAACCCACAAGCTCATTGGCCCAGCAGGGGCCTATGTGGATGCAAGGCCCATGAGCTCATTGACCGTGGAGTTCAAAGCCCAATTTAATCATCACATTGTTCCATTAAAGATAAATTTATACTTTATTTACATACAAAAGTAATAAATAATTTTTTTTCTTGATATTTTTTTAATATTTAAAAATAATATAACAGTACCTATTATAATATTCTCCAACCTTTTGGTTAGCCCTTCTTGATTCCAACAGATTTTTAACATGGCAATGGCTAGTCTCTACACCATCCAAATTTTTAATCTTCAAGCAATGATTTTAAAATGAGAGTGAATTTGTTTATAAAAAATCTAATGTTTAGTGCTTAGGAAGTTAACATTTAAAATGAATTCTCACCATTGTATATATTGTGACAACATATTAGATAAGGATGGTTGTAAATGTATTGAAAATATTTGGGGTAACCATTGTTGCTGAAAAGGTTGGTGTGAGGGATAAAAGTGCACACCGTTCACTTTTACACCTTCATTTTACATTATTTTGCACATATGTTATAAGTATATGTCTAGCTATAGCACTTGAAATTTTAATTTATTTAGCACACAAACCAACTCTTACCTAACATTCATCATCCATTTTCACTACATATTGTCTTAATTTTTGTTATTGTACATTCCATAACACCATAGAGGACTAGATCGTGTGGCATAACTTAATCTAGGACTAGGTTGCACAACACAACCTAATCCACCTAATTTAAAATTCTCATTTCATGTCCAAAGCCAACTCTTTTGCAAAATAGTAATCCTTTTGTAGGTCCATGTTCCTAAAAGTTTCAAATTAATGACTACGGTCGTGTGTTTAAGGACATATCCTAGGTCATTTGAAGCCCTATCAAAGATCAAATCACACAAAGAAAAATCTAATTCAAGAGCATTCAAAGATAAATTCTACATCTAGGTAGTCCACTAGATTCACTAGTAAACTAGGTTTGGATTCTCATACCATGTTTTGTGTGTTTTTGACATTTTATTCTTTATGAGGGGATTGAATACCGTTGACACAAGCCAAGGACCTTTCCTTTGTTTTGAAGCAAGTCCCATTGTGCATCTTAGCATGGCCAGAGCTCAAGAGCATACACATAATAAAATACGTGTAGATTCTAAAGACTATCTCAACAAAGGACTAGGTTTCACCATTTGGACTAGATTGCACAACATAACCTAGTCTTGGGCCAAAGTGCATGATTTGACCTATTCAAGACTTGAACACAAAACACGACCTAGTCCATGGCAATAGAATTTTTGGCATAGAGTTCTCCTAGTCTCCTAATCACAAATCAACATTCATATTGATTTCAAGTTTGTTGTCACAAGACTCGAGCTACTCAATAACAAGTTCACCCTCTACCAAGATAAATTAGTGGTGCAGTCACAATAGGAGGGTTCATAGAATGAATTGTCCGGACCGTGCAACAAGAGTAAACACAACGGAAACAACACAAGAATATGGAACAAATGCAAATTCAGTCATTTAGTATATCATAGAATTTAAATACAATCTGGCCGGCAACATGCGGGCTTCCAATGAGGGCTCACAAGCCTTATTACATACATGCGCATGATAAAGCTTTGAAGCTCCTTCGCATCAAAATCTAAACTATCAGATCTTTTCTATGTGAATAGCTATTTTCCTAAGGATCTATTACATCAATATATATCATTTCTGGACCAATAGATTCCTCTGCGTCGGCCAAGGAAGATCACAAACTTCAATGAAGAGTTGTAACGTGTTCATAGATAGGTCAGACCTAAATGCATAGAACACTTCCTCAAATGAATGGAACAATTTACGGACCTCTAGGAAGTGTTGGTCATGAGCCAAAGATCATTGAATGATGTGTCATTAGGATCCACAAATCAAGGAATGATCCACAAGCCTTCTCCTTCATCTGATTATCAGGAATTGTTAAAATGCTCTGCTCTGAGAAAATAGTTGATCTTCTAATAGCGATAACTTTCTGGTAACTAATCCAAATGCTCTGAATTCTTGATATGATGTAGATGAATGAATGTAGATACTAAATCCATATCCACAAGATGTGAAATGTCAAAGCTGGACCACAAGCTGGAAATTGCTTCTGACTGAACTGCATGAACTAAACTGGAAAATGAAAGAACTAAAATGAAAACAAACTGAAATGCAAATGTTTTTTTTTTGGTTGATGCAAGATTGCTCTTGAACCAGGGATGCTCCTGCATCAGACATCTGGGGTTATTGAAAAAAGTGAGTCCCTCACTTTGCTAGGGCTAGGGGAGAACCAAGGCGGTCCACCTTATCTTGAGAAACCCAAGATGAATCTTCTTCTGGTCTGCCTTTCCACTTCACAAGGTATTCTTTGTATTGTCTTCCTCTAGTGCTGCGTCTAACTCTGTTGTCCAAAATGTCTTCTATCTGCTCCAGTGTTTGTTGTGGTAAATGCTGCTTCAAGTCTTCTTCCATGCTGTCACTGAACTCTACTTCATGATATTGATAAAGATCTGCAATGTTAAAAATAGGTGAAATACCCAATGTCTCCAGTAGCTCTACTTCATATGCATTTCCTGAATCAAATTTTCTGAGTATCTTACAAGGTCCAAACTTCTTCATCTTCAACTTGTTATATGTCCGAACTAGAAATCTTTCTTTTCTCAAGTACACCATTACTTCATCTCCAATGTCAAATTCTTTGGGTCGTCTCTTCTCATCATCCTTCTCTTTGTACTTACTATTTATATCCTCCAAATGTTTCTTCACCTGATTATGCACTGTCTTCATGTGATCTGCAAATTCTTCTGCTTCTGCACTTCTCTTTTCCTCTGTACTGATGTCTCTTAATTCTGCAACTCCTCTAGGATTCACTCCGGTCACAATCTCAAAAGGTGTTCTTTTGGTACTCTTGTTTACTAAATTATTGTATGCAAACTCTGCTTGTGAAAGAATCAAGTCCCAACTTCCGATTTTCTCTCCAACCAAACATCTCAACAAGTTTCCCAAACTCCTATTTACTACCTCTGTCTGTCCATATGTCTGTGGATGAAAAGTTGAACTGAACTTCAAATTTGCCTTCATCTTCTTCCAAAGTGTCTTCCAAAAGTATCCAACAAATTTTGCGTCTCTGTCTGAAACTATACTCCTAGGTAATCCATGCAATCTCACAATCTCCTTGAAAAATAGGTCAGCTACATGTACTACATCAGTTGTCTTCTTGCAAGGTATGAAATGAGCCATCTTTGAAAATTTGTCAACCACTACAAATATTGAATCATGTCCTCTCTGTGTCTTAGGTAGCCCCATTACAAAATCCATGCTTATGTCTTCCCAAGGTTTCTCCGGTACTGTCAAAGGTTTATACAATCTAGTGTTCTGACTACTTCTTTTTGCAACTTGACAAACTCTACAAATTTGCATAAATCTCTGAACATCCTTATGTATCTGAGGCCAAAAGTAATTTTCACTCACCAAAGCCACTATCTTATCAATGCCAAAGTGTCCTGCCAATCCACCACTATGTTTCTCCTTGATCAAATGATCTCTCATTGAATTCTAGGTATGCACAACTGACTTCCTTTGAACAACATATCTTCTTGAATGAAATAATCCAACCACTTACTCCTATCTGTCACAACAGGTTCTTTACATGCTTTCCAAGGTTCTGCAAAATCAGTGTCTCCCTCATACATGTTCTTCAATTCATCAAAACCCAACACTTCAACTCTCATCTCTGTCAACAAGTTTCTTCTTCTACTCAAGGCATCAACAACTTTATTTGATTTTCCACTCCTATGTTTCAACACAAAAGTATAACTCTGCATGAACTCTACCCATCTCATATGTCTCTGATTCAACTTACCTTGACTATTCAAATACTGCAAAGCTTGATGATCTGTATACAACACAAACTCCTTAGGCAACAAGTAATGTCTCCACTTCTTTAAGGCTTGAATTATGGCATAGAACTCTTGATCATAAATGGAATATCTTCTCCTTGCATCATTCAACTTCTCACTGAAATATGCTACAAGTCTAGCTTATTGACTTAATATGGTGCAGGAGCACCCACCAAGGGGCTTGGAGTGAGCCCATATGTATATAATGCATTTTTGGTGTAATGCTTTTGTTTTTAAATTAGGCAGCGCGGGACTGATGTAGGTTCATTTAGCATATCAAGTAATTTATGCATATGAAAAGATAATGCATATCGGCGTGAGGTGCATATCGAGAGATGGAGAGAATTTTAGGCCGATGTAAGAAGTCTTACCGACAGCTAGTTAATGATAGGCACATCGGTGTGAGATATGACATCCGTGGAGAAGTTAAAGGTGTTGCCGATGGGAAAGAGTCTGGCCGACGGGATAGGCCCAAGGCTCATCGGGGTGACAACCGCAAGTGTTCACCGATGGCGAGTTTATCGGAGAGACAATAGTCATCGGGAAAGACTTTAAGAGTCACAGCGAACAACTGGGTCATGCCGATAGAAAGCTTATCAGTGTGAGAGGCATGATCGGAGGAGAAGGTTGGAGTTTGGCCGAAGAGTAAAGTCACGCCGATGGTTCAATGCTCATCGGAGTAAGTTGTATTATCGGCGAACAGAGGAAAAGTTACTTCGATGATACAAAGTCTGAGCGATGGATTCTATCCATCGGAGAGAGATGGCATGTCGATGAAAGAAACTAAGAAGTGGCCGATAAGGTAGGTCAAGCCAATAGGAAAGTGAAATGAAGGATTGGTGAGCGAAGAACCTGTTCTGCCGATGATAACCGAACAGACAGGAAACCCTAACCGTCTGATAACAGAAAAAGGACGAAGAGTATAAGAACTAGTTTTTGGCTTTGTAAATGGGTTCGAATGTTGGAAAAAGTTAAAGGATAGACATTGAATGTAAAAGAAAGAACTCTCAGAATAAGAACATTGACAGTTTGAATCTATTTGTGCATTGTTTGTAGAATTCTTCTATAGCTCGGTTTAAAGTAGAGTAATCAGTTTGTTTCTATTTGTACAAAATGTCTCTGTCTTGATGTCCCTACATTTTTCCTGTACAGTCATGGAGGGCCATCAAGCAGAGACCTTCTTTCTTTTGTTTCTGTTTGTGTTAGTGGTTGGATTGTCAATGAGAGACATTAGGAACTTGTCCTAGGCGAGCTGTGCTATAGCCCGGCTAGGTATGCAAGTTGCAGTCTAAGAAGACAGGGGTGAAAAATAGAGTAGAAAGAATTAAGCACCAAGCAATCAGAACCCTGGACCCAGAGAGGAGGGCTGATAACGGGCTCAAGAAGGCTAGAAGCCTTGGAGATTGGGAATCTTGGAAGCAGTGAGGATAAGGAAGAGTACCTCGCACCAAGAAAGTAGAGTCTATATGGGAAACAACAGACAAATAGGTCTTTCACCTCTGTAATAGATTGCTTAGGTTGTTTTAGACATTTTGGGGTAGAAAATGTCTATGAGCACTTGAATTGGTAGGGAAACCCAGGGATGGCATAGGTCTTGAAGTGTTGTGTCAAGATAGGTTTTCGAAACCCTTAGGTCTCCGTATCAAATTGGTATCAGAGCAAGTTAAAGATTTGGGCTATTCCTAGATTGGAATAGAAGAAGTTGTATGTCATCACCAAGTTCAAGTGAGTCTGTAGGTTCATCCAAGAAGATGGTGACTAATGCAAAATTGGCAAAGAAGGTTGATGAACAAGAAGAAGAGAATAGGCTCCTACAGGAAAGATTGGCAGAAATGGAAAGTAAACTGGGTGCCATGATAATAAAGGTTGAAGAAAACAGTCAGAAAATGAAAGATTCTGAAGGTAAGGAAAAAGGTGTGTCTATAGAAGATGAAGAGCCCACACCTGATCCTAAGATGGAAGAAGAACCTTTCTTGAAGGCCTTGAAAGCCATGAGTGGTAAGACATTGGAAGGAGTTCCTATTTTTAGTGGAAAGATGGAACCTGATTTGGTTATGGAATGGATAGAAGGTATAGAAAATCACTTTGAATGTGATGGAGTGACTAAAGCACAAAAGGTGAAGGTGGATAAATCAAGACTCAGAGGAGCTGCCTTGACATGGTGGAAATTTGTTCAAACAGAAAGAGAAAAAGAAGGCAAGAAACCCATAGCTACTTGGAAAGGTATGGTGGCTAAAATCAAAGAAGTATACATTCCTGGAGATTATGAAGTCCAGTTGTACAAGAAACAACAAAATTTGAGACAAAGAGAATTAGATGTTAATGCATACACTGAGGAGTTTCAAAAACTATGCCTGAGGTCTAAGGTGATGGAAGATGAAAATGTAAAAGTGGCCAGATATCTCAATGGTTTGAGGTAGAGTATTCAAGAGGAAATCAGCTTATTCTGTCCTACAACAGTGCATCAAAGCTATCAGCTAGCACTTAAGGTAGAGGAGAAGAGCAAGAAGAAACAAGAGTCGAGTAGCAGATCAAGAGGAAGAGGTAGAGACAGCAGGGGAAGAGGAAATTATGGTGGTAGGAATACTGATCAAAGACCCCAAGGAGAATCCAAACTCACAGAGCAGAGTGGGGAGACTAGTAGTAGAGGAAACTACAGAGGAAGGGGATCTAACAGAGGAAGATCAGGAGGATCAGGCAGAGGATCCTACTTTACCACTATGAAATGCTACAATTGTGGACAATTAGGCCATCCAGCATATAGGTGTCCTGATAAGGGCACACCTTCTTCTCAAGGTGTTGATAAAAGAAATCATTATGTACAAGATGATGCTTCAAGCAGCAAATCACCTGAAGTCAGTCTAGCCTCAGAAGTGGGAGAGAACATCATGGTAAGGAGGACTTTGATCAAAGAATCGGTGAAAGCTGAACCAAGCCAAAGGAGAGCTTTATTCAGAATCAGATGCAAGATTATGAACAAGGTATGTCAAGTAATCATTGACTCAGGGTCTACTGATAACATAGTATCAGATGAAGCAATTAGAAAATTAAATTTGGAAAGAAAACCTCATTCAAATCCATATAGAGTCACATGGTTAAATAAAGGTCAGCATGTGATAGTCAATGAGCAAACTTGGGTAGAGTTTGGTATAGGTGTATATAAAGACAAGGTACTCTATGATATCCTACCCATGGATGCATGTCATCTCTTGTTAGGCAGACTGTGGCAGTATGACCGAAAGGCCAAACATGATGGTGAGAAGAATGCATATTCTTTTCAAAAAGATGGTGTCACCTATAAAATTCAATCATTGGAAGATGAAGAAGCAAATAAGACAAAAAGTCCTAATGTCTTAATTGTGAGTGGTAAAGAGTTTTTGAATACTCTTAAGGAGGATGGTATTGGCTATGCTATCATACTAAAGCCTAAGGAGGAGCAAAAAGACAAAAAGGTAGTGGTCCCAAAAGAGGTACAGACTATACTGGAACAGTATAAGGACATCATTAGTGATGGAACACCAGCAACACTACCTCCACAAAGAACTATTAGACATCAGATAGATCTGATCCCAGGAGCATCTTTGCCAAACAAAGCCCCTTACAAGATGACTCCAGAACAACATAAGGAGATAGCTAGACAAGTGTAAGAGTTGCTTGACCAAGGATTGGTTAGAAAAAGCATAAGTCCTTGTGCAGTGCCTACAGTGTTGGCACCAAAGAAAGGAGGAACATGGAGATTGTGCACAGACTCCAGAGCTATCAATAAGATCACCATAAGGTATCAGTTTCCAATTCCCAGAATTGAAGATCTTATGGACTATTTAGGAGGAGCTAAATACTTCACCAAGATAGATCTGAAAAGTGGTTATCACCAGATCAGAATCAAGGAAGGTGATGAATGGAAAACAGCCTTTAAAACCATAGAAGGATTGTATGAATGGCTTGTTATGCCATTTGGTTTATCAAATGCTCCTAGCACATTCATGAGGCTCATGAATGAAGTCCTCAAGGACTATGAGGGTAAATTTGTAGTTGTTTATTTAGATGACATCTTGATTTTTAGTCAAACTAAAGAAGAGCATCTTGAACATGTAAATATTGTTTTGAAAAAGTTACATGATGAACAACTAACCATAAATTTGGAGAAGTGTGAATTTATGAAGCAGGAATTAGTATACGTTGGTTTTGTGTTGTCCAAAGGAGAATTGAAGATGGATAAGTCAAAGGTAGAAGCCATATTGAATTGGCCCACTCCCAGAGCAGCAACTGAGGTGAGAAGTTTTCATGGCTTAGCTCAGTTTTATAGAAAGTTCATAAAGAATTTCAGTGCTATTTGTGCACCCATGCTGGATACAATCAAAGGTGGAATAAAAACAAAATTTCAGTGGACACAAGCAGCTGCTAAGAGTTTTGAAATGTTGAAGAAAGCAGTAGCCACACAACCAGTGTTAGTGCTGCCTAGTTTTGATAAGTTATTCACTTTAGAATGTGATGCTAGTCATGTTGCAGTAGGTGCAGTACTCAACCAAGAGAATAGGCCAGTAGCCTTTTTCAGTGAGAGGCTGAATGAAGCAAAGAGCAGATACTCTTCATATGACTTAGAGCTCTATGTTTTAGTCCAAGCACTTAGAAAATGGAGGCATTATCTCCTACCGAAGGAATTTGTTGTATATATAGAAAATCAAGCTTTGAGTTTTCTAAACTCACAAGATAAGTTGAGCCATAGACATGTCAAGTGGATGGAGTATTTACAGTCCTACACATTCACCATTAAACATAAGAAAGGACAGCTCAACAAAGTAGCAGATGCTTTAAGCAGGAGGCTGCTCACAGTGCAAGAAGTGCAATTAAGAAGTATAGGGATGGAAGAGTTCATAGCTCTTTACACAGAGGATGAAGATTTTGCTGAAGCATACAAGGTCTGTCAAGATTTTGAAAATCACTTTCATAGTGAGTTTGCAGATTACACATTGTAGCAGGGATTGCTGTTCAAAGGTGGACAGTTGTGTGTACCAAAAGGATCCATGAGGGAAAATCTCATATAGGAGAAGCATAATGGCAGTTTGAGTGGACATTTTGGTCTGAATAAAACATTGGAGTTAGTCCAGAGGTTCTACTATTGGCCGAAGATGCACAAAGATGTCAGAAAGTATGTGGAGCAGTGTATCATCTGTTAGAAGGCTAAGGGAACTTCTTCAAATGCTGGACTGTATCAACCATTACCCATTCCTTCCAGACCATGGGATTGTGTAAGCATGGATTTTGTAGTTGGTCTACCAAAGACTAAGACTGGTTTTGATAGTATTTTTTTAGTTGTTGATAGATTTAGCAAGATAAGTCATTTCATTCCCTATAAGGTGACTCATGATACCAATCATATAGCTCATTTGTTTTTCAAAGAGGTCATAAGGATTCATGGACTTCCAGCAAGCATCGCGTTTGATAGAGATGCTAAGTTCATGGGACATTTCTGGAAAACTTTATGGCAGAGGTTAGGAACAAATCTGTCTTTTGGATCAGCATACCATCCATAGACAGATGACCAAATAGAAGTGGTGAACAGAACATTGGGCAACTTGTTAAGGTGTCTGACAAAAGAATATGGACAGAGTTGGGATCAAGTCATTCATCAGGCAGAATTTGCCTATAATGATAGTGTGAACAGGACTACTGGCAAAAGTCCATTTGAGATAGTATATGGGATGCACCCTCGAGGTGTATGTGAACTTCGACATCTTGGAGACATGGAGTATAAAAGTGGTCATGTTGAGGATTTTGCACAGTCTATGAAGGAGATACATGAACAGGTACAGAAGACATTGATGGAGAAGACTTAGAAAATCAAGGATAAGGTAGATGCACACAGGAAGGATGTTCAGTTTAAAGTTGGTGATTTAGTCATGGTTCATTTGAACAAAGCTTGGTTACAGAAAGGAATACCAACTAAACTGCAGATGAGATGGATTGGTCCTTGCAGAATTCTGGACAAGTATGGCAAAAATGCCTATAAGATTGATTTGCCAACAGACTTGGCAATCTCACCAGTGTTCAATGTTCAGGACTTGGTACATTATAAAGGTCCTCATCTAGTGCTAGAAGGATCTAGTTCAGAGACTGCATAGACAATGAGTGATGTAACCTTGCCCCCCACACTCAAACCACAGGCTGAGAAAATTTTGGATTCTCGCGTGCAGAAACAGACCAGACATGGGGTGTACATGGAGCATCTGATCAAATGGAACAATTTGCCTGAAGTAGAGGCTACCTAGGTTGCAGAATCTGAGTTCAAGAAGCGGGGCATTGATTTTGCCTTACTGTCACCAGAGGTGACTTGACTTCTTCCGCACAGGGGGAGTATGGTGCAGGAGCACCCACCAAGGGGCTTGGAGTGAGCCCATATGTATATAACACATTTTTGGTGTAATGCTTTTGTTTTTAAATTAGGTAGCGTGGGACTCATGTAGGTTCATTTAGCATATCAAGTAATTTATGCATATGAAAAGATAATGCATATTGACGTGAGGTGCATATCGGGAGATGGAGAGAATGTTAGGCCGATGTAAGAAGTCTTACTGACGGCTAGTTAATGATAGGCACATCGGTGTGAGATATGACATCGGTGGAGAAGTTAAAGGTGTTACTGATGGGAAAGAGTTTGGCCGACGGGATAGGCCCAAGGCTCATCGGGGTGACAACCACAAGTGTTCACCAATGGCAAGTTTATCGGAGAGACAATAGTCATCAGAAAAGACTTTAAGAGTCACAACAAACAACTGGGTCATGCCGATAGAAAGCTTATTGGTGTGAGAGGCATGATCGAAGGAGAAGGTTGGAGTTTGGCCGAAGAGTAAAGTCACACCGACGGTTCAATGCTCATCGGAGTAAGTTGTATTATCGGCGAACAGAGGAAAAGTTACTCTGATGATACAAAGTCTAAGCGATTGATTCTACCCATCGGAGAGAGATGGCATGTCGGTGAAAGAAACTAAGAAGTGGTCGATAAGGTAGGTCAAGCCGATAGGAAAGTGAAATGAAGGATCGGTGAGCGAAGAACCTGTTCTGACGATGATAATCGAACAGACAGGAAACCCTAACCGTCTGATAACAGAAAAAGGACGAAGAGTATAAGAACTAGTTTTTGGCTTTGTAAATGGGTTCGAATGTTGGAAAAAGTTAAAGGATAGACATTGAATGTAAAAGAAAGAACTCTCAGAATAAGAACATTGACAGTTTGAATCTATTTGTGCATTGTCTGTAGAATTCTTGGATAGCTCAGTTTAAAGTAGAGTAATCAGTTTGTTTATGTTCTTTTGTTTCTATTTGTACAAAATGTCTCTGTCTTGATGTCCCTACATTTTTCCTGTACATACATGGAGGGCCATCAAGCAGAGACCTTCTTTCTTTTGTTTATGTTTGTGTTAGTGGTTGGATTGTCAATGAGAGACATTAGGAACTTGTCTTAGGCGAGCTGTGCTATAGCCCAGCTAGGTATGCAAGTTGCAGTCTCAGAAGACAAGGGTGAAAAATAGAGTAGAAAGAATTGAGCACCAAGCAATCAGAACCCTAGACCTAGAGAGGAGGGCTGATAATGGGCTCAAGAAGGCTAGAAGCCTTGGAGATTGGGAATCTTGGAAGCAGTGAGGATAAGGAAGAGTACCTCGCACCAAGAAAGTAGAGTCTGTATGGGAAACAACAGACAAATAGGTCTTTCACCTCTGTAATAGATTGCTTAGGTTGTTTTAGACATTTTGGGGTAGAAAATGTCTATGAGCACTTGAATTGGTAGGGAAACCCGAGGATGGCATAGGTCTTGAAGTGTTGTGTCAAGATAGGTTTTCAAAACCCTTAGGTCTCCCTATCATAATACTACTCCAATTGCATTTCCACTTGCATCACAATCAACTTGAAATACCTTATTGAAATCTGGTAATGCCAAAATAGGTTGCTTTGTCACTTTCTGCTTCAACAGTTCAAAACTTTTATCTGCTCCTAATGTCCACTTAAAATCTTTCCTATCACCTCTCATTATCTCTGTCATAGGGTTACAAACTGAACTGAAATTTCTAATGAACTTTCGGTAGAAACTAGCCAATCCATGAAATGATCTAACCTCTCCAATGCTCTCCAGTGTAGGCCATTCAACAATTGCTTTCACTTTCTCAGGGTCCATCTTCAATCCTTCCGTAGAAATCACAAATCCCAAATATACCAACTCTTCCTTCATGAAACTACACTTCTTGATGTTTATCAGCAATTTCTTTTCTCTCAACCTTTGCAAAACTTGTCTAATATACCACAAATGTTCTTCTTTTGTCTTACTGAAAATCAAAATATCATCCAAATACACAATCACAAATTTACCCAAGAATTTCTTCAGAACTTCATTCATCAATCTCATAAAAGTACTCAGTGCATTTGTCAGTCCAAAAGGCATCACTAACCACTCATACAATCCTTCATTTGTCTTAAAAGCAGTCTTCCATTCATCACCTTCTCTGATTATGATCTGATGGTATCCACTCTTCAAGTCTATCTTTGTGAAATATCTTGCTCCACTCAAACAATCCATGATATCATCCATCCTAGGTAAAGGAAATCTATACTTAACTGTGATCTTGTTTATTGCTCTGGAATTAGTACACATTCTCCATTCTCCATATTTCTTCGGTGCAAGCACTACAGGTACTACACAAGGACTCAAACTTTCTCTGATCAAAACTTTCCTCAGCAACTCTTGTATCTATCTATTCAATTTTTCATTCTTTGCGGTGTCATCCTATGTGATGCTTTGTTAGGTAAACTTGCTCCCGGTATAAGATCCATGTGATGACTAATACTCCTTATAGGTGGTAATCCTTCAGGCACATTATCTAACATGATGTCTTCATACTCTGTTAGCAATTCTCTTATCTCTTTCGGTTGTGATTCTTCATCTTCTTTCTTCAATGCTTCAGGCTTCTTAGGAATCAAGGCATACCACATATTCTCATGTCTCAAACCATCTAGAAATTTTCTTCCATCTACCAAACAGATTCTAGCATTCCCACATACTTCACTCTTTGGGTCATCCTCCAAAGGAATCAAAGTAATTCTCTTTCCATTTGTTGTTATAGTATATGTATTTTTTCTCCAATCATGTATAGCTTTTCTATCATACTGCCAAGGTCTACCCAACAAGATATGACAAACATCTATAGGCATAATATCACACAAGACTTCATCATGATAAGATCCAATATGAAATTTCACCAAACATTGCTCACTCACTACTACCTTATGATCATCCTGAATCTATGCTATCTAATAAGGCTTAGGGTGTTTCAATCTTTCCAACTTCAGCTTAGTCACCATCTCCTCTGAAACTAGGTTATCTGAACTACCACTATCAATCACAACTTTACAACACTTACCTCTGGATTTGCATCTGGTCCTGAACAGACTTTTCCTCTGTGATGGTTCCTCATTTGTCTCCACTTGAAATAATTCTCTCCTCATCACCAATGATTCTCCTTTCTCCAGATTGCCAACTGAACAAGGTGATCCAATAGGTTCTTCTTCAACATAGGCTACTCTTCTAGTGTTCTCTGTCTTCTTACTTGTACTACATTACATTCAAATGCTCTACATCCTTCATCTCCACACTTGAAACAAGTACCTCTGAATGTTCTCTTATCAAATCCTCTTCCTTCTCTTCCATATCCTTCATTCCGATATGCACTAGGGTTTCCTCTCTGGTAAAAATTTCTGTCATCTCTCTAGTAAGCAATGTTATCTTTGTCATCCTTCTTTAACGGGTTGTCAAACTTGTTCTGCTCCACAAATGATCTATCATATCCAGGAAATGTCCTACCTCTCTAAAATTTACCTCCTCTACCTCTCTATCTTTGATCATGCTTCTTATTCAGCTTCTCTTCAACTTTCAGGGCAAATTGATGTGCTTCCTCCAAAGATGTCATCCTTACCAAGCTTAGTTCTTCTTGAATGTTCAATCTCAGTCCATTGATGTATCTAGCCACTTTCTCCTTGCTTGTTTCACTATGTCCTGTCCTTATGATCATCTTATGAAATTCTTCAGTTTACTCCTTCACAGATTTCTCCTTTTGCCTTAGGTTTTGCAATCTCTTCAACAGTTCCAACTCATAGTCAGCAGGTATAAACTAATTTTTCAACTTTGTCACCATCTAGTCCCACTTTGTAATCTTGTCCTTCCCTCTTCTATTTATTTCCAACTGAACTTCTTTCCACCATATAGCAGCATGTCCTTTCAACTTTCACCTTTTCTGGGTCTTCAATTTCTTCATATTCAAAGTATTCTTCCATGTCATTTATCCAGTCAATCAACTCTTCAGGGTTCAAGTTACCAGTATAATTCAGCACATCAACTCTAGGTCTCTTTCCAATCTTTGAAATAGCTTGCAACATCTTTACCTGATTTGATTCTTCTTCTTCATGACCTTCTAGGGTTTCGCCAGTTTATTCAACAGATTGAAATTCTTCTTCATCATCACTTTCAACATTAGGTCTCAGTGTTAATCCTCTTCGCCTATCTTCTTCAACAGCATCCAAATGAATTTGCATTGTTCTCATCAATTCCATCATCTCATCCATTCTATTAGCCATTGTACCAATAGGAGGAACTCTTCGCGGCGGCATCTTCCTATGATCAAGTGCAAACTGCCTCAAATTCGGCGATTGGGCTACAAGTGACAACTGCCTCTCAATCGGCAATCGGTTGCACACAAGTAACCTGCCTCAGATCAGCGATCTGCTCACAACAAGATCTTATGGAATCCCCTTCGCCAATTCGCTCCAAAGAATCAAAATTTTGCTGTGATACCACTTGGTGCAGTCACGGTAGGAGGGTTCATAGAATGAACTGTCTGGACCATGCAGCAAGAGTAAACACAACAGAAACAACACAAGAATATGGAACAAATGTAGATTCAGTCATTCAGTATATCATAGAATTCAAATACAATTTGGCCAGCAACATGCAGGCTTCTAATTAGGGCTCACAGGCCTGATTACATACATGTGCAAGATAAAGCTTTGAAGCTCCTTCGCATCAAAATCTAAACTATCAGATCTTTCCTATGTGAATAGATATTTTCTTAAGGATCTATTACATCAATATATATCATTTCCAGACCAATAGATTCCTCTGCGTCAGCCAAGGAAGATCACAAACTCCAATGAAGAGTTGTAACGTGTTCACAGATAGGTCAGACCTAATGCATAGAACACTTCCTCAAATGAATGGAACAATGTGCAGACCTCTGGGAAGGGTCGGTCACGAGCTAAGGATCATTGAATGATGTGTCATTAGGATCCGCAAATCAAGGAATGATCTGCAAGCCTTCTCCTTCAGCTGATTATCAGGACCTATTAAAATGCTTTGCTCTAAGAAAATAGTTGATCTTCTGATAGCGATAACTTTCTAATAACTGATCCAAATGCTCTAAATTCTTGATATGATGTAGATGAATGAATGTAGATGCTAAATCTAGATCCACAAGATGTGAAATGCCAAAACCAGACCACAAACTGCAAATTACTTCTGACTGAACTGCCTGAACTAAACTAGAAAATGAAAGAATTAAAATGCAAACAAATTGAAATGCAAATGTTTTTTTGTTTTTGGTTGATGAAAGATTGCTCTTGAACCAGGGATGATCCTACATCAATTAGATAAGCACCTAATCTCTCTCCAATTACAACAATCATTTTGTAGACCCAATTTGTTATTTAATTAGATTTTATTATTTTAGGATAATAGGAAGAATACATACTATTCACTTCAAATCTTTTGGTAAACCCATATTTTTTACACCACCTATAGCCTTTCCCTTGTTTACCTAATTTCATATTTTATCTTTTTCAAATATATTATTTTATTGCTAAATATTGTAGTGATTTAACCTTGCATGCCAAAAAAGATTCCATGATCCAAAGGTCCTCTTAGGCAAAGTGCAAGGCTAAACTCTTCTCTTTAAATAACTTTCCTTGATACACCCATAATTGAAAATATCACCACTTCAATCTAGAATTTAAATGAAGATGGCACCTACAACCATTATGTTCATTATGAGTTGATTGAAAATCATAAGAGAAGTGAATTGGCCACCAAGTTACAACTTGTAGTGCCCACTAAGTTGTCATCTAACTCTTATACAAAACACAAACAAAAAAATTCTTTTAACACCTATTTATGTTTCCTAATCCATGCTTGTGTACTTAAACCAAATGTGTTTATTTGTTTATTATTCCCTTTGATTGTTATGCGTTTGTACACATTGTAAGAACTGAAGTCTCGAAGTGCTCCTATGCTTGTGTACTTAAACCAAATGTGTTTATTTGTTTATTATTTCCTTTGATTGTTATGTCTTTGTACACATTGTAAGAACTGGAGTCTCGAAGTGCTCCTATGCTTGTCACAAGGTGACATTTCATTCCATTGGTCTTGAAAAATTAACAAATGGCATGAAATCGGTAAAACTCCATTATCACTAAGTGAGCCTCCAATCTTCCAAGGGACACATACCATCATCATATTGATGTCATGCTAGGATAATCTATGGTCATTATGAGATTGTTCCATTACTGACAAATGCAATATTTCATCTCTACATGGGTTGACTAATGAGGTCATATAATATGATATGATATAAATTTTTATGACATCAATGAGCATAAAACAATTTATGAGAACTGCAAAGATAAAAACTAAAGAAATGAGATACCATAGAAAAATAGGAAACAACAATAAGGCCCTAGCTTGAATCTCTATTTTTTCTACTTTTGAAGTTTCATTCTCCTACTATGAATTTTAATCAAAAGTTTGCACCCTTCTTCAAATATGGGGACCAAAAACCTCCCTTGCAAGTTGTCTTAATATTTTTCCTATATGTATTCATATGCAATGCATTCCATGATTTCCCTTTCAACTTTTCCTGAAGTGTAGAAAATCATATTCTCTTCCCAACATTCTTTTGGAATCTTCCATCTACCCATCTTGCACCTGAGCTAGTGTGAAAATGTCCTTAGTTGGGCTCTAAGAATTTTTATTCTACATTTAATGTTTAGCCCCTATTTGTGTTTTTTGGTCATGCTCACACATGGGATTAAACTTAGTCATATATTATTGTTTTCTCCTCCTATAATGCTTTGTCCACATGCTTATTTTCATATTTTCCATCACATAGTTTTTAATCTCTTGATTGGTGGTTGGACAGTCTTGTAGGTTGATACACCACTTACTCATCCATACTTGTTTTGTTTCATCCATGTTTTCTTTGTCCTATTCAACTCTTCTCTTATTATAGCCTTTGGCCATGTATCCTCCTTCATATTCTATACTTTTGTTATATACAGTACAAAAGATAAATCATCGTTGCTTCTATTAGAAAGGTGTCATATTTTTCTAGAATTATTTCATATGGATGCAATTCTTTAATCTCAAATTTGCTCCTAATTAAGCATTTCTAAATTCTCTCAATTTGTCTCCACTTTAGACTTGATGTACCGTTGGCCCAAACTTCACATCCATATAGATCCATTGGCTCTACTAGCAATGTAAACAAGAACCTAGTGGTTTTCTAGTCTAACACAACATAATATTTGCAACTATTTTGGAGCAAGTAAGTTCTCTCCACTTGCCTTGAAGTATTTTCATTATGCATGTTTCCCAACTAACCTTGTTAGTGAAATCAAGGCTCAGTTTTTGTATTATGTGACTATCTCAAGTGGGTTTTCCTCAAATATGAAGCTTATATGTTTCTAATGTCAAACCAGGTACAACTAATCACCAACTTCCAACCTAACCAATTGGCAAGTTTCAAAAACCTAAGATTAGGGGTGTTCCTTCTTTAGCCTCCTTATTCCTACTAGCCCTCCAAAAGGGGTCTTTTCACCATAACTTTCAAAATACACCTCAAACCCACAACTTATTCACCTTTTTAGATACCCATTAAGGAGCTATTTAACATATCTCATTTCCAACTAGGGTTGTTTCATAACTTCATGTCCTAAAATTGACCATTCCTACTGCTACAAAGGGGCAATTAGCACTATTTTCCAAAGCAAGTACTCAAAATCCTTCACCCAAACTTTCTACACCTATTCTGTCACTCTTGTCAGGTTGCCAATAGACCAAATCCATAATTTTTAGTCAAAGATAGGCCTTCTAAATCACCTAACCACCATACCCTTGCCCTAGGCCTGTTTTAGGCTAGTTTTCATGAGGGTTTATTCAAAATCTACTTTCCACAACTTTCCAAACTTTGTTAATGGATCAGACACCTTAGATTGGGCCTACACATGCTTCCCAAACTCTCCTTTATCCCTTGTCACCACCGTTTCACCAAACTCTCACTCAAAACCACCATTCTCAAGCCAAATTCCACACAAAACTCTTGGGGCAGCCTCCAAAACTCCACCAAAACACATTCTCTACTCTTGGAAATCACATAGACATCAAAAACTACTCTAACCCACTCATTCCACCAATTGACAGAGGAAACTACTAGTGAAATGTGTGTTAGTTCCTTTGAAAAGCTTTCAAACCCTTATGACAGGGTATACACAGGCAGTTATAGTAAAATGATTCAAACTTTCACCCAATACAACATGAAACCCTCAAACCACGTGCAAAAGGATGTTAACTCAGGCCTCCATCAATTCATGAGGTTTTAGAACATTTAGTCCCTGTATGGAGCCGTACCAAGGCTAGGAACAGTCACTTTTTAGAGAAAGAATACAGAAAACATAGTAAAATCAAGTTATTTGTTATTAGTTTCACTTCAAACTATTCCAAATCCTCTTAAAATGAGTTCTCCATCCTTTATACATGTCTTTCCCTCCAAAATCAACTACTTAACTTACCCAAACGACCATTTGAAACTCATTGACCCTTGGTATTCCCATAGTGTGTTTTTGCACTTCATATATAGAAAATATTGACAGTATTACAAAACATGACAACCTTACTCGACATGAATCCCTAATACATACTAAGTGGTCTAACAAGACCTTATTCACTTGACAAAAAGAATCAAACACACCTAGAACCTAACAAAGACCACCATCAAGACCTTATTTACAACCTTTACACAAGATAAATTGGTGCCCCTGCACCAATTTCTTATCCTTTCATCATGAGAAGATCAAAATATTTATTTTATTGCTGTTGACTTGCATCTAGACTTCTTTATAGAAGAGCTCTATGGCTTTCAAATGATCCCTTAAACTTTGTGATCTTGGTGTAGTCAATATAAGATCATCTACATATTGATGGAATTTGATAACATAACTAGCTACTTGAGCCCCATCTTCTCCTAGTCTATCTATCCTTCTTCCAACTTGTCAATATATAGGCTAAATATGGTGTGGGATAGTGGGCAACCTTTTTAAACCCTTATGTTGCTAAAAACAACTTTCTAATACCTCTCATTGAAGATAAACTTATAGTTGTGGGTGATTTGAAGACTAACTTAATGGTTTTCTAAGGATCTGTTGTCATATTTTGCTCCCCAGACAAATAGCCCAAATCCATGAAATCTCTAAGTGTTTTCCCCTTTAGAAATGCAAGGAAAAACATTCTAAAATCAACTAATTCCTAAAATCCTGAGTTTTCCTTGTGTTTTTACCATTTTCAAAGTTTTGGAGTTCAGAGTTCTCCCCTTCATCATGCCATCTTAATTGGATTTGAACTCCGCTTTGATCCTTGCAAAAATCCTCTAAGTGCTCAAAGTTCTTTGGGTGTCAAGGGTCAGACCTTCTTTCTTCTTCCTTCCTTTTCTTTTGGAAGGAGGAAGGCAGAAGGCCCGAAGCCCAAGCTCTGACTCTTTCCCTTTGAAAATTTAGCTAAGTGTTTCGGGGGGTCAGACTTCAGACTTTTCTTCTTCCCTCTTCCTTTTCTTTTGGAAGGTAGAAGACAGAAGGGCCGAAGCTTGACTTCCGCCAAACTGTCTCAAGTAACTTCTAAGTGTTTCAGGGGGTCAAACTTTAGACTTTTCTTCTTCCCTCTTCCTTTTCTTTTGGAAGGTGGAAGATGGAAGACCCAAAGCCTGACTTTCACTGAAACCTTCAAAAAATAGCTACTTGTCTTTAGACTTGTAGGGTTTTCTCCTTTCTTCTTCCTTCTCTCTTGGAAGATGGAAGGCTGAAGGCTCGAGGCCCGATCTCTGACGGCTTCTGTAGTCTTCAAAAGTGAAGGAAAAAGAGGCAAAATCAAAAGTCGACCATGGTTTACAAGGAAGAAATTTTGCTGATAAGGCAGAATTCAGACCAGAATTGAAGGTCAAGCATTCAACTCCAGCTAGGGGTGATTGTTGAGCATTTATTGTTGCAGGTGGATGACTCATATGCAAAAATTTCAATGCAAATATTTGTTTCAGCTACTCCAGAGAAGATATTTTTTCTGCATTTATGTCAAAACAAAATAGATGTATCCAGACATTCCTTTGCAAAAATATCTTCTAAGATGCCCATAGGGCAAATTTATGGCAATAGGTGATTGCACCTCAATGTAAAATGCTATATGTACTTGAAAATGAGATGTATTATTGTTGGTTGTTGGTCTAAAAAACCATGTCATGTATCAATTGTAACCGTGCCTCTTTAACAATAAACAATAAGATTTTACCTTTTCATACGCTTCTTTTGCTCTGTGTAATATTTATATTTGAGTATCCATTTGTGAATGCTTCTTTCCTTGTGGATTTCAATTAGTTTCTTTTACCTCTGCAAGTGTTTTATGAATTGTGTATACTGGTCTATTGTTTGGTGTTATTCTGTGCATAAGTAGTTGATCTAAGAGCCTACATTCGAACCTGCTGTATCACATTTTCCCTTTTAGTTTCTCCATCTTCCCCTTTTCCCAGCGGTGATTAGATTAGGTTTAGTCTTAGTCTACTCTGAATTGAATATTCAGAGGAAGGAACCAACATTCTTTGGAGGTTTGATTTCCTTTGCAGGGTCCCACACCTAGAAATCACTCCAATGTTTCACTGAATTATTACAACATAAGCACTTCAACAAAGGGTGCAAATCCAAGTGACAATAGTTTTTGGCATTCCTGGTGGGACCACTTTACTCTGAATTAAGAGTTAAGCTAAGAATTTGGTGTTGTTCTCGGTATTCTATAGTTTGACACACATTTTCATGCACCTAGAGACTCTACTAGCTCCTGGTTTCTGATCAGTACAACTTTATATGTTTGTGCAAATAAGAGCTTCTTTAAAAGGTAATAACTACAAATTTGTTTGACTACCTATTGCTGCTTCAAGGAGAAGAATTTGGTTATCTAGGTCTCGTGCAAGAAGAAATAATAATGTTGTTCTTTCTCACCCAAGAGCTCAATCTACACCTCCTCCTGTTAGGTTTCAATACTCAAGAAAGGGCTTACATATACCTAGAATAAATCTGAATATCCCTAATATGGAAAGAAATCTACCTTTTGTAACCTTCAATGGAGGCATCCCTTTAGACTTGGCTGCACACAATGATACCCTAAAATGTATCCCATCCTTTACGAGTGATGGTTCTACTACACCTGCTGAACACATCAAAGACATATCAAATGTATGTTCAGTTCACCATATTCAACATGAAGATGTGGTTATTAGGCTCATGGTTTCATCCTTCAAGGGGAGAGCTATCCAATGGTTTAGGAGTTTAGCCCCTTCTTCAATACATGATTGGGATGAGATACGACAAGCAGTCTACAAGCAGTTTGGAGAAAGAGAAGACAATGTTTCTTTGTTGGAGTAGTTAAGAACCATAAAGAGGGCTCCTAGTGAGGCGATGGCTAACTTCAACTTTAGATTTTAAAGGACATGGGATAGGATCCCAACTCTCCTTAGACCATCTCCACAAGGTGCCTTCATATATTTTTAAGAGATTTAAATTCTGATACATCTATTATGGTGCAATCTATGAGTGTTGATACCTTACTAGATGCATATGAGATAGCCTTGAAGGATGAAAATTGCTTAATATAGGATGGGAAAATTGCTCCGAGACTGCCTGTACCTATTTTCCTAGAACTACCTTCCCAAGTTCAACAACCCACTATTTCTCCCATACCAGAGCCTAATTCACCCCCCCCCCCCCCCCTCTCAATTGTCTTGTGCATTCAACACCTTTTTTCTTTTCCAATCTTTGTGGTCACTACTATCCTTTTCCTTTTCTTGTTTCAATAGGTCATTACCACATTTTTCTTTTTTCTTTTTTGTAGGTCACTACTATATTTTCCTTTTCTAGTTTTTGTGGGACATTACCACCCTCCCTCCTCTTCTTTCCTTCTCTTCCTTTCCATTATCTTCTCTCTCTTTGTGTGTCTCTCCATGATTTCTTCTATGGAGTAGATGTTCATGTGTCTCTCCCCTAGTAGTTTGCTCAAAGAGTTTATGATGTGACATAATGTATTCTATAGTCTAGACTTAGATAGATTTATGTTTGAGTTGCATTCCATTCCCTAGATGTGTTTCCATTGCATATATTGATAGTTTGATATTATATGCATATAATGACTACTCTTTTTCGATGGTCTGTAGAACTAGGTGCAAGAATGAAGAATGAATAATGAAGGCATATATGAATACTAGTACCTCTCTCTTGATAAATATATCCTTCGAATATTTCATGATTATTTATATGCTTTACTATATTCTCACTTTAGCAAGATTATTCCTGGACTAGAGTGTCATGATCCTACTAAAGTGAGGGAAAAATGTAATAATATAAATTGCATACCATACAGTTTCTTTTCTTATGTTTTTTACTCAATTTAGTGTTTTTCCTAGTTTCCCCCCTTTTGACCCCTTTCTAGCCTTTTTTCCCTCTTTCCCCTATCTTTTCCCCTTTCAATGTCCCTTGACCTTAGTCTAATTTTTTATCCCTATGTCATCATTTCCCCCTTTTCATGTGTCTTTTCCTCTTTCTTATAGTTCCTTCACACCTAAGCTATTCATGTTTTCATTTCAAAGATGAATGAATACTCAAAAAAAATTGTTTTCCTATCCTCTCTCATGACTAGCTTGCTCTCACCTTGTTTCTTCCATATATCACACATCAGAACTCCAATTATAGCAAAACCACCTCCATTTATCTCATTCTCTTCTCCTCTATCTCACCATATAAGCTCACCTTCCTTAAGATGTAGGGAAATTATTCTCTTACCTTTGTAGGAGTGCAAGTGACCTACCCTCCCTTGGATACAAAATTACATGAAAGCAAATATTAGACTAGCTAAGCCCAATTCAAATTGTTCCTACTTAAAATGATAAAATTTGGCCCTTGAAAATCTATCAGAGGAGCCTTATTCCTCTCATTTTCTTATCACATGCTCAAGTTTACTCTTGCACGTAAACAATTTTCTTTGCCATCTTGGAGCCCTATAGCATTAATCTAACATTGGATCATTATCATCAAGCTTTGGAGGTCATTTACGAGAAAATTTTTAAAGCCATGGAATAGATTTGTGTGGTCCCATTCCTTTTTTTCTCCTCCTCATAGCCCTTCTTCTTCCTCCTTCACAATTTCCTTGTGAACTCACACTATTTTTCCCTAATCCCTTGTTTTACCTTTCCAATTTCATCCCTATTCAATCCCATACCACTTTTGTTTCCCTTTGTTTCCATTTTACATCCCAATTCCTCCTCCCATCAAGCCCTAGTTTTGCTTTCTTCTATCTCCCATTGGAAAGCACATTAGGGTTTGAGTTTCATTTCAATTAGAAAGTGTATTTTAGATTTGATTTTAGTATTTTGTTTCCATTATCATGCAATGTGGATCTATGCTTAAATTACCCAGGTTGTTTTTAAACATCATCCACTTCAACAGTAAAAAATCAATTTTAGCCAATAAAAATAGGACAAATATTTAGCACTTTTTGTTATGGATGAGGTGTAAAATTGCCATTGATTGTTTGACCATTGAAGTGGATGATGTTTAAGTAGAGCCAATTACCCATAAGGGGTCTAACTGAGGCAAATTCTCCTTTAACCTAGCCACCTTATAATATATCCATTAAAAAAAATTGATTTGTAGGTGATTGGATGAATATTATGTATTTTAAGAAGTGATCAACACATCAAGATAAACAATCCCTAAAGTTTTAGGATATTTTAATCCTGAAAAGTAGTATCCTCTAGTACACTAAACTAGTGCTCCTACCTTAGTACTAACACAACCAATCCTAATGAAATATTAGTCATACAACTTTCAACTTCCTTAAGAAATGCCTCAACTCACTAGATCCTACATATTAGCCATATTACCTAATATATTTGAGAATCTAAGAAGATTCTACTACAAGACACCAAATTGACACCCCTTCACTAGCACTAACACACCTTTCATAGGACACTTGTGCTCTTACCTTGGTCTGGATCCAGCTTTCCTACCTCCATTTACCTAAAACTTTCTAGTATGTCCAAATCAACATTTCTAGCATTTTTTAGAATTATATCTGTTAGTGTGAATACAGTTATTACCTAACCAGTTATGTCCCTTGTTGTGTGGATAATTCATATTATTTAACTATTTAAATAATATTCACACACATATTCACATGTTAAGTTGATTTAGTGAGCCTTCTAGATACTTCTAGTTGTTGATAATTGTCTTATATTTGTTATATCCTGCACATCAACTAGTTGGCATCTTACCCTCTAGTTGTCACATGTAATAGGAATATGACAGTTGTCACATGACTTCAACTTCTTATTTTTCAACCTTGCCATTATAAGCAAGGCATCTCTTGTACATTGATCATCTAGAAATGTTAATTTAGTGTGTGATTCTTGGTTGAACCAATTCAACATTATTTTCTTACATTTTTTTTTGTGGAAGATAATTTTGCTTTGCAGGTATTCTTGGGTTTGTGAGTCATTTGAAGACTCTTACATGGTATCAGAGCAGTTTGTAAAATCAGCTATTTACTATTCTAAAGAGGATTCATTGACTTTTTTTTTTATTGAAATCTTGCTCTATTTTTTGAGCAAAGCCTTGCAGATTTGGGCATTCTTTTTCTATGTATTTTTTTTTACATTATACAGGAAAGGGCATTTTTTGCAATTGCTGGGCGTTTTTCCTCTTCCATAGCCCGTGGAAAGTGTCAATCTGGCAAGAAAAAGATTGTTTGGGCCTTAATCTTTGACTATAGGTCGTTTTTGATCATCAAGGCATTATTAAATCATGTTTATGGAGTTTTATCTAAGTCCAAAAACGACCACCCCCAATTGTGTAGGGCATTTTTTTTTTTGTCTCCAGGGCATAAAACATCTGATTTTTGGTGTATTTCTGCTATTCTTTTCCACAAAAGACTGCTCCATAACCATGCAATGCCTCAAGGACTCTTTTGCAAGGTTACTCCACTCATTATTGGTTGATTAAGGCGCTGAAATCTGACATTTTTTGTGCCAGACGTGAGCTGCAGGTTGGAAACCTCTGCAGCAAGTTTCCAGACCATAAATTGCAGCTTTGACTTCATTCTATTTGTAAAGGGAGTGATAAATCAACTCCGTGAAGGAAGAAACTCCAGATCTGTTGTTAATAGCCTCTATTCAGCCTGCACAGAGCCATAAACCAGCGGCCATACCTTCGTATTGAGCCTCATTTTCATGCTTCATCCCAGGTGTCAATTTGGCCAATAATATTTCATTATTTTCTCTTTTATAACGCCCTAAAACTTTAGTTTATATAAAGGCATTAATATTTTTATTATTACGCCGATAGTGTTCCCTTAGTGAGCAGCACTACCAGAAATACCTAGATCAGTGGTCCAGATTAAAAGAGCTACCATCAAAAAAATCTTGACCATACAATTTAATAATTGTGACGTGTAAAAAATATTTAAAATTTTAGATATTCAATCAAATCTCACATGAATGCACTCCAAATTCTCTCTCGAATGAATCTCCACCTTACACGTTTGGAATTTGAATACCTTTATATGACCTGTCACAGCAAATGAGATAGGATTTTTTTTTGACTTTGATGTTGTGCTTCGCTCACATAATAACATCCGGGCCTGTTTATTTCCTGTAACATCCTGTGAGTGGTTGCCGACAATAACCTCTCATAAACACGTCCTCACATTATTGCATAATATCCCCATTTATGGAAAAGCACAAATGCAAATCTGTTTATTTGCAGAAAAGATTATTGTCGAATATTAGATCATCTCAATAGGGATGTTGGTATTGAGCATGCATTTTACTGAGAAACCAGATATATATAGCTTTGGTGTTATGGTGGTAGAAACTGTGAGCAAAAAAAGTAGAGAGCTTACAATACCAGGCTGTGTTGTTTTCAGTGTTACAACTTAGGGCAGAGGAAGGGAGATTAATGGATTTAGTAGATTCTAAAATCAAAGATGAAGGGATTGGTGCAGAGAAGGAGGCAGCGAAAGTGTTAGGAGTGGGCATATGTTGTATACAGTATGATTTTACAACAAGGCCGGAAATGTCGACCATAGTAAAGGCCTTGGAGAATAACCCCGAGATGGATTATGTTCCTTCTGTGTTTACAGGCTCGCCGAATCAGCCGTTGCTTTTCTCTGGGAAATTTAATGACGTGGCACTCTCCTATGGGCCTTCGGCATCTGAATTATCTAGACCCAGATGATATTTTCCTTTCTTTCATGGTTTTTTTTCAGCTTAATTTATTTCTAAGTCTTCCACATCGAAATATAAATCCTCTTACACATTGCATGATGCAGAATGAGTATTATATTTATGAATTATTAAAACTGTACCAATAAGTTCTATAAATTTTGTCATAAAAATTAGTAGAAAATTATAATTTAGAATTTTATGTGTGTATCAAGGAAGAATGTACGAAAAAAAGATAACATGTCCATAATGAAGAATAGGGCACAACTTATGGTTTGTTGATGCACTCCTACTTCCCATTTTCTGTTTCTCATTTTCTGTCTTGCACTTTAAAAAAAATATTTTCCAACGCATATATACATATATATATATATATATATAACTTATACTAAATCTCCTTCCCTCTCTGGGATTCATGGATTTTTGGTATTGATTTAGTTGCCTAATACGATCAAGGCACTATTCTACTAATCCTTGTCTAACCACCATCACATTTAAATCATTCTATGAAACATCTTTTCATATGTACTCAAGTGTAGTTTTTGCCTTGCTTTAGGGGCATATTACAAATTTATAACTATTGTCAAGGCTTAAAAGGAGGTCACATTCAACTTACATTTTCAAGGATTATAAGAATTCTACTCACACTTGTAACCCATTGTTTTAGCAATTATGCATCTTTAATGAGCATGTGCTTAATAATTCAGAGGATTGTAAGACTTCTGATTGTATATATAGTATGAAATGTCAAGGGGGTTTATTTCAAGGAATGTTGTTTTGTTTTACACATTTTAATGTATATGCAATATAGTGTTTAATTTGCTTCCCATGAGGTCTTCAAGGTCTATTTCTGGCTACCATTAGTGCATGGTAGTTAAGGTGTCCATTTTCATTTCTCTAATTGCTCTATAGAATGCTTCAAGGATCACCCTCCTAGGTTTTGTAGAGCCTAAAGTAGAAAAGGATTTTTCCTATCCCATCACTTGGCCTTACACTGCCTTTTCCTTGTTGATGGTTTGCCTCTTTGCCTAAGATACATATTGTTCCCCTTGTCTTGGTTTATGACTAGTAGTCTTAGGGGAAAGGAGCTTGCAATTTTGGGAGCTAACAAATGGTGGCTCTACTAAGGACATAGCTTGGTTCAATCATTCTATGGGCAAAACATTAGTGAATACTATGTTGGTGGAGAAGACCCAAATGCATTCGTACCCTTGGAGATAGTTATGCTTCAAGTTTTTCCTATTTTGAAGAGGCAGTGACTCTGTTGTTCAAAATAAAGTTATGCTGCTATTATCAGGCCTTTTGTAGTGATTCAAGCTACATCGAGCAAGTTGATGTAACAAGAGGTTCAAGGTAAATGTCCTCTTCTTTCTACTTAAGTGAGTCAAAGTTTATTTCATACAAAATCATGCTTGAGTGAGAGTTATGTTTGGTTTTAGCATGGTATGAAGATTTTAAAGAATGGATCTTAGGTATAAGGGTTACTTTAGACCCATTCCTTCAAGTGCTTTTGCCTATGCTTCTTGGTATAGTTCCTATGATGGATATGACAACCAAGAATGTTATATAGTCAAACACTCTACTTCCTCTAGGATTCATGGAAGCCAACAAAGATCAGACATGTTTTCTATCATGATGTTCACAAATGCAAGTTCTTTCTCATCCTTCCATTGCATGTTTCATCACTCACTGTGGATGGAATTCCATAGTGGAGACCATCACCATGGGATTGTCCGTGCTCTATTGGCCTTACTTTGCAGATTACTTTTGAACTGTGATTTTGTGGTAGACATGTGGAAGATTGGGTTGGCTTTGAATGCAAATATAGAGATGGTATAGTAGAAAATAGGAAAGTCACAAAGGCATTGGGGAGAGTGTTTGAAGATGACGAGATGAAGACAAGAGTGACTAAGTTGAGGGAGAAAATAAAAGATGCAGTGAAGGGTGAAGCGAGATCAGCTTATATGAATATTTTCAAGACTTTGTGAAGGCCATAGAGGAAGAAATTTGTGACAAATAAATGTTGTTTATGAAGGCATAATGTGCCAAGTAATCATAGACTTCTATCATATTTTTTCAAATGTGATTCCTATTTATGTAATTCATCTCGCACTCCTAACTAAGGAAAGGCTCCACATCATAATTATGTATTTATTATAAATTTGATTGTCTAGGTTTCTTTGATGGTAATCTTTTAAATCTCCATGATCAATCTATGTAATTCAGCTGGTGCTCCTCACTATGGGAACAAAGGAGGTGCACAAGGTTTAGCCTTCCATAAAGCCAACACCTAAGTAAGCCATCTCTTTGGTCAAGTAGGAGGTGATTTGCATATATGGCATCCCTTTACTACCCAACAAGGGCAATGAGTGCACCTTGACGTAACCCTTCTCAAATTCCTCCTACCAAGGTAATGGAGGGCTTCACCATGGTAAAGAACACAATCTTTTGACATAAAATTTGTGGCAAAGATTCCATTGTGGAAGAAGATTTTAATAATGAATTGGACACTATGGGTTACATGCACGGGGTCAACAAAGAAGGGAACCCTATGCGCTACAACATCTATGGCATTTTTTAGGACAAGGA
This sequence comes from Cunninghamia lanceolata, assembly GCA_027924645.1. Taxonomy (NCBI): domain Eukaryota; kingdom Viridiplantae; phylum Streptophyta; class Pinopsida; order Cupressales; family Cupressaceae; genus Cunninghamia; species Cunninghamia lanceolata. The sequence continues at coordinate 821,919 of BSBN01000736.1, read as the reverse complement.
GCTTTATAACAAGACCTATGGGGATGAAGCCAAGCACAACAAGTTTCTACTGTGAAGGGTTCAATTTCTCAAAAAGAGCATTGCTAGTTGAGCTTTAGCCCTAGTGAGATTAGCTCCGTGGTGCAAATTATAGTTATCAAAAGCTCACCCAAGCTCAGGAAGTGGAACCTCTTCCAGGCCACCAAGTAAGTTATTAATGAGAAGATGAATATTTTGGTATGAGATATTTATTAATGTTTCATGGTGATACTTGGAATTGAATACTATGATGTCCCCTTGTTATGTAGTAGACTAAGACCAAGTTTGTGGTCATGAGGGTTGCCAGGGTGTTTGAGACCTTATTCAAGTTTTTGTCTAGTCCTTAGTGCTTTTACTATTGAGATGTCCTCTTTATCACTATGCAAACCTTCCATCTATGTTATATGGTTCCCATGCCAAGTTTTGTCTCTATTGTGACATGGTTTATCTTGACTTATTTAGAAATTTTAGTTTCTAGAACAAAATCTTGTTTTTTTAACGTTTACTTCACATATCATGGTTTTTAACTTGAGATCAATATCTAGGTGATTCATATGCTCTTATTTTAAAATATATTTTATCTTTTTTTCTATATTTTATTATTTTCTTCACTATGGTTAACATATCTATTTATATATGTTACAATGGAGAATTCAAAGTACATATCATGTATGGGTGGTTTTTGTCTACGTACTCTAGCTAGTGCATAAGGGTAGAGAAGCAATAATAGAATTGTTTAGGAAAGCAATCGACGAGGGAAATGAAACATGCAATGACCTAAAAAATATAGTTGACATCATTATGAAATATAAATAGAAGAGGCCCACATAATCCATTAAGGATCTCATGTTTCTAAGAAATCATTGCCAAGGCAAAGGCTAGGATTTTTAAGCTCACAATTTTTTGGACAATACTCTTGTCGATTTATACCCTATAAAACAACTTGAAACCCAAAATACTTGAAAAAATACTAAAAACAATAATATGCTTGGTTCTAGTGAGGTAGAACTTTTCCATACTTTCAACCAAAGCCTTTTCATGTATTATTTTATTCTCATTCATTGACATTGCAGGTTCAGTATATTATTTTTGACAATCTTGATCTTGGAGAAATGCAAAAGTATGGACACGGAAATTGAACTATTGAAGAAAAGACTTAGTTTGATTGTTGAGAAAAGAACAAGTGACAGTACAATTACATTGAAAGTTGGGTTCAACTTCATTATAGAAGTCCAAGTATAATGATGTAGAAGTTGAACGCAAGTAGAGGGTTCAATATATTGTTATGTACTCATTAATATTTTATACTTTTATATTATTTAATAGGGATTTGGATGTTGCGGTCTATTGCTATGGCCATACATTATTGGTAGTTATGTTGTAGTTCAATTGATAAGTCTAAGATTTGCTATTTGTTTAGTGTTGAAAAGAAACTATACTCTTTGTCAAAATTGGCCAAGGAATTTGTTGTATTAATGATATATTAGGTAGATGATGTGAAAAATTGACTCAGATTAAATTGAACATGGTTTAATAAGATAAATACCTAAAGGGCATTCTTAGATCCCTTCTTCAATTTTATTGCCCGCCATGATACTTGATATATAGCTATGCCATGTATGTTCCTTAGATGACACATTCAAGTGCTTCACATTTAGGTACAACAACTATACCACATACATCATACACATCTTGTGATCCTACTTGGTTACTGCTAATAAAATGACCAACAAATTCTAGTCTATGATTATATGCCAAATGGAAGTGTATTATTCACTTGTTTGTAAGAATCAATTATGATATGGTACATTTAGGTGTCTAATATCCATATGTGAATTGTGGTTGGATGATATAAATTATTCTTTGTCACTAGCCACTAACCTTTAGGTGCATTGAAATAAACAAAGAGGCATTGTTTGAAGTCTAATTTTTCAAAAGAGTCCCCGTTAGAAACTATATTACCAAGCCTCAACATATAAATTTATAGAGATAGCATTTTTGTATGCATGGTTTGATGTAGAGGACTATATAGGCAATGATAATACTATACAAAAGATTGATTAACAACTCTCCTCATGTAAACAATTTTTGTATGCACTGGTGAAGTTGTTGTTGTGGTAGTTATCATATTCCTACATAAATTAAAGAAAAACTTTTTACAAGATTAAAAATCAAGTTTGCACTCTAGAGAACCTTCAAAATACAATTTCAATTAGTTCATATTTAAAGGAAAACATGAACTATTATTTTAAAAAGATATTTTGGTTTTATGTTGTATTTCAAAAACTTAACCAACTCTACCATTGTATTAAAGTTATGTTATAGCATATTTGAAATGACCTATTGAAAATTTGTAAACAATTTAGTCATATTTGAAAAGCCTTAGCAAATCTAAGTTACATTTTTAAGAAGATGGAGATGTTTTATTTACTCATATCCTCATGTGTTCAAAACCTATCTAGTGAAATAAAGATCACCCTCAAGCAACCAAAAGTTCTTGTAAAAAGCAATATTTAGTTGATAAGCTCTATGTGGGCTGATATCCACTAACAATTCAATCTCTGGAATGTGTCACATCAAGAATTTATCTCATGATGGATATGTATATGTAGTCATAAGAAAACCAATTGCTTTTACAATTATCTCATTGCAGTAATGCTCAAAATTTTATAAATATCATTTCAAATTTATATTCATCATTCAACACATCGAAAAGATCTAGGTAATATTATTGTTAGCAATGATCAACCCATTCCATGAATCGTTTGCAATATTTTGAGCCTCTTCGTTGGTTTATGGTAAATAATTTTAGAGCTTAGTGTACTATATTAGACACCAAATTGACAAATTTCAATCGTTTTGTGGTTTTATGCAATAAATATTTTTGTTACCTTGTTTTATGAATTATTTGTTTATTGAGTGACATCAAATTGCGATGATATGAAGTTCATGTCTTTGTCAATTTTAGCAGAATATTTTTGTGTTGATTTACAATGGTATGCAAGCGATCGTTCATGAAGTATTTGGTTTTTACGTGGATTTTAATTTTAAATATTTTTTGTTGCTTTACGATAAGGATTGCATTTGTTTCTACATAAGATTATATAAAAATGAATAAGGGATTTGATTAATTTAGTGTGTATATATATTACATAAAAGTTTCTCATAACTTTGTTGCAAAACATATACAATTATTGAAGTGATTTCCATCCTATAAATAATCATTTTAAAAAATGTATACATTTTGTATTATCTTCCATGTAATTAAGAAATTGACTATGGGAAAATCAACTATCCTTAAGAAAGTTTTATTATAATAAAAAACTATCGGTGTGCCCATTGAACCTATGGGTCTAATTGCTAGTATATTTTGTGTGAGAGAAAATAATGTATATATTGGGAGAAATTTGTTTTTAGAGTTTAATGGTGTAATTAAAACTTGTATTTCACCTATCGAAGACGAAGAGTGAGGCGCGGGTTGGCAGGAGGCCAATTTCCCCTCATAAATCTTACCATTGGATTCTACATTCTGCCCCAATTCCAACAAATGGTTGGAAGGCCATTTTTTTTAATTGGCATAGTGCATTTTTTATTTTGTTTAAGTGTTGGTATATTAAAATAGGTCATTTTACGGGAATTTGTTTATGTTATAACTTTTGATCGGTAGCTCGAAATTGAGTGCCGTCTTTTGCAAAAGTTCATATTTTTTTTATTTCCCATCTAGTGGTCCTATTTTCAATTGTAAATGCACTAACTTATAAAGTTCCATTTTGGGGGGTTCATCATGGGTTTTTCTAGTCATCCTTCTGTGATCAATCTGAACAAGGATAATTATGAGTCTTGGAAAAAAGGCACCGTCACACATTGTAGGTGGTTCCATCTTTTGCCTTATCTTTATGGCCTCATACCTAAACCAGATTCATCTCAGAAGAAAAATGCATGGGCAAATAGGAATGATCATATTGTAGGATTGATTGGTTCTAGTGTTGATTCTAACACTATGTGGGATATTTTGGACATTGATTGTCCATGCACACTTTGGACTAAGATTTGGAAGATATTTGGAGACCCACATATTTCTCCATTCCCAGATGATCCTGCAATGGATTGCCTCATACCCATTGATGATGCAGATAATATTCCCTTTGATGATAATACAAAAGAGGAGCTTGAATATCTAGCAGGTCTTGTTGTTCTTCTATTGCTTCTCTCCCTCCTATTGAGATAATTGCTTCTCCATCACCTATTGCTACTTTAGAGTTTAGAGATACTTCATCGAGAGCTTCCAATAATTCTTTGCAATAGGATCATTTCAGTCTTCCTCATTGGGATTCCTATCTTGTAGACATATCATCTGTGTTTGTGGAGTCTCACATTGTTGATTTGGAGGACACATTTGAGGGGTTATCTCTCCTTTTTGATGACAATACACATACACCTGCTATTTCTACAGAGTTCAGAGAGGCTTCACCGAGGGCTTCCAATGATTTTTCGCATGACATCTTGTGGGATTTGCATTGTAGCCACATGGCATGCATTGTCATTCCACATCCATACATCAGTTCTATGGAACTTGCTCTTCTTTAGTTTTCACATGTTTTTGAGAGGTCACTTGTTTCAGTTAGGCCTGGGGCTCTTGATTTGTTTGTGACTCATTTCGACATCAGCATGAAGACATTTGAGCAGTGTTCCGAGATAGTTACATCATGAGACTTCCATCCTCACTTTGCTTCTTCGAATGCGAGTTACTTCAGCATTCACCATTGGAGTTGTTTCTTCCAAAGGGGAGAAATGTTATTTGCCACAAATGGATCATCTTCAGTATTCATATATGGGCATCCTCTTTTGGAAGAGGAGCTACTTCATTGTGGGGGGATTACATAGTCTCTTTCACTCTCTCTATTCTGGGAGGGTGTCTTCTCTCTTATGGGGGGGACTTTTTCCTCACAAGGTTTTTTGTTCTTCTCATACTAGAGAGAGCATTTTATGTTGTCTCTCCTTTGGGGAGGAGTTTTTTCCCACTGGTTTTCTCCTTTCTCCATTTGTGAGAGATTTTTTTGTACATGGGTACCTAACATGGCCTTGTAGTCGGGACCCATTTTTGCATTTTACATTCTTGCTTTAATCAGCTTCTCCCTAAGTTGCGCTTAAGGGGGGTGTTAGTGTGAATAGGGATATTACCTAACTAATTATTGCCCTTTTTGTGTGGATAATTCATATTATTTAACTACTTATTAGTTAAATAATATTCACACACATATTCACATGTTAAGTTGACTTAGCCTTCTAGATACTTTTAGTTGTTTCTAGTTGTTAATAGTTGTCTTATAGTTGTCATATCCTACACATCAACTAGTTGGCATCTTACCCTCTAGTTGTCACATGTAATAGGAATATGACCCTTGTCACATGACTACAACTTCTTATCTCTCAACCTTGCCTTTATAAGCAAGGCATCTCTTGTACATTGATCATCTAGAAATGTTAATTCAGTGTGTGATTCTTGGTTGCACCAATTTAGCATTATTCTCTTGCATTTTTTCTTATGGAAGATAATTTTCTTTGTAGGTATTCTTGGGTTTGTGAGTCATTTGAAGACTCTTACAATATCAACTATTACTAGGTCCATTTGTACCCTCCTTTTTCTTATTTTCTCTTCTATGTAATATTTATTCTTATTTCATGTTTTATGTTTTCCTTGTCTATTTTATAGTCTCAGTTGCATGTGATAGGTTAGTGTTGGACTAGTTGAAGATATTCTTTCATTGGCACTAGCTTATTGCACACTTAAAAAAGAAAAAGGAGCATGTTCCCCCTTTCTTATGTCTTTTATCTTTTAATTTGTCATCCCTTGAATGCCACAATAAACTCCTCATGTGTTTCCCTTATTTTTTACCAATATATCATTTCCTTTCTATCTAATGTCTCCTTATCATGTGATTCCTTAAACCAATGCAACTATTTGAGTCTAACACTTCTTTGACATACTACCCTATCACTCTCCAACTCATGCTACTACTAACATGTCACTATGCTACCATATCATGTACCAATTAATTAACTTGACGGTATAAGATACCCCCTTCTATTTTTTTTGGCAATCCATATCTCCCACAACTTGTGCATAATTAAATTAAAACATTAAGACATTGAATAGGATAAAGTAAACCTTATCCAATTTAGTAAATTCCACATGATGAGATCAAGTGTTTGAATGGTGAATCTCTTGACATGGTTTCAATGGGAAGACCAAGGATCCTACACCTAGAGCTAGATGTGAGTTCAACTACTTGTCAAAGAATAATCTAATAGGTATATCCAACCTAGATTTTTAGATGCATCATATTTTATGTTTTGTCTTCTTATGTAAATGATTCTTGAGTTGTGGAAATGTTAGTTTTGAGGACTAGTTTGAGAAGTACATAACATGGTTTTATTTTTCTTTATTTTCTTTAGGTCTTGGGCTATGGAGATGCCAATTCAAAGGACTAACAAAGAAGTATAAGGCGTGGTTAGGGACTATGGTTTAAGTGTTCATCCTCTAGTGTGTGGTGTAGTGGTTATTTTCTCTTAGAGTACTCCTATTTATTGTGGCTTTGTAGTTGGAAATGATATGGCATGAGGTGATTAGCTATGTACCCATTGGTCTTAGAAGACTGTTAGTTTTAATGATGTGTACTATTGTTCCTTAGTGAAATCTCGATATTTAGTGGGAGGAATACATAATTGTTTGTACTTATATCAATTTCATATTGTCATCCAAAGGTTATATATGTTCATTTTTCTTACAATCTTTTATGTGTTACAATTTTGTAGTTGGAGTGTGTTAGCATGAGATGATCTATTATGCATCTATTGGTTTTCAAATGTGTTGATCCTCATTCTTATTGAAGATGGATATTTATGGTTTTTTGGAGATAAGTAGGTTTTTTGGGTAGGCCTAGTTTTACTCTATCATGGTTTTATTCTCTTGGAATGTAAATATGCAGTGGGAGAATGTTAAATTGGGTGTGATATTCACCTTACAATCCTAGTTAAATACTATTGTGATCTAGGTTAGGATTATATTATTTTAAATATTATTTTGTGTGTATCTCCAAAGATCATGGAATAGGTGAGATGGTACACCCATGTGAAAGTAGTCAAGGCACATGTGGAGTGGGATTTTCTCCTAGATGCTTTGAAATATTTATAGTGAGGCCCATAATTTTGGAGGTTGCATTATAAGGCATCATTACTAAAGGCTATGGGGAACATGAGATACAAGACTCCTTCCATATAGGAAATCTCACTCTCTCTCCCCATAGTCTCATGGATGACCTCATATGAGGCTAAACAAAGAATGAACAATGTTCCAATATGGATCTACTATCTTCATGCTACATGGTTTCCTTGTTGACAACAAGATTAAAAGCTTGATTAGCTCTTGTCTCTACAAAGACAAAATATTCACATCATGTTTCAAGAATAATGAATATCCTATAGCCCTTCAAATGTATAGAAACTCAAAATATAAAGGAAAGGGTCTCAACCTTCATGAACAGGGAATCCTTGAACCAATATATATATGCAAGAGAATAGTGTAACTTGGGGGTTGGTACTGATGTTGTCCTAGAGAGCTCTAGATGATGATAATTCTCCTAAACTTTCTTTTGTCCCAAATCAATTACTCCTCTACTTAATCTTGGGAAATTACTCTTATTACCATCAAATAGACCAAGTAAGAACTCATGTAAAACTTTTAACTCTCTTAAACTTTGGATAACTATTTGTGCAAATTGTCACTAATGAGTGTAGCCCAATTAATTGTAACCTTGTTTCCTAAAATAACAAAGATAAATCTAAACATCCATGGCTAAAATTCTTTAGCATTATGATTACTCATGACCCTATTCAACAATGTGATCAAATAATTTATCTCTAGCTATAAGTCACTCTTGCAAAGTACTTTGGGTATCTTTGAAGCTAAGATTTTTGGCTTGGTCAACTAGTTTTTATTTATAACATTGGAGCAAAGATATATGTCTTTGTTAAATAATTTAGTAGTACATGCAATAGTTATTGTAGTGTACTTAGGGTGATGGGGGAGCTAAAAGGTCTCTTCTACACTTTTAAGAGTAACATCAAATAATACCTCATTTGCTAACCCAATGATTTTCCTATTCTGTGAGTCATAGTAATTAGCACATTTTATGATTACTTCAAGAGATTGAATTGATATAGGGAATGCACTAGCTTATATTATTCCAATATCTATAATGCACCTAGCTTGAGATGTTATATCTTCTACATACATTATTTTTAAGAAGCTCTCCATGTCCACATGACCTAAGTTTGTGTCTGATACTTCATTTAGTGTAGATTTGATTTTAGAAGTAGGGATAACCCCATTAAATTTGCACTTCCTTTCTTTCAAGTTAGGTGATGGCATATGAGAAGCTTTATCAAGGAGTGGGGTAAGGAAAGGAGAGAGCAGTAAAAAAGTGAGCAATTGCTAGCTTAGAAGGTTTCCATAGTCCAAGAGAAGGTTAACAAATTACATGCCTTACTTATAAGCACAAAAAGTCCACAAGCCCAAAGAGTATGAGCATTGTGGGATTCCAAGTCATGGAAGCAATCTAGCAATGAGAAAGATTTACATTTATGTGTGTGAGGTTCAAAAGTATGCAAGTTTGTTAGTGGAAATATGTAGTAAATGGGACATAATTCACAATTTACATGCAAAGGAAGGTTTGCATCTTGAATATTAAGGTATACAAGAGGAATTAATATAGAGGAAGGCTAAGTAATACAACTATATACAAGGATCAAATGAAAACTTATGAAAATTTCTTAGGATACCTTGCTAGGGTTGGCTACAGAATTAGCTAAACACAAGTTACTTAAAGGTTTGCATGATGTAGAATTATTTTTAAAAATATGGAGAACCTTCAAACCCTAGACATCATGACTATGAACATGTTTATCTTGAATGCAAAAAAGTATCGAAAGAAGATGACTCAAAAACCCCAAGGCAAGGGATACATGTGAATTTAACCCAATTAATAGAGCTAAGAAGCTTGAATTAATGACGATCTAGTTCACACAAGAATGAAGTATCCTATGAATGAGTAAATATGTGTGAACAATTATGAATCTACAATTGGGAGATCTCACACAAGATTGTGAGAAATTTTCAATAAGAATTGGTTTTCAAGAGTAGAAGAGTGCTTAGTAAGCATGAGAAAGTGTGAAAATGGAGTCAAAAGGTTGTATTTATAAAGCCCATGTTAACATATGTTTATATTAGATGCTTTTGGTTTTAGAGATTATGAGTTACACGTGTCTGACTTATGGGGGCTATCAATTCTGCAAACAAGGCAAGAAGAAAGGTTATGGATCATAGAAGGAAGGACATAACACACAAGCTTTGAAGGCATGTGTGCACATGATGTAGGTCTATACAGAAATAGGCTATTATAAACAACAAGAAGGTATGTAATGCATACCTTTTGCATGTTACTACATCATATATCCACAACCCTAATATGTATTTATTTAAGTTATGTAATGCAGTGGAAACCAAATGCATACATGCATATTACAACTTGAAACTTATATTCTTATGTGAGGCGCAAGTCTATGTATGGTGTTTTATATAGAAATATGTGGTGTGGGAGAAAAAATTCATTTAGCAAGTTTACGAGGCATGTGCATACGCAACATAATTCTATGTAGACACTAAACCATATTGATCACAATATTTTATAATTCACAAACTTAAAGTATGCAATAATAACACCAGTTAGCTACATCATATGTATGTAGATGTTAAAGGGTTCTACGTATTTTTTGCCTTGTAAACTTGTGGACTTGTAGGGATAAAAATAAAAATGCATGGATTTGCAAGACTGCATCTGAACTCCATAGCTTTGCAAACACCTTAGAAACTATAGTTTCTTAAGTTATTTTGCTTCAATTTAAAAACCATGTTCCTTCTAGGATGGCTTATGACCTTGACTCACCTTGATATATAATTTTTTAAGGGTATTTATTTATAATAAAGAGACAAGACTTTAGAAAGGACAAATTTAATTCTTGAACCATGACATAGATAAAATTTTATGAATGGAAGGCATAAAGTTTGAAAATGGTAGGGTCATAATGTTAGGACAATAATTGGATCTAACTAAGGAAAATGACTATAAGAATGTAGAATGAACCTAGAATCTCAATACAAGGGTGATCCCCCAATACCGAGTCCCAAACTTGGGACATCCTGATTTTTGTCTGAAATCACATATTTTTTTTAAAAATTAATGGTTTAAGTCTTGAGGGGTTCCATCTAAAGGGGTTTAATTGAAGGAGGTTAGATAAAACCGCCTTAGATCAAACCCCCTTGGAAAGAACCCCTCTAGTCTTAAATCAAAACCTCGATGGAGTCTCCTCTGCACCTATCAAAATGCTGACAAAAAACTAATTTTGCTTCACCTTTTGGGGGATCAAATGAAGTCATTTAGAAATTATATTTTGTAAGAATGTAGCCCTTAGTATTAGATTTCTAGAAAGTATGATTTTAAATATATTTATTTTATTATTATATTTATTTTCTATTTTTTAGTGAATAGAGGTTTTTCACCGAACATCAAGGTCTTTGTTCCACACACATGGAAAAATAAAAAATAGAGATTTTTTTTTGAAAAATATATCCACACTAGGTATTGATGTCCTTGTTTCAATAAAATAATAATAATTTAATTTGGATATATACAGAAAAATTTATCTTGTATAGTATAAACCTACATATAAATTATAATTAATCTCACTTCAAAAATTAATAAAATATATATGCAACAAAAATTATGAAAAATATCTGCACACTAGATATTGGTGTTACAAATCTATATTTAAAACTTTATAAGTTGATCCTTTCTATAAAAAAAGTTATGATGTATGGTATAAATGTCACTTTTAAAAAATATTGTTAACTATAAAAAATAAGTTATTAAAAGTTACGTAAAAAATTCACAAATTATTTCTTAAAATTAAAAAAATACATTTAAAATCTACACACAAAATCTTAAAAATCACTAGTTCATATCATCTTCAAATTTTTAATGGGTTAGTTGCTATATGTGTCAGAAAGTGAAAATTTAGTAAAAAATGTTGATTTCAAAGTCCTACTTTGGCCAAAAAGTGGGACACAATATTATGGGATCACCCACAAACCAATTGTTTATCCATTCTGTCATGGAGTTAATACATTGAAACTACATGGAGAGTACAAAAAATAACTTTAACACAACAAAAATGGAAACAAGGGAAGAAAGCACACATAACAAAGAAAAGACAACAAGATGACAAAACCCCTAAATCAACTATATACACAATGGTGGACAACTAGTTTTCACTACTTGAATAATTTTAAATGTTTCCCATTATATGGTAGGGTAAGATGTGTGCCATCCAAATAGGCTAAATAAAAAAAATTAACCAAAAAAATGTCTAATCCTAGAAGGACCCATCTAGATTGAATTGAACTTATTGTGGTTCCCTCTTGGTTCTCTTTGCTTGTCACATAGTAACACTAAGTAAGCAAGATTGAAATCTAGATTTACTTGACCTTCTTATCAAAAATTAGTTTAACTTTGTCTTGGTGCTCAGTAATCTTTTCCACTACCATTTCTTGTTCTTTCTCAAGTTTGGTTAAAAATAGAACTCTCTTCTCAAGTGGATATTTGAATTCCTCCCTTTCAAGAACTTTTGTTAACTATAGAGATAATAACTGATGTAGGAGCATCCATAGGTGTAAGATTTCTTTTCAAAATTAGTGTTTCTAGTTCCATAATTGCTTGAATAATGATATAGAACTTTTAGTTATTCCAAACTGCTATTTTTAGAAAGTTTGCATTTGGGCACAGATTGAAGTAAAAATTTACAGGAAGCTTCATTAATGAAAAATAAGACCTTTGGCGAAGGAATCACGCAAAGATCATTTGTGAGCTGAAAGATATTAAAATTTTTGTTTCCTAAAAAATGCCTAAAAATTATTCAAATTCAGGTTTGAGGCACTAAATGGCCCCGTACGGGCCTGAAAATTGGCAGAACTGGAAGAGTGGGTTCTTAGCACGTAGAGCACTCCGTGAGCTTTCTGGTGCTTCAAATGGTTCGTTAATCGGACACCCGGATCAGAAGTTATGGCTTCTAGAAGTTGACCTATTTTTGGAGGGAGATGCAAAATTTGAAATTTGGCTGGAGGCCACCCAAAAGGCTATTAATAACCATTTTTGGGAACCCTTGGTGGTAGTAGAGATAAGGGGGAAAGTGTAGAGTCAAGAATAGGCAAGAAAATAAAAACCCTAGTAGATTTGGGGTTACAGAAGGTAGAAGATTCCAGAGTCTTGAGATAGGAAGCTGTAATGTGTTTGCAGCCTATGGAGGATTCATCCTTTGATTGTATTTGAGCTTCTGTAATGTAATGAGTTGTCCAAATCAATAAAAAAAACATTCTATTTTCTATGAGCAATTTTTGTTGTTGTGTGTTTTGTCATTTATCCCCTTCATCAAGTGGTATCAGAGCAAGGGTTCCTAAGTGTGTAGACAGATCGCTGACCGTGAGGTAGTTTGCACCAGGACCTGAGGTTGTTGGTTTGCTGCAGAGATCAAGATGCCTCCATGAGGAAACCGTGTTGGAAGAAATGCTTTGATGGAAGAGAGTTTCAGAGCCTTGCAAAGGCAAATCGATACATTGCAAGAGGAGCTGTGAAGAGGGTTTGAGCCGAGAACAAGAGAAGAAAGCGAAGATGAAGCTGAAGAAGATCAATCTAAGGAAGAACAAGAAGTTGCAGGAGATCCTGCAGAAGTTAGGTTGTTGAGGGTCATTTCAAAGATCAGAAAGAGGCCCATGATCGAAGTTTCTACCTATTTTGGAGATTTGAATCCGAAACAGCTTATTAATTGGATCAATGATATGGAAGAATATTTCGAGTATGAAGATGTGGAAGATCCAGAACGAGTCAAGTTTGCAAAAACAAATTTGAAGGGTCATGCTAGTATTTGGTGGAAGGAGGTCCAGTTAGAGAGAAATAGAAGAGGAAAAGGAAATATTACTAGATGGGATCGGATGGTGGACAAACTAAAGAAGTAGTTCATTCCTGTGGACTATGAGATGGAGTTGCTGAAGAAGCTGCAAGGATTGAAGCAAGATAACAAGTATGTCAAGGAGTATACAGAAGAGTTTTATAAGATTACTATCAAGACATGCCATACATAGGCCAACAAGGACAAGGTAGTCCATTACATTAATGGGTTGAGGCAAAGTATTCAAGAGGAGATGAGCCTAGTCAAAATGACCACCATAGAAGATGTGTACCAGTTTTCCTTGAAGATGGAAGAGAAGATGATCAAAAGATTTGAAAGAAAGAAAAGAGAAAGAGGTCAAGGTGGAAGATCGTATGGAGACTAAAATAAAGATCAAAACAAAAGTGAAGAAGTTGGCACCAGTTGAAATCAGAGAAGAGATAATGCCTACTGCCCTCATGACCACAACAATGGTGAGCAAAGAGGAAGAGGCCGACCTAGGCAAGGACCTGGAAGAGGAGGTTTCAAAGGAACCTGTTTCCAATGTGGACAAGGGCATTGAGCATACGAGTGTCTGCAATATCAAGGAAGGATGAATAGAAGACTTGAAGGTAATGCACAAGTTGCACATGTCGATGAAGATGCACAGTCTGAGCATTCTAAAGATGCTGAAAGGGGAGAAACCCTAGTTGTCAGAAGAACCTTGTTGAATGAGGAGAAAGAACCATATCAGAGGAAGAGTTTATTCTACACAAGGTGCAAATGTGAAGGTAAGTGTTGTGATATTATTATTGATAGTGGAAGCACTGACAATCTTGTTTCAGAGGAGATGGTTAACAAGTTGAAGTTGACAAGAAGAAAACATCCACATCCATATTGGATTGCATGGTTGTAGAAGGACCATAGAGCTTTGGTCAATGAACAGTGTTTAGTCAAGTTCAAGATTGGAGACTACCATGATGAGGTGATGTGTGATATCATATCGATGGATGCATGTCATAGGCTATTGGGGAGGTTGTGGTAGTATGATAGGTGTGTTGTCCATGATGGCCATGCAAACACATATTCCCTAACAAAGGATGGAGTCCATCATAAGTTGAATCCCTTGAAGGAGGTGGAAGAAAAGGTATGTAGTACTACCAAAATTTTCTTGGTAGATGGTAGGAAATTTTTAGAGGGTATGAAGCACCATTGCTTTGCATTGATTCCTAAGATTATTCAAGAGAAATAAGAAGATGTACCAGTAGAAGTCTTGGATCTGTTGGAAGAATTTTAGGACATTGTCTCTGATAATGTATTAGAAGGTTCACCACCTGTGAGAAAGATAAGTCATCAAATGGATTTGATACTAGGAGTCAGTTTGCTGAATAAGGCAGCCCACATAATGACCCTTGCAGATAATGAAGAGATGAATAGACAAGTTCAAGAGTTGTTGAGGAAGGGACTGATAAGGGAGAGCCTAAGTCCATATGTGGTACCTGCAATGCTAGCACCGAAGAAAGATGGAGAGTGGAGGATGTGTACAAACTCCTGAGCCATCAACAACATCATGATCAAGTACAGATTTTCATTGCCTAGAATGGATGACATAATGGATTTTTTGAGTGGAGCCAAGTACTTCATGAAGATTGACCTAAAGAGTGGGTATCACCAGATCTGAATCAGAGAAGGAGACGAATGGAAGACAACCTTTAAGACGAACGAAGGTTTGTATCAATGGTTAGTCATTCTATATGGGCTAACCAATGCATCAAGCACATTCATGCGGCTAATGAACGAGGTATTGAAAGAGTTTTTGGGAAGTTTTGTTATTGTTTATTTAGATGACATTTTGATTTTCAGTAAGACTTGGGATGAGCATCTGATGCATATCAGAAGAGTTTTAGAGAAGCTGAGGGAGGAGAAGTTATTGATTAATATGAAGAAATGTAGTTTTACAAAGAAGGAGTTGGTATACCTAAGACTTGTTGTCTCAGAGGAAGGTCTTAAGATGGACCCAGAAAAAGTAAGGGCTATCATTGAATGGCCTACACTAAGGAGTGCTACAGAGGTACAATCTTTTCATGGTTTGGCAAGTTTTTATAGAAAGTTTATCAGGAGTTTTAGTAGTATTTGTGCACCCCTAATGGAGATAATGAGAGGGGATAGAAAAGAGTTTAGATGGACTACATGAGCAACCAAGAGCTTTGATTCATTGAAGAAGAAAGTCATAGAGCAACCTATTTTGTCACTTCCAGATTTTAATAACATATTTTAGGTAGATTGTGATGATGGTGGCAGTGCTATAGGAGCTATTTTGAGTCAAGAAGGTAAGCCCATTGCCTATAGCTTAATAATGCCAAGAAAAAGTATTATGTCTATGATCAAAAGTTTTATGCAATAGTTCAGGCTTTGAAGAAATGGAGACATTATTTGTTACCGAAAGAGTTTGTTTTATATACTAATCATCAAGCTTTATAGTATCCTAATAGTCAAGGCAAGGTGAACCAGAGGCACTTAAAATGGGTTAAGTTTTTGTAGATTTATACTTTTGTTTTAAAGCACAAGAGTGGGAAGTCCAACAGAATTGCAGATGCCTTAAGCAAAAGGCAAAATTTGTTGACAAAAATGAAGATAGAGGTTGTTGGGTTTGATGAGCTCAAAAGTTTGTATCCTGAAGATCTAGATTTTGCAGAGGCTTGGAAAGCTTGTTTGGAACCTATTACTTTGGACATGACAAAATGGTTGGATTTCATAATTCAAGATGGCATGCTATTTAGAGGAAGCCAATTGTGCATTCCGAGGAGTTCCATGAGAGAAAACCTAATTAAGGAGAAGCATAGTGGGGGATTAGCTGGACACTTTGGTCGAGATAAGACCATTGCTATTGTTTGTGAACATTATTATTGGCCACAGTTGCAGCAAGATGTGAGGAAATTTGTGCAGAGTTGCAAAGTGTGTGAGATGGCAAAAGGAACAAGTCAGAATATAGGGCTATATTAGCCATTACCAGTACCAGAGAAGCCATGGGATGATATTAGTATAGATTTTGTTCTTAGTTTACCAAGGACACAAAGAGGACATGATTCTCAAAGATGGCACATTTTATTCCTTGTAAGAAGACTAATGATTTTGTTCATATTGCAGATTTATTTTTCAGAGAGGTAGTGAGACTACATGGTCTACCTAAGAGCATAGTTTCAGATCAAGATACTAATTTTTTTGGTTATTTCTAAAGGACATTGTGGAAGAAGTTGAAGATAGATTTGAAGTTTAATTCTACACACCATCCATAGACTGATGGACATACAAAAGTGGTGAATAGGAGTTTCGGTAACCTACTATGATGCTTAGTAGGAGATAAGCCCAAGGGATGGGATTTGATTTTACCATAGGCAGAATTTGCTTACAACAATTCTATCAATAGGAGCATAGGTAAATCACCATTCCATATTGTATATGGGAGTAGTCCAAGAAATGCTTCAGAGTTAAGGAAGATGGACAAGGGAGAACAGACAAGTGCCAAAGCTAAAGACTTTGTAAAACACATGAATAATTTGCATGAAGGGTGAGAAAGCACATTAATAAGATGAATATTTAGTACAAGGCTAAGGCAAATCAAGAAAGGAGATATAAGGAAATTCCAGGTAGGAGATGAAGTCATGGTTCACTTGAGAAGAGAAAGGAACTTCCAGTTGGAACATATAATAAGTTGAAAATGAAGAAATTTAGACCATGCAAGATTTTGAAGAAGCATGATTCAAGAAATGCATATGAGGTAGAGCTGCCAAAGGGGATCAACATTTCCCCTGCATTCAACATTGCTGATTTAACATAATATTATGAAGGTGGAACAAAGGATGGATCAACAAAAAGACAGTGGAGTATTCTGGCATCTACTTCAACATAGGAGATAGAAGAGATCTTGGATAGCCTTGTGGGAAGTACTTGGAATAGGCAATATGAAGAATATTTGGTGAAGTGGAAAGGGAGGCCTGTTGAAGATTCTTCCTAGTTATCTAAGGCAGAAGTTGACTATTTGGGGTCTTCCTCAAACATCTGAGATGTGACAAGGTCACTTCTCAAAAATTACCCTGGGTGTTTAATGCAGGAGCATCCAAAGGTGTAAGAGAAATATTGCATCACCCAAAAAAAGATGTGATTCAAATCATTGATGTTGTCTTCATTTATTTTCAAAATTAGTGTTTCTGGTTCCATAATCACTTGAATAATGATTTAGAACTTTTAGTTTTTCCAAACTGTTAAAAATAGCAAACTACTATTTTTAGAAAGTTTGCATTTGGGCACAGATTCAAGTGAAAAATTATAGGGAGATTCATTAATGAAAAATAAGACCTTTGGCAAAGGAATCACTCAAAGATCATTTATGAGATAAAAGATATTAAAGTTTCTGTTTCTTGAAAAATGCCTGAAAATTATTCAAATTTAGGTTTGAGGCACTAAATGGCCCTGTACGGGCCTAAAAATGGGTGAAACTGGAAGAGAAGGTTTTTAGTGCGTAAAGCACTCTGTGAGATTTTTAGTGCTTCAAATGGTTGGTCAATCAGACACCCAGATCAAAGGTTATGGCTCTTGGAAGTTGACCTATTTTTGTAGTGAGATGCAAAATTCAAAATTTGGCTAGAGGCCACCAAAAAGGCTATTAATAACCATTTTTTGGAACCATTGGCAGTAGTAGAGATAAGGGGGAAAGTGTAGAGTCAAAAATAGGTGGGAAAATAGAAACCCTAGTAGATTTGGGGTTACATAAGGTAGAAGATTTCAGAGTCTTGAGAAAGGAAGTTGTAATGTATTTGCAGCCTATGAAGGATTCATCCTCTGATTGTATTTGAGCTTCTATAATGTAATGAGTTGTCCAAATCAATAAAAGAACATTCTTTTTTATATGAGTAATTTCTTTTGTTGTGTGTTTTTTTATTTACCCCCTTCATCAAGTGGTATCAGAGCAAGGGTTCCTAAGTGTGTAGACAGATCGCCGACCGTGAGGTAGTTTGCACCAGGACCTGAGGTTGTGGGTTTGCTGTGGAGATCAAGAAGCCTCCACGAAGAAACTATGTTGGAAGAAATACTTTGACATAAGAGGGTTTTAGAGCCCTGCAAAGGCAGATTGATGCATTGCAAGAGGAGCTACAAAGAGGTTTTGAGCCGAGAATGAGAGAAGAAAGTGAAGAAGAAGATGGAGAAGATCTATCTCAGGAAGAACAAGAAGTTGCAGGAGATCCTGCAGAAGTTAAGTTGCTGAGGGCCATTTCGAAGATCAGAAAGAGGTCCAGGATTGAAGTTTCTACCTATTCTAGAGATTTGAATCTAGAATAGCTTATTGATTGGATCAATGATATGGAAAAATATTTTGAGTATGAAGAAGTGGAAGATCCAGAACGGGTCAAGTTTGTTAAAACAAAGTTGAAGGGCCATGCCAGTATTTGGTGGAAGGAGGTCCAATTAGAGAGAAATAGAAGAAGAAAAGGAAAGATTACCAGATGGGATCAGATGGTGGACAAACTGAAGAAGCAGTTCATTCTTGTGGACTATGAGATGGAGTTGCTAAAGAGGCTACAAGGATTGAAGCAAGGTAACAACTCTGTCAAGGAGTATACATAAGAGTTTTATAATATTACTATCAGGATAGGCCATGTTATATTAATGGGTTGAGGCCAAGTATTCAAGAAGCGCTGAGCCTAGTTAGAATGACCACCATAGAAGATGCGTACCAATTTTCCCTAAAGGTGGAAGAGAAGCTAAATAAAAGATTCAAAAGCAAGCAAAGAGGAAGAGGTCAAGGTGGAAGGACTGGTGGAAGATCCTATGGAGGCCAATATGAAGATCAAAAGAAAAGTAAAGAAGCTGGCACCAGTCGAAATCAGAGAGGAGATAACACCTACTGCCCTCATGACCAGAACAATGGTGAGTAAAGAGGGAGAGGAAGAGGCTAACCTGGACAAGGATCTAGAAGAGTATGTTTTAGAGGAACCTATTTCCAATGTGGAAAAGAAGGGCATCAAGCATATGAGTGTCTGCAACTTCAAGGAAGGACAAATAGAAGACCTGAAGGTAATGCACGAGTTCCACATGTAGATGAAGATGCACAGTCTGAGCATTTTGAAGATGCGAAAAGGGGAGAAACCCTAGTTGTCAAAAGAACCCTATTGAATGAGGAGAAAGAACTAGATCAGAGGAAGAGTTTATCCTACACAAGGTGCAAATGTGAAGGTAAGTGTTGTGACATTATTATTGATAGTGGAAGTACTAACAATCTTATTTTAGAGGAGATGGTTAACAAGTTGAAGTTGACAAGAAGAAAACATCCACATCCATATCGGATTGCATGGTTGCAGAAGGACCATAGAGCTTTGGTCAATGAATAATATTTATTCAGGTTCAAGATTGGAGACTACCATGATGAGGTGATGTGTGATATCATATCGATGGATGCATGTCATATGCTATTGGGGAGGCCATGGTAGTATGATAGGTGCGCTGTCCATGATGGCCATGCAAACACATATTCCCTAACAAATGATGAAGTCCGTCATAAGTTGAAGCCCTTGAAGAAGGTGGAAGAAAAGGTGTATGGTACTCCCAAAATTTGGTTGTTAGATGGTAGGAAATTTTTGGAGGGTATGAAGCATAAGCGTCATTGCTTTGTATTGATTCCTAAGATTAGTCAAGAGAAATGTGAAGATGTACCAGCAAAAGTCTCAGATCTATTGGAAGAATTTCAGGACATTGTCTTTGATAATGTACATGAAGGTTTACCACTAGTGAGGAAGATAAGTCATCAAATAGATTTGATACCAGGAGCATGTTTGCTGAATAAGGTAGCCCACAGAATGATCCCTATAGAGAATGAAGAGCTAGACAAACAAGTTCAAGAGTTATTGAGGAAGGGACTAATAAGGGAGAGCCTAAGTATATGTGCAGTACCTGCAGTACTAGCAATGAAGAAAGATGGAGAGTGAAGGATGTGTACAGGCTCCTGAGCCATCAACAACATCACCATCAAGTATAGATTTCCATTGCCTAGAATGGATGACATAATGGATTGTTTGAGTGGAGCCAAGTACTTCACGAAGATTGACCTGAAGAGTGGGTATCACTAGATCCGAATCAAAGAAGGAGATGAATGGAAGACAATCTTCAAGACAAAGGAAGGTTTGTATGAGTGGTTAGTCATGCCATTTGGGCTAACCAATGCATCAATCATATTCATGCAGCTCATGAACGAGGTATTGAAAGAGTTTTTGGGAAATTTTGTTATTGTTTTTGGGATGAGCATCTGATGCATATCAGAAGAGTTTTAGAGAAGTTGAGGGAGGAGAAGTTGTTGATTAATCTAAAAAAATGTAGTTTTGCAAAGAAGGAGTTGGTATACCTGGGATTTGTTGTCTTGGAGGAAGGTCTTAAGATGGACCTAGAAAAACTAAGGGCTATCATTGAATGGCCTACACCAAGGAGTGCTACAAAGGTATGATCTTTTCATGGTTTGGCAAGTTTTTATAGAAAGTTTATCAGGATTTTTAGTAGCATTTGTGCACCCCTAATAGAGACAATGAGAGGAGATAGAAAAGAGTTTAGATGGACTACAGGAGAAGCCAATAGCTTTGATACATTGAAGAAGAAAGTCACAAAGCAACTTGTTTTGGCACTTCCATATTTCAATAAGGTATTTCAGGTAGATTGTGATGCTAGTAGCAGTCCTATAGGAGCTATTTTGAGTCAAGAAGGTAAGCCCATTGCCTATTTTAGTGAGAATCTTAATGATGCCAAGAAAAAGTATTATGTTTATGATCAAAAGTTTTATGCAATAGTTTAAGCTTTGAAGAAATAGAGACATTATTTTTTGCCTAAAGAGTTTGTTTTATATACTGATCATCAAGCTTTGTAGTATCTTAATAGTAAAGGCAAGATGAACCAGAGGCACTTAAAATGGGTTGAGTTTTTGCATAGTTATACTTTTATTTTGAAGCACAGGAGTGGAAAGTCCAACAGATTTGCATATGCCTTAAGCAGAAGGCAAAATTTGTTGACAGAAATGAAGATAGAGGTTGTTGGGTTTAATGACCTCAAAAGTCTGTATCCTGAAAATCTAGATTTTGTAAAGGCTTGGAAAGCTTGTTTGGAACCTGTTACTTTGGATGGGACAAAATGGTTGGATTTCATAATCCAAGATGGCATGCTGTTTAGAGGAAGCCAACTGTGCATTCTGAGGAGTTCCATGAGAGAAAACCTGATTAAGGAGAAACATAGTGGGGGATTAGGTGGACATTTTGGTTGAGATAAGACCATTGCTATTGTTAGTGAACATTATTATTGGCCACAATTGTAGTAGGATGTGAGGAAATTTGTGCAGAGTTACAGAGTGTGTCAGATGGCAAAAGGAACAAGTTAGAATATAGGGCTATATCAGCCATTACCAGTACCAAAGAAGCCATGGGATGATATTAGTATGGATTTTGTTCTTGGTATACCAAGGATACATAGAGGACATGATTGTATTTTTGTGGTGGTGGACAGATTCTCGAAGATGGCACATTTTATTCCTTGTAAGAATACTAATGATGTTGTTCATATTGCAGAGTTATTTTTCAAAGAGGTGGTGAGACTACATGGTCTACCTAAGAGCATAGTTTCAAATCGAGATACCAAATTTGTTGGTTATTTCTAGAGGACATTATGGAAGAAGTTGAAGATAGATTTGAAGTTCAGGTTTGCACACCATCCATAGACTGATGGACAGACATAAGTGGTGAATAGGAGTTTGGGTAACCTGCTACGATGCTTACTAGGAGATAAGCCCAAGGGATGGGATTTGATTTTACCACAAGCAGAATTTGCTTACAATAATTCTGACAATAGGTGCACAGGTAAATCACCATTCCATATTGTATATGAGAGTAGTCCAAGAAATGATTCAAAGTTAAGGAAGATGGACAAGGGAGAACATACAAGTGTCGAAGTTGAAGACTTTGTAGAACACATGAAGAATTTTCATGAAGAGGTGAGAAAGCACATTAATAAGATGAATATTCAGTACAAAGCTAAGGCAGATCTAAAGAGGAGATATAAGGAATTTCAGGTAGGAGATGAAGTCATGGTTCACTTGAGAAAAGAAAGGTTTCTAGTTGGAACATATAATAAGTTGAAAATGAAGAAATTTAGACCATGCAAGATTCTGAAGAAGCATGATTCAGGAAATGCATATGAGGTAGAGCTGCCAAATCGGATCAACACTTCCCCTGTGTTCAACATTGTTGATTTAACAGAATATCATGAAGGTGGAACATAGGATGGACCAATATAAGGACGGTGGAGTATTCCGTCATCTACTTCAACAGAGGGGATAGAAAAGATCTTGGATAGCCATGTGGGAAGAAGTATTCAGAATAGGCAATATGAAGAATATTTGGTGAAGTGGAAAGGAAGACCTATTGAAGATTCTTCCTGGTTATCTAAGGCATAAGTTGATCATTTGGGGTTTTCCTCAAACACCTAAGATGTGACAAGGTCACTTCTCAAAAATTACCCTAGATGTCTGATGCAGGAGCATCCAGATGTGTAAGAGCAATCTTGCATCACCCCAAAAAATATGTGATTCAAAATCGTTGATGTTATTTTCATTTCTTTTCAAAATTAGTGTTTTTGGTTCCATAATTGCTTAAATAATGATGTAGAACTTTCAGTTTTTTCAAACTACTAAAACTAGCAAACTGCTATTTTTAGAAAGTTTGCATTTAGGCATGGATTGAAGCAAAAATTTATAGGAATCTTTGTTAATGAAAAATAAGACCTTTGGTGAAGGTGTCACTCAAAGATCATTTGTGAGATGAAAGATATTAAACTTTCTATTTCCTGAAAAATGCTTGAAAATGATTCAAATTCAGGTTTGAGGCACTAAATGGCCCTATATGGGCCTGAAAATGGGTGGAACCAGCAGAGAGGGTTCTTAGCGCGTAGAGAACTCTATGAGATTTTTGGCACTTCAAACAGTTTATCAATCAGACACCTAGATCAAAAGTTATGGCTCCCAGAAGTTGACCTATTTTTGGAAGGAGATGCAAAATTTAAAATTTAGTTGGAGGCCACCAAAAAGTTTATTAATAACCATTTTTTGGAACCCTTAGTGATAGTAGAGATAAGGGGGAAAGTGTAGAGTCAAGAATAGGTGGGAAAATAGAAACCATAGTAGATTTGGGGTTACAGAAGGCAGAAGATTCCAGAGTCTTGAGATAGGAAGCTATAATGTGTTTGCAGCCTGTGGAGGATTCATCCTCTAATTGTATTTGAGCTTCTGTAATGTATTGAGTTTTCCAAATCAATAAAAGAACATTCTATTTTCTGTGAGCAATTTCTTTTGTGTGTTTTGTCATTTACCCCTTCATCAATAGCTCTAAAGGTGCCAAAAGTACACTGCCAACTTCATAAACCAATTCAAAAGGAGACAACCTAATAGCTCTTTTGGATTAATTATGCTATCCCATAATGCAACAAATAACTATTTGTATCAATTTCTCTCCATTGACTAAAATATGAACAATAGTGGTTAGGTTCTTATTGCTTAATTTTTCTTGTTTGTTACCTTGTAGATAATAATCTAATAAAGTAAAAGCATTGTACTATATTGGTAATAGAACATAGTTATCCTAGAGGATAAGCTTTTTTATGCATTACCTATTATGATATTCTTATGTACATAGAACTTTACCAAGATAGTTTCCTTTATACAGTTGTACATGACTTTAAAGGTGGTTTCCTTGACAAGGATAGCCTTAACCCATTTGGTAAATAATTTGTAATAGTCAACACATGTATATGACTAGGCCATGAATGAGGATTAAGAATTCTAATAAAATCTAATGTCCAAAATTGGAAAGGTTCTTCAATTACTACTAGTCTTAAGGGTAGATTAGTGAGTTTTAGTCTCCCAAAAAATTAGTGACAAGTTTCACACTTGGTTACCCACTTGTGTGTGAGAGGCCCTTTTCTTTATGGCATACGTAGTTGCGCTATTAGACCGATTATGGTTGTTATACCTAGATGTTGTGTTGGTTTCCAAATCTACAGAGGGTTTGCCAGTTCCAATGCACGAGCAGATTTGGCCAACAGATTATGGGAGGTTGCGTGAGCTGCCTCCCCTTCACTTCTGGTTCTGCCGCACCAAGGGGGGTATCCCTATGACTAAAGATATAACCTTGACTAGACCAATAACACAATGATTTAGCTTTACAATAACAGGCAGAATACTCTCATGTATGGACCAAGATCTGCATGATAGATCACAAGGTTGGCAACATTCTTGGACATATGTGTCTAGTTGGGTATGAGAGTATGCAGGGGGTTCCTAATCCTACTCCTACAACTAACAGGTGGAAGTGATGAAATGGGTGGACATAATGTCCTAGATGCAAGACAAGGGGTTTTAGCTCATAACTACTGACCCAGGAGTAGACTGGTGCCTATCCATTGGGCAAGGAGTCAACTAGACGTCTACAACAGATGGTTTGCAACTTTCACTCAAGTTTCAGGGGGTTGGACTTGATGCTTGCCTTACAAACATCACCCAAGAATGGGTATCTAACTACCTCTACTTACAGATATCCCTGCAGACATACAACCTTCTCCATACATTGACCTAAAATAGTTTAATCCACTCCTTGAATGGAAGTTAGAGATCATGCATGTGATACAGAAAACCATACCCTAGAACCTAAGAAACCCTTAGCAACTAGATTCAAAAGAAGGAAAACATGCAGCAAATGGAGACAAGTAGATAGACACATGCAATGAGCATTTTTCATATAAATCAACACTGAAACTAAAAATATGTGCAAAATACATGCATGCTACAACACATAAACTCCAAAATGGGATACAACAGCTAGGATCATGCCCTATTCTTCATTATTTACACAAAAGAATGCCCAGGTCTTCAACAACCTTAAATGAGTGACACAGTCTGCCTTTTATAGCAAAACTATGTACTCAGCAAATTAATTACATAGCACATCAAAAATCTACCAAATGCAATGCATGATCAGATTGGTGCTCAAAAATGAATGCAACAGCCAGAAATAGAGGACAGAGCAAATGAGATCGGGATCAGGGCCACCGCTAAGGGACTTTCTTCATAAATCAGGTGGTTGACCCGTCAACTCGACCCATACTGCCACCACAATCTGCCATTAATGTTTCATCTACCTGTAGCCTCTGGAAATGCAGCCGCGGCAAGTCCCTGGAGTTTTCCCGCCCAAAAATAGTCGCAGATACTCGAGAAAAAACCCATGCTGCAGGCCCAAAACGTGACCGTCGATCAAAAACCCATTGCTAAGATCCAATGGCCCCAAAAATGCTAAAAAGTCACCAGCTAACCAGATCGTGCCACGTAGGCACCTTAAGTTTCAATCGCTGGGTCATCGCTCCCTTTTTCCTTTATCTTCCCCGCTGAGAGCCTCTGTTAGAACCTCACGTGGGATGCGACACTTGGCAGCATCCACGGTATCCATGAAACATTAGAGACCCTACCATGAAAAACCAGCAGAAGCCGACACCTGGCAGGTTCTGCAAAGCCTTACTAAACTGTGTCTCCATACTGAAACAGCCTCCGTAGGTGACACCTGTCGCGATCCGCGACATCAGAAACTTGAGACACAATAAGGAACGGGGCCCACAATCTCCCGCTCACCACATATTGAAACAAGGGCAAGCCTGCGGAAGCTGACACTTGTCAGGTTCTGCGATGCTTAGAAACTTCACTGGGGCTAGGGGAGGGTCTTACATAAAGGCAACACTAATGCTACATCCACCACGTGTCACCTTCCGCGGCACTCTAGATACTTCACGAGGATCCACCACCAGCCACGCTTAACATTGAAATAAACAGAAACAGCTCTCGGAAGCTGATACCTGTCACGCTCCGCAGCAACCAAAAGGGACAGATGGCGCATTTCGCACGCCTATTGCAACATTAAGAAACTGCCCCCGCTACTCGACACTTGGCGCTTTTCGTGCATCTGGGACTCATCATCGGGACCCACCACCATTCAATACTTTGCATCGTGGGAAACAAAATAGAAAGTCACGCGGAAGTTGACACTTGTCAGCTTCCGTAGCAACTTAGAAACTTTTTGAAACTTTCCTGAAACAAAAGCGAAGGCTGCCACTTGTCACCATCTGCACTACCTTTAGTTGCTTTAAGGGTCTATCAGAAACTATGGCAGAAACTGTGAAACTTTTAGAAACACTGGCGGAAGCTGCCACTTGGCATCGTCCGCGGGGCCTTAGTTACTTTCTTTGTGTCTCACGGGTGCCTCCACGTGGTGCCTTCCGCGCCACTCTTGAAACATAAAAGAAACTCTATTGAAACCTCGGTGGAAGCTGACACGTGGCACCTTCCACGGTGAGTAGCTTGAAACACAAAGGAAACACTTAAACGGTCATGAAACACAAGCAGATATTGACACATGTCGAGTTCCGCGGCTAGCAACATAAAGCAACACAAGAAACAACCTCTGCCACGTGGCACTTTCCGCGTTGAAGTCACTCATTAAAAATAAAAGTGTGGCATGAATAGGGGCTCAACACTTGATAGACCCGCGGCAATGGCAATATGAGACCCTCTCGGCTACTGATAGAAACATTTAGAAACTGGAAACAGTGACCCGATATGCATTCAGAAATGCATTTGACCCATTTTTTATCAAATTTCAGGGGCCGATGGAGATTTCTGACCCACCACTGCATATTTTGACTTGCACCTTAACTGATTTCTTACATTTTTCACATCTGCAGAGGCCAAAATGTTAGAATTTTTTGGATTTTTTGGGAAGGGGCCTGCATATTTAAATGTTTGAAACTTGAATGTTTATGCAGGCACCACCAGTGGCTCTGTCTGGGGACGCATGCCTCTTGCAAGCATGGCGAGAACCTCAGAATCTTTGGTTTCATAGATTGGGCCTTGTCCATTGGGTAATAGAGTCAAACATTGCACCAACCTGCACACAAATTATATTTTCAAACATTATTTTGGTGGCCCCGGGCAGCCAAAAAGGAAAAACCACAACTTTATCCTATCAAATGCCTGATTCCAAACTGAATAACCCCAACCATAGCTGAAAACATTGGCATAATCTGCCCATAATGTCATCTGCTCAATTAGAGATTCCACTATTTTTGACAACTTGCCACTTGTAGTATTGCCTCTGTCACTATGGATTTCAAAATTAGAGATATAACCATACACATCATAATATTCTTCAGCATTAAGTAACATATGTATGTTATATTCCTCAGACAGTACATCATACTGCTCTTGGCATTCTTCATCATTTATCTGGCTGTTGCACACCATCAGGCACTCATCCAGCTGATCCAAAAACTGAAAACACTCAAAAAATATGAGACCCTCATCATCACTTATATCACTTATGGATAATGATAACAAAACCTGATCTGCACATCCATAATTGCACATATCTGAACCAACTGATGATGAACATATATCATCCACAGTTTGCAAATCGATATAATCATCATCAAACAAAGGGTTAGTCCTGCACCAATGAAGGTCATGACTCACAACAATAAATGTATCCAAAGGCTCATCATAAAGGGGATTCACACTCAATGCAAAGGTCTCTGTTTCTTCTTCATGACAATCCAATTCTTCTTCATTACTATCAGATCTAGAGTCACAAGAAGAACAAACCTGATCCATGCACTAGTTATGGATACCATTTTTATCATCTGATTGCCCCACATATAAAATTTCTGCTACTTCAATGCATTCTAAAGTTGAGCTATCTGCATCATTTTCCAGCCCTCTAATACTTTTTGATGAAACTGATATTGATTGTTGATCCATATGATCACAACTTTGCACAACTGGATCATTTAAATATGAATGCTCTTTGATGAGGACTGGCATGTAACTATCACTTGAAAAACCATTGTTTTCAACTTCATTCACTGGGCAAATTAGGACATCCTCCTCTATAATAGAAACATCATCAACTTGAAATGATGCAAAAACTGGGACAATAGGGGTGTGAGCACTTTGACATTCATTGCCAACTCCTGAATTAAAATTTTCATTTACATTGGGGACTGCAGGACAACAAAAATTTTCAAAAAAATAACCCTTTTGTATTCCATATCTCCAATTATTTTCAATATCAATTGCAAACTGTTGTGCCTGATGCAATGTGGTGGGCTCCTTATCTCTTAATCTATAACTCATTTTCTTATCAAATGCTCCCAAATAGACAACTAAGCACAATGCATCATTAGGTCTCATGCATTCTGGTATTCTATTCAATGCCCTTATGAATCTAAGGTTAAAGGCTGGAATCAACTCATCCTCTTCAATATGGATGTACATAAAGTCACTAATGACTGCATATTCAGAAATTCTTTCACCATATTGCACTAGAAATGCGGATTTAAAACCATGCCAAGAGCTAACAGAGTAAGCTAGAAGATAGGAGAACCAATCCCTTGCATCTTCATCTAGAGATTGAACAAATAATCTCATAACTACATCCTCATGGTCAATCTCAAAGTCATCTATAACATTCATGAACTGCTGCAAGTCTCTCTCAGCTGATTCATCCTTTACACCACTAAATTTGGGCAAATATCTTCTGATTTTAGGTGGAAAAGCATTTGGGTAGCCACAAATGCCACTGAAATCTATGGGCTTATATCTATCTATGTTGAAACTTCTTTTATTACATGGTTGGGACTGACTATTATACATTTTTGCACTTGACACCTCACAAGGGTGCATGGGCTGACAATACATCTTTTTATTCTTTTGCAACCCTCTTCTCTACTCAGATTTTCAATCACAATATGACCTTAGGCCCTTAAAATACAAACTGCTATTTCAACCTGCCTAAAGTCCTCTATATGAGTCTTTTGAACAACATTGCATGCCTTTTTGAAATACAGAGTAGGTTCTAACAAAAGCATGCAAGCTCTGCTTTCACCAATATTTCCCTTTTAACCAGTGCTATTTCACCAAATAGGGAACTTTTCAAAAACTTGTACAAATACCTGGATATGTTGTAGATGCTGATAGGTTCATTCAACAGAGTCGCCACCTCCTTGGTAGAGGAATGAGCTTCAAATAGGCTGAAGCTAAAAATTGATTTCTTTCTTTCTGGGTCATCCACCAACAGAGCCACAGATAAAACTTTTTCTTTTGCTGCAACAAGTCACTTCCAGGCCTAATTCTTCAATTTCTTAGACTCAAATTTTATGGATATGACATTGTCTCCCCAGTAGAGTCGCCAAAATCTATTGGTGACTTGGATGGGCCACAGATATATTCCTTTTTTATCAATCCAGCCCCAGCAGAGTCACCAAAATCTATTGCGACTCGGATGGACCACAAGTATATCACCAAGGATGACTAGATATTACTTTTGATCAATCACATCCCCAGCGGAGTCGCCAGAATCTGTTGGTTTCCAAATCTGCAGAGGGTTTGCTAGTTCCAATGCATGGGCGGATTTGGCCAACAGATTATGGGAGGTTGCGTGAGCTGCCTCCCCTTCACTTCTGGTTCTGCCACACCAAGGGGGGTATCCCTATAACTAAAGATATAACATTGACTAGACCAATAACACAATGATTTAGCTTTACAATAACAGGCAGAATACTCTCATGTATGGACCAAGATCTGCATGATAGATCACAAGGCTGGCAACATTCTTGGACATATGTGTCTGGTTGGGTATGAGAGTATGCAGGGGGTTCCTAATCCTACTCCTACAACTAACAGGTGGAAGTGATGAAATGGGTGGACATAATGTTCTGGATGCAAGACAAGGGGTTTTGGCTCATAACTACTGACCCAGGAGCAGACTGGTGCCTATCCATTGGGCAAGGAGTCAACTAGACGTGTACAGCAGATGGTTTGCAAGTTTCACTCAAGTTTCAGGGGGTTGGACTTGATGCTTGCCTTACAAACATCACCCAAGAATGGGTATCTAACTGCCTCTACTTACAGATATCCCTGGAGACATACAACCTTCTCCATACATTGACCTAAAATAGTTTAATCCACTCCTTGAATGGAAGTTAGAGATCATGCATGTGATACAGAAAACCATACCCTAGAACCTGAGAAACCCTTAGCAACCAGATTCAAAAGAAGGAAAACATGCAGCAAATGGAGACAAGCAAATAGACACATGCAATGAGCATTTTTCATATAAATCAACACTGAAACTAAAAATATGTGCAAAATACATGCATGCTACAACACATAAACTCCAAAATGGGATACAACAGCCAGGATCATACCCTGTTCTTCATTATTTACACAAAAGAATGCCCAGGTCTTCAACAACCTTAAATGAGTGACACAGTCTACCTTTTATAGCAAAACTGTGTACTCAGCAAATTAATTACATGGCACATCAAAAATCTTCCAAATGTAATGCATGATCAGATTGGCGCTCAGAAATAAATGCAACAACCAGAAATAGAGGACAGAGCAGGTGAGATCGGGATCAGGGCCGCGACCAAGGGACTTTCTTCATAAATTGGGTTGTTGACCCGTCAACTCGACCTATACCGCCACCACAATCTGCCATTAATGTTTCATCTACCTGTAGCCTCTGGAAATGCAGCCGCGGCAAGTCCCTGGAGTTTTCCCACCCAAAAACAGTCATAGATACTCGAGAAAAAACCCACGCTGCAGGCCCAAAACGTGACCGTCGATCAAAAACCCATCACTAAGATCCAACGGCCCAAAAATGTTGAAAAGTCGCCAGCTAACCAGATCGTGCCACGTAGGCACCTTAAGTTTCAATCGTTGGGTCATCGCTCCCTTTTTCCTTTATCTTCCCCACTGAGAGCCTCTGTCAAAACCTCACACGGGATGCGACACTTGGCAGCATCTACGGTATCCATGAAACATTAGAGACCCTACCATGAAAAACTAGCGGAAGCCGACACCTGGCAAGTCCTGCGAAGCCTTACTAAACTGTGTCTCCATACTGAAACGGCCTCCGCAGGTGACACCTGTCGCAATCCGCGGCATCGAAAACTTGAGACACAATAAGGAACAGGGCCCACAATCTCCCGTTCACCACATATTGAAACAGGGGTAAGCCTGTGGAAGCTGACACTTGTTAAGCTTCGCGGCCATCTCTTGAAACACTTGAAACACATTGAAACTTATGTGGAAGCTGACACTTGTCAGGTTCCGCGATGCTTAGAAACTTCACTGGGGCCGGGGAAGGGTCATACATAAAAGGCAACACTAACGCTGCATCCACCACGTGTCACCTTCCGCGGCACTCTAGACACTTCACGGGGACCCACCACCAGCCACGCTTAACATTGAAATAAACAGAAACAGCTCTCAGAAGCTGATACCTGTCACGCTCCGCAGCAACCAAAAGGGACAAATGGCGCATTCTGCGCACCTGTTGCAACATTAAGAAACTGCTCCCACTGCTCGACACTTGGTGCTTTCCACACATCTGGGACTCATCATCGGGACCCACCACCATTCAATACTTTGCATCGCGGGAAACAAAATAGAAACTCACGTGGAAGCTGACACTTGTCAGCTTCTGCAGCAACTTAGAAACTTTTTGAAACTTTCCTGAAACAAAAGCGGAGGCTGCCACTTGTCACCTTCCACACTACCTTTAGTTGCTTTAAGGGTCTATCAGAAACTATGGCAGAAACTGTGAAACTTTTAGAAACACTGGCGGAAGCTGCCACTTGGCATCGTCTGCGGGGCCTTAGTTACTTTCTTTGTGTCTCATGGGTGCCTCCACGTGGTGTCTTCCACGCCACTCTCAAAACATAAAAGAAACTCTATTGAAACCTCAGCGGAAGCCAACACGTGGTGCCTTCTGTGGTGAGCAGCTTGAAACACAAAGGAAACACTTAAAGGGTCATGAAACACAAGCGGATATTGACACATGTCGAGTTCCACAGCTAGCAACATAAAACAACACAAGAAACAACCTCTGCCACGTGGCACTTTCTGCGTTGAAATCACTCATTAAAAACAAAAGCGTGGCATGAACAGGGGCTCGACACTTGGCAGACCCGCGGCACTGGCAATATGAGACCCTCTCGGCTACTGATAGAAACATTTAGAAACTGGAAACAATGACCCGATATGCATTCAGAAATGCATCTGACCCATTTTTTTATCAAATTTCAGGGGCCGATGGAGATTTCTGACCTGCCACTGCATATTTTGACTTGCACCTTAACTGATTTCTTACATTTTTCACATCTGCAGAGGCCAAAATGTTAAATTTTTTTGGATTTTTTGGGAAGGGGCCTGCATATTTAAATGTTTGAAACTTGAATGTTTATGCAGGCACCACCATGTTGGACTTATTATTTTACTAGGATACATGGATACTAGACTGTTGATTTTAGATTTATGATATTTGGATAGATTATATTAGAAATTTTATTTGATTAGAATAGTTAATTACTTTACATATCTTTTGAGATAGCTATGTTATATATTGTTTATGTGATGGAAATATTTTGTGAATGGATTATATATATTTTATTTAATTATGCTTTAAGGATTGTGAAATTTAATTAATAGACATGTGAATTAAAATTTTATATATATGTTCAGTAGATCAAAGTGTGATGCATATGTGATGACACTAGGAGATATTATGGAATGAAAATTGAATTGAATTGATATGTATTGGATGATTAAATGGATTTTATGATTATTGATTGTATTATAGATATAGCATTGAATGTAATTATGATTAGAATTGTATTCTAGTTGCTTTAGCTATATATACATCTTGGACATATTGATGTGTGCAAGTGAGTTATGTAGGTACCTTCCATGGCCAATGGAATGTTGGAGGTCATCTAGAAACCCTATGTGATTTCTCAGTGAAGCTTGACCTTAGTCCATAATGGGGACTAAAGTCCTTAATGTTGTGAAATGTTGTAATGTGAGATGTGATTGCTTCTGGATATTAACTGTGCAGTGCTTTTTACATCAAGCAATCACATCTTACTATTATGGACTATGGAAATTTGATGCCTCTAATGTTGTGATGTGATTTATTTCTAATGTTAAATTGATTTTTAAATTGGTGTGTAGGTTGTTAAGTTGGCATGGATGATGAGTTGTCATCCTATGTGTTTAATCTCAGATTTTGAATTAAGGGTAACTTTGGAGGGCATTAAAATGTCATTTTCATGTATATTTTAATGTTTTTGGGCCCCTAGGTCAAGTACCTTGGGATTGGGGACCTTTTAGACATTGAAATTTTAATTTTTGGGTGGATTTGATCACTCCCAAGTTCCTTGGAGAAAAAGTGGCGTGGGTAGGTTTTGAGAAGAGGGATGGTGGACTTGTTAGCATCCCATCCCACCTTCCTAGGGTCAAGGATGAGGGTTAGACCAAGTACACACTCATGCCCATGCTTCACACGTATTGTAGAAAATCCTAGGATGAGTTTGGAGAAGAGTGTACAAGTACACTCCTCTCCCCTAGGTCTCACACATGTGTGAGAACCATGAGGAGTCAAATCGCTCCTTAGAAGTTGTGGATTGGTTGAGAGGGAATTATTTGTATGCCATGTGGCACCTCCTCATTTGGGAGGAGGTTTGACATGTCACTCATTACATATACCTCTCTTGCAACTTGAGAAAGGCACTTTTGCTTCATTTTCAATTCTTGCTTTTTGAGAGTTCTTGACTTGGGAGATTAGGAATTAGAGGAGAAGGCTTGAGGAACTTTTGAGAGGACTCAATCAAGCTCAAACTCACTCTTGGGATAGATTTTTAAGGTAGAGATCTTATCTTCTTGTAAGTAGTATGCATTTGTATGTATTGAATCGATGAATGTTTCAAGCTCTTGTGTTTGTGGTGTCCTTCTCTCATCTCATTTTTGTTGTATAAGTATTTTTATGTTTGTTGGTTTAAGAGTGTATGTGTTGAGTTGGCTCCCCACATGGATGAGATCAACCCATGTGAGGGGTTGAGGGAGGTGTTAAACTCCTTGGGGAAATTTCACTCTCTTGAGAGAGATTTTTGGCATGAGTGCCATTTGAATTATGAGAAGTGATGGATTGTGTTATGTGATGATTTGGGTGTGGGAAGTGTTGGTAATTTGAAATTAAAATGAAGGAAATGTGACTATGTTTTGGTAGAAGATTGGTACTTTTTCCTTGAGGTAGAGATGTCCAATCTACTCCCCCTACTTATGGTTCCTTTTGGATTCCATTGTGTTGTGTAATCCATGGGAGATTTGGGAGTTTTATTTTCACTGTATGATTGTGGTAAATGTATGACTTTGTTGTGTTGTGTTGTGAACCCGGGTTTTCTAGATGGCCTTCTAGCTTAGGGGTTGCTTGTGAGCAAGCCTAAGGTTGGGAGGTGAGCACCTCCATTGGCTTGGTTGAATTTTATTTATTTTGTAGGTTTTTTCAAGTAGTAAAGAAGGAGAAGAGTCTCTTATTGTGGAGTTGAAATCTTTGTTCAAGAGGAAATATTTTATGTAAAAGAGTCTTGTATTGTGCAAATGGGAACCTTGGAAAATCTTTGTTGTGATTCCTATGAGGGAAGGAGTGAAGGTTGCTAATGTATTTGTATATGTCTGTTGTAAAATTCAAGATATAGTATGTATTCCTACCATTGTTCCTCCTTCAAGACTTTGTTTAAGTTTTAAAATGAGTAAATAGGTGTGCATATGCATTAGAGTGTATGTGGTGCAAGAAAATAAAAGGAGATGTAAATATTTGATTTATTTTTCATTTAACATATGGTTGTTATCAAGAAACATTAGATGTATTTTGTTTGACATATATAAATGGAAGTCTTTATGTTCTCTTGTAAAATGGTTCCAAATATGGTTTAGAAGAAAAATATAGAAATAACCACTTGAGCATTCTAGTATTGAGATGAGTTATTGTAAGAAAGTAGGGAAAATGTATATTTGTGTTATTACAAAGATGTAGTTTAAACTCCTCTCTAATGTGTTCAAACAAAATTTGTCAAATAAATGACTTGCTTTCTAAAGAAAATAGATGTCCTTATATCCTTATTAAAAAATAATAAAGAAATCTATATTATAAATGTGGTGCTATAATATATATGTATATAGTGTTGTTATTTACCCTATTTTTAAATATAAATGAGATGTTTAATATGTGTGTGTGTGTGTTTTTTGTATTAATATTTTATCTCTATTTTAAAACAAAGAAAAGATTTATGAAAATATATATAATATACATATATGAAAAATAAATTATTGTTGACTAAACTCATATTAAATGTATGAATATATTTAAAGTTTGTGCTAAAGAAAAATAAAGATAAAAATACTAATTAAAAAAAGAACTTAAAGTTTGTTAGTGGGGCAGCCTAGGGTTTCCCTATGCCCCCCCCACCACTCGCTACTCAGGTAGCAATGGATGGGGGAAACTCCCACCCACAACACCACTTGCGGGCAACGTTGTGTGTGGGGGCTTCGACCCCCCATAGGGGCATGGGACCCTGGGGTGCCATGGATCCCTTTGGGGCCATGACACCATAGGGCATTGGTGCCTTGGGCTTAGCCCAATTTTTTTTAAAAAATAATCATTAAAACAATAAACTTCCTTCAATGCATGTGACGTGTTTTTTATTGCGTCAGCTGCTATGTTTTGTTCAATTCATTTTAAAAAAAGATTAAATGTAGTGTGTGTGTGTGTGTGTGTGTGTGTGTGTGTGTGTGTGTGTGTGTGTGTGTGTGTGTGTGTGTGTGTGTGTGTGTGTGTGTGTGTGTGTGTGTGTGTGTGTGTGTGTGTGTGTTATTATCCTTTTTTCTATATTTATGAGATCTCTATTATTTTAAAACAGAGAGTATTTTGTGGATATTTTATCTCTATAATTTTAAAATAGAGAACATTTTTATATAAATAAATAAAAATGCATATCAATAATAATTTTATTAAAACTTCATTGTCTTTGTAACAAATATGAGACATTTCAATAGATGAGAAAATTAGAATTCAAATAGGAAAAGAGTTGGGTTGTTTAGTTGGAATAAACAAACCTTTGTTGAGAGATTGAAACAAACTAGAAGTAAAATATTGCAAACAACTTAGAAACTCATTATACCTTGCTTCAAATTAGTTTTTCCCTCTTTTCTTTCTTCTCCCTTCTTCATATCTACAACAAAATGTGTGTGATAAATAGAGGAAGGGGTATCCTTTTTATAACTTACAACTTAGGTTTTGGGGGTTGCCCTAAAAGTGTTAGTGGGCTAAATATGTTGTGAAAGTTAATTGTGTTTAAGTAATGGGTCCTTGTGTGTCTTTTGGTAATATAGGTATGTAATTTTATTCCTCGTGGGATGATTAAATTATTGATGATTATGTTGATATTAAGTAGTAATTGTGATTTAATTGAATTGAATGTCACATTTAAATAGTTGGATTTTAATACATTTTTTAATTTGGAAAAAAAGGGCCTAGTTATAGATTTATTTTTAAGTTCCCATAAAAGTAACTTAATTTCTCAAAATAATGTTAAATTGAGATTATTTCTGTAAAATAGAATTTTGATTATAGTGAAGATGTGTTTCGATTTTGTTTTGAAAAAAAAATTGCATTAATTATTTTTGTATAGCATATTTAGTTTAAATTACACGTTTTTATCACATTTATTTTTCCAATTTGTGTATCTATTTCATTAATATAAGAATCACACTTAAATTAAATTTGGGAAACATATAATGGTTAGATTTAATTGTGAATTGTCATAAAAGTAAATTTTTATAGGAATATTGAAATCAATAGTCGTTAAAATACATTTTTTAATGTCATGTTAGATTGTTATTTGATTGAATTGTTTTCTCACATCATTTAATTATTATACTCGTTATCACATAGATAATAATTAAATGTTTATTAATTTAATTTTAGTTGAACATTAGCATGTTAGGAATTTAGTTTAATTATAGATATTTGGTCCTCACACCTTTTAGGCAGGGTCATTCCCATATTCATCTAGAAAACCTAATAGGGAATTATCTTATGGAATGTTCCCTTGCGGCATTATACCACATGATGTCAATGTTGGAAAGATGGTTGCCGTTGCACCAAACGATCAACCTATTAATGCCTGATACAACCACCAGAGTTAATGAATCCACAAGAGGTGGTTAAGCCTTGTCATGAACCCAAGCGCTGCCCTGCACAATGCAAGGAGACCAAGGGCACACACCTTGCAACAATCCCCCTGAGTGCAAGCAAGGGGTTTGAACCTGTGAACTTGGCTCTGAAACCAATTGTTGGAAAGATGGTTCTCGTTGCACCAAAAGATCGACCTATTAATGCCCAATACAACCGCTAGAGTTAATGAATCCATGAGAGGTGGTTAAGCCTTGTCACAAACCCAAGTGTTGTGCTACACAACACAAGGAGACCAAGGGCCCACACCTTGCAACAACTGAACCCTTATGAGGTCACCTTCATCTATGCAGGGTGTACGAAAGGAGTTTCATTACACCTGCCTCTTTAATATACCCTTCCCCACTTGTGTGGAGTACCCTTCATGATGTTGGATGTGTGATTTATTTGGGTACACATGTTAGGATATCATGTGATACACGATAAATGCTTGCATGTAAATCTTTCTCTTAAAAAATTTGTTGGTTCAGGTTTTCATGTCCACATGAAAATGTGGGTATGATAGTGTGCCTCCTTGAACATGTCAAGCCAATAATTGCACATTCTTAAAATCTTAAAATTAATTAATGATGATGAAAATGCTCACCGTAAGTTGCATTATGAAAGGTTTTGAGTAACTTATTTTGTTGTTATTTGTCAACACACTATAGGAAGGTACCATTTAAACCTTTATTGTAAAGGTATTTCCTAAATGATGTACTTCACTTCTCTAAGTTTGATTAATCTCTTTTCTCTAGCAATCAGGTCTAGGGGACATTCCATATAGCTTAGCAAATAAGTGATATCTAAATACCACTCATCCATTGATCCAATAAATAGCACTAGGAAAAGTTCATCAAGTTTATATGTCGTTGATGTCTCTCCTTTTTTAGTCTAATTTTTAGCAATGATTTTCACAACCCTCACCCTCTAACAAGTTTTATGGGTTTTATGTTAAGATCATACTCTTTTACTTTCACTATCTATGTTCCTCTCTTGTTAGAATTGATTCCTTTTTAATTCAACACAATTTTAACATGTGTATTAGGGATAGAAATAATAGAATGTGAATGTAAGGTATAAAGATTAAACTATTTTACTACTTTAATGATCATGAAATCATATTTCTCAATAATTGAGTGATTTATCTCATGCTTCTTCAATGGTATGCTCATAAAATCAATAGGTGATGCAATACCTTCATCATTTTTTTCACTAAGATAGTGGGTATAGTGTAGTTAAATGCATAGCAATATATAATGAAATCCTTTTGAAAATTTGGAGATACTAGAATAGTGGCATGTGCAATAGCCTTCTTGATTGATTTGAAAGGTAGTTTACCCTTATCATTCAATTTTAGTACTAACTTCTTGTTCATCATATCACCTATGTGTTTAGTGATCTCAAAAAAATTAGGATGAATCTTCTTAAGAAATTAAGTTGTCCAAAGAAAGAATGTACCCTAGGTTTACTAGTAGGTAGGGAGATTTGTTGAATGGTTTTAACTATCTCTAGATCAATCTGGATTCCCTCTTTTTAGACTATATGACCCAATAAATTTCCCTTTGTAACACCAAAAAATGATTTCATAGGGTTAAGGGAAAAACTGTGATCCTAACACCTTTGCAACACCACTTCCAAGTGATCTATATGATCTTCTCTTTTTCTTCAAAAGACTCTCAAGTCATCCTAGTAAACCACTATGACCTTATTTTTTAGATCTCTAAGTGATAAACCCATAACTCCTAAAATTTTGCACTAGCATTAATGAGGTCAAAGGGCATTTGATGCAAGAACATTCGGGCTCACAAGCAATCTTGCATCAACCAAAAAATATTTTATTTCTTTTACCCTTTTATTTGTCTTACATATTTCTAATCAACATCGCACATAAACTTTGTGGAAATAAAATAAATATTTTAATTCTCCAACACTCCAAGGAAAAGACAAGGCAAGTTGCATTTGAAAAAATCCTAGTCACCTACATGGTAGAAGACAAAAATTGGACAATGAAGAGTTTTCAAGCATCCAAGTCATGAAGGAAAGAAACAAAGGAATCCAAAGAGTCACATTTTTCCAAGTTGGATGCCACCAAGAAAGAAGAGGAATACCAAGAATCATTGGAGCCTAATGAGGAAGATGAAACTTGGTAAAGGAGATATTATAAATAGATGGAAGTTTGGCTCAAAGAAGCATTGAAAAACAAGAGAAGAGTCCAAGTTTATTTTCTAATTTGTGTAGGTCACCAAGAGGACATCCTTAGGTGATGTTGAAGAAAATTATCCAATGGAAATACATCCATTTTGATGAGGCAAAGAAAGTGAACGTTCATGGTGACTTGTTAGGTAAAACAATTCTAAATTTGTAAGTTTGTGGAGGTGGATAGTTGGAAAGTTTGATATAGATATTTCATAGTTGGATTTGTGGAGGTTATGTATGTGTGTTGCTATCTTGATGGGCTTCATAAAAACATTTGGGTTGTAAGTATTTTCTATTGTTCATATTTTATGAAATTATCAAGATATAATGTTACTTCATAGATGATTGTTGCTACAACATTCACAAACTATATTCACTTAAGGGCTACAATTTTAAGAGGTTAATCTACATTTATTTTGCTGCAACTAAAGGAATCAAAGGGACAAATAACAATCCTTAAGGGCTAGAATTTATCAAAGTTAATATGCATCTAAGAGGTGTGGAAAAATCTTGACAAACAACAATCTTAAGACTGAATAATTTAAGAAGGATATGTTGGCACATATAATTTGTTACAATATTTGAAGTTTTGAGCACATGATTATAAGAATTTGAAGGCATGAATATTGTTGCTATCACAATGGACATAAGTGAAGTTGATTGGGCTACATGATGGGAGAATCCTTCATTGGATTCTCTTATCATGACTACATCAAATGGTATCAAAGCAGGTATTTTGTTGGGAGATGTGTTGAGGTGAGTTGCATGAGATGGTATATATCTAATATTTTGTTGTAGGTATGAGGGAAATTCCTGTAACTACAGAGAGCTACTATTTGAGATTGTGGTTTAATTTGTATTGTTGTCCTCCAATAGAGATAAAACTAGGTAGAAAGTCTACAAACTTCCTCCATTATGGGAAAGTGGGTAGAGGAGGTTTTGATAGGTGCATCTTCCAAAGTCTTTGTTGGGTAGAGGATAGTTGTGGGATTTGGTAGATATGGAAGTGTGTGATTTATTCATATTGTGAGACAAGATTGTGTGAGTTTTATGGTTATTGTGTATGTGTGTGTAGAAAATGTATTCAAGAAAGAGGAAGAGTATGAGTTTAGCCTTGGGTAAGTCTTTAAAAATTTTATTTATTGAAAGGAGAGAAAGAAGCTTAGATGAAGAAAGTTGGGCCAGGATTCAAGAAAAGTGTGTAGAGATTTCTAGGAGGCTGGATGCCTTGGAGGCAAGTATAATGAAAGGAAGGAGAAAAGAAAAGAAGATGGGAGGTAATGAGTCACAAATTTTTTTTGGGGGGGGTTTATGTGCAGGTGAAGAAAAAATCCTTATGCAAGAGGATGAGGAAGAAGAAAAGAATGAGAGTGTAGCAGCAACACGTCTTTTTAAAGGCATGGAGGAAGTGGAGAAAGAAGTTGTAGCTAAGGGTGAAGATGAGAATAAAGTTGCGGCAATTGTGTGTTCTTTGAAGGACATATTCGTAAATGAAAAAGAGTGTGAGAAAGAATTGAATGAAGAGGTAAAAGAGTTGATTGTGGATTTTGTTGACTTTTTCCCAGACTGGATGCTTATTCCCAGATATCCCTACAAGGTAGCCATCAGTGATCAACAGGATCTCTGGGCCAAGGGGTCAACAGTATAGGAGATAGACTCTATATTTTATCTCCTCTTCTTCTTCAGGCTCTGCAAGACCTAGGGGGGTATTCCCTACTCAACATCCATGAGGATATGCATGCAAGGCTGGGATGTTGATAGAAAGCAGATGAGTCCTCCTGTAAGTAGACCAAAACTGAAAGATAAGGGCAAAGGGGCTAGCTTTGGGCCTATTTGCAGTTGTAGACAGAGGACTGAGGTTCCTAAAACTAACTCTAATGTCCTAATGTTGGTTTTAGATTTTGCTTTGGAGTTTAAGTGTGGATGCAAAGCTGGATATGGTTATAACACAAAACAAAGCATGATTGGTGCCTATCCAGGGCCTGGAGTCAGTAGACATACACCTGTGAATGATCAGCATGAACAACTAAAACTGGATTTCAAGGGGATATGTGTGATACCTGCCTTACAGGCATCTCCCAATACAAAGTGTTAGGTTATCTCTACTTATGGTATCCCTACTGCAGTATACCCTTCCCAATGTTCAACCTGAAAACAGTTTAATCTACCCCTTGAGTAGAAGTTAAAAGATCAGACAGTCAACATAGGAATTCTATGCTCTAGAATCTAAACATTACCAAACATCCAGATTCAGAAGAAGAATACATGCAATATTGGAGACAGAATTAACACAACACATGCCAAACAGCATTTCTCATATAAGTTTAATCATGAAATCAGTGGGTTCATGCCAAAAACAAACAACAAGAGATACATAAACTCACAGGTAAGCTGCACAGAGCAACCAGGTCAGCTTGTTATGCATTACAGAGCCAAAATCATCAACTTTCAACAACCTTTCAAATGAGCAAGACCACCTGCTTATAACAGCCAGGTAGGTGCTCAGCAATTAATTACAATGTTGACTAAAATTTCGCCAGATACACAGTATCATGAAAATGGTGCTCAAACACAACCAGATTGGCACCCAAACTTGAATGCAGCAGGTAGGGGAGGAGACAGGAAGATTTCTCGAGCCCTGCGCCCCTGTCCGCTGATGTACACCCTCAGTCGGGTACAAGATCGACCCACGCCATCGCCCATACCTCTGCAATCGCCATTAATGGCGCACCAACCCGCGGCCTTGGGAAGATCATCAAATCTGCAATCGCAACCATTTCCCACCGAGGCTCATCATCATGATGTTTTGAATATGCAGGATAACATTATCCCACATGCACCCCGCGATGACCTCAATTACACTTTATATACTAGGTCATGAGCATATATCATGTCGGTGCTTTTGCTCCTGACGACACTAGTATAGACCTCATCATCATCATCCTCCAGCATCATGATATCCTGTTGTTCGAAATATCACCCAGACGTCATCATGAAATTTGAACTATAACCTTCATGATAATCGGCACAACCTGATCCTTCGGAGGAACATCCTCCTGCTGAGCTTATAACAAAAATTTGGCCGATGAACATCCTGATGACGTCATCATCATATTCTGCTGACGTCATCATCATATCTGCCTACTGCGCACCTCCTCATATCCGGATGACGTCATCATCATGTTTGCAAATATCAGGAGGTCTCTTCAAGATGATCAGTTGTTAGAAATATGACCCCCGCGGATCTTGATGACGTCATCATCATATTAACCTCATCATGATATTCGGAAGACAACCGGATATTTGGAAATATCCTCCTGATGTTCAAATATCAGGTTGCACTGTAGCTCCTCTGTAAGATCGGGGTGATAACTGAATATGATGATGCTGCTGGAAAAGATCACCCCCAGTATATAATGCGCGAAGCCAACAGGCAGATATCTCCTTGATATCAGCATCATCATGATGCTCGAGCAAACACATATCCGGGTGATATGAAAATATCACCCCTTCCTTCGGAATATCATGATGCAGATAGGCAGAAAGAAAAATATCATCCTAATATACGGATGACGTCAGCATCATCAGGATGAGAAACAAAGAATAAGAAGTGATACAACATCATCAGGATGATATTGACTAAGATCATCCTGACGTTCAAAATATGATGACCCTAGTGAATATCGGGTCGCACTTAGAACTCTTCAACAACATCATCAGGATGATGTTAACCAAGATCACCCGATGATAAGAATATCACCCCGGCGAAATATCATGAAGGCGGAAAATATGATGACCTCCGCAAGCAGCAGGATGATAACTGGAAATATCATGATGATGACGACCCTTAGGAAAAAACAAGTCAGGTCGACAACTTAGAGAATAACCCCTTCAGGATAATGGGGCAACATCATCATCATGTCTGAGCAAGGTGATATTCGGAAAATCACCGGATACTTGAAAAAATCACCCCCGCAAGCAACTGAGGGCGCACTGAAGCTCACCAGTATCATCAGGATAATAAGCAAACATCACCCGACAGTTGAAATATGATGATGACGATGAGAAACAAGTCGACGAAGAACATGCTGATGAAGATCATCATCAAAGACAAGATGATGATGACGACCTCCTCCTCAGAAAAAATATGATGCTGCAGCTGAAAAATGCTGAGGAGGTCCAGCACTTAGAAAAATTGGGCAAGAAGATGAAGGCTTCAGATGAAGCAACCTCCTGATCACGACAAATCGACCCCAGGTCAAAATAAGTGCTAACAGATTTGTTTCATTTTAATAATATTTGTTTTAATGAGTTGAGTGCAAGAGAGATAGTGACAAGAGAATGGAAAGAATTTTGGTGGATGTGGTCAAATTGTGGTGGGTTGAATCCCATGAGAAAAGAGAAGAGAGTAGAATGCATTTGGTGGAGGAGATCAACTTATGATGGACAAAATTCCACAAGTGAAGAAAAGATTGATGAACAAATTTAGCAGAGGAAGATAGGAAGGGTTCCAGGATGATGTTGGAAAAAAAGAATAAATAAATTTTGATGGTACCTATGATAGCATTGGAGTATGCTACAAATAGTTTACTATTTGGAAGAGTAGTTCAACCACTCAACTCCATTTTGTGGGCCATGCTCACAAACTTCTTACCTAGTGTGTCTGATGTAGGAGCATTCGAGCTCACAAGGAATTTTGCATCAACCAAAAAATATATTTTATTTCTTTTACCCTTTTGTTTGTCTTGAAGATTTCTAACCAACATCATACCTAAAATTTTGGGAACTAAAATAAATATTTTAATTTTCCAATACTCCAAGGAAAAGACAAGGCAAGTTGCATATGGACAAAATCCTAGTCACCTACATGATAGAAGACAAAAAATGGACAATGAAGAGTTTTCAAGCATCCAAGTCATGAAGGAAAGAAACAAAGGAATACCAAGAGTCATTGGAGCCTAAATGAGGAAGATGAAACTTGGTGAAGGAGATATTATAAATAGATGGAAGTTTGGCTCCAAAGAAGCATTGAAAAAAAAAGAGAAGAGCCCAAGTATATTTTTTGATTTTTGTAGGTCACCAAGACGACGTCCATAGGTGATTTTGAAGAGAATTCTCCAAGGGAAATACATACATTTTGATGAGGCAAAGAAAGTGAAAGTCCATGGTGACTTGTTAGGTAAAAAAATTCTAAATTTGTAAGTTTGTGGAGGTGGATAGTTGGAAAGTTTGATAGAGATATTTCATAGTTAGATTTGTGGAGCTTATGTATATGTGTTTCTACCTTGATGTGCTGCATAAAAACATTTGGGTTGTAAGTATTT
Organism: Cunninghamia lanceolata; assembly: GCA_027924645.1. Lineage (NCBI taxonomy): Eukaryota > Viridiplantae > Streptophyta > Pinopsida > Cupressales > Cupressaceae > Cunninghamia > Cunninghamia lanceolata. The sequence goes on along the minus strand of BSBN01000736.1, from coordinate 777,149 downwards.
TTTGTTGTTCATATTTTATAAAATTCTCAAGATATAATGTTACTTCATAGATGAAATTGTTGCTACAACATTCACAAACTATATTCACTTAAGGGCTGCAAGTTTAAGAGGTTATTAAATTAATATACATTTATTTTTCTGCAACTAAAGGAATCAAAGGGAAAAATAACAATCCTTAAGGGCTAGAATTTATCAAAGTTAATTTGCATCTAAGAGGAGTGGAAAAATCTTGACAAACAACAATCTTAAGGCTAAAATTTATCAAGGATATGTTGGCACATATAATTTGTTATAATATTTGAAGTTTTGAGCACATGATTATAAGAATTTGAAGGCATGAATATTGTTGTTATCACAATGCACATAAGTGAAGTTGATTGGGTTGCATGATGGGACAATCCTTCATTGGACTCTCTTGTCATGACTGCATCAACATTCTATGATAAGTAAAGGTACCCTAAGGAGTAGTGAAAGTAGTCTTATGCTAGTCTTATTGAGCCATGTTGATCTTATTGTATCCTAAAAATCTATATAGCATAGAAATGATCTCAAAAACTAAAACAATTTGCAAGATATGATCCATAATTTTTAGAGGATAATTTTCCTTCAGAGAAACTTTGTTTAAGTTTCTAAAATTAACAAAAATTCTTATTTTATCATTCATCTTTTGCACTGGCATGATGTTTACAACCCAAGTTGAGTGATGAATAGGGTACATAATTCTATCTTTTTGTATTTTGTTTACCTCTTCAAAAATAGAACCAACAATCTTTGGATTATATCGTCTTTGTTTTTTCCTATATGGGGCTATTCTAGGATTCAACAAAATATGGTGTTACATTCTTTTAAACATAAAGTTCTTCAGGTCATTATAGTACCATGTAAAAACATTTTTATATTTAATTAACAATGTTGCTAACCTAATTTTATTTCCTATGGGGTGCAACATTTCCCAAAGAAAACATATTTGGGACCATCCTTAGAACTGATATTTATCCCTTTATATTTAGCAAAGTTTCCAGCTTCTTAAATTCTCTTTTTAATGTACTAGTCATGTCTGCTAAAAGGTCTTCCAAGGAATCTAGTCCTTTTGATATTTTATTTCCTTTCAACTATACAACCCCTTCTATTTTAGATTTCACTTCTATGTCATCATTATTTTCATTTAAATCACACATAGACTCTTTCATTGTTAAATCACTACCTTTAAAATACAAATTTATAAAATTATTGGTCTTTTCTAGGAAAGATATAATATTTTGATCATCATTAAATACTTTCAATGATTTGAATTATCTAGCACACTAGACCTATATCTAAGTTCAATTTTATATTGATCATTTTCATATTCTAGGTGGGGAATAAGTAGTGAGGTAGATATAGCCAAACCATCAAATTTTGTATTAAAAGTACTTGGTATTGCTTCAATAAAAAATGCATGATAAACTCTATAAAATCCCATATCTGATTCCTATAATGTTTGAGCTAATCATTTTTAACTTGAAACTATCTTCATACTTGTTTTACAATAAGTTCTGCATCACCAAGGGTTCATAATTTCTTAATGGCCATTTCTCATGTATCCTTTAAACCAAGCAATAGGGAATTGTATTCAATTTTATTATTGGTGTCATTAAACTCCAACTTATAGGCCATAAGGTGTTTCATACCATGTAAAGAGATTATCACAAACTTAGTGTGAGAAGATGAAGAACATCTTCCATCATACTCCAAAGTCCATATTCTAGCACTTTAGCTTCTTCTAACATGATCATGTGTGTATCAAGAGCTATTTCCGCATAAAGGCTCTTAGCACATGGTTCATCTGACTTCAACACTATATATTTGGATTTAGGTATCAAATCAAGATGGGAACTTTTTCCTTTAACTAGTATTAAATCATGTGACAAATATAACAAAATTTTGCCTCCCAATTTTTTATAGAAAGTCCTACTTAAATATATCCCATAGTTGGTAGGTATGTTAACTACCAAGATGGTTGACTTCATTCATTCTTTGCAAATAGGTAGCTAAGTGAAGCAGAGTAATTTGTAGCTCTGGAGTTATAGTAATGTAGTTACTAGAAATTGAAGGGCAACGATCTGGAACAATTTCAAGAGTCTTTCTTTCCTTCGAATCACACCTTTATTTGTGGTTGATATCAGAAATTTACGAAAATAAACTAAAACAACTTCAAAACTAGTTTTTTTCTATTTCAAATCACCACTGGAACTGTGGTTACCCAGCATATAGGAGTTTCTAAGAAACAGAACAAAACTTTGAATAGTTGTGGTTCCCAGTGGACCGAATGTCTCTCATCGCAATCAAATTAACTACAAACAATAATTCTTTGAAGGATATCTAATTTCCATTAGACTTAAAAAAAACCTTTGACATCATAATCAAGAATGTTACAAGCATGCCCTCAAAAATCATCTTGTATTCTTTGCTTCAATTCAATAGAATACCTCTAAGTTTCAACAAGATACATTGAGAACCTTGAATCAAAAATAACTGACTAAATCCCTATTCTTTTGGCGTGATTACTGGAAAACCCAACAACATGACCCATAATATGACGCTTCTCAAGCTAAAGTTGATCGTTCGTATACAAAAGCATATCATCTCCAAAATTGATATCCCCTTTAGTAAGATCTTCAACCTCTCTACATATATTTACTAACGTCTCCAGACAGAGAAGATAAATGAAATCTACTTCTTCCAACTTCCTCTGCTTCCTTCTTCTCCCCTCGTCTCTAAGCAAAATGACCTTTTTTATTAACTAAAAGAAGGTATTTATAGCTATCTCAACTACTTGAGTGAAGTTAACTAACCATGCTCACTTGGATACCTAAACATTTAACTAAAACTTTGGACAAATTTAAAACTTCAAAAAGTTTAAAATTATCCTAATGTGCTGAATGGATGTTCCTGCATCATACTCCCTAGGAGGGAGAGATTTGAGTGCCATCTCAAATGATAGGTTTCTTCCACTTTTGATTTTTCCAATTGTATATTTTCCTCCATATTTCCTTCGCATCCACAAGTTCCCAAAACTCAGTTTCACGTCCGTATTCTTCATTGCTGTCATCTAATGCTGCAATATCTTGCTCATCTTTACATTGCACATTGTGCTTGTTCACATTGATAGTTTTCCACCTTTGAGTGTATGTAATTGCATGATTGGACTTGAATCTATCCCCACCTTAACTTGCTGACCTGTACAAACACCACAAAACAAAGAATGAGAGTAAAAATGTTGAGCCCCAATGGCTCTCTCAAATGTCTCCACATCGTCTTCAACATCCTCAAGAATTCCTCCTTCCTCTAAGCCATTCTTATGGCTTTGCTCTACCTCATTTGCCTTGAATTGTACTTCCCCTCTTTGCAAGCAGTTCGCATAACTTTGGTTGCTACCTTTCCCCTTTGACACTTCATCCGCTACCACTTTGTCATGTGCTTTGTTCCTCACCTCACTTTCTTCATCACCTCAAAATGTCTCAACATCCCTTCTTGTTTGCATGCCAAGATCACTTTCCTCATGCAATCTTGTGGTCATTTCCAACTTCTCACATTCTTGTTTTTCTTCCTCTACCTTTTGTTTTGTAAACACAAAATCAAAAACTTTATCCAACCCAAAATATTGAGTTCTTACCTCTTCTCTTCTCGAGGCAACCATCATCTGTCTGCCTTCGTCTTCACTTGACAAGTAGCTCTATAGACCACTTCACTCTCCTTTTCAAATTCCAACCACACTCATGGCTTTTTTCCTCTAAGCACTCTTTTATCAAGAGCTTCAACTTCTCTAAACCCCTTGTCCACTTAGCTATACCTGAATCTTGCTTCTGGTGGATTTCTTCCCTCACATGTTGTTGTGTGCTTTCTTTTCCTCTTTTCAACATCTTCTCACTTCTTTCTTTTGACCTGTAAAAACATTAATACAAACTTTGACAAAACTTCCCTGTCCATATCTTTTGGGCTTTGATACCAAAAATGATGTAGAGTAATTTGTAGGTTTGGAGTTATAGTAATGCAGCTACCAGAAATTGAAAGGCAACAATTTGGAACAATTTCAAGAGTCTGTTTCTTTCCTTCGAATCACACCTTTATCTGTGGTTGATATCAAAAATTTAATACAATAAACTTAAACAACTTCAAAACTAGTTTTTTTCTATTTCAAATCACCACTAGAACTGTGGTTACCCAGCATATAGGAGTTTCTAAGAAATGGAACAAAACTTTGAGTAATTGTGGTTACCAGTGGACTGAATGTCTCTTATCGCAATCAAATTAACTACAAACAATAATTCTTTGAAGGATATCTAATTTCCATTAGACTTTAAAAAAACCTTTGACATCATAATCAAGAATGTTACAAGCATGCCCTCAAAAATCATCTTGTATTCTTTGCTTCAATTCAATAGAATGCCTCTAAGTTGCAACAAGATACATTGAGAACCTTGAATCAAAAATAACTGACTGAATCCTTATTCTTTCAATGTGATTACCAAAAAACCCAATAGCATGACCCATAATATGATGCTTTTGAATCCAAAGCTGACCGTTAGCATACTGTAATGTCAGAAAATGTCCCCTTGGGGGCTTTTCCCTCATAAGGTTTAGCTCCTGGGTCTCTTAGCTGCATTTAGGACATATTACGTCATAATTTGGCATCCTGATGGAATAAACCCTAGGTATCATTACAAATGGGGCCTAGGGGGACCCCTTGAACCTAGCCCTACCCAAAATAGGGGGGAGGACTTGGGTGCCCACGCCCTAGTCCTGCCCTATTTTGGGTCAGGCCCAAATTTGAAGTGTCAATTTATGACCGTTATTTGGTCCCTAGGCCGACACGGTAAGTTTGAATTTATGAAATCTTGGTGGGAATGTTTGTAGTTGCATATAAAAACATGTTTAGGCATTCATTTGTAAACTAGATGGTTATTGTGAAGTTTATGCATTCTAGAAGTGATTCAAGGCTTTCATTATGTTGCAAGAGCAGATTTGTGTTGTCTATGTGTTTGTGTTTGTAGATTTGAGCATCCATCTCCTCATGGAATGAAGAGTTTCTTCCTCCCATGAGATCTTTACTACAAGGTGATATCTATTGTGATTATTGAGCATTTATCATTTGGTTTTTGCCTCTGTCTCCCAAGGCACACACTCTCTATCTGACAACCGTGTTCAGAAGACTTGAATGTCTCTCTGGGGCTTGACTAAGGCAAGCCTCTAAACACCACAACCCCCTCCCAAAGTTTTCGTGATTGCAGGTTACAGGTTAGAGTTGCAAACAAAGTAAAGTTGCAAGAGGGTACAATAGAGTGTCAAGATTGCAAATCAATGAAAGAAATAGCTACTTGGACTTGGGTGCTCGCTCATTAGTCCTCAAAGTTCCGCAACAGGAAAATATCTGATACAATAGATACAGGTTGCAGAATGAGTTTTTGGATCTCAACAAAAACTAGGGCACTAGACTTGGGCACCCGCTCTTTAGTCCCCAACTTTTCCACCTTGGAACCCTAAAAATAGGTGCACAATTATTTGTTATTTTACATCTTTCTGCAGAAGCATTTTTCGTAATTCATCCGTTTACTATCATATTTGCATAATTAGGATTTTAAGGTACAATTGAGCATAAGAGAAGGAAATTGCCAATCTAATCATAAAAATCCAAGTTTCCCTACACCTCAATAGTGACCTAGGGTAAGGTCCTTGAATGTAAGGGTGAAAGGAGGATATACACCAAAACTACCAAAAACCTAACATCCAAAAATCACCCTTTACATTTTGGTAAACTTGTGTTATTGGACTTGTTTGCACCTTGCTGAGTGTTTTGCTTCAGATTTGCATTGATTTTCATTAATTCATAGTATCATTCATCTTATTGCATTGGAAAACTTACAAAAAAATTGAAAAATTGGAAAAATTAGAAAAAATTGCATGCTAGGGTTTTGCATGATGCATTAATTAATTTGAAATTCATCAAATTTCTGATTTTTGCATTAGATCTGATTTAAAATACATAAAATTACAAAAAATCATTAGTTTGCATTGCATTTTCATCATAAAATTGCTAGGGTTTTGTTGGAAATTGTGAATTTTGCATATAACCTAGTAGTTCCAAAATCTAGGATTTGTAGGTAAAATCTTGTTTCAGATTTTTCTACTGATTTTAGAGACTCATTCAAATTTTCATTTGGCTGTAGTCTTGCATTTTAGTACAAATTTGCATTTAGATTTTAAAAATTTGCACTTTTGCATAGAAAAAGTCAACAAAAAACTAGCATTTTCATTGATTTTTCATTAGAATTGCACTTGCATTTTGCATGTTAGAGCATGGAAATCATTTTCAGATCTAAGAGAATGTAATTTTCATCATATACCAGATTTCAAAACATTCATATAGCATTTTTTGTCAAGATCTTAAACCTAGGGCTTTAAAAACATTGATTTTCACTAGATTTGGCCTTATCGACTCTCTAAATTTGCACCATAGGCGTGTTGTGAAGGATATTTTTGCACTAATGGGTTGTTATTAGGCTAATAATTTTCTTCCCCTCCTAAAAATCTTCACAACACCCTTTTATCGGGCTCTTGTATTGAAAATTCGGTGAAAAACCGCACATTTTTGCTATTTTTGCCCTAGGGTTTGGCCTAATTTACACTCCAAGTGTGTTGTGAAATTTTTTATGGATTGAGGTGACTGATATCATCAATATTATTTTATGTACCTCCTAAAATTCTTTACAACACCCCTTTGGCTAGGTCTTGGAATTGAAAAATTGCGAAAAATTGCATATTTTGCTACATTTTCACTAGGGTTGGACCTTGGGTGACACTATAAGTGTGTTGTGACGAATATTTTGACACTAAGTGGCTGTTATTACTGATATAATTTTATTTTCATCATAATTTTCCTCACAACACCCTTTGTCATGCTCTTTTACATTGAGATTTGGTGATAAATCACATATTTTAGTGTACTTTCACTATATTTTGACTTGGCATCATCTTAGATTTGCATCAAGAGTGTGTTGTGATGGATCTTATTGTTGTATTGGACTGATATCAGATGTATAATTTTCTGTCCCTGATCAAAATCCTTACAACACCTTTGCTTTCATAAATTTGCATTCAAAAAGTACAAAAAATCAAGCATTCATGGCTTCTCCTAAGGAGTCATCTTTGACAGATCTATTTGAGTACATTATGAATTTTGATAACTTATGCAAATTCAATGATCAACACCCTTAAGTTTTGCTTCAAATAGCATACATCTATGGCATTGACATGAGCAAAAGTACCACTTGCGATATCCTTCAAACAATAGCCTATTTTGATAGCTTTCTTGCGATTGTGGATGTTTTTCCTTCAATCGTAGAGAATCTCACTAATTTTATGGCTGAAAACAATCATGGGGAAAGTAGTGATGAGAACATTGTTCCCTCTCTCCCTTTGTTTGATGATGACATAATGCAAATCCTTTCTGAGACCTATGAGAATGATATAGCAATGGGTAATCTATCGAACAAAGAGACTTGTCCCAACATAACCCCACTTAGTGAGGATATATTGGCACAAGAAGAAGATATCATTGACACATTTATCCATACTACTCTACCATCCCTTCCCACTCTCCCTAACTAGGATGAAGCTTTGGATGATGTAGATTCTCTTTGCGACCATTTGCTTCAATCTAAGGAAAATTTACCACTTGATGTTCAAGAACTTCTCAATTACATGTTAAACAAAGAAACGGATCAGGCATCCTTACTTGAACCTTTACATACCTTGGAAAACAATGAAATTCTACATGATATGGAAGAAAAAACTATTCCTCAAACTCAAGGTATTCCAACACCCTATATAGGGACTGAAATGGGCATCTTTCAGGTTCCTCAACAACCTCATTCAAATGGTCCTATAACTGACACAGAAAATGGCAACATCCCCTCTCAACCATCATTAAGGGATACCTTTCCTACATGGTTACCCTCACAAACTCATGAACTTGTAGAAGAGAGAAGAAGTGATAACGCCTTAACCATTGAGATAAAGATAAAGATAAAGATCCATAACAACCGCTAGCCCAGCGGTCCCTACAGGTAAGTATCTCTAACTCTTTATCTCTCTCGTGATGTGCTTCCCTTGTGATGTGTTATATGTTGTTGAGGCCTCCTGGGATGACCCTTGATTCTCTTGTAAGGTCCGGGATACCAAGAGACCACCTCTGTTGTGACCTTTTCTATTTGTATCATCATTCTTCCATATTACCTCTCTCTGATTTCATTGTTGTGTGTTGTATCTTACAGACATAGCATTGCAGTTGGTGACCTGGGGGCACCCTCCTATGTGATTGTCCCTAAGACACTTGTTTCTCCTCTCTTATTTATTGTTTCTATCTAGTGGGCGGATGACAAAAAAAATTTATACTAATGCGGACCTTGCGTCCCTTTCGAGAGCAATAAAAAAATGGACTTAGTTCCTAATATGATGATGGGGTTGTATATCTTATCCGACGCTTGGATAGTGGAAGCACTTGTGGTTTCTGCGTAGTGATTTTGATGGTGTTCTATCTCATTTACAAATCATAACAATACTGCTGCTCTGTGCACTTTGTCTATCTTGAATCTTGTATGCCTCAGATTTCATATGCATTGATGTTGTTGTTTATCATGATTGTAGACACTAACATGTTTCTTGCAGGGATGTGTTTGTGGGAACATTTGGTGATCATAACATACATGTCACCTTTGGGGGGCATGGGTTGTGCGAAAGTCTATGTTCTCTTGTGTGTTTTCTTCCTACCTTAACGTGCTTGATATCAATGCATGATATCAACCACATTAAGGTGGGGGCATATAAGGTAAGTTGTCTATTGTAGATGTTAGCAATGTGTTTGTCCTCAAGTACAGTTTAAAGACTTGTGTGATGAGTACATCCTGCACTCTGAGTTTGTTTGCAACCAACCAATCAATCAATCATTTAAACCCTCTGCAGAGGCGAGATATTGAGCATATCCTTTTTCTTAATCCCTCTGTGGAGGTGGGGGTGGTGTATTTCTCAAAGCAGATTGCATCATCCTGTCATTTTCAAAAGTCCTTTGCGGAGGCGGGGAGCGGTTCTGCGACTAACTTAACCCTTAAGTGTGTCTTTGACGATTGTTGTGGTGAAGCCCAATTGTCGATGTGTGCCTGTAATGTGCCTGAGATGGTGCTGAACCTAGAAATAGGGACACTCCATCACTTGTCTGCCATGTTTTCTCTATGTCTTCAAAGTGTGTGTTTTGGCATGCTTGCTTTGTTTGGCGTGTCTGTTGCCCCATATGCAGTCTAAAGACCTATGCGATGAGTACATCTTGCATTTTGGGATGTTTTGTGTGTCTTATGTGTGTGTTTCCCCGTATGAAGTTTAAAGACCTATGCAATGAGTACATCCTGAATTATGGGAGGTTTGTTTACTTTCCTATACTTGCATCTGCATTTCATATATATGAGAAAAAGAAAAGAAAAAGAAATTATTCCTATCTTCTATGCATTAATGTGTCTTCTATGCATTCAATGTATTCTCCGTGTTTTACATGACTGTAACTATCTTCTCCATGTTTTACGTGCCTGTCATTGTCTTCAATGTGTCTGGCATGTCTTCTCCATGCTTGGCATATTTGTTGTGTTTGTTGACTGTACTTTAATGCATGTATTGGCCTCGCATTTATACATACATTAAAGTGGGGTTAAATGTAACTTCAGAAAATGTCCCCTTGGGGGCTTTTCCCTCATAAGGTTTAGCTCCTAGGTCTCTTAGCTGCATTTAGGACATATTACATCATAATTTGGCATCCCGATGGAATGAACCCTAGGTATCATGACAAATGGGGCCTAGGGGGACTCCTTGAACCTAACCCTTCCCAAAATAGGGGGAAGGACTTGGGCGCCCACTCCCTAGTCCTGCCCTATTTTGGGTCAGGCCTAAATTTGAAGTGTCAGTTTATGACTGTTATTTGGTCCCTAGGCCGACACGGTAAGTTTGAATTTATGAAATCTTGGCGGGAATGTTTGTAGTTGCATATAAAAGCATGTTTAGGTATTCATTTGTAAACTAGATGGATATTGTGAAGTTTATACATTCAAGAAGTGATTCAAGGCTTTCATTGTGTTGCAAGAGCAGATTTGTGTTGTCTATGTGTTTGTGTTTATAGATTTGAGCATCCATCTCCTCATGGAATGAAGAGTTTCTTACTCCCATGAGATCTTCACTACAAGGTGATATTTATTATGATTATTGAGCATTTATCATTTGGTTTTTGCCTCTACCTCCCAAGGCACACACTCTCTATCTGACAATGGTGTTAGGAAGACTTGAATGTCTCTCCGGGGCTTGACTGAGGCAAGCCTCTAAACACCACAACCCCCTCCCAAAGTTTTCATGATTGCAAGTTACAGGTTGGAGTTACAGACAAAGTGAAGTTGCAGGAGGGTACAATAGACTGTTGGGATTGCAGATCAGTGAAAGAAATAGCTACTTGGACTTGGGTACTCGCTCATTAGTCCTCAAATTTTCTCAATGGGAAAATCTCTAATACAATAGATACAAGTTGTAGACCGAGTTTCCGGATCTCAACAAAAACTAGGGAACTGGACTTGGGCGCCTGCTCTTTAGTCCCTGGCTTTTCTGCCTCGGAACCTCGAAAATAGGTGCATAGTTATTTGTTATTTTACATCTTTCTGTTGATGCATTTTTCGTAATTCATTTGTTTACTGTCGTATTTGCATAATTAGGGTTTTAAGGTGTAGTTGAGCATAAGAGAAGGAAATTGTCAATCTAATCATAAAAATCTAAGTTTCCCTACATCTCAATAATGACCTAGGGTATGATACTACATTGCAAATCGACCCTAGGTCCTTGAAGGTAAGGGTGAAAGGAGGATATACACCAAAACTACCAAAAACCTAACATCCAAAAATCACCCTTTACACATACAAAAACCTATCATCTCCAAAATTGATATCCCGTTTAGTAAGATCTTCAACCTCTCTGCATATATTTACTAACGTCTCCAAACAGAGAAGATAAATGAAATCTGCTTCTTCCAACTTCCTCTGCTTCCTTCTTCTCCCCTCGTCTCTAACCAAAATGACCCTTTTTATTAACTAAAAGAAGGTAGTTACAGATATCTCAACTACCTAAGTGAAGTTAACTAACCATGCTCACTCGGATACTTAAACATTTAACTAAAACCTTGGACAAATTTAACACTTCAAAAATTTTAAAATTATCCTAATGTGTTGAATGGATGCTCCTACATCACTAAGGAAACTCGGGCATCTTTTATTTGACTAACTAGGGGACTTGTTTAGATTCCATTGAGTAACATTCCCCTAGAGGTTTAGTCAAGGTTAAACCTAATGTATGGCCACTTTGGTAGGTATGACATTGTTAGAAGCACCCAAGTCTATGATATAGTTACTCAACTTAAAGAAATAAATGAATAAAGATACATAGAAATATTTTGGCTTGTCATCTATAACAACACATGTATTTGTTTCACTACTTGAGCTAGACAAAGAAGGATCCCATCAAATGTAGTAGGTTGATTTGTGGCATTCAAGGTCTTGGTAGTGTTTACAATTTTAGGAGTCAAATTAGAAACATTATATTTAATGTAGTGTACAAGTTTATCTAGTTGTTCTAGATTGGCCTTTAAATACTCAATTTGAGATATTTGTACTTGATAGAAATTTGTTATTGATGTCAAAGTGAGGTACTTCAGGAGCTCTTGTGTGAGGTGCCTTTCAGGAGTGGATGGCACGGTTGCATGACATAATTTTTATCCAGTGAGGATTCTACCAGTGAGGGATGATTTTGATTAAGCCAGTGAGGCATTTTTAGAGTGGTTTTTCATCCCTATGAGGGTTTTCCACTCTTCAAATTAGGTGTTATGTTTCTTGTTTGTCTCCATGTGTTCATGTGTCCTAATGCTCTTATGAATAATTAAAGGTCTTGTTCATTCTACTAGTCATTATGCTTATTTGAATCCTTGATGTCTTTCTCATGTTTAAAAGGTGCAAAAAGTTGTTAAGTTTTATAGACCACTGATTCACCCCGCCTCTCAGTGGTCTTGTACTTCAACAAGTGGTATCAGAGCATAGGTTCCCTATAGAAGTCTAACAAACATGGGTAGGTCTTGATAGTGGAGTACCATGGGAAAGTGTAAAAGAAATAGAGAAAATAAAGAAGCCAAGTAAAAGGTTGTACAACAAACCCCAGTCAAGTCATGTGATGAGTTGTTGCATGAGACATCCCTAAAAATTGACACAAAGTGTGATAAAGAAGATGATTTTGCTGTTAAGATTGATGACAAAGAAGGAGACCTCTTTGTGGATGAAGATGGACAAGAGTTTGATGAAAATGATTGTCAAGTTGATTTAGAAGGTGAACTCTTGTGTGCCTTAGATCAGATCAAAAAATTTAGAAAGGAGAATTGGAGATTAGAAGACCACCTTCAACAAGAAAAAGACTCCAAAGACAAGGTATGTTCAAATTTCACAAAAGTTTCTTTAGAGTTTGAAGAGGCAAGAAATCAGATTGCAGACTTAAAGAGTCATGTTGATGAATCTAACAAATTGATTATTAGTCTAAAGACTGAAATTGAGGAAGCCAAAAGAATAATAGATGTAACAAAATCTAACCTTGAAGTGAAAAGAATTGAATGTCTGAAATTAGAGGTAGAAATTGTCAATCTGAGGAAAGATTATGAAGGTCTCAAGGTTCTATCTAGGAAATATCAGGAGTTTGAAGAAAGCACAAACAAGTTGAATGACATGTTAAGCAAACAAAAGTATTAGAAGGACACTACTAGTCTAGGTTATGAAGAAGGAGAGTGTTCCAAAGCAATAAATGCATCTAGGAAGAAGATAGACTTAAGTTATCATGTTGCTACTCCTAAAGATGAAAGAAGAGGAGACATCAAGCAACACCGTTCAATGAGGTACAACTATTCTCAGTTTCATGGTTATTGCTATTCTTGTCATGTTTATGGTCATAGAGCTAGAGATTGTAGAACTCACTCAAGAAATAGTCTTGGATGGAATAAGGATAAGAGTTCTTATAGTTTGACAAATCAAGACTATAACAATGTTTGTTATAAATGCAATAAAACTGGTCACCTAGAAATTGATTGTTGGATGCATGCAAGGAAAATGGGATATAATAAGAACTCCTTTGAATGGTCAAATAGAAGAAACAAAATCATGTGCTTTAGATGTCATAGGTTTGGACATATTGCTATGTTTTGTAAGAGTGATCCAATAAAATCCGTCAATCACCATAAGATGATAGGTGTTAAGATGGTTTGGAGAAGAAAACAAGTAAAAGAAAAGGTTGAGCTTAATCTTGTGCATGTTGCACAAGAAACATTCATAATAGCTTAAAAGAGGAGCATAAAGATAGGGGGAGTTGTCAAATGTCTTTTCTTTCAACCCCAAGGAGTTTTAGGAGCTTTCTTGAGAGGTAGGTGCTTATGGATTTGCAAAAAGGATCTTTGAATGTTTCTTGTTGTTGCATCATCATTTCATGCTGGTATTCATCTCTTGGTGGTTAGAATGTAATGATTGGTATTCATTTCATAATGATATTCACTTCACTTGATGTTGAAGAGACTATTCATCTCAGGCTCATGGTATATGAATCTTGTTTTCAAGGTGTCATAGTGGAAAGTGCAGTAGTTCTTGAAGATAACAGCGATTTTTCATTCATAAAATGACAGTAATATCATTTGAAACAATGATTACATGTTTGCAATAAAAAATCTACATGTCATGCTTATATAGTGTTACTTCTCTCTATTTCAATTGGGGCTTACAAAGGTTTATTTCATCCTCTTATGAAGGCAAAAAGAGCATGTTGCATATGTTTAATGATAGTGATATTATTGCAAGTTTTGCAAAGACGGCTTGTTCACCATCTGATAAAGATGCTTGTTCACATGGTATTCAAAGTGTTGTTTCAAGTCATTTTGGTGCTACTATTGACCTATTTTGCCTCTGCCCAGAGTTAAATAGTTCACCTTGCATTTTCTCTGAAAATCCTTTAGAAATGACCATACAAAGTGTAAATCTTCCTGATACTCATGCATGCCTTGTTAAAAAAATCCCAAGATCTTGCCTAAATATTCCTTGCAAAAAACCCATAAAAACTCAGAAATCTTTTAGCTTCAAGTATTTTCTATCGCTGGGATTTCTCATATTTTATAACTTGTAGTTGTATGCATTTCTGAATGCATATCGGGCTTAGAAGATGCATATACATTGAGGGAATCTATCGCAAATTCCAAGAATATTCCCTGAATGTATATTGGGTTTCAAATGTATATTGTGTTGTATGTTTGAAACATGCAACAAAAATATACAAGGGAAATATGCATATCGTGTTATACATTGCAGGAATATTCCATCAAAGATTCCCGCTTGCATGTAGGGGTTTGTGTGTTCTTATTGTATATTCGGATGTACAACAGGTTTATACAAAGGTGACATACAAAGTAGATTGTATGTTAGGAGATGCAAGGGTGAATGTACATTTTGCAATGTACATCGGTGGAATATACAAAGGACCTTCGCCTAAAATACAAGTGAGAATGAACAATGGAATGTATATCGGGTTGTATGTTCGCACATACAAGGCCGATATACAAAGATAATATGCATCGGCTACAGTGGAATGTACATCGGTGCGCATACAAAAGATTTTGTATATTTCGCATTATATGTCCCAAACATACAATTGAAACATCCAAACAAAAATATACAAAGCCGGATGTGCAAGAGGTGGGGTCCACAATATACAAGGGTGTTTGTATATCGGCGACATACAAAGAAAAGATGCAAGCAAAAATATACAAGGGGCCAAACATACAAGCGCGCATATACAAAGGCCAATGTATGTCATGAACAGTGCATTGTATATGTGGCTTGTATGTTTGCACATACAAGTCAAAGAAACAAGGCCGATATACATGCAAAAGATCACAGGCTACAGTGGAATGTATGTCACGCACATACAAAGAGATATACAAAGACAAGATACAAGCCAGATTTCAAAGTCTTTCTAGTCCACTTCATAAAATTTGAGGTCCGCGGCTTGCATGTATATGGTGCTTGTATATGCCAATATACAATGAAAGATGCAAAGTAAGGATACAAGCCAGATTTCAAAGTCTTTCCAGTCCACTTCATAAAATTTGAAGTCCGCAGCTTGCATGCATGTGAGCAATTGTATATTTGCATATACAAGTCAAAGGTGCAAAGGAAGTATACAAGGCAGACCTGAATCAAAGATCAAATTCTGGCATATTCAGGCGTCAGGTCTGACTTGTATGTATAAGTGCTTTGTATGTTTGCACATACAAAGAGATATACAAAGAGGAATGATACAAGCCGGACATGACAGGGCAATCAAATATACCTAATGGTCATTTTGGAGTCTGCAGCTTGTATGTTTATAGATACATGGAGATACAAATGGTGGGGTCCGCCAAGGCACAAGCGCTTTGCATGTATCTTCTGCTTGTATATTTGCAATTGTAAATTGTGATATACAAGGCAAGATACCATGCAACATACAAATGGTGGGGCCCGATATACAAGCGCCATGCATATGCAAAGGCAGTTACAGGGAAGATTTTAGATGTCGATTCAGGTGGCAAATTCAAGCGATATATATACAGGTGCAAAGTGATATATACAGGCGGTTGACCAAAACTTTGACCGCCTGTATCTCCTCCATTTTGGCAAATTTTGACATGCTGCAAGAGGGAAAGATGCATATTTTGGTCCCCTCTTTCATTTGGAGGGGTTTTTAGAGGTTTTTGTCACTTTTCATTTTCAGATCTAGATTTGCATGTTTTGGGTGACTGGACGTTTCAATGACTTTTGGGGTAGGATGCAGATATTTTTGCATTCATTTCTAAAGGTAATAGAAGCTGCTCGCATTCATGATCAAAATATCTCCCACTGATGGATTGTTGAAGATCAATGAGTAGGATGCTTGCATTAAAGATTAAAAATATCTTCTATCTGCCCAGTGCCAGATATTTGATGCCATAACTTTTGTAGGTGGACAGTCATTCAGGGGTGGATATTTTTTGAGACAGCTCTTAGAGCAAATTTTGTAACCAACCTAGGTTAGTTTAAAATGCTATATATATGCATTCATGAGATGTAAATAAGGTTGGAAAGTTTTTAGCATAGAGGCTTTTCTGTTTTCCAAACAGAGCTTTTTCTGTTACTATAACCTTGCCTTCTTACTAAATATATGCAAGTTATCATACCTCTTTTACTAATTTTCTGGTTCTGTGTAAATCTGCATATGGTTGTCTGTGAATTTCTTTTGTTCCTCTCAATCATATTGCTTCTTGCCTCTGCTAGAATCATCTAATCTATGTATACATACTTGCTATATTTGGTTGTGTTGTGCATTTCTCAGTTCTGTGAAAGTTTCTTTAAATCTACTGGTGCATCACCCTTTTTATTTTTCAAGCTTTTTGTTTCACCTTTTACTTTAAAGCATTCCTTCTCCCTTTTCCCCTCAAAATTTAGTAGTTTTAGGTGATAATCAGGCAAGGAAGTCGGCCTTCTCTGGAGGTCTGATCTCTTTGAGCAAGGTCCCACACTTCAAGATCATTCCCATTATGTCATTGGAATGTTTGGAATCCTTCCAAGCAAGGTGCAATTTCATGTGACAATAATTTTTGGCATGCCTGGAGGGACAATACAACTTTTATTACTGGTTTTGATATGCAGCCAGTGATTTTCAGACCTGTAAGAGGTTAAACCTGCATATCTGGTGACTCACACTAAGGAAGGACAAGCAGATCAGTTATGTTGTAACATTATATGAGAAAGATTCAAACTAGGAGTTCAAGTACATGCGATTACTTGTAGTTGTCTCCACCTAGAAGGCAGAGTAGAGTTGTAGTAAGGACTCCAGTTTCTAAGAGGATACAATCAATTCCACCAAATTTTAGACCGTTTGTTTCTACAGTTCCTGTAGCAACTCAAAAAAATCTACCCCCAGCTGTTCAGATGGCAAGAAATCAGCCATTCGTGACTTTTGATGGGGCGGTCCTTTAAACCTAACAATACATGATGTTATACCCATGGCATCTTTGAAGAGTCTGCCCTATTTTATAGGGGAAAATTAGACTACCCCTATTGAGCACATTAGAGACATAGCATCTCTGTGTGGTGTACATCATGTCACAGAAGAGAATGTAGCCATCAAGCTACTGGCTACCTCATTCAAAGGGAAGGCATTGCAATGGTTTAGGAGTCTACCAGTGCAGACTATTACAACCTGGGATGATCTAGGCGAGAAGCTAAACAAACAATTCCAAGATAAATCAGATAATCTATCATTGGTTGAACAGATGACCACCATAAAGAGAGCTCCCCAGGAGCAAATGATGGATTTCAATTTTAGATTCTAGAAGACATGGGACAGAATCCCTGCCATGGTAAGACATCTAGATGAATATGCATTCTTGTATTTTTTGAAAGCCCTGAATAGTGATATTTCAGTAATGATTCAATCATTAGGAGGTACTAGTTTACCTGATGCTTATGAAATAGCTATTAGGGCAGAAAATAATCTGATTCAGGCCAGAAAGATAGCACCCAGACCACCAGTGCCCATCTTTCCTGATATTCAGGCTTCAATGCCATTGCCAATCCCATATTTTGCCCCTTTACCTACTATAGCAACAGTACCATGTAGGAGTTAAGGACAACATTGAGAGGGGGGGTGAATCAGTGTTGTGTGAATTTTTGAATCTTTTTTCAAACTTTAACTTTCAGAGCACAAGGAGTGAAAGATACCTTTGATTTTTCAAATACATATGCACATGACTGTGAATGCAGAAAGAGAATAAAACTTCATAAGTAAATTAAACACACACAAGGAAGATCAATATGAATCATAACACAAGATATGCATGAGTGGAAAACCCATCAGGGTAGAAAAACCACTCCAAAACTGCCTCACTGGCTTAACTGATAAAACATGCCTCACTAGCTACAATATGTGTCTCATTGACAAATGTTAAGGTCACACTGACCTATAAGTCTCACTGGCATACTGTTTAGAAGCACCAGCTTCAAGGAGCACCAACCCCTAATACAGAACAAACTGAAAACAAGAATTCAGAGGGTTTCTCTGTTTCAATACAAAACATTTCTTCTCTTTCTTGTGTCTGTCAAATGTCCATTCTATTCAAAAACAATCCTACATCCGGATATACTCAACTACACTTCACACCAATATGTTTCATCAATGTCTGTTTATATATTTGCATCAATGCACCTGAAAAACCATTGTATACAAATTTGATGTCTTTTCACCTTCAAAACATTTTTTCATTATCCTTTTATCAAAACCTTTCATCTTCTCTAAAGAAAATAATATCTAATTGCATCAAATAGATCTCCATTCTGCAAAAACAATTCATCATAATATATTTTGAATCTACCCCTGTAATAAAATCTCTGTCCTCATTTTCATCTTCTATCAAAAACCTTTATGCATGATCCTTCATATTCCTGCAAAAGAATCTCCAACATTGCCCTTGTCAAAAATAAAATCATTTTGCCCGTGCAAAATAAATCATCTAAAACTTGTTCAAAAATCTTCAACCCTTTCTCCTTCTCTGAAAAAAATATTCTGTGATTGCAAAATAAAATCTTCTTCAAATTGTTTTCTCAAAATGTCTTCAATAAATCATATTGCCCCTGTTTATTTTTCTCCTCAGATCCAAAAGAAATTTGTCAATTTGCCTCAAATAAAATAAACTTTGAGATCATCATAAACTCTCCATAAAAAAAAACTGACATGATCCTTCATCACAAATCTTCCATAAAAAATCTTCAATAGACTTTTTAATCTTCTCAAAAAAAAAAAATTATGTCCACAAAGAAATTTTCTTCAAGGTTTTGTATCAATCTGCCATAAAAAATTGTCTTTCATTCTTTTTACTTCTCAAAAAATCATCTTAAAAAAAATATCTTTCCTTAACAAAATAGAAAGAAAATCAAAAACTTCCTCTTTTAATTCTTTTGCCACGAGAAGATATAGAAATAAATCTTGATGAAAATTGCTTTAATCACATAAAAGCTGCCTTGAAAAAAATTTTCTAAATACACCACAGAGTTATGATGTTTAAATGAACATCAAAGTAGTTGCAAACTGATCGGGGCTTAAAGTTAAACTCAGACCATTGATTGAAGAGAGCGCGCCCGATGAACTTTGAATCATAACCATTGATTCATTTTTGCCACTCAAACTTTTGAATGGAAACCTGTGGTAATGGTAAGGCTAGGAAAGAGGGCTGGTTGCCCATGTTGTTCAACCCTTCCTTTTTGTCACTTAAGGGACAGTTACCTTCTCAGCCGGTCAACAACAAATTATAACATAAAGCAAGTGACAGTTTAATATGGGTTTAGACCAAATGACTTGGGTTTAGTTTAGATTTAGCATGTAACAAAGATTGATAGGATATCATTTAACAGTAGTCATATGTAGCAAAAATCCTTAGACAGTAATATCATTGATGACTTCAATTACAACCTGATTAAATACAGACATCAGAAACTAATAAGACATAGTGACATTTAAGGTTTTAAGACTTGAACAACATTAAAGCACCATGAATGCAATACCATGTGAAGAGGACTAAATAAGACATAAGGACATTATGAAATATGTATTAGACCAAACAATATGAACTATGACAGAGATAAGACAACAATGAAAGACATGAAGAACCTTCTCCTTCAATAAAGACATTTAACATTTCAATTTGTCATGTTGACATATGAGACACAACACACACAACATATGAATATGGCAGACCATCATATGAGATGCAACATATGACTAAGACAAATGCAAATGTGATAGGCAAACCTTAAGACTGTCACACCTAATACAATGAGGACTAGTATACCATTGAAGACTATCCCACTGTGTTTCACTGAGATCAAATGAAGACCATGCCACAACTACCACTATGAAGACCATATCACTGTATGCTACTTACAAGAGACTATGATAACACATGTCATAAGTCATAAAGTTATCATAGATCAAAGCATTGCAAACCACTGTCACCTAAACCAACCTTGAAGTCCTAACAGCACAACCTTTGACATTATCCTCAAACCATCTTTATGTAAAGCTTTATGTGAGCATCAACAACTGATGTGATCAAGTTGATCAAACAAGTCCTGTCATAAACACAAACATCACCAAACATCAAGACTGTCATAAACACCAAAACATCCTACTATACATCCTGCCATACATACTACCATATCTACATCATCATCAACTCAACACCTTTTTGACATTAATGACAATCAGTCACCATCAATCTCCCCCTTTGTCATTAATGGCAAAACTTCATGAAGCATTTTCTCTTTCTCCCCCTTTTTGACATCTGATGACAAAGGCTCAATTAACTCCCCCTGTGTTGAATACCACTGGCAGTTCAATATAATATCACTTTTTGACACAATACCAAAATGATGAAGAAGACATATCTCTGCAACCAAATATCAGCTACAAGAAATCATAAACACACTAATACATTTTGATGAACAATTTTTCAGCCAAACATTATGAAGACTCCTCATCACACAGTTCCCAACACCAGATGACATGATGACCACCTTTTATAAGAACTATTCAATTTTTCCATGATAGTGACACAACACAACACCAACTAGTATTACCATTATTAGCTGATTCAAGACCTTTACTTGCCTTTGATTAACTAATGAACTTGAAGAAGAACAAGGCACCACCATTAATTTCATAAGCAACTCTAGATGTCACAGCCTGACATACATACCTTACCACTTCAAAACAAGAGGCATACAATTTTCACATACCTTTCTGAACCATATTAATGAGGAAGAACATGTCAAATTAATATACCAATGATTACTTCTAAATGAACATTTATTCTGCAATCAAGAATAGAGATCATCCTTCTGCATAAGATACCTTTTACAACACATTGTCAAACCTGATATAACCACATCTGCAATCAACAAGAACAAACTCCTTCCTCTTGATTTTATCGTTCAAATCAGCCCATCAAGATTGCACAACCTTCATCATCAAGCTCTTCCTGTAACACCACTTTGCAAAACCAAATCTAGGTGAGAGTTCCTTGAGAACATCTTAACAGAAGCATCATGACAACTTAATCATGTAAGTATCAAACAATATACAAATAGAGTCAATGTCACAACATCATCAAACTCTTTGTGCAGAGAGCTTTTGAAC
The DNA here is from genome assembly GCA_027924645.1 of Cunninghamia lanceolata. NCBI lineage: Eukaryota > Viridiplantae > Streptophyta > Pinopsida > Cupressales > Cupressaceae > Cunninghamia > Cunninghamia lanceolata. Next base: position 755,807 of record BSBN01000736.1, on the reverse strand, counting down.
ACTTTATATGATCCACTAAACATGTCACTGATCATGAACACCTAACATACACTGAAACTCAAAAACATCAGAAACTTCATTTCAAACATTTTAGTCAAGCATAACAAACAAAAAACAAGATCAACTGATCTCCTCCTATAACTTCTTGGGGATAAAAGATAGAACAAGAACAACTCCCCCTCACATTATGCTATCTGTTATGCAACAGATGAAATGACTTGTGCAAGATGCACAAGCTTAGTATTTGACTTTTCTTGACTATGTTTCTGCTTCCAAATCTTAACAGGCTCTTTCTTCCTCCAAACCTTTTCTATCTCTTTCAATTTCCAACCCATCAAATCAGGTGATGCTTTTCTGCAACTAAGTGCTTTGTGACCAAGAGATTTGTAATTATAACAAACTATGTTATAATCCTAACCAAATGACTGATAGTACCTTTTTGACATCTCCTGAGCAATTATGTTATGCTTCCATGCAGATTCATTCATTCTATTCTTTTTGCAGTTCCTTTGAATATGTCCAACATTATTGCACTTGTAACAAATAATATCAATGTTCCTTCTGCAATTAACTGATTTGTGCCCAAATTGATTACAAGTATAACAATAACCATTAAAAGAATAGTTATACCTGTACATGTATGCTTGTCTAACAAGAGCATTTCTTCTGAAATTACTTCTTCTTTGATTATGCATTTTGTTCTTAGTGGCAGCATTCAAATCAATCTTCTTTCTAGGAGTCTCTCTAGCTTTTGAACATTCTCCTTCTTCAAAACCAAGTCCAGTAGTGTCTCCATATAGTTTTTGTTTACCAAGCATCTTATTTAACCTGCTTGTACTCTCTTCAAATTTTAGATTCTTTTCTAATTGCTTCTTAACATCCTCAAGATTTTTTCTCAAAGAACTATTTCTCCTTCAAGTTTTTGGTAATCAACTGATTTAGCTTCCAATTCAACCTTTGTTATATCAACAATCCTCTTAGCTTCCTGAATCTCCATCTTCAGACTAATAATTAATTTATCTGATTTACTAACTTGATTCCTCAAATCCATAATAAGACTTCTAGTATCTTCAAGGTCAAATAGTGCTTTGTCTTTTAAATCTCTTTCTTGCTACAATTGCAACATTAATTTCTTGTTCTCCTTCTTATAATTCTTGAGTTCAGTTAGAGCATATATGAGCTCTCCTTCCAGATCAATCTCACAGTCTTGTTCATCATCTTATTGATCATCATCACTTGTGATGTTAACTTTTTCTGAATCTGATTGTGATTGTCTTCTTTCATGGTCACTTTCATTAGACACCAAATTGTTCTCTTCTTTATCATTACCTTGATAAATTCTTATGAGTTCTTTCCAGATATCCTGAGCTATTTCACACTGCACAACCTTACAAGAAATATCATTAGATAAACTAGATAAAATAACCTTCTTGGCTATATGATTGCATTTAAGAGCCTCTTTGTTATTTACAGAATTACCATCCTCAACTGACATTAAAATATCATATCCTAAGGAGGATAAATATACTTGCATTCTAACATACCAAATTGAAAATTTTGAACCATCAAACTGAGGAACATCTAAATTTTTTTCTTCTAATACAATATCATAATCAATTTGGAGAACATCTTTATCAACTGACTTTATATCAACATCTGGATTTGATATGGATGATGTCTTTTGTGTCTTTTGACCAGAATGAATCTTAACATTTCTCATATTCTTATTTCTCCTGCACTTACCCATTGAACTCCACACACAGGAACTACCCAAGCTGATTAAGCTGCAAAAGGGAAACTGGCTCTGATACCAATTGTAGGAGTTAAGGACAACACTGAGAGGGGGGGTGAATCAGTGTTGTGTGAATTTTTGAATCTTTTTTCAAACTTTAACTTTCAAAGCACAAGGAGTGAAAGATACCTTTGATTTGTCAAATACATATGCACATGACTATGAAAGCAGAAAGAGAATAAAACTTCATAAGTAAATTAAACGCACACAAGGAAGATCAATATGAATCATAACACAAGATATGCACGAGTGGAAAACCCATCAGGGTAGAAAAACCACTCCAAACTGCCTCACTGGCTTAACTGAAAAAACATGCCTCACTGACAAATGTTAAGGTCACACTGACCTATAAGTCTCACTGGCATACTGTTTAGAAGCACCAGCTTCAAGGAGCACCAACCCCTAATACAGAACAAACTGAAAACAAGAATTCAGAGGGTTTCTCTATTTCAATACAAAACATTTCTTCTCTTTCTTGTGTCTGTCAAATGTCCATTCTATTCAAAAATAATCCTACATCCGGATATACTCAACTACACTTCACACCAATATGTTTCATCAATGTCTGTTTATATATTTGCATCAATGCACCTGAAAAACCATTGTATACAAATTTGATGTCTTTTCACCTTCAAAACATATTTTCATTATCCTTTTATCAAAATCTTTCATCTTCTCTGAAGAAAATAATATCTGATTGCATCAAATAGATCTCCATTTTGCAAAAACAATTCATCATAATATATTTTGAATCTACCCCTGTAATAAAATCTATGTCCTCATTTTCATCTTCTATCAAAAACCTTTATGCATGATCCTTCATATTCCTGCAAAAGAATCTCCAACATTGCCCTTGTCAAAAATAAAATCATTTTGCCCGTGCAAAATAAATCATCTAAAACTTGTTCAAAAATCTTCAACCCTTTCTCCTTCTCTGAAAAAAATATTCTGTGATTGCAAAATAAAATCTTCTTCAAATTGTTTTCTCAAAATGTCTTCAATAAATCATATTGCCCCTATTTATTTTTCTCCTCAGATCCAAAAGAAATTTGTCAATTTGCCTCAAATAAAATAAACTTTGAGATTATCATAAACTCTCCATTAAAAAAAACTGACATGATCCTTCATCACAAATCTTCCATAAAAAATCTTCAATAGACTTTTTAATCTTCTCAAAAAAAAAAAATTATGTCCACAAAGAAAGTTTCTTCAAGGTTTTGTATCAATCTGCCATAAAAAAATGTCTTTCATTCTTTTTACTTCTCAAAAAATCATCTTAAAAAAAATATCTTTCCTTAACAAAATAGAAAGAAAATCAAAAACTTCATCTTTAAATTCTTTTGCCACGAGAAGATATAGAAATAAATCTTGATGAAAATTGCTTTAATCACATAAAAGTTGCCTTGAAAAAAACTTTCTAAATACACCACAGAGTTATGATGTTTAAATGAACATCAAAGTAGTTGCAAACTGATCGGGGCTTAAAGTTAAACTCAGACCATTGATTGAAGAGAGTGTGCCTGATGAACTTTGAATCATAACCATTGATTCATTTTTGCCACTCAAACTTTTGAATGGAAACCCATGGTAACGGTAAGGCTAGGAAAGAGGGCCAGTTGCCCATGTTGTTCGACCCTTCCTTTTTGTCACTTAAGGGATAGTTACCTTCTCAGCCGGTCAACAGGAAATTATAACATAAAGCAAGTGACAGTTTAATATGGGTTTAGACCAAATGACTTGGGTTTAGTTTAGATTTAGCATGTAACAAAGATTGATAGGATATCATTTAACAATAGTCATATGTAGCAGAAATCCTTAGACAGTAATATCATTGATGACTTCAATTACAATCTGATTAAATACAGACATCAGAAACTAATAAGACATAGTGACATTTAACGTTTTAAGACTTGAACAACATTAAAGCACCATGAATGCAATACCATGTGAAGAGGACTAAATAAGACATAAGGACATTATGAAATATGTATTAGACCAGACAATATGAACTATGACAGAGATAAGACAACAATGAAAGACATGAAAAACCTTCTCCTTCAATAAAGACATTTAACATTTCAATTTGTCATGTTGACATATGAGACACAACACACACAACATATGAATATGGTAGACCATCATATGAGATGCAACATATGACTAAGACAAATGCAAATGTGATAGGCAAACCTTAAGACTGTCACACCTAATACAATGAGGACTAGTATACCATTGAAGACTATCCCACTGTGTTTCACTGAGATCAAATGAAGACCATGCCACAACTGCCACTATGAAGACCATATCACTGTATGCTACTTACAAGAGACTATGATAACACATGTCATAATTCATAAAGTTATCATAGATCAAAGCATTGTAAACCGCTGTCACCTAAACCAACCTTGAAGTCCTAACAGCACAACCTTTGACATTATCCTCAAACCATCTTTATGTAAAGCTTTATGTGAGCATCAACAACTGATGTGATCAAGCTGATCAAACAAGTCCTGTCATAAACACCAAACATCAAGACTGTCATAAACACCAAAACATCCTTCTAGACATCCTGCCATACATACTACCATATCTACATCATCATCAACTCAACACCTTTTTGACATTAATGACAATCAGTCACCATCATACCAAGTACTACCAATTCTAAGCCTGCTGCTTCTAGCTCATCTCAAGAGTTGAAAGAGATTAAAAATAGTCAACAGAAAATAGAAAATATCCTGCAAACCTTTGGGAATGAGTTAGTAAACATCAAAAAGTAGCAATCCCAGCATAGACAGTCTTATAAACCGCAACCTCAAGGGCAAAATCAACAGCCATATCAAGGCCAAAATCAACCTTATCAAGCTAATATGCCACCTTATTAAAGTAGTTACCAAGGTGCCAGACAAAATGTGAATCAAAGGCCTTTTCAGCCTTATAATCTGGCACATATTAACGCAATAAGGGACCTTGTTCCTACTCAGAACAACCTTGCAGCTAAGTATGAGTGGTGTTATCCATGCAATCAGCCACACAGTCAAGCAGCCTGCTCGAATGGGGTTATAAATCAGGCTTTAATGGTGCAAAATGTGGCAGTCTCATAGCCAAACGTCCCAAATGATGGAGCTACACAACAACAAGAGCAACCTTAGAATGATTCTACCTTCATAAATTGGTAAGAAGGTGAATTATGTGGCATAAATAGTGATAACACCTTAGTTGCAGCAAATACAAGAGCTAAGAAGAGGGGTTATGAGATAGACCAAGAAACAAATAAAGAGAAAGGACATGTTGGTGCTTCTACATCACATATTCCCCATATTCTACAAAGAATTAACCCAGCAGCAGCAAGGGAGATGCCTCATTTGCAAGCAGAAGTTGCTGCTACAAAATCAAATCAGAAGGTAAGTGCCATTCCACCTTTCAATATTATTGAAAATATGAAGAAGATGAACGTGACAATGTCCATGTGGGATTCCCTAGCCATCCTAGGCCAAAAGGACATATTGCAATCTGCCTTGTCTGATTTGAAAGTGTCCAATGATCCAACTATTGACCCAAATAGGGCTGTCCTTACCAATTTATCCCAGAATAACAGTAAATAGCCAAACAAAAATGCCAAACCACTCCCATTTTATGTATCATTAATAATTGGAGACAAATTAGTACATAATTGCATGGTGGATAGTGGTGCAAGCAATTCTATGATGCCTAAATAGATTGCAGACCAATTAGGGCTCAAGTACCAGCCCCTTGAGAAGGGTGTACTCCAATTAGATGGCACAGCTGTTAATATTGTGGGTGTAATAAAAGACCTAGGTCTCACTCTACATACCTGTCCCAATGTTTCCATTTCCCAGGAGGTATTCATCATAGATTTGCCTCCTTATTTTGCCATGTGTTTATCAAGAGAATTTATAGCCAAGATAGGGGGACATTTATCCTCAGACTGGTCCCACATGTTTTTTAGGACTAGATATGGCACCAAAGTAACTTTAAAATCTGAGTTGCTTTCAAATCATCACATAGAGCCTTACACACCAAGTGTTGTTAATGCAAATTGCATTATTTCTGATGATCCTGAACTTGCTGCTACTCAAGAACTACAAGCTGAAAGCATACCAGAGGTACTCTTAAGGGAGTGGGCCTTAGAAAATGTTGTTGATGATCCTGAGGGACATATCCAAGAAATTGGTATGGGGGTTTACATACTACATGAGCATGAAACAACAATACCAAATCTTGTGAAGGATGCAGAGCAGCAGACAGAGCAGCAAAATGGGTGTGGAAAATGTATTTTGATGGCTCTAGGAACAAGAATGGATCTGATGGTGGTGCAATGCTGGTGTCACCACAAGGTGAAAAATATTTTTCTTCTTTTCATTTTTCCTTTGCATGTACAAACAACACTGCTGAATATGAAGGATTAATTCAAGGTTTGCAGTGGGCAAGGAAGAGGAAAATAGGATGTTTATAGGTGTATGGTGATAGTGAACTCATTGTGAATTAGGTAAGAGGACTGCATCTTACAAAGAGTGATATTCTGAAATGCTACAAACATAGGGTGTGGGACATGATTGAAGAATTTGATGCTTTCAATCTGATCTCTATTCCAAGGAATCAGAACTATTATGCTAATAGGTTAGCTGCAATTGGGGCTCAGTTTGACATCCCTAGTGATATTCAAAGGGAGAAGGTACAACATCATATAAAAATAGTTGATAGGCCCTCTATCCCTGATAATAATATTCATTGGCAAGTTTTTGAGAGTGATGAGCAGATCCTGCGTTTCTTATTAGAAGAAGATGAATTTTCTGTCATAAATCAGGATAAGCTTAACCAGCAATATGGCAATGATCAAATTGTTCAGTTGATCAAATTGGAATCTATTTTTAGCACAGATGATCAACTGAAGAAAAGCAAGACTAGCATGTAGGTTAAAGAAGAGCATTACAAGGAGGCAGAAATTTTTAAAGGTAAGCTTCTTAAAATCGATAAAATCTGCTCAGCTGAGGACAGAAGAGATTTTATTGCTCTTTGTCAAGAATTTGAAGGGGTGTTTGCCTGGGATTACTCAGACCTAAAAGGGTTCGACCCTCAGATTGCCCAACACACCATAGAGTTAGAACTAGATACTAAACCTGTGAGGTAGAAGCAAAGGCCTCTAAATCCAAAGCTTGAGCCTCTAATGATTAAAGAACTTACTAAACTGATTGAGGGGAAAATCATTTTTCCAATCAAGCATACTTCTTGGGTCTCCAACCTTGTCCCTGTGAGGAAAAAGAATGGAGAAATTAGGCTATGTGTCGACTTCAGAGACCTCAATAGGGCCTCCCTAAAAGATCACTACCCATTGCCTTCAATGGAGCAAATTCTGCAGGTAGTGGCTGGCTCAGAAAGGTTTTCTTTGCTTGATGGATTTTCTGGTTACAATCAGGTGTTAGTCAAGGAAGAGGATCAATTCAAGACTGCTTTCACCACTGAATGGGGCACCATGGTCTACAGGAGAATGCCTTTCGGTCTTTCAAATGCTGGCTCTACTTTTCAGAGAGCCATGGATATGGCCTTTAAGGGTTTGTTATATAAATTGGTGCTAGTATACATTGATGACATCACAATTTTTCTAAGAATGCATCTAAGCATTTATCCCATCTGAGGCTAGTATTCGAGAGATGCAAAGAGTTCAGGATATCTCTCAACCCCAGGAAATGCATATTTGATGTGCATGAAGGTAGGCTATTAGGGTACGTTGTGTCAAAAGAAGGCATTACCATTAACGCTGAAAGAGTAAGGGCTATTCTAGAGCTGCCTTTACCCAACCACAAAAGGGGACTACAAAGTTTTATTGGCAGGATTAATTTTTTGTGAAGGTTTATCCCCGACATTGCAAATCTTTTGAAGCCTTTGACGTCTATGTTGAAGAAGAATACAGTTTTTTGCCGGACGAGAGAGGCCAAACTCTGCTTCGAGTCCATCAAGGAGGCATTAGTGGTTGCACCAACTCTGGTAAAGCTTGATTTCTCCAAAGATTTTATTTTATATACTTCTAGCGGCCTGGATACCATCTCTGCGATTTTGGTACAATAGCAGAATGAGGGTTTTGAGCAACCAATCACTTTCTTTAGTCAGGGGCTGGAGGAGTATGAGCAAAGATATAGCTTCATTGAAAAACATGTCCTGGCAGTGATAAGGAGCCTTAAGAAGTTTTAGCATCTTGTTTCTAATAACAAGATACATTTGATGGTCGCTCATCCTAGTGTGAAAGAGTTCCTGTTGAGTAAAGATGTTAGTGAAAAAAGGGCTGGTTGGATCACCAAAGTCATGGAATATGACGTGGAGATCAAGATAACCAAGCTTGTCAAAGGCAGATAACTCAGTGAACAACTCGCTACCAGTTCAGAGAATGAAATAGAAAAAGAAGAGGAGGTGCTTCTGACTATTGAAGAGGAGCATTAGAATGATACAACAGCAATAGGCACCAGTTGGGTTAATGACATGACTCAATTTTTGCAAACTGGTGAATGTCCAACAGGTCTAGATAGAACCAAAAGAAGATATTTTAGACTGCAATCCATCCCATATGTTTTAATAAATGGCATCCTTTTCAGAAAGGACTTTAATGGTGTATTGTTAGGGTGCATTGATAAAGACCGGACTGACAAGGTGCTACATGAATTTCATGATGGAACAACAGGGGGTCATTTTGCCCCAAGGACTACTGCTTGGAAAGTAATGAGAGCTGGCTATTATTGGCCCATCTTATTTAAGGATACCCATGCATGGGCTAGAAAATGTATAAAGTGTGCCATTTTTGCCAGCAAAGAAAGGCTGCCAGCTTTACCTCTGCAGCCAATTCGGGTAGAGCAGCCCTTTATGAGATGGGGCATTGATTTTATAGGTCCTATTAACCCACCATCAAGTGCAGGCCACAGGTGGATTCTTATAGCTATAGACTATTTCACAAGGTGGACTGAAGCAGTGGCTCTGAAGGAATCCAATGAGAATGTTGTTTTAAATTTTTATCATGATTTGGTTTCTAGATTTGGAGTGCCTGAGTCTATTATCTCAGACAATGCTTTGGCCTTTGTAGGACTGAAAATAACTAATTGGGCTGTTAAGAATGGGATCTATTTGAATACTTCATCAAATTATTATCCACAGGGTAATGGTTTGGCTGAATCTACAAACAAAAATCTCATAAGGATTATTAAAAGATCAATGGAGGATAACCAAAGGACCTGGCACACTAATCTAAAGTATGCATTGTGGGCAGATAGAATAACTCTCAAGAGGTCAATTGGGAATTCCCCATATCTGCTAGTGTATGGAAAAGAGGCAAGATTGCCTATATCTATGGAGCTGCCAGCCCTAGACATTATGAATCAGTTGGAAATGTTTGAAGCAGAGTGTTGGGCCTAAAAAATGCAGGTTGTTAACCCTAAGAGGTTACCAGGCTCTCTTTACATTTTTGGCTAACTGACACGGGGTAGATATGGCTAAACCCCCTTCACTTCAAGTTCTGCTAGACCTAGGCAGGTAAACCACTAATTAATAAAGCAAATAAAATGAAGATCACTACTTTAATTAGAATTAATCTAACTATTGATAATGGCATAAATTATAAAACAGATGAAAAGACAACAAATTAATTCTAAATGATCTAAATTGTAATGCTAAAACAGAAATGCAATCTAATTAAGTAAATCTGAAATGAATTTGTATAAGTGAAAATGAAAATACTAGACTAGTGCCTTATTGAATATAGAGTCAGTATGATCATGAAATAAATGACTGTTTGTTTGGTAAAAACTCAAACTATCTGGCATGAAAGAATAGGTATGTAACTTGTACAACCTGCAAGGAAGTAGTTAATATTCCATACTTATATATATCCAATTGACAGAATCAAATTACTTGCATTCATCTAAAAGGATTTAATCCCTCTTTGAAGGAACCTATCAGAATAATACTGCAATTGTAACAAATTTATCAAAAACTGGAGACAGAACATAAACCCTAACTATATGACTCTTCTTACAGATCCATGACAATGTCTTCACAGTTATTGTGACAGATTTAAAGGATTTAATTCTGAAAGCAGAAACCAATTAATCTTATCACACTATAACAGAAAATGTGCATAGACAACTTGAAGATATACTTGATAACTCAAATTGAATAACTAAGAAAACTTTAAAAGGAGACAATCATATAATTGAATAAATTTATCAGATAATTGATACTGAAATTTTGCAGTCACTGCTTCATGCTTACAGACTTGACTTCATCAGAGAATGCTTGCACATGATCTACTAGAAATAAAATATATTAAAAATGAACTAGTATTGTTGTTCCAATCTATTCTATAGTATCTCCTCTTCTATTCTGTAGTCTCTCACTCTACTCCCTCTTCATCTTTTTCTCTGGTCTTGGTCATCTCTTATAAAGAGAGGCATACAAGCTTCAGACTAGTTACAATGGTTGTGATGGTTGATAACTGAACAACAATATTAGTTCTAATAAAACAGATTTATGAAATTTAATACTGGTCACTAATCATCAAATGGATAACCATTTCAGGGTTGAAAAGTCTTTAACTGCAGTTCTGCCCAATATCCGTCGAGGGTTTCTTTATTATTCCTAAAAAGACCAGATAAAACATCCATCAGTCTCAGACCAATTGATTAAAATAAATTTTTTCATATATATTTACTCAATTGATTACTTCCCTCATCGACAATTTATCAGTTGCTTAAGATCCCTTCGCAGATGTTTACACAACTTAATCGCCGCTGTGTATATCCTGCAAAAACAAATATTTTATCTGTCAGAAAAATATCTTGATATTTTGGATTTGGGATTTCCTTCGTCGGCGTGACCTTGCAGTTGGGTTGAAAAAACTTCCCGCCTTTTCGCTTTCCATTTCTTTGTATATTTGATTTATTCATTGCAACATACAATCGCTATAATATTCAAAGAGTTTTTAACATTTAACTTTTCCTTCGCGTCCGGTTCTTGTACATCTTTTTGTATCTATAGCTTGTATCCTGAAGAATGTATGTTTGCTACATACAAAGCATTGACTATACAAGCGCTCAACTCTTTTGAATAACCCTTTCGGTTCCACCACTTGTATGTTATACATTTGTATATCAGCAGTGTATGTCGGATAGGTACAAATCACAAACATACAACGGATGTTTCATCTTTAATAAACTTTTGGGGTCCGCGTTATGCATATCGCCTTTTAAAAACATACACTTTTTATACAATCATGGACCTTATTGAATTCATGAAATGAATTGGAATTTTCTTCGGATCCACCAAATGTATACAATGTTTGAGTCTTTAGTCAATTTTTTTGTATGTATGTACTCTTTGTATATCAGGTATATATATACAAGCACCCAGACATGCAGAGATTTTTCCATATTTAATTTATTCTTGACATCCGGCTTGCTTTTTTAGAATGTATCTTCGCTTGTATATGGGCTTGTATATCAAAGATATACATTGATATTATACAAGCCCAAAATGTGCAGGCGGCGGGACCCACTACTTGTATCCTTCATATGCAATGCCAATACATACAAATTTGTTTGTATGTCTTTTCCGGACTCCCTGCTTTTATAAACCATGGTTCATTTATTTTCGACTCCGACTTGTATATGCATCCTCCAATATACATAAAGTCTCGAAGCTTCCCTTTAACCCGATTTAATTTTCTCCTGAGTTCCACCTTGCATATGTGTCACGATGTATAATTTGAAACATACATACAACGCGTAATACATACAACAATTATTCTTTATTTTATAAACATTTCGGTTCCAGCTTGCATAAAGTGCAAAGTATATTTCTGATATACATTGAGTAGTGATGCATCATTTATATCATTTTTTAATGTTCCCTGAAATCCACTTTGTATGTCCTGCAATAATACATACAAATGCGAAATATACAGAGACTTATCGTTATTTCACAATTATTTTGGTTCCGGTTTGTATGTGGGCATTGTATCTCGGCAATGTATGTATATTTAAAATGTATGTCTCCGAAAGCATACATATACAAGGTGTGATACATACAAGTTAACTTTGTTTCATACTCTTTCAAATCCAAGATATGTATATTAGCTTTGTATAACTCAAAACATATAATATGCGAAACATACAACAGTTTCACCATATTTGATAATATTTCAGTTCCGGGCAATGTATATTGTGTTGTATGTATCTTGTTGTATGTTGCGCTCTGCATAACATACAAGCAATGGACCCAACAGAATATATACTTCAACTTTTAACCTCGTCAGGTCCACTTTGTATATAGTAATAAAATGTTAGCCAAATGCATATAATTAAATGATGCATCAACCCAATGACTCCTCTATGCGACCATACCGTGACCTGATATACGAGGGACTTTGCACATGCATCATACAATGACAGAACATACAAACCACTTTGTATATGAGAAGCTTTGTATATACAAATGACTTTGTATATACAAATATACAAGCCCATACCACAATGTATTTTATTAGAAACATACATAACTTGCAAAATACAAAGAATTTTAAGATGGTTCAAAAACAACCCTTATTCATTTTCGACAAGGAATTCACCCGTATTCAGTTCTGGTACGTAATGCTATTTTTCCTATACTTTCAACATGGTTTGTAACTTTTCACTTCCTTGTTTACAGTTTATTCTTAATGAGCACTTCTACCATGTTATACTAAGTCTTTGGGAATCAGGACAGATCAAATCCAAATATTTCTATCAGCTCAATTGTTAATTTCTGCTTGAAAGCAACTGTGGATCTTTCTATATATGCTCTCACACTGAAATCTTTGGATGATTAAAACTTGATATTTGCCAAAAAGTATCTTGGGAATTTTAGTCCCAACAGTGGCTCTTTCTGGGGATGTATGTTCCTTGTGGGCATAGCAAGATCCTAGATTTTTGGAGGAGCAGACCAATGCCTTCTTCATTTGATGACAGGTAGAGATCCTAGATTATTTCTTTATAAAAATCTTTTATCTCTGTTAAGAGATATCTTTAAGCAAGTCATTTGATTCTTCTAAACTACTATGCATGGAAAAGACCATTTAGAGAGTTTAATCAGAATTGTCCATGCATTGGCAATTCTTTTTTCTCTCAAGTTCTTTTTTAAGAGAAAAAGTGTTTCAAAAACTGCCCATGTACTGGCAATTCTTACTCCTCACCAGACATGTTCTGTACATAATATGATCCTCCCCTGCCTTACCATTTATGACAAAAGGTCCAATCCATAGGGCATCAAATTTTCCATGCTTCCCCTTTTCTTGATTTTTGGCATTCCAAATAAGCACTATGTCACCTATCTCAAATTTTCTGAATGTTGCTTTTTTGGTCATATAGGTACTTCATCTGCATTTGCATTTTTTTATTTTGCTGTATTGCATGTTCCCTCATTTCATTCAACTCCATTAGCTGTTCTAGCCTTTCCTCCATCGATTCTGGGACATCCCAATCCTCTTGGAGAATAAACTTACACACTGGTAGCAGGTTGTGTATCGAGAGTCTAGCATGAGTTCCATATACTAGTTCAAATGGTGATCTGCCAATTACTTTCTTTATTGTGATCCTATCAGCCCATAGTGCTAATCTCAACTTAGAATCCCAAATTTTCTTTTTGTTATCCAACATTCTCTTTATAATTTTCAGGATACTTTTATTGCTGGACTCAGTGTGCCCATTACCTTGTGGGTGGTAAGGAGAAGAGTATGAAATCATAATGCCATAAAATTTACAAAAAAATTTAAACTCATCCGATCTAAAACACATTCCATTGTCAGTTATAAGCCTCAAAGGTATCCCAAATCTAGTTAAAATGTTTTCCAATAGGAAGTTGATCACAACCTTGCTAGTTGCTTGTTTAGTGGGCACTGCTTCTACCCATTTCGTGAAATAATCGGTGGCCACTAGTATCCATCTGTGGCTGCCACTTGATTTTTCCATGATTTCTCCTATAAAGTCAATTCCCCATTGGTGAAACGGGGCATCAACTTGCATAGGTCTTAGGGGTAATGCACCTTGATACTTTAATTTTCCAGAGAATTTTTGACAAGCTTCACATTTCCTAGTAAAATTATAAGCATCATTGAAAACTTTGGGCCAATAATAACCAACCCTTAATATCTGGTGTGCTATGGTTTTAGTTGAGAAATGGCCACCACACACTCCCTGATGCATTTCTTTCAAAGCAGAATTAGCTTGCTCTTCATCTAGGCAGAACAATAAAATACCATCATTATTTTTCCTAGAAAGATCTCCTTCTATAAGCACATATTTAGAAGCATGCAATTTTAGAGTTCTTTTCTTATTATCATCAAATCCTTCAGGGCATTTCATGTGCTTGAGGTAATACACTATGTCAGTGTACCAAGGAGTTTTCTCAATACTTGTTATCATGTCCTCTTCATTCTCAATATTACATACCTGGGTAGCCTCAAGATTTGTTTCAGTCAGCAATTTTGCTAACCCTTGTCCCCTTACTAGCTTTGTGATTTGAATTTCTATATCAAACTCCTAAAATCAATTTATCCACCTACATCTCTTCCCAGTTACCTCGTTCTGCATGAACACATCCTTGACCGCTGCATTTGGTACGTAAGCTATCACCTTAGCCCCAACCAAGTAAGGTCTAAATGCCTTGATAGCTTTTACCAATGCATAAGCTTGTTTTTCTGCAATATCATAGTTAAGTTCTGCATGTTGGAGTGATTTACTGAAAAAAGAAACAGGCTGCTCATAACCCTCATTATTCTTTTGTAACATAACTATCACTATTGTATGAAAAGATGCAAAGGAAAAGATCTGGAAAGGTTTATTAAAATTGGGAGATTTTAGCACTGGAGCTTCTTTAATTGCTCTCTTTATGGATGCAAAAGCTTCTATGCATTCATCTGTCCAACTAACCTTTGCATTTTTCTTTAACATTCTAGATATAGGGTTAATTATTTCTACAAAGTTTGGTATAAACCTTCTCACAAAGTTTATTTGTCTAAAGAATGATTGTATGGCCTTGACTGTCTTTGGGATAGGAACTTTATCTATTGCATCTACTCTTTCGGGATCAATCCAGACTCCATCTTTGGATACCATATGCCCAAGCAATTTCCCTTCTGTAACTACAAATTTGCATTTTTTGGGGTTTAGGGAAACACCATATTCTAACACTCTGATAAATATCTTCTCAAGGTGATTCACATGATCCTCAGCCTTTTTCGAGTATGCAGTAAGGTCATCTTGATATACAGCCATGATATCATTTATTAGACCTGCAAAATCAACGTCCATTGCCCTCTAGAATGTGGCTCCAGCATTTGTAAGGCCAAATGGCATTCTCACGTATACATAAGTTCCCCATGGGGTTGTAAAGGTTGTTTTGTATTGTTGAGACTCTCTAACCTTTACTTGGTTGTATCCAGAGAACCCATCCATCATGGATAATAACTCACAACCAGTAACTCTCTGTAGTAAAGCTTCCATATTGGGTAACGAATAGTTATCTTTTAAGGAAGAAATATTTAAATTCCTAAAGTCGACACAAAGTCTAATAGCTCCATTCTTCTTCCTAACAGGAACAAGATTCGAGACCCAAGATGAATGTCTAATAGGTTTAATTATGCCAGCTTCCCTGAGTTTTATAAGTTCCTCGTGCATTTTAGTTTCTAACATAGGGTTGATGGGTCTTTGTTTTTGTCTATAGGGTTTAGCATCAGATTTAAGTGGAATTTTGTGTTGGAACAAATCTTCCCTATATGCTTTAAGATCATCATAAGACCAGGCAAACACATGTTTATATTTTCTCAATAATGTAACTAACATGCTTCTGATTGCAGGGGTTATTTTCTTTCCAATGTAGACCTTTTTAGGTGATAATTCAGTTCCTAAATTTATTTCTTCCACATCATCCTCCTTTATTGTTATTTCTTTGGTAATGGATCGATCATTTGCATCAAAAACTCTTTCTAATGCTACTAAGCCCTTTGGAATTTTATTTGTTTTAAGTTGGACAATCTCTTTTCCAAATAAAGTCTCTTTACCATCTTTCTTCTCAACAAAAGCATTAAAATTGATCTCTTGATTCTCATACTGATCTATACAATGCAAAAATTTGAGTAAATCAACATCACTGTCAAAAACCTACCAGTTATATATGTTGTCTGGGATAGTTGGTCTAGTTTTGAGCTCAACTTTTGAAATACCTGTCAAGGTAATGTCATCTTTTTTCAGAGCTATGTTTGCAAGGAAATCAGCCATTATATTTTTTGACCTATCTATCCAACTTATTGAAAAAGCATCAAACAACTCTATATCATCCATAACTGCCTTTCTATATTGTTTTAGTCTTTTGTTTTTTGAGGAATATTTACCTTTGACTTGTGAAATAATCAGTTCAGAATCTCCATATACTGCTAACAATTTGATTTTGTGGTTTCTAGCAATGTTCAGTCTAATTAGAAGTGCTTCATATTCAGCTATGTTATTTGTGCACTCAAAATTTAGAGCAAAAGAATATTTGAATGTTTTTCCTGACGGTGATATAAACAACACCCTGGCTCCATTTCCTGCCTTGCTGCATGCACCATCAAAATACATGCTCCATACACCATTTTCATCAAGTTGAGCTTCATGGTGAATTGGGTCTGTATTATACAATTTAGATTGTTCTTCCACCCTGAATGTACTAAAGTCTATGTCACAGAAACAAATCATTTGATTTGGATCAATTTTCTCTATAATGTCTTCATACCTTGGCTCCCTATAGAGTTTAATTACCTGTGTTCCCAATGAGATAGTAGCATAAGATAAATCTAATTGCACACTTCCCCCTACCATGGCAGTCCATTGTCTAGATAACAACATTCCATAATTAGGTGGGATATCTACCACAGTGATGTCAATTCTATAAGAGGCTTCAAGATGAGATGCCAATTTTATCTCAACATCTTTCATGATTCCAACAATAGGGACAGATCTATTATCCATTGCATAACATTTACCGAATGTAGTATCCACCCACATTCCTAACTTTTTCATAATAGCCAAGGGCATTATGTTTACTACTACTCCTGAATCAAGCATGCAATTCTTGACTAATTTGTTGTTAATTAGCAAGGTGATATAGAATGGATTTACTTGAGATGGGTTTTTTATTAATGTTTCACCCAGGAATACTTCAGGTATTTTGAAAGATTCTTGTTGCATATCTATTTTAGAACTAAGTTGTTCGGGTCTTTTGTCTGATACATTTGATATCATCTTCACCACTATATTTTTATATTTTTCCACCTTCATCATTTCTAGAAGTGGCATAGATATTTTTATTTGAGAAATAGCTTGAGCAATATCAAATGAAGGATTTAGTTCTGACCTATCAACTTTTGTTTGCCCCTTTTCCTCAGTTTTTGTGTTGTCCTTCTTTTTGTTTGGTGTATCAACAGGAGGTATGTCATGAGGTGTTTTCTCAAATTTACTTTTATCATTCTTACCGGAAGTCTAATTCTTTATAAATATACTTCTGGGAGTTCCTTGTTCAGTATTTACAGTTCTATTTCTTAGATTATAGCTATTTTTGTCTTGTGCTACTGCAGCTAATGTTAAGGCTCTTCTGTCTTCCTCAAAAGGTTTTTACCAATTGTAACCTTGTGCTGCGTTGAGGTCATATCCACAATTTCCTAAGTCTTCTCCATGATCAGAAAACACTTCTTGTTGTCCTATGTTCACATTGTATTTTTGTGTGCCTACATCATATTCATACCCTGCTTCCTCGTCGGACGAATAATCTTCTTCAACTGTGAAAGGTGTGACACCCAACATATTTATAGTGTGATGATCCATCTCAAGGTTATAAGATATCTTATCTTTTTGTAATGATTGTGCTACCACACAATAATCAGGAGAGTGTGGTAAATTACAGGGCGTACACCATGGATTATTTTCTATCACATGGACTCCACTCCTCTTCAAAGGGTCAGGAGTATCTTTTCCATAATTATGTCTCCTGTTAGTATCAACGGGCTTTCCATCTTTCTAGTTCATATGATATGGCATATCATGGAGTCTTGGTCTTTCATTCTTATGTGAGTATTCTTGTTTGTTTGTAGGAGGATTAGGATTATGAGAAACTCTTATATTGTCTCTTTTTGATGCAGAGGTGTTAGGTCTTATGAGATGATTTAATAAGAACAAAAGATTTCAATCTAGTGTGGCTTCAATCAAATAGACTTCACTAGTCTTCCCTTTTGCCTTAAACTCCTCCAAAGGGCACAAACTTGGGTTCCAACTTCTTAGATGAAATATTGCATCTTATAAGGTCTCAACCTACCCCAACCAACAAGATTCAACAGGTTTCACAAACCAATTTGATTGGTTCTTGACAATTCCACTTGACTAGGCCTAATCCTTGTAGCCCTATTCAGCGACTAACTTGCATTTTTCTCTCAACTTTCCCAAAGTACTTCAAAAAAAAATGACTGATCTAGATACCCTTTATTGAGTTCTATAACATACTTCAAAATCATATATTGTTGTTTTGGACGGAATGTGACTGTCCTAACACCCTGCTGTCTTCCTACAAGGCCTAATTTGCCCACTTTACAAAGGAACCCTATCAAATACTTGCCCCACTCACTCTAAACCTTGAAAAAGTATTAGGAAAGGATCTAAAACAAAGTATTTTCTAGGTCTCATGCAATGATTTACTCATTCAAGTGTTTAAACACCAAAACCCCATTTCTAGGCCCCAAAACCTAGGGCTTGCTAGATCTCCCACTTCCAATCACTTCCAGACCTCATTCAAAGGTCCAACACCATGTCCTTGACCATATTAAACAACAGCAATCATAAAAAAGTCACCTTGTTAAGACGGATCTCCAGCTGCTATAACCATGCCACCATTTCAATGCTCTTCCACAAGCAATCCTTGACTTCAAACGGTGATCACCTGCCCATTTGCACTCCTCCTACTTTGTCAAGGTTAGAAATCATATTATACATACAATCAAGGACCTATTCCATGAGAACCAGGATCATACATTCATGGAAAGGCCCTATGAGACATTGAAACTTCTCAAAATGCACAGGACAGCCTGTTGTTCCTTGTGACAGTCAATATAAACAGAGATAAACTGCCTATAAAAACCTTCTCAGAACATCAAATGAAGTCTAATACTTATTCAATGAAGGTTTAAGACATTTTCCAACCACCACAAATCTAAAGACCAACAGAAAATGATAAGAAAATGCAAGAAAACTGAATTTTATTGTTCTTTCCAATCTGCCGTACAACTCAAGCTTCCAAAATGAGTCCTCTATGCCATCTCACGTCTTGGGAAGGCTTATATAACTTTGTCCTAACTCCCACAACCAATTCCCAAAGGTTGGAGATGTTTAAACTTCCAAAACTGATGATTCTTGACTTTCCCGCCTACATGCATTATTCAAAAATTTGAATATTAAACTTTGTTTTAAGTGACTTTTACTCTACCAAATCATTATGGTTGATCTTCTTAGGATCATTATACCTTATTCCTAGCCTTAGACACCTATATTTGACTCTTATTTGACTCTAGAGGCACTATTGGCCCACTTACATCATTTTTTGGTCTTAGGGTCCTTACCAGGACCCTCAGGACATTTGGTCATTACATTATTTTGCCCATTATAATATGCCATAATTGGTTCTAGGATGTTCCATTTGACTTGATGGACTCCATGGGCTTCTCCTCAAATCATTTGTGTCTTCTTGCTCCAAGGTGTTCTTTTAGGTGCACCTGCACCACTTTTTCCGATCATCCCAGCAACCTTTTTATTGTTTTCAATAGTGAGAGCCATTTTTTGTGCTTCTGCCAAGGTTCTAGGACTTTTGCCCTTGAGTTCATAACATGTCTTCGAGTCAAATGCTTTCAAGTATATGCTAAGGGCTGATTGGTTATTCAATTTGGATTCTTGTGGGACCTTCTTATACAGTTTGGTGAATCTCAAATTAAAGTCATACCCCTGTTCATTTTGATATTTTTGAATAGTTATTAGTTCGTGAAGAGCAAATTTTGGGGCACATTGATTTCTGAATTGTTCCAAAAATTGATTGTGGAAGTCTCTCAAGGAATATATTGAAGCGTCTGGTAAGCTATTTACCCAGTCTCTTGCTTCATTGGTAAGAGATATCATAAACAGTTTCATTTTTATATCCTCATATTCATTACCAATGTCCTGTATAAAAGCATTGAATCGTTTGATATGTTCTTTAGCAGTTAATTCATTGCTTCCTATAAACTTAGGCACATTATTCCTGCAACTATTATCCATGGGATAAGGATATAGCTGATATCCAGTTAAATCAAATTGTCTAGCCATACTCGTAGGATTAGGAAGTGGTATATTTGGGTATGGCGGATAATATTGGTGTCCAAATGGAGGTTGTGGATACATATTGGGTTGGGCATATTGTTGATAATACATATTTTGTTGTGGGGGAGGTTGATGATATTGATTGTTATGTCTTTGCCCGGGTGGTGGGTATTGTTGGCGAACATTCCCAGTATTTACAGGTGGAGGTCCTTGCATTTGCCTATTTTGCAGAGGAGCATTATTGTATATATTGTGGGGTGTTGTGTTTACATTTTGATGGTGAGGTGGAATATGGTGATGACTAGGTGGTGGATGAGGATTAGCTATATGTTGAGATGGGTTGTGTGCATTGGATGGTCTTAGATTTTGAGGTGGAATATTTTGTTGAGCATGGCTAACATGTGGCGCTACTGAAGTATGTGAGCTACTTGCATTTTGATGTAATCCTATTTGATTACTTATTTGAACATGTCCACCCTGCCTATGGGGAGGCACATACTTTGAACTGGTTACCTTAGTTCTAGATCTTATTTTTTGTAGTTCTTGTTTCATCTTTACTTCTTCTTCTTCCAATCTAGCCGACTCAAGTTCTTCCTGTAATCTAAGCACCTCTTGCTGTATCTGATCCTTAGTTCTCATGCCTTCTGGCTGCCTATTATGGATTTGTGTGGATGTTACCTGACCTATGAATTCATTTTGAGCTTCTTCACCCTGTTGTAGTGACGCTTGGTAATCATATTCTGCTTGATTTTGGTCTATCTCTCTCATAATTTGAGTCTGATTGTCAAACTATTCCTGAAAGGAGGGTCTGTACTGTGCAAGGACATCATCAGATCTATTATGATCAGACTGAGTATACCGATTATTGGATTGGAATTCATCTAATTCATGTAAGGGAGTGAAGCTGTTATGAATTATTAGTGTCTGTTCTGAGGTATTATCTAGAGGAGTTTGGCTATTAGTACTACGAGACTGACTTGATATCCCAGTCTTCTTAGTAGGAGCTTTTAAAGGTGGGGATGATTGTAGTTTTTTAACATCAGCTTTGGATCTCCTACCATCCATTACGACACTTTTATCAGAAAAGAATTTTAAGTTTAGTGTAGAGTCGCCACCTCTATTTAAAGGACTAATCAATCTTCTAGGTTTGTCCTTCCACCAGCAGAGTTATGCCTTTTAATTATGTGACTCAAATAACATGGTCTACTACTAGGTTTCTCTGTGTGTTGTCCCCAGTAGAGTCGCCAATTTTGTTAGGTCTCAAAAATGCAGGTTGTTAACCCTAAGAGGTTGCTAGGCTCTCTTGACGTTTTTGGCTAACTGACACGGGGTAGATATGGCTAAACCCCCTTCATTTCAGGTTCTGCCAGACCTAGGCAGGTAAACCACTAATTAATAAAGCAGATAAAACGAAGATCACTACTTTAATTAGAATTAATCTAACTATTGATAATGGCATAAATTATAAAACAGATGAAAAGACAACAAATTAATTCTAAATGATCTAAATTGTAATGCTAAAATAGAAATGCAATCTAATTAAGTAAATCTGAAATGAATTTGTATAAGTGAAAATGAAAATACTAGACCAGTGCCTTATTGAATATAGAGTCAGTATGATCATGAAATAAATGACTGTTTGTTTGGTAAAAACTCGAACTATCTGGCATGAAAGAATAGGTATGTAACTTGTACAACCTGCAAGGAAGTAGTTAATATTCCATACTTATATATATCCAATTGACAGAATCAAATTACCTACATTCATCTAAAAGGATTTAATCCCTCTTTGAAGGAACCTATCAGAATAATACTGCAATTGTAACAGATTTATCAAAAACTGGAGACAGAATATAAACCCTAACTATATGACTCTTCTTACAGATCCATGACAATGTCTTCACAGTTACTATGACAGATTTAAAGGATTTAATTCTGAAAGCAGAAACCAATTAATCTTATCACACTATAATAGAAAATGTGCATAGACAACTTGAAGATATACTTGATAACTCAAATTGAATAACTGAGAAAACTTTAAAAGGAGACAATCATATAATTGAATAAATTTAACAGATAATTGATACCAAAATTTTGTAGTCACTACTTCATGCTTACAGACTTGACTTCATCAAAGAATGCTTACACATGATCTACAAGAAATAAAATATATTAAAAATGAACTAGTATTGTTGTTCCAATCTATTCTATAGTATCTCCTCTTCTATTTTGTAGTCTCTCACTCTACTCCCTCTTCATCTTTTTCTCTGGTCTTGGTCATCTCTTATAAAGAGAGGCATACAAGCTTCAGACTAGTTACAATGGTTGTGACGGTTGATAACCGAACAACAATATTAGTTCTAATAAAATAGATTTATGAAATTTAATACTGGTCACTAATCATCAAATGGATAACCATTTCAGGGTCAAAAAGTCTTTAACTGCAATTCTTCCCAATATCCGTCGAGGGTTTCTTCATTATTCTTAAAAAGACCAAATAAAACATCCATCAGTCTCAGACCAATTGATTAAAATAAATTTATTCATATATATTTACTCAATTGATTACTTCCCTCATCGACAATTTATCAGTTGCTTAAGATCCCTTTGCGGGTGTTTACACAACTTAATTGCCGCTGTGTATATCTTGCAAAAACAAATATTTTATGTCAGAAAAATATCTTGATATTTTGGATTTTGGGGTTTCCTTCGTCGGCGTGACCTTGCAATTGGGTTGAAAAAACTTCCTGCCTTTTCGCTTTCGATTTCTTTATATATTTGATTTATTCATTGCAACATACAATCGCTATAATATACAAAGAGTTTTTAACATTTAACTTTTCCTTAGCATCCAGTTCTTGTACATCTTTTTGTATCTATAGCTTGTATCCTAAAGAATGTATGTTCGCTACATACAAAGTATTGAATATACAAGTGGTCAACTCTTTTGAATAACCCTTTCGGTTCCACCACTTGTATGTTATACATTTGTATATCATCAGTGTATGTCGGATAGGTACAAATCACAAACATACAATGAATGTTTCATCTTTAATAAACTTTTGGGGTCCGTGTTATGCATATCGCCTTTTAAAAACATACAATTTTTATACAATCATGGACCTTATTGAATTCATGAAATGAATTGGAATTTTCTTTGGATCCACCAAATGTATACAATGTTTGAGTCTTTAGTCAATTTTTTTGTATGTATGTACTCTTTGTATATCAGGTATATATATACAAGCACCCAGACATGCAAAGATTTTTCCGTATTTAATTTCTTGTTGACATCCGGCTTGCTTTTTTAGAATGTATCTTCACTTGTATACGGGCTTCTATATCGAAGATATACATTGATATTATACAAGCCAAAAATGTGCATGTGGCAGCACCCACTACTTGTATCCTTCATATGCAATGCCCAATACATACAAATTCGATTGTATGTCTTTTCTGGACTCCCTGCTTTTATAAACCATGGTTCATTTATTTTCGACTCTGACTTGTATATGCATCCTCCAATATACATAAAGTCTCGATGCATCCCTTTAACCCGATTTAATTTTCTCCTGAGTTCCGCCTTGCATATGTGCCGCAATGTATAATCCGAAACATACATACAAGGCGTAATATATACAACAATTATTCTTTATTTTATAAACATTTCGGTTCCAGCTTGCATAAAGTGCAAAGTATATTTCTGATATACATTAAGTAGTGATGCATCGTTTATATCATTTTTTAATGTTCCCTGAAATCCGCTTTGTATGTCCTGCAATGATACATACAAATGCAAAATATATAGAGACTTATCGTTATTTCACAATTATTTCGGTTCTAGTTTGTATGTGGGCATTGCATCTCGGCAATGTATGTATATTTAAAATGTATGTCTCCGAAAGCATACGTATACAAGGCGTGATACATACAACAAGTTAACTTTGTTTCATACTCTTTCAAATCCAAGATATGTATATTAGCTTTGTATAACTCAAAACATATAATATGCGAAACATACAACGGTTTCACCATATTTGATAATATTTCAGTTATGGGCAATGTATATTGTGTTGTATGTATCGTGTTGTATGTTGCACTCTGCATAACATACAAGCAATGGACCCAACAGAATATATACTTCAACGTTTAACCTCGTCGGGTCCACTTTGTATATAGTAATAAAACGTTAGCCAAACGCATATAATTAAATGATGCATCAACCGGCTGACTCCTCTATGCAACCATACCGTGACCCGATATACAAGGGACTTTGCACATGCATCATACAATGACAGAACATACAAACCACTTTGTATATGAGAAGCTTTGTATATACAAACATACAAGCCCATACCACAATGTATTTTATTAGAAACATACATAACTTGCAAAATACAGGGACTTTTAAGATGGTTCAGAAAATAACCTTTATTCATTTTCGACAAGGAATTCCCCTGTATTCAGTTCTGGTACTTAATGCTATTTTTCCTTTACTTTCAACATGGTTTGTAACTTTTCACTTCCTTGTTTATAATTTATTCTTAATGAGCACTTCAACCATGTTATACTAAGTCTTTGGGAATTAGGACAGATCAAATCCAAATATTTCTATCAGCTTAATTGTTAATTTCTTCTTGAAAACAACTGTGGATCTTTCTATATATGCTCTAACACTGAAATCTTTGGATGATTAAAACTTGATATTTGCCAAAAAGTATCTTGGGAATTTTAGTCCCAACACAAAGCACCCCATGGCTATCAGATATGCTCAACTGATGGAGATTGAAGAGAGTAGAGATAAAGCTATGAAGACCATGGAGTATCATCAGCTTCAAACAAAGAGAAATTTTGATAAGAAGGCCACCCCCAGAAATTTTAGAATGGGTGATATGGTGCTCAAATGGGATGAATTGAAAAGCAGACCAAGAAAGCATTCCAAGTTTGACAGCATGTGGAGTGGCCCATTTCTCATTACTGAATGTAAGGAGCACAATGCATTTCAGTTATCAAGTATGGATGGACAAAATTTGCCTATCCCAGTTAATGGGATACACCTAAAGAGGTGTTTTGAGGTATGAGTACCTTGTAAATTAGTAGATTAGATTTCTTGCTTTCAATAAGTGCTGCTGCACAATAGTTTAGATCCTTTTGTTTTCCCTAAGTGTTTTCTAGCACAGTTGGAGAGATTGCCTTCAACATTTTTGTCTTAGCTTGGTCTTCCATGTTCTTCACTGTCAAGATGTTGAGTTGCTAAAGTCAGAATTCTTTGTCAAGACATATCTTTTGTCTCTGAATGACCCCATGCCCAATGGATCCTTAAGGCCACTGATCTAATTGTTTAGCAGGATAACACCCCATAGAGGTTGCCAAATTGTTGACCTATTTTGCCTCTGCCTAGAGTTAAACAGTTCACCTTGCATTTTCTCTAAAAATCCTTTAGAAATGACCATACAAGGTGTAAATCTTCCTAATACTCATGCATGCCTTGTTAAAAAATTCCAAGATCTTTCCTAAAGATTCCTTGCAAAAAACCTAGAAAAACCCAAAAATTGTTTAGCTTCAAGTATTTTCTATCGCTGGGATTTCTCATCTTTTATAACTTGTAGTTGTATGCATTTCTGAATGCATATCGGGCTTAGAAGATGCATATACATTGAGGGAATCTATCGTAGATTCTAGGAATATTCCCCGAATGTATATCGGGTTTCAAATGTATATTGTGTTGTATGTTTGAAACATGCAACAAAAATATACAAGGGAAATATACATATTGGGTTATACATTGCAGGAATATTCCATCAAAGATTCCTGCTTGCATGTAGGGGTTTGTATGTTCTTATTGTGTATTCGGATATACAACGGGTTTATACAAAGGTGACATACAAGGCAGATTGCATGTTAGGAGATGCAAGGGTGAATGTACATCGGCGGAATATACAAAGGATCTCCGCCTAAAATACAAGTGAGATTAAACAGTGGAATGTATATCGGGTTGTATATTCGCACATACAAGGTCGATAGACAAGTCCGCACATACAAGGCCGATATACAAAGATAATATGCATTGGCTACAGTGGAATGTACATCAGCGCACATACAAAAGACTTTGTAGATTTCACATTGTATGTCCAAAACATACAATTGAAACATCCAAACAAAAATATACAAAGCCGGATGTGCAAGAGGTAGGGTCCACAATATACAAGGGCGTTTGTATATCGGCGACATACGAAGAAAAGATGCAAGCAAAAATATACAAGGGGCCAAACATACAAGCGTGCATATACAAAGGCCAATGTATGTCATGAATAGTGCATTGTATATGCAGCTTGTATGTTTGCAAATGCAAGTCAAAGAAACAAGGCCGATATACATGCAAAAGATCATAGGCTACAGTGGAATGTATGTCGCGTGCATACAAAGAGATATACAAAGGCAAGATACAAGTCAGATTTCAAAGTCTTTCTAGTCCACTTCATAAAATTTGAGGTCCGCGGCTTGCATGTATATGGTGCTTGTATATGTCGATATACAATGAAAGATACAAAGTAAGGATACAAGCCGGATTTCAAAGTCTTTCTAGTCCACTTCATAAAATTTGAAGTCCACGGCTTGCATGTATGTGAGCAATTGTATATTTGCATATACAAGTCAAAGGTGCAAAGGAAGTATACAAGGCAGACCTGAATCGAAGATCAAATTCTGGCATATTCAGGCATCAAGTCCGACTTGTATGTATAAGTGCTTTGTATGTTTGCACATACAAAGAGATATACAAAGAGGAATGATACAAGCCAGACCCGACAGGGCAATCAAATATAGCTAATGGTCATTTTGGAGTCTGCAGCTTGTATGTTTACAGATACAAGGAGATACAAATGGTGGGGTCCACCAAGGCACAAGCGCTTTGCATGTATCTTCTGCTTGTATATTTGCAATTGTATATTGCGATATACAAGGCAAGATACCATGCGACATACAAATGGTGGGGCCTGATATACAAGCGCCATGCATATGCAAAGGTAGTTGCAGGGAAGATTTTGGATGCCGATTCGGGCAGCAAATTCAAGCAGTATATACACAGGTGCAAAGTGATATAAACAGGTGGTTGACCAAAACTTTGACTGCCTATATCTCCTCCATTTTGGCAAATTTTGACATGTTGCAAGAGGCAAAGATGCATATTTTGTTCCCCTCTTTCATTTGGCGAGGTTTTCAGAGGTTTTTGTCACTTTTCATTTTTAGATCTGGATTTGCATGTTTTGGGCGACTGGACGTTTCAACGACTTTTGTGGCAGGATGCAGATATTTTTGCATTCATTTCTGCAGGTAATAGAAGCTGCTCGCATTCATGATCAAAATATCTCCCACTAATGCATTGTTGAAGATCGATGAGTAGATTGCTTGCATTAAAGATTAAAAATATCTTCTATCTGCCCAGTGCCAGATATTTGACGCCATAACTTCTGTAGGTGGACAGTCATTCAGGGGCGGATATTTTCTGAGACAGCTCTTAAAGCAAATTTTGTAACCGACCTAGGTTAGTTTAGAATGCTATATATATGCATTCATGAGATGTAAATAAGGTTGGAAATTTTTTAGCATATAGGCTTTTCTATTTTCCAAACAAAGCTTTTTCTGTTATTGTAACCTTGCCTTCTTACTGAATATATGCAAGTTATCATACCTCTTTTACTAATTTTCTGGTTCTGTGTAAATCTGCATATGGTTGTCTGTGAATTTCTTTTGTTCCTTTCAATCATATTGCTTCTTGCCTCTGCTAGAATCATCTAATTTGTGTATACATACTTGCTATATCTGGTTGTGTTGTGCATTTTTTAGTTTTGTGAAAGTTTCTTTAAATCTATCTGGTGCATCACCCTTTTTGTTTTTCAAGCTTTTTGTTTCACCTTTTACTTCAAAGCATTCCTTCTCCCTTTTCCCCTCAAAATTTAGTAGTTTTAGGTGATAATCAGGCAAGGAAGCTGGCCTTCTCCAGAGGTCTGATCTCTTTGAGCAAGGTCCCACACTTCGAGATCATTCCCATTATGTCATTGGAATGTTTGGAATCCTTCCAAGCAGGGTACAATTTCATGTGACAATAGCTACTTCAGAATATTGCTTCAACTGAGGCCTTGTGGTCTTCAATATTAGTGATGATAGTACTTTCCATGGTTGGTTTGGTTGTGACAATAATGTTCTCCTTGAGTCAATTCATGGTACTGTGAAATGGTTTATAGTGAAGTGCATGAAATCTTCTTGAACACCATTTCATGTTATGGTTGCAGTAATTGTTTCATGGTGTTCATGTTTATTGCTCATTCTTTACTCATATCTATAGCATGGTGCTTTCAGTTGTTAATGAAGCCTTGATGATAATATTTGCTTGAGACAGTACAGTTCTGATTTTTTTTATAAGATGCAATAAACTCTTAGATGTCAAGTTTGAAGCACAGTGTGATATCAATGCTTGGTAAAACTATTTGGTGTGAAGTTACTAGTGCTCAGTGGATGCAGTATCTTTATCACTACTCTTTTGACTTTATTGGATAGGTATTCTAATTTTTGTCTTCTCCACATTAGTTACATAGTGTTTGTTGCCTTCAAAGTTAGAACTTCAATGATGAAATAGGACTTTGATTGTGGGTTGTCAATATTCAATGCTTCAAAAATTTTCAACAGTGGCTTAGTTGAGTCAATGAATATTTTGTTGCCTAGTGACAATGTTCCTATCCAAGAGATGAGAAAGGCTTAATTGTTGAATGTAGCTTTAATGATGACCAGTTGAAGTCTTTAGTTGCATGCTCAGTGAATGATGTTGCAATATTTGAGTAGTAAATATCATGCTAATGAATATGTGGAACAATAGACAGATGGCAAGATGTGCCATGGTGTTCATTGCAAAGTGCAAGAATGCTTGGTCCTTCATTACAAGGTCAAAGATACAATCCTACCATTGGGTGTTGTGAACAATGAATTCTTCTTCTTCATGCCTACACACCATTTGCTTGGAGAAGAAGGGTTTCTTGGATGAATGGTTGGACAATGTTCATGTTTGAACAATGTTCAATGTTGTTTAATAATCTTGGATCAGTATGGAACAATTAGGTGAAATGTTGATTGTGAGTGTTGTGATAGTGTTTGTGAAGTCCCTGACATGAAAAGTTGTTAGTCCACAAATAACAATTTCATTATTGTTCTTTTCTTTATCATGACTTTGGTTTGTGGTGCTCATAATTGACCATCTTTGATATGCTTCAAGCTTGTTGTGATAGCTTGAGTGATTGGTACTGTGTTGCAGATATGGGTGAGATGAACTTGGGTGAGATACAATTGTGCAGTGGCCTTGTCTTTGTGCATGACAGTGATAAGAAGTGCAATGTCAAAGATTTTTGTTCATGACAGAACCTAAGGAATGTAGTGTCTTGATGTTGGAGACTTGGAGTACTCTTGCTTGCAGACTAAATGACTTGTTGTAGATGTTGTTCGCAGATGATGACAATGGTCTATATTCCATGCTAACAATTTGGGTGTAGTTGCAAGAGATGAGACTGGATAGTAGAAGTTGTAAAGTTGAGGTGTTGATTGGCAGGTGTAGGTGCCTTATGTTTGTTGCAGATGTTGTAGTGTGATGGAGTAGCATGATTGTGTAGAAGACTTGAAGACTTGCTTTGTGATTTAGTCTTTCAGGGTAGACAGACCTCTAGAGTAGACCTCTAGTCTTTGGAAAGCAGAGATAACATGTTGAAGACAGAGACTTTATGATGTTCCTCATGATTGGTACTATGTTGAGCAGATCTCTGTATAGAGCAATTCTTTAGGTTTCTGATCTCTTGATGATGCACAGTAGTATCTCACCATTAAAGGCATCAGTATATGCTTTGTTTTTTAGGACAATGCTAGGCTCTTGAATAGAATAGTAAAGATCAGAGGTTGCTTGGCCAAGGACAACTATAAGATAGCACAATTGTTGCATGTAATTTAAGTGACTTCTTATAATCTGAAATCTGGTTTGATACAATGGTGTTTGTTTTACTACAGTAAAGACCTCAAGCCCGATGACATATTGATTTTCTTGGAGCAAGGTATGAGAGAACTAGGACAAAGTTCTCTATGTAGTAACAGTGCTTCATATTGTTATCATGAGGTGCAGAGTACAGGTGTGTGGCATTTTGGTGATAGTGCAAGATTAGTTGTGTTGACAATGACAATATGGTTCTGATAAATACTTCTAACTTGGTCTATACTCAATATCTCAGTTATAGATCCATTCACTTGATAGTTCACATATCTTCTCTATATTGGTAGATAATCTTGGTGTTATATCTCTTGCTCCATTCATGTATTTTGGAAAAAGTAGTGAAAAGTTTTTGATATGAGTCATAGTGGCAAAGTTGCAATTTGTGATCCTTTGTGGTATTACTTATATCTATGTCAAATGATATGTTATATTGTCAACTATGTGATAATGTCAGACAATTGGAATGCCATTTTATGGTTGAGGATGTCAACAGGTGTTTTTGAATTACTATTTGTGGTGTAATTTCTCATATTGTTATGATCATCACAGAGTAGTATATGCTTGTATCAAGATCAGATGTCAACAAGATTGACACCTAAGTGTTGCAGTAGGATGGCAAGATTATCAAGGTTTAAGTTCTTCTCAGAGACATGGGGAGTTGATGAAGTTAGGGAGAGCACCTTATCCTTTGTCACTTGATGACAAAAAGGGGGAGTAAGAGTGTAGTTTGATATAGGTTTTGCCATCAATGACAAAGGGGTAGATTGATAGAGATTTGTCATTGATGTCAAAGTGAGGTGCTTCAGGAGATCTTGTGTGAGGTGCCTTTCAGGAGTGGATGACATGGTTACATGACATAGTGCCTTCATGAGGATGCATGGATTGTTTGATGTCAGTGATTGGAGGTTGTATACTCTTCATCATGCTCGATGTTCATGGTTTGTTTTAGGATGATGGTTTGTGACAAAGTGTACTGCAGGATAGAGTTGGTTGGCTAGATCTCAGGAGTTTGTTTCATCATGTTATCATCAGGAGTTGCATATGATAAAGGCACAAGATCACAAATTCTTTATGGTTTCAATGATGCATCTAAGAGGTCAATTCATAATGCACAAGATGATCTATTTGGCATAGGTGATAAAGGAAATTGGAAGAGGTGTGCATTGGTTGATGGTCTTTGAGCTAGTACTGATGACAACATGCATATAAGGCATCCTTGTTCATCATTGTTAACATCAGGTATATAGTAGTTACCTCAGATCACATACATGACTTTCATTGGTTTCAAGACAAGCGAAATCATTATAAATGTGTTTTGTGTATCATCACTCATCTTTGTTTGTTAGTGGTTACTACACCTTTTGAACCTTTCTCTTTTCACTTAAGTCCCTTGTCCAAATGCTTCTTATCTGTTCTGTTTCTTCTGCATTCCACCCCAACTGTACAGGCTAATATCTGCATAATAGTTTCATGGTGCCAAAACTTACCTAATCCTTCAGTGGTCCAAGTTAGGGTTTGAAGCTTTGAATGTTTTAGGGATCAAAACCCTAAAGCCAACCTTATGTCTCCCCTTTTGTTACCCATCATCCTTTAAAATTCTTTTTTGTCATTAACCGGGCAGGCAAGTGAAAATGACTTAAGTTATAAACTTAAGCCTTTGTCTTCCATGAGGTGACCGACCCCGTGTCTAGGAGTAACCAGGAGAAAAGGTTAGTGTCTATATCGTGGGCACCAAAGATGATCATGCGATGGAGATTAAAAGGCAGGTTGGTGCAAAAGGCAAATCTAATGGATGACGTTTAAATGCTTTTTGAAGCTCAACGGTCACACCTAGCATTCTAATTTTGACGGGCAGTTGGTTTATTTAAAGCCCTAACTGTCTTGCAACAGACTCGTTAACTATGTAGGAGGGCTAGGAAAATTGAGAACTTGGTTAGTATTAGAAATAAAGATGTGAGACTTGATCTGTATGATTATTGAGGCACATGCCTACGTGTATATATGAAAATTGAAGCAATTAGTGAAGGATGATAGGGGTTTTAAGGAAGTGATACATGAAGAACATTTACAGTCTGCAGACAGAGGTATAAGAGTATATGTTGCAGTATGTTCTTGTTTTTATTCTTTAGTTGTCAGAATGATTTGAAGCCTTTTTGTAAGATATTTGTAAGCAGTTTTTGCAGAGAAGTTTGATAATTTTTCTATTGATACATTGATGTAAACAAGGGAACTTTTTTGTTATGTAACAAGAGGAGACCTAGTAAAGTCATAAGTGTGTTTGATTCAGTTTGCAGAGGAGAGTAATTGAAGGGTATATTGATTGGAGTCAAAAGAAGATACAGGGTGATGGAGTCATGCAAGAGACAATAAATTATTCTATTTGTATGTAATCAATGATGAATAATTTTGTATGGTGAATAGGATTGAGTCATTTGGCGCATTGTAGAGAATCAGGGCAACCCCCTGAATTGAGTCATCTTTCATATGTTCATCTAATTGCCAGTGAGGCATAGAATTTGTATCCAGTGAGGATTTTTCCAATGAGACATTTGTACTTGTCAGTGAGACATTTTGTGTAGCCAGTGAGGCATGGTTTTGATTAAGCCAGTGAGGCATTTTAGAGTGGTTTTTCATCCCTATGAGGGTTTTCCATTTATCAAATTAGGTGTTATGTTTCTTGTTTATCTCCATGTGTTCATGTGTCCTAATTCTCTTATGATTGATTAAAGGTCTTATCCATTCTACTAGTCATTATGCTTATTTGAATCCTTGATGTCTTTCTCATGTTTAAAAGGTGCAAAAAGTTGTTAAGTTTTCTAAACCACTGATTCACCCCCCCTCTCAATGGTCCTGTGCTCCAACAATACTTTGGTCTTATTGTATATTTTAATTATATCAAAGGAACCCAAAGAACTAGACAAATTTTCTACATTTCTACATATTTGAATTACTCTTAGTAGAATTTGGAAAAGAAGATGACACAGAAGCTCTCTGTACTCCTCGACACAACTCACAAATTACCTAGCAACACTCTACCCCAAAAACTATATAAAGACTGCAATAGAAATGGATTTAACTTTATTCAATAAAAATCATATGCAAATTACAAAATACATCATCTTTGGCCTTCAAATGGCCACTCTCACACAATCGAGCTCAATCTGCCCTCTTTCTTGGTTAAGTCTAAGACTCCTTCCTTTTGTGAACTTCACACTTGAACATTTCTCTCTCTGACATCTTTTTTTCTCTTTGGCAATATCCCATCTTGCACCCAAAAACCAGAATTAAAAACTTCAAATGAATAGGATTTTCCACATCTCTTGTGGCGTTTCATTCCTACCTCTTTGTATTTCCTCTGTTGCCACGGGAAATCCTACCTTCAAATATGAATCGACACCTCCTCTTGTGCCCTTTTGATTTTCATTTTTCCCACAAGAGTTCTAAAGTCATTTCAACAAGCCATTTTGGTGGAAATCAAATCTTTGATTAGATCTAAAAATCTTCAATTTTAATCATGTCATGCCATAAATAGGTCATCCATGCCATTTTCTATGAAAATATTGAGTGGAGGAAAATTACATTGATTCAGAAGGAATCTCACATTCAGTAAATAATTCAACTCAATATTATTATTTACACACATTGCACACTAATAAATAATTCACTTTGAATGTTTGATATTGCAACTAGAAATTTCATGAAGCCCCTGACAAACTAACTCTTCTCATAAAATTCTATGTAAAACTTCTATGAACTGTTGAACTTCTCCAAGCCTCCATAATTAAACTACAAACTTGGACATGTATTCATTTTGTTATGGTAATTTTAAAGAGATAAATCATTGCCAACAATATCTCATTATTTTTTATTCTATTGAGAAGCAGCTTCCTGATTCTGTCTTTCTATCAATGATGGTTCCGAAGGGACCCTCCACATTAATTGCTGTTGAATATTTATTTGTTGACATTACTCATTTGATAATAATAAACGAAGAAAATCCTCAAAGTTGTTGGCCTTGAAATTTCTTTGTGATGATGCCTCGTTCAAATTTCCTTGGTTGCAAACATCGGTTGCACAAGATTCTTCTAAGGTTATATATTTCTCTGTTGAAGTAGTTTCTTCTAGATCTGTAATTATTTTACTCATCATCCCAAAACATCCAACCTCTTCAGTCCATAATACTTAATTTCAATCTTGAGTGCCATTCCGATTCAGCGCTGAAATTACTTCCATGGTTATTTATAATTTGATGAAATCTTTCAAATCACAGGCTCTTGTGAAATTTTTTTGGTTGATACAGGATAGCTTGTTAGTCCAAGATGCTCTTGAATTAGACACATTGGGTAAAAGTTTATGAGCATAGGCTCATAGAGGTGGAGTTGAGTAATCAAACTACCCTTTCAGGTTGCAACCAACCTGCAGCAAACTTTGTCGCTAGGATATGTGCACAAGATTAATTCTTCTTCCTCTTCTTCTAGCACCATGTCATAACAACCATAATCTTCCTCCCATAACTCCATTCACCACTCTTCTCCCCTCTCATTGATTCACATCCACCATGTACCATCCTCCTCCACTAAATTATTTCTCCTCTCTCTTTCATGGGATCCATCCCACTAGTAACTGACCTCCTCCACCAAACTCTCATGTCACTCATATCATAGCTTGCAATATACAAATCCTCATTGAATATCTTATGGAAATTGAAGATTTCCATAGGTTCCTCTCTACACTCTTCAACCCTCGCTACCTCAAACAGAAGTACAAAAGCATCATCCAAATATGCAACAAGGGTTACGTCTTCTTTTGCTAATGCAAATTCACCATCAACTGCATCATTAACTTTTATTTCCTTCACTACAATGTTTGTTTTCTTACCATCAACTGCTACAATCTTCTCTAACCATTCATTCTCCACTACCAAAATCTACGACAACAAGTCATCTTCTTCATCATCCTTCACTGCAACCTCTTCATATTCCATCACTACATCTTCATTTTTCTCCTCTTCAACTATATCTGTTGCAGGCTCTTCATTGTCTACTCCATCTTCATCCTCTTTTCTCATGTTGTTTTGTTCACTCAACTGTGCCTCCAATTTTTCCAACTTATTTGATCACTTGTTTATGTTTTCGATCATCCTCCATGTCTTGTTTTCTTCATACCATCTCCACACTTGCCAAATCATGGGCTTCTTCCTTATGACTATATCCATCCTGTTTGCTGCAATCTATCACACTCATAATCTATAATTCTTCATGACTCTTTAGCTCCCAACTACTTAGGACTTCACAAACCTACAACAATTCTCCACCAATCTCTTCACAACTGCCTTCTCTCCTGCAGGTCCTGGTGGATCCTCTCCACGCTCAAGACCTCTAGCTCTAATACCATATGATGCAAAAGCTCTCTGCACTCCTCGACACAACTCACAAATTACCTAGCAACACTCTACCCCAAAAACTATATAAAGACTATAATAGAAATGGATTTAACTTTATTCAATAAAAATCATATGTAAATTACAAAATACATCATCTTTGACTTTTAAATGGCCATTCTCACACAATCGAGCTCAATCTTCCCTCTTTCCTAGCCGAGTCTAAGGCTCCTTCCTTCTATGAACTTCACACTTCAACAGTTCTCTCTCTGGCGCCTTCTTTTTTTTTTCTCTCTAACACTGCCCCATCTTGCACCCAAAAACTAGAATTAAAAACTTTGAATGAATAGGATTTTTCACTTCTCATGTGGCATTTCATTCCTTCCTCTTTGTATTTCCTCCATTGCCACAGGCAATCCTACCCTCAAATTAGAATCGACACCTCCTCTTGTGCCCTTTTAATTTTTATTTTTCCTACAGAAGTTCTAAAGTCATTTCAATGAGCCATTTTGGTGGAAATCAAATGTTTTATTAGATCTAACAATCTTCAAATTTAATCATGTTGTGCCATAAATAGGTCATCCATGCCATTTTCTACAAAAATATTGAGTGGAGGAAAATTACATTGATTCAGAAGGAATCTCACATTTAGTAAATAATTCAACTCAATGTTATTATTTACGTACATTGCACACTAATATATAATTCACTTTGAATGTTCAATATCGCAACCAGAAATTTCATGAAGCACATGATAAACTAACTCTTCTCATAAAATTTTGTATAAAACTTCTATGAACTGTCGAACTGCTCCAAGCCTCCATAATTAAACTACAAACTTGGACAAATATTCATTTTGTTATGGTCATTTTTAAGAGATAAAGCATTGCTAGCAATCTCCCATTGTTTTTTATTCTATTGAGAAGAAGCTTCATGATTCTGTCTTTCTATCAATGATGGTTTCAAAGGGACCCTCCACATCAATGCCTTTTGAATATTTATTTGTTGACATTGCCCATTTGATAATAATAAGTGAAGAAAATCCTCAAAGTTGTTGGCCTTAAAACTTCTTTGTGATGATGTTTGGTTCAAATTTCCTTGGTTGCAAACATCAGTTGCACAAGATTCTTCTTGGGTTATATATTTCTCTGTTGAAGTAGTTTCTTCGAGATCTGTAATTATTTTACCCATCATCCCAAAACATCTAGCCTCTTCGGTCCATACTATTTAATTTCAATCTTGAGTACCATTCCAACTCGGTGCTGAAATTGCTTCCATGGTTATTTGTAATTTGACAAAATGTTTCAAATCACATGCTCTTGTGAATGTTTTTTGGTTGATGCAGGATAGCTTGTTTTCTCAGGATGCTCCTACATCAGAAGAACTTGAAGTAGAAGGTTGAGAAGAGAATGAAACTTTTTTGGTAAAGATATATCTCAATTGCTATTATAACCCCTTAGACCACTTGAACTCTTTCATTTCAGAGTTATGATTCTTCTCTACCTCTTTGTTTTCTCCCTTTTCCATCCTTTGATGTTGATTTCTTATGAACACTAATCATAGGATTGGCTATTCATATCAATGATCACCTCAACTACATCATCTAATTCATACTCAACAAAAATAATAGTAGAGTCACTGATATTTTCTTAATTTTTCAATGTGAAAAGTAATTACATCTTCAATCACTGATATTGGTGGGAACATTTGCATATAACGAATCATTTTAAGGAAAGGGGCTCCATCATGATCATCTATCAAATGAAAATTTTGTACCTAGTTGGTAGTATGATTGTTGGAAGGAGGTGCCTCAATGGCCAACCATTGAGTTGAACATGGCAACCTAGTAGATTTGTTGTTATTACATGGAATAAAATTTCTTCTTAGAGTATCATAATAAATATTTTGTGGTTGCTACATATGTGGGATTTATTTCTTGAGTGAAATCATATCATTAGCTAATTTTTCAATAAGGGATCCATGGAGGAAGAGGAAGAGCTATTTTTTTGTGTTTTTTTCTTTTTGTAGTTCTTTCTTCAATTTACCAGTTTTAAATAAATCATCCTTAATATCAATGGCTAAGGTCTAAGTAGCTTAAATATTTACAATCATCACTCTTCTCATATGAAAACTAATGTATAGTGGTTGTGCATTAATAAAGAAACACTTTTGATTCTCTAGATTGGGTCTTTTTGTTGCAATAATTACAAGCTTATTAAACTTGCTTATGAATTCTCTCATTCACTTATACATTTCTTTATTCATTTATGTAATCTAGGCCAAAATACAATGCTCATCTTAAAAAATTTTGAATCTATCTTTAAATTTACATTTTATATCATCCAAACATATTATTAAGCCTACTTGTAAATGATAAGACCATTATGTAGTAGCATCAACAAGTGTTTCAGTGAATAATCTTTACAATGTATCTTTGCACATTGCACACCTAGTGGTGTAGGAGCACCTAATCCATAGTGGCCTCCATGAGGCATTTAATTTCATGTTGTGTTCATTTGGATGTTTCCAATAAGGTCCTATAAGACCATTTAATGTAATAAGGTATGTTTGACTAATGCATGTTAATTTAGTTTGTATCTAGGTTTATGTTGTAAGTCCCAAGGACACTTGTAGATATGTAATCACAGGGGTTGTTAGGCAGTTAGAGTTTGTTAGGTAGTTGTGATCTCCCAGCCACTTAGATTCAATTCAGTACTACTCATGGTGAGTAGATAAATACCTTAGATCATCGAATGTAATCAGTAGTAGTAGTAGTAGTAGAGTTGTAATCGGTTAAGTCCAGTTCAGTTGAGTTGTGCAATTGTAAACAAAGCATCTATGTGTATTCGCATTTTTGGAAAGCATAATAAATGAATCCTGTTTGTGCATCTGTGTCATTCGAATTCATCTAGTTTTCTCTATGCAAATCAATTTTCTATTCTAAGACCAAGATGGGTTCTTAGCCCATTCCACCAGTTAGATTTCTTCAAAAATTGGTGGAATGGTTGTATAGTGTTTTCGTTTTGTTTTCTATTTTGTTCATGTTCATGTTTGTAGGGTTGCATACCGAATGCATTGATGAACCCTAGTGTTGTCATATGCTAGGTTGGCAGGGTGCAGATCTGTGTTAGATTGGCAGAGGAATAGATCTGGGTAATCGCAGGGTTTACGGAGGTTCAAAACAGTAAAGATTCATGTTGTTTCATTGAAGATGCATTTGTGTGTATATCATAAATGCATGTCGGATATAAATTTTGTGTGTATATCGCAAGGGTCTATAGAGTGTGTATGTCACAAAGCATATCAGGTTTGAATGCATGTTGGAAATGCATGTTACGAATGTACAAGGCGAAAGTACATTAGGTTGTATACAAGGAAGGTCAACGGTCAAACCTTTCAAATGCATGTTCTGAATGCATCTTGTGATTGTATGTTGCGAAGATACAAATAGAAGATACATTGGGTCATCGGAGTGAAGAGAGTCATCAGGTGAATGAAGTTGTGTTGAGCCGACAGTAGATAGTCTCACCGATCGGGTTGTCGATTGTTTATTATGATTGCATATTGCAATTGTATGTTGAAATATACGTTGTCTTTGATACAAGTGTCGATCGGTAGTGACGGTGGAGGAAACCGGTGTCCGCAGGTCACATCATGTACGTATCCGTTGGTTGTATTAGGGTGATCGGTACATCAGAGTAAGGTTTGGAGCAAAAGCCTACAGTGTATTGTCTGGCCAAAGGCAAAGCTTGGTATTAAGCTTATCAGAGAGATGTAGATCAGTGGGAGAATTCCTGAGTAAGCCGATAGGAAATGTTTTGCTGATAGTGAAGAGATTGGTATGAGAAAGTATATTGGTGGAATAGACTATGACTTGGCTGATGGTGCATAGTCTTGCCGATAGGTAAGTAAAGATAGACATACAAGGGGTAATGCAGGTTAGGGTGTTTTGGCTCTACATCATAGTGGTATCAGAGCTTAGTAAAAGGTTTGCACAGTTGTGTGTTCGGTTCTATCACTAAGAAGGCTGAAGTAGAGTTGCAGAAACAAGTTAGCAAGATGCCTCTGAAAAATGCTGGTAATGCTAGAGAATTGCAAGAGATGAAGGAAAAGCATGCTAAAGAGATGAGGGAGATGAAAGTGCTTGCAGAAGCCCTTCAAGCCAAGCTTGCAGCCTTGGAGACAAACAAAAGAAGGGAAGTGGAAGAAAGTGAATCAGAAACAGAAGAGGGTGATGAAGAATTTGAAGATGTAGATGAAGATCTGAATCCTGAAGATCAGAGATTTGCAAAACTATTAAGGGCAGTCAAGAATGACAAACCTAAGATAAAGATTGATGTTCCAAAGTATAGTGGAAGTTTAAATGAGGAAGAGTTACTTGATTGGATTGTTGCATTAGATAATCACTTTGAATGTGAGGAAGTTCCTGAGGAGCAGAAAGTAAAGATTGCAAAGACCAAATTGGGAGGTCATGCTTTGGTATGGTGGGATTACATATAGTCAAAAAGGAGAAAGTAGGGCAAGTCAAAGATTTCTTCATGGGACAAGATGGTAGCAAGAATCAAAGGTAAATTTTTACCCAAGGATTATGAAGTTTAAATGTTTAAAAAGCTTCAATTTTGAAGACAAAAGGAAATGGGTGTGAAAGCATATACTGAGGAATTTTACAAATTGAGTACGAGGTCTGGTCATCATGAGAATGAGGTTGAAAAGGTTGCTAGATACTTGGTTGGTTTGAGATTGAATATACAAGATGAATTAGTTTTGGCTAACCCTAGGAGTGTAGAAGAATGTTACCAAATGGCAATCAGGATTGAGGAGAAGATGAAAAGGAGACAGGATAAGTCCATGAGGGGAAGAGGCAACAATATAAGGGGGAGAGGATCACCCCCTACAACAAGGCAAATCAATGAGAACCAAGAAGAGGCTAGTAAAGGACAAGAGTAGTCTAATTTCAAGGGTGGATGGAGAGGCACAAAAGGCAGATTTGGAGGTGGTAGATGTTCTAATGTTTTCACTAGGAGATGTTATCATTGTAATGAAATTGGTCATCCAGCATTCAAATGTCCAGAAAGGCAAGGTTCATCATCAAGAGGTGATAGGACGAATGACAAGAGGGTTCAATTTGTGCAAGAAGAAGAGGTAGGTGAAAGCGTTAACTCTCCAATGGGGAGTGCAGCCCCAGCTCAAGATGGAGAATCATTGATGCTAAGGAGAACAATCTTGAAGACATCCAAGGACATGCTACAAAGGAGAGCACTTTTCAGGACCAAATGCAAAACCAAGGGTAAACTATGCAAGGTAGTAATCGATTCTGGTTCAACAGATAACATGGTATCTCAAAAAATGGTGGATAAACTGAAACTGGGAAGGATTCCACATCAAAGTCCTTACAAAGCATCTTGGGTAAGTGATAGTCAATCACTTTTGGTATATGAACAGGCATATGTTGATTTTCAGATTGGAGAATATCAGGATAGGTTTTTTATGTGACATATTGCCCATGGAATGTTGTCACCTACTTTTAGGTAGGCCATGGCAATTTGACAGAAGAGCATTGTATGATGGATATGCTAATACCTACACCATCAAGAAGGATGGGAGGACTTTTGTGATGATGCCATTGTAGGAGGATGCTGAAGCAAAGAAGACAACTAAGATCATTTTGATGGGTAAGAAGGAGTTTGTGAAGATGCCTACAGCAGAGTCAAAAGAAGTTGAGGATATCTCAAGGAGTGGAGATCACAGTTTGAAGAAGATTTCAGTTCTAACTGACAGAGATCAGGTGGATCAGTAGAAGGTCAAGGAGCAGGTTTGTACACAGCCACAAGCTGATTGGAAAGACAAGGATGCTATCATAGTAGGGACAATTGTTTGTCCTCTAGAGCCAACAAGAGTTGAAAGGCAAATGTGTCTGCCATAACAGCAGTACAAGGAGCATTAACTAAGGTTTACAGTGCAGGTGTTAGAGCCTACAGTGCTAGGCATGAGTCTTTGATCCCATGGCAGCCAATTGTAGTTCAGAGATCATGGGGAAGGCATGAAGTAGTAGAGGATAAAGGTGGATCAAGACAAAGGATAAACTCATGGGGCATGAGATCTTTTCTTGGTGGGGAGTATGGTACAGGAGCATCTAATCCACAGTGGCCTCCATGAGGCATTTAATTTCATGTTGTGTTCATTTGGATGTTTCAAATAAGGTCCTATAAGACCATTCAATGTAATAAGGTCTGTTTGACCAATGCATGTTAATTTAGTTTGTATCTAGGTTTATGTTGTAAGTCCCAAGGACACTAGACAATCTGTAATCATAGGGGTTGTTAGGTAGTTAGAGTTTGTTAGGCAGTTGTGATCTCCCAGCCACTTGGAGTCAATTCAGTACTCCTCATGGTGAGTAGATAAATACCCTAGATCATCGAATGTAATCAGTAGTAGTAGTAGTAGTAGAGTTGTAATTGATTGAGTCCAGTTCAGTTGAGTTGTGCAATTGTAAACAGAGAATCTATGTGTATTTGCATTTCTAGAAAGCATAATAAACGAATCCTGTTTGTGCATCTGTGTCATTCGAATTCATCTGGTTTTCTCTGTGCAAATTGATTTTCTATTCGGAGACCGAGATGGGTTCTTAGCCCATTCCACCGATTAGATTTCTTCGAAATCGGTGGAATGGTTGTATAGTGTTTTCATTTTGTTTTCTATTTTGTTCATGTTCATGTTTGCAGGGTCACATACAGGATGCATTGATAAACCCTAGCATTGTCATATGCTAGGTTGGTAGGGTGTAGATCTGTGTTAGATTGGCGGAGGAATAGGTCTGGGTAATCGTAGGGTTTGCAGAGGTTCAAAATAGAGAAGATTCGCGTTGTTTCATTAAAGATGCATTTTGTGTGTATATCGCAAATGCATGTCAGATATACATTATGTGTGTATATCACAAGGGTCTGTTGAGTGTGTATGTCGTAAAGCATATCAGGTTTGAATGCATGTTGCAAACGCATGTTATGAATGTACAAGGTGAAAGTACATCAAGTTGTATACAAGGAAGGTCAACGGTCAAACCTTTCGAATGCATGTTCTAAATGCATCTTGTGATTGTATGTTGTGAAGATACAAGTAGAAGATACATTGGGTCATCGGAGTGAAGAGAGTCATCAGGTGAATGAAGTTGTGTTGAGCCAACAGTAGATAGTCTCACTAATTGGGTTGTCAATTGTATGTTACGATTGCATATTGCAATTGTATGTTGAAATATACATTGTCTTTGATACAAGTGTCGACCGGTAGCGATGGTGGAGGAAACCGATGTCCACAGGTCACATCATGTACGTATCCGTTGGTTGTATCAGGGTGATCGGTATGTCAGAGTAAGGTTTGGAGCAAAAGCCGACAGTGTATTGTCTGGCCGAAGGCAAAGCTTGGTATTAAGCTTATCGGAGAGAGATGCAGATTAGCGAGAGAATTCCTGAGTAAGCCGATAGGGAATGTTTTTCCAATAGTGAAGAGATCGGTATGAGAAAGTATATCGGTGGAATAGACTACGAATTGGCCAATGGTGCATAGTCTTGCCGATAGGTAAGTAAAGATAGACATAC
Organism: Cunninghamia lanceolata; assembly: GCA_027924645.1. Classification (NCBI taxonomy): domain Eukaryota; kingdom Viridiplantae; phylum Streptophyta; class Pinopsida; order Cupressales; family Cupressaceae; genus Cunninghamia; species Cunninghamia lanceolata. Next base: position 712,615 of record BSBN01000736.1, on the reverse strand, counting down.
AAGGGGTAATGTAGGTCAGGGTGTTTTGGCTCTGCATCACCTAGGATAATGCATGTAGCTATGAAAGAAAATATGTGTTCATCCATAATAATTTTACCATCACCCCTAAACTTGGGAATATATTTCCTAGATCCATGTGAGGGATCATGCAACTGATCACTAAGAGCTAAGGAGCCAATTACAGCACCCCAAGGAACTATAGGAGAAGCCATTGTTGGGTCTTGGAATATTAATAGTAATAGGAAGGATATTCCCATGTATGACTAATGCTTGAGTTAGAGAAGTAGAATTCAAGTTTTGATTTGGTGTTCTTTTTGGTAGGGTTGGGAGCTAAACTTGATAATTGGAAATTTTGACAAACATTTTGTAGAGGTAAGACAATGTAAAAAAAATTCTTAAAAATAAAGGAATTGATCTTGTACACATTTCTTCTTGTCTCCTCATGTGTATCATTTTATATCTAGTCTGTAGATTGTTTATTGTTCCCCTAACACTAGTTGAGCATAGATAGAAAGATTTTGGGACTGGAAAGGAGGAATTTCCAACTCTCTTTCAATGACTATGGCATATTGATTCCTGATAATATTTTTGTTTACTTTTGTTTTGATATCTTTCCAAATATCTTCTTCTTGGTTTAACACATTATCAACTTTGTGATATTATTTATTATTTTTGCAATTTCTCTAAGTAAGAGTGCATAGGTCTATGATAATATCTTCTTGTTCAACTTCCAACCAATTAATGTTGGGAGACAATACATGTGGATTGAGAACCCAAGTTGGATAGATTCTTATTTGAATGGGGGATTGAAACACCCAAGCTAGAATTTGACTATAGAATTTGGATGCCACTTTTGGGTTGTATTAGCTCATAGTGTTGTGATTCCCCTTTTTTTATTTGTATAAAAGCAAAAAATTATAGATAACAATTTATAGATGTCCAGTTATAAACATTCTACATATCCAAACAGACTATATAGTAATAGTTAAAGAGAGAATAATTACAATCAGGAATTGTTGTACAGTCAAATTCATGCACAACATCACAATAAAAACAAAAAAAAATTGTTGTGTCACCTTGGAGTTCAAGTTAGTTGTCAAATCACCAACAAGAAATCTCTAACTTAGTAGAGTTAAATGTTGTAGGTGAAAGTGTATCAGAGCATCTACATCTTAAAGACTGGCCAACTTGTGTTGAACCTGTAATGACAGTCATAAAGAACACCAGCAACATTAAAGGACTAAATTCTGGGTAGTCTGAGAGTTATTCTAGACTCCCTCAATACTCTGAAGCTGTGAAAGAAGGTTGATGATGGTGTCCAACAACTTGCCATTAGTTCTCTCATGATATTGAAGACAAGAAGACAAGTTGGAGATGTGGAGGTACAACCAGGAGCAGACCATCTGTATTTCAATTTGTTTAGGGTAGAAAGTACTGGAAAAGATAGCTAAACAATAAAATCTCTAGATGAACTTGAGAATCACATGTCTGCAAGTGTGTGTGATAACATTGTGAACATTAGAGGTCCTAGGAAAGCTGATTTCCATGTCCAAGGCCAAGGGAAGATGGTAGGGAGTGTGGAGAAGAGGGAAAGTAAGAGGTGGCAAATATGGAGACATGACCAAAATGCATGTTTAATAGACTCACACTTGGCACATAAAGAACAAGTTGGGGGGTGAAGGAATTTGAGGCTAGTACGAATAGGGAGTTTGACGTGAAGGATTTTCCAAGCCGTAAGCTAGGATTGAGCATCAACCTTGGATTTCCAAATCTGGAGACTGAGTTTATTCCACCTTGAACTATTAAACTTGCAGTGCCATTGAGCATTGAGGCGGGGGGTAAGGGTAATTGATGGTAGAAGTTGTTTGTAGATCCTTTTGAGCAGAAAGAACTGAAAGCTATGAGTAGTAGACCATCTCCAATCTTTGAAGAAATTAACATGATAGTTTAAGGATAGCAAGGCATAGAATTCAGGAGGAACCCATTCCTGAATATTAAGAATTGGTTGTTTATTAGAGGGAGCTAGGTTGTATTGAGCTTGGAGATGTTTCCATGATTTCCAACTGAAACTTGTTGGGTCCCATAAATCTTGGAATGTTTGAATTAATTTTTTAAAAAGATGTTTACCTTTAAATTGTTGGGAGAGACCAAGGGATTTACTATCATATTGGATCAAGTGATTCCACCAAATGCAGGATGCTCTACAAAGTTTGGGCCATGGATAAGAAATTGGTCATATCAAATCAACTTTCCTGAGGTCATTTTCAGCCTTTCCAGATAGTGTTGAATGGGGTAGATCCTGATGTTTTGAATCTAAGGAAGAAAGTGCATGAGGAAAGGTTTTTGCAAATCCTTGTGTTGTACAATTTGAGCTTACATGGATTTGCATGTTGTTGCATGTTACATGCATGGAATTGTGTGTTGTTGCATGTCAATTGTATGAGCTTGCATGGACTTGCATGTTGTTGCATGTTACTTGCATGGACTTGCATGTTGTTGCATGTTACTTTCATGGAATTGCATGTTTCTTGCATGTGAGTTGCATGTGCTTGCATTTCATTCGCATGTACTTGCATGACAGTTGCATGTACTTATATTATGATGCATGTGTCTTTCATGTCACTCTAACTCAAGCTTACCTTTGTATGACTCTTGCATGATACAAACAGATTATTACATATCCAGATTAAGGATGCCAAGTAATGCATGTTGTTTGCATGACATTTGTATGAGTTGGAGTACTTTAGTTGACCGAATTTGATTGGGACTTCTTGGGCACCCATGTTGAGACTTTTAGTTCTACCTTGTTGTTGTCACTTAACACTTCTATTGACTCAGTTTGATCGAGACTTCTTGGGCACCCATGTTTGAGACTTTCAGTTAAGTGGTGATTTCTACTATGCAACATTGGAATTCACAATATGGAGCACGTTTTTTTGCATGAGGAATATTCTCATGTTATTGGATACAATTTATTATATTTTCAGATCCATGGCTTCTATATAATGATATCTTTGGTTGGTAGAAATTATGACAGGTTTTTAAAGTTGAAGGAGTAATGAAGTGCTCCTAGAATTCAAAGAGAATTTTAGTGTTAATGTAAACTTGATTACAAGAATTAATACAAGCATAAATATCTCTTTGGGTGTGGAGTTTTTTCCTACAAGTGTTTCTCCACATAAATTTTGTGTCAACTTCCTTGATTAAATCCTTCATACCTTATTCATTAAATTGGCTAAACCCTAATATGTATAAATTGGATAATATTGAAAGCAATTTTCAGATTTGCAACACCACACATGATTAATTTTCAGATTTCAAAACATTTAAAAGCAACATAGCTGCAATTTTACCTTGTTCACACTTGCTTTTTCTCAACAGGATTTTCCTATAAATTGAGATATGTGGGCTATAGTCTCTAGGTCCAAACCATCTACAATGTCACTAAATTATTGGGTAGTTCTAAAAAGAAATTAAATATTAAATACCTTTGAAGAATTCAACAAAAATGTCTCTAGAAACTTTTTGGAAATTGTACCATGCTAAATCCTTGGTTAATAAGATTTTTCTATAGAAGAAGTTGTACACCTTGAGGATGGGTGATGTTGATTATGTTGCTGAGAACCTAAATACATTCAATGGGATTATAAGTCAATTACAATCTATGGGTACAAAGATGGAAGAGGAAGATTAATGCATGAGCCTTCTATGTTCTTTGCTAGACTCATGAGACAACTTGATAATGGCTATTTGATGCAGTCATAGTCAGAGGGTTCAAAAAATGAACTATCTAGGCCGTGCAGCAAGAGTAAACACAACGGAAACAACACAAATATAGAATACAATGAATGATTCAAATGCTCAATATATCATATATTTAGAAGTCTTATATGCCGGCAACATGCGGGCTACAATCACAAGGGCTCACAGCCCTGAATCCCAGTTACAATAGATATGCAAGATGTGGCATTGAAGTGCCTATCTAAAAAGAATATAACTAACTAACTTATGAATTATGCTAACCAACTTCCTAATACATCTTAGAGATCTATATATATCATCTCCAAGCTCAAGAAATCCTCCACATCGGCCAAGAAAGGTTACAAACTCCAATGAAGGAATGTAATGTGTAAAAACAAATAGGTTGGGCCTAAACAAATGGTAATGCTCTACAAATGCATGAATCAAGGTGCGAACCTCAAGGAAGGTCTATCTAATCATTATGTGCCTTGTATGATTTTCCATTTAGCTCTGCAAGTCATGGAAGTGCTCCGCAAACCTTCTCCTTCAACTAACTGTCTGAATACTCTGCTCTGTGAAAACAGGCAATCTTCTGATAGCGATAACTTTTAGCAGACAAGTCCAAATGACCTGAATTTTGGATATGACGTAGATGATGATATCTAGATGCTAAGCCCTGGTCCACAAGCTCTAATCTCAAGATGTGGAAAAATACAATACAAAATGTTGAAACTGCAACTGACTGAACTGAACTGGGAAAATGAAAGAAAAGAAAGAATGCAAATGTTTTGGTTGATGCAAGATTGGTCTGCAACCTGTGATGCTCCTGCATTAGACACTTGGGGTTGTTGAAAAAGAGTCCCTCACTTTGTTGGGGCTAGAGGAAAACCAAGACGGTCCACCTCAGCCTGAGTAATCTATGATGAATCTTCTTTCGGTCTTCGTTTCCACTTTACCAACTATTCCTTGTATTGCTTCTCTCTGGTATTACATCCAACTCTATTGTCCAAGATATCTTCTATCTACTCTGGTGGTTGTTGTGGTAACTAATTCTTCAAATCATCTCCAATGCTTTCACTTGATTCTCCTTCATGATACTGATATAAGTCTGCAATGTTGAATATAAGTGATATACCCAATGTCTTCGGTAGCTCCACTTCATATACATTTCCTGAATCAAATCTCCTAAGTATCCTACATGGTCCAAACTTGTTCATCTTTAACTTGTTGTATGTCCCTATTGGAAATCTCTCCTTTCTAAGATATACCATTACTTCATCTCCAACTAAAAATTCTTTGTCTCTTCTTTTCATTTGCTCTCTCCTTATACTTGCTATTCATCTCCTCCAAATGTTTCTTGACTTGATTATGTACTATCTTGATGTATCCTGCAAATTATTCTGCCTCTGCACTTCTCTTATTCTCCATACTAATGTCTCTCAACTCTGCAACTCCTCTAGGTTTCATTCCAGTCACAATCTCAAATAATGTCTTCTCTGTACTCCTATTCATTGAATTATTGTATGCAAACTCTACTTGCACTAGAATTAGATCCCAATTTCATGTCTTCTCTCCTACCAAACATCTCAACAAGTTTCCCAAACTCCTATTTACCACTTCTATTTGTCCATCTGTCTAAGGATGAAATGTTAAACTGAACTTTAGGTCTATCTTCATCATCTTCCAAAGTGTCCTCCAAAAATATCCAATGAATCTTGTATCCTTATTTGAAATTATGATCTTAGGTAATCCATGCAATCTCACAATCTCCTTGAAAAATAGGTCAACAACATGCATTGCATCATTTGTCTTCTTACAAAGTGTGAAATGTGCCATCTTTGAAAATTTGTCCATCACTACAAATATAAAATCATGCCCTCTCTGTGTTCTTGGCAATCCTAATATGAAATCCATGCTTATGTCTTCCCAAGGTCTCTCTGGTAGTGTCAAAGATTTGTACAAACTAGTATTCTGACTATTTCCTTTTGCAACTTGACATACTCTACAACTCCGCATAAACTTCCTTACATCCTTATATATCTGAGCCCAAAAGTAATGTTCACTTACCAAAGCCATTGTCTTGTCAATTCCAAAATGTCCTACCAATCCACCACTATGATTCTCCTTAATCAAATTGTCTCTCATTGAAATCCTAGGTATACACAACTGATTTCCTTTGAACACTATATCCTCCTTAATGAAATAATCTAACCACTTACTTCTATCTGTCACAATAGGTTCCTTACATGCTTTCCATGGTTTTGCAAAATCAAGATCTTCTTCATACATATGCTTCAGTTCCTCAAAACCTAATACTTCAACTCTCATCTCTATTAGCAAATTCCTTCTTCTACTCAATGCATCTGCAACTTTGTTTGACTTCCCACTCCTATGCTTCAATATAAATGTGTAACTCTGCATAAACTCTACCCATCTCATATGTCTCTGATTCAACTTTCCTTGACTGTTCAAATATTGTAAAGCCTGATAATTTGTATACAACACAAATTCCTTAGGTAACAAATAATGTCTCCACTTCTTCAAAGCTTGAATTATGGAATAGAATTCTTGATCATAAACCGAATATCTTTTCCTTGCATCATTCAACTTCTTACTAAAAAATGCTACTGGTCTACCTTCCTGACTTAACACTGCTCCTATTACATTTCCACTTGCATCACAATCTACTTGAAAATACTTTATTGAAATCCGGTAAGCTAACACTAGTTGCTTTGTTACTTTCTACTTCAACAATTCAAAACTTTTATTTGCTCCTAATGTCCACTTAAATTCCTTTCATTCACCCCTCATTTTCTATGTCATTGGTGTGCATACTAAAGTGAAATTTCTAATGAACTTTCGGTAGAAACTAGCTAATTCATGAAATGATCTGAATTCTCCAATGCTCTCAAGTGTTGGCCACTCAAAAATTGCTCTAACTTTCTTAGGGTCCATCTTCAATCCTTCCGTAGAAATCACAAATCCCAAGTATACCAACTCTTCCTTCATGAAACTACATTTCTTGATGTTTATCAACAACTTCTCTTCTCTCAATCTCTGCAATACTTGTCTAAGGTGCCACAAATGTTCTTCTTTTGTCTTACTAAAAATCAGAATATCATCTAAGTATACAATAACAAACTTACCCAAGAATTTCTTCAAGACTTCATTCATCAACCTCATGAAAGTACTTGATGCATTAGTCAATCCAAAAGGCATCACTAACCACTCATACAATCCTTCATTTTTCTTAAATGAAGTCTTCCATCCATCTCCTTCTCTGATTCTGGTATGATGGTTCCACTCTTCAACTCTATCTTTGTGAAATATTTTTCTCCACTCAAACAGTCCATAATGTCATCCATCCTAGGCAATGGAAATCTATACTTAACTGTGATCTTGTTGATTGCTCTAGAGTCTGTACACATTCTTCATTCTCCATCTTTCTTCGGTGCTAGCACTGCAGGTACTACACAAGGGCTCAAACTTTCTCTAATCAAACCTTTCCTCAACAATTCTTGTATCTGTGTATTCAATTCTACATTCTCTATTGGTGTCATCTAGTGTGCTACTTTGTTAAGCAAACTAGCTCCAGGTATGAGATCCATATGATGACTGATACTCTAGGTTGGTGGTAATCCTTTAGGTACAGTATCTGATATGATGTCTTCATATTCTATCAACAATTCAGTTATCTCCTCTAGCTATGATTCTTCAATCTCAGTACATAGGGTTCCATGCTTCTTAGAGATCATAGCAAAACACGTATTCCCATGTCTCAATCGATCAAGAAATTTCCTTCCATCAACCAAATAGATTCTAACATTCCTACATACTTCACCCTTAGGCTCATCTTCCAAAGGTATCAAGATGATTTTCTTTCCATTAGATACTATAGTGTAGGTATTCTTTCTCCCATCATGTATAACTTTTCTATCATACTACCATGGTCTACCCAACAATATATGACATACATCCATCGGCATAATATCACACAATACTTCATCATGATAAGATCCTATATGAAATTTTACCAAACATTTTTCACTCACCAATACCTTTGTGTTCATCCTAAATCCATGCTATCTTCTAGGGCTTAGGGTGTTTCAATCTCTCCAAGTTTAGCTTAGTCACCATCTCCTCTGAAACTAAATTTTTTGTACTGCCGCTATCAATGATAACCTTACAACATTTACCTCCTAATTTGCATATGGTCTGGAACAAACTTTTCCTCTGTGGTGGTTCCTTAGTTGTCTCTACTTGAAATAGTGCCCTCCTCATGACTAATGATTCTCCTTTCTCTAGTTTTTCAACTAAATTAGGTGATCCAATTGGTTCTTCTACATAAGTTATTCTTGCACTATTTTCTATCTTCTTGCTTGTACTTCCCTGATGACATTCAAATGCTCAATTTCCCTCACCTCCACACTTAAAACAAGTTCCTCTAAATGTTCTCTTATCAAACCTTCTTTCATCTCTCCTATATCCTTCGCTATGGTAAGAACTATGATTCCCTCTGCGATAAAAAGTTCTATCATATCTCCGGTATGAACTGTTATCTCTATCTTCCTTCTTGAATGGGCTATCTTGTTTGTTCTGCTCCACATTTGATCTGTCTCCTCCAGAATATGTTCTACCTCTTTGAAATTTACCTCCTCTACCTCTCTTCTCATGCTTCTTGTTCAACTTGTCTTCAACTTTTAGGGCAACTTGATATGCTTCTTCTATTGTTGGACCATCCTTACTAGTCTCAATTCTTCTTGAATGTTCAATCTTAGTCCATTGATGTATCTTGCCACTTTCTCCTTGCTTGCTTCACTATGTCTAGTCCTTATGGTCATCTTATGAAATTCTTTAGTATGCTCCACATATTTCTCCTTTTGTTTCAAGTTTTGTAATCTCTTCAACAGTTCCAACTCATAGTTAGCAGGTATAAACTATTTTTTCAACTTTGTCATCATCCTGTCCCATTTTGTGATCTTTTCTTTTCCTCTTCTATTTCTATCCAACTAAACTTCTTTCCACCAAATAGTAGCATATCCTTTCAACTTAGTCTTCACAAATCTTACCTTCTTCAGATCTTTAATTTCTTCATATTCAAAGTATTCCTCCAAGTCATTTATCCAATCAATCATTTTTTTTTATTCAAATTTCCAATGTAATTCAGTACTTCCACTCTAGGTCTCTTTCTAATCTTCAAAATAGCTCTCAACATCTTCACTTGATCTGATTCTTCTTCTTCTTCTTCTTCTTCTAGGGTTTCTTCATGTTGATCAGTGGATTGAAATTTTTCATCATCAATTTCAACATCATGTCTAGGGTTTAGTCCTCTTCTTCTATCTTCTTCTACAGCATCCAATCTAACTTTCATTATTTTCATTAGCTCCATCATTTCATCCATTCTTCCATCCATAGTGCCTACAACAGGTATCCTCCTCGACAACATCTCTTCCTAGGATCTGGTGCAACTGCCTCAATTTGGTGATCTAACTACAAGGTAGCAATTGCCTCACACTCGGTGATCTATTGACAAACATGAGTAGACTACCTCAGGTCGGCAACTGGTTCACCACAAGATCTTACACAATTCCTTCACTTCCCAAAAGATTCAAAACTTCACTCTGATACCACTTGGTGTAGTCATGGTCAAAGGGTTCACAAAATGAATTGTCCAGGCCGTGCAACAAGAGTAAACACAACGGAAACAACACAAATATAGAATGCAATGAATGATTCAAATGTTCAATATATCATATATTTAGAAGTCTTATATGTCGGCAACATGCGGGCTACAATCACAAGGGCTCACAAGCCTGAATTCCAGTTACAACAGATATGCAAGATGTGGCATTGAAGCGCCTATCCAAAAAGAATCTAACTACCTAACTTATGAATTATACTAACTAACTTCCTAGTACATCCTAGAGATCTATATATATCATCTCCAAGCTCAATAAATCCTCCACATCAGCCAAGAAAGGTTACAAACTCCAATGAAGGAATGTAACGTGTAGAAACAAATAGGTTAGGCCTAAACATCTAGTAATGATCTGTAAATGTATGAATCAAGGTGAGGACCTCAAGGAAGGTCTATTTGATCATTATGTTCCTTGTATGATGTTCCATTTATCTCTGCAAGTCACGGAAGTGCTCCACAAACCTTCTCCTTCAACTGACTATCTAAATACTTTGCTCTGTGAAAATAAGCGATCTTCTGATAGCAATAGCTTTTAGTAGACAAGTCCAAATGACCTAAATTTTGGATATGATGTAAATGATTATATCTAGATGCTAAGTCCTACTCTGCGAGCTCTGATCTCAAGATGCAGAAAAATGTGGTATAGAATGCTGAAACTGCAACTGACTGAACTAAATTGGAAAAATGAAAGATAAGAAAGAATGTAAATGTTTTTGGTTGATGCAAGATTGCTTTGCAACCTGGGATGCTCCTACATCACTATTGGATGCACTATCTCAAAATTGGTGCTTGATAAGATCATGGATACTCTTCTCAAAGGAGATGAGGAGAAAATATATTGAATCCACTAAGGAGGGCTTGGTTGTTCATGTGCAATCGAAATAAAAAGGTAAAAAAGACAAGGGTAGATCTAAATCTCATGGTCCGGATCTAAGTGTACTAAAAATTCTAAGGAAAAATGTTGGAAATATGGAAAGATGAGCCACTTTAGAATAGAATGTAAGGAGGAGAAAAAATAAAAAAGATTAATATGATGGTGATCCCAATAACCTTCTTAAGAGGATGTTGGAGATGCCTTTGTGATGGCCTTGGCAATACATGCATGTGAAGATGCATGGATAATAGACTCTAAAGATTCTTTCCACATGACTCCCCATTAGGAGTGGTTTTTTGATGTAGAGAAAGGACTCAAACACAAATTACTTGACACATTTCTCACAATGACCCATTACAAGCAATGTTTGTTGCATCCTAGTACAATTTGGTACTTTGCTCCTAAAACCTAATGACACTCAACAAAGGGAAAAACAACAAGAAACATGGAAAACTTGGATTGTTCAGACCTCTTACAACACATAACATTGATCCATCACACATTCATGATCAAACCTTGCTTAGATTTAATTAAGCCCTCATGGAACTAGGGTTTTATGACTGTTTTCTTGCAAAAGAACACATACATGCTAGCATAACTTTCACATACAATTGTTTGGTGTAATTTCCTTTAATGGGTATTTGAAAAATGGCCTTAAGAAGCATTTCACCAAGTTTCATATTTTTTCCACGATTAACTTAAAAGTTATGAATTTATTACACTCGTTGGAAACCTTAGTTCTAAAACATGGCAACTAGTAGTAAATTTGTCATAACTTGAGAAAAACTCAATTACATGACACCAAACCAATTGCATTTAAACCTTAATACATTCCATTATCATTCCAAGCCATCACAGACCTGAAAATATTTTGTACAAGGCCATACCAATCTATGTTTTGTTGTCTTTTCAGTAAAAATCTGCAACTATCAACACTAAAACGACCATAACTTCTTCAAAACACAATGGAATTCACTCAAACTAAAATCATTTAAAAGATAAAAATATTATTCAAATTTTCCAATCAATTGCAAGTCTATACCATTCCATACAATATAGTTTTCAATCTATTTTCATAGAAAAATGCAAGTAAAAGTGTGCAAAAATGAAGTGTTTCTCATTCAAAGCTCTCTTTCTGCCTTGGTTGGCATTTATTCATGTTTTTTACATTGAATTAACATGATTGATAACTTCGCAATTGACTACTAGCTCCCTCTAACCAATATTGTAAAGTTGATGCACTTTTTGTTAACAATAATGACACTTTTGCAACTTTGACAACATTTGACCCAAACATCAGAAAGGATCCCAAATGACTCCAAAGGATCCAAGGTGGTAAAAAATGACCTTATTGATACAAACCAAACTAAATCAAACCAAAAATAAACATCTACCATATGCACCCAAAGGATGCTCCTGCATCATACTCCCCGAGAAAAATAAATTTGAGTTCCATCTCAAATGATGGTCGGTGTTTCTTTTGCTTCTTCCAATTGTGTTGCATGCTTAGCTGTTCTCTGACCTCCTCTTGATCCTCCCCATGTGTGGTTTGATCTACTCCATGATTCTTGGTCGTCACTCTTTTGTTTTGTGATTGCTTTTTGTACCTCCTCCTAAGGATCTTCTTCTCAACTGCAAGACTCCAATAGTATATGTCACTTTCATATGCCACATTATTGTTGTCCATGTCTTCATCATCATTAGTCTCTCCTTGGTCTGCACCTATACAAACATTATCAGCAACATGCATTAGATAAAAACCATGAGGCCAATTTACCTCTTCACTATCTCCTTGGGCTTGTTGTATTGGTTCTTCCTTGATTTCTGTTATACCCATCTTCTTATCAATGGTTTGATCATTATTGGTTTCTTGGATGTATCTCTTGCCAATGGACCTTTGCATTTGTGTCTACTTGAGAACATTGCTCTTCCATGATTTCTACACTTTCTTGAAGACACTCTTGATCTTTCTTCATACCCATGTCAATGAATGTATCTTCTGAACCTTTGTTTCATCTTCTCTTTTCAAAGCAACCAGCTGTTTCCTTCTTCTTTTCTGAATAATCATTTTTATGGGCCACTTCACCTTCTTTCTCATTGGCCAATGCCAAACATTTTCTTGAGATGCTTTCTCAAGACACTGCTGCAATACAAGCTTAATATGTTTTTCAAACTCTCCCATTGTCCTATCAAACTCTGCAACTAGGCTTATCTTGTTGTCATTCATCTTCCCCTTCTGAGTTTGTTGTCATATCTTTCTATCTCTTCTCTTTTCTTGGATTCTTCTTGTGATATCTCACCTAGGTTTTCTTTCTTTTTCCTCACTACCTAGTCTTTTGGCATCCAGGTTCTTCACTTCATCTCGTCAAATGCAATACACAAACTTCTAAAACTTCCCTTGCCCAGATCTTTGGGCTCTGATACCAAAAATAATCCAGAGAAAGGACTCAAACACAAATTAATTGAAACATTTCTCACAATGACCCATTACAAGCAATGTTTGTTGCATCCTGGTACAATTTGGTACTTTGCTCCTAAAACCTAATAACACTCAACAACGGGAAAAGCAACAAGGAACATGGAAAACTTGGATTTTTCAGACCTCTTACAACACATATCATTGATCCATCACACATTCATGATCAAACCTTTCTTAGATTTCATTAAGCCCTCATGGGACTAGGGTTTTATGATTGTTTTCTTACAAAAGAACGCATACAAACTAGCATAACTTTCACATACAATTGTTTGGTGCAATTTCCTTTAATGGGTATTTGAAAAATGGCTTTAAGAAGCATTTAACCAAGTTTCATAATTTTTCCATGGTTAAAATAAAATTTATGAATTTATTACACTCGCTAGAAACCCTAGTTTTGAAACAGGGCAACTAGTAGTAAATTTGCCATAACTTGAGAAAAACTTAATTAAATCATGTCAAACCAATTGCATTTGAACCTTAATGCATTCCATTATCATTCCAAGCCATCATAGACCTGAAAATATTTTGTACAAGGCCGTACCAATCTATTTTTTGTTGTCTTTTCAGTAAAAATCTGCAACTATCAACACTAAAACGACCATAACTTCTTCAAAACACAATGGAATTCACTCAAACCAAAATCATTTAAAAGATAAAAATATTATTCAAATTTTCCAATCAATTGCAGGTCTATACCATTCCATACAATATAGTTTTCAATCTATTTTCATAGAAAAATGCAAGTAAAAGTGTGCAAAAATGAAGTGTTTCTCATTCAAAGCTCTCTTTTTGCCTTGGTTGGCATGTATTCATGTATTTTACATTGAATTAACATGATTGATAACTTCCCAACTGACTACTAACTCCCTCTAACCAATATTGTAAAGTTGATGCACTTTTTGTTAACAATAATGACACTTTTGCAACTTTGACAACATTTGACCCAAACATCAAAAAGGATCCCAAATGACTCCAAAGGATCCAAGGTGGTAAAAAATGACCTTATTGATAGAAACCAAACTAAATCAAACCAAAAATAAACATCTACCATATGCACCCAAAGGATGCTCATGCATCATACTCCCCGGGAAAAAGAAATTTGAGTTCCATCTCAAATGATGGTCGATGTTTCTTTCGCTTCTTCCAATTGTGTTGCATGCTTAGTTGTTCTTTAACATCCTCTTGATCTCCCCATGCATGGTTTGATCTACTCCATGATTCTTGGTCGTCACTCTTTTGTTTTGTGATTGCTTTTTGTACCTCCTCCTAAGGATCTTCTTCTCAACTGCAAGACTCCAATAGTCTATGTCACTTGCATATGCCACATTATTGTTGTCCATGTCTTCATCATCATTAGTCTCTCCTTGGTCTGCACCTATACAAACATTATCAGCAACATGCATTAGATAAAAACCATGAGGCCAATTTACCTCTTCACTATCTCCTTAGGCTTGTTGTATTGGTTCTTCCTTGATCTTTGTTATACCCATCTTCTTATCAACGGTCTGATCATCACCAACTTGGTGGTTTCTTGGATGTATCTCTTGCCAATGGACCTTTGCATTTGTGTCTGCTTGAGAACATTGCTCTTCCACGATTTCTACACTTTCTTGAAGACACTCTTGATCTTTCTTTATGCCCATGTCAATAAATGTATCTTCTAAACCTTTGTTTCATCTTCTCTTTTCAAAGCAACCATCTGTTTCCTTCTTCTTTTCTGAATAATCATTTGTATGGGCCACTTCACCTTCTTTCTCATTGGCCAATGCCAAACATTTTCTTGAGATGCTTTCTCAAGACACTACTGCAATACAAGCTTAATACATTTTTCAAACTCTCCCATTGTCCTATCAAACTCTGCAACTAGGCTTATCTTGTTGTCTTTCATCTTCCCCTTCTGAGTTTGTTGTGGCATCTTTCTATCTCTTCCTTTTCTTGGATTCTTCTTGTGATACCTCACCTAGGTTTTCTTTCCTTTTTCTCACTACCTAGTCTTTTGGCATCCAGGTTCTTCACTTCAACCTGTCAAATGCAATACAAAAACTTCTAAAACTTCCCTTGCCTAGATCTTTGGGCTCTGATACCAAAAATGATGTAGAGAAAGGACTCAAACACAAATTACTTGAAACATTTCTCACAATGACCCATTACAAGCAATGTTTGTTGCATCCTAGTACAATTTGGTACTTTGCTTCTGAAACCTAATGACACTCAACAAAGGGAAAAGAAACAAGGAACATGGAAAACTTGGATTGTTCAGATATCTTACAAAACATATCATTGATCCATCACACATTCATGATCAAACCTTTCTTAGATTTCATTAAGCCCTCATGGGACTAGGGTTTTATGACTATTTTCTTACAAAAGAACACATACAAACTAGCATAACTTTCACATACAATTGTTTGGTTCAATTTCCTTTAATGGGTATTTGAAAAATGGCCTTAAGAAGCATTTCACCTAGTTTCATAATTTTTCCATGGTTAAAATAAAAGTTATGAATTTATTACACTCGCTGGAAACCCTAGTTCTAAAACAGGGCAACTAGTAGTAAATTTGTCATAACTTGAGCAAAACTCAATTAAATCATGTCAAACTAATTACATTTGAACCTTAATACATTCCATTATCATTCCAAGCCATCATAGACCTGAAAATACTCTGTGCAAGGCCATACCAATCTGTTCTTTGTTGTCTTTTCAGTAAACATATGCAACTATCAACACTAAAATGGCCATAACTTCTTCAAAACAAAATGAAATTCATTAAAACCAAAAGCATTTGAAAGATAAAAATATTATTCAACTTTTCCAATTAATTGCAGGTCCATACCATTGCATACTAGTCCGTATAATATAGTTTTTAGTCTATTTTCACAGAAAAATGCAAGTAAAAGTGTGCAAAAATGAAGTGTTTCTCATTCAAAGCTCTCCTTCTGCCTTGGTTGGCATGTAGTCATGTGTTTTACATTGAATTAACATCATTGATAGCTTCCCAACTGACTACTAACTCTCTCTAACCAATATTGTAAAGTTGATTCACTTTTTGTTAACAATAATGACACTTTTGCAACTTTTACAACATTTGACCCAAACATCAAAAAGGATCCCAAATGACTCCAAAGGATCCAAGGTGGTAAAAAATGACCTTATTGATACAAACCAAATTAAATCAAACCAAAAGTAAACACCTACCATATGCATCCAAAGGATGCTCCTGCATCATGCTCCCTAGGAAAAAGAAATTTGAGTTCCATCTCAAATGATGGTTGGCATTTTTTTCACTTATTCCAATTATGTTGCATGCTTAGCTATCCTCTGACCTCCTCTTGATCCTCCCCATGTGTGGTTTGATCTGCTCCATGATTCTTTCTTATCACCCTTTTGTTTCGTGCTTGCTTTTTGTACCTCCTCCTAAGGATCTTCTTCTCAATTGCAAGACTCCAATAGTCTATGTCACTTTCATATGCCACATTACTGTTGTCCATGTCTTCATCCTCATTAGTCTCTCCTTGGTCTACACCTATAAAAACATTATCAACAAATGCATTAGATAAAAACCATGAGGCTAATTTATGTCTTCACTATCTCCTTGGGCTTGTTGTCTTGGTTCTTCCTTGATCTCTGCTATACCCATCTTCCTAACAATGGTCTGATCATCACCAACTTGGTAGTTTCTTGGATGTATCTCTTGCCAATGGACCTTTGCATTTGTGTCTACTAGAGAACATTGCTCTTCCATGATTTCTACACTTTCTTGAAGACACTCTTGATCTTTCTTCATGCTCATGTCAATGAATGTCTCTTCTTCCTTTGTTTCATCTTCTCTTTTCAAAGCAACCATCTGTTGCCTTCTTCTTTTATGAATAATCATTTGTATGGGCCACTTCACCTTATTTCTCATTGGCCAATGCCAAACATTTTCTTGAGATGCTTTCTCAAGACACTGCTGCAATACAAGCTTAATACGTTTTTCAAACTCTGCAACTAGGCTTATCTTGTTGTCTTTCATCTTCCCCTTCTGAGTTTTTTGTGCATCTTTCTATCTCTTCTCTTTTCTTGGATTCTTCTTGTGATACCTCACCTAGGTTTTCTTTCCTTTTCCTCACTATTTAGTCTTTTGGCATCCAAGTTCTTCACTTCAACTTGTCAAATGTAGTACACAAACTTCCAAAACTTCCCTTGCCCAGATCTTTGGGCTCTAATACCACAAATGATGTAGAGAAAGAACTCAAACACAAATCACTTGACACATGTCTCACAATGACCCATAACAAGCAATGTTTGTTGCATCCTAGTACAATTTGGTACTTTGCTCCTGAAACCTAATGACACCCAACAAAGGGAAAAACAACAAGGAACATGGAAAACTTGGATTGTTCAGACCTCTTGCAACACATATCATTGATCCATCACACATTCATGATCAAACCTTTCTTAGATTTCATTAAACCCTCATAGAACTAGGGTTTTATAACTGTTTTCTTGCAAAAGAACACACACAGGCTAGCATAACTTTCACATACAGTTGTTTGGTACAACTTCCTTTAATGGGTATTTGAAAAATGACCTTAAGAATCATTTCACCAAGTTTCATAATTTTTCCATGGTTAAAATAAAAGTTATGAATTTATTACACTCGCTGGAAACCCTAGTTCTGAAACAGGGTAACTAGTAGTAAATTTGTCATAACTTGAGCAAAACTCAATTAAATAAACAATTGAATTTGAACCTTAATACATTCCATTATCATTCCAAACCATCATAGACCTGAAAATATTCCGTACAAGGTCGTACCAATCTGTTCTTTGTTGTCTTTTCAGTAAAATCTGCAACTATCAACACTAAAACGACCATAACTTCTTCAAAACACAATGAAATTCACTCAAACAAAAAGCATTTGAAATATAAAAACATTATTCAACTTTTCCAATCAATTTTAGGTCCATACTATTTCATACCAGTCCATACAATATAGTTTTCAGTCTGTTTTCACATAAAAATGCAAGTAAAAGTGTGCAAAAATGAAATGTTTCTATTCAAAGCTCTCCTTCTGCCTTGGTTTGTGTGTATTCATGTCTTTTACATTGAATTAACATCATTGATAACTTCCCAACCAACTACTAACTCCTTCTAACCAATATTGTGAAGTTGATGCACTTTTTGTTAACAATGACACTTTTTGCAACTTTGACAACATTTGACCCAAACATCAAAAAGGATCCCAAATGACTCCAAAGGATCCAAGGTGGTCAAAAATGACCTTATTGATACAAACCAAACTAAATCAAACCAAAAGTAAACATCTACCATATGCGCCCAAAGGATGCTCCTGCATCATTTTTAGATTATCAGAAGCATGATGGTGGGAAGGTATACCTCAATGACAACTCTTACCTTAACATAGTTGATCATAGGAGAGTCAAGATTCAATTATTTGATGGGAGGATCAAATGGATTTTGGAAGCCCTACACATCCCTCATTTGGCACAAAACCTATTATCTATTTAAGTAAAATGAACGATGTGGGTTTGTCAGTAGTCTTTAGTAATGGAGGTTGTAATATGGTTCAAGGATATAGGACACTCATGAAGGGGTTTTGAGTAGGTACTCTCTTTCATCTTGATGCATGTACTTACATACAGTGCAATAGTTCTTCAATACATGCAATAAAGAGATCTACAATCCACACCTCAATCGTTGAAATAAGAGATGGATTGTATCCAATTATAATGGCCATACATTTTAGGTACCTACTCATGCTCTTACCTCAAAGATCAATTACCCACCAAGAAGACAATGTTATGGCACTAGTGCATGGTTAGTGAGTAAGGTCTATGGACCTTGAAAAATAAAAATATTTTAGGGGGGCTTACTAATTGTTCTCTTCAGTTTAATTTTTGTGAACATTTCATGTATGAAAAGAATCACCATGTTTAGTTTTATTCTAGTTCTCATAGATCTTCTAGGTGGTTGGATATTATTCATTCTAATGTAATTGGACCTATAGAAGTAACTTGTCAAAATCTTTATTCTAGGAGGAAATGGGTATATTATCTCAAAAGTAAATATGAGGTCTTTAGTCAATTTAGGGAGTTTAAGGTTCTTGTGGAAATCCAGGATAGTATAAAGATAAATTTTTTGGGACTAATAATAGTGGTGAGTATTGTTAGAACTAAGTTTGATAGATTCTATAAGGATAATGACAATGAAAGACATAATACAACTCCATACAATCCTTAGAAGAATGGAGTTTTAAAACACATGAACAAGATGTTGATGGAGAGATCTAGGAGTATACTCAGTGGGTCTATATTAGAATAGAAGTTCTTGGAAAAAGTAGTTGTTACTACATGTTACCTAGTTAACAAGTCTCCTACATCAAAATTTATGGATAAAATCACCATGGAGGTTTGGATAGGAAAAAATCCCTCACTTAAACACCTTAGTGTATTTAGTTGTGTGGTATATGCTCATGTACATAGTGAGAAGAATTAGATATAGATGATAAGGTTGTAAAATTTATCTTCATTGGCTATGTGTTAGTGTAAAAGGGTGAAATATTTGAGATCTTGTTTTGTGTGGAAAAAGGGGGGAAGATGGGGGTTTTAAGGGTTTGTGTGTAATCCTCCTTTCCCAACAAACATTCTAAGGGCTTATCAATCGAGTTGAATCTCCACTAAGCGAGAGCAATCACCTATCGTGTTGGGTAGCCACTTGGGAAGCTGTGGACTCTTGGATGTATCAAACAATGTCTCTATCTAATGCTCAATTATACTTAGAAACCCTAATTATGTAAATTAGTAGGAAAATTATCAAATTATGGAAAATCCTTTCAGACTGAGATAAGGGACAGAGATATTTAACTTACTATTTTTCAAAGTTTGGAAGGCATAGAAGTCAGGGACATGGGGACTCACGCCCAAGTCCAAGGTACCTGTTTCTTTGAAGGATCCTGATCTCCTTCTAATGCTGATATGCACTGCAACTTCCATTTTTAGGAATTCAATTATGAAGGACACGGGGACTAGCACCCTAGTCCAGGAAAAGCACTAGTGTCCTGCTTCTTTTTAGATCTTGAATCCTCTATGTCTGCTACCCCTTCCTGCAACTCCACTCCACGGGACGCGACACCTATAACCTACAATCACAAGGAGTGTGGGAGGGGGTTGTGGTGTTTAGAGGTTTGCCTCAGTCAAGCCCCGGAGAGACATTCAAGTCTTCCAAACACTGTTGTCAAATAAGAGTGCATATCCCGGTGGGATAGAGGCGAAAATCCAATTGATAAATGATTTAAAACACAATAGATATCACCTTGAAGTGTAGATCTCATGGAAGGAAGATGCTCTTCATGCCATGAGGAGATGGATGCCAAATCTGCAAACACAAACACAATAACAATGCTCTGATCTGAAACACAATGAATGTTTTGAATGCTCCACAATCACAAGTATACATCAAGTCCATCTAGTTTGCAAATGAAACCTAATCATGCTTATATATGCAACTACAAAGATTCTCGCTAAGAATTTTGTAATTCAAACTCGAGATGTCGGCATAGGACCTAAATAACGGTCACTAAATTGACATTTGAGATTAGGGCAGACCCAAAATAGGACTGGACTAGGGCACTAGTGCCCATGTCCACCCTGCCATTTTTGCTCGGGATTCATTAAAGTGCAGCCCCCTAGGTCCTATTTGTCACAAGACCCAAGGGTTTTCTCATCGGGAGTCATAAATAACATGCAAGATGCTCTAAATGCAATAACAGGACCCAGGAGCTAAACCTTAATAGGAAAAAGCCCCCAAGGTTACTTTTTCTGACATAACAGGTCCTATGGGTGGAAAAGTTCTCTATAGTTAGAATATGATTTTCAATGAGGTCAAACTTTCCACTATAGTTGAGAAAGCAAAAGAGGATGGTAAGTTTGTTGTGTAGCTACAACCAAAGAATAAGAAGGTTGCACCAGATGTTATCCACCAAAGATTCAAGTTGGACCATGTGAAGAGGATAGTATAGAGATCTCAAAGAGTTGAAAATAATTAGTCTCCATCTCAACTATTGAGGAGGAATGAGAAAAGTACAACCCCCCTAATTTTAGATGTGTATTTTCTTTGTTGACTAACGCTTATGATCCTAGAACAATTAAAGAGGTAATGGAAATGGATGATTGTGAGTGTGATGGTGAAATTCAAACTAAAAGAAAGTAAAAGCAATATAAAACAATCACTCAATCCAAAAAACATATGCCTCTAATTAGAGCATAAATGGAAACACAAAACATAAAAATGCAAAACTCAAGCAATGATTATACCTTCCATTATTGTGTGAGGTTTCTCCAAGATGTGTTGATGTAATGATTGATTGATATGTACATTTCTCTTTGATAGGAAGTTGTACAAATGGGCAACATGTACCTAAGACGAATGATTTTTCTTATGATTCTGCTTTGAGAAGGCTTGTTAAATAGACCTCCAAGCATGAAAATGGAGGGCAAATATTTGTTTGGAAGATCAAGCGTGGAGATTAGCTTGTTGGTTTGTAAGGTCTCAACATGACAAGTGGAGGGAGATGGTGAGTTGAGGATGACAATTAGGAGCTCTCACATATGTTTGAGAATAAAAAGTGGGCATGTATTTAGGATCTACGATGGATGGTGAGGATTCACATATGTGGAAGAAGATAAGAGGGTGTGGGTGACAAGAGGAGGATTCACACATGTGAGGGAATGTGGAAATGTGTGTGAAAAAAATAGGTGGAAGATTCAGGCATGTGAGAGAATATGAGAATGTGTGTGGAAATGACAAGTGGAAGATTCAAATATGTGAGAGAATATGGAAATGTGTGTAGAAATGGCAAGTGGAAGATTCACACATGTGAGAGAATGTGGGAATGTGTGTGAA
The DNA here is from genome assembly GCA_027924645.1 of Cunninghamia lanceolata. Classification (NCBI taxonomy): domain Eukaryota; kingdom Viridiplantae; phylum Streptophyta; class Pinopsida; order Cupressales; family Cupressaceae; genus Cunninghamia; species Cunninghamia lanceolata. The sequence goes on along the minus strand of BSBN01000736.1, from coordinate 690,917 downwards.
AATGACAAGTGGAATATCTCACACATGTGAGAGAATATGGGAATGTGTGTGATAATGACAAGTGGAATATCTCACATGTGTGAGAATGTGGGCACTTGTGTGATGAGACAAGTGGAAGATCTCACACATGTGGGAGAATGTGGGGACTTGTGTGATGACACAAGTGGAAGATCTCACACATTTGCAAGAATGAGGGGACTTGTGTGATGAGACAAGTGGAAGATATCACACATTTGCAAGAATGTGGGGACTTGTGTGATGAGACAAGTGGAAGATCTCACACATGTGGGAGAATGTGGGGACTTGTTTGGTATGACAAGTTGAATATCTCACACATGTGATAATGTGGGGACTTGTGTGATGAGACAAGTGGAATATCTCACACATGTGTAAGAATGGAGAGTGGAGATGTTCTTGGGATAACGAATGGTGGATATTAGATGATTTAATTAATTAAACATTGGGAGAGTTTGGAGGAATGGATTGGCTTAATTAATTAAATAAACAACATTGATTTAATTAGTTAATCAAAAAAATGTTAGGCTAGGTTAATTAAATAATTTTAATTTAGCTAGTAGCAGGAATTAATTAAATATGATTTAATTAATTGATGAGGGGGTTAGCTTCTTTAATGATTTATTTAAATAACTATTGGAGGAAAGATGGCCTAATTAATTAAATAATTGTATTTAATTAATTAGTGAAGATGTGATGTAGCATTAATGATGTGGATTGATGGAAGCATGATGATGTTAGGTTGAAATGCAAAAGATAATTTTAAGTTTCTATAGTGAGTCCAAGAAATTGGCCATGGATGAGGATATGACTGAGCTAAGGAAGAGTGACACATGGGACTTGGTACAATTGCTTGATGGATAGAAAACCATTGGTTACAAATGGGTGTTTAAAAAGAAGTTGGGCTCCAATGGTGACATTGAGAAGTACAAAGCGTGGTTGGTTGCCAAAGGTTATTCCCAAGTTGAGAGAATAGATTTTGGTGAGATTTTCTTCCCTATGGTTTAAAACACTCTCCTAGAATGTAGTATAAATTTTTTTATTCATATGTTTTGAGGTTGCAGTTTATTAGGTTTAAGTCAAATCATTGTTTTTACTATAAATAGAATGACTATCATCATTATCACTTTGTATGATATGTTGTTATTTGGCAATGGTAAGGAAATGATTAGGGACTTGAAATCTTAGCTTTCATTATAGCTTGAAATGAAGGAATTAAGGGATGATAAGTACATCCTTGAGATGGAAATTAGAGTGGATAGGGCTAATAGAAACTTTGGATTGGTTAGAGAAAGTATGTTGAGTTTATTATGTAGTGTTTTAGTATGGTCGATAGAAAACTATTAACTATTCCTATTTCTTTGGGAATCAAGCTTTCAACTCAGCAGTGACCTATGACACCTGTAGAGATGGGGGAATGAGTTTAGTACCTTTGTCTAGTACAAATAAGAGCCTTATGTATGCTATGGTTTATACCATACCAGACACTGCCCAAGTAGGGGGAGTCTTGAGTCATTACATTATTGATTCTAAATGAGAACATTCGATTGTAGTGAAAAGGGCCTTCAAGTATTTATTGAAAGGAATTAGAGGTGTAGAATATTCTTCCTACACTAATCTATGAGAGGAGGTATGTGTAAAAATTTAACTAATCATAAAATTACAAGGAAATAAACACAAAAGAAATATACCATAACATGGTGATTTACGTGGGGAAAACCCTTTTGGGAGAAAAACCCCACACTTTAAAGCAACTTAATATATTATTCAATAATCAATAGTTACAATACATTTGTAAAGTCTAATCCTTTATAGGAGTATCACCAACAAGAGATCTAGAATAATTTTGGTAGCATAACAATACCTATAAAATTCACTATATTGAACCCTAATGCATGTGCAAATATTAATAGGCATATCAGAAAGGTAGGTTTACATTACCATGGGCCAGTAAAATAAAACGAAAAACACCCAAAATGACTGAAAAGGGCCAAAAACCTCAGGGGCATTGACCCCCAAACCCCTCGTCATTTAGTTGCAATTATTTAATAGTTTGTAATATTACCAATAATGTGACCACATGGTAAATGGTATCCCAGTTGGATCAAATATTGATAGTCCATATTTGCCACTCTTAACCATGTGTCATTAACCTTATGATGATTGTAAGAAGTCATTGGGGAGTTATTAAATGGGCTATGACTGGAATTTATAATCAGATATTTATAGTGTGTGTAAGAGGTAATCACTAAACCTACATGGAGTTCTTGGGAGTTATTTTGACCTCCACTTGGTCTTGGGAGTCAAAATGGTCAATTGAGAGTTACATTCTATTTGTGGAGGAGTTACACTTAGAGGTGCAAAAATGAGTTAAACATGGACAACTTTGATTAGCTTTAGCTCATGGTTTTGGAAGAACCATTATTGGTTTATTGGGTCTCCTTGGCCTATATATAAGGCTTGGTATGGAAACATGATGTCCATTTTTATGTACGTTCATACTATTAGAATTCCTCTAGGTTCAAAGTGTTGGTATCTTATGAAGGTTCAAGCATGATATTGCATTATAAATTGAATTTTTTGATAATACATTTGTTTTGGTACTTTGGAGTCTAGGTGTTAATAGAATATGTATCATAAGGCAAATAATCATGAAAAAAAAAATCATTAACCACATAAAGAGAAGATATAGAACTATCATGAAGCTCATCATTAAATATATCATAAATAGACAATGAGGGAAAAGATATAGGACTAAAAATTTTATATAGGGGTGAAATATGTGTATCAATTTCACTAGGACTTTCAAAGAAAGATGAAGCAAAAAAAGCAAAAGTAGGAGAATCCATAGGTGAACAATGGAAGCTAGTATGCGATTTAGAAAGGATAGGCTCACTAGGTATATGAACCTCACATGAAGGACGATCCATAGATGCATCATGAGAGTTTATGGCGAAAGTATCACCAACATAGGAAGGAGATGTGCTCAAAGATAATATGTCATCACAGTCATGCACATCCACATCACTCACCATAGGAAGAGAAGCAACATGAAGCTCATGGACAAGTGAATTAAAAGTATCTAAGATAGAAGAACAAGCAATAACAAAATTTATAGATTAAATATCAGTAGCCTAATGAAATAACACATCCATAAAGGAAACACCTCAATTTGTAGGATAAAAGACAAAAGTATCAAGGATGGAGGAATCATAAGTAATAAAGTGTGACAATAAAAGATGTATCAATTAGGGACAAACAAGGGTAGGTGGGTAGGAATCAAGTAAGGATCAAATAATATAAGTCCAAACCCTAACAAATTTGAAAGTGATTGATAAAATTAGAATAATATTAGATATAAAACCGTAAGATGAATGAAGGTATAGCCCTAAGGTCAAACCCTGTAGACAAGTTCACCAAAAATGTGAAGGAAAATAACATTTTTCTTATGTTAATCTAGACTAATTAAATAAATGCATATGATTAGACACAAATTAACCTAGATTAACGCAATGAGAATTTGTGACTAGATACTTAAAAAATAAATACTAATTATAGAATTAAATGGAAAGGGGGTTAAGGTACTTAGCTCTAGAATGATGGTGACGAAATAAATTTGATGTCACACTGAAGTTCATCTACCTCGGGATTGAAAATGGATCCTCTTTGTCTATACTTTACCTTGAAATTAAAATAGTATGTCAAGTCTACTTTGAGTTAATCTCACAACTTTAGGTCAATTCTATGTAACATGGATCTATTCTCTACTCTAGAGTGTTGTTCTGGGCAACTACTTTTGCATTTTTCACTAGATTCCCTACTCTGTGTTAACTATCAAGGATTAGCAGTATTTAAAAATTACCTTGAGAAGATCATTGAATCACAAGGGTTATGTTCTTCTAGATTGACCTATTTGATTAGACTAGCTTTATGGTCATGGATATGATTGAAGACAATACTCTTCAATCATGCAAATGCCATAGAATGATTTGATGCAAGATTAGGTTCCTTTTAGTGCTCCAATCGAAGTGTTCCTACAATGATTCTTCTATTTAATACATAGGATACTTGGATACTAATTGGATGATAAATGAATGGACATTAAATACCCTTTAAAGACCAATAAATCATGTGAAATGTGTACCAAATCTTCTCATGGTAAGAATAAAATGGACGAGTCCACAAATTTTTAATTTCAAAATCTAAATTTCAAGAATTAATTATATAAAATGTAAGATCAATCTTATAACATAAGATTAACTTTGGACAAATAAATACTATTTTTTAATGTGAGAATGATATATATGTGTCAATTATTCAATTAAATTGTATTATTAACTTGAAAAAACGCTAACTAAAAAAAAACCTTTCATTTATAAATAATCAAATTTTAAAAAGGAAGAAGAGCCTCTTTAATTTATAGCCCCACACACATATATATAATTCTTTATGTACTTTGACTTCGTCATTATTGCTATTACACTAATACAAAGTAGCTCTCAAATTCCTAATCCATTTATTAGAGTTTTTATTATCTTGACCCGAGGAAGGGAATTATATATATATTTATTTTTATACTCTTTGACTTTTTATTCTATATATAGTATTTCTAATCCATTTATTTGGAAGGGTTCTATCCAAATATGTCGGCAGACATTTCTTCCATTATGAATGTAACAACTAAATCGTGTTTTTGGTGGAGGATTCCATCACAATAATTTCTAATGCGAGAATGAAAAGGATTCGATTTCAAACTATTGAAGGAATCATTATCTAACTAAATATTCTCACATATCCTCACATATCAATAGAATAATGTCTATGAGATTTCGAGTGATCAATAGAATATTTAGAGGAATCCGTTATAAGGCTTGCCATTTCATTAACCATCTCTAATGAATAACAACAATTACTAGCAAATGATTTTTTTTCATAATTTTTTTTTAATTTTTATATATATAAAATATGGAAGGAAGATACAATTTAGAGAGAAAAATCATTTGTAGTTATTGTATAATTTTGACTTTTTTGGTTTATTGTTAAAATTGTACGTCCTAAATAATAACAATTCTTATTTCTAAGATTTTTTTTAAAATGTTTTTGTACATTGATAATGGAATAGACAAGAAACCAGTGTTACTTTAAAATAGAAACAATTCTCCCTCAAATGAGACCATGTTATTAAAAAAAAAAAGATGAAAGTGGACTATTTTATTCAAAATGTAAGATAAAGTTAGTATTTATCGAAAAATTTGGAACTTTTTAATAGCCTCTTCTTTATAGGTTAAGTTTGCATAGCACAATAGTTATTTGTAAATATATAATGTACTTATTAAGTTGATAGTTTGTAAAAGCACTCTCTTGCTTATTGTAGAGGAGAAAAGTGCATGCTTCAATCTTTCACCCTCTTGTTTTACACCCACTTTTGTCTTGTCCTAATATATACTATTCTAGTATTTTTAATTGAGTTATTTTACACATAAAATGACCTAAACATGAAACCAATCCTCTATCAACTCATACTAGTCCCCAATAGTCAAGGCCAACTTGCATTGTATCTTTCCTTAGATAAATCACATGTGTGATTCTTTTCCTTCGGATAGAATTGCACTTGTGATAACATCCTTGAAAGTCAAACACTTTTCTCTCTTATTCTAAGTTGACTCTTTCACCTAATTTGATTGTTACTCGTCAACTTACATGCCGAAATATTTGAATTGAGCACCTAGGGTTATATATTTAAGGACAACCCATAAAACATTAGGACATGCAATAATTTGTAAAAAGACATCCCATAACACATTATCAAGTAGCAAGATTAGGCAGTGCATCATCATTGTTTGATACTACAACATCTAGGCATTCTATATCACTTGACTTTCGTGTCTTCTAGTCTTGTGAAACTAACAAAGGGGTTTAACTCAAAGCTAAGGAAGTTTCATACTTCAATCCTCTAATTGTAGATCTCCAAAGGTGTTGATTGTGTTGGTCAACACCATATTGGCCTAGAAAGAAGGCATATGTAAAGGCAAGTCACTTTCAGAGATCCATAGATGTATCGAATGAGATCATGATTGTGGGACATGATCATGCCATTTATACTAAGTTACATATGTGATTTTTCCAAACAATAAAAATCTAGAGATTAGTTATTTTTAATAATCTACACAATGTTTCAACATTGGGTCTAAATTTAGTTGTATCTATCACAACTCACCAAAATTGATACAAACAAGGATTAGGAGCCCAGTAAAAGGCAAATGACCCAAGCAGCTCTTTGCCTAGTTATCATAGTCCCATGCACCAACATGAGAAATGAATCTTATAGTCCCACACACCAATAGGAGAAATAACTCTCACAGTCCCATGCACCAATAAGCGAATTCTCCCAATCCCACATCCAGGAAAAAAAATGATTTGACTTCTTACTCACATGACCCACTATTGTCGTGTACCCATTACTTGTTCGACCCCCTACAAATGCTTGTTGATTTCTTTTATAATAAATAGCCGCTGATTTTTATAGGAATGAGCGACCCCCAACAATGGAATTGTTCCTAACTAGATAAAAGGCTTAACTAGGAATAGGCATGTGAATAAAACACTAGTAGAAGATTGTTGCTACAACCTATCAAAGTTTTAAGGCTCAAACACCCATGACTAGGAATGCCAATTAGTAAGTAGACAACACCAACCATCATTAAATCATCCAACATAACCCATGAATTTATCTAAAATGCCCAATAGGGAAACTATTAGTAGTGACAATGACTAGTACCTACTTGGTAGCAACTATAGTACATAAACACCCATAACCATGTAATTGAAACACTTAGCATAAAGGGCTATCCAAATTGTAGGGAATACACCATGACCTCATCTAACATAAGGGATCTAGCACCAGTTAAGCAAGCCCTAGCAAGGATACCTAAACCAATAGTAGGAAAACAAAAATGGACAAGCAACCAACACAAATCAAAGTAAAAAACTAAAACTTGAATGACCATGTTTTTGGGTGAGTAGGATTATTTGTGAGCCTAAATGCTCCTACATCAAACACATTGAGTAAGTTTAGATGTGTGAGCTTCTAGCAGTGACTGTGTGTTGCTTTTTTGAATCGACGTTTCGGATCATACTCTTTCTCTCTTTTCATCCTGATGATGGATCACAGAGTGTGATCTGAAACGTCAATTCAAAAAAGAAACATGCAGTCACTTCTAGAAGCTCACACATCTAAATATCATGGACTAGAAATATCATGTCTATAACATTGAGTAAGTGAAAAATTTTCCATGAGCTTGAGGATCATGGACATTTTGTGGACCTTGGAATTAAGATCCCATGCTTGTTTTTAATCTAGAGTTTCTCTTTATTGGCTTCTTTCCTCCTCTCTAGTAGACATTCACATTTTGTCTTCATACCCCATTAGGAATCTAACACCATTTCTATCATGTCTTGTTCTTTTTGTAAACCTAAATCTTCATCCACTACTATGTTTGGTTGTACCTTATAGTAAGGATACAAATCTACCTTGTAAATCGATGAGATGTTTTTTTACTCAAGGACCTCTATCTCATAGTCTTTTGTTGTAAACTTCTTTAGGACCTTACATGGTTCCAACATTTTCTTTTCCTTTATTTCGTGAGAAAACACCAACTCTCTATCCTAAAAAGCATGTTGCTTCTCACCTTTAGGATTCTTCTTTGAATCTTTTATTACCTCTTTGGGAAACTCTTACACATTTCCATCACTTGATTCCTTTGGATTACACCTTTTTAACTCTTTGAAAGGATGTTTAGCATGTCTCTTCAAAGAATTCTTCACCTTATATGGGACTTCATCTATCTTAACCATTATTCCACTTCCTAGTACTTTGTCTAAAAATTGTTGTCTAAAGTACAAACCTATTGTGGGACTATTGCTTACCTTATCATTTTATTTTAGCAGACTTCGAGTAAACCATTCACCACCCTTCATAATGGCATAATTATTCTTCCTTCCATCATATACAGCCTCTTAATCAAATTTGCATGGTCTTCCTCAAAAACATGGCAAGCATCCATAGGCATAACATTGCACAAGATTTCATCTTTATAAGCACCAATATAAAAATTGACCAAACATTGTCTACTTATTGTTATATTATGGAGCCTATTTCCAAATTACAATGTATTTCAAATACTGTACACTCTTAACGTACCCCCCTTTTTTTCGTGAGTATAGATATGTGTGGATTCCCCTTTTTCTGCAAGTATAGTTATGTGTTTTATTTATACTTGTATATGGGTGGAGTCATCACCCATGATTAATGGGAACTATTATGGGTTGACTTGGCCCATGGTTTGGTACCCATTGTTTTGTAAAACCGCTATGTCGGTTACCTATTGATGTAATTATAAATAGATGAACATATAGTAGGTAAAATACAAGAAGAATTTAGAAGGTGAATTGAGTGTGTAAATTCAAGTCTAAATTCGGGAGTGTTTGTTGAGTGCAGCTCCAAACAATATTTGTGCATTGTAATTGTGAGAAGACTAATCTAAGTAAGTTTTTCTTGGTGGATGTAGCCCACATTGGGTGAACCATGTTAAATCTTGTCTTCATATTGTGCAATTTTATTTCTATTCTTTATTTATCTCTCTTCATAATTCTTGTTGCTACGATTCTGAGAAATTATTCTACATTGATTTCTATTTTATTTCTAACAACCAGGAGTTGATGTTCCTTTTGCATCCATGAGACTTGGTATGGATTAGGATGCTTGATCCTCTTTAGCTCAAGTTTTTCAACCATCTCTTTGGACATTTAATTATTTGTGATTTTTCTATCAATAATGACTTTGCAACATTTTCCTCCAAATTTTCTAATGGTTTTGAAAAGACTCCTTTGAAATGGTTCCCTCTCCTCCTTTTCTAGTTTCAATATCACTCTTTTAAACATAAGATCCTAACCATGTTATGGTTCCTCCATTTTTTTAAGTGAAGCAACATTATCTTCATCTACTTGAGCAATATGATTCCTACCCACACCTCTTCTAGCATTGTCATGTTGTAATTACAGGCATTCAAAGGATCTATGACCAATCTCTCCCCATCTATAACAAGTGAATCCTCTTCCTCTTGATGTACCCTTCTCCCTTTGAGTTTTGAATTAAATTACCATTTTGAGGAGTGTCAGCTTCTCTATGTTGCTCTCTACTACTTTTAGCTTGTTCTCTTCCTCTCCCTCTAGGGTTATTCTATTACTTTCTTTTCAAATTTTCTTCTACATTTAAGGCATATTGATAGGTATCCTCTATTGTCCTTTCTAGGACCATACTCATCTCCTCTTGGATTGATATTTGAATTCCATTAATATACCTTGTAGATTGCTCTTCAATTTCTTCTACATGAATAACTCAAATGTTGAGATCTTATAATTTATCTATGTACTCTTTGACCTTCATCTCTCTTAGTTTCAAATTTTATAATTAATTTAATAAATTCAATTGATAGTCTATTTGTGATAATTTAGCCTTCAAATTTACAACCATTTGATCCCATGATCAGATCTTCTTCTTTCCTCTTCTTCATCTATATGTCTATACATGATCCCGCCATAGGGATGCATGACCTTTTAAATTATTAATAGAAAACTTTACCCTCTTTAGGTCTTCTATTGACTTAAAGTAAAAATACCTTTCCATTTTTGAAATTTAGACTATGATCTCCTCAAGGCTTAGACTCCCATTGTAACATAGAGTATCCATCCATAGTCTATTTCATATGTGTGACATAGCTCTCTATAATGGTTCATTCATGTATACTTCCATTCCTCCTTCCTATCCTACTTCTTCTTCATCTTCACTCACATCTTCAACATTACACCTCATGTTTGTGTTGCCTCCACTACTACCAATCTAGTTTCCATTGTACTCTTAGCATCTCCACTATATCTACATTTCTTTGACCTTTTGGTCTTCCTCTATGAGCCATGTCTTCCACCTTATCTCTCTACAATAATAGGATCCCCACACCTACAGCAGAATTTTCAAAGATTTCTGGACAAGGCTAAATCCTTTAAAAACTTCAAAAACCTAGTGATCTAGCCAACTCTAATACCACTTGATGGAGACAAGGATTAGGTGACTAATGCAAGGCAACCAACCCAACTAACTTTTTGCCTAGTCATCAGTCCCATGCACCAATAGGAGAAATGACTCACAACCCCATGCACCATCAGGATAAAATAATTCTCATGAAAGGAAGCAGATGTGTGGAATATGCTTCTTACACTAATCTATAAGAGGAGGTATGTACAAAAATAAACTATCATATAGTTACAAGGAAATAAACACAAAAAGAAACATACCATAAACATAGTGATTTATACAGGGAATACCCTTTTAAGAGAAAACCCCACACTTTGAAGAAACTTAATGTATTATTCAATTATCAATTTGTTGCATTTTTGTTGTCATTGATGTCAACAGTGTGAGGTTCAGGAGTGTTGTCAGTAGTGTTATGATCAAAAAGGCTGGAAGTAAAGTGAACAAGAGGTAATGTTTGTAGTACAACAGTAGCATAACATGTGTTGATGTCAAAGGAAGTCTGTGGCGATGTGATCAGAGAAAAAGACAAAGGAGATGAATTAGAGAAGTTGTGAAGAGAAGGGTAAGGTGATGGATGTCATGTACTATGTATACTAATTGGATCAGTATCATATGTACACAATTGTACCTTATCTCCTGAAGTTCAGATTGTGTTAACATGAAGATTCATGTTTTGTGAAAAGAGTTCATTGTTTTTGTATAAGGTTGAGAATGAAGTCTCTGATGTGGTGAACATTGTATTCATTATTTTCTGAGGAAAATCATTGCTTTAGTTTTGAAAGAAAGATTCAAGATGTCCAAGGCACTAGAGTTTGCATGGAAGAAGCACAAGAGAATGCTCTACATTCCTCCACATTTAAAGATATGGCCTTACGATTTAGGAGTCTGTCAGAAACATGTGTGAAGGTTGTATGATCCTAATTTTAGAACTTGAAAGTTACCGTAGAAGATTCTAGAGCTCGCAGAGTGAAGACAGAGGTTCAGGATGGTTGCAATCAAAATGTGTTAGAGAAGTGCTCCACATTTATTTGCTTTTGAAGATGAGGTCTTGTGGATTGAAGGATGATCAGTTATGTATGAGAAGATAGTTATATTCAAGTTTCATTTGCTAAGATGTACCACCGAGGTTCTCCAGGGTCAGCAGAACAAAGACACATCTTGTTGCTGACTAAGGTTGTCTAGAGGAGAAAGCAAAAGCCATCACATTTCATCACAATTCATCTTTTATCTTTGATGTTTGGAGGATGAGTTCAAATATTTAGTTTGATGGTTCAGTTTAGGTTTTAGGTGCTAAAGTGCACCTCAAGTTGGTTTTTCAATGCTCTATCTCAATATTGTGTGTTCAATGTTCGTTTGTGATACCAGGCTCAGTTTCTTATTGTTTGCGCCAGAAAGAAAACATATATTAGAGAGGAAGGATTCGTTGAGAAGGTTTGTATAAGTTTTATGTTGCTTGTGTAATGATCCACATGATGTTAATTGATCCCTCCATTACCACTTTAGGTCTGGAGCTATTATGTGGAAGAATAAGTGTTTGCTGGGTTGACTTCATGTGTTTTTATGTTCTTGCTAGATGATTTGAAGTGTGTGTTTTCTTGGAAGAATGTGTTAATGAAGAATAGGTCATGGTTATCACCTAGCTTGAACTGCATTGGTTTTCTACATCTTTTGGATGTCAACTTGGTGTGGTCTTGCATGTTTCATGAATACATGTTTCATCTTGGCTGACATGGGAGAAAGATTTTGAAATTTGTGAAAGGTATAAATGAAAGATCTTGTTTGTTGAGGAAGGTAAGAGAGTGTGAGATTGTGCAAGGATATTTATGCAAATGTGAAAATAAGTGAGGATGTGTGTGGAAGTGTGTTTAATGTAGTAGAGTTAGTTGTGCAAAGGAATTGAAGATTTGTTTCAAAGTGAAGTATGTTGATGTTGCAGAGGTGATTGATCAATGAAATTTGTCAAGTGTGATGTACAGAGGTTGTAGCCTCATTCTCTAAGTGATGTTGTATTGTATTTTAGGGAGTTGTAGCTTCCTTTGGGTTGTATCCCATAAATAATATTATAATCTTGTTTTCATTTGTGAGGCTGGATTTGGACAATAGATCCAAGCAACTTGCTCACCATGGTTTTTACCTTCTTGGGTTTTCCACATAAATCTAGTGTTGTGGTTGACAAAGTTAAATTGGGATACGTTGCAATATATATACTAATTCAGCCCCCCTCTCAGTATATCCTTCTTTCTTGACCTTTAAATTTCTCAATCAATGATGGCATCTTTATCTCTCAAGAAAAGTAAGTTAAGGAAATGTTGAAGAAGTTTGGAATGGAAGATTGCAAACCTGTGAGTACGCCTATGGAAATTGGTTGCCACTTGAGTAAAGATGATGAGTCACCTGAAGCTGATCAAACTCAGTATAGGTCTATGATTAGGGGCCTACTATACCTAACAACATCAAGGCTTGACATTATGCAAGTTGTGTTTGGTTGCAAAGTTTCAAGCTGATCCTAAGGAAACACATGTGAAGGCAGTCAAGAGAATATTCAGATACTTGAAGAGCACTCTGAAACATGGACTATGGTATCAAAAGAGTGATGACTTTTCCTTGAGTGCTTATACTAATGCAAATTGGGTTAGCAGTGTTGATGATAGAAGAAGTACCAATGGAGGAGCTTTCTTTTTGGGAGACACCTATCGAGTCTAATCCTTTATAAGAGTATCACCAACAACAAATTTAGAAAAAATTTAGTAGCATAACAATACTTATAAAACTTAGTATTTTTAATCCCTATTATATGTGTGAATATTAATAAGCACATCAAAAAGGTATATTTACAATGCCATGGAAGCCAAAACCATAGGCCAAGAAAACAACACAAAAAGACACCCAAGATGACTAGAAAAGGCCAAAACAATTGGGGGCAATGTGGGGATCCTTTATCTCGAATTGGAGGGGCAAGGGGGGACTTTGGGCCCACTTGTCATAAATAATATATATTACACATAGGATTTCAAGTTTGAGATACCTTCCCTAACATTCTCCCACTTGTCAAACACCTTGCAAGAGAAAAGGGAATACCAACATTATCAACTAACTATAGGGGCCAAGAGACCCATAGACTCACAACACCACTTGAACTTCTTTATGCCCTCTAACTCAGTCAATGCATCTACAACATTTTGAAAAGTATCAAATTTCTCCAATGTCACCCTCTCATATTCTACCATGTCTTGAACAAAATGGTATTGGACATCAATATTCTTCATCCTCGCATGAAAGGTCATGTTCTTTGCCAAATAGGTGGCACTTTAACTTTCACACTAAATTATAATATCTCTCTAACTTATCCCCATAATTGAACATTATATCATAAGCCAAATAGCCTCCTCATAGGCATGAATAACTGCCATATATTTTACCTCTATAGTGGATAAAGCAACTACAACCTACCAATTGCTCATCCAAGTCATTTCCCCACTATAAAGGTGAAACATATATCCACTAGTAGATCTCCTACTATCAACATCCCCTACCTAGTCTAAATCCACATAATCCTGTATGTCCACTGAGTGTTGGTCGCCTAAAATATCACCATGATAACAAATGGAATACTCAAAAGAATATCATAAATACCTAAAGAACCTCTTTATTGAAACTAAATGTTCATGTCTAGGATTAGCCATATAACAACTAAAGACTCCCACTACTTGGGGAATGTCTTGTCTAATGCAAACATTAACATACATCAAACTACCAACTACACTAATGTAAAGAACCTTATTCATATCCTCCATCTCTATAGGTATCATAGGACACTAGTCAACTGAAATCTTAGTTACCGCAAAAATAGGAACAATCACTCGTCTACTATCTACCACGTTAAAACACTACAATACATAGTTCACATACTTTATCCCAACCAAAGTTTTATGTTCACTTTATCTCTTCTAATATCCATTCCTAAGATATACTTAGTAACCCTCAAGTCCTTTATCTCAAATTATACTAAAAGGTGAGAATTCAAATCCATAATTGCATCCTTACTATTACTAAAAATATCATTCATCTATGCACAATGTGATAATGAGTAAATGATTACCATCCTATTTGCAATAAACACAATGATCCAATTTGGATCTTAAACATTCCAATCCCATTACAAAAGAATAAAACTTTAGGTTCCACATTCTAGGAGACTATTTAAGACCATACAAATAATTTTTTAATATACAAACCAATGACTCTTTACCTTTTTAAATAGTGTTTTGGCTATGTTATATATATTTCCTCCTCCAAGTCACCATGCAAGAATGTTATTTTCACATCCATTTATTCTATCTCTAAATCAAAAGTTGCTTCTGCAAATAACAAAAACCTAAAATATGCTAGCTTAGTAACTAGGGAAAAATCTCACCAAAGCCTATCCCCTCAACATGGGAATATCCTTTTTCAACCAACCTTGCCTTGTAATTTTCAACACTACCATCTAAACCAATCTTTTTCTTGAACACCCATTTACAACCAATAGGTTTTCATCTATCATGTAACTATACCAAGTCCCATGTATCATTTTTTTTTAATAAAACCATCTCCTCATCCATAGCCACTCTTTTGGACTTAGAATCACCTATATTCATTGCCTGCACAATTCTAGGCTCATTGGTATTAGTAATCAATGAAAAAATACATATCCAATTAAGAAGAGTATACATGTCTAATTATTGTCTCTATCAAGTGGACCTCCTCAAGAGCTGAGGTAGAGGTTATACATCTTTCAAACTATTTGAACTATCTAAGCTTTCTTCCTCTTCAAGTCCTTCATGAACTTCTAGTTCAATATTCTTAGTCTTTGGGGTTAGATGAACCAAATATTTCTATCCATCCTCATATGGATGCAACACTATGGAGGAAGGTTTAATCTCTCTAAAAATAACACTTATGATACATATAGAGCTCTCTCATCCACATGGTCCTAAAGCTTATACCATTTTGACACCATAGTCTATGAAGATACATTTAACTACCTTTTTCTCTAACTTTGACCACTTCTCCCTAGGAACATGTGCATATGACTTGTGACCAAAAAAATAAGATGTTGTAATGAGGGTCTTTTCCTATCCATGCCTCTATAGGAGTCTTATCAATAAAAGTTAATGTAGGAGACATGTTAATCAAGTAACAATCTGTAGCAACTGCATATACCTAGAACATTTTCTCCAAGATAGATCCACTAGCATATTCCTAGCCCTCTCCATTAATGTCCTATTCATTCTTTTTACAACTCCATGTTCTATTGAGGGTTATATAGTGTTGTCTAATGTTTCTCTATCCCATACTCTTTAGAGAATCTATTAAAATCTAAAGAACAAAACTCACCACCATTACCAGTCCTCAAAACCTTAATATTCCCACCAATTTGATTTTCTAAAAGAACCTTAAACTCCACAAACTAACTAAAGACTTCAAATTTACTTATGAGGAATTACACCCATGTCCTTCTAGAATAATGATTTATAAAAGATACATAGTACAAAGACTTAGAAATCAAAGGAATGTTAACATGACCAAATACATCTATATGAATTAAATCCAACACCCCAGAAGATTTGTGAGAACTAGCATAAAACTGAATGTGATTTTATTTTCCATATACACAATGTTCACAAAAATTAAATTCAAGAGTATAATCATTCATCCTCTCAACACAATTTTTTTATTTTTTAGGGTCCTTGGACCCTTCTAACCTATATGGCCCATTATCTTGTGTCATATAATTGTTTTCTCTATAGGTGATTATCTCTCTAAATTGAGATATTTCTTAAGTACCCAAAAGGCGCAACCATAAGAAGTAGACACAAAACTTCTCTTTGCTCTTGGTTCTAATGGTGAAGGTGTAGATTTTGAAAATTTCTTCACTACATAAATAGAACTATTGCACTAGACAATGCATGCATCTAGCTAAAATAGAGTGCCCACACCAACACCCTTAGTAAGAACCATAGATCCTCGCACCATCTTATACCCTCCACTAGAGAAAAAAATGTACACACCTGCATCATTGAATTTTCTAATTGATTTGTACTAAACCAAAGATGTGCAACACACCATTTATTGAATCAAATACAAACTCTACCATGGCCAACTATGCTCAAACAAGAATTAATGTCAAGGTACACCTTCCCACCATCATATTCTTCATACTTTGAAAACCACCTCTAATGGGAGGTCATATGGAAGGAAGCTCCGGAGTCTATCAACCAAGCATCTTGTGATGCATGAGTTTCCAAGGCCACAAAAAAGGAATCCACATCATCTTGAATTATTTTTATTTTTTTCTCCTCTTTATATACTCTTCAAAATTTCCTACTCTTGTTGCAATTCCAACACTTATCCTTACACTTTCTAGGAGATTTGTATCTCCCATGGGATTGGATCTAAAATTTTCTTTCTTCTTATCTTTCTTCTTTCCTTTCTTCTTCGGTCTTCCACGAATAGATAAGGCCTCTTTAGTAGATTCAAAATCTTTCCATCACATCTCCTCCAAAAGTAAAGAAGCCAATACCTCATCCATTTTGAGTGTCAAGGTAGTGCTCCCAATTTCCATCACTAAGTGATCCCACGAATCTGGAAAAGAACATAGAAGTGTCATGCAATGATTTTCCTCCTCTTGGGTCACAATCATATTGAACATGTTCAAATGTTTAGCCACATAACCACCATCTTCCATTCTCAAGGTGTACAATTTATTTCTCATAAAAAGTTTGTTAGCCAAGGATTCAACCTAGTACAAGTCTCCCAACTTCTTCCAAAGAGCTTGTGTAATGGCTTATTAATGTACATTCAACAAATATAATCTATCAAGTTGATCCTAATCGGGCCCTTTTCCTTTCTATTCAATAGATCCTAGTCATCTTGTGACATTACAATGGGTTTGGATACAGATATAGCAACCCATAGACCTTTGTCTACAAGCATATCCTCCATCTTGAGATTCCATAGCTCAAAGTTAATGACGATGAACCTCTCCATTTCTATCCTTGATGTACTTTCCATTTTCTTGTCAGAAAATGTCCCCTTGGGGCTTTTCCCTCTTAAGGTTTAGCTCCCGGGTCCTATTATTGCATTTAGAGCATCTTGTGTGTTATTTCTGACTCCTAATGAGAAAACCCTAAAATCTTATGGAAAATAGGACCTAAGGGATTACATTTTGATGAATCTTGAGCAAAAATGGCAGGGTGGACTTGGGCGCTAGCACCCTAGTCCTGTTCTATTTTGGGTCTACCCTCATTTCAAATGTCAGTTTTATGACCGTTATTTAGGTCCTATCCTGACATCTCAAGTTTGAATTACGAAATTCTTAGCAGGAATATTTGTAGTTTCATATATGATCATGATTAGGTTTCATTTGCAAACTAGATGAAAATTTGATGAGCATTATGTTTGTGAAAGTGTTTCAAGGCATTCATCATGTTGTAGAGTAGTACTTTATTGTTATTGTGTTTGTATTTGCAGATTTGACATCCATCTCCTCATGGCATGAAGAGCCTCTTCCTTTCATGAGATCTACACATCAAGGTGATATCAATTGTGTTTTCTATCATTTATCATTTGGATTTTTTCCTCTATCCCACCAGGATATGCACTCTTATCTGACAACGGTGTCTGGAAGACTTGAATGTCTCTTCAGGTCTTGACCAAGGCAAGCTTCTAAACACCACAACCCCCTTCCACACTCCTTGTGATTGCAGGTTACAGGTATCGAGTTTCACGGAGTGGAGTTACAAAAAAGGAGTGGCAGACATCAAAGATTCAGGATCTAAAAAAGAAGCCAGACATTGGAGCTTTTCCTGGACTAGGGCGCTAGTCCCTGTGTCCTCCAATTTTCCTAAAGCAAAAATGGAAGTTGAAGTGCAGATCAATGTCAAGAGAAGTTCTAGATTTTGTGATGAAAAGTACACCTTGGACTTGGGCACTAGTCCTCGTGTCCTTGACTTCTTTGCCTTCTGAACTTCAAAAAATAGTAAGTTAAATATCTCTGTCCCTTAGCTCAATCTGAAAGGATTTGCTGTGATTCAATAATTTGCTTAGTTTTTTGCATATTTAAGGTTTTAAGTGAAATTGAGCATTAAATTGAGATATTGTTTGACACATCTAAGATTCCACATCTTCCCAAGTGAAAGCCCAACCTGATAAGTGAATCCTCTTGCACAAATTGGAGGTTTAACTCAGTTAATATGCCCTTGGAATGCTTGTAGGGAAAGAAGGATTCTGCATAAACACTTGAAAATCAGCATCCCCCCTTTTCCTTTCCATCCTAAACAACAAAAAGATCTCCTTTTGCACAAGCTCCCACTCAAACCAAGATTAGAAAAAAAAACCTTCTCCCTAACACCTAGGACCCAAGGTGATCAAGCTCTGATACCAAATGAAAGGAAGTAGATGTACAAAATACGCTTCCTACACTAATCTATCAAAGGAGGCATGTGCAAAAATTAAACTAATAATGAAATTACAAGGAAATAAACATAGAAAAGTTACCATAACATGGTGATTTACATAAGTCTCACACCTCATGGGGCAAACTTCTATCATCATGTTGGTATGCTATAAAGGGAGAGGCCCCTTTCAAAACCTATTTTTTACCTTAATCAAAAACTTGGTAATTTATGTGGAGAAAACCCTTTCAGAAGAAAAAACCCACACTCTAAAGCAACTCAATGTATTATTCAATAATCAGTGGTTACAATACACTTGCAATGTCAAAGCCTTTATAGGAATATCACCAACAAGAGATTTAGAGAAATTTTGGAAGAATAATATTACCTATAAAAATCACTATATAAACCCCTAATGCATGTGCAAATATTAATAGGTACATCAAAAAGGTAGATTTACACTACCATGGGCACCAAAACCATGTGCCAAGAAAACAACGCAAAAGACACCCAAAATGACCAAAAAAAGGCCAAAAAAAATTCTAGGGGTGCTAGCCCCTCTCCCCCATGGAGGGAGCTTTTGCTTCTAATTTGGGGGGCTTTAAGCCCACTTGTCATGGAGAATATATTACACATAGGATCGCAAGGCTGAGACACCTTTCCTAACATTTACAATGTACTTCTAAGTATTTCATATATTATCATGTTGTTGTTTAAGGGTACTAGGATTTGGTGGATACACAAGGTTATGTGGATTCAAATTGCATAGGGGATGTCAACAACAAAAGGTCTATTAGTAGCTATGTGTTTATCTTGTTTGGTGCTACAATAAGTTAGATGAGTAAGCAACAAGCTATGGTTTCTTTATCCATCATAAAGGCAGAGTACATGGTAGCTACTTATGCTTATAAGGATGTCATTTGGCTTTTGAGATTGTGTTTGGATGTTGGTCTATGTCAAAAAGTAGTTAGATTTTATTACTATAGTGAGAGTGTTGTCAACTTGGCAAAGAACGTAACCTTTCACATGTAGACAAAGCACATTGATGTATAGTATCATTTTATTCAAGACATGGTGGAAGATGGGAGGGTACTGCTAGATAAATTTGACACTTTTGGGAATGTTTTGGATTCTTTGACAAAGGCAATCAGCATAAAGAAGTTTAGGTGGTGCAATAAATCTATAGGCCTTTTAGCACCTAGAAAATAATTGATAATGTTGGTATTCCTTTTGCTCTTGCAAGGTGTTGGGCAAGTTACATAGTGTTAGGAAGGGTGTTGAATAAACTTGCATCCTAATGTTCAAATGTAATGTCTAGGGTATAGAGGTTATTTTTACCCTAAAATTTATTGAAATGGGCATTAACTAGCTAAAGTGGGTTATGGTGATGTAGAGCTCTCCAACATCTTTAATTTAAAAAAAGGGGCTCAATCAAGTTCCTAGTTCAAAAGTTATGGCCTCTAGAAGTTAGGATCATACTTAAAGAATGTAAGAGCATCTATGATGCATAAGAGAGTTGTGAGAGAGAGAGAGGGAGAGAGAGAATCTTCCTATGGTGGAGGCTATAACCAATTTTCTTACACCAAAAGAGTGCCACATAAACTAGAAGTTTAATAGGTGTAGTTTAATATATGAGGAAGTTTATTCCAATCTTCTCATTTATATATGAACCTTTACATGATATAATTTTAGTCATAAAGAAGGGTTTTCATTGGGATATGAACATGATGAAGATTTAAAATTTTTGAAATATAAAACTAATCATTCTCATGTGTATTCTCAAAAGATTAGTGGTTACATAGTATGGATTCATTAAAGAAATAAATTATTTTGAGAGGTTATCCAATATGTGAGGTTTAATACCAATGATAGGAGTGTCGATGGTAAAGTAATGGTGACAAAGAAGCAAAGTTTAATAAGATCTTTAGGAATTGGTTTTTAAATTATTCGGGTCAATCATTCATATCCTTAGAACCTTGTTGGAGTTGACAATTTCTTTGATTAAGGTTACTAATGATTTCCTTGTTTATTCTAAAAATGGAATCCAATTTAATAATTGTATCTAGTTTATAATCTTCTTCCTTACACTTGTTGAAAACCTAGGTTTTAATAATAGATTTTAAGCTCCAGAATCATAGAATATTGTGGCACAAATTAGTTACAAAGAAAATAGTGATAACAACAATAACAAAATGAGAAATCACATAACAACAAAAATATTTACATGGTAAAACCTTAGCAATATGCCAGGGAAACATCTACGGGGCAAAGTATTGGTATTCTTATTGCTTAGAGAAAAATTACAATCTTCATGTAGTCTCTATTACAACAATTTTCCTTTCAAGGCTACAAAGATATATATATATTATCTTCAACATAACCGCCACTATCATATTTAGGGCTTTTTTATGAACTGCCGAGATTTTCTCTTTAGTAAAAACTTAGGTTTTTATCATAAGATTTTTTCTTTGAGGGTTATCACCCCCAAACCCTCATTTTTGGGGGGTCCCAACCGGTGACCCCCACACCCCCTGTGCCAAGGGGGTGTTGCCCCCTTGGAACCCACGAAGGTAAGTTGGTCTCCAAACCATGCTGCAAACAAGTCCAAATTTTAACACCTATTTTATATTGTTGTCACAATTCCAACAACACTGTCATTCTATAGTTTTTGAACATGATATGACTTTAGGCTATAGTTTATAATGTTGTTTGAGTCCAATGTCCTTTCAAAATTGACTTAATCGCATCATAATTAGATTAAATCTCTACATTGTTAATATTTTTAATGAGTCATTTGCTCTCTATTTCAATACAAGCCACTATTCGCAATTAAATTAGCTAATACTTTTTGACTTATTATTCACAGGATCAAAAACCCAAATAATTTTCCTTTAGAAGATTGATCTCAAAATTCTAAACATGAATGTCATACAAATGTCATAATTGAAAAAAATTCCCAAAAATCTTTCTTAAAGTGATCAAGTAAAAGATAACTCCATAATAGACACAAAGAGAGGGTGGGGATCCTTGTGATAGAATAGACGACTATATATCAACCTTCAAATTGACTCCTTGTAATGTTATCATGAAAACAAGAGAGAAAGTACATCACATGGGCACTTTAACTATGGAGCTCTTATTTTACCCCTCATTTACAATCCACAAAGAAGAACCTACCCTTCATGGGCATCCTCACCAAAAAAAATAAGGCCGTGTTGCAACAGAGTTCCTGCCAAATGCTAGCAGGATGGTTTTGTCTTTGATAGTAGTAATGAGTACTTTCTTGTTAAAATTATATTATTATCTTTGCTGGTCAAAATCAAGTAAAGCTCACTGTCAATGTTACTTTAGACCTTGAAATAGGTAACTCATTCCCTTTTGTGACTAGACTAACAAGTACGCCAAAGAGATTTGATGAACCATAATCCAAAAGCAACACTTATAGACAACTTATTCCCTCTAATGGGTGTAAGTAGTCCTACATAGACTAATAGGAAGATCATCATTGGCATACATAAATGACATTCCTATAATCCATATGGTTGATCAAATAATTATTAATAGCTAAATCCAGTCAAACAATGTGTCAATGGAAATTACTGAAAGGTTAGTATACCAAACACAATGAAGCAATATAAAGGTGGAGTGGTAAAACAAACATTGACACATAAATTAAGAGAACAAAGAGAAACAAGGGTATGTTTTAGAATGAAATTAGGGTTCATGCTTTCTTCTTTTACTATGCCACAGTAATCATACAGCCTAGATAATTGAAACATGCCTTTTGTTATGCATGTTAACTAATTTAAAATATAAAATTCCTAATAGCCGCATAATATAAAGCACAATAAGGAGCCTACACCAATCTTGTTTTCCCAAGAATCTCTTAAGTTCCAGCCATGCTGTAGTATTGGTAAATCTCATGGTGTGGATAGCACACAAGTTGGTATCCTCAAAGAGTCCCACTAGATAAGCCTCCACTGCCTCTTGCAATGCTAGAACAATGTGGCTATTCGTCTACAACAATCAAAACTGGCCAACATTAACCATGATTCAGAACTGCCAACCATTAATGGATCTAAGAGCAACCCAATTTATAAGGAACAAATTTGTAAAATCACAAAATGCAAGTCTAGATAGAATTTAGAATTAGAAGTAAAAGTAGTAAGTAAATGGGCATACCTTAAAATCTTGTGCAATTTCTCAAACCAGACTTTGAAAAGGTAGTTTCCAGATCATAAGTTTAGTGCTCTTCTGATACTTCTGAATTTCACTGATGCTTGCCAAAATAATGAAATTAGATTTGGTAAAATGCCTCAACAAAGCAAATTTTAAAATTTGAAAGCCTACACTAAAGGAATTGACCAAAGAACATATAGAAAAAACCTTTGTTCTTCTTCAGTCCATGCAATTCCATTTCAACGTTCTTGATCTTCTTTAGAGCTACCCTTTCCTATTGGATTTATATCAACACTCTGAAAAGTTTTTAATTTTAAAATCCAGGCTTAAGCTCACATTTGAAACACTGTATTCAGAATCTAGGTTAGAAATAAAAAAGACAAATTTTAATTGTTGCAAATATGAAACAATATATTAAACATATACGAATCAGATAAAAATACAACCAAACAAAAAAGAACCCAACAATTAAAAAGAAATATTTACCAAACTGTTCGCCACTTCCAAACAGAATGTCTTTGCATCGTTTGTTAACACCCTATTTTTTTATTTTATGCTGCACATTTCTCAAACCGAAACCATCATCTATCCATATTTTCTGGGTCCACATTGCATTCACATGCAACATGCCTGTCAACAAAACCCCATGCTACAATAGTTAGATACCTAATCGCAACTTGCAGATAGGTGTTTGCTCGATGTCTGCCAAATCTGGAAACACAGTAAACAAAAAACCCTAAACTCGAAAGTTATGCCTTCTCTTGCCTCGTGAAAACCCCTAATAGTTCTGACACCCTACAACCGTAAACCTGCACAAATAACAGTTCACCAAATGTGCCCTTAATTGTCCTCTGAGCATGTTCCCATTAGAAACTTTTGAATACAAATTAGCTACAGGGAAATTCGCTTTATGATTTGCTAGGAGCACTCAGTTTAATCAGACATTAACAACAACCCCTCCGCTATAGTTCCACGGCAGGAACTAAAAATAATTTCAGAAAGAGGATTAACATGGAACTAATATTGTGTGAGTGCCTAAATATGATCAACAATGTAATATATTACAATAACATTAAATAAAGAAGCCCTAGGTAGGGACTTAATGCCCTGATGCATACAACTACACTCAAAATATGAATCTGAAGGCATGTTTCACCTTATCATATATTTGCATCAGCACAAGACAAATGTATATGATGGTTAGGTTTGACTCACCAAACACATCAAATGTTACAATGTAATAGCACACCAAAATTGAGTTCAAGTAAACATTCAAAAACAAAACATGGGTTAACAATGTTTTTGACCAAGATAAAGAATATTTCTAATCATGATATGAATAGAGGTCACAAGGAATTAAATTATTGGTTATCAAGTTCAGTTCATTATCAACAGATAGAATGGAGACATGTTTATCAAAAGATAAAATATTACAAGGTTTCTCCATTACTATTGAAAACAAAGAGATTCCTTTAGTAGTAAATCAATCAATATTATTATTATTATTCTTATATTATACATAGTGGTATGTAGATGATCACCATACAATATTAATGTGAACAAGTTAAAGATAAGACAAGCAACAAAAGAGGACAGCTAAATCTCAAGGTGGGGCTTTCATTAAAGGAGGAGTTGTGACATCTTAACGTCTGAACAAGAGCTTGTGAAGCTTCATCTCTATTTTCTACAATGGAATCTGCAAATAAAAATATATGGCACGTGAAACATACTCAATTTAGATAAGTATCACGTCAGGGCTTGGAATTTAATGCCAATCTCTACCAGTGAAATGGATATTCTCGATGAAAGATTAAAATAATTTATTAAAGAAACTACAATCTCTATAATTAAAGATAATCTTTTCCATGTTAATTAAATATACTTGGAGAGATTCATATTGATCGCCATTCAAAAAACTGAATTTTTTAATTGTGGGACAAGCATTTCTTATAAGATCACGAATCAATTTCAATCTAGTTATAATAATTCCATGTTAAATGATACAGATAATAAACAATAAGATGCAGTTACAATAAATAAAGAGTGAATAGCAGACTGTTTTAAAGCTTAGCTCCTCTTTGGTATTCAATTAGAAGCTAAAAAAATAAGAAGGCAGCAAGTCAAATCTTACAAGAAGTTGTATATTTCATCAGCAATTCTTATAGGCCAAAGACCTCAGATTATAGGCCTTTTTATATGTCTTCTTCCTGTTTGAATTTTTTGGTTTAATGTAGTTTTTAGTCCTTGAAAATCAATTGGGATTTCCTTGTGGACTCATTGACATCTGCTCTTGCTGCCGTGTGGGAGAGAAAACTGATAAATGGGTTACTGCCTGAACAGTTACAAACAACATAATATTACCACTTTGCTCAAAGATTTTGGTGATATATTTGCATGGTCATATCAAGATATGCCAAACATCACCAAAGATATTGTTATGCATTGTTATGCACATCATTCTAGAGTTTAATGTAAAATCTGTTAAGCAAAAGATTCACAAAATGTATCCAAAATGCTTAAAGAAGAATTTGAAAAGATGCCAAACGTAGAATTCACGAGATTAAATGCTTATTTGTCCTAGATATTCAATATAGTACACGTTGCAAAATTTGATGGTTATGTGTATATATGTACTGATTTTAGAGACTTCAATAAGGTATTATCGAAAGACGTATACTCACTAACAAATTTTGACATGATCATAGATTCTACCGATGGTCATGGAATGCTATCATTTATAGATGGATTCTTAGGGTATAACCAAGTCCTTATAAACCCTCAATATTAACAAAAAAAAAATTGCATTCACTACACCATGGGGAACAAGTTGTTATGTTGGCATGCCCTTCAAATTGAAAAATGTTAGAGCTATGTATCAAATGGTCATGACACTAATCTTCAATGATCCCATACACAACATTTTAGAAGATTATGTGGATGATATTTTGGGGAATTCTAAGAAAAGAATACATCATGTCCAAGACTTAGGAAAATCTTTGAACAACTCCAACAATACAAGGTTAGGCTAAATCGTGAGAAATATGTCTTTGGAGTTAATAGTGGTTGCCTACTAGATTTCATTTTATCTCAATGGGGCATCAAGGTTGACACCAAAAAGATTGATGTTGTTTTTAACATGTCTTCACTAAGGAATATTTCATAAGTTGATAGCTTATAGGGGAAGATACTAGCTATTTAGCAATTCATTACACAATTAGCAAACTAAACCTTACCATTCACTAACTCTTAAAGATGTCAAATTTGAATGGAACACCAAATGTCAAAAGGCATTTGAGGACATGAAATAATATTTGTTAAATCCATCAGTTCTCATGATTGTCATCCATGGAAAACCTCTGTTGTTATATGTATTAGCCATTGAATCTACTATTGGGGGTCTATTAGCACAAAATGATAGAAATTGAAAGGAGCATGTAGTGTATTACATTAGTTGAATGCGTTACTAGATTATAAAACATTGTATACCCAAATGGAAAAATCATGCTTGGTCATGGTTTTCTCATCACAAAAGCTATGCCATTATATGATTCATGTTGAGACACATCTAATCATCAAGGAAGGCCCCTTGAAATACATGTCGTCTAAAGCTAACCTCTTGGTTCATGTTCTGAGATGGATGATGCTCCTTTCAAATGTTGACCTCAAGTTTGTATCAAAAAAATATACTAAAGGATAAATAATCATGATAAATTAGCTACAACACCATGCCCTACTTGCTCACCTATTCTTACATGTCATTCCTCAGTGAGCACATATTACATGTTGACTTTTCCACCCCTTGGACCATGTTCTTTGATAGTTCTAGATGCATGACTAGTTCAAGGGTGGAAGTGATTTTGATACTTCTCTTGGATGACCTACAACCCTCTCATTTCATCTTGATTTTCCTTGTACTGATAATGTGATCAAATATGAGGCATTGATCGTAGGATTACATGTTACCATTTCCTTAAAGACCTTAAATCTCTTGAAATCCATGATGATTTACAACTCATAAATATACAAATCATGGATAACTATAAGGTCAAAGAGGCAAAATTAATGCAATATCATGAATTGGCACTACAATTCCTTGATTCCTTTGATTCATTTACCATTAATGCCATTCCAAGAAAGGACTATCAACACACCAATGTCATGGCTAGTGTCGCCTCCTTAATAACCATTCATGGTGATGGTTCTCAATTTACACTAGTTATTCATAGATTATTACAACCAACTATTCAAGATTCAACTTTTATTGGTTGTGCTACACTCACCAATGAGTATTGGTTCCATGATATTTACATTTACTTTAGAATCAAGGGATTTCTCATCCCAATTCTCTAAGAATACTTGTGTCCTCATACGCAAGTCAACTACAAAGTACTAACTTATTGTGGGAGTACTATATCAGTGAGAACTCAATAGTCACTTACTTAGATGTCTTAACAACCAACAAAATCCATTGCTCTTCAAGAATCCCATAGGGACATATGTGGAGGTCATGTTAGCATATTTGTAGTTACTTGTTCAAAAGATAGTACTCATGGGTTACTACTTGTTGACTTATTTTAGTCTTCCAGACTCAAATAGACTTGGATTGTCCTTAAAGGTATTTGATAGATATTTATAATCCTTTCAAATGTTATTCATATTGTATAAATCTTAAAAGGTCTTAATGTGGTTTCTCATAATTCAAAGGGTAAAAATGTGTTTACTTTGCTATGTCAAATGTCACATATTAGAGTCAAATTTAAGTTTCATAAAACCTTAAAATTTCCAAAAAACTCACGTACATCCATTGGAGGGAGTCCTATTTCAAAAGGAAGTCAAAGTTTGAAGAAGGTTTTAGATTAGGTTTAAGTCCTTTAGGCTTTGACAAAGCTTTTAGGGTTTTTTACAACTAACCCTGCAAGTTTTGAGCCCCGTAAGGAAGACATACCAAGTGTTTGGAGTCCTGGAATTCCAATGAGAATGCAAATAAGGTCATGAAGAAGCAATGGAATCCTATTTTCACCTTACAATTTTCAGTTTGATCAAAATATACACTATGTATTTCAGTTTGATCAAAATACGTAGTGTATTTCTAGCATGTTAGGGTTTGACAAAAGCAAGGTTTCTTGGGAAATCACCTTCAATTCAAGTTGAGAAATCTCCAATGGGGGTATGAAATATATGAAGCCTTTGTAAGCTATAAAGGGGTCTATAAAATAATGAGAGGATCATCAAGAGATGTGTCAAAACATTGTATAGTCATTAATGGATTTGTATATCTTGAAAAGCTTAAGATGCCTTTGAGGAGACTATGAAGGTATAGAAGAGATACTTCATGGGTTTTGTGTTGTGTCTTTGGTACTCACCTATAAACATGATTTGGTGAATGTCACAGTCTAGAGTGAAGAGAATGAGAGGTTTAAAGAAGAGACAGTCCTACCAAAACTTTGACAAACCTATATGGGCCTTGCATGAATCCTAGAAGACCCTTCTTTCACCTAAGGAGACCCTAGAGATTATTTATGACACAAGAAGAGATATATGAGATAGTGAATGATTACTTTCAACTATTATGAAGGGACTTTTAGACATATCGAAAGTGATGAAGGGGGTAAATCATAAAACGCACAACAACAAAAATTGCACATAGAAAATAGAACTTTCTTTATTGATTTGGACAACTTATTACATTACAGAAGCTCAAATACAATTAGAGGAATCAACCCTCCATAGGCTGCAACACATTACAACTTCCTCTCACAAGACTCTGGAATCATCTGCCATCTGTAACCCCAAATCTGCTAGGGTTTCTATTTTCCTGCCTATTCTTGACTCTACAAGTTTTCCCCCTTAACTCTACTACTACCCAAGGTTCCCAAAAATGGTTATTAATAGCCTTTTTGGAGGCCAACAACCTAATTTCAAAATTTGCATCTCCCTCCAAAAATAGGTCAACTTCCGGGAGCCATAACTTTTGATTTGGGTGTCTGATTGACGAACCGTTTTATGCGTTGAAAATTTCATGGAGTGTTCTATGCGCTAAGAACCTGCTCTGTGAGTTATGGCCATTTTCGGGCCTGTACGGGGTTGTTTAGTGCCTTAAACCTGAGTTTGAATAATTTTCAAGCATTTTTCGGGAAACGAATACTTTAATATCTTTCATCTTGCAAATGATCCTTGTGTGATTCCTTCACTAAAGGTCTTATTTTCAATTATGTAGTTTCCTATAAATTTTTACTTCATTCCATGCCCAAATGCAAACTTTCTAAAAATAGTATGTTGCTATTTTTAGTAGTTTGGAAAAACTGAAAGTTCTACATCATTATTCAAGCGATTATGGAACCAGAACCACAAATTTTGAAAAGAAATGGAAAGAACATCAACAATTTTGAAACACATCTTTTTGTGGGTGATGCAAGATTGCCCTTACACCACTGGATGCTCCTACATCAGACACCCAGGGTAATTTGAGAAGTGACTCTGTCACGTCTCATGTGTTTGTATGAGGAAAACCCAAATGGTCAAGCTCTACCTTAGACAACCAAGAAGAATCTTCAATAGGCCTTCCTTTCCATTTCACCAGATATTCTTCATATTGCCTGTTTCAAGTACTTCCCACATGGCTATCCAAGATCTCTTCTATCTCCTCGGTTGAAGTAGATGCCAGAATACTCCACTGTTCTTCTGTTGGTCCATCCTCTGTTCCACCTTCATGATATTTTGATAAGTCAATAATGTTGAAAACAGGGGAAATGTTGATCCCACTTGGCAGCTCTACCTCATGCATTTCCTAAATCATGTTTCTTCAAAATTCTACATGGTCCAAATTTCTTCATTTTTAACTTATTGTATGTTCCAATTGGGAACCTTTCTTTTCTCAAGTGAACCATGACTTCATCTCCTACCTAGAATTCCTTATATCTCCTCTTCTGATCTGCCTTAGTCATGTACTAAATATTCATCTTATTAATGTGCTTTTTCACCTCTTCATGCAAATTCTTCATGTGTTCTGCAAAGTCTTCAACCTCGACACTTGTCTTTTCTCCTTTGTCCAGATTTCTTAACTCTGAAGCATTTCTTGGACTATTCCCATATACAATCTAGAATGGTGACTTACCAGTACTCCTATTGACAGAATTGTTGTAAGCAAATTCTGCCTGTGGTAAAATCAAATCCCATCCCTTGGGCTTATCTCCTACTACACATCGTAGTAGGTTACCCAAACTCCTATTCACCACTTTAGTCTGTCCATCAGTCTGTGGATGGTGTGTAGAACTGAACTTCAAATTTGTCTTCAACTTCCTCCACAATGTCCTCCAAAAATAACCAACAAACTTGGCATCTCGATCTGAAACTATGCTCTTTGGTAGACCATGTAATCTCACCACCTCTCTAAAAAATAATTTAGCAATATGAATAGCATCATTAGTCTTCTTGCAAGGAATGAAATGTGTCGTCTTCAAGAATCTATCCACCACCACAAAAATGGAATCATGTCCTCTCTGTGTCCTTGGTAAACCAAGAATAAAATCCATACTAATATCATCCCATGGCTTCTCTGGTACAGGTAATGGCTGATATAGCCCTGTATTCTAACTTGTTCCTTTGCCATCTGACACACTTTGCAACTCTGTACAAATTTCCTCACATCCTGCTGCAACTGTGGCCAATAATAATTTTCACCAACAATAGCAACGGTCTTATCTCGACCACAGTGTCTAGCCAATCCTCCACTATGCTTCTCTTTAATCAGGTTCTCTCTCATGGAACTCCTTGGAATGCACAACTAGCTTCCTCTAAACAACATGCCATCTTGGATTATGAAATCCAACCATTTTGTCATGTCCAAAATAACAGGTTCCAAACAAGCTTTCTAGGCCTCTGCAAAATCTAGATCTTCAGGGTACAACTTTTGAGCTCATCGAACCCAACAACCTCTATCTTCATTTCTGTCAACAAATTTTGCCTTCTGCTCAAGGCATCTGCAACTCTATTGGACTTCCCACTCCTGTGCTTCAAAACAAAAGTATAGCTCTACAAAAACTCAACCCATTTTAAGTGCCTCTGGTTCAACTTTCCTTGACTATTAAGGTACTGTAAAGCTTGATGATCAGTATATAAAACAAACTCTTTTGGCAACAGATAATGTCTCTATTTCTTCAAAGCCTGACCTATTGCATAAAATTCTTGATCATAAATAGAATACTTTTTCTTGGCATCATTAAGCTTTTCACTAAAATAGGCAATGGGCTTACCTTCTTGGCTCAAAATAGCTCCTATACCACTACCACTAGCATCACAATCTACCTGAAATACCTTATTGAAATCTGGAAGTGCCAAAACAGGTTGTTCTAGGAATTTCTGCTTCAATGTATCAAATCTCTTGTCTGCTCCTTTAGTCCATCTAAACTCTCTTCTATCCCCTCTCATTGTCTCAATTAAGGGTACACAAATGCTACTAAAATTCCTGATAAACTTTCTGTAAAAAACTTGCCAAACCATGAAAAGAGCATACATCCATTGCACTCCTTGGCGTAGGCCATTCAATGATAGCCCTCACTTTTTCAGGGTCCATCTTAAGACCTTCCTCTGAGACAACAAATCCCAGGTATACCAACTCCTTCTTTGCAAAACTACATTTCTTCAAATTAATCAACAACTTCTCTTCTCTTCTCTTAGCTTCTCTAAAACTCTTCTGATATACATCAAATGCTCATCCAAGTCTTACTAAAAATCAAAATATCATCCAAATAAACAATAACAAAACTTCCCAAAAATTCTTTCAATACCTCGTTCATGAGTCGTATGAATGTGCTTAGTGCATTGGTTAGCCCAAATGGCATGACAAACCACTCATACAAACCTTCTTTGGTTTTGAAGGTTGTCTTCCACTCGTCTCCTTCTCTAATACGGATCTGGTGATACCCACACTTTAGGTCAATCTTCGTGAAGTACTTGGCTCCACTCAAATAGTCCATTATGTCGTCCATCCTGGGCAATGGAAATCTGTACTTGATCATGATCTTATTGATGGCTCGAGAGACTGTACACATTCTCCACTCTCCATCTTTCTTTGGTGCTAGTACTATAGGTACCGCACATGGACTTAGGCTCCCTCTTATCAATCCCTTCCTCAATAACTCCTGAACTTGTCTGTTCAACTCTTCACTCTCGGCTGGAGTCATTCTATGGGCTACCTTATTCAGCAAACTGGCTCTTGGTATCAAATCCATTTGATGACTTATCTTCCTCACTAGTGGTAAACCTTCTGGTACATTTTCAAAGACAATATCTTGAAATTCTTCCAACATTTATGAGACTTCTGCTGGTACATCTTCACATTTCTCTTGACTAATCTTAGGAATCAATGCAAAGCAATGACGCTCATACTTCATTCCCTCCAAACATTTTCTACCATCTACCAAGCAAATTCTGGTAGTACTACATACCTTTTCTTCCACCTCCTTCAAGGGCTTCAACTTATGACAAACTCCATCCTTTGTTAGGGAATATGTGTTTGCGCAACCACCATGGACAGCGCTCCTATCATACTGCCATGGCCTCCCCAACAGCATATGACATGCATCCATCAGTATGATATCACACAGCACCTCATCATGGTAGTCCCCAATCTTGAACTCCACTAAACACTGCTCATTGGCCAAGGCTCTATGGTCCTTCTGTAACCATGTAATCCAATATGGATGCAGATGCTTTCTTCTTGTCAACCATCTCCTCCGAAACAAGATTATCAGTGCTTCCACTGTCAATAATAATATCACAACACTTACCTTCACATTTGCACCTTGTGCGAAATAAACTCTTCCTCTGATTTGGTTCTTTCTCCTCATTCAACAAAGTTCTTCTGACAACTAGGGTTTCTCCCCTTTCAGCATCTTTAGAATTCTTAGATTGCGCATCTTCATCTACATGTGCAACTCGTGCATTACCTTTAGATCTTCTATTTGCCCTTCCTTGATATTGTGGGCACTCATATGCTCGATGTCCTTCTTCTCCACATTAGAAATAGGTTCCTCTAAAACTTCCTCTTCCGGGTCCTTGCCCAGGTTGGCCTCTTCCTCTTCCTCTTTGCTCACCATTGTTTTAGTCACGAGGGCGGTAGGTTTTATCTCCTCTCTGATTTCAACTGTTGTCAGCTTCTTCACTTTTCTTTGAATCTTCATTTCGGCCCCATAGGGTCTTCTACAGTCCTTCCACCTTGACCTCTTCCCCTTTGCTTGCTGTCAAATCTTTTATTCAGCTTCTCTTCCACCTTCAGGGAAAACTAGTATGCATCTTCTATGGTGGTCATTCTGACCAGGCTCAGCTCCTCTTGAATACTTGGCCTCAACCCATTAATGTAATGGGCTACCTTCTCCTTATTGGCTCTGCATGGCCTATCCTAATAGTAATTTTATAAAACTCTTCTATATACTCCTTAACAGATTTGTTACCTTGCTTCAGTCCTTGCAGCTTCTTCAGCAGCTCCATCTCACAGTCCACAAGAATGAACTATTTCTTCAGTTTCTCCATCATCCGATCCCATCTGGTGATCTTTCCTTTTCCTCTTCTATTCCTCTCTAACTAGACCTCCTTCCACCAAATACTAGCATGGCCCTTCAACTTTATTTTTGCAAACTTGACCTGATCTGGGTCCTCCATATCTTCATATTCAAAATACTCCTCCATGTCATTGATCCAATCAATAAGTTGTTCCAAATTTAAATCTTTGGAATATGTAGAAACATCGATCCTAGGCCTCTTTTCGATCTTTGAAATTGCCCTCAACAACCTAACTTCTATAAGATCTCCTCCAACTTCTTGTTCTTCCTTGGATAGCTCTTCTTCAGCTTCATCCTCACTTTCTTCTCTTGTTCTTGGATTAAACCTTCTTCGTAGCTCCTCTTGCAATGCATCGATTTGCATTTGCAGGGCTCTAAAACCCTCTTCTGTCAAAGCATTCCTCCCAATATGATTTCTTTGTGGAGGCATCTTGATCTCCACAGCAAACCGACAACCTCAGGTCCTAGTGCAAACTACCTCATGGTCGGCGATCTGTCTACACACTCAGGAACCCTTGCTCTGATACCACTTGATGAAGGAGGTAAATCATAAAACGTACAACAACAGAAATTGCACATAGAAAATAGAACTTTCTTTATTGATTTGGACAATGTATTACATTACAGAAGCTCAAGATACAATCAAAAGAATCAACCCTCCATAGGCTGCAACACATTACAGCTTCCTCTCACAAGACTTTGGAATCATTTGCCATCTGTAACCCCAAATCTGATAGAGTTTCTATTTTCTTGCCTATTCTTGACTCTACACTTTCCCCCTTAACTCTAATACTACCCAGGGTTCCTAAAAATGGTTATTAATAGCCTTTTTGGTGGCCAACAACCTAATTTCAAAATTTGCATCTCCCTCCAAAAATAGGTCAACTTCCGGGAGCCATAACTTTTGATCCAAGTGTCTGATTGACGAACCATTTTATGCGTCAGAAATCTCGTGGAGTGCTCTACACACTAAGAACCAGCTCTTCCAGTTCCGGCCATTTTCAGGCCTGTACAGGGCTGTTTAGTGCCTCAAACCTGAGTTTGAATAATTTTCAGGCATTTTTTGGGAAACAAAAACTTTAATATCTTTTAGCTTGCAAATGATCTTTCCGTGATTCCTTCGCTAAAGGTCTTATTTTCCAGTTATGTAGCTTCCTATAAATTTTCACTTCATTCCGTGCCCAAATGCAAACTTTCTAAAAATAGTAGGTTGCTATTTTTAGCAATTTGGAAAAACTGAAAGTTCTACATCATTATTCAAGTGATTATGGAACCAAAACCACAAGTTTTGAAAAGAAATGGAAAGAACAACAATTTTGAAACACATATTTTTTTGGGTGATGCAAGATTGCCCTTACACCACTGGATGCTCCTGCATCAAAAAGGTCTACAAAACTTTAACCTCTGTCAAAGTTCTACAAGCCAAATAAATCTACATATCCTACTATTGTGCAGAGTTCAAGAGAAAGGTGTAGAGATTTGTGAAGGTTTCACTAAAGTTGTGGAAGGATCATTTAAGGCTAGTATATACATGAAAAAATCTCCAACAAGGCATCAATTAGGCCTACAAGATCTTTAGATCTCTAACAAAGTCTAGGCCTGCATCTAATGAGATACCAAAGGTTTGCACATGAATTTCTACAGGAGTATGCAGAGATCTGAGCCAAAGCTTGTCAAATTATTGCAAATACTTGGAAGGAAATAAAAGGTAGTGTAAGGAGTAGAATAGTATATACAAGCATTAAGACCTTGTAATAGGTTGTAAAGGGTTTGAAAGTTCACAAACCATTGGAAGACCTCTAAAACATCTATGAAGATCCTATATTGTAAGCGTGTTTCAGCTCTACACATTCCAAAATAGGTATGTACATCCTTCTCAAGTCTACCCAAACCCTAGATACCCTATATAAACCCTAGCTAAGATCCTATAAAATGTCAATCAAGGGATAAGGGATATATGCGAGCTAGGTGAGAAGGCAATGAAGTCCAAAGTAGCATGGACAAAGAGAAGGAGATCTATGTTAGTTGGAGAAGGCACAGATGGATAGATCAAATGTATAATGATACCTTTAGAGTTTTGTGTATTTGAGAAGGAAAAGAAGAGTTGTACAAGTATGTCAAGGGTATTGAAGATTTGTGAAGTTATTAGCAAGGTTATGATACAAGTCCTTGAAATAGCCATTAAGGGTTGCATGAAACCATTAATAAATCTACTAATAGTTTGTAAGATATGTTATCAGTTTGTAGGGTCTGTTAATAGTTCAAAGTATGTCTAATAGTCTCATAGGAATATCTACCAAGAGTCCAAAGACCTATCAAAGAGTTTTATAAGTCTCATTACCATCTAAAGTATGTTCACTATTAAGCTCTTCCAAGGTCTGAGAGGCTTGTGAAGTGTCAAAAAGGGTCTGAGCATGCATTACAAGGCTCTATCAAGGGTTCTAGAGTATTATACATAAGTTTAGGGGTTTGCATATATCTTGGGAGTTTTCACATAGTCATGATAAGTCTTTACAAGTGTTTGTGAGCTTGACCAAGTTTGTAAGGTCTTTGTAAGTCTTTTGAATGATCTGCATATGTTATTGGTGTGTTTATGAGATCTAAAGGTTTGCACTTTCATCTCAAGAGGGGAAACTTTTTTCAATGGTCTATATGATTTAAAAGACTTGGCAATTCTTTATGAAGTTTGTGACAAGTGAGAAAGCCTTGTCAAACATCCTTAAAGGGTATGATACATTCAAAGATTTTAATCAATACTAAGGACTCTACATAGAAAACTATAACTTTGTGAAACCCCAAGGCCTACACACTTGATGAAGGAGTAAACCATAAAACACACAACAATAGAAATGGAATAAAGAAAATAGAATATTTATTTATTGATTTGGGCAACTCATTACATTATAGAAGCTCAATTACAATTAGAGGAATCAATCCTCCACAGGCTACAACATACTACAGCTACACATCACCAGGCTCTAGAATCTTCTACCTTCTGTAACCTCAAATCAACTAGGGTTTCTATTTTCCCACCTATTCTTAACTCTACACTTTCCCCCTTAACTCTACTACTACCCAGGGTTCCCAAAATAGTCATAAATAGAACTTTTTGTCAACTTCCAGCTAAATTTTGAAATTTGCAACTCCCTCCAAAAGTAGGTCAACTTCCGAGAAGCATAACTTTTGATCCGGGTGTTTGATTGACGAACCATTTTAAACATCAAAAAGTCTGTGATGTGAACTATGACACTAGAAATCTGTAAACATATTGCTGTCAACTTTTTGGGACGTTATGGGATGTTTTAGTTCCTCATATCTCGTTTCAAAAATTTTTAGGGGCTTTTCAGAAAACAAAAACTTTAATATCTTTCAGCTCACAAATGATCTTTGCCTGATTCCTTTGCCAAAGGTCTTACATTTCAGTTATGAAGCTTTCTGTAAGCTTTTGCTTCAATCCGTGCCCAAATGCAAACTTTCCTAAAATGGCAGGTAAACTTCCAAAACTGGCAGTTTGGTATTTTTAGCAGTTTGGAAAAAACTGAAAGTCCTACATCATTATTCAGGAGATTATGGAGCCAGAAACACTAATTATGGAAAGAAATGAAAATAACTGTAATGATTTTGAATCAACTTCTTTTTGGGTGATGCAAGATTGCCCTTACACCACTGGATGCTCCTGCATCAACACTACTCAATAGGTTTGTATGAACCAAAACCATGTAAAAGCTTCCAAGATCTCAAGGGCAGGCCTGTAGACCCTTACATTGTAATTTTCCATCAATTTAAACCAATCAAAGGACTGTGGAAAACATATGAAAGACCCCAAAATAGCATGCATGGGTTTGAGAAAACAATACAAGGGATTTGATCCTTAGGATATATTGAAAAGACACAAGTTTGTAAGGTTTTGATAGGTTGTTGTAAACTTGTGGGAGCTCTAAGGTGTGTTGATACCATTAAAATGGTTCATTAACACAAAACATTTGATAGTCAAGATTTGTGGAAAATCTATGAAGAACTTGTAGACCATGAACAAGTCTCATGAGAACATAGAGAAGTGTGATCAAGTTTGTAAGGTCTGGATGAAGACATAGTACCAAACACGTAAATTATAAGAGGTAGAATTTGATAATATTAAGAGAGATGAAGGTTTCAAAATAAGCATGAGAAAGGTTTTGAAATCATTAGCTAAGAAATCTAGTGTTTAAATACACATTGTGTATTTCAACTTAGAGCTCGAGTAGGGTAAAGAAGGCCTGATCAGTTACTTCTTGAGGTATGTTTAACTTCCTAGAAGGTTTGTTTATACCATTTGATGATTATCAAAATATTATCAATGTATGCTTAGTGATAAAGAAACAAGGTATTTAAGAGGTTTGTTAAGAGATTATAGACAAGTGCAGCTAGCAGACCTGAGGAAGGAAGACTCTTGTTCCCCTTGCCACTCAAAGAATAAAAGCATCAAAGTAGTTAGAAAAGATAGGGTTTATGCCCCTATTTGTGTGCAAGAATAGTTTTAAAGGAGAAGGATGGTAGTTTTTAAGTTCTCCTAGGAGATTTTTTAGGTACGAAGACCTAGTCACATCTCACAAGCCATGGAATCTTGAGAGAATAACCAATCTCTTCCTCTACGCCATGATGAATGTTTAAATAAGGAGAGTTTTTAGGAGCATGTCCTTTCCTATGCCCAAGAATATATGTTTCACCAAAAAGGAAGATGGACTCAAGCATTGAAGAGACGATTACATCTTTATTCTCCACAAGACACACTCCTTAAATCTTCTCAATGTGTTTTTTTTTGTGCTCTCCTAGATATGTATTGCAAAGAGACAAGGATCTCTATTCTAAATTATTGTAGAAGAGTTTGATTAAATATCAAATGTAATTTTTCCTTCATGATCAATAAAATAATTGGTTTTCTTCCTTGTCATATTCTTTGTACTGTGTAATGTTAGAAAATTGAAATTCCATCTTGTGAATGATCAGTTCCTTGTGGTTTCAACTATACTTCTTCACCTTTTCAAATATTTTTATGAGTTTGTGTATGCCTATCATCTATTCAAATGTTATTTTTTTCACGTAAAACTGATATAAGAGTTCTTCAAACTTATATGGTGCATCACCACTTTGTATTTCAGTTATTTCCTCTTCCCCTTTTCCATTGGTGAATGTTAGAATAGGATAGGTTTAGTTTCAACATCTAAAAACATATTTTAAATAGGGAACTAGCCCTTTATCTAGAGGTTTAATCTCAAATAGCAAGGTCCCACACCTTTAGATCACTCCCATTGTATCCTTGGATTGTTGAACCATGTTCAACAAGGGTGCAAATCCAAGTGATAACACTACTAGAGAAAAATGGAAAAAATATTCATATGACTTTGCGCAATAGTGTACAACTTGCCAAAAACATAGTAACTTAAAACATTCACCCATCCATGAGCTTCACCCATTTAATTCACCTTGTCTTTTCTCTAGTTGGGGACTCAACTTGATGAGAAAACTACACTAGCTTCATCTAAAGGACATACCTTCATCATTACAACTACTGACTACTTTATGAAATGGGATCAAATCCATACCATTAAAAAATACCATAGTGACTAAAATTTAGAGTTCTATGCATAATTTAACCTCTAAATTTGGACTTTCATCTACCATTGTAATTAACAACACATTATATAAGAACAAGGAGGTAAAGAAGTTATTAGAAAAATTTCATATACAATAGAGATTCTCTATGAAATTGAATAAGAAATAATTTCCTACATTAACCTTATAATAAGAGATGTCACAAGTTATCTGATCTATACATATTCCAACAACATTTTGGTATAACAACACATAACAAGATTGAAAGAATATAACAACAACACAAGAGAAATCTCAACACCAATATATCCTAGGAAAGCCCTTTAGGAAACACTTAGCCTCCAAAGCACCAAAACCAATGTATTTCTAGCAAGAAAAAGTTACAATATAATATCAAGCTCCAAGTCTTAACATGGAGATCAGCATGCTCTCAACCAAGGAGGAAAACCGTGCAAGATGTGACCTTCTTCTATAGCAGTGAGCAACAATTGTTTCTTTCCACATGAGACTAATCCAAGAACAAATGAGAGACACATGACCACTCCATGCTCCTCAAGATCTCCTCAACAAGCAACTCAAGCCTCCAAGTACTTACACCAAGCTTCACTCACAATGAGCATGTACAAGATGAATAACCTCCATCTTAAGCCTTCTATTTAATTTTCTTTCCACCATTATTTAATGCCCAAAGCACCAATAATCAATAAACCCAGTGCACCCATTTTCATCTCCAAGGTGGTGCTCAAGTATGCCACCAAGACCAAGTAACAACACATTCTCCAAGGCACTAATATTGCTCCCTCCAAGCCTAGCACCCAAGTTTGACTTGCAACATGTTACCCAAGCATTATTTTTTTTATAATATTGAATAAATTTTACAATTGTTTAAAACCATTAAATGTATTCCTCTAATGATCTCAATAACTATGTACTCATTAAACCATGAGCCCCCAAATATTAAATGTATTTTCCCCAATGTACCAGTCACATTAAATGCATTTCCCCCATGTACCAATCACATTAAATGCATTTCCAATGTTAAATATATTAATCCCATAGGATTGAGCTCTCCCAAAGTGTGGCACCCCACATAGACATGGAGCATAAATTTATAAAATATAAAATATTTCTATGCAAGGTGTACAACACCTTATCCCAAAATTCTATCACTTGTATGCACTGCATAAGCAACCAAACATGTAAAGGTAAATTTGTAGACTAAACAAGCTCACTAAAAAGTTAAAACATCTCCATAGCCATCTAAACTCCTATGTGCTCATGGGATTCATTAAAGGAACTACAACATCTAGAAACTACACATCAATGTGCTTCATCTAGACATGAAAAATAGTGTTCTCTACTACATTGGTGACACTCTAACTATCACACTAAATCCTTCTCCAATTTGATACCCAACCACACTCCTCAAAGCTAAATATATTTCTTATAAGCTTTACCATATACTCTACCTCTATGTCAAAAGTGTATTCAAAAGAGAAACCATAGCCTATCTCTCACTCATCCAACTAACCGCACCACAAAATAGGGTAAACTCACACCCACAAGTAGATATTATACTATTCACATATCCTACCGAATCAAAACCCACAAATCCCTATATCTATATTCTTGTTCAAGCTCTATCCTCCCTAGTAGAAAACCAAACACTCAAACATGTCTTGAAGATATATAAAGATGTTCTTTGTTGTATCTAATACCTATTGGATCCATAATGGACACATATACCTACATAGAACTCCCACTTCTTGGGTAATATCTATCTTGGTGCAAACCATATGAAACTACTAAGTCCAATGATAAAAAGGATGTGGTTCATGTCCTCTCTCATTTGGTGTAAAAGATCACTACAAGCTATGTATTTCTTACAACACCAACAAAGTGCTCTAGCTTTGTAACGTGGATCTACCTTCAAATCCCATATAGAAAAGAGTTCTCCACATCTAATAATTCAACCCCAAGGTCAAACATAGTAGTAATATATCAAATAATCTAAAAGAGGTAAGTTTCTCAACAAGAGAGAAGATCTCACAAACATCCATTCCCATATCCAAGGAATTAGCCCTTATCCACTAACCATGGTCTTTACTTATCAAATTTGTCCTTAGATTTGATTTATCCATGGTCCTAGACCCATACGTTAGAAGACAAAGAAAAACTAGAATGCATAAGGAAAATAGGTGGGCTATAACTATCATGTTGCATTTTTCGTTGAATGGACCTCCTCAAGAGTGGGGAATGATATTGTTCCTCTTCTTCTGATGCTCCAAGTTACTTTGAATCTCTCTCTAAATAATCTCCTCACTATGTCCATGTTGAACTCACATCAAGCCCCAAGTATAGGCTCCTCAGTCTTCTTTCTAAAACACATAGACTGACTTATCTTATTCCAATAATCAAGAGATATCCAGCTTCACCTCAATATGTCTAG
This sequence comes from Cunninghamia lanceolata, assembly GCA_027924645.1. NCBI lineage: Eukaryota > Viridiplantae > Streptophyta > Pinopsida > Cupressales > Cupressaceae > Cunninghamia > Cunninghamia lanceolata. The sequence continues at coordinate 649,598 of BSBN01000736.1, read as the reverse complement.
CAAAGTACAAATCTAATCATCTCATGCCAACTAAACTCCAACTATAACACCATAATGTATAGGAGTGTCACTCTCCAAGGAAAAATGATAACTATACTCAACACTAGAAGATTAACCCAATCATAGTAAGGCTCCCACTACATGATTAGTGCAGATTCCAAGAAATTCCTTATAGCGCCATGATTTTCATTTTCAAAATAGAAGATCAACTATATCTGACCAACATAACTATTATAGAGTAGCTATATCTTGCTAAGGCTCCTACTGTAGATCCAAACTCCACCAAAGCACAATAGCACATGTCATCAATATTGAAGACTATATCAAAAAATAACAAATCCTCATAACTACCAAAAAACTCCCACTAAGAGTGACTCAAAGATCTCATGGAAATATGATAAACATCTATGTTGCAAATTCACAAACATAAACATGTCATACCAAAACTCCAACCATGCACAAAGGTGTTTCTCATAGCATCATGGTCACCATCTTCAAGATAGAAGATAATTTTCCACAACCAAATATGTACCTACATAAAAGTTTGAGTCACTAAATTGTGATCCAAAGCATCTCATGAAAACATAGTCCATGTCATCAAAACTAGATAGAATCAGGCTTCCATCTTCCTACATGGTCTTCAAGAGAGGAGAGACAAATAAAACCCCAACCAAAAGGATTATCAATACCACCCAACCCCCACCTAGATTCAATTGAGTAGGCAATTAAACCACATTTGAACCAATCCTCATATATTTCTTGATTGATCAAATCAAAACATCATAATAATTGAAAGAAATACTACTTACACATGTATTAGAATGTAACATTTGATCCTCATTCTCATTATCTCCATGAGAGTGCATTCCTTTGGGCTAGAGAAGTAACTTGGGATCTTGGTGCATCTATCTTCCTACTCTTTGTTGTTCCTTCTATAATTGAATCCCCTACATAGCTCTCAACTTTATGTTTTATCCATGCTAAAGAATATGGATGATTTACAACCTCCAAACCAAGTTCACTAACCAACTTACAAGAAATGAGGTGTTTTTTGCAAATGTGGATCAAACATAGCATAAACCTTCTTACCTTTCACATGAATATTGATGTGGAAGAGTAGAGTTAATTCCTCTTCATCTCAAGATCTATTATCCACCTTACAAACAACTTTGCACATTATGGCACAAGACAATCTCTCATCTATGTCTAACTTGCATTCAATTTCTGTCATTTTCCTCACACAAGTGGCATTCTTGTCCTTGTCCTTCTTACTGTTGGTGTAAATATTTTAATTCACTTAGGAAAGTTTTCATCCTAAGTATAATATTGCACCTAGTTATTAAGTTCACTTAGGATAATAGGAAATTTTATTTTTTCTCATCTAGGTAGCTAATAATGGCATGTGTTCACATTGACTTGAGGTACTTAAGTGCTACCACTACCTCATCAATCCTTGATTGATGGTAGTTAGGTGTCACCTCTATCTAGTCAAGGCCACCTCTATCTTAGTTAAACTAAATTAATTCACCTCCTAATTGGGAGTGATTAGGAGTTAAACTCTTACCTCTTGACTAGATGTGAGGACAAAGTTTGGCATGTTTTTTCTCTTAGGGCTCTTAAGATACTTTCTTAGTTTGATGTAACCCAGAAAGATCAAGACACCTAGAGAATGAAATGAGGCCTCCACTAGCTTTCACTCACCTACCCTGACATGTTGGCACCATAAGTTTGGTCCCATAAGATGTAGAACAAAAAATATGACTATTGGCACCTTTACACTAAATGCAAATAAGGCAGTTTGCAACAATGTATTCATTGTTGACACACTCAAATGGTTTGGAATTGATGGAAATTGAGATAGGCTATTATCGACAAATGTAACATCCACTTGTAGGTGTAAACAAAACATTGCTAGGTGCCATATATTTCAAGAATGATTACACCAAATTTAGGCACTTTTTTGGTCTTAAGGCTCTAAAAAGACTTTCTAGGTTCGATGTGAACTCTCTCTCTCTCTCTATGTGTGCGCGCGTGTGTGTGTGTCAAGTCCTTACTTCCTCACTTCCTCTCTCTCTACCTAACTAAACATTGAAAGTTAAGCCATAAACCCTAAATAATGGACCTTAGCATTTAACCCTATAGATAAACAAATAAACTTGAATGTGGACTCTATCTATCTCTCCCTAATTCTCTCTCTCTTTGATAGATAAACAACCAAATTTTAATGTACATAATTCTTTTACAAGTAGTTAGAGGTGGAGAATACTAGAAACAAAGATAATTCATGGGAGTACAATAGAGGAAAGACTTACTCATAGGAGTTAGTCATGGTGCACTTGAGGAATAGAGAATTTCCTTGCAATCAGATGATGGATGTTTGGTGTAACTTGTTTGGCAGAGGATGAAATATTATTGCTTGATCTAGGTTGCACTAAACTATACATAGTTGTGATTTAACTCATATTTGGTAGCACATAAGGCATAAAGGAGACTATAATGACACCAAGGGTTGCAACTATGAAGAGTGGGAGGGGGATGGAGTGAGGTAGGGAGGAAGATAGAGGGAGAAAGAGAGAGAAAGAGAGGTAGAGAGAGAGAATATGAAATTATTGTTAAATGCTAAGTATTTGTATGGTGAGTATATTACTAATTATTTTTCAAATTGTGATTTTTTTGTTAGTTTTTAAATCTTCACTTCAAGAATATAAAATTCTCTACTAACAACACCAAACATGAGAAGGTGGAATGTTGTTTGGCACTACTAACCTACATTAATAGCATTAATAGACATAAATAAATAAAAGAAAAGAAAAATATACTCAAATCATAAAACATAAGAAGTACATAACATACTTACAAACAATGTAACCTTTGTGTCATTCCACCAATTTAATCCAATGAACCATGCAAATCTACTCTACTCTTTATGATGTCAAATATTACTTCATGGTCAAACTCACAAACTTTTCACAAGTTCTTATTCAATAGTCTACCCCCATATTTGATCAACTAAACATTCAATGCCACAACAAGGTTAGAATAATGAATAATTTTCCTATGTGTGTCAAAGTCTTCAAACAACCACACATCATACTTTTTCATTGAGTACCTTCTAAGCCATGTTCCAGTCATAACCACCAACCCCTTAGGATACTCAATGCCTTCTCCATCTATGATAGGGGTTGTTAATTTTTTTTTTGCCTCAACACAATGACACAAATAATAATCTTTTCCTTTTTCATTATCTTCATTTGTAATAACTATATAAACACGCCCTATATTGAATTATACAAAAAAGATTAATTCAATAAATGATACAAAAATATTACATAATAAGAATAAAATAATGCATCTATAATACATGGTTGAACTAAATATAAAATATGGTCAAAGTTAACTAATGATTCCATCTCCATGAATTGTAGTGCTCTTGTAATTCAATATGTCTTGAGTGGGCTTAAAGTTCTAGCACAACATTCATCGACCCACTCTTTTGACTCATAGTCATTCCAAGCAAAATCTATACACAGAATAAAAGCATGTCATCCGCCTTATATGAATAGTCCATGAACCTACATTTGAGCTTCTAAAAGAGTGTAACTCACGCAATCTTGTCGGTGTACAAAAATATTCATATTTTGCATTGTTAGCTTCTACTAACTAAAAAAATCTATGAACTGTAGATTACCTTCATTACTTGGATCCATTATAGAGTTACAACATTCAATGATGGATGTTGCATTTGTTAACTTGTACTATCTTTATACTTCAACACTTCTCATGCTAAGGCTCTTTTAATACATACTCCTACACCATCATGTTCTCTTTTTCCATGTTTGGTCTCACAAAAATTTTATATATGTTAAACACCACTTATCATATGCATCCTACTGAACTAGTAGAAAATCTTTGAGTTCTTGAATTGTGATGTATAATTATCTAAGATGGAAAAGATGACATACCTTCAAGTCTGGGATTCAATTTCTTAATCACATGCAATATTTGCATTTGTTGCTTTTATTTCTCCAAATTCTTCTCTTTCATGGCTCCAATGGATGCTTCAAGATCTAATTGAATTGGCAAAGATGGTATATCTTCATCTATGGAGTTTAATTTCTTATTTTCATGAAGTTTTCTCATTTATTCTCTTTTCTTTGCATTCTTAGCTTCATGCTCCTTCAGTGTTTGAGTTTTTTCTCGTTTCCTTGGCATGATGTTGAATTCCATATCAATCTAAAATAATTTGTCAAAATAATGAAAACAATGAGTGACAATTTATCAAATTTAAACAAAAAGCATGCAATTAGAATGTTTTATGTCAATGCTAGATAAAAAAAGTTTGTTTTGTCAAACAATGTTTGAATTTCCTTAAAATATGAAAACAATGATTAATAATATCAAATTCATTTAAAAATATGTAATTAAAATCTTTTACATCAATACAAGAAGAAAAAATGAGTTAATTTAGTCAAACAATTATTATAATTCCTCAAAAGCATGAAAAGTATGATTGTATGTTGTAGAATATGTAGTGCACAAGAAAAAATAGAGCATGCATATTCATAATCATGAGTTTAACCTTTTTGCAGACTGCTAATAATTTTTTATGTAAACCAAAACATGTACGCATTATATAAGAAGTTTATAATGCATACACATTATAATTTGCTTTGGGAAATTCTAACCCTTAGGGTTGGATTTTGCTTGGACATCCAACCCAAATGGTTGGACCTACATGTCACATGCCCAAATATGTGTTTTGCAAAAAACATACAAAAATAAGTAAATGTCAAGTGTGTTCTCCATCAAGATTGCACATTTTTCTAGGTTAATCTAAAAAATACCATGATGACGTCAAACTCTCTATTACCTTTCTAACCATGTAATGTTTTCTAAAATTTGAAAACATAAGGTTTCCATCTTTAATTTGTTTGCTAGTGTCTTCATTTTTTGCTAAAAACCTATGTATAGTATTTTGGGTGTCATTTTTTATCTATTCATTCAAATTTGAACAAATTACATTTTTAAATTCTAGACTCTATTCTATACACATTCAAAAAAGTTGATTTTTTATTAGTTTTCTCAAAACTAATGGTGAAGCATGCTTAATTTTTTATTTTTCAGGATGTGTCCACTTTGAAAATTAGTAAAAAATAATATATTCATATAAAAATTAGCTAAAAATTAGGCATAAAATATGTGGTGATGGCTAATTTTCCATCAAATGGATTTGTGAAATACTAAAAAAAAAGTCAACATTTTAGGGGGAGGACACTAGATGCTATGTTATATTTTTCTGACAAAAATAGGAGCACTTTGTATGCTCCTCCTATTTGACCCTCTTAATCTCCACCATTTTAAAAAAATAGTAGTTTAGAAACTAGATTCTGACCACCACTTACCTTGTTCTTGTCACATCTTCCATTTTTTAGCATGGATATCTTGAATTTCTTGTTTGAGATTAGTTTTTACTAATTTCAAGAAAAAAGCGGCCACTTTTGACCCCCTTTTGGTCCCCCATTTCCATGTACATACCCATACCACTAGACAAACATTCTTTGGAGATACTGAAGATCCAATTCTACTCTAGACAAGATCATAGATTTGTAGGAAAAATTCACTAGTGTGATTCTATCCTAATCACTTAGCTACTTAGGATTCAATCATCTCATCCTTCAAACCCATAATTTAGTACTAAATTTTAGTAATCAATATTTGGGCATACTATCTCATTAGGTAAAGTTTGTTTCAAGGTATTTAAACATAATTTCACCTTATCTCAATTTTAGCACATATTTATTTATATTCTCAAATAGCTTATTTCATTCAATCCATCAAACTTGGCTCTTTATGTTAGTCTAGGGTTTTATTTATTTGGCATCACTTATTTATCCTTAGATTGACATAAATTTAAATATGGAAACCTTTTAATCATCTTCTACTTGACACTAGAGAAATTTTTCCAGCATGTCAACTTATACTTTTCAATGGAAAGTGGTAAAACATTTGACATGACTTCAACCTAAGGCCTCTACTCCCAAGAACTATAGCTCACCAATCACCTCTATCACATTATGTAAATGTAAAAATAGTAAATACAAAACCTATTTTAAGAAGGGAATTTTTTTTAAAGTGTAAGATAGGTGCAGCCCATAAATGATACATCTTCTCTATATCAACCACCCATACCTAGTCCAAAACATTTTTTATTGTTTAGAAGGCAAGGATGATTAATACATAATATTTGACATGCCACACAAACTATCATCTTTTTTTTTGGATTTAATTAGTATCAATATTATTTTAGAAAGAATTATGTGATTGTGGCTTCTAATATAGTGGGTGTGTGACACCAAATCCATGTTTCAAAAAACTAATAAATAAACTATCTAGACCAACTTGGAATCAATATTTCTTTTGGGAACTAGAAAAGGGAAATTGAGCCTCTACAACAGTTTTTATACAAATAAATTGTAAGCAATGCTTGTATATAGAATGATACATTTGAAGCATCAATTAGTTAGTTCAACATAACAATCAGGCAATCTCCATTTAATGTACCTAATCAAACTGTTAGCACAACTTAACCAAATTTTCAAAATCAACACAATCCCCAACTCTCTCTAATCACCAAGATCCTGATGTGGGCAAGGTGAGAGCATACAAAGACTAGGATGTGGACCATATGCAGTTTACTAATAGAAATAACTAGTTTACAATCAACACCCAAACAAGCATACGGACTAAATATGTTCAAGCCAAACTGGTTAATTATAACTACAGATCAGGTCAATTCTACAATGGAAAACTACAAGCTCATTTGGATCAATGCAAAAATAGCAAATAATAGATGCAAACACTTGGTGAATATGCCATCCAATCATTGTTTACAATGCAAAGCAAGAAGAAACAAATCTAGTAGAAGACCTTTTGGATTATTACAAACCATAATCCACTTTACTTTATAATGTTTCTGGTTGTAAGCCACATAAAAACTTACAATAAAAATATTATTTTAATGATCAGAAATACTAAATATTTATTGTAAAAATATCTCTAAAATAATTTCCATAGACTGAAATATTATGCAAGATTTGATATTTTAACCTGAACCAGAGTAATGCAGCTTACCCAAAACTTGTACGGTTGCCTCTTGAAGATTATGATAGAATGGAAAGAGTAATAACAATAGTTCATTAAGGCTACATTCCCTTTAACAGCATAGAACAACACCTTTAATCAAATAGAAATGTGAAGATGACTTCACAAAATGAATTGTACCCCTTTTGTAGTTGTATGAAAGCTTATATTTGCTAATACTTCAATTAATACCAAAGTTACACCCTTTTCTAAAAGGATATTTCATTTTGTATTACTGTAATCATGCTCTTCAAAAGGCTATGACAACCTCTACTTCAACAAAAACAATAGTAACTCCATTAGTATATATGCTCTTCAACATATGTGGTATGACTAGCTTAAGAATGGTCACAATAAATAATATTTGATGATTTTACCTCAAAAAATCAGATATATATATATATATATATATATATAAACTTTAATTTGATGTTGATAACACCTCCCACCAAAAATCCATAAATTATGAACACACAAATTCTAAAAACACACAATATTTTTTAGTTTTTTGAATAATCACACACCAACACACCAAACTGAAAGTACAATGCAAATCAGCTCACTGGAAATTCTTGTATGGAATTTCCCTAAAGGAACATAGAGTTTTCATTCTAAATCCCATTTTCCAATATGTTTTCATCCCGGGGAAAGAAATGAACTCAAAGCTCAATTTAAAATACAAAGGTTTTGGTAAATTTTAAAGAGAGTTGCAAATGAGTCTTCTAACCTTTTTATAGACTCCCAAGAATTTAAAATAAAAATATTTACTCTTCCCTCCCAAAAATCTAATTTTAAATTGACTTAGTAACTCTACTTGAAAATAATTAAAATAACACTAGAGTTACAAAGGCCTTATTGTGCCCAATTTAGGTAGCCTGGAAATAATAATTAAAGTGGTTGTTTACAATAATTATAATTATAATAAGACCAACTTCAAATATTATTAAAATAATTTTCCTAATGCCAACCCATTAACCTATGAAAAATTAATAATAGGATAAGGGACCAAGTCACACACCTAGGGCTAAAAAGGGGGACATGATAATATTCCCTACCCGAAATTGCTTGTCCTCAAGCAATTGTAAGTTGGGATGTTCCAGAATCTATGATACTTCCCACATTGTATCTTCTAAGGGGAGATTCTTCCAATGAACTAGGTATTCAATGTTGCTTCTGTTCCTTAGCTTCCTCTCCCTCATGTCCATAATTGCTTCAAGAACCAATATCAATTTGCCTTCCTCATCAAGAGGAGGAAATTCAATTGAAGGTACAATATGTTTCCCAATTGTCTTTTTGAGACAAAGCACATGGAACACATTATGGATACTTCCTTATAGTAGTTCCAACTCATAGGCAACTTTGCCAATCCTCCTTAAAATTTTGTAAGGCCCGTAAAAATGAGGCTTCACCTTTTCAAATCCACTTTCTTTTAGAGAGGATTGCTTGTATGGTTTCAACCTCAAAAACACCATATCTCCAACCTCAAAAAAATTTTCCAAGTGTTGTTGATCTGCATACATATTTTTTTGATTATATGCTTGTTGGAGATTATTTTTTAGTATTTTCAAAATTTCTTGGCTTTGACTTACCAAGTCACTTGTTCCTAAGACCATGTTGTCAAAAATAACAAGGTCAAAAAAGATTGAGCTTCATATCCATACAAAGCCAAAAATGGTGTCATCCCAATAGACAAGTGGTGAGTAGTGTTATAATAGTGCTCCTCCAAATGGAACCATTTGATCCATTCCTTTTGATGACTAGTAACATAATTCCTCAAGTAACCTTCCACCCATTTGTTCACAATCTTAGTTTGACCATTTATTTGGGGGTGGTAGCTAGTTCTACGAGTGAGCTCAATTCCTATCAAATGAAAGAGCTCTTGCCAAAAGAATTTGAAGAACTAACTCTGTCTCTCATGATATTCTTAGGCAATCCATGGAGCCTAAACACTTCTTTGAAAAACAAATCAGAAAATTGTGGTGTCTTGAAATCTTAATAAATGGAAAAGAAGTGTGCATACTGATAGGACTCTGATAAATTATCCTAGCCTCATTCAAAGCATCAAAGCCTGTAGGTCTTCGGTTAGGGTTTAGCATTCAACGTATTGAGAAAACCTTGTCCCTAAGGTATAAAACCCTAAACCCTAGAGTCTTGTGCAAAGCGCTGAGGCACCTTTTGTTCTAATTTTGAGTTGACTGCCTGCTGCCTGTGCAGATCCTTTAAGTCGCAGCTTGATGTCTAGGTGTGTCATCTTTTTATCAGCCCCTTCCTTTTGGATCACTGCTTAGTGTCTGTGCTTAAATCATTACTCATATGCCTTAGCTTTTTTCAAGCCTTTTAACGAAGTCATGGCTCCTTCTCACCTAGTAGAGTGAATGTTGTTTTAAAGGCATGTGCCTTTTTACTTTATTTCTTGCATCTAGCAGCAGATCGCTCCATGTGTTGGCCTCACATAGCTCCTAAAAGGAACTAAAGAAAGACTCTCTCCATGTTGTGCCCTTGCTCCATGTGTCAGATTGGCACAAATTCTAAACAAAAGCAAGTATGAGTCTCCTTCCAAATTGCACCGTTGCTCCATGTGTCCTGGCCCGTCTTCTATTCAAAAAAGTTATGTTATATTTCTACAAAGTGTGAAGGCCATGGAACGTACCATGTGTCAAAGGGAGGTGTTGTTCTACCATGCTATATTGTGGGACCCACTAGTTATTAAGGTGGTAGTCCAAGTGGTACTTTCTTATTGGTTCATGCCTTTTCTTTATGGTGACAGGGATTCTCATCTTAGTGAACTTATATACACCATTGATCTAGGTGATCTATACTGTGATCGACGACTCATTTTCAAAAGGAAAAAGGCAGAGTGGTGGCACGTAATCAACAATGAACCTATGCAGTGGTGGCTTTTTCAAGCGTGCGCTAAGATCTCCTTGCCACCATTTTTACATAGAATGAGTCCTTGAGATTTGTGTGCATGCTTGATGGGATGTCCTGTTGGATGTTGTGGCATAATCTATTGAGGTTAGTTTTTCAAAATTGATAAACTCCTGAGATTGAGGAACCGAGTTTGGCAGCCACCATGTGGAATTGACATTTGTAGCTGCCATAGGTTATGTGACATAAATGTGGGAATTAAGTACAACCTCCATTTCTACTTTTGGTAGCATTGGTACATTATTAAATAATTTCCATTTATGACCAATATGTTCTAGTATGTGTTGAACCAGATTGATCATAAAAGTACCAAGAATGTGGGAGCCTTGCAATTCATCTATAAATAGCTATCTATGTTGCTATTTGTCTCTATCTTTCTATATGTGCAGATGAAATGGAAGGTTTTCTGATTAATATGTTGTTTTTACCACCCCTTTCCTTTAGAGGTTCTTCTATGTTTTCCTGGTTGATATTGTGTTCTTACAGAGTAAAGGAATTAGAGATGTTTTCCTCTAAGGTATAGGAAGTTTGGGCAAAATGCAGGGAGCAAAGCAGGAAGCATTAAGCTCTTTTCAGACCCTGGTTTCCCTGTGCTTTCATCTCAGTGAGGGATTTGAATCCCAGTCTTCTGACTCTAGTAACTCCCTGTTACTATGAGTTTCCAAATTGGGATTGGAAGAAATAGGAACCTATAATACCCTCTTCCCCTCCATTTGCACGATGGGTTCTAACAAAGGCACAGATGCTATTAAGGGAGTGTTGCCCCTTCAGATGAAATAGGTGGAAGTTGGGGGGTGAAATTGAGTTGACAAGAATGTTGTGTTCTTTGTCTAACTTAAACAGACACTTTCTATTTTTTCCTACTTGACTAGGATTGTAGCACTGCCAGCACCTGCTGTGTGTGGCTTCCTTGAGTTTTTTGAGGGTTGAAATTGTTGAAGACTCCCCCTCAGATGTTGAGGAGCCACATTCCTATGCCCAGAGCATGAGAGAATGGAGGGAATTCTGATTTCCTCATTTATTTGATCTTGGCAGGGAATCCCATGTTTACGTGTGAGGATGGAGAGGCGAAGCAGAGGATTCTTGTCTTATTGACAAGTATCTAGAAGTCAAAGGTGGCAGAACCAAAAGAGCATCTAGCAAATAACCTTTTGTTGGTATCATTGCTCACCCTCACGCTAAGATTAGAAAGCATAAAGGACAAAAACAATTATCTTAGTCTGCCAGAGGAGATAATTTGTTACAGAGATATCTCTTACCAGTTAAAAAATGGTTATATTTGCATTCCAATTGATGTAACTATTGTCAAATGAATTAGTGACATGTGTAAGTGGTCTGATGCTTGTTGCTCCCTTACTTTAAGGGATTTCAAGGCCATTTGTAAGGGTGGTTGGTTGATCTTTGGGAAGATTTTGTAACAAAAGCACATGGAATAGAAGTCCATTCTTGCTGTAGGATCTTGAGAATGTATTATCTATCTTTGTGAACTTGATAGTGGTACTAGTATCTCAATTGAATACAATAGTAGAATTCTAAGTCAAATTGTCTCATGATGTATGGTTTGCACAAATTATGAATAAATATGTCAAGGACTGTTTATTTTGTCTCCATGAAAATCTTATGGATGTATCTTTCTGATTAAGGCTCTTGTTCAAAGAATGGGTTAAAAGCTTTAATGGAAATTTAAATTTGTGTGAATGAATACAAGGATCTGATAAGTAGGATTTGTTAAGAAGGATGAGTATAATATTGTAAGGCAATGTTATAAAGCTCTTTGGTGCTTAGATGGAATGTCGTTATTGATTTTCAAGTCACATTTAATTAACTCCATTGCCATAGGTTAAGGCACTGATCTCTTGCCACTCTGTCTAGTTTTCAAGCCCCAAGATCAAACATGCACCCAAATACTTTTAAATCTTTAAATTTAGTTGTAAGTGTTTGTCAAAATGAAGTTTCATCTTGTTCTATAGTCTTGAGAATGCAAAATCTTGAATTATTTTAAAGTCAGATCTTCTTATTTTCATAATCCTCATGCAAATTTGTATAGAATGCATCTATTATTTATAGTATTTGTAATAATTGGCGCAAGATATTTTAAATATTATCAGGGATCAACCTCCTAGGTTTTACAGAGCTTAAAGTGCAGAGGGAAAGTTAGTTTAACTTTCACCTATTTGTTGGCCAACACTCATAATAACTAAGTATTCAAAATGGCTAAGTCATAGGTTATTAGTGAGATTAGGTTGGGAATTAAAAAAACACCAACAAATTGGTAACTCTACTGGGGACTATTTGAGTAGAATTGTGTCTTATCCTAAGTCTTATAATCCACTACTTATAAATACCAAAAAATCTTGTAGCAGTTAGAGTTAAGAAGTGTTAAAGCTTTGAGGTCTTGAATCCATTGTTCATATTTGTGTAACTTGCCCTTCAGTTTGTCACAAGTCTTGTCGAAGTTCTCTATATCTACAATTTCTTAAAATATTGATTAAATATTTTCATATTCCCATAGTTTGGATGGCGACTCTAAGTCTCTTGTGCTAGTGTAAAGATTATTTCAAAGAAAATAGAAAGAGAGGTAGAGGAAAACTACAGAAAGATGAGAAGAACCAAAGGACAAATGAAGAGTCAACCTGAGCAAATGATGGAAGGTGAATTTCCATAGAACACTCAACAATCTTGGAAAAAGAAGATTGTAGATACTGGTAAGTTTGACATTTTCCCTCCTACAGTAGGATCTAGGTGTCTTCTTGCTAGTAGTAATGAAAATTTGGAAAAATCATATGAGTTTGGTATACCTGCTACAAATGAGGATAATTATGTTTTTAGGGAGTTTGTTGAAGAAGAACAAGCCCATTCAAATCTTCTGGCTAATAAGTGGTTGATTCCTAGAGTGACAAGCCCCTATAATCCTACAAAGTATGATATTCTTGGTAATCTTGTTAGTAGGTTACCGACTCCTGCTTTCCATATGAATGTTACAAATCTTTTGGATAGTGCCCTGGAAACTTCTGTTTCAGATACTACATTGCCTGATGAAGAAGAATTAATGAAGGAAATTAATGAGTTGCAAAGAGAAACTCAAAGAGTTAAGGAGTTAAACATGACAAAGGATAAGGAAAGAGATGAGAAGATTAGGAATGCAATGTATGAGTCGGATATGATGAAGAGAATGCTAGAACGATTGAAGTTGGTGAATCATAATGAACCTGAACTTGTGTCTGGCATATCCACTGGCCTTGTATTTTCTCAAATGCTTGGCTGAAATACTATAAGTGTCCCACTGAATACTACCCCTACAAATACTTGGACTAGTTCTATTGTTACTACCACTGTTGCAGCCCCTTCTGCCTCCAAGCTTTCCTTTCAGCATGGTGATAGAGGGAGGAAGCCTTTAAAAGCAATAAGTATTAATGAAGGTGGATCACCTCAAAAAATTCCTTCATCTGAGGGATCTGACTCATTAGATCTTAATTTGAAGAAGGAAAATGAATAATTGTAAAAGGAGTTGGAATTAGGAGTAGAGATATTGGATGCAAATGCTGAAATGCAGAGGAAGATTGATTTTCTAAAATCTTCTGTTGGGAATCCTGTAAAATTTGTTTCTCACAACCCATTAACTTCTTCACCCATTGATATAAATGTTTTAGCCTCTGCTGACCAGTCCAATCCTAGTTCTCATATACATACTTTGTATGGAGACCATAATGTGAGACAATAGGGAAGTTTGGGTATAAGGGGAAGTGGTGCAAATAGGCAGCCTGACAATTAGAGGGATCATGTTCATAGAAGACCCTTACAAATGGATAGACATAGGCAAGTGTCTTTGATGGGATACTTGGTTATCCTAACCCTATTCCAAATGATGTCAGAAATGTGTTGGCTAAGTTTATGGGAAATAATGCATTATCTGGTGAAGACCATCTAAGGGCCTTCTTGAACTTGTTAGATGATTATGAGATTGAAAGTGAAGATGTTGTTATGAAATTGCTAATACAGTCACTAGTTGAGGATGCTAGGGACTGGTATAGAGGTCTATGTAAGGTTAGTATTGGTTCTTGGGAAGAATTCAAAAGGATGTTTAGAGAACAATATGGTGATAAAAAAACCCTCGGTTTATGTTAAATGAGTTTAATAACATCTCCAAGGGACATAATGAAATGGTTTCTGATGTCAACACAAGGTTCCAGAAGGCAATGTTTAGGCTTCCTATTGGTTTGAGACCAATTGAACAAGTTTGTCTTGTCCTATATTGCAATGCATTTGATTCAAAGTTGAGCTATTGTCTAAGAGACAAAGACCCTCAAAGTCTTAGAGAGGCCTTTAAGACTACTCTACACATTGAAAGTAACAAAAGAGCCTCAAGGAAAGTAGGAAAAAGGGAAGATGTAAAACTATTGAAAAACCCTAGAGGTCAAGAAAAGTTGTCAGCACAAGAAGATAAGATGGATAAGGTTATGAACGCCTTGAAAGATTTGAATTATAAGATTTCCAGATAGGAAAAGGGTCTAACAAATGAGAGGCCCAACTTCCAAAGAAATGAAAGGCCACCAAGGTTGCATGATCAACCATATAACACCAATTGGTATAATGGTAAGCATGTTCTTAATAATCAGAGAAATTTGCTGAGTAAAGATCCCCCTGATCCATTGAAGAAGATTTCTACAAATTTTGTGGATTACACTCTGTGGTGTCTGGTTTGCTAGTTACCCCATTCACCACACCAATGTGTAATAGCACAATCTTTGGAAGAAGACCAAAACATATTTGGTGACTGTGACTTGCCTCATGAACACGATCGAGTAATTAATATGATGTTTGCTGATGAAGAATGTTCTGCTGATGGAGAAGCTAATGAAGCTAATGTTGATAATCAAAGACATGCAACAAGTGCATTTTAGTAACAAGTGTTTTCTAACAAAGATGATGAAGAGAATTGTAATGTGAATGCTCTTGAAAATGAGGATACTGATATAACCTTGAGAAGGCCATTAGAGGAAGAAATTAAGAAACTTGTTGCAGCTATTGTAGCCAATTTTAAGAGTAATTATCATTTGAGAAATAAAGTTGTAAACAATTATCAAAGCAAGGTTGGCATTGTTTTTATTAAGGAGAGTCAAAAACAAAGAATGCCAAAGTAGGGGGAAAGAAACTTGGCAGGATACATATTGATGAACCATTGGTTTCTCCATCAACTCTGATCACTAGTACAGAAACAACAATATGTGATTAAAAAAACTACTAAAAACTACTTATAAATGACTAAACTTGGTCACGTGACCATTAGTAGTTTATTGCCAGTCATTTATAATGTGATCAAATTTATGACTAAACCAATTTTAGTCATTTATTTGGTCATTTTGATTGATCGATTTGGTATTATATTTAGTTGTTAATTTAGTCATTGATTTAGTCATATTATTCACTAAGCTTGGTCACGTGACCATTAGTAGTTTATTGCCAGTCATTTATTTGGTTGTTTTGATTGATCAATTTGGTAGTATATTTTTAGTCATTGATTTAGTCATATTTATTCACTAATTTCTGTCAATTGGTAGATATTTATTCACTAATTTCTGTCAACTGGTAGTATATTTAGTCATATTTGTTCATTGATTTCTGTCAGTTGGTAGTATATTTAGTCAATTGGTAGTTTATTTAATTGTTTTTGTTCACTAATTTCTATCTAAAATTGCTAGAAATGAGACAATGCTTTTGAGGTTTAAACATAAAACATAGAAAAACATAATCAATCATTCATTTGCACATAATGAAATAGCTATTAAGAAGGCAAAATATTAAAATTTTATTGAGAAAAGGTGTACTTACAACAGATACAAGACAGAAATATGTGTCTTTTCTTTGAAAAATGTGTTACAAAGTGTGTTTCTCAGTGCTATGACTGAGAAAACTAAGTTACAAAGTGTGAGGATTGTACTCTCTGCAAAGAAATTTAGGCTTTTTGGGGTATACGACTTGCCATTCCAAAACTATGATATCTGCCCTTTTGGTACTGTATGCACAAGTTTCATGAGAGTTTTCATTCATTGAATAGACTTCAATGGAAGTTTGACCTGTACAATGCATAAACTACCCCCATGATTGTACATGCAAACTTTGATTAATAACACTTTTCACATCATGCTCTTTGATGGTTTTCACTTGACACTATCATGGTTCTCACGGCCTTCTCCACTTGCAATAGCTTCTTTGGACTGTGCAGTTGAATAACAAAAACTCATCTTACAAATTTGTACCTATCATCTACAGACAAAAATCACAATGCATGCACATGCATCAGATTTAGAGGCAATAAATTCAACATGTATTTACACAAGCATGACAAATTCAAAGTGGTTATATAATGCTTACCAACATATCCCTTATCCATAAGTGAGCATGAATAGGTAGTCTTGAGAGTAAGAAACAATATCCCAAGGGCCAAAAAGGTACAAGAAACAATAAAGGCATCATTATCAATCCAAGATAATCATGATGTCTGCAACTTAAAATGGCATTGGTAAATTTTTCTACTTCTATTAATGGTTTGTATTTAAAAATTTGCTTATTTATTTATATCTACAATATGATTCTCAAAACCTACATTTGGCTACATACCTTGACTTTCCCATAAATTCATGAATGCCACCATTTACCTTTCATGCATGACAATAGTCCTTACAACACTGAGTTCAAAATTTGAAGCTATTTAATAATATAACTGGCCTTTAATTATGTTGCCATCGGTGTAAGACAGTGGAAAAATGCTTTCTAAGAGTTTGCTTCCCTGAAAGTCTACAACTTGAAATGCCATTGGTAAAATCATAAATGTTTACTTCTACTAATGATTTGTAATTAGAATTTTGTTTATTTACTTGTCCCTACATTATGGTTGTCAGAAACCCACACTTGGGTACTTACATTTTCTTTCCCATAAATCCATGGATGCCACCATTACATTTCATGCATGAAAATAATCCTCATATCAATGTGTTCAAGATTCGAAGCTATTTAATAAGATGGTTGACCTTCAATCAAATTGTCATCAATGTGTACAAGAGAAAAAATGCTTTCTAAGAATTTGTTGCCCTGGAAAATTTAAGAAATTTGTATTGTAAAGCCTTTTCTTTTAAATTTGATTTCCCACTACCTGCATGCATAGACTATACTGATAGAAGGCATTTCACTAAATTTGTTCCAATTTGAAATGTTGGAAAAGTAAATGGGTATTGGCGTTAACACTTGCATACTGGCACCAGCAAGGCAATAAAAAATACACAAGAATTAAGCAAAGGTTTTAAGGAAGCTAACTTGGACAATAATCATTTACAATACCTAGATGCTTATCAGCCATTGTAGCTGTCGTAGAGCTAGTCCCTACAGTAGTACCCTAAAGAAGAGTAGTCATCAATACGATACATAATAATTCACAAGGAAAAGAAAAGTTGAAAATCAAACTAAATACTATAGATGAGATGTGAAGGCTAGTTGGAATTTACAATAGGTCACTTAGGTGCATTGGCAATATGTGTCTGTTGATACTTCAAATGGTCCAGTCAAACACATAGTCAAACTAAAATCTTGCATGCTCGAAAAACCCAAAATAGTACAAAGACTTTAAACATAACACTTATTACAGTTGCCCCCAGATAGGCGAAGAGTCTATCTCTATCATACTAGCTTTTCTATGTAGTTTCCAATAGCATAAATTATGGTATAAGAAAAGACCATATGCAAACCTTGATGAATGACAAGGTCATGAAATATTCTCTTCAAGTATGCATAATCTGGTTTATCATCAAAGCATAATGATCAACAATAATGAAAATATGATGCAAACTCTGATGGATAAGACTTACACAAGACCTGAAAAATGCAAATCCAAGCATCAATACTCTAGCCAAATAGAGTCAAGTAAATCTCACAAAATCCCCAAAATTATACAATTCATTACCTCAATAGGGGTGGAAACCTTTTTCTCACTAATTTTTTCATATTTTTGCTTTTTAGTACCAGCTTTTCACCCCTGCCATGGGAGACTACAAACCACAAGTTCTGTTAACTCTAAAATAACAGCAGAAGAAAACTAGAGTTTATTTGCAATTTATATAATAGCATGACAAATTTAAAGTGGTTATATAATGCTTAGAAAAAGTGAGAGCAAAGAACAAAGGTGAAATTAAGAGCATTGTAATGACATGATGACAGTAACAGAGGGTAGTTATAGGATTGTCTTAAGGAAGGAGAACACTCACAAAAGATAATGACAGTGGTTTTCATAGAAGACACTATTTTACTTAGATTTCATAATCATGATGACAACCATTATTAATATCACCATCACCAAATGGATAGTTATAGAAGGGGTATACAAGCAAAGTACTATCCATAGATGATAGTAAGGGTAGTATCAAGAGGTGTGCTACGTACCAGATTCAATTCAAGGCATAGTTTCTAATTCTTTGAATAGTTTAAGGTTTGGCCAACCATTAATGAATAGTCAGGGGCTCTCATGGTCATTACAATAGCTTGCAATAAGTACTGTGAAACCTATAATTTTGGTCCAGGTGGATAGTGGCCATGATGCAATAACAAATGGGAAAAGGACAATTTATAATAAGGAGGACTGTCATAGAGAAGGGAACAAACCCAAGTGATGAACACTATCATAATGAAGCCATACACATGAAAAGGACTCTGGCCTAAAGGAGATAGGTGGCAAGTTGGTAAAAAACCACAAGGGAGTCACTTGGAATCACATGGGTCAGTCACATATAATGCATAGTCCACCAAAGTAATGGACAGTACAAAGAGCATGATTAAATCTTCAAGGGACAATCCACAGTAGCATGAGGGGTAGTTCATGAAATTAAATGACAATGACCATGCAATAAAGGACAACACATTGGTTGGGGCAATCAAAAGAATACCAAGGAAACTCCATCTAGAAGTAGAAGGTCTCAATCATTTCCTCTAGGCCTTATGTCAACAAATAACTTGTATTTTATCTAGAATTGCTCTTTCTAAAGCTTTTACAGTGTTAACTCGATCAATCAAATTCCAAAAAGAGGCTTTGACAATTGCATTAGAAGGCTAAAGGCAACAAGAATGAATAGGAAAGCCATATGAATGTTAATAAATACCAAATGCCCACTACCAGTTGAAATCAATGGCTTCTCACATGTGACTGAAGTGGTCCAGCCAAGCCAAAGTGAGACTTTGATTGCTCATCCTATGTACGATCATTAAAACCTACCCGAGTAAAGAGGCCCTGAGACCCATGTGGCATATAGTCATGTACAAGTAGACTATCAAAATTAAAAAAACAAAAACTAAGCTTTGAGTTTTACATATTTGAAAGTAGATGAATACTGTAAATCATAACAAATGGAATGGTCCAGGGCTTAATCAAAGAGTTGCTTAAAACAAGAAATGCATGCAAACTAAAAATAGGATAATTATGAGATATACCAAGTGACATAGAAAGTGTATGGACATTCAAAATCATGATAAATGGAATAATCCAAGGCTTAATCAAAGAGATGCATAAAGCAAAGAACACACCAAATAGTTAGACCTAGTTCTCAAACTACAAAATCCTTCTAAAAGAAGATGCCATTAAATAATTGATCAAGATGATGCTTGGTATACAACAACAATCTAAACAAGAAGTAGGATAATTACAAAGTGCCTATGAAAAGAAAGGAAAATAATGTTCCAAGAAGTAGATTAACTAAGCTCTAAGAATCATCCCTTCAATTCCCATGTAACCATTCATTTGCATGAAATGTATACATGTAAAAATCTAGATCAACTATGAAGGATCAACTACTAGGTGTACAAGTTAATCTTAGAAAACTTCAAAAGTAGAGTGCATGCATATTAGAGGATTTGAAGCAAAGATGCCACACATATAGCCATGTTAGCAGATCCTCTGGGTACCCAAGGCATAAATCATATATAAGTAAACAATATATAAATGCAAGGTTGGATTCTCCTGCTACCACATCTGACATGTTTACTACATTGTTGGCATCTAATAGAAAAACTGCTAATCTTCTTTCTTGAATGTGTATTGCCAAGACAAATACAAAACAATGTCAAAATACTTTCCTTAGTTCCCAATTGTCATGCACCTATATGATCACTTCAATCATCTAGCATAAAGGTTCAAAAACCATAGTTACCAGGTTCAAAAAACTTGATTCATTCAAGAGGTCCAAAAAATTTGGAAATCTAGAAATTTCTAATGAATCAGTAATGTATAAGAATTGAAAAGTATAGACTAAATTGGATAAGTCTGTCTTAGTATAAAAAATCTAGATCTGATTGGATATGAACCAAATCCATTTGGATCTGGTATGTATGTTAAAAACCCGCCATTTGACACCTAAACACACAATGCCAATTGACATCAAAGACAACATGATGCAGTGAATACAGACAAATAACCCATGACAATTGGAATTCAAACAAAAATTTATTTATTAAAAACAAAAAATGTATTACATATATATCTACTATACAAGACAAATCTATCCTACTATCAATGGATTCTCGAGCCAATTTCTCCTTACTGTGATTGACTCACCTCTGTACTTGACCAAAATGCTTGACTGGTTTGTTTTCTCTCCTCCTCATTATTCCTCTTTGTTTCTTTTTCACCCCCCTCTGTGATAACTATCAAAATGTTGACCTTAAAAAGACCACGATAGCAGTTCAACCATCATTTTCGACGTGGAAGCCCAATAGTCAAAACCATTCATCTTCGACACCTTAAACCACATAGAACACGACCCACTAGAATGATAGTTGCTAAACTTTCATTGGTGAAAATATTTCCCTGCAGTCCCATAGATAGTCTCCACTTCCCTAGCAGGATGGCTCTGGTGGAAGATTAGATCCCACCATACTGCAAGCTTCAACACTAAGATTAGATCCCGCCATACCGCAAGCTTCTACACTAAGACTTGCGGGCTAGCGGTATTCGTTGTAGGCTCCCACTATACTGCCAATTCTATCCTCCAACATAGCGGATTAGCGGTAAAACTAATCCTTCACATAAATGCTCTTGGCGCCTCCTCCCATAAGGCGAACTTCTTGATACCTACGTGGTTTCCAATCGGTAGTATATATAACAATTTGTATAGGGCAACGGGAATGTGATACCAAGGAGGATCATCAAAGCCTAAGCTATTAAGAAAGCTTCGGCTTATCTTGATACACAATCAGTTTAATGTTTGAAATGTAAACTTCGATATGCAAGAACCCAACTTTGCCAATGCCAACATTCAATATTGGGATATTTTCTCATTGAATGTCTTCACCATATCCAAGTTATAGGAAGCCAGCCAAGACTAGATGGAAACTCTAGTTCCACGAGGACGCGTCCCCCTGGAAAACAGCCATCCTTAAGATAGGGATGTTTCTGGGATGGGGAGACGTCAACGAAACGTCCTTCATTGTCCCCCACCATCCATTCATTTTGTCACTGCATTTCTTTGAGGCATTCTGCCAAACAATTCACGTGCCTTGTCTATACTTCCACATTTTGCATACATGTCTAACAGGGCAGTTGCAACTACAACATCTAACAAAATTCCTCTATCCTTTATGTCTTGATGGATGTCCATACCCTATTCCAAAGCTCCCATTTTGACACGGGCAGGGAGGATACTAGCAAAGGTTGTGGAATTTGGCTTTACACCAGCCATTTGCATTTGCTTTAAAATTTCTAAAGCCTTTTCAACAAATCCATTTTGTGCATATCCTACACTCAATATAGTCCATGAGACCACATTTATTTGAGGCATTCTGTCAAACAGTTCACGTCCTTGTCTATGCTTCCACATTTTTCATACATGTCTAATAGGGCAATTGCAACCACAACATCTGACAAAATTCCTCTATCCTTTATGTTTTGATGGATGTCCATACCCTATTCCAAATCTCCCATTTTGACACAGGCAGGGAGGATGCTGGCAAAGGTTGTGGAATTCAAGGGGTCTTACATTTGTCTAGATGATTAGTATTGTACTATTTCTTGTAAATTTACTCCACAGAGAGGTTATTTCTACTCTATTTCCAAAGATAGCTGATATATTTGCAAGTTTGATCAATTCTTCTGATCACTGATCATCATAAACTTGTTCTTTCCTCTACACTGTATATTTATTCAAATGATGTGTCTATAACTGGATATTTGCATGTATTCTAGGGATATTTGTATGAATTTGCATGATATTTGTCAATTTGACATGCTTTTACTTTGAATATGCTTTGTATTTTCTATTATCTATGGGATATCAGCATATTTTATGTTATTTGCTTTTGATTCTATGTTATTTGCAATTATGGTGAGGATCTATTATGAAATTGAAAGAAATTTAAAAGAATGCTTCTACTTTAGTGAATCTTTAGTCATTGAATCACATACATACAAGATACATTCATGAAGAGAAGAAATCAAACCATAGGTCACCAGGATGTTCCATAGCTAGATATGGATGATGCTAACTTCAAAGGGATTAGGAATGAAAACAACACATGCAGACTGAAAAGCACTCCAAACGACGCAACTGATCAATGCATGTATCCAGATTTCAAACACAGATTACTCAAGATTTATGATGATTTGTAATCAAATATGCTTCTCTTTCATTCAGTATGCATAACATGTAGATTTACAACAACTTTGAAACGAGTCCTGATATTTCAGCAATCAAATTTCAATTAAGTTTCGAATGTTCAAAATATTACACCCCTGCACCTTTTATAGAATAAGGTGAGGAGGTAGTTATAATTGACCAATGGTCAAGATTTGTCATTTAAGATCAACGGTTGATAATTATCCTTTGACTCAGTCAACTCTTCTTCGTGGCACAGGTTGCCAGCTGGCAACCATCTAGATGACTCATTATTGATGAGTACCTTATGAATATTTCTTCTTGGTGATGCATCTTCATTCATTCTTTAGGTTCCTCTTCATTTTCTTCTTCTTCATCATTGTCATCATCTTCATTACTTTCTGCATCATTGTCACCTTGACATACATCCTCCTGTATGTGGACCTTCATCATTGTCCTGATGTGCTCATATGCCTGTACTATCTTATCCACCTCTCCCCCATCTTGAATTTTGGCTTTTGTGATGGTATGTTTGTGAGACTGAAACTTAGCCTTAAGCGCTTCCAGCTTACCTTTTCTATTGTTCAAAGTCTCATTATAAGTTTCTACTTTGACCTTTATCCTCATGATTTAATCCATCACCTCCTCTGTCAGGTTGGTGAGGGGGTCATCTACTACGGACTTGAAATTATCATGCAAAGCTTTGATAGCAAAGTCTGCATCCTGATTTTCTATCTTTCCTTCTATTTTACCTTCTGGGGCTTCAAGGATCTCTGCTTCATAAGCCATCATGTTGTGCAGCTTTATACTTATATCCCTGAGCTTGCCAGTACATTTCTTCAAGATATCACATTCAAACCTGATATCTTCATACCATATGTCTATCAGTAGGGCAGTGTTATTATTCACACTTGGTTGTTTATCAAGACCTGAGGATCAATCCTCTTCATTTCACTTAAAGCAGTTAGGTCCTTTTCCAATTGGAATGACCGTTTCCCTGTTTCATTTTGCATTTTGTCTACCTTTCTCTTTAAACTGCTTAAAGAATTCCAACTCTGTAAGGAGGTTCTCAAAACATCCTTAGCTCCAGTGAGGGCTAATAGCATCCATTTCTCCATGATCATTGCTTCATGCTTCATGAGGTCCAACTTGGTGACCTCTTCCTAGGATATGATAGTCAATGGGACTGCCAGATCAACTGGTGTATTATCAAGGTTAATTAACCCTTTTATGTAAGAATGCAATTGAGCAATGTGTTCCTTATGATTTTTATTTTTCTCTTTCTCCTTCTTTACCCTTTGGGTCAAAGAATCAATAATGTATTTCCTTTCCTAACCTTCTTGGTCCTCATTAGCAAAACCCAAATCAACAATTGTAATTTGGAACTCCTCTAGGGTGATCTTGCCCTTCTCTTTCTCAACCGTGGGAAGTGCTACCTGTGTAGTCCTTCTGCCTGTAGCAAGATCTCTATTTATGGCCAATGTTAATCTGGCCTTCCTCTTTGGCTTCATCATTGTTTCTGCAAAGAAGGTGGAAACATCAAATTCCTAAATTTCAGACCCTTGTTCCATACCTATTTCTCTTTCTAGCCATTGAGGCACATCATATCCAGATCCTTGATGATCTTTGTCAACATCATGTCTGTCCTATTCTCTAGTATCTGTTTCTATTCTAGGTGGAGAAGGCATTTTCTTAATTTCTTCCTCATGTAGTTCCTCATGAGGGGGATCTTGTTGCATTTCTTCTTGCTAAGGGGCTTCCTTCTGCAAATGAGGATCCTGTGGAATGTCCACATTATGATCCTGTGCCTGATCTTGTACTCCCTCCTTTTGACTTTCATCTACTTTATTTCTTTCCTCATCCTGAGGTATATTGACATCCGTGGATGTCTGTTTGTGTTGGCCTTGTGCATCACCCTGATCTTGGGTCACTTCTTGTTCTGTACCTGATGCACCGGCATCCTATGGCTTGGGCTCCTCATGACCTAATTTATCTTTAGCTCCTGAGGCATCTCCTAGATCTCCCTAAGTCTGGGTAGCAGTAGCACCTGATATATCTTTATCACCTCCGCTCTTTTGTTGAACCTCTACTATTCTTGGCTCTGCGGGTATCTCATGTTGTTGCTGACCCATATCAGGAGCAGTGCTTTCTTTTTCTACCTGCCTGGCCACTTCAATATTTTATGTCTCATCAGGTGCGCCTGCTTTATCTTTAGGGCTTACATCACCCCTATATGTTAAATCTATAACTGTAGGGCTAGTCACCTGATTAACCAACTTATCAAGCCTTATCTATTGGGCTGCCCTCTCTGGGCTACTTTGTTTTACTTTCTCCTCTGTTTTCTTTATTTCTTCCAAAACTGCCATCTATGCTAATGGGGTCCCATGAGGGGTCATGTGGGTGTTGGAAGTGAGAGTCTTCATCTGTTAAGAGGCTACACTCTGCACTACCTCATCATCTGATAAGTCTACGGTGTCCTCCAAGGAGAAAGGACCACCCTGACTTGCTTTGAAAGCTTCTCTTGTTTGTTCTTCTGCCTTCTCAATTTTAAACTTTATTATGGTGGGAAGTGGAACATCGTGTTGTAGTTCTTTCTTGAATGCTTCACCACTGGCTCCTCTCAATACAATAGGGTCAGCCCTGATATCACCCCGCATGGATGTTCTTTGCTTCTTGGGTGGTGACATCAGCAACATTGCCCTCCTCTTCTTACTGACCATCGTTAGGTCATCATTTGTAGGTTCCTTATTTACCTGCTCCTCTTTAAGTCAGATGCCCTCTTCCACTTCCTACTGTGAGGCTTGGCCCTCCTCTTGTACTTTTGTAGTTTCAACAGCTGGCTTCAAAATCCTCTTTGTCTTTGCCTTGTCAATTAGAGGTTGTGCAGATGATGCGGATGCTTGAGCTAATGTTGATGCACCTGCAACTGGTGTGGCAATCCTTTCAATTGTCACCCCCTTAGGTTCATTTTCAGTTTTCTTACCTCTAGGGGGAGCTTTCCTCTGTTTCTATGTGGGCAACCTCTCTCCATTAGATTTTCTCTTCTCACTGAGGAAGTCATCATATTCCTCATTCGGTATTTCTTGCCTTTTCTTTTTGGCATCCATTGTAAGGGTCACACCCCTTTTCTTCAATCTATTTATTTCTTCATCCACCCAAGCTTGGGTTAACTGTATCACCCAACCTATTAGCTGACCCAGGGTTATATATCCTTTGGCTGTGTAAGATTAGGGGCTGATATGGTGTCATTGTACACCTTCTTGTCCTCATATTCATTGGACATAATCCTTCCATCATTCTTCCTCAGTTGTACTGGCACCGGGATGCAGTCAAATGTCTTTATTTGGTTCAAGGTGAGCCTCTGGTACTTCCTTCTCCTCACCTTTGCTTCATCCTCACTATCGGTCCAGAAATCTTCCAGATGCTTCTGATGTATAGGTTTTCCTACTATTTTATGCATCTTGCCATAGGGGTCATAAGATCTGGTGAGGGGGAATGGTTGCAGATACATCAAGTTTAGTCCTCCCATGACATGTTTTATGCTCTCTGAGTTTGAGCACATATACCAGCACATAGACACTGGAAATAATACCGGAGGTATCTTCTTTTGTGCTTTGTATGCTTCAACTATGGTAGACACCTGTCTAGGAAACTCCATCAAGACAACCCCATTAGTAGGGTATCTTGGCAGTATAAGGGGGTGTCCTTCAAATCCTACTATCCTTATGTATGTAAAGGTGGCAAACTAGATAAACCAGGCCCCATGTCTATAAACAACTTCCTAAGCCTCCATGCTCAGTCTTTTGGTCCTGTCTTCTTCCATGGTTCTAACCAAATGCATAAAGAATGCATCATTTTCTAGTTTCTAATCCAGGAGGTAATTTTTTCTCTGTAGCTGATGATAGTGATCCCATATGTGAGCATCATCTGCATCACCACCAGCTTTACCCACTGTACTCAATGCATCAAAGGTTCCCTTATAAGTGCATGAGTACACCACATATGAGGTCATATGAAACATGCATGCCTGGCCTCCTAGGTTCCTCATCCCTTCATCTAGTGTGTCACTGATGATCTTGGCCCATAATGGCCTGTTATCTGCATATAGGACCATCTGGATGATTCCAAACATCCAATTCTCAAAATTTCCAACATGAGGCCTACCTATCATCCTGCTCAGCAAGGCAATCATGTACTGGTACTCATCATTAATATCAAATTTGTATAAATGTATGGGCAATTTAGTTGAGGCAGTGTAGGTGCTGCTCTTGGACCTCCACTGATACATCCTCTTCCTTGCATTCTTCTTATTATTATTGTATTCTATTTCCAGCTTGTGTAGATTCACACTGACCACCTTCTTTCCAACTAGCAGATTAAAAGTAGAGGTGATGCCCTTGATTGAAAAGTCAGCATATATTCTTCCATGCTTCTCCACCCGCCTAATCTTAGGGTTATAATTTCTGGCACATTCCACTACCAGCTCTGGGGTGTCCATGGCATACGAAAAGCCGGTTGCATGCCACATTCCTGAAACATATAACCCATCCAAAAGAGGATTATCCTTGTCATGATCTACCCTTGCTGACCATGCTGCTAGGTCCGTATCTCCTTGGTGAGTGTCACTAATGACGCCATACTTAAACTGTACCCCCTCGGGCTGAACAAACATAGGCTTAAGAAACTCTAAATTAGACCTATTCCTTCTAAGATCCGCCATTGATTCCTGCAACAAACATGATTTGTCTTACTTTACAATGTCTATATGCATTCATACAACATCATGTATCTCTACAGCATCATGCATACTCTATCTATTATTCTATACTTCATCATGATATGCATGTTCACAAATTCAAACCACAAGAAAGAACATACACCCTACTTGAACATGCAGAAAATGACAACTGGAGGGTTTTCAGTTACTTACTTGATAGTGCTTTCCTCCTGGGTTAGATGGGTGATTACGGTAAAGGGTTTCAAATGGTGAAGATCACCTATTCCATTACATTGAAAGATCTAGTCCGTTAATAGGTAGTTGTATGAGGGTTTGACTTCTCTGCTCTTAAATTTCTTGGTTTTTTGCAAGGTAAATGATAATAACCTTCAAAAATTACCTTTAAACGCATTCGTAGGGCAAATCAGGGTAAAACTATGTTGGGATGGTTAAATCTGTTGATCTTCTACAGAGAATTCATGGATGATGCCAAGTGTTTGATTTGTATTCGCAATCGGCGGGAATCCATCTACCGCATTTAAGTGCATTTAATGTCAGGAAACAAGGGGGTGATATTCAAAATATGACCCCCCGCCTTTGATCGGCAAAACTAAATGCAAAGGAATCGGGTGATGTGGTCAACATTGACCACGTGTATATCGGGTCATGAAATTAAGATCAGGGGATGTTCAAAATATGACTCCGCAACTGAAATGACCCCCTTGGGAAAAGATCAGGGTGACGTCACCATGTCGATGACTTTGTTTACTCATTGTATTTTAATGACATCACTGTCATGTTAAGGAATATGGTGGGCATCGGATATATACCTCTGCGAGGTAGAATGGAATGATGACGCCATCATCAGGGTGACTTCCTTCGTTCATTAGACCTAGATGACATCATCGTCATATTGACATTGGGTGATATTTGCGAAAAGGGTGTATTTGTAAGATGACTAATGTTAAAAATATGACCCCCCACAAGATATATGAAGTCGTTTGACGGGTAGATATCGACCCTTACGTAAAGTTGACATTCACACTTCACGGATCAAGTGATTATCAAGTGATAATATAATATTGGGGTGACCTTATATAAAATGACTGATGTTTGCAATATGACCCCCCGCGACTCTAGATATCAGGTTTGACCAAACTTTGACTTAACATAACTTTCTTCCCTTAGAGAATTTTGGGGTGATTCAAAAGGCAAACCTAGTTTGAATTTTATGCACTTTCCAACCATGAGGTTAATAATATGAAATACTGACTTTGGCAACTGACCTCATCATGGTGACAAATCCACCCTCTTGTAGGGTTAGATGTATGACTAATTTTACCAAACTACCCAAAGTAGAAAAACAACAAGCCAAAGAAGCAAGAAAAAGTTGGGTCCCTGTTTTGTCAAGGCAAAATGGGGCGTGTTGTGTAACCACACAACTTGCCACCAAAGAACATAACCAAATTCCAATGATTCAAGTGATGGGATCACATTCTAACATAGTATTTTAACTCTTTCTAACTATAAGTATTATAATCTTTCTGAATGATAAGGTTTTCATCATGGCAACAATGCTAGAAAAGGATTAGGTGTGTGTAGATGATTAATTATCCTCATCTTGAAAGTAAGATGAAAACATTAGTAACTGATGTTAAGCTACATAGTTTGGGAGCATCCCTCATAGCCAACCTAGACAGAGCCTTACTGCCAGCAGGCATCCATAGCCCCGACAAGGTTATCTATACAATCCCCCTAAGTAGAGCCCCACTGCCAGCAGGTGTCTATAGCCCCGATAGAGTTACTTAGATGGCCTAATTTTATTCCTTTTGGATTTTCAATATTTATCTCTCTATTCATATGATGTCATCATGCAAGCTTAATGTGGAAGGCATGGTCACTTACTGATTTAGGTTGTAGATTACATTGGTAGCAAGGGAGTCCCTTTAGATTTTTCACTTAACACCTATACTTATGTGTTCCACAAACCCAAGGCTGTTAGGTGAGTCATTGTGAAAATTAATTTGGTTAAGAAAAGGCACCCTGATGAAAAGGATACCACAGACTTGATCACCAATACTTCTCAAAATGAGTCATGACCTATGTAGGAATTTGTTCTCATCACTTGAATCTTAACAATTTGGTTGTTTTCTTAGGGTGATGAGCTGCACCATCTCGCCTAACCAAAACAAAACTCAACAAGAAAATAAACAAACAAACAAACAAAACAAAACTGTACAAACAACTATACAAATATGCACACTATGATACACATGACTTACATGATACTGTTTCATGCTTGAAAATAATGCTTGAGAAACTGTCCATTAACTGGTAATGGGACATCCTCACTGGTTAAAGTCTTAAACCTGTAGGTGTTGTCTCCTCAGATTTCTGAAACTTGAAAGGGACCTATCCAAAGTTTATCAAATTTACCATGATCTCCTTTCCTTTCATGTGCTTTGTCCCACATAAGGACTAAATCTGAAATTCTAAAAGCCTTAACTCTGGCTCTTTTATCAAACCAATGCTTGACAACAGCCTGATGTTTAGCAAATTGATCAATTGCTTGATTCCTTTTTTCTTCTAGGTGCATCAACTGAAGCAACCTAACTTCTTATTTGTTATCTATGCCTAGATACTCTTGTGCAAACTACAATGTGGGGATCTTTAGGTTAACAGGGAGGATGGGATCCACCCCATAAACTAGGTGAAAAGGAAAATTTCCTAATGCAACCTTCATCCTAGTTCTATCTACCCACAATGCATACTTTAATAGGGTGTTCCACTCCCTTAGGTTCTTTTCTATCAATTTCTTTATGATTTTCAATAAATTCTTGTTTGTAGATTCTACTAATCCATTCCCTTAAGGATAGTAATTTGAAGAAAACTTTAAGATGATTCCATGGTCAAAAGCCCAACTTGATAACCTTATTGATGTAAAGGCAGATCCATTGTCACATACTAAAGCATAAGGAACTCCATACCTGGTTACTATGTTGCTTTCCAAATACTTGATTACATCATCAGCATTGCATGTCTTACTACTAACAGCTTCAGTCCACCTGGTACAATAATTAGTAACAGTCAACACATAACTATGGCCTGAAGATGATGGAGGGTTGATAGGTCCTATGAAGTCCATCCCCCACTGAGCAAATAGGCGCATCTCCATCACTGGTTGCAAGGGCTGAGCAGCATACCTTTCCCTATTTGCGGCAACCTAACACGTATGACAACATTTGATGTGTTCAGCAGTATCTTTAAAAAAAGTGGGCCAGTAATACCCTGCTCTGAGGATAGCATGAGTGGTAGCTAAGTATGATCCATGTGAGGTTCCAAAATTATCATGTAATTATGTTAACACTTTGTCTGCTTCTTGCCTCTCTAGGCATCTAAGGTATATTCCCTCATAGTTCTTCTTGAAAAGGATTCCTCCTTTTATCATGTATTTTTGTGATCTTATTTTTAAGGCTCTCCTCTGTGAGGCCTATACTCTTGAAGTGCATCTTCCAGTAATCAAGATATACCTAATGTTTGAATACCATTCTCCATCTTCTTTTGCATTTATGACATACTATTGGCTCATGATGTTAGGATCAATTTTAGATATCATCTAACTCAATGCTTGTCCTCTCACTAATTTCATGGGTGTTATGTCCATATCATACTCTTGGAGGATAGTGATCCATTTGGCTCTCTTTTCACCTGGTTCACTTTGCATTAAAAGCATCTTTACTATTGCATCTAGTACTACAGTGATCACTTTACTTCTTTAGATGTAATGTCTAAACTTCTTGACTGCTCAGACCAAAGCAAGTGCTTGTCTTTCAACATCCATGTATCTGAGTTTTGCATCCCTGAAAGGACAACTCATGAAGGCTATAGGCTTTTCTTCTTTAGCCTCATTTCTTTGTGTTAACACTGCTGCAGACGTATGCTCTGAAGAAAATGAGTAAATGTAAAAATCCTTAGTATAATCTGGACTGATTAGAATAGGAGCATTAGATATGGCTTTCTTGATATCTTCAAAATTTGCTCTAGCTTCAGGTGTCCACTCAATTTTGGCATCCTTCTTGAGCATGGCATTCAATGGTCTGACAATTTTTGTAAAACCAATAATGAACTTTCTAACGAAATTAATCTTACCAAAATAAGATTTGTGCTCCTTCTTACTCCCAGGGAGTTGTATCTTCATGATTGATTCTACTCTCTCAGGGTCAATGATGATCCCATTCTCTGTTATCAGGTGACCTAATAACTTCCCTGTAGTCACCCCAAATATGCATTTCTTAGGGTTTAGGGATATTCCATAATGTTCACATTTCTTTAGTACTTTCCTAAGGTCTTCCACATGATTCCCCCTCTCCTTAAAGAAAACTGTCAAGTCATCCATGTATATGATGATGCATTTTCCAATTAGTCCTCTAAAGGTTATATCCATTGCTCGATGAAATGTGGCTCCAGTATTTATCCATCCAAAAGGCATGCACATGTAGGTGAATATTCCCCACTCAGTGGTGAATGCAGTCTTCAATCTATCTATCTTGTCTACAATCACTTGGTTGTAACATGAAAAACCATCCAAAAATGACATCATCTTTGCACCATTTACAATCTGCAAGACCTCATCCAGAGAAGGCAAGGGATAATTATCCTTTTTAGAAGTTCTATTTAAATTTTTGAAGTCTACACACAATCTAATGTCACCATTCTTCTTCCTTACTGGAACCAAGTTAGCCACCCATGTAGAATGTCTCATGGGAAATATGATCCTAACATTAAGCAATTTCTTAACTTCTTCAAAAATGATGGGCTCCAGCAAAGCATTAACAGGTCTCTGTTTCTGTCTAAAAGGCTTGACATATGGCTTTAAAGGTATAGTATGAGTGATGATTGATGTATCATAAGTTTTCAACTCATCATATGTCCAGGCAATAACATGAATGCAATCTTTAAGTGCTTGGGTTATTCCTTCCATTTCTTCTTCTATACACACTTTTCCAATTAGGACATTCCTTTTTTCTTCATCATGTCCTATGTTGACTTGTGAATACTCTCCTCCATCTGCTTTAGGGAGATTTTTTTGTTTCAGCATGTTGTCTAAATCAAATGCTCTTTCCAACTCTATCATTCCTTTAGGAATCTTGTTACTGGGCAACTCTATGATCTCTTCTTCTTCCCAGATATGATCTTCCACATTTCTTTCATCTATGATCTGTGCATCAAAGACATCTCTATTGGATATGAAGTCTAAATGTACTAGTCATCATCAAACACTTGAAGGTTAACTACATTGTCTGGTACAGAGGGTACTGACACTAATTCAACTGAAAATCTCTTCAAACTAATATGGATAATGGTTCTAATGTACTTGCAGCTTGGGCCAAGGCATCTGCCCTGTGATTTTGTTCTCTAGGCACATGGGTGATGTTGAATGCATCAAAATCTTCTATTAGATCCCATACCCTATGTCTGTAATGAGACAACTTCTTGTAATTACAAGAATATATACCTCTTACTTGTCTTACTACAATTCTGAGTCTCCATAGACATGCAAAATCTTTACTTTCTTTCTGAGTGCAAACAATATCCCATGAATCAAGGCTTCATACTCTATCACATTATTTGTGCATGGGAATTGTAATCTATATGGTGCTAAGTAGGATTTACCAGCTGGATCAATAAGATCTATTCTTACTCCAACTCCTTGTTTTGATTTAGATCCATCAAATCTGAGGATCCATGGCTTATCTTTAGTTAAAGGCTTGTCTGGGCCTTCTCTTTTCTTTTTAGCTCTGGTAGCTATACCATTTGATATCCATTTCAATTTTGGTGTTTCAATTTTCTCAAACTTCACCTTATTTGGCTGATGTGAAGCTGATATTCCTTCTTCTTCTTTACCATCAGAAGGAGGATCCTTTGAACAAGGAAACATCTGCTTCCTCAGAATATGAAAACATAATGAACAAGTAGTTTCTAAATGTGGTGCTTCATGTAACCTACACCATCCCTCAATTAAGGCATCCTATGGGGATCTTTGATGCTGTATCATCTTTTGAATCTGTTTTGATAAGAATTCCTCAAACTTGGACAAATTACTGTCTCTATCTTCATCAGAGATTTCATAATTTGACTCAACCAAGCAATCAGTTCCTGGGGTGATTTTCTTGTTACTCTTAGAATTACTCTCGCTACATACCAATATCTCTTCTATTATCTGGATAGGACTTTCATCATGATATGTGCTTTCCTTTGTTCCTACAGATGACAAACAAAAATCAATATCACTATCACTATCTGTGGAACTTACCCTGGATGATGATGATGCCCCACTACATGCTTGTTCCAGTTCCATCATGTCTAAGCAAGCATCATAGGTCTTTTCAGAATGCACCTCATCATGTAACATGCACCATCTTTCAATTAGAACATCATGAACAGGTATTTTTAACAATTGACAACGTTGCACTTCTTTGGACAAGTGCATCTCAAAATTCTTGAAGTGATCTACTTCTATCTCATTTTTAGGGCTACAATCAGACTCTAAAATTATCCTATCATCCTAAAGATTATCATCATGAACATGAACATCATACATGAGGATCTCCTTTATCTTGACAGTCTAGGGTCTGATGGAGTAAACTCTGAGTTCAACATCTACATACATGATCTCATTGGTTTTATTGTATTCAGTGATCATATGTTTCATGCGAGGTTTAGCATCTATCCTTATTTGGTTAGGTATTCCTTTCCAAGGCAACCACATGTGACTAAAATTAGTGGACATGTATCCATTGAGTGTTTTTGACCAATCTCTATTGAGCAGCATCCCATAGGTATTAGGTATATCTACTACTTGAATATCAATGTAGTATTGGATTCTTGGATCTAATGCCAACTGCATATGAATGTGAGTTAGTTCTCCTACTACACTCAGCTCTGTTTTATCTAACTATGTTACTTTCTTCAGTGACTTAGCAGGATGCAACCCTAAGGCATTGCATATGGACAAGGGCATTACATTGGTAGATGTTCCTGAATCTACTAAGCAATTATGCAAATTATTACTGAACATCCTTATGGTAAGGAGAAAAGGAGGTGACTCAGTTTTATCTCTGTAAAGAGTCATGTGTGAAGTCTCTGCAACTTGAACAGTGGTTGGAGCTTTGTGTTTAACATTAACATCCCTAATGGCATGATCTTTATTCCCAATCTGACCTGAGGTATGATTATCCTCTTTTGGAGTAGGATCATCTAAGGATTTCATGAAGGCTTTTTTGATAGCTGGGGTTTCGAGTAGTTCTGACAATGACAGACTGATTTTGATCTTTTTCATTTCATCTGCTAAATATGTGACCAATTTATCAGACTCAGGGGGTAGATTACCAGCTTTTGGTACTCTATTTTGTGGTGCTAAGTACTGAGCATTAACTTTAGGAAATCCACAATTATTGCTTGCCTTTGGATCAGGAGGAGTGTTGAAATTATTTGGAGGCAAGGATGTGGTCAAAGGACCAGCAGGTCAGCTAGAGTTATTCCTTAGGTTGTAATTATGTCTACCCTAATACTGTTGTTGATAAGCATGTACCTCTTTGTGTTCAACTGATGGCTCATTTTCATCTTCAAATGGAAAAACATAATTGGTTTCAAAAGCCATGGCTAACTCTTCACATGCTAAGGTGTAATTCTCATGAGGTGACATTGTCTGCTGATGAGGATGATTGATGAAACTCTCTAGTACTAGAGTAGAATCATATCCACAGGGGATAATTTTATTTCCTTCAACACAAGGTGGATTACCTGTAGTGTTAGATACTTTAGTTTGGAATATACTGGAAGCAATCCTAAATTGAGGACAATCTAGCTCTGCATGAGCATTGGTATTATGTATCCTACACCAATTTGTAAGAGCTACCTCTACCAAGTTCACTCTAGTGGTCTGCTTAGGTTCACTAAGAGGCTGATTATCTAGGGGTGATGGCAAAGAACCATTGTTTGGCCTAGTGTTCCACACTCTAGGCTGTCTAGGGGGATTATTGTTACCATTGTTGTTATTGTAATTGTTATTATACCCCCTATCAGGATAATTAGGTCTATCATTGGCATATCCTCTATTCTGACTTGGTTGGGAATAGAAATTTTGATTCCTCAAATGAGTGATCTCAGTGGTGAGTTTCCTCAACTGTGCTGATATCTCTTTAATTTCTTCATTTTCTTCTTGAACTTTAGCTACTACATTCTCTATTTGAGGTTTAAAGAAGGAAGATCCATTGTTATTGTTATTATACTGTTCCACCACCTGAGGTACCTATGTATGTCCTAGATATTGCAGCATTTGACCATTTCCATTTGGAGGTGGCATGATATTGAGTGGAGGTATCTATAAAGGGCTTGGCATTATAGCTGGAGGTATCATGGCTCCATTGGTTTGTTGCTGAGCAGGATATGTAGGATAAGCAGGGAGTGTAGGAAATGCAATATTAGGTGTTGGAGCAGGAATCAATTGCTGACTGACTTTGACAGCTTCTTCAAAAGCTCCTATCAAGGTTGTGACATCAGGATGTGTTCTCCTGATAAACATAGAAGTCAAGGGATCTAAGGCTGAGTAGTATATACTCCTAGTAGCTTCATCTGTTATAGTATAGGGAGCAACTAGCTTTGAGAGCATCTTTTGGAATCTTGCATTGAAATTAGCAATAGGTTCTCCCTCAAATCTCTTGATTGTGGCAAACAGATGATAATTCATTGAATGATCTATAGGTATTTTGAATCTATCCTTAAAGTCTTTCTCCAAGGCAACCCATGAACCGACTAAACCTTGACCAAGACTGATATACCGGTTATATGCCTCTTCCCCTAAGGAAAATGGAAATAACCTGCATACGACATCCTGATGTTCGATTCTAGCCCTACAACAAGCTCCCTTGAATGTTCTAATGTGATCGTCAACATCCTAATATGGATGATATTTAGGACAAATCTTATCTAGATTTTTAGGTAAAGGATGATATGCAGTAAAATTCAGAGGTGACTCTCTAGTAAAGAATGACATTGTGACTGGTGGAGGTTGGACCTGAGGTGTGACAGGTGGTCCTGTAGGTGTTTGCAACCTGATAGGAGTTACAGGAGTATGCTTTGGTGAAGCTCCTGATGCACTAGAATCAGGAGAATGATGAATATCTACTGTTCTAGGTCTAAATCCCCGGATAAGCAATTCTTTAGAGTCCACTGGATCTGGACCTGGTATTTGGCCTGAGAGCCAGGGTTTCTCAAATTTAAGGAAAATTTGGCTTGTTTACTGTAAAGATCGACTAAAAAACTCTAGCAAAGGTTGTATTTATGATCAGAATTTGAAACTAACTAGATATTTATGCAATATTTGCAAAAATGATGCAAATATGAGGTGATATGAGGCTTTGGGACACAAGCAACTAGATATCAGGTCTCTTAAGCAAATTACGTCAAAGCTTCAGCAAAAAGACTTGAAATATAGCTTATCTTTAAAATATCACAATGATCAAGCACAAAGCTTGAAATATTTATGCTCAATTTTGAAAACTTTGCAACGGACAAGCATGCACAGGCTCAAAAACAACAAATCTTTGCATATGACTTGAAATACAAAGTTGCGTGAGTATTACCTTTCTGTCTATGTCATCAAATCAAACAAATCTACTGATGAATGCCCTCCTTCTAGCACCGATTTATGTTGATGATTATTATTAGTCATAACAACATGCATAAAAATTTGCACAACAAACCTTTATTATCTTGTAAAGTACGATCAACTTAGGATAAGTTCATGACTCCAAGTCTCTGTTGATCAGGTCATGATCGTATGACGTTACTCAAAGGTTAATGTGACATGTTGTTTTCCATTTCAAGAGATCTTACATTTGTCTAGATGATTAGTATTGTACTGTTTCCAGTAAATTTACTCCACAGAGAGGTTATTTCTACTCTATTTCCAAAGATAGCTGATATATTTACAAGTTTGATCAATTCTTCTAATCATTGATCATCATGAACTTGTTCTTTCTTCTACACTGTATATTTATTCAAATGATGTGTCTATAACTAGATATTTGCATGTATTCCATGGATATTTGTATGAATTTGCATGATATTTGTCAATTTGACATGCTTTTACTCTGAATATGCTCTGTAGTTTCAATTATCTACGGGATATCAGCATATTTTATGTTATTTACTTTTGATTCTATGTTATTTGCAATTATGGTGAGGATCTGTTATGAAATTGAAAGAAATTTAAAAGAATGCTTCTACTTTAGTGAATCTTTAGTTATTAAATCACATACGTACAAGATACATTCATGAAGAGAAGAAATCAAACAATAGGTCACTAGGATGTTCCACAGCTAGATATGGATGATGCTAACTTCAAAGGGATTAGGAATGAAAATAACACATGCAGACTAAAAAGCACTCCAAGGGACGTAGCTGATCAATGCATGTATCTAGATTTCAAACATAGATTACTAAAGATTTATGATGATTTGTAATCAAATATGCTTCTCTTTCATTCAGTATGCAGAACATGTACATTTACAACAACTTTGAAATGAGTCCTGATATTTCAGCAATAAATTTCAATTAAGTTTTGAATGTTCAAAATATTGCACTCCTGCACCTTTTATAGAATAAGGTGAGGAGGTAGTTACAATTGACCAATGGTCAAGATTTGTCATTTAAGATCAACGGTTGATAATTATCCTTTGACTCATTCAACTCTTCTTCGTGGCACAGGTTGCCAGCTGGCAACCATCTGGATGACTCATTATTGATGAGTACCTTATGCATATTTCTTCTTGGTGATGCATCTTCATTCATTCTTCAGGTTCCTCTTCATTTTCTTCTTCTTCATCATTGTCATCATCTTCATTACTTTCTACATCACTGTCATGTTGACATACATCCTCCTGTATGTGGACCTTCATTGCTGTCCTGATGTGTTCATATGCCTGTACTATCTTATCCACCTCTCCCCCATCTTGAATTTTGGCTTTTGTGATGACATGTTTGTGAGACTGAAACTTAGCCTTAAGCACTTCCAGCTTACCTTTTCTATTGTTCAAAGTCTCATTATAAGTTTCTACTTTGACCTTTATCCTCATGATTTAATCCATCACCTCCTCTGTCAGGTTGGTGAGGGAGTCATCTGCTACGGACTTGAAATTATCATGCAAAGATTTGATAGCAAAGTCTACATCCTAATTTTCTAGCTTTCCTTCTATTTTACCTTCTAGGGCTTCAAGGATCTCTACTTCATAAGCCATCATGCCGTGCATCTTTATACTTATATCCCTGAGCTTGCCAGTGCATTTCTTCAAGATATCACATTCAAACCTAATATCTTCGTACCATATGTCTATCAGCAGGGCAATGTTATTATTCAACACTTGGTTGTTTATCAAGACCCGAGGATCAATCCTCTTCATTTCACTTAAATCAATTAGGTCCTTTTCCAATTGGAATGACTGTTTCCCTATTTCATTTTGCATTTTGTCTACCTTTCTATTTAAACTGCTTAAAGAAATCCACCTTTGTAAGGAGGTTCTCAAAACATCCTCGGCTCCAGGGAGGGCTAACAACATCCATTTCTCCATGATCATTGCTTCATGCTTCATGAGGTCCAACTTGGTGACCTCTTCCTGGGATATGATAGTCAATGGGACTGCTGGATCAACTAGTGTATTATCAGGGTTAATTAACCCTTTTATGTAAGAATGTAGCTGAGCAATGTGCTCCTTATGCTTTTTATTTTTCTCTTTCTCCTTCTTTACCCTTTGGGTCAAAGAATCAATAATGTATTTCCCTTCCTGACCTTCCTGGTCCTCATTAGCAAAACCTAAATCAACAGTTGTGATTTGGAACTCCTCTAGGGTGATATTGCCCTTCTCTTTCTCAACCGTGGGAAGTGCTACCTGCGGAGTCCTTTTGCCTGTAGCAGGATCTCTCTTTATGGCCGATGTTAATCTGGCCTTCCTCTTTGGCTTCATCATTATTTCTACAAATAAGGTGGAAACATCAAATTCTTGAATTTCAGACCCTTGTTCCATACTTATTTCTCTTTCTAGCCATTGAGGCACATCATCTCCAGATCCTTGACGATCTTTGTCAAAATCATGTCTGTCCTATTCTCCAGTATCTGCTTCTATTCTAGGTGGAGAAGGTATTTTCTTAATTTCTTCCTTATGTAGTTCCTCATGAGGGGGATCTTGTTGCATTTCTTCTTGCTAAGGGGCTTCCTTCTGCAAATGAGAATCCTGTGGAATGTCCACATTATGATCCTGTACCTAATCTTGTACTCCCTCCTTCTGACTTTCATCTACTTTATTGCTTTCCTAATCATGAGGTATATTGACATCCGAGGATGTCTGTGTGTGCTGGCCTTGTGCATGACCCTGATCTTGGGTCACTTCTTGTTCTGTACCTAATGCACCAACATCATGTGGCTTGGGCTCCTCATGACCTGATTTATCTTTA
Organism: Cunninghamia lanceolata; assembly: GCA_027924645.1. Taxonomy (NCBI): domain Eukaryota; kingdom Viridiplantae; phylum Streptophyta; class Pinopsida; order Cupressales; family Cupressaceae; genus Cunninghamia; species Cunninghamia lanceolata. The sequence goes on along the minus strand of BSBN01000736.1, from coordinate 609,677 downwards.
ACTCCTGAGGTATCTCCCAGATCTCCCTGAGTCTGGGCAGTAGGAATACCTGATATATCTTTATCACCTCCGCTCTTTTGTTGAACCTCTACTATTTTTGGCTCTACGAGTATCTCATGTTGTTGCTGACCCATATCAAGAGTAGTGCTTTCTTTTTCTACCTACCTAGCCACTTCAATCTTTTATGTCTCATCAGGTGTGCCTACTTTATCTTTAGGGCTTACATCACCCCTGTATGTTAAATCTATAACTGTAGGGCTAGGCACCTGATCAACCAACTTATCAAGCCCTATCTGTTGAGCTGACCTCTTTGGGCTACTTTGTTTTCCTTTCTCCTCTGTTTGCTTTATTTCTTCCAACACCGCCATCTGTGCTAATGGGGTCCCATGAGGGGTCATCCAGGTGTTAAAAGAGAGAGTCTCCATCCATTGATAGGCTACACGCTGCACTACCTCATCATCTAATAAGTCTATGGTGTCCTCCAAGGAGAAAGGACCACCCTGACTTGCTTTGAAAGCTTCTCTTGTTTGTTCTTTTGCCTTCTCAGTTTTAAACTTTATTATGGTGGGAAGTGGAACATCGTGTTGCAGCTCCTTCCTGAATGCTTCACCACCGGCTCCTCTCAATACAATAGGGTCAGCCCTGATATCACCCCACATGGATGTTCTTTGCTTCTTGGGTGGTGACGTCAGTGACATCACCCTCCTCTTCTTACTGACCATCATCAGGTCATCACCTGCAAGTTCCTTGTTTACCTGCTCCTCTTCAAACGGGATGCCCTCTTCCACTTCTTGCTGTGAGGCTTGGCCCTTCTCCTGTACTTCTATAGTTTCAACAGCTGGCCTCAAAATCATCTTTGTCTTTGGCTTGTCAATTAGAGGTTGTGTAGATGATGCGGATGCTTGAGCTGATGTTGATGCACCTGCAGCTGGTGTGGCAATCATTTCAATTATCACCCCCTTAGGTTCATCTTCAGTTTTCTTACCTCTAGGGGGACCTTTCCTTTGTTTCTATGTGGGCAACCTCTCTCCATTGGATGTTCTCTTCTCACTGAGGAAGTCATCATATTCCTCATCTGATATTTCTTGCCTTTTCTTTTTGGCATCCATTATAAGGGCCACACCCCTTTTCTTCAATTAGTTTATTTCTTCATCCACTCAAGCTTGGGTTAACTGTATCACCCCACCTGTCAGTTGATCCAGGGATATATCCTTTGGCTGTGTAAGATCAGGGGCTGATATGGTGTCATTGTACACCTTCTTGTCCTCATATTCATTGGACATAATCTTTCCATCATCCTTCCTCCGCTGTGCTGGCACTGGGATGCAGTCAAATGTCTTTATTTGGTTCAAGGTGAGCCTCTAGAACTTCCTTCTCCTCACCTCTGCTTCATCCTCACAATCAATCCAGAAATCTTCCAGATGCTTCTGATGGATAGGTTTTCCTACTACTTTATGCATCCTGCCATATGGGTCATAAGATCTGGCCAAGGGGAATGGCTGCAGATACATCAGTTTTAGTCCTCCCATGACATGTTTTATGCTCTCTGAGTGTGAGCACATATACCAGCCCATAGACACTGGAAATAATACCGGAGGTATCTTCTTTTGTGCTTTGTATGCTTCAACTATGGTAGACACCTGTCTAAGAAACTCCATTAGGACAACCCCATCAGTAGGGTATCTTGGTAGCATAAGGGGGTGTCCTTCAAATCCTTCTATCCTTATGTATGAAAAGGTGGTAAACTGGATAAACTAGGCCCCATGTCTATAAACAACTTCCTGAGCCTCCATGCTCATTCTTTTGGTCCTGTCTTCCTCCATGGTTCTAACCAGATGCATAGAGAATGCATCATTTTCTAGTTTCTAATCCTGGAGGTAATTTTTTCTCTGTAGCTGAGGATAATGATCCCATATGTGGGCATCATTTGCATCACCGCCAGCTTTACCCACTGTACTCAATGCATCAAAGGTTCCCTTATAAGCACATGAGTACACCACATATGAGATCATATGAAACATGCATGCTTGGCCTCCCAAGTTCCTCATCCCTTCATCTAGTGCGTCACTGATGATCTTGGCCCATAATGGCCTGTTATCTGCATATAGGACCATCTGGATGATTCCAAACATCTAATTCTCAAAATTTATAGTATGAGGCCTACTTGTCATCCTGCTCAGCAAGGCAATCATGTACTGGTACTCATCATCAAAATCAAATTTGTATAAATGTACGGGCAATTTAGCTAAGGCAGTGTAGGTGCTGCTCTTGGACCTCCACTAATACATCCTCTTCCTTGCATTCTTCTTATTATTATTGTATTCTATTTCCAGCTTGCATAGATCCACATTGACCACCTTCTTTCCAACTGGCAGATTAACAGTAGAGGTGATGCCCTTGATTGAAAAGTTAGCATATATTCTTCCATGCTTCTCCACCCGCCTGGTCTCAGGGTTATAATTTCTGGTACATTCCACTACCAGCTCTGGGGTGTCCATGGCATATAAAAGCCGACTGCATTCCACATTCCTGAAACATATAGCCCATCCAAAAGAGGATTATCCTTGTCATGATCTACCCTTGCTGACCATGCTGCCAGGTCCGTATCTCCTTAGTGAGTGTCACCAATGACGCCATACTTAAACTGTACCCCCTCGAGCTGAACAAACATAGGCTTAATAAACTCTAAATTAGACCTATTCCTTCTAAGATCCACCATTGATTCCTGCAACAAACATTTGTCTTACCTTACAATGTCCATATGCATTCATACAACATCATGTATCTCTACAGCATCATGGATACTCTATCTATTATTCTTTACTTCATCATGATATGCATATTCACAGATTCAAACCACAAGAAAGAACATACACCCTACCTGAACATGCAAAAAGGACAACAAGAGGGTTTTTAGTTACTTACCTAATAGTGCTTTCCTCCTGGGTTAGATGGGTGATTACGGAAAAGGGTTGCAAATGGTGAAGATCTCCTATTCCATTATGCTGAAAGATCTAGTCCATTAATAGGTAGGTATATGAGGGTTTGACTTCTCTACTCTGTAATTTCTCATTTTTTCGCAAGGTAAATGATAATAACCTTCAAAAATTACCTTTAAACGCTTTTGTAGGGCAAATTAGGGTAAAACTGTGTTGGGATGGTTAAATCTGTTGATCTTCTGCAGAGAATTCATGGATGATGCCAAGTGTTTGATTTGTTTTACGCAATCGGCGAGAATCCATCTACCACATTTAAGTGCATTTAATGTCAGGAAACAGGGGGTGATCTTCGAAAGATCGGGTGATATTCAAAATATGACCCCCTCTAGATAAAATGACCCCCCACCTTTGATTGGCAAAACTAAATGCAAAGGAATCAGGTGATGTTGTCAACGTTGACCACGTGTATATCGGGTCATGAAATTAAGATCAGGGGATGTTCAAAATATGACCCTGCAACTAAAATAACCCCCTTGGGAAAAGATCGAGGTGACGTCACCATGTCGATGACTTTGTTTACTCATTGTGTTTTAATAACGTCACCATCATGTTAAGGAATATGGTGGGCATCGGATATATACCTCTACGAGGTAGAATGGAATGACGACGCCATCATTAGGGTGACTTCCTTTGTTTGTTAGACCTGGATGACATCATCGCCATATTGACATTTTGTGATATTTGCGAAAAGGGTGATATTCGTAAGATGACTGATGTTAAAAATATGACGCCCCACAAGATATATGAAGTCATTTGTCGAGTAGATATTGACCCTTACGTAAAGTTGATGTTTGCACTTCGTAGATCAAGTGATTATCAGGTGATAATATAATATTAGGGTGACCTTATGTAATATGACTAATATTTGAAATATGACCCCCTGCGACTCTGGATATCAGGTTTGACCGAACTTTGACTTAACATAACTTTCTTCCCTTAGAGAATTTTGGGGTGATCCAAAAGGCAAACTTGCTTGGAATTTTATGCACTTTCCAACCATGGGGTTAATAATATGAAATACTAACTTTGGTAACTGACCTCATCATGGTGACAAATCCACTCTCTTACAAGGTTATATGTATGACTAATTTTACCAAACTGCCCAAAGCAGAAAAACAACAAGCCAAAGCAGCAAGAAAAAGTTGGGTCCCTGTTTTGTCAAAGAAAAATGGGGTGTGTTGTGTAACCACACAACAATACCCTATTCCAAAGATCCCATTTTGACACACACAGGGAGGATGCTGGAAAAGGTTGTAGAGTTTGGCTTTACACCAGCCAATTGCATTTGCTTTAAAATTTCTAAATCCTTTTCAACAAATTTATTTTGTGCATATCCTGTAATCATTGCAGACCACATTTCTTTGAGGCATTCTATCAAATAGTTCACATGCCTAGTCTATGCTTCCACATTTTGCATACATGTCTAACAGGGCAGTTGCAACTACAACATCTGATAATATTCCTCTATCCTTTATGTTTTGATGGATGTCCATACCCTATTCCAAAGCTCCCATTTTGACACGAGCAGGGAGGATACTGGCAAAGGTTGTGGAATTTAGCTTTACACCAGCCAATTGCATTTGCTTTAAAATTTCTAAAGCCTTTTCAACAAATCCATTTTGTGCATATCCTACAATAATTGCATTCTATGAGACCACATTTCTTTGAGGTATTCTTGTTAGAAATGACAAAAATGCTACTTCAATGGAAATCTGATTCGAGATAAATTTAAGCAATCTTTAACTGTGTGCTATTAACAATGGAGATTGTAACAAAACATAAACCCACAATACAAAAATATACTAGAAGCAGAATGAAGCACATAACACAAGTGTTTAACATGGAGAAAACCCTTTTAGGTAAAAAACTCCACCAAGAAAAAAGGTCAAGTTGTATTATCTTCACAAAAGGAGATTACAAATACATTCACTTCCTCTGTCCTCCAACCTTCACTCTGGCAGAACCTGGGTACTTGTAAACTGTTATGCATCTCATCTACTATGATATAGTTTATATAGAATTTACACAACCTTAAGACATTAAATGACTTCTTACAAGCCCATAACACTTGTCAAGAGTCAACAATACAACCTTGGGCGTCCATGGCCAAGAATAGGCTCTTACGAGGTCATACATGCATCCTACACTTGGGAAAATGTGCCTATGCAAGATTGAACGCCTTGGGGCCAAAAATAGCCACTTACAACATCTTATGATGCATCATATGCTATTATAAGTATCATAAATTCTTATGACAACTTACATTTGTCATAGAATCTCTTACACCTTCTTACAATAGCTATGACGTGTGTCATAACATTAAAAATAATAAATGGAATAATACAATAATGGGATTTACAAGGTTAATGGCACCTTATCCCAACATTCTCCCACTTGACATTATACATTGTAAATCAACCCATAGGAAATCAAATGAAAATAATTAGGCACTAGAAACAAGGCCCATGGCCTCTCTGCACCATACGAACTTCTTTGTGCTCACAGGTTTGGTCAATGAATCTGCAACATTCTCTTGAGTGTCTATCTTCTTCCGCTAAATCTGTCTATTTGCAACTAACTCTCAAACAAAGTGATACTAAACATCAACATACTTAGTTTGAGCATGATACATGGGATTCTTGGCCAAATAGATAGCACTCTGACTATCACAACCAATCTGAATGATCCTACAATCAAAACCAATACCTGTACACAGTCTCCTCAACCAAACTACCTCCTTAGAGACATGAGTAGCATCCATATACTCTACTCCAAACTTCTTCTTGAAGGCCCACTTACATCCTATGGCCTTTCTTCCTTTGGGAAAACAAATAAGATCCCAAGTGTTACAAGAGTCTAAAGCCATCATCTCCTCCTGCATGGGTAATTGCCAAGACTCACTATCATCTACAGAAATAGCATCCCTGTAGGATCCAGGTTCATCGTTAGTACTCAATAAAGCATATACACAACAGAAATCTGGTAGGCTATACTTGTCAACTAGATTCCATTGTCTTGTGGATCTCCTCAAGGGTGGAGTAAGAGACTCTACTCATTCTTCTGCACGATGATCTGCACCACTTCTTCTGTAACAACAGATTCATCTTCATCAAAACTACTTGAATCTTCTTCTTCTTCTTCACCCCCCAATCCATCATTCTTTTCTTCCTGAGGTGCATCTTGCTACTCTAAATCAAAGTGCACCTTCTTTACATTTTCATCTTATTTTTTTGGCTACTCAGGTTCAAAAATAGCTCTAAGTTCCCTAAAAATAACATCTCTAGAAAAGATAATCTTGCAAGTTAGTGGATTCCAAAGCTTATAACCTTTGACATTATCACCATATCCAATGAATGTACACTTTTCAGCCTTTGGATCCAACTTAGATTGCTTTTCCCTTAGGCACATGAACAAAAGCCTCACAGCCAAAAACCCTTGAATGTGAAACAAAAGGTTTCTTACCTATCCACACTTCATAAGGTGTTGAATCAAGAGCCTTACAAGGAGATCTGTTTATCAAGTAGCAAGAAGTACACATAGCCTCTGCCCAAAAGCATTTATCAAATTGTGCATCACTAAGTATACTTCTGGCCCTTTCCATAATTGTTCAGTTCATCCTTTCTGCAACACCATTCTGTTGTGGTGTATACAGAGTTGTCTTTTGTCTGATTATACCTGCATGCTTGCAAAACTCATCAAATTCCTTAGAGCAATATTCCCTCCATTGTCAGATCTTAATATTTTTATCTTTAAACCTAATTAGTTCTCTACTAAGACTTTGAATACCTTAAACTTAGTGAAAACTTCAGATTTATGTTTCATAAAATAAATCCATGTATATCTAGATACATCATCAATGAAGGTGACAAAATAACAAGATTTTCCAATAGATTCATTATTCAGAGGTCCAAACACGTCCATATGAATAATTTATAACTTCTCTTTTGCTCTATTGTTCCTGAAGGAAAAGATTTTTTGTTTTATTTACCAAACACGCAATGCTCATAGAAATCAAAGTGCTCATCAGAATAAGAGAAACCATCCAACAATTCTTTATTCTTAATAGTTTTCAGTACATTATTACTTGTGTGGCCCAATCTACGGTGCCACAACATACATGCATTTTTAGTATTAGCCTCAGATACATAGGAGGCATTATAAACTGTAGTGGCTTCAAGCTTGAATAGGCTTCTGAATCTCTTCCCCTTCGCTGCCACCAAGTTCCCTCTCACTAATCTATAGCCATGCTTGTCAAATGTCACATGCATTCCCAAATCATTCAACTTCAAAACTGAAATCAGATTTCTAGCTAATCTAGGAACATGCAAAACTCTAGGGAGGGTTTTAATCCTCCCATCACTGAAACACAACAATACCTTTCATTTCCCGACAATCGGATATGAAGAGTTGTCACCAAGGTAGATATTACCTCCATCATATTCTTCATATGTGGAGAACCATTCCTTATGCAAGGTCATATGAAATGAGCATCCTGAGTCAACCAACCAGTAATAATTAGAAACAAGATTACATGCAGAAAGTAAAACCTTTTCACCTACATTTAAGGACTTATCCGAAGCACTCTCCCACTATTTCTTGGGGTTTCTACACTCCTTCACACGTCCCCTTTTACTGCAGTTCCAACACTTAACTCTATTCTTTTTACCAGGAGTCTTAGACCGGCCCTTGGACTTGTCCTTAGCCCCTTTCTAATCTCCTTTTGGTCCCCTTTCCTTAGACCTTCGCCTGACACTGAGAGCATCCCTTGAACTATCCGAACTCTTCTTCCTTAATTCCTGTGACAGTAGCACTAAAACAAGAGCATCCAACTTCGAATCCGCAAGGTTAGTAGTGATAGCAAGGATAATATTCTCCCAAGACTCAAGTAAAGAAGAAAGAAGTAAGATACATTTATCTTTCTCACTAACCTCAACATCTACTGAATCAAGCTGACTCGCCAATAAATTAAAAGAATTTAAATGCTCTGCAACTAACTCACCCTCTTTCATTTTCAAAGAAAACAACTTCCTTTTTAAATAAAGTTTATTTACCATACTTTTGGCTTGGTAAATCTCACCCAATCTATTCCACAATTTGTATGCAGTCTCTTCCTTTGTGACATTTAATAACACAAAATCTGAAAGACACAAATGGATGGTTCCTCGTGCCTTCTTATCCAGTCTAGCCCACTCATCCGAAGTGACATCATCAGGTTTCTTCTCTTTTTGAAAAGCCAACCATTGGTTTCTTTCTTCCAACAAATCTTCCATTTTTAGCTTCCACAACTCATACCCCATTCCGTTGAACTTCTCAATGTCTATTCGAGAGGTTGATGCAACAGTGGATGCAGCCATAATAACAACACAAGATCTACAAAAAAAACAGAACCAAATCTCCTACTGCAGCTACAGCTTCCACACTACGACCCAAGAGTCAAATCTGGCCAAGCTCTAATACCAAATGTTAGAAATGCAAGCAACACTACTTCAATAGAAATCTGATTCGAGATAAATTTCAGCAATCTTTAACTGTGTGCTATTAACAATAGAGATTGTAACAAAACATAAACCCACAATACATAAATATACTAGAAGCATAATGAAGCACATAACACAAATGTTTAACATGGAGAAAACCCTTTCAAGTAAAAAACTCCACCAAGAAAAGAGGTCAAGTTGTATGATCTTCACAAAAGGAGATTACAAATACATTCATTTCTTCTGTCCTCTAACCTTCACTCTGGTAGAACCTAGGTACCTGCAAACTGTTATGCATCTCATCTACTATGCTATGGTTTATATAGAATTTACACAACCTTAAGACATTAAACAACTTCTTACAAGCCCATAACACTTGTCAAGAGTCAACAATACAACCTTGGGCGTCCATGGCCAAGAATAGGCTCTTACGGGGTCATAAATACTGTCATACATGCATCCTACACTTGGAAAAATGTGCCCATGCAAGCTTGAATGCCTTGGGGCTAAAAATGGCCACTTACAGCATCTTATGACATGTCATATGCTATTATAAATGTCATAGATTCTTATGACAACTTACAGTTGTCATAGAATCTCTTACACCTTCTTACATCATCTATGACGTGCATCATAACACTAAAAATAGATTATTCCTCCACATGTGCACCCCACTTTGACCAAATACCATTTACCATAGTAAATGACATCCCGTAACTACCACCACTAACTCTGGGACTTACTATGTACTAACTCCGTAATTACCGTGGATAGTAAATAATTTTTACTTTTGCCGGTGAAACTTATACATCCCTTATGGGTAATTAAAAGCAACAAATGGAATAATACAATAATGGGATTTATAAGGTTAATGGCACCTTATCCCAACAATTATGTCAAACAGTTCATGTGCCTTGTCTATGCTTCCACATTTTATATACATGTCTAACAGGGCAGTTGCAACTACAACATCTGACGAAATTCCTCTATCCTTTATGTTTTGATGGATGTCCATACCCTATTCCAAAGCTCCCATTTTGACACAGGCAGGGAGGATGCTGGCAAAGGTTGTGGAATTTGTCTTTACACCAGTCAATTGTATGTGCTTTAAAATTTCTAAAGTCTTTTCAACAAATCCATTTTGTGCATATCCTATAATCATTGCAATCCATGAGACCACATTTCTTTGAGGCATTCTATCAAATAGTTCACGTGCCTTGTCTATGCTTCCACATTTTGCATACATGTCTAATAGGGCAGTTGCAACTACAACATCTGACAAAATTCCTCTATCCTTTATGTTTTGATGGATGTCCATACCCTATTCCAAAGCTCCCATTTTGACACAGGTAGGGAGGATGCTGGCAAAGGTTGTGGAATTTGGCTTTACACCAACCAATTGCATTTGCTTTAAAATTTCTAAAGCCTTTTCAACAAATTCATTTTGTGCATATCCTACAATCATTGTAGTCCATGAGACCACATTTCTTTGAGGCATTATGTCAAATAATTCACATGCCTTGTGTATGCTTCCACATTTTGCATACATGTCTAATAGGGCAGTTGCAACTACAACATCTGAAAAAATTCCTCTATCCTTTATGTTTTGTTGGATGTCCATACCCTATTCCAAAGCTCCCATTTTGACATAGGCAGGGAGGATGCTGGAAAAGGTTGTGGAAATTAGCTTTACACCATCCAATTGCATTTGCTTTAAAATTTCTAAAGCCTTTTCAACAAATCCATTTTGTACATACCTTGCAATCATTGTAGTCCATGAGACCACATTTCTCTGAGGCATTATGTCAAACAGTTCATGTGCCTTGTTTGTGCTTCCACATTTTGCATACATGTCTAACAGGGCAGTTGCAACTACAACATCTAAGAAAATTCCTCTATCCTTTATGTTTTGATGGATGTCCATATCCTATTCCAAAGCTCCCATTTTGACACAGGCATGGAGGATGTTGGCAAAGGTGGTATTTCAGCCCAATATGTTTAACTATATGTATTTTAGTGCACCACTCCCCCGCTGCCCCCAAACTTAGACCCCCTACCCCCCCATCCCCAAAATGTGTCCCCTATCGTCCCCCCGTCCCTGTCCCCAAAACCTCGTGGAACTATGCTAGAAACCCAAAAATGAAAATATGAAAATGAAATGTTTTTGGTGATGTAGGATTGCCCATTTGCCCGAGATGCTCCTGCATCACAACATGATGTGAATGCAACATACTTTGCACTAGTACATATGTCATAATTCAGTTACCCATTTAATAGTCATTTTGACCAAAGGGGGAAAAATACTCAAGCCATCTTCAAATTGTAGGAGAAAATGGTGAAGTTTGTAAGCCTAAAGTGCAACTGCCTATAGAATTACCATTTCATATGCCACAAAACATTAGATGCTTGGTTTATTTCAACCAAAGAATATCTTCCTTGAAATTGATGTCTAATAATTTAGTTATCTACTAAAAATTGAAGCACGTGGCAGACAGGTGACCCATGGAAAGAATGCACTAGCTTCTAAAGTACACCTCACTTGACTCCCCCAACACAAAAAATAAAGACTACACAAAAATTTTATTGTATTTACTTAAAATTTATTTTTTAGTTAGTTTATTTACTTACGAGTTATTTTATTTTATAATATAGATTGGCATATCAAACAATAGTGCTTGACCATTCTCCTTGAGGCATCCTATTCAAAAAAGATAAAAAAAAATAAGAGTGCAGGTGCAAAAATTTAGAGATGGAAATCCCATGAAAATCTAAATCTGCAAATCAAGATAATGACTTGCTTGAGAAATGAAGTCATTTCCAGTATTTGATACGGAGTACCCACTTTGAGAATTATGACTCAAAAAGTCTCCAGGGAAGGCACCTTGTGTGTTTTGAGTGACATACTCAACTCCATATCCACCTTGTGATGCCTATATATAAAATCATACAGTAAGATGTAGTTTGAAAAAGTTCTTTGAATTAGAAGCCTATAAATTCACAAAACACTACCCAAGTAAAATCTTATTGTGATTACCTAAGTATTGAAGTCTGCTACATTGTAAGCCACATGAGATCCTTGACTCTTGAAATCTCATAGATGATAGATTTCAAGGGATAGTAGCATCAACAAGTATGAACAACCCATTCACAGTGAACAATAGCAAAGACTAAGGGGAGCATTAAGGTTTACAAGATTGACACTGGATCTTGCATGCATTTCTCACCTAATGGAGAAGGTTGAAATTTTGAAAAGAATTACGGAGGATCTCATGTAGAAATTGGGAATTTCTATGTAGATTCTAAAAGCATAAATGGACGAGTTTTGAGGACAGAGATCTCAATGTGGTAGTTTTGTCTAAAAGGAAAGATTTGCCAGTAGAAAAATACTTGTGTAGGATTGAAAAGGCATATTTTTGTCACTAACTCAATAAGTGTAGGATTGAAGGAAAATAAACAGGTTGTAATCTCATGAGGAGATTGCATTCAAGTGGTAGGGCTGCTAATTTTTATTATTTGTGCAAGCATAAAGGTAGTGAACAAATATATCCAGTTACAGTTGTTGTGTACCATCAAGGCATAAGAAAGTGTTGTTCTTTTGATTCAAGTTGATATTGGCATTTGGACAAAGAGGAAAATTGCACCTGATAGTGGGGATAAATATTTTGGCATCAAATTCACAGTTACCTAATCCAACATCAATGGTAGTAATACTATGCCTAAGGTGAGGAGTTCACTCAGATTAAAGATTTTACATAAGTGCAACACTATCTTCTAGTGTGTCAACAAAGAGGAGTACAGTGATGATATATAATAGTGAACTGGAACAAGTAAGGGCAGCAAATTGTGTAATCAACACTCTCAGAGATAAAGTAGAAACCCTACAAAGTCAAGGTTACCATAACATAGGCAATAGTAACAAGTGATAAAATGCAATCAAAGGGAGTAGTTATGGTCATCAAAGAGATTGTCTAGAAGGCAAGAGGGCAAAATAGCTTGATGATCTATGTATGAATATAGGAATTGGATGAATACAATCTAAGCATGACCAAAGGTCATAACTTTGTAGAATCCTGAACAACAAATAATGGAAAAAGTGTTGTATAAATACCATGCCTTCAATCTCAACATTTTTCTTTCCACGTGACAATGCTTCTTCTAGACCTTTCAAGACTGAAATTTGTCAACAATAAACTAGAGTTAACTTCTACATGTTGCACTTCCTAATAGTTAAAAATATTATGACAATGCAATATAATATCTCCCCATATATAGTTCTTTGCACAATGTCTGTATGAATATCACCTGGCTCTAATTACCTAAAGATGCATCTCTGACAAGATTTTTCCATGTGCAAGATGTTTTGCAATTGATCCACCAAGCAAACAATAAGCTCATCTATTTTTGACTGCATCCAATCCAACACAACTTATTCACACAATGTCTAAAAAACTCAAATGGCATTAGCTGAAATAGTAGAATCCCCAACAAGCCCAATACCATGAAAGCTTCTCCAAGAACTTCATGACCAAAACACTCAAATGGGAAAAAATGAAATTGAATGCTCAACACACCCAAACATAAACAAATAAAAAAAACCATGGAAGCTTCTCCATTTGACTGAAGATTCAGGTTTGAGGGGTCAAGAAACCCATTGGTTCAGCTTCATTGGAAGGGACCAAAGGGACTGACTTGCCACTTATTAATTTGGAACCAAGAGGGAATCAAGCAGCTCAGAGTTGGATCAGAGGATCGACCTGATCGGAATTCACATGCACTCGAACCTTTGAACCCTACTTCCAGAGCTTCTTTCAATGTTTATTCTTTAGATGGCCCCTCTTCTATAGCTCAGATGGGCATAACTCATATTGAATACCCAACACACCCAAAAACATAAAAACTTCTCCATATACTACATGATTGACAAACTCCAATCAACATAACTACAGTTGAATACCAGACACACCTAATAAAAGTTTGTCCTAAAAAAACTCAATTAAATTTTGACTAGTAGAAAAAGACAAATAAGCATAATTGAAACAAAGTACCAAACACAACAAAAAAATATAGTTTAAAAAACACATGAATACCATAACTACTAGCAAGGTTCCTCAGCAATTGAATGCAATGCATCTAGCCATGCCTTTCTCCAAAAACTCTTCTATCACTTCCGGGAAATCTTCTTCATCCGGCACAGGGGTTTCTTTTGTTTCAATTAGTTTTCATCGAAAAAATTTCTCTCTAAATTTCCCTCTTTCCAATTCCAAATATTTTTTTAATTTCCCTCTCTTTCTAATTTTTTATTTGTGTGACAAATTTTTATTTGTGTCATTTATTTTTAATTTTCCTCTCTTTCTAATTTTTATTTGTGTCATTTATTTAGTCATTTATAGCTATGTTTTTTACCCACCATCAAATTAGTCATTTATAGCTATGTTGCAAAAAATGACTAGAATTTAATCATTTTTAGTTGTTGTGACTAAAGTTTTAGTCACATAGTCATTTATTTGCCAAAATTCTACTAGTGGATCAAGCCTTAGAAGTTGAAGACTGATGAAGAAAAGAAAGGGAATGTGGTTCAAGGGGTTAGAACATCTGATACAAATAAAGGACAATCAGAGGACAGCCTTGTGATAGTCCATGATGTGCCCAAGTACACCCTTGTTGACATGTTTCAATTATTATCACAAGTCAAAGTGTCAGTCTGACTTCTTGAGATGATGAGGATTGAAGAGCATAAAAATAAGGCAGTAGCCTTCATCAATGGTGTAGATATAGTCTGCAATGAGAAACAAGAAAACATTCATCCTAAAGAGAGAAAGGTGAATATAAAAGAAAAGGATGTTGAGGGGAACAACAATGATAACCCTCAAGTATTTTTGGGTGCCACACTTACTGCATGCCCAAATTAGGTGGACCCTTTTTATTTATCACTGATTATAAATGACAAGATGCTAAAGAATTGTATGATTGATTATGGGGCATCTTCCAATATCATGCCAGTTAGAGTCATGCAAGCATTGGGTTTGAAAATCACTAAGGCCTATGGGAAATGCTATGCAATGGATAACAGAGAGATCTTAGTCATAGGGATCATAAGGGAAATACCTTACAGGTTGGCAGCATATCCTAACAAAGAGTTTATAATGAGTGCAACTATGGTGGACATCCCTCCCACTTATGAGATGCTTCTGTCTAAAAAGTGGTATGCTGCCATTGGAGGGAGCATGCAATGTGACATATCATTTACCACTATCCCTATTGATGGAAAGGATGTTAAACTTCACAGGGAGCCTATGGCCCCATATATAGTTGTGGAAGATGAACCTAAGGAGCATGTCTATTTTGTTGATGTAGACATTGATAACTTCATGGTTGTGGAGTTAAAAGAAGAAGAAGAAGAAGACAAGAAACCTATACCTTTAGAAAAGGAGGTAAGGGAACAAGCATCTAATGATGAATTATGGACTATGTATTTTGATGGTGCTTATTCCAAAGAAGGATCTGGTGTAGGTGTTATCCTTATTTCTCCTAGTGGTAGAACCTTCAAGTTCTCATTTTCACTGATGTTTGTTTGCACAAACAATGTTGCTAAATATGAGGCTTTATTACTTGGGTTGAAAGTTGCATACAGACATAGAATAAGAAAGTTAAGAGTCTTAGGTGACTCAGAATTGATTGTGTCTCAGGTAAGATCAATATTCATGTCTAAGAATAGTAGATTAAAGCAGTACAGAAACAATGTTTGGGACACAATAGAAATGTTTGATGCTTTTAACATTGAGTGGGTAGAAAGGAACAAAAATGTTATGGAAGATCTACTAACAAACATAGCATTAAGACCTAATGATATGACCTTTGTCGGTATCTCAAAGGTTGAGATGAAAACAAGGCCTTCTATCCCTAACAACATTCAAAATTGGCTGGTGTTCAATAATGATGAGGATATATTGAGATTCATGCAATGCGTAGACCAATATGAAAGCCAAGAGATAGATTTTGGAGCATTTGTAGAGGAAAAGGATGGAAAAGAAATAGTATTTGGATGCGAGGTGATCCAGCTCAAGACTAATAAAATTCTTAGGGGTCTTGTGGCTTTGGAAAGGGTCTTTGATGCCCCTGATAAAAGTGTTGTTAAGAAAAATTCATCACATCTAGATGACTTAGAAGAAATAAATCTGGGAACTAAGAATGCTCCAAAGAAAGTGTATATAGGGAATAAAATGAAGCCTCAGGTTACAGCGATGTTGATTTCTTTATTGAGAAAATATAGGCGTGTGTTTGCCTGGTCTTATGATGATCTAAACGCATACAAAGAGGATTTGTTTCAACATGAGATACCTCTTAAACCAAACGCAAAGCCTTTCAAGTAGAAGCATAGACCAATAAACCCAACATTGGCACCCAAAATGTAGGAAGAACTAACAAAGTTAAGAGAGGGTGGAATTATAAAGCCAATCAGGCATTCGACTTGGGTATCTAATCTTGTGTCTGTTAGAAAGAAGAACGGTGATATCAGACTTTGTGTAGATTTCATAAATCTCAACATATCATCATTGAAGGATAATTACCCATTACTAAATATGGAGGCAATGCTACAAAGAGTCACTAGTTGTGAGCTAATGTTTATGATGGATGGTTTTTCAGGCTACAACCAAGTGAAAGTCAAGGGGTCTGAGCAATTCAAGACAACATTTACAACTCCTTGGGGTACTTATGTTTATCTCAGGATGCCTTTTGGCCTGACTAATGTTGGTGCTACATTTCAGAGAGCTATGGATGTAGCTTTTTCTAACCTGATTAATGTCATCATGGTAGTATATCAAGATGACTTTATTGCATTCTCCAAGAAGAAGGAGGATCATTGTATGCACCTGGAAAATATTTTTATCAAAGCCTTAGAGTATGGAATATCTCTTAATCCAAAGAAGTACACTTTTGGGGTCATTGAAGGGAAGTTGTTGGGGCATATTGTGTCCAAAAGAGTAAGGATTGACCCTAAAAGAGTTACTTCCATTGATAGAATACCACAACCAAAAAATACCAAAGGTATTTAGTTAGTTTTTGGACAGGTTAATTTCTTGAGAAGGTTTGTGACAAGTTTTGTAGAGATTACAAGGCCAATCTCAAAATTGCTAAAGAATGGAGAAAAGGTATCCTAGAGTGAGGAACCAAGTGAAGCATTCAAAGGTATAAAGCAGACCATCAAGGAGGCCCCAATTTTAAATTCCCTGGACTTTTCAAAAGCATTCCAACTTTTCTCTTTTACTTCTTTTCACACAATTGCTGCAGTTTTACTACAAAAGAACGAGGAAGGCTATGAACAACCTATTGCCTTTTTTAGTAAGTTTTTACAAGAAACTAAATTGAAGTATGACATGACTGAAAAATAGGCCTATGCTCTAGTGAAGGCTATTAAGAATTTTAGACTGTATTTAGTTGGTGCAACAATTGTTTCTTATGTTCCAAGTGCTGCTGTGAAGGACATTTTTACACAGTAGGAGGTCACTGGAAGGAGATGCAGATGGATTAATAGGATTCAGGAATTCAACATTGATGTGTAAATTACTAAATTGGTCAGAGGACAAGGATTGGCCAAGTTGATGTTAGAGACAAATTTAGAGGCCAACCATGTAAACAATGTTGATGTTGTTGATGTATCTCTTGTTTATGATATGCAGACTGTAGGGTGGTATAGAAATGTTGTATATTACCTACAAAATATGTCATGCCTTGAAGGGATGACTAATAATAAAAAAGGTACACTCAAGCTATAAGCTGTGAAGTATGTGATAATTAAAAATGAGTTATGGTGGAGAAATGTGGATGGAGTGTTGTTGAAGTGCATTAATTGGGAGCAAGCCCTAGAAATTCTGACTGAAATACACAGTGGTGCTTGTGGTGGCCATTATATGGCCAAAACAACCACGCATAAGGTATTGAGGGCTAGGTTTTGGTGGCCCACATTATTTAAGGATGCACATAGATTGGTAAAAATTTGTGATGCTTGTCAAAGGTTTTTCAGGGAAGTTGAAGTTCTTAGAAAATTTACCTCTCGAACCAGTCATAGTGCAAGCACCATTTTAGTAATGGGGAATTGACTTATAGGAGAAATTGTGGAGAAATCCAGTTGTGGACATTCTTGGATCTTGGTAGCCACTGATTATTTCACAAAGTGGGTTGAAGCCATTCCAACAAGGAAGGCTACCAGCAAGGTGGTAATTGATTTCTTAATGAATAACATTTTGATCAGATTTGGTGTGCCAAAAAAGATAATATCAGATAATCCTATGTGCTTTAGATCAGAGGAATTCATAGGTTTTTGCAATAATAATGGAATACAAATCTCTTACTCAACCCCCAATCACCCACAAGGTAATGGACATGTTGAATCTAGTAATAAAAATTTAATGAAGATCATAAAAAGGGTGATAGAGAAAAACAAGAAGGCTTGGGATTCAAAGTTGAGACAAGCCCTTTGGGCTAATAGAATGATTATCAAGAAGGAAATGGGACAACCTCCATTTAATTTAGTCTATGGCATGGAATCTAGAATGCCAACTAACAACTTGTTGCAAGTGTATAAGTTCATCTAGGAGTATGATGAAAATATTATAGATGAAATGTAGCAGAGAATCAATGTTCTAACAAAGCTAGATGAAGTTAGAAGAGATGCACAACAAAGGAATTTAAAGTTGTAGTTGCAGGTGAAGAAATTGTATGACAATAGGTCTTCTCGCAAGAAGTTTGAAAATGGAAACATAGTCCTGATGTGGAATGCCAGGGCTGAGGATAAGGGAAAACATGGAAAATTTGATGTCTTATGGTTAGGCCCTTATTTGGCCAGCAATGCTCATGGAGAAGACTCATACTTGTTCCAATCTCTGACAAGAGAACTTCTGGAATTGCTAGTACATGGATAGTTCCTTAAACCATACTTCTCTTGAGGTATGTTATGTTCCATGTACAATGTACCATATGTATATAGTGTGTCTGTCTCTTTTGTCTGGTTCTCTATGTTTTGTTTAGTTGGGTTCTGTTCTCTATGTTTGATTTGGTTTGCTTCACCAGGAGCTTCTCTGGG
The DNA here is from genome assembly GCA_027924645.1 of Cunninghamia lanceolata. NCBI lineage: Eukaryota > Viridiplantae > Streptophyta > Pinopsida > Cupressales > Cupressaceae > Cunninghamia > Cunninghamia lanceolata. The sequence goes on along the minus strand of BSBN01000736.1, from coordinate 591,120 downwards.
ATCTCACTTTGTTCATGTTGAACAAATGTCCCCAAACATGAGCCACTGATAGACTCTGATAAATTCTCCTAGCCTTGTTCCAAGTATCAAAGCTTCTAGGCCTTCGGTTAGGGTTTAGTGTTCAACATATTGAGAAAACCTTGTCCCTAAGGTATAAAACACTAAACCCTAGATTCTTGTGCAAAGCATTAAGGTACCTTTTGTTCAAATTTTGAGTTGATCGCCTACTACTCGTGCGGATCCTTTAAGTAGCAGCTTGATGTCTAGGTGTGTCATCTTTTTATCAGCCCCTTCCTTTTGGATCATTGCTTAGTGCCTATGCTTAAATCATATGCCTTAGCGTTTGTCGAGCCTTTTAATGAAGTCATGGCCCCTTCTCGCCTAGTAGAGTGAATGTTGTTTTAAAGCCATGTGCCTTTTTACTTTGTTTCTTACAGCTAGCAGCGGATCGTTCCACATGTTGGCTTGACGTAGCTCCTAAAAGGAACTAAAGAAAGACTCTCTCCACATTGTACCCTTGCTCCATGTGTCATCTTGGTGCAAATTCTAAACAAAAGAAAGTATGAGTCTCCTTCTGAATTGTACCGTTGCTCCACGTGTTCTGGCTCATCTTCTATTTGAAAAAGGTATGTTATATTTCTACATAGTGCGAAGGCTGCAGAATGTACCATGTGTCAAAGAGAGGCATTGTTCTACCATGCTATATTGTGGGATACGCTGGTTATGAAGGTGGTAGTCCAAGTGGTACTTTCTTATTGGTTCACACCTTTTATTTATGGTGATGGGGATTCTCATCTCAGTGAACTTATATACACCATTGATCTAGGTGATCTATGTTGTGATCGACGACTCATTTTCTAAAGGAAAAAGGCAGAGTGGTGGCACGTAATAAACAATGAACCTATTCAGCAATGGCTTTTTCAAGTGTGCATTGAGATCTCATCACCACCATTTTCACACAGAATGAGTACTTGAGATTTGTGTGCACACTTGATGGGATGTCCTGTTGGATGCCATGGCAGAATCTACTGAGCTTAGCTTTTCAAAATTGATAAAATCCTAAGATCGAGGAACTGAGTCTGGAAGCCACCATGTGGAATTGACATTTGCAGGTGCCATGGGATATGTGACATAAATGTGGGAATTAAGTACAGCTTCCATTTCTACTTTTGGTAGCATTGGTACATTATTAAAGAATTTCCATTTATCACCAATATGTTCTAGTATGTGTTAAACCGAATTGATAATAAAAGTACCAAGAATGTGGGAGCCTTGCAATTAATCTATAAATAGCTATCTATGTTTCTATTTGTCTCTACGTTTCTATCTGTGCGAATGAAATGGAAAGTTTTTTGAGTAATATGTTGTCTTTACTACCCCTTTCCTTTAGAGGTTCTTCTCTATTTTCTTGGTTGATATGGTGTTCTTACAGAGTAAAGGAATTAGAGATGTTTTCCTCTAAGGTATAGGTAGTTTATGCAAAATTCAAGGAGCAAAGTAGGAAGCATTAAGCTCTTGTTAGCCTCTGGTTTCCCTATGCTTTCATCCCGATGAGGGATTTGAATCCCAGTCTTCTAAATCCAGTAACTCCCTATTACTATGAGTTTCCAAATTGGGATTGGAAGAAATGGGAACCTATAATTCCCTCTTCCCCTCCCTTTGCACGATGGGTTCTAAAAGAGGCTCAAATGCTATTGAGGGAGTACTGTCCCTCTAGATGAAACATGTGGAAGTTAGGGGGGAAATTGAGTTGACAAGAACGTTGTGTTCTTTGTCTAACGTAATTAGACACTTTCTGCTTTTTCCTCCTTGACTAGGATTTTAATGCTGCCAGCACCTGCTGTGTGTGGCTTCCTTTAGTTTCCTGAGGGTTGAAATGGTTGAAGACTCCCCCTCAAAAGTTGAGGAGCCACTTTCCTATGCCCGGAGCATGCGAGAATGGAGGGAATTATGATTTCCTCATTTATTTGGTCCTGGCAGGGATTCCCATGTTTGCACGTGAGGATGGAGAGGCGAAGTAGAGGATTCTTGTCTTATTGACAAGTATCTAGAAGTCAAAGGTGGCGGAACCGAAAGAGCATCTAGCAAACTGCCTTTTGTTGGTATCATTGCCTGCTCCAGTGCCAAGATGAGAAAGCATAAAGGACAAAAAATAGTTATCTCAGCCTACCGGAGGAGATAATTTGTTACAAAGGCATCTCTTACCAGTTAAAAAATAGTTATATTTGCATTCCAATTGATGTAACAGTTGTTAAATGAATTAGTGACATGTGTAAGTGGTCCAATGCTTGTTGCTCCCTTGCTTTATAAAAGGGATTTCAAGGCCATTTGCAAGGGTGGTTGGTTGATCTCTGGGAAGATTTTGTAACAAAGGCATAGGGAATAGAAGTCCAGTCTTGCTCTAGGATCTTGAGTCTGTATTATCTATCTTTGTGAACTTCATAGTGGTACTAGCATCTCGATTGAATACAATAGTAAAATTCTTATTCAAATTGTCTCCTGATGTATGGTTTGCACAAATTATGAATAAATAATTCAAGGATTGTTTATTTTGTCTCCATGAAAATCTTATGGATGTATCTTTCTGATTAAGGCTCTTGTTCAAAGAATGGGTTAAATGCTTTAATGGAAATTTAAATTTGTGTGAATGAATACGAGGATCTGATAAGTATGATTTGTTAAGAAGTTTGAGTATAATATTGTAAGGCAATGTTATAAATCTCTTTGGTGCTCAGATGGAATACCGTTATTGATTTTCAAGCCACATTTAATTGACTCTATTGCCTTAGGTTAAGGCATCGATCGCTTGCCTCTATGCCTAGTTTTCAAGCCCTAGGACCAAACACACACCCAAATACTTTTAAATCTTTAAATTCAGTTGTAAGTGTTTGTTGAAGTGAAGTTTCATCTTGTTCTATAGTCTTGAGAATGCAAAATCTTGAATGATTTAAGTCAGATCCTCTAATTTTCATAATCCTCAAGTAAATCTGTATAGAACGCATCTGTTATTCATAGTATTTGTAATAATTGGTGCAGAATATTTTAAATACTATCAGGGATCACCCTCCCAAGTTTTGCAGAGCCTAAAGTGCAGAGGGAAAGTTAGATTAACTTTCACCTATTCATTGACCAACCCTCATAATAACTAAGTATTAAAAATGGCTAAGTCAGGTTATTAGTGAGACCGGGTTGGCAATTAAAAAACACCAACACATACTTCATGATTCTATCTACTACAACATAAATTTAGTCCTTGCCTTAGACTTTGGGAAGCCCCATGATGAAATACATTGAAATAATTTCAAATTTCTAATTTGGATTGGGTAGGGACTGTTACCCCCTGAATTGGCAGAGGGTTTGCCAGCTCCAATGCATAGGCAGATTCGGTCAACAGATACGGGAGGTTGTGTGAGCTGCCTCCCCTTCACTTTTGGTTCTGCCGCACCAAGGGGGGTGTCCCTATTTGATAAAGATGTAACATTTACTCTCCAAATGACAGAAAGATTTAACTTTGTAATAACAGGCAGAATACTCTCATGTGTGGACCAAGATTTGTATGACAAATCACAAGGTTAGTAACATTTTTGGACATATTTGTCTGGCTAAGGATGAGAGTATGCAGGGGGTTCCTAATTCCTACTCCTACACTAACAGATTGGAAGTATGAAATGATTTGAAATTGATGGTTTGGATGCAAGACAGGGGTTTTGGATCATAACTACTTCACAAGGGCAGACCGATGCCTATCTCAGGGAAAGGAGTCACATAGACATATACATGAGAATGGCTTGCAACTGTCATTCAAGTTTCAAGGGGTTAGATTGATGCTTGCCTTACAAACATCACCCAAGAATGGGTATTTTAACTATCTCTACTTATGAATATCCCAGCTGACATACAATCTTCTTCACACTTTAACCTAAAACAATTTAATCCACTCCTTGAATGGAAGTTATAGATTAAGCATGTGGTATAGCAAGACTATACCCTAGAATCTAAGAAACCCTTAGCAACTAGATTCAAAAGAAGAAAATGCATACAACAAATGGAGACAGACAGATAAACACATGCAATAATGCATTTTTCATATAACATTAACACTGAAATTGAACATATGTGCAAGATACAACTCAGATGCAACACATAAACTCCACAGAGATAAAACAAACATGAAATGCTCTGTATTTCGTTATTCACACTAAAAAACCCAAGTCTTCAACAACCAACAAAGAGTGACACCGTTTGCCCTTTTATAGCAAGACTGTGTACTCGGCAAAATTTACAAGGCAAGACAAAAATTTGCTAGATACAATGCATGAGAAATGGCACTCAAAGAACATTCAATGCAGTAGATGGGAAACAGAGGACAAAGCAGGTGAGATCGGGATCTGCACTGCCACCCAGGGATTTTCTTCATCAATCAGGTGGTTGAACTTGTCAACATGACCCATACTTCTTATGCACAACCGTCATCAATACTTCAGCTACCCGTGGGATGCAACAACAGATGCATCTGGAGATTTTCCCGCTCAAAAATGGCTGCACACACTCAGGAAAAGCCATCGCTGCAGGTTCAAAACATGGCCGTCGATCATCCCTCTGTTGCTAAGATCCACAGCCTCAAAATCACGTTGACCAGGTCGCCAACCAATTAGATCGTGCCACGTAGACACCTTTTGCTATCACTGGGTTTTTGCTTCTTCATTTTGCCTTTTTTGCCCTGTATATGCATGTTCAAATGCACATACAATCGCCACTGTTCACCTGTCAAAAACCATTGTATATGCAAAAGCAAATGCATATACAACTATTCATCATACAAGGCAGACCCCAAACTGTTATAGAGCAAATTGAAATTTTCAATCGGGTCCACCTTGTATCCTCTTTCCTTGCATATTTCCTTGTATATGCGCATATACATTCTCCTTATACATACAAGGTGGATTTCAAATTTTATGAAGCTTGCTGAAGTTACTTTGAAATCTAGCTTGCATCTTAACCCTTGTATCTTTCGAATGTACACTGGCACATACAAGCGAATGCACATACAACTGGTGGGCCCCATTAATTGTATCTTTGTTGCCTCGTATGTTGCCGAATATACAAGGCCCCTTGCATATACCTTTTTATACAACTACGGAATCTGCGACGGAATATTCCAGGAATGCATCTAAATGCAAACATACATTCGCTCTTGCATATACAAACAGGGAATCTTTCCTGGAATATGCCACCCTTGTATATTCTTCTTGCACCTTCACATGCAACCTGATATACAAAGCAAGAATATTCCCAAGAATCTGTGAAAGATTCCCCCTTTGTATATGCACATTTCAAAGCCCGATATGCATTCAGAAATGCATCTAATTAATTTTTTCAAAGGGCGATAGAGATTTCTGACCTGCCAATGCATATTTTACCTGCATGTATATACAAACACCCTTGTATATATAGAGACACTTGCACCTTAACTGATTTTTGCATTTTTCACAACTGCAGAGGCCAAAAGTGTTAGAATTTTTTGGACTTTTGGGAAGGGGCCTGCATATACATATTCAAGCACCAACAGGCTCTGTCTAGGGATGCATGCCTCTTGCAGGCATGGCGAGAACCTCAGAATCTCTGGTTTCACAGATTGGGCCTTATCCATTGGGCAACAGAGTCGAACATTGCACCAACCTGCACACAAATTATATTTTCAAACACTATTTTTGGCAGCCCTAGGCAGCCAAAAATGAAGAACCAGAACTTTATCCTGTCAAATGCCTGATTCCAAACTGAATAATCCCAACCACAGCTAAAAACATTAAAACAATCTGCCCATATGCTGATCCGATCAATTACATGCTTCACCATTTTTATAAATTTGCCACTGTCACTGTAACCTTTGTCACTCTGCATTTCAAAATCAAACATGCAGCCATGCATACTATAAAATCCTTCAGCATTAAGCAACATATGCATGTTAAAATCTTCAAACAACATATCCTCATATTGCATTTGGCAATATTCATTATCTACCTGGTTGTTGCATATAACCAAACACATATCCAGCTGATCCAAAAACTGAAAACACTTAGAAAATATGAGACCCTCCATATCCTTTATATCACTCATTGACATTGAAAATAAATCCTGATCTACACACCCATTGTCATCACTGCACATGTCTGAAACAACTGATGCTAAGCATTTATCATCCACGGTTTGCAAATCAGTATTATCATTTTCAAACAGAGGGTTAATTCTGCACCAATGAATGTCATAACTCACAACATCAAATGCATCCACAGGCTCATCATAAAGGGGATTCACACTCATTGCAAAAGTCTCTGTTTCTTCTTCATGACAATCTATTTCTTTTTCATTATCAAATCTAAAGTCATAAGAAGAACAAACCTGATCCATGAATTGATCATGGATATCATCTTTATCATCTTTAATCTCTGATTGCCCCACATACAAAATTTCTGCTACTTCAATGCACTCTAAAGTTGAACTATCCACATCATTTTCTAGTCCTCTAATGCTTCCTAATGAAACTAATATTGACTCTTGATCCATATGATCACAACTTTGCACAACTGGATCATTTAAACATGAATGCTCTTTGTTTAGGACTAGCATGCAAATATTACTTGAAAAATTATTATTATCAACTTCATTTGCTGGGCAAAATAGGACATCCTCCTCTATAACAGAAACATCATCAACTTGGAATGATACAAAAATTGGGACAACAGTGGTGTGAGTACTTTGACATTCATCTCCAACATTTAAACTATATCCCTCATTAGCATTTGGGACTACAGGGCAGCAAAAATTTTCAGAGAAATACCCTTTTTGAATCCCATACCTCTAGTTATTTTTTATCCACTCCTTGAATGGAAGTTACAGATTAAGCATGTGGTATAGCAAGACTATACCCTAGAATCTAAGAAACCCTTAGCAACCAGATTCAAAAGAAGAAAATGCATACAACAAATGGAGACAGACAGATAAACACATGCAATAATGCATTTTTCATATAACATTAACATTGAAACTAAACATATGTGCAAGATACAACTCAAATGCAACACATAAACTCCACAGAGATAAAATAGACATGAAATGCTTTGTATTTCATTATTCACACAAAAATGCCCAAGTCTTCAACAACCAACAAAGAGTGACACCGTTTGCCCTTTTATAGCAAGACTGTGTACTCAGCAAAATTTACAAGGCAAGATAAAAATTTGCCATATACAATGCATGAGAAATGGCACTCAAAGAGCATTTAATGAAGCAAATGGGAAACAGAGGACAAAGCAGGTGAGATTAGGATCTGCACCGCCGCCCAGGGATTTTCTTCATCAATTGGGTGGTTGAACTTGTCAACACGACCCATACTTCTTCTGCACAACCACCATCAATACTTCAGCTACCCGTGGGATGCAACAACAGATGCATCTAGAGATTTTCTCGCTCAAAAATGGCCGTACATGCTCAGGAAAAGCCATCACTGCAAGTTCAAAACATGGTCGTCGATCATCCCTCCGTTACTGAGAGCCACGGCCTCAAAATCATGTTGACTAGGTCACCAGCCAATTAGATCGTGCCACGTAGGCACCTTTTGCTATCGCTGGGTTTTTGCTTCTTCATTTTGTCTTTTTCACTCTGTATATGCATGTTCAAATGCACATACAATCGCCACTGTTCACCTGTCAAAAACCATTGTATATGCAAAAGCAAATGCATATACAACTGTTCATCATACAAGGTGGACCCCAAACTGTTATAGAGCAAATTGGAATTTTCAATCAGGTCCACCTTGTATCCTCTTTCCTTGCATATTTCCTTGTATATGCGCATATACATTCTCCTTATACATACAAGGCAGATTTCAAATTTTATGAAGCTTGCTGAAGTTACTTTGAAATCTGGCTTGCATCTTAACCCTTGTATCTTTCGAATGTACACTGGCACATACAAGCGAATGCACATACAACTGGTGGGCCCCATTAATTGTATCTTTGCTACCTCATATGTTGCCGAATATACAAGGCCCCTTGCATATACCTTTTTATACAACTGCAGAATCTGCAACGAAATATTCCAGGAATGCATCTAAACGCAAACATACATTCGCTCCTGCATATACAAACAGGGAATCTTTCCTGGAATATGCCACCCTTGTATATTTTTCTTGCACCTTCACATGCAACCCAATATACAAAGTGGGAATATTCCTAGGAATCTGCGAAAGATTCCCCCTTTGTATATGCACATTTCAAAGCCCGATATGCATTCAGAAATACATCTAATTGATTTTTTCAAAGGGCGATAGGGATTTCTGACCCGCCAATGCATATTTTACCTGCATGTATATACAAACACCCTTGTATATACAGAGACACTTGCACCTTAACTGATTTTTGCATTTTTCACAACTACAGAGGCCGAAAGTGTTAGAATTTTTTGGACTTTTGGGAAGGGGCCTGCATATACATATTCAGGCACCAACAGGGGCTACAACAAACTAGTAGGAAATGTTTCTTATCTTGTTCTATTAACAAACAAGACACTCTCTAATGTACTTAAGGACATCTTCCTTAAGTCCTTTCCATGAGAACCTCTCCCAAATTTTTTTATAGGTCTGAAAATACCCTGGATGACTATCCAAAGGAGTATTATGGACAACTCTTAAAATCTTTATTTTCATTTTAGATTCAAGCACCAAAAAGACTCTATCCTTGTATAGGATGAGTTCATTAGCCACTACGTATCTATCATTCTTCAACTTCCCAGGTCCATAATGTCAATGGCGAAGGAAATCTTAGAGTATTCTATTAAAATTTAAACCTTCCAATCTTTTGTAATTTCCATCATAGAACATAGAGTGGGTCTTCTAAACAAGGTGTTATACACTTTGTTCTTTTTCCCAAACATATTCAATGTCAAAGACATAAGATTGAATTTTGCTTACCCATTTTTGTTTCCTTTCATTGAGATCTTTTTGTCTCAAGAAGTACTTCAAACTATTGTGATCAATTTTCACCACAAACTTTCCACTCACAGGGTATTGTCTAAACTTGACCAAGGCATGCTTGATGGCCAACATTTCCCTGTCATAAATTGAGAACCCTCTTTTTGGTCCTCTGAGTGTATGACTCTCTAAAGTAATGGGATGCTTATTTTGCATAATGAAAACTCTAATCCCTTCACTAGAATCATCGCACTCCAACATAAAAGGAAGAGAAAATTCAGGTATGGCCAACACAAGACAAGAACTCATCACCTCCTTGAGTTTGTCAAAAGTTTGTTGCATTGAATTGGACCATGTGAAATCCCCTTTCTTTGTCAAATTGCTCAAAGGAGCTACCAACTAAGAAAATCCATTCACAAATCCTTTATAGTAACTACAAAGGCCAAATAACCCTCTTAGTTGTGTCAATCAATATTTTTGGGGGAGGCCAATCCAAGATGGTATGAATCTTCTCTTGATCAACTTGCACTCCTTGAGCACTAATCACATGCCCCAAATATAAAATTTCAATCATACTAGACTCACATTTGGACTCTTTGGAAAATAGAGATTATGCTTTCATAATACCCAAAACTACATCCAAATTCTTCAAATGTCTTGGTGCTCAAAGTTGAGATCCCTAGAATCCTAAATCCAAGCAATTTCTTGAGTGCCAAGGGTGTCAAACTCAAGAGAAGACCAATAACTTATGTTCAAGTTGGGAAACAATTGATAACATTGATAAGGTGGGTAAGACCTGTAGACACCTAAAAATTGTCTTCATCGTCAAGCCGACTCCTGACATCCCTAAACATACCAATTCCCCTTTAATAAATTAATTAAACTTTTATTTAATTAATTATCCCTTCATCACCTAATTTTTCATCATTCTATCCCCAATAATTGGATTAATTTTATTAATTCAATAGTTCAAACCTTAGCCAATTGATTAAATAAATATGCAATATTTATTTGGTTAATTTCCCCCTTCTCACTAAATCCAATTAATCAGGTAAATCATGTTTAACTAATTAATTCAGCCTATTAATTAACCTATCCCTAGCCTAGTTGATTAAATAGCAATTATTTAATTAGCTACCCTAGCCTACCTATCCCCTAGACCTAAATTAATTAGGCTAATCACCCTAATTAAAGTGGTCAAACCTAGCTTAACACCCTTCCCCACATCCTCCAAATAAAAAATTAAAATATATCCCACATAAGTCAATTTTTTATAAAAATATGTCCAACATCACATTTAATTCCTCTTACACCCCTTACCCATGCCATACCTCATTTATCTCCACTCATCCCCAAATGAATTTTTAATTCATTTTACCTTTCCCCATGTGAATTTTTAATTCACAAATAATCCATCTCACCCAACCTCATTTACTCCACCCCTTTCCCAAGATGAATTTAAAATTCATCTTTATTCCTAGCCCTCCTTTCTTCCAAGATGAAATCTAGGCCCTCCACATCATCTTCATCCTCCACCATTGATCTCCCAAATCAATCTCAACCCTTGGATCAAAATCTCTCCCAAAAGGTCTATAAATACAACATCCTCCAACCCATTTTGGAATCCAATTTTCAAATAATGTTACCATGCCCAAAAATCTCTTGAGCTAGCTTGTGACTTGCATTTGAGAGAGCATTTCACATTTGAATCATTATCTAGGGTATATCTTAGGAACTTTTGGGTGCAAGCTCCTTCCCCTTGATGAGATTGGGTCTTCATTTGTGAAAGGTATAATGCTCGTTTATGCACTTGTTTTTATGTTTTCTCCTTTCATTTTGATTTCCTAATCTACATTTGGCACGCCTGGTGGGACCCGTAAGGTCTATATCTAATCTTGTTTTTTGTGAGTTTTGTTTTTGAGACGTGCTTTTCAGGTCTGGCGCTATCTACCTGTGCAGCGGTGCCATCTGTGGTGCATTTTAGCTCTATCTGTTGTTTTAGCACTATTTCACAAAGCACTTTCTCTCTTAAATCTCACTCACATATCCGCCTGATCTTTGTTCTTCCTGCTATTTTTCTATGTTATCTGCTCTCTATTTTTGCAAGGATCTTGAACGAAGAGGGAGAGGTCATGCCAAAATTTTCTTAAGGACCAAACACGTATTTTGGCTTTCATTTTGTCTTGCTTTCCCTTCATTAGACTAACAAGACTAACGTGACCCTTTCCTTTGCAATCTAACCATCTGTTTTGGTTAGGAAGACCTCTATTTTGTAGGCTGACAAGCTCAACCCCGTATCAGTGCTATCGACACCCAGAGTGGCGCTATTTTAAACTGTGATAGACCAATCAGTTGTATGTGCAATGGTGCTTTGTTACCTATATATTAGCGCTATTTTCTATATTAGCGCCTTCTGTAATCTATTGTAGCACTATTTACTTTTCTAGCGCCTTTTGTATCTAGTTTTAGCGCTATCTTCTGTTATGGTGCATTCTGGTCTGGTTTTTAGCGCTATTTTGTAAAGCAGTGCTATGTGTATAAATATCAGTGCTATTTTCTAGGGTGTCAGGTTTTTAGGTAGATTTATGTCAGTAGTGCCATTTACGGTTAACAGTGGCGCCATTTGCTCTCTATTTTAGCACTATTTTTGCAGGCTAACTTTGGGTTCTGTGCAGGGACTGATAAGCTGTTTGTAGGTCATCACCATCATTCTACAGCCACTAACAAGTTCTTGCAGGGTTGTTTATCTTTAGTTTAGAATGAACACTTCAATTGGTGCTTAAAAAGAACCCTTGTATGTTAGCTTAGAAACAACATTTCAATTTGGTGCACTAAAATTGATCAACAAACAACAAACAAATCTTTGTGTGCCCTAGCTTAAACAACATTTGAATTTGGTGCTCTAAAATTCACAAGTGTTTGCCAACAACTCTACAAAACATTTCAATTTTGGGGCTTAAAAAGAACCACAAAGTGCATCATAACTCATTGGATTAAAAAGAACAATAATCTACATTTTTCACTCATCTAAACAAGAAAACAAATCAAATTTGTGTGAAGTGTCTTCATGATGATGTTTGTTGTGTGAAAAGTGTATGCTCTTCCCTCGCACCATTGGTGATCTTGGGAATCAAAAGCTTCTCACAACACTTACGTAAATCACCCCCAACATAATCCAAAGAACTAAAATGAACCTTGTTTAGCGTGATACAAGCACAAAATATACGTATGCTCTCCCCTCGCATCCTTGTATGAACTTGGGGATCAAAAGAATTTTTGTGGTTGTGTTGCTTTTATTAATCCTTAGGAGGGCCTGCCACCCTGCTTCGAAAGGTGGGAATGACCCAAGCGGCAACAAGCTAAAGCCAAGCTCTTTCGAGCCACTATATAAAATAATGTGTTTGTGACGAAAGTCACAAGCAATAGGTGTTGTTACGTCATACTGATAGCCAACCTCCCCTAAAACCCTCCAAGGCATAACCCTTAGAGGCTGGGAGACTTCATAATGGAGAGTCACACTGCCGCACATATGGCCACCTGAACGAATGCACTTACTACGAACCTTTGTTTTTAGCAAGCCAAAAACCTTCTATTTGTTGACGCAGAAGGGTAACCTTTGAAGCGGCCCCGATTCAAGCGGTTCTTAGCCAAGGTAGCAGGGACAATCCTAAGGTTTGGTGAGGGACAAGCCTTCATGGAAACCTAGATCTCGGTATGCGTGACAAGTGAGTGCACTGTAAGGGGGAGCCGGTGCTACCAAGATCCTGGAGCTACCCACTTTGAATAGGCGTAACTAGGGGATTCAACAAATACTGTCCTATCTTCGCCTTAGGTTGTGGAAAGTGCTTGTTTAAGAAAATCACATGTCTTTTCACAAACAAAATCTTGGTTATTGTGTGTTATTGTGCTTAAAGTGCTTTCAAGAAACTTGCCAAGAGACAATAAAAATCATTTGATCAAACTTCATATCAAAAAAAAATCCAAATTTGTCATCAAAATCCATCTTTTTCAGAGCCTCGACCAACACTAACCTATTTCAGTGCCATCTCTATCTGCTTTTGGCGCCATTTCACTTGTGGATTGGCGTTATTTGTAGATCAACTTGCCTGAAACTAGAGAAAATTCCATTGTGATCTTTAGGGCCTGCCTGACCATAATCCATAATCACCTTCCAAATATCCGTCAATACCCCACTCATTTCATCCTAATTTTTTCAATCATACCTTCATTTTGACCTTAGAGAATCAATCAATCATTATCGGACCCCTCACCATACCATAATCCACTCAATTTCATATCCATCCATCCTCATTAAATCTTTGCATACCTTTTGGACCAAACAAACATCTTTGTTACAAGAAATCATTCCAAAATCATCTCATTTCTCTTATCAAAAACATATCTGAAATCTTCAAAAACCTAAACACCCATCAAAAAACCATCAATCCAAAACTTGTCATCCCTTTTAGCTAAGGCTAGATCTAGATTTCATCTTTTACATCATATTTTGCTTGGAGAGTCATTAGTCAACCTTTCAAGTAAAATAATCACCCTTCTTTGTGTAAGGTCATTAGTCTACCCCAAACAAAGAGAAACATCCATTTGTGCGTCACAAAGATATAATCTTACTTAAGCTCATTCATTGACCGTCAAATCCTTTTCAAAAACATCATCCTAATCTCTCATACCAAACATCTAGTTCATCCAAAAATTTCACCATCCAAATCAACATCAAAATCCCTTTCGTCAAATCATCCTCAAGCAAACCTCATCTATCATCTACCATTTTGGTCCAAATCTTTGTAAAACATCAATATCACCCCCCCCCTTTATCATCCCTAGATTGACACTTTTTTAGAATCATCTTAGAAGCAAGAAATCTATCCTTTATCACGTTACAATCACCCTTTCATCTTCCATTCCACTACCACATCCTCTTTTGGGTCCAACAAATCAATTCAGATTCTCTAAGGTCTTCATCCCTCTTTCATCCACCTCAAAATCAAATCCATACACTTGTATGCCCATAACTAGATCACAACACAAGAAGAATCAAGCAATGACAGACTTTGGACAATACATGGGCATAGAAATGCCTAATACCAACGACAACAACCTACCAACCAACCAAACACACAACCCACCTTCGGTCTTTCAAATCCTGATATATAATCCCAATGAAAATCCCTTCCATTTCTTGCCACCACCACCACAAAATGTTCCCACCACGTCCCAAGATGATCTAGATGTCTTGAGCTTTACACAAGATGCCGATAGTATGGACCTACTCGAAAAAATCCTAAGGTTAGATCCAAATAGATATCTTGACTACCTCCTCAAAATTGGTGCCCAACCACCCCACAACGCGACATCGTCCTAGCCATCCACCTCTAACAACAATCCTACCACATCCTCCCAACTAGCTACATCAAACACCCAACCTACCATCTCTCAAACCTCAACTCCCGCCGTATCTACCACCTCAACAAGCTCTAATGTTACCACATCTATGATTCCCACAAGTGTCTCCAATCCTACCACCTCCCAACCCGTCATCACATCCACTACTACAAATGTAAACCCTTCCATTCCGCAAATCACCTTGGGCATCCAAGGAAATCCCACGCACGTAAGTACTTCCACAAGTGTGCCTCCACTCAACCCTCAAACCATAGCCTACATGAGACAATTCTTTTCACAACCACCTTACTATTGCAAGTATGATGATAACCAGTGTTGTCATTGATGTCAACATACTCATATTGCATTAATGAGAAGGATTGGATGAGTTGTGTGCTGAGGATATTGAGGAAATTAGTCTCAATTAGGAACAGTGAAGAACAGTGATGACAATAAGGTAAAAGTCCAAGATAAGATGAAGATCAGAAGATGCGGTTTAAAGGGTTTGCAGATATGAGTCTTGAGATGATCCAGTCAAGTTTTTAGAGGTCCGCATGAAGATCTGAAGAAGTTATGATCGCTCAAGTAGAACCGGTTCCGACAGACGTTCAGTGGTGACAGAGTGTCACAATTTGGTCTAGTGAGCTCCGGAATTGCATTATCCCATTCTGCGGATTGGAGGGAGTGTTGAAGAAGTTTGTGTGAAGTGACAACTAGATTTGTTCATGGTTTGGAGGTCTAGAAGCACCTTTTTCATTATGACAGTGATGACAGACTGTGTTCTTGAAGTTCCGGATGAAGAAGAGAAGAATTCCAGTAAGCTGATAAAGTGCAGATGTTCTTGATGACTTAGGAAAGGTTTTGATGATCTTTGGATCATGTACAATTCTTATTAGTGGTCCGCATTGAAGTTAGAGTTTGCATTTGAAGAATAACCACAGATATTGGTGTTCTTCTTGAGACTGGCCGACCGGATGTATTACACGTCTTGTGAATGATCTTGTAGGTGTTTGCTGACTTAGATGATTGTTCCTAAGTCGACGCCTTGTATAAATAAGGGATTGTGAATTCATTTTGTAGTGGGACTAGTGGTGATGAGTGTGGCATAGTGAAGAGAAGTGTGAAAGGAAGAGTAGGAGTTTTTGGGCTTAAATGGAACTGATCCAGGCATGGTAAAGATGTCAATCTCCAGTTCAAGTTTGTGATACTTGTTACTTTATAGACAGTGTGTCTCTTGTAGGCAGTGTGCCTCTTGTGAGTAGTGTGCTCGGGCAGTGAGCCCTAATTGGCAAGTGCCATCTATTTTTCTTATTCTTCTAATAGAGAATAATCCTTGGGTTAATCACCCTGTGGTTTTTCCCTTAACCAGGTTTTCCACGTCAAAATCTTGGTGCCTCATGTGTTGATGTGTATCTGCTCTGATGTTTATGCTTTATGCTTTCATGAGTGATTAATTGACATGCTATTAAATAACAAAGAGGAGTTAAGTGTTTTGAATTAGATGCAAGTTCTGCACAACTGATTCACCCCCCCTCAGTTGTGTGCCCTAAATCTAACACTTACAAGACATCTAACATCAATACATCTCGTGTCAATCCATCCAACGTCAATCCATCCAATGTCAATCTGTCTAATCTCACGTACCTACAAAACCCCATAGCGTCATCAACACAACAAAACCTCAATCCTCAAATACCTCCCCATATTCTCCAACAAATCCATGCCTACCAACAACATCTCGCACAACTCAACCAAAACACCACCCCTCAATACCAAAACATGATCTCCCAAAACCTCCAACATCTCATCAATCAACAAACCTACGCATCACAACCGCAACCAACCCCAGATCTCACAAGCATTGTACAAACCTTGATTCAAAAAGTAGACGATATACAAACTAGGGGCAAGCGCAAGCATTATTCTTTTGAGGATATTTGTCCCTATTTGTTTGATTGGACACTGTACATGCCCCCTTTCCCCAAAAAATTTGAAACGCCTAAATTTGACAAATACAGGGGAAAGGGAGACCCTAGGGATCATCTTAGGGAGTTCTACCTCACTTGATTAGAAGTCTCGAACAACGATACATATCTAATGAGACTATTCCCAAGAAGCCTTGATGGTCAAGCCACTAAATGGTTCCCACATCTTCCCCTGGGCATTAGGTCTTTCCCTGAGCTTGCGAAAAAATTTGTCAATTGTTTCTCCTATAATTTCAAACATGAAATCTCTATGACAAACCTTTGCAACACAAAACAAAAAGGTGGAGAATCCTTCGCTTTCTTCTTGCAGAGGTAGAGAGGCTTAGCAAGCAAACTCCCTTGGCCAATTCCTGAGAAACAATTAGTCACCATGTTTGTGGCTAACTTAAATCAAGAAATAGGGTTCCACCTACAGATCCTTTATGCGTCTACCTTTGAAGAAGTCATCAACAAAGGTACTACCATAGAAAAGGCCCTTATCACCAAGGGCTATATAAAATTACATGACAACAAGTCCTACAACAACAACAACAACAAACTGAACATCAACATCCCCAATGCAATCAACAATAACAACACGCAATCAAACGAAAAGTCGCGCTACTAGGGAAAGAACAAAAACACCTTGAACGATGGCATCACTGATGTGAAGGCCATCCAACATGTACAAAATCAAACGTTCTCAAGTACATATGCCGCCGATGTAAATACCCCAAGGGGGCAATCCGAACAAAACAAGCCTCGAAGGCAATTCACATCTCTAGGGGAACCAATCGAAGATATCATCGATCGATGTCTAAAGAAAGGTTTGATAACTCTCCCACCTGTTAAGCCCCACCAAGAAAATGAGCTCAAAGCTGCGTGGTACAATGAAAATGATTATTGTGACTACCACCACATTGTGGGCCATAAGACTGCTAATTGCATGAAGTTAAAGCATTGTGTGCAAGATCTCATCTATCAAAACAAAGTCAATCTTGAACAAAGCACTCAACCATCGCCCAACACTAATCTAGGAGCTTACAAGGATCCACTGCCCAATCATAACAAAGCCTCATCATCCAATCAAGCCTACAACATCACCCCACCTCCTGCATCCTTTGACTCTATTGTAGGGCGGATATAACCATCGTCTAACCATATCAACACAATCACCATTTGGGCTCAAGCACCTGATTGCGCCGTCACAACTTGTCATGGCTGCGTATCTATCTGCATAGCCCCTACCACTGATCAAACATTCACATCCACATTAGACTCGCTACCCCCTCGTTCAACCACACGTCCATCCCCTACCAATCAGTACAACCTCCTAGAACACCTAGGAAAGACCCCTGCACAAATCTCCATACTTGAGCTCCTCCGCACGTCACCTCTCCATAAAGAAGTCCTTGATAAAGCACTCTTGGAAACCCAAGTTCCCGCCAACCTGAATGTGAATCAATTCCAAGCCATGGTGGGTCATATCGTCATGCCTCATCATCTCACCTTCTTAGAAAAGGATCTCCCCGCATCCAAAAACTCACATAATGATGCCTTACACATCGAAGTTTGTATCCACAAGAATATCATTAAGAGAGTCTTAATAGATGGTGGCTCCGGCCTAAACCTATACACTCTTAAATTACTAAAACACTTGGATACTCAAATGAGGTTGTAGACACCAGTGAATGCATAACAATTAAAGAGTATGATGACACTGAATGACTATCTGAGGGTACTATCACGCTCCCTATCCAAGTGGGACAAAAGATAATGGAAACAAAATGTCAGGTCCTTGATCTTGATCTCCCCTACAACATTCTTCTCAGCCGCCCATGGATCCATGCCATACAAGCAGTCCCCTCTACATTCCATCAATGTCTAAAGTTCCCTCACAATGGCACGGAAGTAACTATCTATGCCGACCCCCGCCCCTTCCAATACTACAGTTTCTTGGAAGGCCATGACCATACCTTCTGTCCGTATAACAAAGCTATCACAAAAGCCAACCCCACAACATCCACTTTATACATTGACCCTACCAACACTGCCACCACTTCATCCCAAACACCTCCACGGCCTGAGGTCAAGATCAAGCTTAGTGACATGGGATGTGGGGCATACGACCTATACAGTACCTTTTGTGTGGGCATGTTACCCAACCCTAAAATATTTGGCATCCCAAAGAAAGAAGAAGCCAATACAATCGTCATCAAGTGTAAACCATCACCTACCTTTGAGAAGAAACATCTCCTTGATCAAGACATGCTTGAAGACATATCATCATGGCTATATAAAGATGAGGAAATAACACGAGAAGCTCCTACAATACCAACAGAGATCTATGGTAAAGGATCAGAGATTGTCAAAAACATGGGCTATAAAGGACAAGGCGGTATCAGCCTTCATGAACAAGGGATCGTGGAACTAGTCCAAGCGACAAGAAATCCTTATACCCAAGGGTTAGGATATGGTCAATGACAATGTATCCTCACTATTGGTGAATGTATCTTAGCTGAGGTCACTACGGTCTCCCCTGAAGTCGATAATGTCAATGAAACGAGCCATCAAGATTCCTTTAGTGACTTCGTTGATTTCTTTGACTCATCCATATGCACCATATACATAATCACCACCCTAACCTCCTCATCCAATGACTTACCCCTTGTATACCTAGACCTCATAGACTGGGACCAACAGGGACCTCCTATCTTCGACATAGCACCAAATGATGAAGCAATCACTGAAATGATGGGGGTTAGAGATCACTTCCTCCTGGGAGATCATAGAGCAGGATACATCATGGAAATTGATACGGCTGCCTATTTCGAGGAGACAACCCCTACTTCCAGTCACAAAAATATGAAAATCAAACATGGATCTAATGGTGAAAATTGTTCCACGGCAGTGTCAGATCCCAAAAAAGTAAAAATAAATGATGTATCTCCTAGTGAAAACCTCCACGAGGCACCAGGAGATGGAAGCATGGGCCTTCCTGAGATAGAGAAGGTATACCCTGGCAGATCACCCATCCTGGTAGAGCCAGCTCAAGAGATGAATCTTGAGATGGAAGAAGAGCCAAAAATCACCTTCAGGGTAGAATCTCTCAGTACAATAGAGCAAGAAAACTTCTTAGCCTTCTTTAAACGCAGAAATCACAATTTTGTATGGACTTATGCAGACATGCCAGGGCTCGATCCCACTTTGGTCATCCATCACCTTGCAGTACGGCCTGATGCAAAACTAGTAAAACAAAAGCTCAGAAAAATGAACCCTCAAGTGGCCCTCCTAGTCAAAGAAAAATTGAAGAAACTACTGGATGTCGGCTTCATCCGACCAATTGATTATCCTGAATGGGTTTAAAACCTAGTACCAGTAGCCAAACCAGATGGCTGAATCCGCTATTGCATCGACTTCTGAGATCTTAACAAAGCCTACTTGAAAGATGACTTCCTGTTACCAAACATTGACATGATAGTAGATCTTACGACAGGACATGAGATGTTATCCCTCATGGATGGTTTTTCAGGGTATAATCAAATTAGGATCGCTGAAGAGGACCAACATAAGACAGCCTTTATATGTCCATGGGGGACATACTGTTGGGTGGTAATGCCTTTTGGCCTAAAGAATGCTGGATCCACATATCAACGAGCCATGACTGTCATCTTCCATGATCTTTTCCACCACATCATGGAAGACTATGTGGATGACTTGCTAGGAAAATCAAAGACACAGGAGGAACACCTGGAGGTATTAGCAAAGATCTTCAACTGACTGGAACAATACAATATTCACTTGAATCCAAAGAAATGTGTCTTTGGGGTCACCTCCGAAAAACTTTTGGGATACATAGTCTCCAGAAGGGGAATTGAGGTAGACCCCACAAAAGTCAAGGCCATCACTGAAATGCCACCCCCGAAAACCCTCAAACAACTAAGAAGTTTGCAAGGGAAACTCTAGTCCATTCATCAGTTTATTGCTCAACTTGCTGATAAATGTCAACCATTCCAACATCTACTCAGAAAGGATACATCTTTTGTCTGGAACACTCAGTGTTAGGCTGCCTTTGACCAGCTAAAAGGATACCTAGCTAATCCCCCTATTCTAACCCTGCCAAGGCAAGGAGAACCCCTCCTATTATACATCTTAGCAACAGAAACAACTATTAGAGCCTTATTAGCACAGCACGATGAGCAAGGGAAGGAAAGAACCATATACTACATCAGCCGCACCCTGATATCCTATGAGCTAAACTATACACCAATTGAACGACCATGTCTAGCCCTGGTATTTACTTCACAAAAACTAAGCTCATCACCAAGATCGATCCACTAAAATATCTGCTAAACAGTGCTGCTCTTACTAGGAGAATGGCAAAATGGGTCATGATCCTGACTGAATTTGGCATTGAATTTACTGAGAGAAAATCCATCAAAGGACAAGTTATCCCTGATCAGCTGGCTAAAGCACCCATTCCTACAGAATGTCCTACACTGGTAGAGTTCCCTGACGAAGCCATCCTGACAATAGCACCAGCAATAGAAATATGGTAAATGTACTTTGATGGATCATACACACACAGAGGCTCAGGCGCAGGCATCTTGTTTGTTACCCCTCAAGGTGATACCATCCCCAAGTCATTCAAAATCACATTCCCATGTACCAACAATGTGGCAGAGTATGAGGCCCTTATCATGGGTCTCTGAATGGCAATCAAATGGAGAATTGAGAAGCTAACAGTATATGGAGACTCTCAATTGGTCATCCGGCAAGTAAACAATGAGTACAAGACCAAGGATGATAAACTGCTGCCTTATAAAAAGATGGTCGATGACTTTAAAGACTATTTTGATGACATCCACTTCGAACAAATCCCAAGGCTAAGCAACAAAGCTACAGACGCCATGGCCACCATTGGGTCCCTGGTTGACATGAAGAAAGATAGCAAGAAGTGTGAGTTCCTGATAGAGGAGCTCCCTATTCCAGCATATGATGTTCCCCAATCAGAGCTAGTGTACGAAGTCATTGGTCCCCTATCCTCGTGGTATCAAGAAACCTATCCATATCTCCATGATAACATCATCCCTCCTAACCTATCCACCTCACAACGAAAATCTTTCATCCGCTGAGCCTCCCGCTTCACCCTTGTAGGAGATACCCTATACAAAAGGAGTCTTGATGGCATGCTTTTATGATGTTTAGACTCTAAGGAAGCTGAAGTAGCCTTGCAAGAGGTACATGCAGGCATTTGTGGGGCACATTCAAGTGGACCCACTCTTGCTAAAAAGATCCTAAGGACCGGATACTATTGGCCAACCATGGAACAAGACGCCTACCAGTTTATAAAAAAATGCCTACCATGTCAACAGCATGGAGATCTCATTCACGCACCAGCACAAGAATTGCAACCAATCACGACACCATGGCCTTTTTCACAATGGGGACTTGACCTCGTAGGCAATATACATCCACCATCATCCAATGGCCATAAGTTCATTATCATAGCTACCAAGTACTTCACTAAGTGGGTGGAAGCAATACCACTCACCTTCACCATTGGAACCCAAATATCCAAGTTCATCCTCCATTATATCATCTGTCAGTATGGTATCCCTCATTACATTGTCACTAACAATGGAAAGCCATTCAAGAACTAGGAAGTCTGCAGTGTGTGCAAAAAATTCCAAATCAAACACCACTTCTCCACACCATATTACCCTCAAGGAAACAGTCAAGCAGAAGCTTCAAATAAAACCATCCTGTGCATCCTAAAGAAGACAGTTAATGAAGCCGGCTGTGACTGGCACCTCTAGCTCAATCCCGCCCTTTGGGCCTATCGCACAAGCATTTGCACCCCCACAGGAGCCACTCCATATTCCCTGGTCTTTGGATCCGAAGCCATTTTTCCTATTGAGGTCAAGCTCCCATCTCTAAGAGTATCTCTACAAAATATAATCAACGATGAGGAATACCGAGTTGCAAGGTTGCATCAACTAGAATTACTAGATGAGAAACGTCTAGATGCATTGAACCACTTGCAAGCCTATCAAAATCACCTCAGAAGAAGCTATCACAGGAGAATCAGAAACCGCAAATTTGAAGTAGGTGACCTTGTCCTTGTGGAAAACCAGAAAAACTTGCAGGAGCGCCCCAAGAAAGGAAAATTTGAGCCCAATTGGTTAGGACCTTACGTCATCATAGCTAGCTATGGATCAGGAGTATACCAGCTTGCAACACCTGAGGGGCAGCCTCTGGATGAATCTATGAACATTCTACACCTGAAGAAATTCTACACATAACTCAGCGAGTACCCCAATCAAAAACCCAAAAAAATACAAAATCAAAAAATAAAAAAAAATCAAGAAAACCTGAGGGCAATAAAGACTTCCAATGGTGAAAATTACTTCGGTGGCACCTTGGATTAATACCATGGTGAAAACTTGTTTCAGGTGCCATGTGTAGTGGCCAGTTCTACCATCTAATAAGTCCTCTTTCCATCACAACACTCCATGTCGCACACATCCCATGGCTTGGAATTATGAAACATCAAATCCTATCACCCACCCTGTAATATCCCACCCAAGGCTAGTCTGTGGAATGAGGATCCTTGTAAGCTTCCTTTTGTACAGCTCAAAATCGCAAAAATCCAAAAATAATACAAAATTGCAAAAATCCAAAAACAATAGAAAATCACAAAATCTAAAAAATCCTTCCTAAACAATTCACCGCAAATCAACCCCATACATCGATCTTGCTGCAACTCGCGGCCATCAACATCCATCGCACCCATCCCAAACCATTCCCACATCAGCAAGTCATGCCAGAACTACATATTCATCTCGCCCGCATCTTGAAAGTACCTTGATCCCGTGGACACAGGGTATGTAGGTAGTCTGGAATACGAAAGAAGTTTCCAGTACTCAGGTACCATAAGATGCACCCATCCAACCCATTTGGATGGTCCCCATTAACTAAGATTGCTAGATCCAACAAATGATGCACAAGCTAAGTATACACTTGAAGCATGGTCCCTAACACAAAAATCATCAATCAACATACCAACTATAATCCCACACATGGCCTGACTATCCTTTTGCCCACCTTTCAAAAATTATCCAACAAATTCATGTCCTAGGATATATCATTCCTACAATGCACAAGAATCTGTCATCCTATCAACATGTATCTTGGCAAGAGCACATAAAGGTTATTTGTATATTTTTGGTGGTCTTTTTGATTATTGATTTATATCTTTTTGTCTCACTCTAGGTCCTTTCCAAAGCTACCTTGATCTCATTATATCATGGTAAGTGGCAGACAACACCTGGAGTAGACATGGTCATTGTTTCTGTATGTTGTGCTTGTGGGTTGGTTTCATCACTCCAAGAATAGTATTCATATCTTGAGGCCTAGGTCGGTTCTAGTATGATGTGCCTCATTTGCATATATAGGCATCAATACCTTATATGTACTATTAGCACGCATCGCTATGAGTCCCCTTCCTAGGCCAGGCAAGGTTATACTACCTTGGGCACACATGAAATCAACCTATTGTTTGTGGGTCTAGTCCATGCAATCGTGGGATATATATCATCACCTAGGTCATCTCATAACTTTGTGAACTGTATCCTACATTGCTATAAAAAACTAAGAAATGCTCTCAAATACTGTTATGCAACTACTGTTACTAGCTCAAACCATCATGCTAATCATTTGTTCCACTATACCATCTAGGCCTAGATTTCGTAATCACCTAACCTACCCCCCTCCTCTCCCAAATCCCCTCACTAATCCCACTCCTTCAACTTATTCTCACTCAACACATCCTGAGCCAAAATAAATCCCCCCTCAATGACGTGGTGTCTCATGACCTAACAATTCCCTCATCCCCCACCCCACACCCCCCCCCCAATCTAGCTGCTCCCAATCCTATCTATACCCCATCCATCCATCCTTACCCTCTCCCCACATGTTCCCCTATCACACAGCCCCACCACCCAGGGTCCAACAAAGAACATCATGTGTATCAAGACTTAATTACCTCACGTATCATCTAGTTTGCATCTTACATATCATTTAGTTTCCATCTCATAATCATTTAAATTGCATAATCATTAGGTGCATTTTAGAATCCTTTAATTGCATCTCATATATCATTTAAATTGCATAATCATTAGGTGCAATTTAGAATCCTTTAATGGCATCTCATACATCATTTAAATTGCATAATCATATAGGTTCATTTTAGAATCATTTAGTTCCATATCATCTCATTCAAATTCCATAATCATATAGGTTCATTTTAAAATCATTTAACT
Organism: Cunninghamia lanceolata; assembly: GCA_027924645.1. NCBI lineage: Eukaryota > Viridiplantae > Streptophyta > Pinopsida > Cupressales > Cupressaceae > Cunninghamia > Cunninghamia lanceolata. The sequence goes on along the minus strand of BSBN01000736.1, from coordinate 566,464 downwards.
TGCATTTCATATAGGTTCATTTTAAAATCATTTAACTTGCATTTCATATAGGTTCATTTTAGAATCATTTAAATTGCATTTCATATAGGTTCATTTTAGAATCATTTAGTTCCATATCATCTCATTCAAATTCCATAATCATTTAGGTTCATTTAGAATCAATTAGTTTGCAATCATTTAGTGAAATTCCATAATCATTACATCGCATTCCATCTATCACTACATAATCGGTTAGTTACATTTAGTTACATTGCATAATCATAATCAATAATCATTTAGCTGCATATCTATATTTCCATACATAACATGTGTTTATTAAGATAAACATACAGCTCCATTACATTTTGTATCCATAATAAATGTTTATTAATCTGAACATTTATTTGCATTTTACATCATCATCCATAAATCACACACATGCATATATCAAAATAAGAAAACCATCAATACATCCATCATATTACATCAATAGGTACATCCATAACATCATCATACTACATCACATAAACACAAGACATTCATAGCATATAATCCAAAGAAAACTGCATCCATCAACATAAGCATCATCATAATCATATAAAAGCATCACAAATAAACATATCGGCCATCAAAAAGCATCATCTCATATCATCATCACCAAAATACACATTGCTCAGGTATATACATCAAAAAAAATATAATAACATGTCCTGATACAATGCCTCCAAGGGCCAAAATGATACAACTATCACATAGAGGACCCTCTCTCTGATGCGGTGTGGGATCCTGACCCTGGTGGTGTCTGTGGTCCTGCCTGTGGTTGTGGCTGCGGCTATGTCTGCGGCTATCCTTATACTTGTGTAACCTGCTGAGGCACATGTGATGGAGGGCCCATCCCCTGCTAAACAGACTGAACTGATCTCGATCTATGTGACCTAGATGCCCAGGATCCACTGACCTGACTATATCTCATTGCACACTGTTATGCAGGCACTGTCGCGTGATAGAGGGCCTGATAATAGTCTGTCCGTCCTCTAGCCTCCAACAACTATCCTTGTGCCTGAGACAACTGTGTCTGCATCAATGTCAAAACTGGGGCCATACCAGCATCTGAAGCCTACAAACTACCCACCGTAGCCTCTTCCTGCTGAGCCCTCGCGAGTGCCGCATCTCACTCTCCCATCAACACCACTATATCACCCTGAGCCTGGGCTAACTATGCCCGTAATGCAGCCACATGTCCATCTGTACCATCTAATAAGGCAGCTGACCCTCGCAGCTGCACCAACTCTGCCTCCTACCTCTCTAAAGCCTCCTGCAGGCTGGCTACCTGTGCCCGCAGAGTCTCAACCTCCTCCTCCTCTCCACTCTGAGGCCACCGATGGGATGTGGACCATCGAACCTCTGACTCTCGACCTGCCCCTGAAGGGCCTGCCTCTGCCTGCTACCCTGCTACAATAGCCTGTTGCTGCTACAAAACCTGTGGTGGGATCATAACACCCCTGTCCACCCTCAGTTGTCCCCCACGCCATCAAGGTCCTCCCTGTCATCGTACCACTCCAATCTCAACCTGTTCAATAGGCACCTGCTGTATAGGTACCTGTCCAGTTGCCGCTACTGCTAGCACATCCATTGGCTACCCATCCCTCCCAATCTCCCTCTCCTCTCCATCCCCTCCAACCTCCATGAGGTAGTCAACAATGATCTCCTCACTCTCCTCCAGGAAATCATCCCCATCAGAATCATCATCCCCATCATCCTTAGACTCCTCATCCCCTGACCCCACCGCCTCCTCTGTAGGGACTACCTCATCTACCGGATCAGTGAACTGAGTCGGTTGCCACATCTGCCACCATGTCTCATATGTAGGAGTAGTGCCTACATCCCTAACTATACTCTGCCAATCCCACCGCAACGGCTGTAATGCCGCAAAATCCTCCAGAGCAACCTGGGGTTGTATGGCTGTAGGCCAATAACGGACCACCTGACGGGTCTATACAAAAATTGCCATCTGCTGTGAGGCATCCTGCCGTAACCCAAACTGTTGCATAACCTGTGACAGTAGATACATACCAATCATATTGTCTCCTCGACCTATCAAATAGCACTGCTGAAGGGTGAAGGGCATGTGTACATCATCATCTGGCCATGGCTCGACTCCGATGTAGGGTCGCCACATCACCTGAATGACATCATCCAGCACCCGCCTCCAATACTGAACCTGACCAGTATATGTGTACTCAACATCCCGATAAAGGAACACAGGCCTCAAACAGATAGTGATAGTACCCACATCTCAACCGAGTAACCGCAATATGCTCCCAGATCCACACATGCAGCAAAGTAACCCTGGCTCATAAAGTTGCATCATAATGATAGATAACTGTATGCATCTCATGATAGAGTTGTGCCAACATTGCTGGTCCCTAGGCATACACGATCTCATGTCTGACCATCCCCTCAATCAACTCTCCCCATCCAACCGGAAATCCCCTGCCCCTCCTATCGAGCATCACTACGCCACCAATCAATGCACATATGAATAAAGAAAAGGGATCTGCACCCACCGCCATTGTCCCCTCATAGCTCATCTCCCTCCTATCTGTCGATAAAATAATGTGATTAGCGCCAAATACTCTGATCAAGGCCCTCTATCCCCTCCTCATGTCGTATGTCACCCGACGGCCATGAATAGGTAGCTTGAGGATGCGATAAACATCCTCAAGAGTGAGTAATCTCGCCAATAGGAAGCAAAAGGTACATGTCTTTGGCTGATACCGCTCTACAACCATGGTCATCAGAGCTCTATGAGCTCGCAGTACTGGCATCGACGCAACTGTCAGGAGCCCTAACCTCACCAGTTGGGCCCGGGTGGCATCATCAAACTGATCAAATAACGCCATCACATATGGCACGCGTCGCTCCCACGAGGACACTATAAATGAACTCATATCCTGCATCCATAATTTTCTTGTCAAAGATCTACCTATCTTCTTCCAAACCCCTCCTTTTCTTCTAATGTTGAAAGCCAAAAAACACTTTGGCACCAAAACAGACCAAGTCTCATGCCATTTTTAAAGATGGAGCTACCAAACTTCCCCCAGGGCGCTAATTCAGATTATAGCGCCACTGTGTAAAACCCCTTTGTGCCATTTTCACAAATGGCGCCACCCTCCAACTTGGCACTAATCTACAGAATAGCACCATTTCTCTTGATAGCGCATATATCACATATGGCGCTGATCCTCTACAGTGCGCTAAACCTAAATATAGCGCCACTATCAAACATTGCACTACTCTATAACATAGCGCTACCCTAATCACCAATTGGCACCACAACACCAGAATCCAAAACACCGCGCACATTGCGCTAATGCAGAGGATGGCACCAAAATGTTAAACATTTGGCACCAATCCAACCCTATTCTACCTGAGCGGATAGCGCCAATCTAGAGGATTGCGCTAATCCACTTATTTTTGGCACTGCGTGATCTTTTGATAGCGCCACAATGCCTATACCCAATTCCCAAACCCAAAAAATGTGAGAAAATCAAAAAAATCACAAATCTAGGGTTAGGCCCTACCTGGGGTCCAACCTCCGGTGCCCATCCATATGATCAGAAATGCTCAGAAATGTGCCTGAGTTGAGGGAATCTAGGGTTGCGCTCTACCATCTCTCCTTTGCTCCTTCTCAAGAGTTCAATGTGTGCAAATGTGGCACTCTTAGGGCCCACTTGTCTTAATATAGAAAGCCATGTCATCCTTCTGCCCACTCTTTTTCCCCTCCAGGGTGTAGATCACAACCTTTTTCCTCTGTTTTTCTTCCCCTCATCTTCTTTTTCCATCCTCTATCCAACCATCGCTCCTGTCATGTCCTTTCGAGAGCTCGCCTGAAATTTTTTTATTTTTTCGGTGACCTCTGTAGGGGGCATCCCTCACCCATCTTATTCCTTCCCAACAGCTGTGGCATATTCTCTCTTTGACCTGACGCCACTTCCTTGCTAGGTCCTGACGCCACATCAAAGAGGGGCAAATGTAGACACTTAAAAATTGTCTTCATCGTCAAACCGACTCCCAACATCCCTAAACATACCAATTCCCCTTCTAATCAATTAATTAAACTTTTATTTAATTAATTATCCCTTCATCACCTAATTTTTCATCATTCTATCCCCAACAATTGGATTAATTTTATTAATTCAATAGTTCAAACCTTATCCAATTGATTAAATAAATATGCAATATTTATTTGGTTAATTTCCCCCTTCTCACTAAATCCAATTAATCAGGTAAATCATGTTTAACTAATTAATTCAGCCAATTAATTAACCTATCCCTAGCCTAGTTGATTAAATACCAATTATTTAATTAGCTACCCTAGCCTACCTATCCCCTAGACCTAAATTAATTAGGCTAGTCACCCTAATTAAAGTGGTCAAACCTAACTTAACACCCTTCCCCACATCCTCCAAATAAAAAATTGAAATATATCCCACATAAGTCAATTTTTTATAAAAATATGTCCAACATCACATTTAATTCCTCTTATACGCCTTACCCATGCCATACCTCATTTATCTCCACTCATCCCCAAATGAATTTTTAATTCATTTTACCTTTCCCCATGTGAATTTTTAATTCACAAATAATCCATCTCACCCAACCTCATTTACTCCACCCCTTTCCCAAGATGAATTTAAAATTCATCTTTATTCCTAGCCCTCCATTCTTCCAAGATGAAATCTAGGCCCTCTACATCATCTTCATCCTCCACCATTGATCTCCCAAATCAATCTCAACCCTTGGATCAAAATCTCTCCCAAAAGGTCTATAAATACAACATCCTCCAACCCATTTTGGAATCCAATTTTCAAGTAATGTTACCATGCCCAAAAATCTCTTGAGCTAGCTTGTGACTTGCATTTGAGAGAGCATTTCACATTTGAATCATTATCTAGGGTATATCTTAGGAACTTTTGGGTGCAAGCTCCTTCCCCTTGATGAGATTGGATCTTCATTTGTGAAAGGTATAATGCTTATTTATGCACTTGCTTTTATGTTTTCTCCTTTCATTTTAATTTCCTAATCTACAAGTCCTTCTTCTTCTTTTGGCTCTACTAGGCCAAAGGGGTACAACGACATGAAAATATGCCTTGAAACAAACCATACCCCATGCACAAGATACTCCAATTATCTATCGCAAAGTGTATGTATGTTGGTTTTAGGAATTCCAGGGTATTACACCTTCATATAGCATATATACAACCATGTAGATAGTCTAAAATGATGCTTTGATAGCCCCTAATGCAATAGAATACATCTAGACATGGATGTAGGTAATATAAACAACATAAAAGAATAAAATACTAAGATTTTGTTATGTTTTGAGTGTGTTGGAGGGAAAAGAAGTTGAACAGAATGTAGATTGGTGCCTTAATCCAATGGGGACAACAAGGTCTAGATCTTAAATCAAATGGGACACCAATATTACCAAATAATGATATCTTAACCAAGATATCAACAAAGGCCAAATCCAAATGTTTAATGCATCAGCTAGGCTCTACACATACAAATAAGAAACTAGAAGGAATTGCAAAACATCAATTCAAGCATTATTTAATAATTCATAAACAACCCACAAATTTCATGTATTCCCATGAAAAGATTCCTAGGAAAAGCATTGCAAGGTGTTTTACAATTTTTGGTTATCAACTAATCAATAACAACACTCAAATTAGCAAATGTGACTAGGGTAAATTAATAGAATACTAGATGAAAATATAAAATGTTCATGGAGATAGTTGAAAATATGTTGAATATACACTTTAAATTCATTCTTTGAATGTTAAAATGCACTCTCATAACCCTTGAGAGAAAACCCATTAGAAATTATAATGAAAATTTTCTTTTTATAGCCACTAGAAGAAACCCTACATATCCAAGCTTGTCTTCTCCTATTTCTTCTCTGCAACCAAAAAGTCCATCCCTTGAAAATGAATGCAAAATGCATTATATACCTCATTCAATTCATCAAGTAGCTTTGGAATTGTTGGATTTGACATCTGAAAATAAAAATGGGTGACCATCATGCTTGCATCAAAACTACATAGGTTGTACCATAAAACCCTACATATTTGGAGTGTTTGCCCATGCTTTGGTACAAAGATTTCATTATTTAAGGGTCTACAAGAGTCTTGAGGCGTATGGATCTCACATACCATGCTATTGGGCCTCAAAAAGCTCATTAATGGTGATCTTGAGAGTTGTTGGAGTGTCCTGTCATGTTTTGAAAAATGTGAAAATTTGAGTATTTTGTTGGGCTTTGGGTTCTAAAAGAAACTTGGAACCTAGAACCTAGGGGCAAGGAAATTCTTCAAACCTAGAACATCCCTATGTCCATGACAATCCTGAAATCCCCAAAGTGCGAAAATACACTTGGGGTTTAGAAATAAAGAAGGAAATGAAGAAGGAGAACATAGGGATATGAGGGAATGATTTTTGGGGGAACATAGATTTTGAGGGAATGGGGGTTCTAGAGGAACCAAAAACATTGGAAGATTGAGAAAATATACTAGGAGAATGGGGGTTTAGGAGGAACTTGGAACCTTGGAACATGAGCGCCCAACATTAGGGGAATGACGATCCCAGAGGAATCAGAACCAGTGGAGCATTGAGGAAATACACTAGGGGAATGGGGTTTCCAAAGGAACTTGCAGCCTTGGAACATGGACGCCCAACACTGAGGGAATGGGGATCTCGAAGGAATCAGGAACATTGGAACATTGAGGAAATACATTAGGGGAATAGGGGTTCTAGAGGAACCAAGAACCTTGGAACATGGGCACCCAACACTAGGAAAATGGGGATCCTGGAGGAATCAAGAACATTGGAACATTGAGGAAATACAATAAGGGAATGGGCATTCTGATGTAGAGCAAGGTAAAATGTTCTTCAACTCTCGAAATGAACCAATAGTCTCAAGGCTCTATGACTATTGATATCCTTCAATGACCTCCTTTATGCCTAGTAGTACTCCTAATTAGGTTTTTTTCAACATATAGATTGGAGAAGGTCTTTAACCCACAACTCAGTCACCTTTTTGAATACCCTTTATGCTCTTATTTAACATACCAAGAATTGGGGTATGGTTGTTTCAGACCAAACCATTCAACAATTCATTGTTATTGCTGCACCTAGGCCTAATTAGGCCACTTTTCCAAAGCAAATGTGTGTATTTCAACTACCAAACTTCCAAAAACCACTTGAGGGGTTTCAATACATCACAAATAGTCAGATTATGTGGGTTTCATCATCAGGATCAGTCACCAATTCTCTGAGTTTCAAGTTTTTAAGCCTAAAACCCGTACAAAGCCTAAAACATAGGAAATATAGCTAGGGTTTGTTCAAAACCCATTCCAACCTCACACCCTGCTCGTAAAACTACCAAAATCATTGAACACACATTTTATATTGTCATTCTACCAGTTTTCAAGAGATTTCACCAGAGAAAATGCTCACAAAATGCATTTTGATTGCGCAAAATCCTAAACCCTATTCTTACCAGCTATTTTTAATCAAAGACCAATAAAATCCTTCTAGTATGATGAAAATACACCAAACCACCTACAAATGAAATTAGATTCAAAGATTCATCCAGCCACATGAGTTGGAAATCATGACTGGGTCGTACATGCCGTACAGTCACAGTAACAACAGAAAATATAGAGTTTGAATAGGAAAAATAGGGTAAAAAGTATAGTTTTGTTCTTTATTCCCCCCTCTTCCACATGATACTCTGCCCCTACAATTGTTGCTTTCTCAGGTTTAGGAACCTCTAAATTAACTAAAATAGAATGTCCATTATCTGTTTCTGAAAACAAAGAAGAAAACATCACCCTAACAACATACCCCTTAAGGAAATCTTGAATCCCAAGAGTCACTTCATCTTTGACCTTCAACAAATTAGACTTTGACACTAAATCAATATCATTTCCCTCCAAAATCAGATCATTCTTCACCTCTGCTATCTTGGTACCTTCAAGGTTTGAAATAGCTGCAACCTCCATGTGCTTTTCTTCTTCTACTATGATGAACTCTTCCCTATCAACTATCATCACATTAACTTGCTTGGCTTGTTCTTTATCTTCTTCCATCAAAAAAGGTTAGATATTATCTCCACTTGCCTTCTCCTCTTCAAAATAATCTTCTTGATAGACCACATAACCTTCTTCTTGACTAGTAAATGCCAACTACTAAACTGCTGCATCTCTAGAGCAAATCTTTTCTCCATTTCTTCCAAAGCTTGACCCAACCTTTGCATCTCCTGCTTAAGACTTTCTAGTTCTACCTTGTCATCTTTTCTCTTCTTCACACTTGTCTCTTTCCTCCTCTCTTACTTCTTGCTTGTTATCTCCTTACTCTGCAAAATTCCACACATTGCTCTCTTCCACAAATCCATTTTCCTTTCTCAAGCAAGTCTCTTTCACCTTGCTTCCTCTTGTCTTTGATACCTCACCTTAGGCTTTTCTCTCTCTTCTCCCTTGGCCTAGTCTCTTGGCATCTAGGTTCTCTTTTCAACCTGCAAAAGACAACACACAAACTCCAAAAACTCACTTGCCCAGATCTTTTTGGGCTCTAATACCAACAATTTAATGTTCAGAAATTACAAAAACAAGGATGTCTTTTATTGATTTCACTTCAAAATGTAACAACCCCCCTTGGTTTCGACCTCCCCAAGGCTATTTAAACATGTACCAACCATTTACAACTGATTTTCCAACTACAACCATTCTAATTCCTTCATTTACAACTTATGACTCTTCACCTTCCCACTTTTTGCAACTTTACAATATGACAACTTTTACAAGATTGACAACTTTTTACAATATTTGCAATATGACTCCAAAATGAATGCCTAGGACTTAAACTAGACTCAAATCAATTCAAAATGGTCTAAAATACCTTATTACATGAACCATACACAAACTAAAACAAAATTTACAAAATGGCCTCATGGAGGCATAAACTCAACTAGGTGCTCCTACACCAGTTTCTGAAGGAAGTTGGAACGTTGGAAAATGGGTGCCCGACACTGGAGGAATGGAGATCCTGGAGGAATCAAGAACATTGGAACATTGAGGAAATTCATTGGGGAAAATGAGGTTTCTAGAGGGACTTGGAACCTTGTAACATGGGTGCACAACACTGGGGGAATGGGGATCCCAGAGGAATCAGGAACATTAGAACATTGAGGAAATATGCTAAGGGAATGGGGGTTTTAGAGGAACTTGGAACCTTGGAATATGGGTGCCCAACACTGGGGGAATGGGGATCCTGAAGGAACTTGGAACCTTGGAACATGAGGAAATAGTTTTGATGTCAATGAAAAACTTGAAAACCCCAAAGTGACCAAAACACTCAAATGAAAGTCCCACATATTTCTAAGTGACAAACATATCAGTAATCTTCAATTCGACCCCAAAAATTCAAATCAAAGGACTCAAATTACAACATGGGGGAATGGGGGGTAGGAAGGAACTCATAACCAAAAATGTTCTAAGGTCTACAGAAAACCCAAAAACCCCAAATGACCAAAACACCAAAATGAAAGGCCAAATTGATGCAAGGTGACACACATAACCGCAATCTTCAATATTACCCCAAAATTCCAAGTTTAGGTCCTCAAATTACAACATGGGGGAATGGGGACCATAAAGGAACTTGAAACTAGGAATGTTCTAAGGTCCATGGGAAACCCAAAAACCCAAATGACCAAAACACTTGAATGAAAGGCCATATTGACGCAAGTTGACACACATAGCTGCAAACTTCAATATGATCCCAAAATTACAAAATTAAGTCTTCAAATTACTCCATGGGGTTTTGGGGGTTCCAGAGAAACTTGGAACCAAGGACCAATACACTAGGGTTGGGGAAACTCATGGAACCCAGAACATTCCCAAATAGTTAGAAAAGGACAAGGAGAGTGCCAAACTCAAAATCTTTTTAGGATTTTTGGAAACAACAACACATGGACAAGGTATGGGGAAGGTAAAGGACCACTTTAACATAATATTTTGACCAAGATAAACTCATTGAAGATTTCTTAGATCAACTATCAATAATGGGTGAAAAACTTCCAAGACAATAATGAGGCACAAAATTTAGGATTTTTTGCAAATTTTGGGCATGTGTTAACAAAGTGCTCTTCCCATGTTTTTCTATAAATGAATATATCATAAAAGAAGATCAAAACAAACTTCCTTAGCTACTTGTTAAACATTTGATTCATACATGACTGAAAAGTAGCAGGAGCATTAGTCAAACCGAATGGCATGACTAGAAATTCATAGTAACCATAATGACACCTAAAGGTTGTCTTATGAACATCCTCTTCTCAAAATTGAATCCAATGATACACCGATCTAAGGTGATGTAGGAGCACCTAGGTGTACGTGTAATCGACATCACCCAAAAACACTTTCTAGTTTTTTTTAGTTTTGTTGTGTGTGGTCTTGATTGGCATCAACTACTATTATTCAAATGGTAATTTGAAGTCATTTTAATGGTGGCAGAGATCACTATTATCATTTATTTGACAAAATGTTTTGAAGAAGTGTATGCACAAAGTTGTGTATTCGTGGTGTAGTGATCTGATAGCATTGCACTTTGATGACACTAATGAAGACTAAATCATTGTTCTTTCTCTCCCCGGTGTGTTTATGGTTGGTGTAGGGTGTTAGAGAGGACAAAAATTTATGTGCATAGATATAAAGGAGGGTAGGGTAGAGGCCCCATATAACCAAGTGAGTGCTCAACTTGAGTAATGAAGAAGATGCAGCAACAAAGCCCATCAAAAGAAGAGGCTATTACATATGACAAGGTTTCCATCTTAAGATCCCTTCCTTGAATCGATATGAACCAATACAAGTGACCATTCAAATAGGTGAGGCAACAAATGTACCCTGCAATACAAAGGGTGGAGTAATGGTATAGTTTGAGAAGATTAAGGAAGTGTATATAGACACGTTTGACCAAATTGATGAGAAAATGTAAGAAGCAATTCAAGCTGATTGTATACGTTATGCTCCTGGCATTGATATTATTAGCGTGAGGGTGACAAAACCCACAATTCTAACAAGCATTGCTCAAAATTATGAACAAATGGAAGAAGAACGCACAAAGGCTTTGATAGCAATCGAGAGGAAAAAGGTGGAGTAAATGTGGAGAACAATCAAGTCCTTATTATGAAGATGGTACAAGGATTGCAAATTCCTATAGCTAGAATTCACTCGTCACAGAGAATTAGCAACGTACTGGACTACTTCAGCGGTGGTCTTTGAACCACAATACATCGATTGGAGACTCGATTATGCAAAGGTCAGAATCATGGTTGTTATCACAAATGACCCCTATGATAGATATGCAACTCTGCACAAAGCCAAGCTCTTCAACGAAGCTTTCGAAAGAAGGGATCCATTGCAAATCGACCATCTACCAGAGGACATGAAAATAATGGCCCTCTATAATACTTTGACTGATATACCTGAACAAGCATAGGAGATCCAAGGGCATGTGTTAATGCACCGAGATCTCTTGAATAAGATATGATTTCATTTAAATGTTTTAAGGAATGCCAAAAAGGGACCATGTGAGCTATGAAGGGAAGTCCAACTGTGGTCATAATATCAAGAGGAGAGTCATTTGGGTTTAGTCTTCATTTTTCTTTGATTCTGTGCTTCTTCATATTCCATGTTGTTAAAGGAAATAGATAATTATTGATATCTATAAAGATATCGATAGATGGAGAATGTGTTGTCGGTCTCTGGAGGATGGATAGAGTATTTGTCTCTATAGAAGTTGCAGAGTGAAGCCTAAGGTAGAGAGGCAAAGTTAACGAGTTTGTAGAAGAAAGAACACTCTGAAAGAGAGGATAGGGAGTGGATGTCAATGTGAGTATTCAACCCATGAGTTGGGCTTGGGAAGGAATGAGAATGCCTCAAATTTGAGAGGCCATCAGTAGTCATGACTATAAATATTATTGTCATAGGTTTTTGTATTTGTTGGATTTGAATATTAATAAATCTAGAGTTTTTGTGCTTCCATTTCAATCTCATATTGTGTGTAAATTTGAATTGAAGGTAGACAACCTCCTCTATTGTGGTATTTTGTGGTTTTGAGTGTCGTTGTAGCAAAGGAAAGTTCCCTTCTTGCACCATAAGGTCTATCTTTCAGAAATAGACTGCTCCATGAAGTTCATCTATCAATTCATTGATCCTAAGGATTGGGTGTTGATTTTTGATAATCTTCTTGTTTAGAGCTTTGTAGTCGATGCACATCCTCATTGTGTCATCTTTCTTCTTCACAAGTACTACAAAAGAAGAAAAAGGACTTGATCTAAGCTTGATGTGTCCCACATCCAAAAGTTACTTAATTGCTTTTTCAATCTCCTCCTTATCCCTTATAAGATGGTGATAAGGAGTTGTAATGACAGGCTTGGCACCCTCTTCCAACTCAATCACATGCTCAAAACCTATCATGTAGTCTCCCTAGAGGAATGTCACTAAAATTATTATTGTGTTTGTCTAGAATAAATTAAACATCCACATGATACAACTTCTTACCACTTGGAGAATCTATGGAAGTTACCAAACATTGGGAAGCCCATGCTACTTGCCCATAATAGAATGTTATCTCCATCCTCTTAGCTAAAACTACTCTTGGTGGTCCATTTGTAATTCCATGAAGTAATACTTCCTTCCCATTGGATTGTAACTTGAGTTTCATAGTCTAAAAACTATGTGTTATCTCTCCCAAAGAATGTATCCATTGCACTCCCAACACCGCATTTGTATCTCCTATGCTAACAACGCAAAAGTCATCTTTCATTTCATGGATTCCTAATGTGATACTCAATTGGGAAATATTCCTTGTGCACTAAATAGTGAATCCATCTACAACCTGTTTAATATGAAAAAGAGGGAAAGATGGCCAAATGGTGTTTTTAAAGGGTTTGTGTTGATCCTCCTTTCACCACTAAACATTCAAGGACATTCTATTGGAATTAGTTTGGACAACTAAGAGGAGGGGGGGTGAATCAGTTGTCTCACAAATTTAACCTTTTCTATTTTTAATCTTCTTTATCAACTTGCAATCAGATTAATAATGTAAACATTAAAGCATGACCCAACAACACATGAGCAGAAATAAACTGAACATATAAAACACTAGGATTTTTACGTGGAAACCCAGTTAAGGGAAAACCATGGTGGGGGTTAACCCACAAGATTCGTACCCTATTAAAAGTACTTAGAAGAAAAGAAAAGGCACATGCCTTCGGGCTCACTTCCCAGAGCTCATTGCTCAAGAGAGGCTCACTGCCTATAGAATTTATGTTTAATATAGAAAGAATTAACTGATACTAACCTCTCCTTCATGCTTGGTTTAGTTTCATTGAATGCTCACAGAACTTCTACTCTAACCCAAATACTTCTTCTCTAACTCTTCATCAAAACAACTCTTGTTCTTCTACTTCTCCTCTACTCTATTTTGCCTTTTGATCCTTTCTTCAGATTATATTATTTTCGCACAAGGATAATTTTCCACAACTCATCAAGTATTTATACACTTCATCAACCTTGGAATGAACATCAAGGTCAGCACTACAAACATCTGACTTAATGTAAATCACGAAGCTATCAGTCAAACATAACTGGGACTCAAATCTTCATTAATCAACATGCCATGCTCCATAGAAATGCTCTTAGATCATCCACAACACGCTTGAATCATCCAGTCGGCCAAGACTGTGAAGAACAGCAACACCAAGAAGGAAATCTTCATTGACAAGCTCAAAATTCAATGCGGACCTCCAACATAGTAGTCACACAATCCAGAGACTTCCACAAGCACATTGAATTCAACAAAGGCATTCATACTCCTCCAAACCATCAGAATCACTTGCATCTTCCTCTGGAACCTCAAGAACATTGTCTGCCATGACTGTCACTTTAGAAAGATTGTTTGCGGACTTCCAAACCACTAACCACTTGAATGGATGATACACATTGACTTCCCAAACATGCCTTCAAATCTACAAATCATTATTTGACATATTCGAAACAATCCGGACCTCTTTCATGTCACTCTGTCTTCTTCTAAATGCTGCAAAACTGGTTCTACTCAGATGACCATATCTTCTTCAAATCTTCATGCGAACCCTTCAAATCTTAACTGGAGCTTCTTAAGACAATCCTCTACTTAGCCATATGGTCTACATACATTGATCCTTGTTAATTTTCTCAATATACTCAACAATCCAGTCTTTTATATAGGCAGCAAAATAGGATATAATTGACACCAATGGCAACAAGGATATGTTGACATCAATGACAACACCGCTTAGGCACATATTTACAACAATCTCCCCCTTTGTCATTGATGGCAACATATGATGTGAAAAATTGATTTGACCATAAAGACAAGACCTTCTCCCCCTTTCTCTTATCACTTCAATCACTTTCTTCATTGCTCCCCCTTTCATCAGCAACTAGTTTTTCACATGAACTTCTCTCCTCCTTTGACATCAATGGCAAAGGGCACATATTTGCAGTCTTTTCTCCTTATTTTTGTTTCAAACCAACCTCAAAAATTACATACAGACTACTCCCCCTGAGTAGTACCTCCTTGACATCAATCTGGATCACAAGATATGACTGTGAATTCTACCGAAGTGATGCACTCTAATGCATATTAATTGTGATCAAGAGGGGTAATAACCCCCAACTTCTCTCTGAGATACTCAAAAGTATCCTTGGGAAGAGGCTTAGTGAAAATATCTGCAATCTGATCCTTTGAAGATATAAACTCCAACTTGACTTCATTCTCATTTACCTTCTCTCTCAAGAAATGAAACTTGATGGATATGTGCTTTGTCTTTGAATGCAACACTGGATTCTTTGAGATGCTTATTGCACTTGAATTATCACAGAAGATTGTGACAGGCTCCTCAAACACAATTCTGATGTCCTTCAGCATTTGCTTCATCCACAGAACTTGAGTACAATTGTTTTCTGCTACTATATATTCTACCTCTGCTGTAGATAGGGATATTGCCTCCTACTTTTTGCTTAGCCAAGAAACCAATCTACTTCCCAAGAAGAATGCACCACCACTAGTGTTTTTTCTATCATCCACATCTCCTACCCAATCAGCATCTATATATGCATGAAGAGTAAAGTCATTATCTTTTGGATACCACAAGCCATAATCAAGTGTTCCTTTGAGATATCTGAAGATTCTTTTGACTGCTACAACATGGGATTCTTTGGGATCAGCTTGGAATCTAGCAACAAGCCCAACTACATTCATGATATCAGGTCTAGACTGAGTCAGATAGAGGAGTCCTCCAATCATTGATCTATACCTTTTCTGATTTGCGTTAGGGGAGTCATCATCTTTACTCAACTTACATCTAGTTACCATAGGCATACCTACTAGCTTTGAATCTGCCATTCCAAACTTCTTCAACAATTCTTTCACATACTTAGACTGAGATATAAAGATACCTTTATCTAACTAAGTGATTTGCAGACCTAAGAAGAAGTTCATCTCACCAAACATGGACATCTCAAATTCACTTTGCATTTGATCAACAAATGTTTTGCACATGCTCTCATTTCCACCAAAAATGATATCATCAACAAATACCTCAACAATCAGAATATTCTCATGATCAATCTTAAAGTAAAGATTAATGTCAGCAGTGCCTTTGTTATATCCTAGCTTTAGTAGATACTTATCTAATCTTGCATACCAGGCTCTTGGGGCTTGTTTGGGTCCATATAATGCTTTACTCAATCTGCAGACCATGTCTTTCTGATCAGACAACTGAAATCCTTTCAGTTGCTCAATGTAGACTTCTTCTAACTCTCCATTTAGGAATGCTAATTTGACATCCATCTGATAGACCTTGAAATTTTTATAAGTAGCAAATACAAGAAATAACCTGACTGCTTCTATTCTTACCACTGGAGCAAAATTTTCTTCAAAATCAATTCCTTCCACTTGAGAATATCCTTTGCATACCAACCTTGCTTTGTTTCTTACAACTTCACCATCTTCATTTAGTTTGTTTTGGAAGACCCATTTAGTTCCAATCACATTTTTGTCCTCAAGTCTAGAAAAAAGATCCCAAGTGTGATTCTTTTCAATTTGCATTAATTCTTCTTCCATTGCCTTTACCCAGTTTTCATCTTCACAGGCTTCACTTACTATTTTTGGTTTAATCTTTGAAATTAGACAAATCTCTTCTTGATCTTCAGCAATTCTTCTCCTAGTTTGAACACCTTTATTTCTAGCTCCTATGATTTAATCTTCAGGATGATTCATCCTTACATACCTGGGAGTTTTGGGATTTGCTTGAACTTCTGTTTCTTAAGATTGTTCCTCAACTTCTGCACTATCCTCTTGAATTACTAGATTTTTTGGATCAATCCAGATCTGAATCTGAGTTTGCACTTGCCTTTCTTGACTTGGATTTTCATCTTGATCATCTGAATCATATCCACAAGACCTGGAATGTCCTTCCTTACTCTCATCAACTTTGATATTTCCACTTTCAATAATCTTTTTCAACTTCTTGTTAAAGCACCGGTGTGCTTTGCTTTGAGTAGAGTAACCCAGAAAAATTTCTTCATCACTTCTTGCTTCAAACTTGCCTAGATCCTCATCTCTTTTGATATAGTATTTACTACCAAAAACTCTGAAATATCTTACAGTAGGAGGATGACCAAACCAGAGTACATAAGGAGTCTTACTAGAGTTTCCTTTGATCTACACCCGGTTAAGAGTGTAGACAACAATACTCATAGCTTCTCTCCAATAGACTTAAGGAACATTTGTTTCCATCATCATGGTTCTGGCAGCTTCTTGAATGGTCTGGTTTTTTCTTTCCACTACTCCATTTTGCTGAGGAGGCCTAGGAGCAGATAACTATATTTTTATTCCATGCTTTTCACAAAATGTATCAAACTCACCAGAGGTAAACTCTCCACCTCTGTCGGATCTTAGACACTTTATCTTCACACCAATCTCATTTTCCACCATAACTTTGAACACCTTGAATTTGTCAAGAGCTTATAATTTTTCTTTTAAGAAAGTTACCCACATCATCCGGGAGTAACCATCAATCAACAACATAAAATATATGTCTCCTTGCACACTCCCAATTCTAGCAGGACTACATAGATCAGTATGCACAAGTTCCAATTGCCCACTTGAAAATTGTTCTTTACTTTTGAATGATGTTTTGTTTAGTTTACCCAATTGACATTCTCTACACATGCTATCAGGTTTCACAAGTCTTGGAAGATCTCTCAAAGCCTGAGTGGAACTTATCTTGAAAATGTTATCAAAATTCACATGACACATTCTCCTATGCCACAACCAACTTTGATCTGTCTGAGCAATCAAACAACTTTTACCAAAACTACTTAATTGAAAGATGTTACCTCTAGTTTGTGTACCAGAGCTTTCCAAGATTCTACATTTGCCATCCTTGAATCGAAGATCATAACCCCTGTCAACCAACTGTCCAACACTGAGAAGATTATGCTTCAGCCCTTCCACATATAGAACATCATTGTTGTTATTCTTGCCATCAAAAGAGATGGATCCTCTGCCATAGATTCTACCAGCTGAGTTGTCTCCAAATTTTACAAGCCCACCTTCATATTTTTCAAGGCTCACAAACTTACTTTTATCACCAGTCATATGATGAGAACATCCACTATCAATCACCCATTCATCCTTTTCAACAACCTGAGCAGCCAATGCACTTTCCACATTTGCACAGCAAGCAGATTCAGTAGACACCGGATCTTCTTCTTTGATAGAAATGATCACCCAATCATTTTCAGTGTAACCTCCATGATCAGATTCATCATCTGTGACTCCTCCTCCAACTTCTTGGACATAGTAACATTTTTTTGACCTTTATATCTATTAGGGTTTGGTTTTGAAAACCTCTCTGGACATCTTAAGGCAAAATGACCAATCTTATTACAAGAAAAGCATTTGAGTGGCAACTTTCCTTCATACTTACCAAATCCTCTTGACATTCTTTTGGTAATAAGAACTTCAAGATCTGCAGTCTCAATTTCATCATCTTCAAGATCCTTCCTTGCCTTCACAAATCTGTTTGATCTTGCTGAAGAACTTTCACTTGGATCATATCTTTGTTTTCCATATACACTGGCCTTAAATGTAGATTTAGACTTAGGAAGAGAATCACCAAACTCACTTAATTCAAAAGCTAAAATTTTACCAACCACTGAGACAGTCCTGATCTCCTTTATAACAGCAACCTTATGTTTGTATGAGTTAGGTAAAGATCTAAGCACTTTTGCCACAATCTCTGATTCTTCCAAAGTTCCACCAACACACCTGATACCACACACAAGTTCATTTATCTTTTCCATGTAGATTGTGATCTTTTCATCTTCACTCATCCTTAGATTTTTAAATTTTCCTCACACTTTGTAGCTTGGCACATTTGACATATTCATTACCTTCATACAGATTCTCCAACTTCTTCTAGATTTCATGAGCAGTTTTTAGTCCAAAGACATTTGTCATTTCTGAATCAGTTAGGGAACTCAACAAGGCTTCTTTAGCTCAAAGGTTATTTTTAGCATCTTTGAGTTGATCTGGAGTTGAAGGACCTTTCTCCAGAGGTTTATACTCATCATTAGTTATCACCCAATAAGCATCACCCATGCATTGCAAATGGCACTCCATGCAACTCTTCCAAACAGAATAATTTGTTCTATCAAATCTCAGATTATCCTTCTTTTAGGTCAACATCCTGGATCTCCTCAAGTGGTCAAGCTTCTTTTAGAGGATCTGGCTTTGATACCAATTGTTGGAATTAGTCTGGACAACTGAGAGGGGGGGTTGAATCAGTTGTCTCGCAAATTTAACCTTTTCTATTTTTAATCTTCTTTATCAACTTGCAATCAGATTAATAATGTAAACGTTAAAGCATGAATCAACAACATGAGTAGAAATAAACTAAACACACAACATACCAGGATTTTTACATGGAAACCCAATTAAGGGAAAACCACGGTGGGGGTTAACCCATAAGATTTGTACCCTATTAAAAGTATTTAGAAGAAAAGAGAAGGCACATGCCTTCGAGCTCACTGCTCAAGAGAGGCTCACTGCCTACAGAATTTATGTTTAATACAGAAAGAATTAACTAATAGTAACATCTCCTTCATGCCTGGTTCAGTTTCATTGAATGCTCACAAAACATCTGCTCTGCCCCAAATACTTCTTCTCTAACTCTTCATCAAAACATCTCTTGTTCTTCTGCTTCTCCTCTGCTCTATTTTTCCTTTTGATCCTTTCTTCAGATTATATTATTTTCACACAAGGATAATTTTCCACAACTCATCAACAAGTATTTATACACTTCATCAACCTTGGAATGAACATCAAGGTCAGCACTACAAACATCTGACTTAATGCAAATCACTAAGCTGTTGGTCAAACATAACTAGGACTCAAATCTTCATTAATCAACACGCCATGTTCTATAGAAATGCTCTTAGATCATCCACAACACGCTTGAATCATCCGGTCAGCCAAGACTGGGAAGAACAGCAACACTAAGAAGGAAATCTTTATTGACAAGCTCAAACTTTAATGTAGACCTCCAACATAGCAGTCACATGATCTAGAGACTTCCACAAGCACATTAAATTCAACAAAAACATCTGTACTCCTCCAAATCATCAAAATCACTTGCATCTTCCTCCGGAACCTCAAGAACACTGTCTGCCATGACTGCCACTTTATAAAGATTGCTTGCAAACTTCCAAACCACGAACCACTTGAATGGATGATACACACTGACTTCCCAAACATGCCTCCAAATCCACAAATCATTATTTGACATATCCGGGACAATTTGGACCTCTTTCCTGTCACTCTGTCTTCTTTTGAATGCTGCAAAACCAATTCTAATCAAATGACCATATCTTCTTCAAATCTTCATGTGAACCCTTCAAATCTTAACTGGGGCTTCTTAAGACAATCCTCTACTCATCCATATGGTCCGCATACATTGATCCTTGTTAATCTTCTCAATATCCTAAACAATCTAGTCTTCTATACAGGCAACAAAATAGGATATAGTTGACACCAATGGCAACAAGGATATGTTGACATCAATGACAACACCACTTAGGCACATATTTGCAACACATTCAACCAAGTAGAGAACTCTACTATAGATCTCCTATCACTTGGAACATAGGGGAAGATTGTAATTGTGTGATTTTGTTGTTTAATTAAGTCCAATTATGCTCAAAACCCTAATTTCTTGAAATTGTAAAAACAACCGGACAAATTATGGAAAATGATCACACACAGAGATATCAAATGACAACCAAATACATACCAGATTTTGAATTTTGGTGTGTGGAAAAGTTAGGGACTAATGAGCGGGTGCTCTAGTCCAGTGTACCTATTTTTGTCGAGATATCTGAATAATGTCTACAACCTATTCCTACTGTCACAGATATTTCACTGCTCAGAATCTGGAGGACTAATGAGCGGATGCCCAAGTCCAAGCCCTAATTTTCTTCTTAGATCTACTATTCTGACAGTTTGCACTGCTCTCCTGCAACTCCACTTCTTTCACTTCCAAAACTTGTAACCTGCAGTCACAGAAAAGTGGGTTGGGGGTTGTGGTGTTTAGAGGCATGCCTCAGTCAAGCCCCAAAGAGACATTCAAGTCTTCCGAACACCGTTGTCAGATAAAGAGTGTGTATCCCTGCGGGATAGAGGCAAAATCCAAATGATAAATGATATAAAACATAATTGATATCACCTTGTAGTGTAGATCTCATGGAAGGAACATGCTCTTCATGCCATGAGGAGATGGATGTCAAATCTGCAATCACAAACACAATAACAACACAAAATATTGCTTTGCAACACAATTAATGCCTTGAATCACTTTCGCATAAGCTTGTAGATCAAAAATGTCATCTAGTTTACAAATGAATCACTAATCATGCTTATATATGCAACTACAAACATTCCCTCTAAGAATTTTGTAAATCAAACCT
The DNA here is from genome assembly GCA_027924645.1 of Cunninghamia lanceolata. Classification (NCBI taxonomy): domain Eukaryota; kingdom Viridiplantae; phylum Streptophyta; class Pinopsida; order Cupressales; family Cupressaceae; genus Cunninghamia; species Cunninghamia lanceolata. Next base: position 545,345 of record BSBN01000736.1, on the reverse strand, counting down.
AGGATGTCGGCATAGGACCTGATAACTGTCATAAAACCAACACCCAAAAATAGGTCCCAACCTAAAATAGGGTAGGACTAGGGTGCAAGCCCCCTATTTCAGGTAGGATTTATGTCAAGCATATTCCCTATGTCTCATTTGCCATGACACTTCAAGGTTTTCTCATTACTATGCTTGTTGACTGTACTTTAATGCATGTATTGGCCTTGCATTTATACATACATTACAGTGGGGGCTAAATGCAAGGCCAATACATGCATTAAAGTACAGTCAACAAGCATAGTAAACACGCCAAGCACAGAGAAGACAAGCCAATCACAATGAAGATAGTAATAGGTACGTAAAACAAGAAGATAGTTACAGTCACGCAAAACACGTAGAATACAACATTGAAAACACCCAAAACATAATGAATACAGTGAATGTAGTGAATGCAATGATTATTTTCTTTTTCTTTTTCTCATATATGCAAATGCAAGTACAAGGAAAGACCCATAATGTAGGAGGGACTCATTGCCACCAGTCTTTAGACTACATTTGGGGAAACAGACACGCAAAACAAATCTCAGAGTGCAGGAGGGACTCATTGCCACCAGTCTTTAAGATTACACTTGAGAACAAACACGCCATATAAATCCCAAAGCATAGGAGGGACTCATCGCCACCAGTCTTTAAAGTATGCTTGGGAATAAACATGCCATACACAAACATGGAAGACATGGAGAAAACATGGCAAACAAGCGATGGAAGAAACCTATTGCTAGGTTCGCATCCATCTCAGGCACATTATAGGCACACACCGATGATTGTGCTTCGTCACAACAATCGCCAAAGATATGCTTAAGGGTTAGGATAGTCTCAAATCCACTCCCCGCTTGCTCGGAGGACTTTTTAAAAATGACAAGATTATGCAATCTCCTCGAGAAGTACACCATCCCTGCCTTACACGGAAGGCTTAAAATACAAAGGATATGCATGATATTCCACCTTTGTAGAGGGCTTAAGTGATTGTAGTAGATTTCAAGCCTTACAAACACACTTTGCTAGCATCTAAATCAGACAGCTTACCTTATATATGCCCCCACCTTAAGATGGTTGATATCATGTACTAATATCAAACATGTTAAGGTAGAGAGAAAACACTTAAGGGAACACAAGCTCTCGCAAAGCCCATGCCCCCCAGAGGTGACATGTACTTTATGATAGCCAAATGTTCCCACAAACACATAATTTCCTACAAGAAAAGGTGTTAGTATCCATATAATCATGATAAACAACATATGATCATTCACATAGAGAGCTTGTTAGGGTTAGCCATCAGAAGATATCAATTAAATGCAAATAAAGATTAAATAGAGGAATGAAAATACACAAAAATAATAATAGTGAGAGACGATTTTAACGTGGTTCACCCAAACTCAGGCTACATCCACCAACAGAGAGTCCAATATTATTATCCAGTAAATCAAACCAATTACAACCAGCAATCCCTGCAACTCAATAACATTGCAAATGCTACAATACAATATCTCAATGAAACCCTCACCCTTAGCCATTTTATCAAGACTTATGTCGGTTACAAAATAGGGTTTTTATATGTCGGCCAATAGAAAAAATAACTCCCGATGCCTTTATAAAATAATAGGCAATTTTTGCTTTGGAGGCATTGCCCCCAGACCCCCACCGTGGGCTCTGCCCCCAAGTCCTTGCCAGGGGGATAAGCCCCTTGGGCCCCATAGGAGGGGTTATGCCCGCCTGCACTCCCCCGTTAAATAATTTGGCGAGAAACCGTGCCTATAAAAGTGGGGAAAATTTAACCTCTGATTCTAATTAGGCTCCATATAACAACAATCTCCCACTTGGAGACTAATTAGACTCCACACCATATCATCTCCCACTTGGAGATTGATCATAACACCACTGACCCTATAGCTCCCACTGAAAATAAGCACCCTGGACCCTGTTGTTCTAATTTTATTGTTTTTAGTTTTGAAGACCAACTGAAGCTAAAGAGGAGCTTAGCTTCCCACTTATCATTGCCTTTGTAAACATATCCACTAGATTTTCATCTGGATACATCTTTCCCATCCTTAACTGTCCATCATCCAACACCGACTGGATGAAGTGATACCTTAGCTGTATGTGTTTGGTCTTTGAATGCAAGGCAGAATTCTTTGCAAGATGAATGGCACTCTGACTGTCTGTAAAGAAATAACTATTAGCCTGTTGTTTGCCCAATTCTTCCATGAAAGATTATAGCCATATCATCTCCTTGCTTGCCTCTGTGGTAGCTACATACTCTGCCTCCATGGTGGATAAAGCAACCACCTTTTGTAACCTAGAGATCTAACTCACTGTTGTACCACCTACAGTAAAGACATAACCTTTAGTACTCCGCCTAGTATCAATATCCCCTGCCAAATCTGAGTCTACATAACCTGCTAAATTAGTATTAGAGCCCCCAAAACATAAATGTTTATCAGATGTACCTCTCAAATATCTGAGAATCCATTTTATTGCATTCTAATGCTCCAATCCAGGATTACTCATATACCTGCTTACGACTCCTACAACATGTGCAATATCTGGACTCGTGCATACCATGGTGTACATTAAACATCCTACAATTGAAGTATATGATACCTTGGACATTTTTTCTTCCTCCTCTTGTGTCTTAGGACACATCTCCTTAGTCAATTTCAAATGACTAGGCAAAGGTGTGCTAACAGCTTTTGCATTCTCCATATGGAATCTCTACAACACCTTTTCAACACAATCAACCTGATATAGATTCAATTTTCTGCTCTTCTTATCTCTGCAAATTTTCATACCAAGGAATTGTTTTGCTGCTCCCAAATCCTTCATAGCAAATGATTGTGCTAACTATTGTTTTAACTCTCTTATCTGATCCATGTTAGACCCGGCTACAAGCATGTTATCAACATATAAACATAAAATAATGTACCTGTCATTACCCAACCTCTTAAAATAAACACAATGGTAAAAATTACACCAGTTGTAGCCTTGCTCAACCATACAACTATCAAATTTCAAATATCATTATCGAGGTGCTTGTTTCAAGCCATATAAACTCTTCTTCAGTCTGCACACCAATTTCTCCTTACCTTTGACCTCAAATCCCTATGGTTGTTCCATATATATCTCCTCCTCCAAATCACCATGGAGAAAGGCAGTTTTCACATCTAGCTATTCCAAATGTAAATATTCAGCAGCCACAATACTTAAAACAGTGCAAATAGAAGTCATCTTAACAACCGGAGAAAAAATCTCATCAAAATCAATGCCCTTTTTCTGTGCAAATCTTTTTACAACTAACCTGGCTTTAAATCTTTTCTTACCTCCATATTCCTCTTTCAACCTATAAACCCATTTATTTGGTAAATCCTTTTTACCTACAGGTAACTTACATAATTCTCAAGTCTGATTTGTCAGCAAGGAGTCCATTTCTTCTTTCATTGCAAGCTCCCACTGAACCTTTGTATCCACCTGCATAGCTTCATCATACCCTTCCAGTCTATTAACAAAATAGAATACAAAGAGGGAGAAAACCTTTCAGGAGGTCTACTTAGCCTTGTTGACTATCTAACATTCACTGGAGTTTGTGGTATTTCTTGTTGTTGTTGCAGAGCATGAGGAACCACTGGAACATTACTATCTAGAGTATCATCCAGCACCACATAATCCTTTTCTTTCTTCTCATGCTGCTGCAACTGATCTTTGTATAGCACCTTCTCATTGAATACAACATCCCTGCTTCTCACAATTTTTAGATTTTTAACATCCCAAAGCCTATAACCAAATTCATCAATGCCATATCCAATGAAGATACACTTTTTTGATTTTGCATCCAGCTTGGTTCTATTTTTACAATCTACATGTACAAATGCTTCACATCTGAAAGTTTTGAGAAAAGAATAACTCACCTTCTTACCTATCCATGCTTCCTCTGGAATACCATAGCCCAAAGGAATTGAAGGACCTCTATTAATTAAATATACAGCGGTATTGATAGCCTCTACCCACATGTTTAAAGGCAACCCAGCATGCAATCTCATTCTCCTTGCATGCTCTATTATTGTCCTATTCATGCGCTCAACCACTCCATTTTCTTGTGGAGTCCCTCAAACTATTTTATGCCTACGAATTCCATTAAGGGAACAATAATCCTCAAATTCTTTGTTGTAATACTCACCACCATTATAAGATCTAAGACATTTAATCTTTTACCCATCTCATTCTCAACCAAGCTTCTTCATTTCTTAAATGTTTCAAATACATTAGATTTCTGCCTAAGGAAATAAATTCAAACCTTCCTAGTTGCATCATCTATGAATGTAACATGATATTGAGAGCCACCGAGAGAAGATACCTGATCCGGTCCCCATACATCTGTATGCACAAGCTCCAACTTTTCATCTTTCTTTTGCTTCCCATCCTTGAGAAAACTAACTCTCTTTTGTTTGCCATACACACAACTTTCACAGAAATCCATATTAATACATTTCAGACTTGGTAGAACTTTCTTAGAATGAAGTACCTTCATACCTTTTTCACTCATATGTCCAAGTCTATTATGCCATAGTGTTGTCTCAGAACCTGCAACAATTGTTTCAATCTCTTCCTGCAAACCCGCATCAACTGTTCCTGAACCTTCTTATTTTTTCTCTGCAACAACTAAAGTAGAAGGAACAATATGACTTGTACAAATATATAAGGTGCCTACTTTCACACCTTTTGCTACTATTAAGGCACCTCTTGAAACCTTCCAATTTTTATCATTGAAAGTAACTGTGTAACCTTCATCACCTAGCTGCCCTGCTGAAATTAAATTCCTATGTAGCCTTGGAACATGCCTTCCCTCTTGTAGTAGTCAATGATTCCCATTCTGCAACTTAATCTTAAGTCTTCCCTTTCCAACAATTTGATAGGGTTCATTATCTCCCAAATAAACGAGTCTAAAATCCCCTTTAACATAATCAAGAAAATAACTTATATAGGGTGTAGCATGAAATGAGGCTCTTGAATCTAAAACCCATGAATCATCAGCATTATCTAGGGAAAGAATCAAAGCATCATCTTCAGATTTATTACTTACCACATTTGCCTCCTTATTGCCTTCTTGTTTGTCTCCTTTATTCTTCCGAGACCAGCAATCTTTCTTCATATGACCTAGTTTCCCACAGTACCAGCAATCCTCTATCCTCTGGATTGGGACCTCTTGTCCTTTGATTTTCCTCTTGACTTCCCATGACCTCTAGAACCTTTTCCTCTCTCCTTTGATCTGCCCCTACTTTTTGCATTCAAAACACTACCAGATGTGGACCCTCCTGAGCTTTTCTGTCACATTTCCTTGCTAAGGATAACACCAACAACATCATCAAATTTCAAAGTATTTGAACCAGAAAAAGAGTTACTTACAACCATTACCAATCTATTCTAGCTTTCTGGCAAAGAACATAAAACCAAGAGAGACCTCACCTCTTCATCAAATTTCACTTTTACAGAAGTTAACTGACTGGTAATCGTATTAAACTCATTTAAATGATCTATCACAAATCCACCTTCAATGATTTTTGTAGCTTCCGCTAGGGGCATTGCCCCCAGACCCCCACCATGGGCTCCGCCCCTGAGCCCCGTAGGAGGGTCTCTGCCCCCTGCACTCCCCTGTTAAATAATTTAGGGGGGAACCGCGCCGATAAAATGGGGAAAATTTAACCTCCGAGTCTGATTAGGCTCCATATAACAACAGAGCCGAGGTTATACTATAGATTCAGAGACCGAGTATAACCATGGGGCTACACCACAAAAATCTCAAAACTGAGTGTAACCAAGGCAAGATTCAAAGATAAACAAAGTGCACAGAGCAGAAGTATTGTTATGGTTTATAAGTGTGATAAGACAACATCAAGATCACACAGAGTAATTCTACTAGCCAAGCGTCAGATAATATGTAACAAGCCCTTTATCATGTATGGACTAGGTCCATTTTTTATTTCTCGTTGAAGGGACTCTAGGTCAGTATCAGTATAATATGTTTTTTATCATCTGCCCACTAGATAGAACCACTAGAGGAAGGGAAATAATAAATCAAGAGAGGATAAACAAGTGCCTTAGGGACAGTCATGTAGGAGGGTGCCCCCAAGTCACCAACCACAATGCTATGTCCTTAAGACACAACACACAACAATGAAAATAGGGGAGAAGTAATATAGAAGAATGATTATATAAATAGAAGAAGGTCACAACAAAGGTGGTCCCCTAGTATCCTTGACCTTACAAGAGTATCAAGGGTCATCCGAGGAGGCCTAAACAACAATTAACACATCACAAGGGAAACACAACATGAGAGGGGAGGTCACATACACAAGCCGATCATGCTACCGCATAGGTGACCACTAGGGTTAGAAATACTTACCTGTAAGGACAACCAAACTAACGGTTGTCTTGGATCTTGATCTTTGCTTTAATAGTTAAGGCTTTATCTCTTCTTCTCTCTTCCACATTTTCCTGAGTTTGTGGGGGTATCCTTGTAGGAAGGTTGTCTATTAATGATGGTAGAGGGGGGATATTGCAATTTATTGTGTCAGTTAAATGAGGTGATGTAGGAGATTTTACAATTCCCTTTCCAATTGATTTAGGTTGTTGAGGAACCCAAAAAGTGCCCATTTCAGTCCATATATAGGGTGTTGGAATACCTTGGGTTTGGGGGATAGTTTTTTCTTCAATGTCACGTGAAATTTCATTGTTTTCCAAGGTATGTGAAGGTTCAGGTAAAGATGCATGATTTGTTTCTTTGTTTAAGATATAGTTGAAAAGCTCTTGAACATCAGGTGGTAAATTTTCAATTTTAGTAGGTTGAAGCAAATGTTCACAAAGGGAATTTGCATCATCTTGGCTAGGGAGAGTAGGAAGGGATGGCAGAGTAGTATGGATAAATGTATCAATGATGTCTTCTTCTTATGCCAAAATATCCTCACCAAGTGGGGTTATGTTGGGACAAGTCTCTTTATTAGATGAATCACCCAGTGCTATATCATTCTCATAGGTCTCAAAAAGAATGTCCATTATGTCATCATGAAATGAAGGGAGAGAGGCAATAATGTTTTCACTACTACTTTCCCCATGGTTGTTTTCAGAAATGAAATTAGTGAGATTTTCCAACATTGAAGGGAAAACACCCATGATAGTGTTAGTGTGAATATGGATATTACCTAACTAGTTATTTCCCTTGTGTGGATAATTCATATTATTTAACTATTTATTAGTTAAATAATATTCACACACATATTCACATGTTAAGTTGACTTAGTGAGACTTTTAGATAATTCTAGTTCTTTCTAGTTATTGATAGTTGTTGATAGTTGTCTTATAGTTGTCATATCCTACACATCAACTAGTTGGCATCTTACCCTTTAGTTGTCACATGTAATAGGATAATGACACTTGTCACATGACTACAACTTCTTATCTCCTAACCTTGTCTTTATAAGCAAGGTATGTCTCTTCATTTGGTAAGAAGAGGGTAAGAGGAACTATGTAATGAAGATTAGAGCTATAGTTCTCTCATAATGCTATTTTGCCATTGGAGCATTTACATTATTCTCTCACAGTACTATTATGCTATTCATTTCATTTGCATTACAGTTTATTGATTCTAGCTCTTTCAATTTGATTTTGGGTTATATTCTTTTTCAAGATTCTAACATGGTATCAGAGCATATTTTGGAAGATTAGATTCATTATTTGATAGTGCAAATCTTGGTGGATCGTGATAGTTGAGTATGCTCTTCTCTTGCATCAATTGATGACCTGGAGAATAAGAAAGAATTGAAAGAATACTAGATTTGTGAGGGTTTCCTCTTTGTGGCCTTGTATTGCAGGTTCATTTTGCAGCATGCTGCTACAAATCTGAGCAAACCATTGTGTTCAAGAGGTCTGAGATAGTCAAAATCATCTTTTGTTTCGTCCAAATCAGACATCGGAGGCTAAATCTATGAGGGTTTGAAGTTGGGAGGTGCATGCTTGATCCAACAGGTACCTAATCTTTCAGAGCACTTTGGGCAAAATCAAACCCCGCCGTTGCGCTTAGAAGTTCCAAAAATGCCAAGATCGACTGTCAATTCATCGAAATCAGACAAATTTGCAGCGAGAGGCAAACAAATTTTACCCGATTCCGTCGTACAGAATCATGGTAGACTATTTTGCAAGATTAGAATCTTTCACAGCATACTGCTTGCGCAGTGCCTACATCAGCGGAATTGGAATCTTGTCCTTATTAATTGGGTAAAAATCTTTGTATGTTGGTTTAATTCTTTTCTTCTGCAATTAACAAATCTTTCTGAGGATTCATATTCTTGTGCAAAGCCGTACCCTACTATCGCAGGGTACTTGCAACTGCAACAGTACCGCTCTTTACTCCCTGGGTGCCAAGTGGCATGGTGGGTTCGGTGGGCATTGAGAATGCCACCACCGGCGTTTAAATATTCACCAATGGGCTTCTTAGCTATCTACAGGGTAAAAGACTTCCAGCGGCAAGATCCCCTACTGGCACTAAACACTAACCGGTGACTGGTGGCATGATCTCTTCGGCGACCGGTGGCTAAATCACTCTGGCAGTCTTTAAAACTGCCTGCATTGGTTATTAAAACTACCCCATAACCAAACATCCTGACAAAGCAAAATACAGCCTAGCAGAAAGGCGTAAAACCACTCCCGTCCCCCTACATGTGGTTTCAGGCTATAAGTCGGTGGTTTTCGGTAAAATTGAGCGGTTTTGAAAATTCCAGCGGCGATTTCAAAATCTCGGTGAGAATCTCATAATATTCTAAGAGAATCTTTTTTGCATCTGCTGACATCATCATGATGACATAATCTGGCGATTTGTACAGTATATTTCATCGCCAAATGTTGCCGACATCATCTTTCAGTGTGATAATGTCATCATTTTGTTGGATGTTGTTGACGTCACTTTTAGGGGGAATATTAAAGAATATTCTAGGGAATCTTAGAGATTCTATCGTATATTCTTACTGACATCATCAAACTGGCTGCTAACATCATCAGCAGGCTTGGCCCCTCTTGGCTCCCCCTCATCCAATGAGCTTTTCGATTTGACAACTGATTTTCAGAGGCTCATAACTTGCTCATATTTGATCCTTTTTTCAAGCAATTTTTTTTTATTTAGGCCAGAATTTCATGTTCTTCTCATTGGTGCAATTGGTTTTTAGTTTTGGTGCTTAGTTTGATCAGAATTTGTAGATTCTCACAAGTCATGCAGCATAGTTCTCGTTTTAGAAACTTCGAAGACTCATAACTTTTGCATATGACCTCGGATTGAGGTGATTCTTGTTTTGAAAGTGAATGATTTTTTTATTACTTTGTAGTAGTATTGTTTGTCACACTTGGTTTGATTCAAAGATTGTACTTTGAGCATACACTCATTTGATTACGAATTTGTAAAGCATTGAGATCAAGTCCACTAAGCATTTTTTGCTAGTGGCAATTGTACTCACACTAAATATAAAGTGCCAAATCATATTTGCTTTGGGGGGTTCTTTGATTGAGTGAAAAGGGGGTTGTTTCCTGTGTGCTCTCCTTAAGTTACAAGGTAATCTTTTGATGGTTTGATCTCTAATCATTTGAGAAGATATCATGGGTTTTTCTATTCATCCTTCTATGATAAATCTGAACAAGGATAATTATGAGTCTTGGAAAAAGGGCATCGTCACACATTGTAGGTGGCTCAATCTTTTGCCTTATCTTTATGGCCTCATACCTGAACCAGATTCACCTCAGAAAAAAAATGCATGGGCAAGAGGAATGATCATATTGTAGAATTGATTGGTTCTAGTGTTGATTATGACACTATGTGGTATATTTTGGACATTGATTGTCCATCCACACTTTGGACTAAGATTTGGGAGATCTTTGGAGACTCACATATTTCTCCATTCCCAGATGATCCTGCAATGGATTGCCTCATACCCATTGATGATGTAGATAATATTCCCTTTGATGATAATACAAAAGAGGAGCTTGAATATCTAGCACGTCTTGATTGTTCGTCTATTTCTTCTCTCTCCTTCTACTCAGATCATTGCTCCACCATCACCTATTGCTACTTTAGAGTTTAGTGACATTCCTTTGAGAGCTTCCAACAATTCTTTACAACAGGATATTGAGATCACATCTCCTCTAGCACCTGTTGCTTCATCAGAGTTTGGTGTTGTTCCTTTGAGAGCCTCCAGTGACTATTTGTACTAGGACATTGAGGATTCATCTCTTTCATCGATAGTTAAGGACACTCCTATAGTACCTATTTCTACTTTAGAGTTCAGTGATGCTTCATCAAGAGCTTCCAATGATTCTCTGCAGCAGGTTCATTTCAGTCTTCCTGATTGGGATTCCTATCTTATAGACATATCATCTTTGTTTGTGGAATCTCAAATTGCTGATTTGGAGGACACATTTGAGGGGTTATCTCTCCTCTTTGATGATAGTACACATACACCTACTATTTCTATAAAGTTCAGAGAGGCTTCATCGAGGGCTTCTAGTGATTCTTTATAGAACATCTTGTGGGATTTGCATTGTAGCCACATGGCATACATTGTCATTCCACATCCATACATCAATTCTTCGGATTCTGTTCTTCATCAATCTTCAAATGTTTTTGAGAGGTCACTTGTTTCAGTTAGGCCTGGGGCTCCTAATTAGTTTGTGACTCATTTGGACATCAGCATGAAGACATTTGAGCAGTGTTCTGAGACAAGATACATCATGAGACTTCCATCCTCACCTTACTTCTTCAAATGGGAGTTACTTCAGCATTCACCATTGGAGTTGTTTCTTCCTAAGGGGAGAAATGTCATTTGCCACAAATGGATCATCTTCAATATTCATGTCTGGGCATCCTCTTTTGGGATAGGAGCTACTTCATTGTGGGGGGGTTTCTTAGTCTCTTTCACTCTCTCTATTATGGGGGGTATTTTCTCTCTTATGGGGGGACTTTTTCCTCACAAGGGGTTTTGTTCTTCTCATACTATAGAGAGCATTTTATGTTTTTCTCTCTTTTGGGAAGGAGTTTTTTCCCACTGGGTTTTCTCCTTTTCTCCGTTTGTGAGAGATTTTTTGTACATGGGTACCTAACATGGCCTTGTTGCCGGGACCCATTTTTGCATTTTGCATTCTTGCTTTAATCAACTTCTCCCTGAGTTGCACTTAAGGGGGGTGTTAGTGTGAATAGGGATATTACCTAACCAATTATTTCCCTTGTTGTGTGGATAATTCATATTATTTAACTATTTATTAGTTAAATAATATTCACACACATATTCACATGTTAAGTTGACTTAGTGAGCCTTCTAGATACTTCTAGTTGTTTCTAGTTATTGATAGTTGTTGATAGTTATCATATCTTACAGATCAACTAGTTGGCATCTCACTCTCTAGTTGTCACATGTAATAGGATAATGACACTTGTCACATGACTACAACTTCTTATCTCCTAACCTTGTCTTTATAAGCAAGGTATGTCTCTTCATTTGGTAAGAACAGGGTAAGAGGAAGTATGTAATGAAGGCTGGAGCTATAGTTCTCTCATAATGCTATTATGCCATTGGAGCATTTACATTATTCTCTCATAGTACTATTATGTTGTTCATTTCATTTGAATTACAGTTTATTGATTCTAGCTCTTTCAATTTGATTCTGGGTTATATTCTTTTTTAAGATTCTAACAGATAGTGAGAAAGCTTTCAAAATATGCTATTGTTCGAAGGATATCACAAGTAGTGCTTACGGACAAGTCAATACCATAGATGTATGCTATTTGATGCAGGACTTGAGGATGTTTATCAATGAATTTGCAAAAATTATCATAATTCATAATGTACTCAAATAAATCTTCCAAAGATGAATAGTGAGGAGAATCCATGACTATGACCTAAAATGCTTGATTTTTCATCTTTTTTCAATGCAAATAAGTGAGAGAAGGGGTGTTGTAAGGAAATTGATTAGGGGAAGAAAATAATATATCCAATATCAGTCCAATAAAGAAATAATATCCTTCACAACACACCTTTGATGCAATCCTATAATGATGACAAATCAAAACCTAGTGAAAATACACTAAAATATGCAATTTTTCACAAATTTTCAATGCAAAGGCCCAATAGAAAGGGTGTTGTAAATAATTTGAGAATGGGTAGCAGATTATAACTGCAATAACATCCAATTAGTTCATAAAAATCCTTCACAACATGCCTATGATGCAATTCTAGAGAGACGATAAGGCCAAATCTAGTGAAAATGCAAGGTTTTCAAACCCTAGACATGAAATTTTACAATAAAGGCACTATGATGCAACACCAAAATTAAAAATCATTCCTAATGAGTGTTTTGAAAGGTTATTAAAATCTAAAACAAGATTTTGACTACACACCCTAGCTAATGCAAAACTAGGTTATATGGAAAAATGCACAATTTCAAGCAATTTTTATCAATTTAAGCATGAAAATGCAATGTAAATGAATGGTGAATGAAGAAGTTCTATATTTTAAATCAGATCTGATGATAATGATAGAAATTTATTGAAATTAAATGCCAACTAATTAAAATTATCTGAAAATGCAAGCTAAAAATGCCAATTTTTTTCAAAATTTTCTAATTTTTCAATTTTTTTGTAATTTTTCAAATGCAATGAAATGAATGTAAATCTGAAGTACAACACTCAGCAAGGTGCAAAATTCAAAAGAACATAGGTTCACTAAAATGTTTAATATGAAAAAGGGGGAAAGATGGCCAAATGGTGTTTTTAAAGGGTTTGTGTTGATCCTCCTTTCACCACTAAACATTCAAGGAAATTTAACCCAGTAGAGAACTTTGCTACAGATCTCCTGTCACTTGGAACATAGGGGAAGATTGGAATTGTGTGATTTTGTTGTTTAATTAAGTCCAATTATGCTCAAAACCCTAATTTCATGAAATCGTAAACAAACAGACAAATTACGGAAAATGATCACACACAGAGATATCAAATGACAAGCAAATACATACCAGATTTTGAATTTTGGTGTGCAGAAAAGTTAGGAACTAATGAGCGAGTGCCCTAATCCAGTGTACCTATTTTTGTCGAGATCTCTGAATAATGTCTACAACCTATTCCTACTGTCACAGAGATTTCACTGCTTCAGAATCTTGAGGACTAATGAGCGGGCACCCAAGTCCAAGCCCTAATTTTCTTCTCATATCTACAATTTTAACAATCTGCACTACTCTCCTGCAACTCCACTTCTTTCACTTCTGAAACCTGTAACCTGCAATCACATAAAAGTGGGTTGGGGGTTGTGGTGTTTAGAGGCTTGCCTTGGTCAAGCCCTGAAGAGACATTCAAGTCTTCCAAACACTATTGTCAAATAAAAAGTACGTATCCCTACAGGATAGAGACAAAATCCATATGATAAATGATAGAAAACATAATTGATATCACCTTGTAGTGTAGATCTCATGGAAGGAAGATGCTCTTCATGCCATGAGGAGATGGATGTCAAATCTTCAATCACAAACACAATAATAACACAAAATATTGCTCTACAACATAATGAATGCCTTGAATCACATTCACATAAGTTGTAGATAAAAAATGCCATCTAGTTTACAAATGAATCACTAATCATGCTTATATATGCAACTACAAACATTCCCACTAAGAATTTCATAATTCAAACTTAGGATGTTGGCATAGGACCTAATAACGGTCATAAAACTGACACCTAAAAATAGCTCCCAACCTAAAATAGGGCAAGACTAGGGTGCAGGCACCCAAGTCATCCCCCCTATTTCAGGCAGGTTTATGTCAAGCATACCTACTAGGTCCCATTTGCCATGACACTTCAGGGTTTTCTCATCAGGAGTCACCATTAACATGCAAGATGACCTAAATTCATTCTAAAGGACTCGAGAGCTAAACCTTGAGAGGGAAAAGCCCCCAAGGGGACATTTTCTGAATATAACACAACCATCATGTTGAATCCTTCAAAGTCTTCAATTTTGAGACCTCTTCTAGCCACGAGCACCTCATGAATAAAGTTATGAGTAGCTTTAGTGTTAGTAAGCACAGTGACTCTTTATCTACACAAGACACCATATACCCTAAAAGGATTGTTCTTGGGAGTGACAATTTTTTTTGTCAATGGTACCTCCCAAAGTATCTTCTTCTTCTTCTCGAACCACATGCTCTAGTTCTTCTCCTTCACTTTCAAGCTTAAGTTCTTTTTCTCCAAACTCTTCATCTGAAACCACTTCAATGTAATGAACTTGCCCCTTTCTGAGGCATCTATGGTCAAGTGCCCATGGTTCTTTGCAAGTGAAGCAAAGATTCTTCCTCCTTAGTTCATTCTTTGAAACCCTTATGGAAAAGTTTCTTTCAAGGAAAAGACTTTTGCTGAAATTTTATTTTTGGAACAGAAGTCTCAAGTGCCAAAGATCTCTTGATGACCTCCTGTAATGATGGAGGTTCAAAAGCCTTGACCAAGCCTTTAAGAGGCTCAAATAAACCTTCCATGAATAGAATAATCATCCTTCTTTCTATGATATTTAGAACCAAATGTACACATAGCTTCTAAAAGTTAGCCACATAATTCACCACAATTCCATAATGTTTTAGCTATGCCAACTCCTGGAAATGAACTTTAGGGTATTTTCTATCAAATCTTTCAATCAATCTCCTATTGAATTCATCATAAGAGTTGAGGTTGTGCACTTGAGTAATCAGCCCATGATGCCACCATTCATATGCTATTCCCTCAAGGTGGAGAGTGCCAAAATTGATGGCCTCATCTTCCAACATAGAACTAAGTGACAAGTATGTGTCCAACTTTTAAATCCATGCTTGAGTTATACACTTGCTAGATCCCATCGAAAATGGAAAGTGTTAACTTTCCCAATGCATGATGCAAATATCTCTAATTTTCCTAGGTTCTAGGCTCTAGTTTAGGACCCCCTCTTGCCTTCTTCATGTTCATGAAATTTGTGAGATACATGGCATTCCATATCTCATCTAGAAGAGATCTATATTTAGCATAGCAAGATGTGATGTCATCCACCAATAGTGTAATATCCTTACTTCACAAAACTTAAAATCCTAATAGTTAATGTAAAGTAAAAAGATTCTTGAGGTAAAATAGTAATAAAATTTTCTTTCCATACTTAACTTGAAAATGAAATGTATTAATTTGTACCAATCTTCATATCTGAAAAGTATATATTTTTAACAAGATATAAACTTGTCTTTCCAATTCCAAGTAATTGAAAAATATTAAGTTATTCAAAACATTAGAACTTATAAGTCATCTTACCAAGGGTTTCCTACATCTTGATTGCTGACATCCTTATCACAAGCCTCAACATGCCTTATGTAGGTGAGAGAGAAAGCATCTTCGCAGTACTTTGCCTCCAACCACAGACCGCATCTTCCATCTCGAAAGTGGCCCTACCCTTCGCAAAGAGTATAGACTTAGGGTAACCTGTGGTATTTTCCAACCAAGTACTGATGTTGTATCCTACGCAACACTATTGATCACACAACCCTAGATACCCTCTAGCCATGTATGATCGTACCAATAGGTTATGTAATCTCAGCTATGGTGAACTGATAATGCACTTAGAGGCATGTGCATTACTTTGGCCAATGTTTCAATATGAAAAATGTTTGCAATGAATGCAGTCGATTTGTTCACCCACCCCAACTCGACTTGGATAATATCGCAATCCTATAGTTGACTTGGTCAAATGAGTTTATTCAATCATTAATTTGTTTAGTCTCCTCGACTAGACAGGTTATCCAATTTCTAGGGGTGTTCTTTTATAAGAAGCTACTTAATGCTTTTAGGTATAATGATACTCATAAAACTACTTTGACTAATATCGACTTATCCTATCCTAGCATCAGAGGATAATCGAGTGATAACTTGATAAGGTGATTATATATTAAATATGTTAAAAGATTAAAATAATTAGAAGTGGCTAGGGTTTTATTCCTTTCCATAGCCTAATATTGGTTTTCTAAATGACCTAAGGTTATAAAGAGTTCAAATTTTAAAAGGATACCAAACTTTCTTTTGTTTTACCTCATTGAGGTCATAGTAATAATCTTTAAACAAGGCTAATAGTCAACTCACAGCTTCAAAGGCTCGATTAAGCTGCACAAGAAGGAGAATTTGAAAGACTTTTATATATGAACATTATAGAGCTTAGGGGGATTCTACGTTGGTTAAATATTCTAAACCCAATAGTTATTCCTCTCATCGTATTCCTTGAACCTTTTATAGGTGCAAACCTGTTTGAAGTCACTGCACGTAGTGAGGGTTCTCCTATCTTGGTTTGGAGCTCACGCTGCCACCCTAGTCTCTATCCCTTGCGCTCTACCTCATTATTTTCCAGCTCAAAAGAATGTAGTTTCTTGTCTACTCAAGACCAATGAGCCCTTCCATTTATAAATGTTTCTTCAAACTTTCTTGTTTCCTTGATTCGAGGATAACCACTTTTATCCATAACCATTCATACGACAAGTTTCTTTGGATCTTTATCTTTTTCCATCCAAATTTTTTATTCAATAACTTACTGTAATAGTTGTAACCATCTCCCATATGCGAGGGTGACTCACTTTAAAATGGATGTGAAAGTTGCTCATGCCAACATGGGGTATACGTGGTATGAAACCTGATATCTCTTCATTAGATCGACTGCCTTAAGAGCTATTGCCAACTTTTTAGTTTAAAAACAAAGTTACTGAATAATCAAAATATGGCTATTAGCCATGGGGCTTCACTAAGTCATTAAGTTTTATGTCACAACAATCAAGGTTTAATAGCCATCACTACAACAACCTCCTCGGTTCTTATAGGGTGTTGAAAATATAAATTGACATCAGCATCATAGACACGATAGTCATTCTCATGCCGCTAGTTATCCTTTTGAAACAAAGTAATAATCATGGTATTATTAATAGTCTTAACTATATATACAACTTCGTTTACGATTAGGAAGATAAATATGTTGAAGCATTTATGTAAAATGTGACAGGGTCAAGTTTACCTCCCCTTCATGAAACACAATAATTCACGTCGATTTGACTTGCCTTAAATATGCATTCGATGTTAGATGATAACAATTTATCCATCTAAGTTTTGATGACACATACACAACCATTTACAATGTAAATGTCAAAAAGTTACATTAGTCATAAATGGCTGACGCTTAAATCCAACGTTGTTTTTTGCAAAAGACAAAGTTGATACACAACTAACTTAAAAAATAGAATCTAAAAGATGTTGACAATCATGTCGAGTCAATCCTAGGGTTGACCAATAATGACACTTACCTCAACTAACTTGAGTCCACTATCTGATTCTCACTATACTCAATGGGCAAATACCAGTCAGTAACCCAAGGTCTATATTCTTCTCCCCCAAAGATACTTTTTCTCTCTATTTTCTTAGAGAGTTCTAGATACCTGTTTTCCTGCTTAACTTTCACATGCATCTCATGATTAGTGTATTAGTGTCCCAATCATAAAACATAAAATAATAATTCATTACATTTAATACTATTAACTTTAATCAATGGAAATTA
This sequence comes from Cunninghamia lanceolata, assembly GCA_027924645.1. Classification (NCBI taxonomy): domain Eukaryota; kingdom Viridiplantae; phylum Streptophyta; class Pinopsida; order Cupressales; family Cupressaceae; genus Cunninghamia; species Cunninghamia lanceolata. The sequence continues at coordinate 527,693 of BSBN01000736.1, read as the reverse complement.
ACATAATTACATGAACAATTTTTCCATAAAATTAATGTCTCCAGAACATTGTATTAAGTCTCATTAACAAAGCATCTTATCTCATGTACAAAAATACTTGTTCATAGATTCACTTCTATCCATGTAAAAGTGAAAAGTAAAATCATGCCAAAATGGGGATGTAATATATCTCTCCCCTAAAGATTCATCGTCCCCAATGATTCAATGTATCAAAATATAGTTTTTTTTTTAGGATTAAGGATAGTCTATTCATATTACCAAAAAAATATAAGTGTTGTTACAACTGATGTGGCCAAGATGGCCACCATTCCTAGATTAAAGACTTACAACCACTAGCAATATAAACATAATTACATCTTACAAAATTTGTATTATACGCCCTGCTTTTTCTTAAGGAGATAAATATGCTATTTCATCACAAAATTAGAACTAATTCTTTTGGTACTAATCTTCTACTAAGAAAGGAATTGGTTCAACACATGTAATACCACTTTCTGTAACAACACCATCTGGTTCAAGAGCAGCATGACCCACCCCAGTGCTATCCATATATATCCTGGCTTCATCAAATGCATTGGGAATAGGGAGAAGTATGAAGGATTCCTGAGGCAACACCTCTTGAGAGTTAATATTATTACCTGCTTCAAACAAATGCAAGTTTTTGAACTGTAATAACAAATCTTCCAGCCTGGAATCAAAGGATTGTCTAGCTCTGTCAATGTCTAGTTGCTTCATTTCAGAGAGAGATGGTTCAGAGATTTGTGATGAGGAGAATCCTTTATCTGCCCCCACGGACAGATTGGACAACTGATCCTCCACTGAGACAACTACCTGCAAGTAAATATCAATGTGTGTGAGTCTAGAAATAGACCCAACAAGAGTTCTAGGCTTGCCTTGAAATTGATCTTTATTCCTCTTTTTCCACAGTATCCACAAGATTTCAGTTGTTAGCACTAACCAAAATACTTTATGTTTAGCTTTAAGACTAGATAAATGACCAAATATAATTCCTTTACATTTAGAATCAGATAAGGACCAATTAGGAAGACTACTAAGAAACATATTCCAGACCTGATAAGCAAATGGACAATCAAGGAAAATATGATCACAACATTCATTGACATTACAAAACCTATAAAGAAGCCTATTAAAACCAATTGGAAATTTCTTCAATCCTAACAGCCATTTAAAACAACCCTTTTTTGGTTCCAAATGCTTAGACCAAAATGACATAAAGCAAACACTCAAATCACTAAAACTAAGATCACAGCCCCATGCCTTTGCACAATGTTCAAAGATCTCATTAGAGTCACCAAGCAACTTATAGATCCTCTTAGCAACACAGCTTGTGAAATGCCTCCATCTTTCCACCTAAGCCTGTTCACCCATTCCTATTCACACAAGAAACTTGGCTGGGTAGGAACGACTAAGCAAGCAGATCAAAATATAGTTTTAAAACAAGTTTTTAGTTTAATTGTCAAAAGCATGAAAAAGATAAGGAAATTTCTAATAAATTTCATAGTAATCTTCCCATGTGGCACTGTCTTCCACATATTGGTCCCATTGAACTTTACACTGCATAACTTCTCTGTTACACAAGTGGGGCTTGCACATTTCGAGCACTCTAAGAGGCTTGATCATAACCACCCCTGGTTCCTACATCTGAGATGCATTCCAATTCAGAATATGATTATCTCCTACAAAATATTTCTTTAAATATGAAACATGAAAGACATTGTGCATTTTAGACAAGGTTGGTGGTAGAGCAATCTTGTAGGCAACTGAATTGATAATTTCAAGAACTTCAAAGGGTCCTACATAGTGAGGAGCTAATTTAGAAGATTTCCCAAATTTGACAAAGCTTTTCTATGGTTTGACTCTCAAAAGAACTTTCTCTCCAATAGATAAATGTCTAGGTGTCTGCTTGCGATCAGCATAACTTTTTTGCATGTCATTGGCTTCTGCCAATCTTTTCCTGATCATTTTAACTTTTTCTTCCATTTCAACTAGCATCTTTGGCCCAATGCTAATCTTATCTTCTAGCTTATCCGAGCTTATAGGAGTTCGGCATTTTTTTCCATACAATGCTTTGAATGGTGCCATCTTAATGGAAGAATGATAGGAATTGTTATAAGCAAATTCCACCAGTGGTAAATATTCTTCCCACTTATGTTGCTGATCCATGCAATACATTCATAACAAATCATCTAAAACTTGGTTAACTCTCTCAGTTTGACCATCTATTTTAGTGTGATATGTTGTAATTACATTAAGTTTAGTTCCCAACGCTGAAAACAAGGTTTGCCAAAACCTTGATGTTATTCACTCATCTCTATCCGAGATAATCTTTTTAGGAACTCCGTGTAATCTAAACACCTCTTAAACAAATTTGCAAGCCATCACTAGTGCTCCATCAGTTAAATTTCCTAGTATGAAATGTGCAACCATTGTGATTTTATCAACCACAACCAAAATGGCATCATGTATGTTCCTGGACATTGGCAAACCCTGGACAAAGTCCATACTTATAACTTGTCATTTCCACTCAGGTATATCATGTGGATATAATAATCCTGTGGGATGTTGATGTTCTTCTTTTATTCTCTGACACTCTAGGCAACTTGATACAAATCATGTAGCATCACGCTTCATTCCCTTCCATAAGTAAAGAGGTTTTATATCTACTAGAAGTTTAGTTACTCCTGGATGTCTAGAATAAGGTGCATAATGGACTTCTTTCCACACAAGATTTCTTAATTCAAATGAATCTAGAACATAAATTCTTCCTTTGTATCTCAATAATCCATCAGACTCAAAATGAAATCCATCATACCTTGAGTCTTTAGGATTGTTTTTAAGAGCTTGCTTGACTTGTTCATAATATTCATCCCTGGTCAATTTTTGTAGTACTAAATCTTTAAAATTTGCATGAATAGAAACAATCGAAGCAATATGGCTTCTTTGGGTTAAGGCATCATCTACCCTGTTTTCCTTTCTCTTAATGTAGCTTATTTCAAAATCATAATCAGATATCAATTCTAACCATCTTCTTTGTTGTACATTGAGATGTGGTTGAGAAAATATATATTTAAGACTTTGATGATCTGATTTAAGTATAAAAGGTTTTCCCAACAAATAATGACGCCACATTTGCAAAGCATGAATTACTACTGCTAGCTCTAAATCATGCGGGGCATAATTTTTTTCTTAAGTTTTTAACTTCCTTGATTCATAAGCTATCACTCACCCATCGTGCATGAGTACACCCCCTAATCCCCTCCCCTAAGGCATCAGTTATTACTTCAAACTGTCTCTCGGGGTTAGGAACTTTCAAAATTGGAGCAATTGTTAACTTTTCTTTTAGTAAATCAAATGCCTTCTGACATTCATTTGTCCACTCAAAACGCTTTCCTTTTCTTTGCAAGGAGGTGATCAAGCTTGCAATACTTGAGAAATTTAGAACAAATTTTCCATAATAACTGGCCAAACCCATGAAACTGCGTACTTCATGCACATTGGAAGGTATAGGCCAATTGAGAATAGCTTTGATATTGGTTGGGTCAGCAGATATTCCCTCAACAAATATTATATGCCCGAGATGTTGAATTTCTTTTTGAAAGAAAGAATACTTTGAAAGTTTTGTATACAAATTATGTTCCCTCAATCTTTGCAATACAATATGCAAATGTTGCCTATGCTCTTCTTCATTTTTAGAATAAATGAGAATATCATCTAGGAAAACCAAAACAAACTTATCTAAACAAACTCTAAACACACTGTTCATGAAATTCATAAACACTGCAGGGGCATTTGTCAAACCAAAAGGTAACACTATGAACTCATAGTGTTCATAACTCATCCTAAAGGTTGTTTTATGGATATCCTCATCCTTCAATCTTAACTGATGAAACCCTGATTGCAAATTGATCTTTAAGAACACCGCAACTCCACGCATTTGATTGAAAAGATCATCTATACATGGTAAAGGATACTTATTCTTTATCATTGCCTTATTGAGCATACGATAATCAATACATAATCTTAAAGTTCCATCCTGTTTCTTAACGAAGATAACTGGTGCTCCCCACGGTGAGACACTAAGTCTAATCAAACCCTTGGCCAACAATTCTTGTAATTGAGCTTTTAATTCCATTAAATCAGTAGTTGTCATACGATATGGAGCTTTGGAAATAGGCTCAGATCCTGGTTTCATATCGATTACAAAATCAAAAATCCTTTTGGGAGGTAATCCAGGAAGTTCCTCAGGAAAAACATCTTAGAATTCTTGAAGATAAGGATACTTTTCTTCAAAAGACAGACTTTGGTTTTCAAGACCTTCTTCAACTTATTCCATTTTAACTGCAAAAAGTTGACAACCTTTGTGCCTAGCTCTTTTTAATTACTTGGATGAAATAGGTCTAATCTTGACTTCTCTTTGGATACCCTAAAAGCTGACTTTATTCCCCAAGTCATCTAAACACTCAATTATTTTTGAAAAACAATCAACTATGGCTCTATGCTTCCATAACTAATTCATTCCTATAATGACATCATAGGAACCTAACGGGGCTACATATAGGTTCACCTTTGTTGAAAAACTTGGAAAATCAACACTGGCCTTAAACAAACATTGCTCTACCTGAGCCTCGGTTTGGTTAGCATATTCTACAGTCCAAGGTTTAGACATATATCCAGCTTTTCTAGGAAATTTATTCAAAACTCTAGGTGATACAAAGTTTTCAGTAGCTCCAGTATCAATCAAAATGGAAACATGAACTCCAAATAAGGTATCTGTCATTTTGATGGGTGTGATCTGATATTTCACTTGACGATTATCGAGAGCTGCATGGATTCTTTGTTGGAAAGTTGTTTGCTGAGAAGGTAAGGCAGTATTCTTTTATTGTCCATTTTGTTTCTTGGTTGGACAACAATTAGCATAGTGATCTCCTCCACAAGTGATACAACCTCCTCGGGGACCTCTCTTTTCTGATGGTCTGGTGGTATCCTCGTTTCTTTTGTAGTTATCATTATTTTTATCATTTCCAGAGCCACTTTTATTCTTCTAATTTCCTCTACCATTTTTTTGTCCTAATACTCCTTGTCATTTCTTCTCTTAGATGGTTGGGTAGTTGGAGTCTTATTGAATCTTTTGCGATTTCTTTCACGATATGCTGAAATAGATTTAAGATTTTGCTCCTGTTTGATTGCCTTTTCATATACCTGATCCATTGTTGTGGGACCATGTACATCCACCTCCCCACCAATTTGAGAATTTAATCCCATAATAAACTTCTCGATTCTAAATCTTTCATCTTTATGATATTGGGGCACATATTTCAAGAGATGGGTAAATTTTTTAGCATAATCCACCACGGACAAATCTCCCTAATGAAGATTCTAGAAATCAGTCAATTTCTAATCAAAGTAGAGTTGTCGTAACCATCTTTTCTGAAAGAGTTCTACAAATTCATCCCAGGTAACTCATAGGGAACTCAAATTTAGTTCCATCTTCTTATTCATCCACCACGTGGATGCTTCTCCTGTTAGTTGGAAAGCTCGCCAGACTACTGTAGTTACCTCTGAATAGTTTATGATTTCAAAATATTTTTCTATTTCTATCAGCCAGGATTCAGGTACATCACCAGTTTTTGTTCCATCAAACTTAGGGGGAATGATCTTTTTCATATCATTGGACAGTTTGAGGGCAAGTCTACCTTTTGTTTCCTTTTGTAGTTCACTATTTTCTGAGCTTTCACTAGCCGTACTATGGTCTTGTTGTCTTCCCCCACACACACACCATGAGAATATTCATTTTCCCCTTCTGAGTTACCTTTCTCATCTACTCTCTTTCTAAATTACCCATCTTTTCTTTTGTTTCAGCAAGCATAACCAAAATTTGATCCAGTTTATCTGTAGAGTTTACTTGCAAGTTGTTATCCTCTTGATTCTCTCCCTGGTTTGTTCTTGTCTGCACCATGTTTGAATATTTTTATCACACCTGAGAGTGTTGAGTTATCTATTAGTTTCTTGATTTTAATACATCTCATAAAATCATAAAATCATAAAATAATTAACTCAAACAAATAATGGTTGATACAAAAACAAACTCATCTTTATTATGGTTTATTTAAGAATTATATATTCTTCATTGATATATATTATGATTAATATATCATTTTACAAGGGGAGTATATCCTTTTGAATCATCATCAGACACATACTCAAGGGGTGTATAACTCTCAAACTCACTACTAGATGTAAGTACAATTATCTCGGTATTTGAAGGTATACAAGGATCTCTCATGATCATAGGTGTGTTATCTGGGCATGAGTCAACCACAATCCTAGCTGCCATCTTAATTGTCTCTAGGATTTCCTTTTTCACTCATTTGATCAAGTTATGGCATTAGCAAGGGTTTCAGTGTCACTTAACCATAGAACTAATGGTTTTTGCTATGGCCTCATGTTCTCTTTCAGCCCGCAAGTAACGTTCTTTCCCAATAAATGACTTTCTAGCAGTCATTTTAAGACTTGTCATCCTGGCACAAGAAATCAAAATATTAGCTACCCATTTAATGTTGATTCTAGGTTAGCATAATGGACTCATAAGCCCTAGTGTCGAACCTGATTGCTCTGATACCATATGTAATATCCTTACTTCACAAAACTTAAAATCCTAATAGTTACTGTAAAGTAAAAAGATTCTTGAGGTAAAATAGTAATAAAATTTTCTTTCCATACTTAACTTGAAAATGAAATGTATTAATTTATAACAATCTTCATATCTGAAAAGTATATATTAACAAGATATAAAATTGTCTTTCTAATTCCAAGTAATTGAAAAATATTAAGTTATTCAAAACATTAGAACTTATAAGTCATCTTACCAAAGGTTTGCTGCATCTTGATTGCTGACATTCTTATCACAACCCTCAGCATGCCTTATGTAGGAGAGAGAGAACGAATCTTTAGAGTGCTTTGCCTCCAACCACAGACCGACGGTCTCCCATGAATCTTCCATCCCGGAAGTGGCCATACCCTTCATGAATAGTATAGACTTAGGGTGACCTATGGTATTTGCCATTCGAGTACTGGAGGTGTATCCTATGCAACACTATTGATCACACAACCCTAGATACCCTCTAGCCATGTATGATTGTACCAATAGGTTACGTAATCCCGGATACAATGAATCGACAATGCACTTAGAGGCATGTGCATTACTTTGGCCAGAGTTTCAATATGAAAAGTGTTTGCAATGAATGCAGTTGATTTGTTCACCCACCCCAACTCAACTTGGATAATATCACAATCCTATAGTTGACTTGGTCAAATGAGTTTATTCAATCATTAATTTGTTTAGTCTCCTCAACTAGACAGGTTATCCAATTTCTAGGTTTTTTCTTTTATAAGAAGCTACTTAATTCTTTTAGGTATAATGATACTTATAAACCTACTTTAAATAATATCGAGTTATCCTATCCTAGCATAATAGGATAATTGAGTGATAACTTGATAAGGTGAATATATATTAAATCTGTTAAAAGATTAAAATAATTAGAAGTGGCTAGGGGTTTATTCCTTTCCATATCTTGATATTAGTTTTCTAAATGACCTAAGGTTATAAAGAGTTATAATTATAAAAGGATACCAAGCTTTTCTTTGTTTTACCTCATTGAGGTCATAGTAATAATCTTTAAACAAGGCTAATAGTCAACTCATGGTTTTAGAGGTTCGATTAAGATGCACAAGAAGCAGAATTTGAGAGACTTTTATATATGAACATTACAGAGCTCAAGGGGATTCTACGTTGGTAAAAGATTCTAAACCCAATCATTATTCCTCTCATCGTATTCCTTGAACCTGTTAGGTCTCAAAAATGCAGGTTGTTAATCCTAAGAGGATGCCAGGCTCTATGCTTAGATTTGCAACATTTTTGAACTAATGTGACGGAATCAACCTTTAGGGGTTGATGACTCCCTGCGCTTTAGGTCCTACTAAACCTAGGTGTGTGAACCTTGAAAATTAAAGTAGGTTGAGGATAAGTATTTTGACTAAGTAAATAGATCTATCTACAGTGGCAAATGGTGTAGAATAGATAAAAGCTTGCTAACTAATTCTAATATCTAATGAATTGTATAAAAAATATCAAGGTGAATTTTATGATTGTGTAAATAAAAGGATTTAAATGATGAATTGAAATAAGACCAGTGCCTTGTTGGGTAAACAGAGTCAAATGAAGGACTAAGACTAGTGGCTTATAGTGGGCAGTAACTCTAATTGTTTGGCACAATATTTTAGTTTATAACTTGTATAAACGTGCAGGGAGATGACTGAAAAACTCTTCTTAATAATCCAACTAATACAATCAGTTTTCTTGTTACTCACTAGAAGGTAATTTAATCCTTTCTTGAAGGAACCAATTGAATGAAATATGCAAGAATGACAGATAATATTAACTTGGAGACAGAATGGCAATCCTAATTATATGTTTCTTCTTAGTAATCCAAACTAACACTTCCAGGTTACTATGATTGATCAGAAGGATTTTAATTCCTCTAATGGAAACCAATTTTATTCAATCACATAGATACAACAAATGTACATTGACAAATTAACTATATACTTGATATATTAATTTGAATAACAAGGAAATACTAAAATGGAGACAACCACACAATTGAATAATCTTAACAAACAATTGATGCTAGAATAGAACCACTGAATCAGAGAACTTCAATTTACTTCTTCAATAATAAACTTGCAACATGGTCTTTGAGAAACATTGTAAACTCTATGTATTATATTCTACTACTGATGTTTCTGTAGCTTCTCCTTTTCTTTTCTGCCTTGGTTCCCTTATATATATGTGAAGGAGACAAACCTTAGGCCTTAAACAGTGTGTCCATTCATAATTACACCCTTTCAGGTAACTAATGCATAATAATTAAGAAACAAGCGATAGACAAAGGCAGATGCAATGCTCATGTTCTGGGCTCTGTTAATCTTCGTAGAGGGGCCTGTGACTGCTGGCCTGACAAGATCTTTCCTCCAATATTGCAGTAACTAAAAAAATTTGCTTTGCCTATTCTCATTGCTGAAAGCAATACATCGATCTATATATTGCAAAATATCAAGAAAATTTCATTCTTGCTTTCCCCGACCCTCTTCATATTGCTTTGGCAAAGAATAAATTCATCTCAGAAATACGATAAATGTATATGTATCAGAAATTCCTTCGTATCAACTTTTGTATATACATTCGGGACATACATACAAATGCGGACTCCATCGGGTCTATAAAACAAACTAGAATTAATTACATATCCGGTCATGTATACTCTTGCCTTCTTAATTACCTTTAAGTTTGGCTTTTCATCACCTTCTTGTATATCAAATACATATCTTTCATATACAAGCGTGGACTTTATTGGGTTTATGAAATAAATTGAAATATCTTCGGATCCACCTTTGTATATATCCTATTGTATTACTTTCTTGCATATCGTATGCATATATCTCCAACGTACATATGTGGTCCTCGCCCGATGTATATAATGTTCAAATCTCTAATTATGTCAGGTTTTGTATATTATTCTCTTGTATATTTTCTTTGTATATTGCCATTTGTATGTTATCTTGTATAAGTGCACATACAAAGCATCTTATACAAACCCTCTCTTTACCTTTTATCCCCAGCGATGCTTTTTATTCCTTTGTATATTGGGTATGTTTATTATAAACATACAAGCACCCCAAACATACAAAGACTTTTCAGTATTTAACTTTATTTTCACATCCGGTTTGTATCTCTTATTTGCATCCTTTTAACTTGTATATCGGCTTGTATATCAAAGATATACATTGTTATTTATACAAGCCCGATATGCAAACGGTGGAGCCCACATCACTTTTCTGATTGTATTTTCTGAAATGCAACAATAATTGTATCCAATTTTTAGATACAAAGCTAAATACATACAAACTCCTTTGTATCACCTCTTTAGACTTATCATTTTTATAAACCACAGTTTACTTACTTTTCGGCTCTGCGATGTATATAAAGTGCAATGCATCTTCCGATATACTTTAAGTCATGATGCATCATTTTAACCAAATTTCAACCTTTCTTGAGTTCCGCATTGTATGTATATTGAAATGTATAACCTGAAACATACATACAATGCACGAAACATACAACAATAAAACCTCATTTCATAATATTTTCAGTTTCGATTCATTTGCTCTCGCTGATAGTCCTTATTCTTCATACATATTAGTGTAAGTTACGCCGAAGCACTTCTCTTCAATTGGTGAAACTTTAGGGTATCGGGGACTCCTTGATTTTTCTTCCCGACCCTCATTCTCATGCCGATAGCTATTTCAACAAGTTTCTCATGGATCGGTATAACTAGCATGAGGTCTTGCCGATGTTAAAAAATTGAGGCCTTTTACATTATTTGTGATAAAAGTCATAGGATTTTATGGGATATATTAGTTGTTTATTATGATTTTGGGTGAAATAATTTTGGTTTGGTCATAAATGTGTGGGTAAGAATACAAGAAAAATTTCAAATTTTCTTGTCCCAACAGAACCTTTTATAGGTGCACACCTGTTTGAAGACGCTGGACATAGTGAAGGTTCTCCTTTCTCAGTTTGGAGCTCACACCGCCACCCTAGTCTCTATCCCTCACGCTCTGCCTCATTATTTTCCATCTCAAAAGTATGTAGTTTCTCATCTGTTCAAGACCAACAAGCCCTTCCGTTTATAAATGTTTCTTCAAACTTTCTTGTTTCCTCAATTCAAGGATAACCGCTTTTATCCATAACAATCCATACAACAAGTTTCTTTAGATCTTTATCTTTTTCCATCCAAATTTATTATTTGATAACTTACTGTAATAGTTTTAACCATCTCCAATATGCAAGGGTGACTCACTTTAAAATGGACATGAAAGTTGCTCGTGCCAACATGAGGTATACGTGGTATGAAACCCGATATCTCTTCATGAGAATGACTGCCTTAAGAGCTATTACCAACTTCTTAGTTTAAAAACAAAGTTAATAAATAATCAAAATATGGCTATTGGTCACGAGGCTTCATTAAGTCATTAAGTTTTATGCCACACCAATCAAGGTTTAATAGCCATCACTATAGCCACCTCCCCGGTTCTTATAGGGTGTTGAAAATATAAATTGACATCAGCATCATAGACATGATAGTCATTCTCATGTTGCTAGTTATTCTTTTGAAACAAAGTAATAATCATGGTATTATTAATATTCTTAACTATATATATAACTTCGTTTATGATTAGGAAGATAAATATGTTGAAGGATTTACGTAAAACGTGATAGGGTCAAGTTTACCTCCCCTTCATGAAACACAATAATTCGCATCAATTTGACTTGCCTTAAACATGCATTTGATGCTAGATGATAACAATTTATCCATCCACATTTTGATGATGCATATGCAACCATTTACGACGTAAACGTTGAAAAGTTGCGCTAGTCGTAAATGGCTGACGCTTAAATCTGACAAAGTCATTTTTCACAAAAGACAAAGTTGATACACAACTAACTCAAAATATAGAATCTAAAAGATGTTTACAATCCTGGTGAGTCAATCCTGGTTTTCACCAAAGACGAGACTTACCTCGACTAACTTGAGTCCACTATCTGATTCTCACTATACTTAATGGGCAAATACCAGTCGGTAACCCAAGGTCTATATTCTTCTCCCCTGAAGATACTTTCTCTCTCTATTTTCTTGAAGAGTTCTAGATACTTGTTTTCCTGCTTAACTTTCACATACAGCTCATGATCAGTGTATAGTGTCCTAATCATAAAACATAAAAAAATAATTCATTACATATAATGCTAATAACTTTAATCATTAGAAATTAACATAATTACATAAACTATTTTTCCATAAAATTAATGTCTCCAGAACATTGTATTAAGTCTCATTAACAAAGCATCTTATCTTATGTACAAAAATACTTGTTCATAGATTTACTTCTGTTGGTAATTTTTCCCGAATTGGCAGAGGGTTTGCCAGTTCCAATGCACGAGCAGATTCAGCCAATAGATACGGGAGGTTGCGTGAGCTGCCTCCCCTTCACTTCTGGTTCTATCACACCAAGGGGGTATCCCTATTAGCTAAAGATTTGACACTTTGACTCACCCAATGACAAAGATTTAGCTTTTCAGAACAAGCAAAATACTCTCATGTGTGGACCAAGATTTGTGTGATAAATCACAAGGTTGGCAACGTTCTTGGACATATTTGTCTGGTCAGGTATGAGAGTATGCAGGGGTTCCTAATCCTACTCCTACAACTAACAGGTTGGGATAATGGAATGATTGGTTTGATGGATTAGATGCAAGATAGGGGTTTTGGATCATAACTACTTCACAAGAAGCATACTGGTGCCTATCTCAAGGCAAGGAGTCACATAGACGTATACATGAGAGTGGCTTGCAACTGGCATTCAAGTTTCAAGGGGTTAGAACTGGTGTTTGCCTTACAAACATCACCCAAGAATGGGTATTTAACTATCTCTACTTATAGATATCCCAGCTGACATACAATCTCCTCCACACTCAACCTAAAATGATTTAATCCATTCCTTGAATGGAAGTTAGAGATTAAGCATGCAATACATAAATCTGTATTCTAGAATTTGAGAAACCCTTAGCAACCAAATTCAGAAGAAGAAATGCATACAACAAGTGGAGACAAACAGCAAAACACATGCAAAAAGCATTTTTCATATAATATTAACACTGAAACTAAACATATGTGCAAGATACAACTCAGATGCAACACACAAACTCCACAAAGATACAACAGACAGGAAATGCTCTGTATTTTGTTATTTACACAAAAATGTCCAAATCTTCAACAACCACAAAGAGTAATACAGTTTAGCTTTTATACCAAAACTATAAACTCAGAAGAATTAATTACAAGGAAAATAAAAAATCCGCTTGGTACAATGCATGAGAAACAGCGCTCAAAATAGTTAATGCCACAGAGAGACAAAGAAGAGGGGGCAGGTATGTCCGGGATCTGCACTGCCGCTCAAGGATTTTCTTCATCAATCGAGTGGTTGACCTGTCAACTCCATCGATCATCCTCTGCAAACTACCATTATTGCCTCATCTACCCACAGGCCCCTTTGAAATGTAGCAACGGATGCATTTGTTGTTTTTCCCGCTCAAAAACAATCACACACACTCAGGAAAACTCCTTCGCTACAGGTTCAAAACAATACCGTCGATCATCCTCCCGTCGCTGCGATCAACGGCACCCAAAGAATGTTGAAAAGTCATCGGCCAGTGAAATCGTGCCACGTAGGCACCTCATGCTTCTATCGCTGGCTTTTCTCCCTTCGATTTTGCCTTTTTCATCCTTGTATATGCATGCTCAAATGCATATACAATTGCTTACCTTTGCCTTTCAAAAACCCTTTGTATATGCAAGAGCAAATGCATATACAACTATTCATCATACAAGGCGGACCCCAAACTGTTATAGAGCAAATTAGAATTCTAATCGGGTCCGGCTTGCATGTCCATTTTGCACCTATCGCTTTGTACATGCAAAAGCATATACAAGCACTTTGTATACAAGCTAGACCTCAAATACTTATTCACTGTATTTCACTCCTCCATCGCGTCCGGGTTGTATGTCACCTCTTTGTATATCGGTTGTATGTTGCATATACAAACCCAACATACATGCAAACTGCAGATCCCGCCACATCATATGGCAAATTTGAAACATCCTGGAATCTGGCTTGCATCTCACGAATGTATATTTTGTTTGTATGTCGAAAATACAAAGGCAAACATACAAACCTCCCTAACATACAAACATGGAATCTTACTGGAATATTTGATATGCATATTCCCCTTGTATGTTGAACATCTACAACTCCACTTGCATATACCCGCGAGCCCCACTAAATGCACCTCCGTTGCACTGTTCACTTTGCATGTCGCGGGCCCTACCAATTGTATCTTTTTTGCTTTACATGTTGCGGAACATACAAGATCACTTTGTACATTGCACTGTTCACTTTGCATATGAGGCGGACCCTTGTATATCGGCAATGTATATTTCCTCTGCATACAAACAATGAATCTTTCCTGGAATATGCCTGCAATGTATCTTTTCTTTGTATCTAACCGTTGTATGTCTGAACATACAAATCAAATATACATGCAACCCGATATGCAAGTAGCGAATATTCTCAGGAATTTGTGAATGATTCCCCCTTTGTATATGCACATTCCAAAGCCCGATATGCATCTAAAAATGCATATAACTCATTTTTTCACCACTTTTTGGAGGTCGATAGAAATTTTGCAAGCCCACCAATGTATATTTTCAATTGTATATACAAAGATACATGCATTTTAGCTCTATTTTTTTTGCATTTTTTTCAACTGCAGAGGCCAAATGTGTTGGAATTTTTTAGACTTTTTGGAAGGTGCCTACATAAAACCCTAAACATAAATGATTACCAACACAGGCTCCATCTAGGGACGCATGCCTCCTGCAGGCATGGCGAGGACCTCAGAATCTCTGGTTTCGCAGATTGGGCCTTATCCATTGGGCAACAGAGTCAAACATTGCACCAACTTGCACACAAAACACATTTATTAAAATTTACTTGGTGGCCCAGGGCCACCAAAAAGGAAAAACTAGAATTTTCCTTTGTCAAACACTTGATTTTGTTTTGATTTCTTCAAATGAAGCTTGAAAGCATTTAACTATTTGCAGCACCCAGCATTGCAATTGGTTGTGTTGCTACTCATTTCTCTTTCAACAAGTCTACAGCAAAATTCATAAGAATCTACCATTCTCAGCAGTAGACTATCATCATCATATGAGTCATTGATGTTGCTTGGAAGAATGACAGACTCACATGAAACAAATGAATCCATATCAAAATTTTGCCCTTCTTCAAAAAATAAAAGCTCCTCTGTATCAAACAAACAATATTCGGGCATAAGCAACATATCATAATCAAATTCATTTTTATAAGTATACAGATATTCATCATCATTGTGCTCAGCAATTTTATCATCAAGGTCCACCTGGAATGTCTCAAAAGAAGGCAAAAATACTTCAGAATGCAGCCCTATACTGAAAGCTTCATAGTTACCCCTGCACCCAGCACTATTCCCAACTGTATGAGCACACACATTTGCAACTTCTCCATTCACCTCTGAACAGTGACCCTGTTTTTCCTCTTCACCAATGCCCTGATAATCAAAAACAAATTTTTCAACCTCTGCACTGTGAAGGTGGTCAGAATCTTCAAAGAGACATTGATATTCAGCATCCATATATATTTCATCATCTGAAAGGCTCACATATGCATCTGAATGCTGACAGTCACTAACACATTCACTGTCATCCTTTGAAGTAGCATCCTCTACATTTAGAGTGAAGCTCTGCATATCCACCTCGTACAAACATTCAAGAATATCTAGGATATGCCTATCACTACAAGACACAACTTCATGTATATCTTTTGTTTGATCAGTTGAAGGACATTTTGTGTCTGTAGGCTTCTCTTCTAGAGGCTGATAACAGTCTTTGTTTTCATCATTACAAAATGTGCCTACATCTTCTATAACATTTTCTTCATGCATCACATCATGACTACACACATTATTCTGAAATATATTTCCCTCTACACAGTCATAATTTATCAATGAACACACTGGAACAACATAAATATATTCACTTTGATAACTGTTTTTACAACTTGCAGCCATGAAACCTACTGGCATTCCATATTTCTCATTGTTTTCAATATCCATAGCAAATTGGTAGGCCTGGTGAAGTGTGGCTGGTTCTTTATCTCTCAATAAATAACTCACTTCTTCATCAAATGCAGCCAAATAAATTGCTAAGCATAATGCATTATTAGGTCTCATATATTCAAGGATTTGCATGAGCAACTTAATAAACCTAAGATTAAAGGCTGGAACCAATTCCTCATCTTCCTTTTGAATATTCATGAAATATATGATCAATGAGGCCACATCAAACCTTTCACCAAATTGTTCAAGGAATGCAATTTCTAACTATACCCATGAAGAAACTGAACACACAGGCAAGTCTGAAAACCAAACCCTAGCATCATCTTCTAATGACTGGACAAAGAGTCTCATTACTACATCTTCATCCTCTACCTCATAGTCTTCTATTAAATTACAAAATTTTTGCAGATGTTTGTTTGCAGACTCAGAATTTAGTCCATTGTATTTTGGCAAACATTTTCTAATTTTATTTGGAATAGCATTTGGGTAACCATATATCCCTGTGAAATCTAGGGCTTTATATCTTTCAATAAAAAAAGGTCTCCTTTGAGAACACAACCAGGTATGCTGTTCTAAACTCATCATTTTTGAAAAGATGAAATACCTGGAAATATGTTGCAGCTTTGATAGGTTCAATCAACAGAGTCGCCACCTCTCACAGAGAGGACAATATATCAACAAGGCACTTGTATTTTCTGGATTCACCACACTAGAAAAGCACCACATGGTCATTTTTTGGATCTTGCTGCAACAACTTTGCTACAAACTGGGTCTTCCAGCCTTCAAAACAATTGACTCTTCATCTCTCCCTAATAGAGTCACCAATTCTGTTGGTAATTTTTCCCGAATCGGCAAAGGGTTTGCCAGTTCCAATGCACGGGCATATTCAACCAACAGATACGGGAGGTTGCGTGAGATGCCTCCCCTTCACTTCTGGTTCTGCCGCACCAAGGGGGTATCCCTATTAGCTAAAGATTTGACACTTTGACTCACCCAATGACAGAAAGATTTAGCTTTTCAGAACAGGCAGAATACTCTCATGTGTGGACCAAGATTTGTGTGATAAATCACAAGGTTGGCAACGTTCTTGGACATATTTGTCTGGTCAGGTATGAGAGTATGTGGGGGATCCTAATCCTACTCCTACAACTAACGGGTTGGGATAATGGAATGACTAGTTTGATGGATTAGATGCAAGACAGGGGTTTTGGATCATAACTACTTCACAAGAAGCATATCGGTGCCTATCTTAGGGCAAGGAGTCACATAGACGTATACATGAGAGTGGCTTGCAACTGGCATTCAAGTTTCAAGGGGTTAGAACTGGTGTTTGCCTTACAAACATCACCCAAGAATGGGTATTTAACTATCTCTACTTATAGATATTCTAGCTGACATACAATCTCCTCCACACTCAACCTAAAATGATTTAATCCACTCCTTGAATGGAAGTTAGAGATTAAGCATGCAATACATAAATCTATATTCTAGAATTTGGGAAACCCTTAGCAACCAAATTCAGAAGAAGAAATGCATACAACAAGTGGAGACAGATAGCAAAACACATGCAAAAAGTATTTTTCATATAATATTAACACTGAAACTAAACATATGTGCAAGATACAACTCAGATGCAACACACAAACTCCACAGAGATACAACAGATAGGAAACGCTCTGTATTTCGTTATTTACACAAAAATGCCCAAATCTTCAACAACCACAAAGGGGTAAGTGCAAGAAACTCGGTCCACATGTAGGGGAAGTCGCGCAGGGAAAAAAAATGCCGATAGCAACAGGTACCCATTTTCAAAGAAACGGGTACCCGTTTAAGAACGAGTGCCCGAACCTAAAACGAGTACCCATTTTAAAATAGGTACCCATTTTGTTTTATAGAATGGGTACCCATTTTATTTTTTACTATTTTTAGAAACAGGTACCCATTATATAACAAGTACCCATTTTGTTTTTTAGAATGGGTACCCATTTTATTTTTTATTGTTTTCTAGAACGGGTACCTGTTTCTAAGATTTTGAATTTCACACCCACATTTTTGGTTTCATTTTAGGCTCGAGAAAGGCATGGGTAGCCGACTTTGAGCCTTGGACCTACAATTTTTCTCTAAGTACATAACCAGAGGAAAGACTGACTTCACCTATATGGCTGATGACATTTTTTTCTGAATTTTTTTACGAAATTAAAACCCATTACAAATCATAGTGTCTAGTTTTCAAATATGTAAATTTTTTTTGGATTGGACTTGTTTTTCTATTTATTATTAAATTTATGAGCAAACTGGTCCAAAAACTTGAAATGATAGGTGTTTGTATTTTTTTAATAACTTTTAATTTTTAAATTTTTTTTTTTAAAAATTATATGTCATCAATCTACACGTCATTCTTTACACAATGAAAAAAAAAATTAATTTTATGACTTTTTTTGCTCAAATTATGTTGGCCGTACACGAGGGGTTTTCAAAAGTAGCAATTAGGCCTAATAAAAAATTAATAAAAAAAATTATTTGGAAAAAAATTATAAAAAAATATCCTCATCAAACTTCACTGTACTACACATCTTTTTCCAAAAGGATTTTAAAAAATAATTTTATTTAGGTCAAATTATGTTGGTCGTACATGTGCATGGTATGGTTAAAAAAAATAACTTTTAAATAGTGGTTTTTAGAAATGCCTATTGAAAATCAATTTGTATCATCTAGGTATTGAAAAAAATTACATATTTAGAAACTAGACTCCGAATACTACATTTATATTCAGTGACTGTTTTAAAGATTCCATCTCTAAGTGCTTCAAATTTTAAGGTCAAATGTGACAAATTCTGAAAATTAGGGAAAACACTTCTACTTTTTGGCCAAAAAGTGGACCCAACTTCTTGCACTGACCCAAAGAGTAATACAGTTTAGCTTTTATACCAAAACTGTAAACTCAGCAGAATTAATTACAAGGCAAATCAAAAATCTGCCAAGTACAATACATGAGAAACGACACTCAAAATAGTTAATGCCACAGAGAGACAAAGAGGAGGGGGCAGGTATGTTCAGGATTTGCACTGCCGCTCAAGGATTTTCTTCATCAATTGGGTGGTTAACCTGTCAACTCCATCGATCATTCTCTGCAAACCACCATTATTGCCTCATCTACCCACAAGCGCCTTTGAAATGTAGTAGCGGATGCATATGTTGTTTTTCCCACTAAAAAAACGGTCGCACACGATTAGGAAAAATCCTTCGCTGCAGGTTCAAAACAAGACCGTCGATCATCCTCCCGTCGTTGTGATCAACGGCACCCAAAAAATGTTGAAAAGTCATCGGCCAGTGAAATCATGCCACGTAGGCACCTCATATTTCTATCGCTGGCTTTTCTCCCTTTGATTTTGCCTTTTTCGCCCTTGTATATGCATGCTCAAATGCATATACAATTGCTTACCTTTGCCTTTCAAAAACCCTTTGTATATGCAAGAGCAAATGCATATACAACTATTCATCATACAAGGTGGACCCCAAACTGTTATAGAGCAAATTGGAATTCTAATCGGGTCCGGCTTGCATGTCCATTTTGCACCTATCGCTTTGTACATGCAAAAGCATATACAAGCACTTTGTATACAAGCTGGACCTCAAATACTTATTCACTGTATTTTACTCCTCCATCGCGTCCAGGTTGTATGTCACCTCTTTGTATATCAGGTTGTATGTTGCATATGCAAACCCAACATACATGCAAACTGCAGATCCCGCCACATCATAAGGCAAATTTGAAACATCCTGGAATCTGGCTTGCATCTCACGAATGTATATTTTGTTTGTATGTCAAAAATACAAAGGCAAACATACAAACTTCCCTAACATACAAACAGGGAATCTTACTGGAATATTTGATATGCATATTCCCCTTGTATGTTGAACATCTACAACTCCACCTACATATACCCGCGGGCCCCACCGAATGCACCTCCGCTGCACTGTTCACTTTGCATGTCGCAGGCCCTAGCAATTGTATCTTTTTTGCTTTATATGTTGCGGAACATACAAGATCACTTTGTACATTGCACTGTTCACTTTGCATATGAGGTGAACCCTTGTATATCGGCAATGTATATTTCCTCTGCATACAAACAGTGAATCTTTCCTGGAATATGCCTGCAATGTATCTTTTCTTTGTATCTAATCGTTATATGTCTGAACATACAAATCAAATATACATGCAACCCGATATGCAAGCAGCGAATATTCCCAGGAATCTATGAAAGATTCCCCCTTTGTATATGCACATTCCAAAGCCCGATATGCATCTAAAAATGCATATAACTCATTTTTTCACCACTTTTTGGAGGCCGGTAGAAATTTTGCAAGCCCGTCAATGTATATTTTCAATTGTATATACAAACCTCTTTGTATATACAAAGATACATGCATTTTAACTCTGTTTTATTTGCATTTTTTTCAATTGCAGAGGCCAAAAGTGTTGGAATTTTTTAGACTTTTTGGAAGGTGCCTGCATAAAACCCTAAACATAAATGATTACCAACAACTTCTATCCATGTAAAAGTGAAAAGTAAAATCATGCCAAAATGGGGATGTAACATATCTCTCCCCTAAATATTCATAGTCCCCGATGATTCAGTGTATCAAAATATAGTTTTAAAACAAGTTTTTAATTTAATTGTCAAAAGCATGAAAAAGATAAGGAAATTTCTGATAACTTTCATAGTAATCTTCCCATGTGGCACTGTCTTCCGCATATTGGTCCCATTGAACTTTACACTACATAAATTCTTTGTTATGCAAGCGGAGCTTGCACATTTCAAGCACTCTATGATGCTCGATTGTAACCACCCCTGGTTCCTTAATCTGTAATGCATTCCAATTCAGAATATGATTATCTCTTGCAAAATATTTCTTTAAATATGAAACATGAAAGACATTGTGTGTTTTATACAAGGTTGGCAATAGAGCAATCTTGTAGGCAACTAGATTGAGAATTTCAAGAACGTCAAAGGGTCCTACGTAGTGAGGAGCTAATTTAAAAGATTTCCCAAATTTCATGGAGATTTTATGTGGTTTGACTCTCAAAAGAACTTTCTCTCCAACAGAGAAATGTCTAGGTGTCTTCTTGCAATCAACATAACTTTTTTGCCTGTCATTGGTTTATGCCAATCTTTTCTTGATCATTTTAACTTTTTCTTCCATTTCAGCTAGCATCTCTGGCCCGATGCTAATCCTATCTTCCAGCTTATAAGAGTTGAGAATTTTCTTCCATACAATGCCTCGAATGGTGCCATCTTAATGGCAGAATGATAGGAATTGTTATAAGCAAACTCCACCAGTGGTAAATATCCTTCCCACTTATATTGTTGATCCATGCAATACAATTGTAACAAATCCTCTAAAACTTGGTTAACTCTCTCAATTTGACCATCTATTTCAGGGTGATATGTTGTACTTACATTAAGTTTGGTTCCCAACGCTGAAAGCAAGGTTTGCCAAAACCTTGATGTTATTCGCGCATCTCTATCCGAGATAATCTTTTCAGGAACACCATGTAATCTAAACACCTCTTGAACAAATTTGTGAGCCAACACTAGTGCTCCATCAGTTAAATTTCCTGGTATGAAATGTGCAACCTTTGTGAGTTTATCAACCACAACTAGAATGGCATCACGTCATTTGCTAAACATTGGCAAACCCTAGACAAAGTCCATACTTATAACTTGTCATTTCCACTCATGTATATCATGTGGATATAATAATCCTACAGGATGTTGATGTTCTGCTTTTACCCTCTTACACTCCAAGCAACTTGCTACAAATCTTGTAGCATCACCTGTCATTCCCTTCCAGAAGTAAAGAGGAACTTTTATATCTGCTAGAAGTTTAGTTACTCCTAGATGTCTGGAATAAGGTGCACAATGGACCTTTCCACACAAGATTTCTTAATTCATCTAAATCTGGAATGTAAATTCTTCCTTTGTATCTCAATAATCCATCGGACTCAAAATGAAATCCATCATACCTTGAGTCTTTAGGATTGTTTCTAAGAGCTTGCTTGACTTGTTCATAATATTCATCCCCAGTCAATTTTTGTAGTACTAAGTCTTTAAAATTTGCATGAATAGAAACAATCAAAGCAATATGCCTTCTCTAACTTAAGGCATCAACTACCCTGTTTTCCTCTCCCTTAATGTAGCTTATTTCAAAATCATAACCCGATATCAATTCTAACCATCTTATTTGCCGTGCATTGAGATGTGGTTGAGAAAATATATATTTAAGACTTTGATGATCTGATTTAAATATAAAAGTTTTTCCCAACAAATAATGATGCCACATTTGCAAAGCATGAATTACTGTTGCTAGCTCTAAATCATGCGGGGCATAATTTTGTTCATAATTTTTTAACTTCCCTAATTCATAGGCTATCACTCGCCTATATTGAATGAGTACACCCCCTAATCCCTCCCCTGAGGCATCAGTTATTACTTCAAACTGTCTATCAAGGTTAGAAACTTTCAAAATTGGAGTAGTTGTTAACGTTTCTTTCAATAAATCAAATGCCTTCTGACATTCATTTGTCCACTCAAAATGCTTTTCTTTTCTTTGCAAGGAGGTGATCGGCCTTGCAATACTTGAGAAATTTAGAATCAATTTTCTAAAATAACTGGCCAAACCCATGAAACTACGTACTTCATGTACATTGGAAGGTATAGGCCAATCGAGAATAGCTTTGGTTTTGGTTGGGTCAATAGATATTCCATCAGCAGATATTATATGCCCGAGATACTGTGTTTCTTTTTTAAAGAAAGAACACTTTGAAAGTTTTGCATACAAATTATGTTCCCTCAATTGTTACAATATAATTTGCAAATGTTGCTTATGCTCTTCTTCATTTTTAGAATAAATGAGAGTATCATCCAGGAAAACTAGAACAAACTTATCTAAACAATCTCTAAACACATTGTTCATGAGATTCATAAATGTTGCAGGGGCATTTGTCAAACCAAAAGGTAACATTGTGGACTCATAGTGTCCATACCTCGTCCTGAAGGCTATTTTATGGATATTCTCATCCTTCAATCTTAACTGATGATACCCTGATTGCAAATTGATCTTTGAGAACACCGCAACTCTAGGCATTTGATCGAAAAGATCATTTATACGTGGTTAAAAATACTTATTCTTTATCATTGCCTTATTGAGCATACGATAATCAATACATAATCTTAGAGTTCCATCCTTTTTCTTAATGAAGATAACTAGTGCTCCCCATGGTGAGACACTAGGTCTAATCAAACCCTTGGTCAACAATTCTTGTAATTGAGCTTTTAATTCCATTAATTCAGTAGTTGTCATATGGTATGGAGCTTTAGAAATAGACTTAGATCCTAGTTTGATATCGATTGCAAAATCAAAAATCCTTTTGGGAGGTAATCCCAAAAGTTCCTCAGGAAAAACATCTTTTGAATTCTCGAAGATAAGGATACTTTTCTTCAAAAGACATACTTTATTTTTTAGGACTTTCTTCAACTTGTTCCATTTTAACTGCAAATAGCTAACAACCTTTGCGCCTAGCTCTTTTTAATTGCTTGGATGAAATAGGTCTAATCTTGACTTCTATTTGGATACCCTGAAAGTTGACTTTATTCCCCAAGTCATCTAAACACTCAATTGTTTTTGAAAAACAATCAACTCTGGCTCTATGCTTCCATAACCAATTCATTCCTATAATGACATCATAGGAACCTAAGTGGATACATATATGCTCACCTCTGTTGAAAAACTTGGAAAATCAACCCTAGCCTCAAACAAACATTGCTCTACCTGAGCCTTGGTTTGGTTAGCATATTCTACAGTCCAAGGTTTAGACATATATCCAACTTTTCTAGGAAATTTGTTCAAAACTCTAGGTGATAAAAGTTTTTAGTAGCTCCAGTATCAATCAAAATAGAAACAGGAACTCCAAATAAGGTACATGTCATTTCGATAGGTGTGATCTGATATTCTGCTTGACGATTGTCGAGAGCTCCATGGATTCTTTGTTGGAAAGCTATTTGCTGAGAAGGTAAAGGAGTATTCTTTTGTTGCCTATTTTGTTTCTTGGTTAGACAATGGTTAGCATAGTGATCTCCTCCACAAGTGAAACAACCTCCTCAGGGACCTCTCTTTTCTAATGGCCTTCCAGTGGTATCCTCATTTCTTTTGTAATTATCATTCTTTTTATCATTTCCAGAGCCACTTTTATTCTTCTATTTTCTTTTACCATTTCTTTTGTCCTCATAATCCTTGTCATTTCTTCTCTTAGATGGTTGGGTAGTTGGGGTCTTATTGAATCTTTTGTGATTTCTTTCGTGATACGTTGAAATAGATTTAAGTTTTTGCTCTTGTTTAATTGCCCTTTCATATACCTGATCCATTGTTGTGGGACCATGTACATCCACCTCCCCACCAATTTGAGCATTTAAATCCATAATAAACTCCATGATTCTGAATCTTTCATCTTTTTGATATTGGGGCACATATTTCAAGAGACGGGTAAATTTTTCTGCATATTCCACCATGGACAAATCTCCCTAATGAAGATTCTAGAAATTAATCAATTTCTAATCAAAGTAGAGTTGTGGTAACCATCTTTTCTGAAAGAGTTCTACAAACTCATCCTAGGTAACTCTTAGGGAACTTAAATTTAGTTCCATCTTCTTATTCATCCACCATGTGGATGTTTCTCCTGCCAGTTGGAAAGCTCCCCAGACTGCTTTAGTTACCTCTGAATAGTTTCTGATTTCAAAATATTTTTCCATTTCTGTTAGCTAGGCTTCAGCTGCATCACCAATTTTTATTCCATCAAACTTAGGGGGAACAATCTTTTTCATATCGTTGGATAGTTAGACGGCAAGTCTATCTTTTGTTTCCTTCTATAGTTCATTATTTTTTGGGCTTTCACTAGCTGTACTATGGTCTTGTTGTCTTCCCCCACCCACACTATGAGAATATTCATTTTCCCCTTCTAAGTTACCTTGCTCATTCACTCTCTTTTCTAAATTACCCATCCTTTCTTTTATTTCAGCAAGCATAACTAAAATTTGATCCAGTTTATCTACGGAGTTTACTTGCAAGTTGTTATCCTCTTGATTCTCTCCCTGGTTTGTTCTTGTTCGCACCATGTTTGAAGATTTTTCTCACCTAAGAATGTTGAGTTATCTATTAGTTTCCTGATTTTAATACATCTCATAAAATCATAACATAATTAACTCAAACAAACAATGGTCGATACAAAAACAAACTCATCTTTATTATGGTTTATTTAAGAGTATATATATTCTTCGTTGATACATATTATGATTCATATATCATTTTACAAGGGGAGTATATCCATCTGAATTGCCATCAAACACATACTCAAGGGGTGTATAACCCTCAGAATCACTATTAGATGTAAGTACAATGATCTCGGTATTTGAAGGTATACGAGGATCTCTCATGATCATAGGTGTGTTATCTGGGCATGAGTTAGCCACAATTCTAGCTGCCATCTTAGCTGTCTCTAGGATTTCCTTTTTCACTTGTTTGATTCGAGTTATGGCATTAGCTAGGGTTTTAGTGCCACTTAACCATATATCATTTTCATCATTAGTTCCTTCAATTGTTTTTGCTATGGCCTCACATTCTCTTTTAGCCTGCAAGTAACGTTCTTTCCCAATAAATGACTTTCTAGCTGTCATTTTAAGACATACCATCCTGGCACAAGAAATCAAAACATTAGCTACCCGCTTAATGTTGATTCTAGGTTAGCATAATGGACTCATAAGCCCTAGTGCCAAACCCAATTGCTCTGATACCATATGTAATATCCTTCACAAAACTTAAAGTCCTAATAGTTACTGTAAGTAAAAAGATTCTTGAGGTAAAATAGTAATAAAATTTTCTTTCCATACTTAACTTGAAAATGAAATGTATTAATTTGTACCAATCTTCATATCTGAAAAGTATATATTTTTAACAAGATATAAACTTATCTTTCCAATTCCAAGTAATTGAAAAATATTAAGTTATTCAAAACATTAGAACTTATAAGTCATCTTACCAAGGGTTTGTTGCATCTCGATTGCTGACATCCTTATCACAAGCCTTGGCATGCCTCATGTAGGAGAGAGAGAAAGCATCTTCGGAGTGCTTTGCCTCCAACCATAGACCGATGGTCTCCCGCGCATCTTCCATCCCGGAAGTGGCCATACCCTTCGCGGAGAGTATAGACTTAGGGTGACCTGTGGTATTTGCCATCTGAGTACTGGTGTTGTATCCTACGCAACACTATTGATCGCACAACCCTAGATACCCTCTAGCCATGTATGATCATACCAATAGGTTACGTAATCCCAAATATGGTGAACCGACAATGCACTTAGAGGCATGTGCATTACTTTGGCGAAAGTTTCAATATGAAAAGCGTTTGCAATGAACGCAGTCGATTTGTTCACCCACCCCAACTCAACTTGGATAATATCACAATCCTACAGTTGACTGGGTCAAATGAGTTTATTCAATCATCAATTTGTTTAGTCTCCTCGACTAGACAGGTTATCCAATTTCTAGGGTTTTTCTTTTAGAAGAAGCTACTTAATTCTTTTAGGTATAATGATACTCATAAGCCTACTTTGAATAATATCAACTTATCCTATCCTAGCATAGTAGGATAATCAAGTGATAACTTGATAAGGTGAATATATATTAAATCTGTTAAAAGATTAAACTAATTAGAAGTGGCTAGGATTTTATTCCTTTCCATATCATGATATCAGTTTTCTAAATGACCTAAGGTTATAAAGAGCTATAATTATAAAAGGATACTAAGCTTTTCCTTGTTTTACCTCATTGAGGTCATAGTAATAATCTTTAAACAAGGCTAATAGTCAACTCACGACTTCAGAGGCTCAATTAAGCTACATAAGAAGGAGAATTTGAAATACTTTGATATATGAACATTATAGAGCTCAGGGCGATTCTACATTGATAAAAGATTCTAAACCCAACGGTTATTCATCTCATCGTATTCCTTGAACCTTTTATAGGTGCAAACCTGTTTGAAGTCACTGCACGTAGTGAAGGTTCTCCTATCTCAGTTTGGAGCTCAAGCCGCCACTCTAGTCTGTATCCCTTGTGCTTTGCCTCATTATTTTCCAGCTCAAAAGAATGTAGTTTCTTGTCTACTTAAGATCAACGAGCCCTTCCGTTTATAAATGTTTCTTGAAACTTTCTTGTTTCCTCGATTCGAGGATAACTGCTTTTATCCATAACCACCCATACGACAGGTTTCTTTGGATCTTTATCTTTTTCCATCCAAATTTGTTATTCGATAACTTACTGTAATAGTTGTAACCATCTCCCATATGCGAGGGTGACTCACTTTAAAATGGACATGAAAGTTGCTCATGCCAACATGGGGTATACGTGGTATGAAACCCGATATCTCTTCAAGAGATCGACTGCCTTAAGAGCTATTGCCAACTTCTTAGTTTAAACATAAAATTATTGAATAATCAAAATATGGCTATTGTCGAAGGAATTCACTAAGTCATTAAGTTTTATGCCACACCAATCAAGGTTTAATAGCCATCACTACAGCCACCTCCCCAATTCTTATAAGGTGTTGAAAATATAAATTGACATCAGCATCATAGACACGATAGTCATTCTCATGCTGCTAGTTATCCTTTTGAAACAAAGTAATAATCATGGTATTATTAATAGTCTTAACTATATATACAACTTCATTTATGATTAGGAAGATAAATATGTTGAAGGATTTATGTAAAATGTGATAGGGTCAAGTTTACCTCCCATTCACGAAACACAATAATTCGCGTCGATTTGACTTGCCTTAAACATGCATTCGATGCTAGATGATAATAATTTATCCATCTACGTTTTGACGATGCATACGCAACCATTTATGACATAAATGTCAAAAAGTTGTGTTAGTCATAAACAACTGACGCTTAAATCTGACATCATTTTTTGCAAAAGACAAAGTTGATACACAACTAACTCAAAAGATAGAATCTAAAAGATGTCAACAATCATGTCGAGTCAATCCTGGGTTTGACCAAAGATGAGACTTACCTTGACTAACTTGAGTCCACTATCTGATTCTCACTATACTTAATGGGCAAATACCAGTCGGTAACCCAAGGTCTATATTCTTCTCCCCTGAAGATACTTTCTCTCTCTTTGTTTTCTCCGAGAGTTCCAGATACCTATTTTTCCTACTTAACTTTCACATACAACTCATGATCAGTGTATTAGTATCCCAATCATAAAACATAAAATAATAATTCATTACATATAATGCTATTAACTTTAATCATTGGAAATTAGCATAATTACATAAACTATTTTTCCATAAAATTAATGTCTCTAGAACATTGTATTAAGTCTCATTAACAAAGCATCTTATCTTATGTACAAAAATACTTATTCATAGAGTTACTTCTATCCATGTAAAAGTGAAAAGTAAAATCATGCCAAAATGGGGATGTAACAAATAGGATTTGAGCTTCAACTTTATGGACTTCTTCCTCCCTATGAAGGAAAGTAGGTTGGAAGGGTCTAGCAGCAGAACCAATAACAATTCTTTGGGTATGATTGTGGGTGTTGTGATTATTAGCCCCAAATGTGCTCCCTTCACCATTTTGATTGTTGGGAGTGAGCACATTGTTATTCATCTTCTAAAGAACTTGTGCCATCATTTCAATCGTCAAATCAAACTTCCATTCAGCCTAGTCTACTCTATCATCTTCTTCCCCCATAATCCTCTTCTCTCTTTCTGCCATATGAGTCTCTTTCACCTCTAATTCTAAAGATGAAAACTTTGCTACTAGATTCTCAGGAAATTGAAATTTCTTTCTAATTTCCCTTTGAGAATTTTTATTTTCTGTCACTCTAGGATGCATATGGAATAAGGCTCTACTCAAATGGTTAGATTTTGCATAAGCTAGCAAGATCACCAACTCTGATACCACTATAATGTCCCTTACCGAACTATTAGCACAACTTAATCAAAATTTCAAAATCAACACAACCCTGAGCTCTTTGTGATCACCAAGATTCTAATGTGGGCAAGGTGAGAGCATACAAAAACTAGGATGTGGATCATATGTAGCTTACTAGTAGCAATGACTAGTTTACAATCAATGCCCAAATAGGTAGACATAAGAAAGATGTTCAAGCCAAATTGGTTGATTATAACTACAGATCGGGTCAATGCCACAATGGAAAACTACAAGCCAATATGGATCAACACCAAAATGGTGAATAATGGATGTAAACACTTGGCGGCTATGCCATCCAAACGTTGTTTACAATGCAAAGAAAGAAGAAACAATTCCAAGGGAAGACCTTCCAAATTATTATAAATTGTAATCCACTTTACTTTAAAATGTTTTTGGCAGTAAACCAAACAAAAAATTACAATAAAAATATTATTTCAATGATAAAAAATACTAAATATTTATTGTAGAAATATCTCTAAAATAACTTCCACATATTGAAATATTGTGCAAGATATGATATTTTGACCTAAACAATAGTAATGCAACTTACCTAGAACTTGTATGGTTGCCTCTTGAAGATTATGATAGGCTAGAAAGAGTAATAACAATAGTTAATTAAGGTTGCATTCCATTTAGCAGCATAGAACAACACCTTTAATCAAATAGAAATGTGAAGATGACTTCACAAAATGAATCACACCCCTTTTGTGGTGGTATGACAACTTGTATTTGCTAATACTCTGATTAATACCAAAGTTGCACCCTTTTTTTCAAATATATTACAATTTGTATTGATAAAATCGTGCATTTTAAAGGATACAACAAAATCCAACACCAACAATAGTAACTTCATATATATATATATATATATATATATATATATATATATATATATATATATATATATATATATATATATATATATATATATGCTCTTAAACATATGTGGTACGACTAGCTTAGGAATGACCACAATAAACAACATTTGATGATTTCACCTCTCTCTCTCTCTCTCATATTCAGAAATCACTTTAATTTGACGCTAATAACACCTCACACCAAAAATCTAGAAATTACAAACATACAAGTTCTACAAACACACTCACAATATTTTTTGATATTTTTTTGAATAATCACACACCACACAAAAACACAAGAAATCACTTTAATTTGAGGTTAATAACACCTCACACCAAAAATTTAGAAATTACAAACACACAAATTCTAGAAACACACTGACAATATTTTGTGATATTTTTTTTGAATAATCACACACCACACAAAAACACCAAAAATCTTCAAACCAACACACCAAACTGAAAGTACAATACAAATCAGCTCATTAGAAATCCCTGTATGGAATTTCCATGAAGGAACAAAGGGTTTTCGTCCTTAATCCCATTTACTGGTATGGTTTTCATCCTAGGGCAAAAAATTAAGTCAAAGCTCAATTTCGAATACAAGGTTTTCGTAACTTTTCTAGAGAGTTGCAAATGAGCCTTCTAATCCTTTTATAGACTCCCACAAATTTAAAATAAAAATATATACTTTTCCCTCTCAAAAATCTAATTTTAAATTTGCTTAGTAACTCTATCTAAAAGTAATTAAAATAACACTAGAGTTACAAAGACCTTATTGTGCCCCATTTAGGTGGCCTAGAAATAATAATTAAAGTAGCCTATTACAATAATTAAAATGACAATAAGATCGAATTTAAATATTATTAAAATACTTTTCCTAATCCCAACCCATTAACCTATGGAAAATTTAAAAATATGCTAAGGGACCAAGTCACACACCTAGGGCTAAAAAGGGGACATGACACTCCAACAATGATTATTTCAACCCACTAAGAATCTTTAAACCCTCCTATTTATTTTCATTTATATTTTTACTATTGCATGTTCAATCTTGACTCATTCAATTTAGAATCTAATTTGAATATTAAATGTTTTGAAATGCAATAATTTTATTAGATTTTAAATTAAGAAATAAAGGGTAAACTTTATTTTATCTTTAATTTTCATGGACCCTTGACTCTTTTGTCATGCTTCTATCCTCCTAGCATCTTGGCATCTTGTGTGTAGTAACATCCTTCATTCCTATCTGCCACTTTCAAAATTCAAATTCTTGTATCCTGATGCCAAATTTTACTAATCTAATCATTTCCCATTGGCATGGGCACCAAAATTTCCAAATTCATGTGTCTAGGGTTGTGTATTTAAAGACATTGTCCTAGTTTTTTTGCACATCATGCAATCATAACACATCGCATGACATTTTTGGAAAGCATACAATCTCCTTGCCCCTTGCATGTACATTATCCATTCTTTGTCCTACATCAATAAACACTCAAAATCTCTCTATAAGCACTCAATGACATCCATTGGCAAAACACACTTCAAAGATACTCTGATACAATCATGCATTAACTTGCATTAGCAACAACAATCAACATTCAACAATCAATTCAATAGCATGCACTGTCATTCACTCCCAGCTAATTATCTCTCTTTTATTGTATTATTAATTCAATAGCAAGCTTCATGGTGCTCTTTAGCACCACCTCTATTTCCTTCAAATAATACTAGGCACATTCTTTGTAGGTACTAAAGACTCACTTCTACTTTGGACAGGGTCATAGGTTTCTAGGACAAAATTATTAGTTCAATTTTGTCCTAGACACTCAACTACAAAAGATTCAATCATCTCAACTTTTAAATCCATAGTTCAGCACTAAATCTCAATCATTACATTCAGAGGCATTCTAAATGGCAACAAGGAGCAGAGTGTAATGGCTTGACAACCATTTACACTTCAAAATATTAATATTTAAATATCTTAAATACATTTATCTAAAAAAATGTCAAGACTTTTTTATTTACAACTATTTAAGAATAATTTAATGTTATTTACATTGTTTATATTTTTATTTACTTAAGAAAGTTAATTTATTTTACTTTACAATTATTTTATTTGCTACATACACATAAATTTTAATTTATTTAAGAGTAATTTTATTTTACTTTAGAACTATTTTATTTACTCCATACATATGGCTATATGAATTTTAATTTACTTCAAAGTTGTTTTACTTTAATTTTATATATATATATATATATATATATATATATATATATATATATATATATATATATATATATATATATATATTGGCTATGTTTTGGTTTTATTTATTATTTTATTTCTATTTAAATCTAAAAATTTTATTACTATTTTATTTAATTTAATGCATATATTTTTAAATAAATAATATGTACTTTATTTTTCTAAATTTTGAAAAGACTAATTTATGCATATTTAATCATAGAAATATTTTAAAATTTGAAAAGGTTAATTTATCCATATTTAATCATATAATTATTTTTAAAGGATTAGGAGAGAGGACCCAGTAGCTCGATGTCCATATATCTGCGCACTTGCAATACACCTTACACCACAATTAAATCTATGAAAAAAACCAATACATGTGTACAAATATTATAAAAAAGTTATTAAGGAACCAGTACATGTGCACATATACATGTGCAATAATACATTTCACATGTCACATCAAAGAAATGTTCAACCAATCATATGGTGACATACAAGGCAATAGTAAGGCGATCGGTAATAGGTGCCTTGGTGCGCATGTCTTTGTCCAACTATTTTTTTGGGTGTTTTTGGACAATTTGGTGAAAATATAGTTGATTAAGCTACACCCTTGATACCCATAAACCCCAAACAATAGCTTTAAGCTCTTAAGTCACATACGAAGAAACCCATAAATTTTCATCAAAATCCTAGATCTTTTAAATACATATATCTAAAAGATGTTGATGCGTCTTATATTGAAATTGCTATTGAGAATAGATAAGTGCCTCTAGATTGATATCTCGCTAGGCTTAAACAGCACACACTAAGATTTGACTTGCTTAGGCCGATGGACCCTTTCTCTTACTCTGTTTTGTTAATGTGTCAATAAGAGAAGGGGCCCACCAGCCACCTAAGCAAGTCAAAGCTTAGTGTGTGTTGTTTAAGCCCAATATCTCTCCACATCTTTTAGATAGATATATTTAAAATATCTATGCTAGTCCATCTTATCGGGTAGATAGATGTATTTAAGATATATATACTAGTCTATCTCATGAAGTATATCATGACTTGAACATGAAACCTACTTTCAAAAACGGTAACTTATGTACATCTTTATGTACAACCTATTTTTTTAGGGAAAAAAATGTGAAGAGTGTGACCCATCAATGATATGTCTTTTCAACTACCCATGGGTCTAAAACATTTTTTATTGTTTGGAAGGTGAGGATGATTAATCCCACTCCTAGCTATTTCACATGCCACGCAATGTATCAGATAACATTTATTTGGATTTAATTAGTATCAACATCCCTTAAAAAAAGGGATAGTGTGATTGTGACTTAGAATCAGTTCTGAAGCAACTGTGACGCCAAAACCATGTCTGAAGCAACTGATAAAAAAATAACTAATTTCTTCTTCTTACTAGAAACAGGAAATTTAACCTTTACAACGCTTTTTATATGCATATGATACCCATATGCTTTTTCTGCTTCCCACTCCTAAAAAACTGGCCTGTTCTGAATGATTCATTTCAAATCAGCAAGCCCATCCAACACTTGTTTACTAATAACCAGGTGTAAGAGGATGACAATCACAGAGAAAATTTAAACCTGCATATTTTACACATTAAAATACCCATACCCATCTCATACTTTACTTGCCATTTCTTCTGGGTAACTGTCCTCCCATTGATTTGGAGGGCAGGGAAGAAAAGTGTCAAGGCAAACCCACTCCAAAATACCCATACCCATCTCATACTTTACTTGCCATTTCTTCTGGGTGACTGTCCTCCCATTGATTTGGAGGGCAGGGAAGAAAAGTGTCAAGGCAAACCCACTCCAAACGAGCAGACTTGCAAGTGTAATAAAACACAGTGCTCATGCCATCATTCAACACACTCACAATGGAATACATGAACACCAAAACAGAACCTTCCAATGTCATAATTGTAACAGAACTACTACTGCTTCCTCTAATCACTCTGTGTACAAACAGGCTCTCCACAA
Organism: Cunninghamia lanceolata; assembly: GCA_027924645.1. NCBI lineage: Eukaryota > Viridiplantae > Streptophyta > Pinopsida > Cupressales > Cupressaceae > Cunninghamia > Cunninghamia lanceolata. Next base: position 493,683 of record BSBN01000736.1, on the reverse strand, counting down.
ATGCCCAACTCAAATTGACAACAATTGCCAGAACCAGAGCAATCCTAGTCCTCCCTCTTATCAAAAACAGGGCCTTCAACACAGCCGGCATCCCATAATTATACTCTTCCAGAACACAAACAATTGTGGCCAAATTGCAGACTATCATGGCATGTGCAAACACAATGGAATAAACAATCCCCCCTCCTAAAGCAGCCCCAATTTCCAATTTAGAATGAGATCCCAAAAAGGAGACAGCCTTAAATACTGCTAAAACCAGCACCAGAATCACAGCATTGGCTCCAGTTACCATAACACCTGTCCAGACATATGTCAGAGCAAGGCGCTTCCACAGATTGGGCAGAACTTCAATCAGCCTTTGCCATGAAGGCTTATTTCCTGCATAAATCCAAGCTACTGTTTGGGCAACTGCTGCTCTTGCAAGCAGGGAAGATGTCACCACAATGGGGAAACAGAGCAGGAAACATATTATTGTCTGAGACAGCTTGCTACAAATCAGGTGGGTGAAGCGCGAATTGGGAAATCCAGCAGAATTGGCAAATTCTCGGATTTGTAGTCCGAAAACGGTTACAATGTAAGAGTGGGGAAGAAAGGCGCGGGAGATGATTAATGCAGCAGAAACAGGGGATACCAGCAGCACTGCAATTGATACAAAGAAAGATAAATGTTGCAGAAAAATTGCTGCAGATTCCCTTGCAATTCCCCCAGCATTCAATACGAAGAAATCGTCCATATTCCTGTCCTTTCGACCCATTTCTGATTTCGCCTGATCTCCTGCAAATTCAATTCAATGTCAAATATTTTTTCCAGCTGCCGATTCCATGGAGACCAAGAACTTAAGTATGACTTATATGGAATTATATATTATTTTGAGGGAGCGAAACTTGCAGTAGCAGGAAAATGACAAGGCCCCACAGCGTAAGGTGGAGAAAAGGATGGAGCAGCAGATAATCATTGGCTCAGGATTGGTGCTCCATTTTTTTTTTCGAGCAATTTACAGATCAGACATTGGATTTTGTTTAAAAAATAAACAAAGGGGTACAATCGTTGAAACATGCTTGGTTCAGTGGTCGATTTTAGCTGTTGGAGAGAAATTTTGATTTGTTTTTATACGACCTAGTCTTTTTAAAAAGTTACTTAAAGCGTTACAAGACCTAATCTTTGTAGAATTTCTCAAAATTTAAATACATCTTACCTAAAATACATATTTTTATTATATTTATCTAAAAATGTTGAGAGAGTCAATGGGTCGTGAATTTGAATGGTTATGAATGAGTCCACCTTGGTCTATTGGTGAAGTTGAAGTTGCATGGTCTACATGAGTTGGTTGGGTATAAAGGGAAGAAAAGAGACCTTCTAAATGAGTCCAGAGTGTCTATTGGTGAAGTTGAAGTTGAATGAGCCCACAAGGGTTGAGGTGTTTATATTAAATTTGTTATTTAAGATAGATAAGCATATTGACTATATGTATTTAAGATTAAAAAAAAAAAGACTCATAACTATTTTTTTATTTATTTAATTTTATTTCAGTTTTACTCAATTTCATTAGACATTTGCTCTTGAAAATATTTGTGCTTATTAGTTCTTATTGTAGCCAAAATTATTATGATGAATAAGTGATAATTAGTTGTAGACATGATATTTCCACAGTCCATGATGATAGTGCTAGTGTTTCTGAAAAATTGTGTTGTTTTTTTTGTCTCAACGTTTCAGATCACACTCTGTGATCCATCATGAGGAGGAAAGGAAGAGAATGATAATTAGTTATTAATGATTGTATTTCAAGCCAATAAAAAATAAATATTTTTCTAGCTAATATGTATGTTTATTCATTTGAATGTAAATACGTAAATAAATTAACAAAAAATTATTATTATTTATTTGGATTTCTATGGCTAAATGATTTGAGATCTTATTATAACATTCATGTTATCCTATGCAAATATGAAGTCAAGGCTCAAATTTCCAAATGTATAAGGTTTAAAGAGAAAGTCTGACATCTACTCCACAGAGCTTTTCTAGATTTACTATGTATAATTTAACATTATTTTATATATATTGATGTAACTCTCAAAAGTGGCTCAAATAGTAAAGGGTTCATATATTTGTCTCTAGTTGACCATCTCGCCAAGTTCATGCACAATATGTTCCTTTGTCTTTTCCTTGCCTTGCTCATATAAGGCTCTATTGTTTATACTTTTTACTTTCACTCAACATTGTTTGTTCTCATTACGTTCCAACTTCTATAATATGCATAAATGTTATGTTCTTGACATATTCTAGGTAAATGTCGCCTCCTTGTATTTATTATTTGTTCCTTCAAAGCATCATTTATAGGATGGTCTTCATGACATACTATAGGTACAACATTATGTCCTTTGAGTATAGTCAACACCTTAGATGTGATTGAAGTTGTATTTATGAAACACATACATGTACTCGAAGCTCTATGGAGTACATGACAAGCTTTTTGGAATGAATTTGCACCCCACGTTTGAAAATTTGTGTTCCTTTAAGTTCTAGATTAGCTAAGACATTCCATTGGGCTCATTTTTCCAACACCATCTTGGCAATAGTTAACATGATGCTAATATAACTACATCATTTTGTAAAGAAAAATATGAGAAGGCATGAGATGAAAATAGTGCCCAACTTTAATCCTCAAACAACCCACTCAAGTTGATGGTATTATCAAGCTTCACTCCTAACTTTACAAGAACTTTCATGTCCCTAGTGCTCACTACCAGTTTGCAATTGTCAGTCATATCAACTAGCATGCCTAATGCTTCGAACAAGCTATTGTTGTTGTTTTCCCAAACATAGTCTATAATACTAAATTTAATTTTTAGTTATAGTGATAGAGTGTGGCATTGTAAATCATAGGACCTAGAATATGTGAGGTTGAGGATTGTTTTGTGTGGGGAAAATTTACCAAATACACATCTATGAGCCTTAGAAATGCTTACTTTTCTCTCAAGAGGGTGAGTCTCTTCAAGTTGGATATGTTGACACTCAAGGTAAAACCTACTCCTACTTTGCTTCATTTATGACACAATTTTTGTTATTATAGAATCATTAAAGATATGTCGTGTTAAATTAGGTCAAGCTTTCATCAATATTTTATATTATGTAAGTCATCATATTTCCAAAGTGAGTATTGTATTTTTAGTTGAATTCTGGAAGTGAAGAAGACAACTATATCTCTACTCTCAATAGTTAAAATCTCATTGTTCTAGTAAGATCAATACATATATTCAAATTCTAGTTTGTTTATACCTCACTTTTTGAAGCATTATAATCTCTTCTACTAAATATGGTAGACAATCAATGTGGCAATATTAAAACTTCCATTTAGAAGTATGACAATAGCCTTCAATGTCACCCCACAAGTTGTAGAAAGAAAATAAATTTGACAATATATGCTAATGGAGTGGGACTAAATAAAACTACTAAAAAAAGTTATGTTTTAGGAAGAGATTTATTGTAGACATTTAAATTGTATGTTATTTCCTATTATGATGTAGTCATGACGGGAGGATCCAAGGATTGTCCAACCATGAAATCCACCATAAAGATTCAACCATAATAAACACAACTCACAAGAAAACACACATTGAATAGATATCTTGTAAAATTCTCATTAAATTATAATCACAAGGTTTGCTACAAAGGGCCCTCTTACATGTCAGGCTGCAACCATTTAATTACACCAAGATTAACCAAGATTACACAAATGGATAGTTACTTCTAGGCTTCCTACATGCAAAACATTGTGCTAAACAATGGAAACATCACTTCTAGATTTATTGCAGATGATCATCTAATGAATTCTAGTACAACATAACCATAGAATTTTTACCATAGACTTACCACATGGGTTGCGATATGACCTAATAGAAGTACTCAAAACAACATTCCTGCATGCCTCATTGGATACCCTTAGATTGTATCCCACATCATATTACTAATCACCACACTTTATCACTCAGGTCTCTCTCCCTCACTATAAAACTTACCTTCTTTGCCACTACTCCATCCTGGTCTTCTTTGCTTTCCTTATATCAATTCAAAACCTCTTATTTATACCATACTCAAGCTCCTCACATGATCTACATCAACCTCAAGTTGGCCCAAAGCTTGGAACTTCATGAAATGTGTTACTAACTAGGCATAATAAACTTACAAAAATGTAATGGTCAAACAATGGAGACTCTCCACGTGACACTCCCTAGACCTTCACAATGGCTACTAGACACCCCACAAATATTCTTCTTTGCCACAAACCCAAAATAAACTCTTTGCAAATAGAAACAACTATAACAACTCACACTGTCAAATTGTAGTCACTCTGCAAGCCATAACCAACCTCCACTTAACCAATAAACCTTAAACTTTAACTATAGATACATGAAAAACATATAAAACCTATACCACAACTGTAGAACCCAATTCCATCATGTAGTGAAATGCACCAACATTTACTACTGTAGACTACTAACCACAGACATACATCCACACATAGCTATCAAATTAGACTATAATTGTTCTTTCCTTAGACATGACACCATATTCTCAAGGTTCCCAAGGATGCACCTACATCAAACTCCCAAGGTAAATAAAAAATGAGTCCCTCATTTTCCAAGGTAGTCTACCGTGCTTCTACCTAGAGGTGTAATGCCCCGTCATGCAACCCTAGAGTGCTAGACTGAAAAGAAACAATAATACCGAATTTTTTTTTTTTTTGAAACAAGGAAATGCATTAATCATTATAAACATCTGCACTGATAACAACATTGAATGAAAAGATCAGCTAACACTTCTAGGGAACATAACCGCATCAGATAAAATTAAAATCATACAAGAATCTGCATCTCAATGCAACAGAATAATAATACATCTTACATTATCTGGGATGAATAATTACAAATTCCAATACAAGGTTACAAGACCGATTACATCGGTTTAGAAATAGTACAAAAATGAAAGTATACAACAACTGGAACTGGAACACTCCTGCACTGATCTCGAACTGATCATCCGAGAAGACCAATGGATAGCTCTACCTCCCAAGCATGTGGAACCCTGAGGTCCACCCCACCGAGCTAGGAGATAACAATGAGGTTTTACTAGGTCAAGGGTACAACCAAGAACACAATCACAAGATTCAGACTCCATGCAGACAAATAGGATAACAAGACTGCACAGACCCGATAGTACTCAACAAGACAACTCAAAACATTAAGCTAAGATCAATCATGAAGACAAGTCTACACTCCAGAGGTAACAACAAAGATAAAATAAGAAGTAACTGAGTTGCATAAGGAGAGTGTCATCGCATGGTCCTAGCATGGGTTACCCAGGCTATCTCTCACCAGAAGTTGGCCCCCATCTATGGTTACCCTGGTAGCCTCTCTGTAGGCACCGACCCCATAGGGTGACGCATGCGGAGCCGACATGTCCTCTCATGAAGACGAGGAGGTCAGCCTTGCCAACCAGGCCTTCTCATCCCACCCTTAGCCTGTGAAAGTGCTCAAGGCATGGGTGAGGTCATCCTACTTATCTTGTTATATGAATTACTACCCCGACCCTCCTAAATAAGTTATTAAGTTTCCAGTTGCTTACAACTTCCATGGGGTTACCCAAGCGGCCTCTCACTAGGCACCGGCCCCACCATGAAAGCCACTCCCTTAGCAATCTCTGACCAATCAATCAAACCACAACATGCAAGGATAAGCGTTCCAAAATGATTCTGATCCATTACATATGCCATTCACTTGGCCACAACCATATAAAACCCATTGCCCACCTCAAACTCAAACAATACATCATGAGATAGTATGACACAAGTACCAATGTTGTAAACCAAACAGTTAGACCTCTGGAGTCGGTGACTAAGTTCTTTACCAGGTTAATACATCACCTTCCTGATAGGGAAACTAGGTTACCACGACCATGATTTATTGCAAGATCGACAAGGGGGGTAAATAACTCAATACAACCTTAATATAAGTTGATAAAATAACCAAATTTAGTCCCAGGGATGACTTCACACTATCACTGGACAAGGTTTGCGTAATAAAATCATGACAATCAAAAGGGTAAATACAAGATTACAATCTATACCCAAAGAGTTCTTACTTCTATGCATTAGCAATAATTGCATTAACACTGTAGCCAATAACCTTTACACATAGTTTATTAACAAGTTCCAAATACTATACTTCCAAGAAACGATAATTTTCCTTTTGTTTCATAATCAACCAAGGATTCACTTAAAGATTTTACTCAAAGGTATAAGACGGTCGTAATCAAACAAAACCTATTCACATTGACACTAAATGTAATCAAGAATACTAACTTAGAACACAATGTAATACTATTCTTCCCTACTATTTCATACAGCTCTAGTTATAAACATCATTGCCACTCGAACAACTATTACACAATGGTTCAAAAATAAATTTCTATTCTTGCTATGATTTACTTACAAACATTACACTACAAGGGACAGCCTAAACTAACAAATTCATTTTTACCAAGTATGTCTAATACATAATTATTAAGCTAACATTTCATAATACTCTAGTGTAATAAATCGTTCTAATATAAAAATTGTTGGGACACATTACCCACATTTTGCTCTAATACAACTACTTGCCATAGCATAAAGTAAAACACATTGTTAAGTGTTTAGAGCACATAATCTAAATTGGATACTTAGAAATGATAATAAAATTATTACAATCCTAAGATTAAACTTACACCTATAATATTAAAAGCATTCTAATAATAATGATAATTATTTTAAATTCCACAACATACAATAATTAAATAGCAACTCTCTCTATTACAAGAAATCTAATAGCTATTCCATTATCTAATTAGACATAAAGGAAACTTAACTGAATTACATTACGACCAAGACATAGTAAACTAAGGTAATACAAATCTCAACGAGTCCTTTTGGAATCTTTCCAAAACCCACTACATGCTAAACTTCTAGTTACAACACAAAAAGAAAGACTTCAATGATAACACAACGTGGAAGGTGGGAAACAAATTATTTCAATTCGAATGAAATATTTCTTCTGATAAATTGACGTACGACGGCCAAGAAGAGGATACAAAAATTATTTGAGAATGGCACAAGTCTTCCATGCTGCAGAGCCAGAGAGGAAGAGGCTAAAGGTGTAAGAAATTTTAGACAAAGATAAAAGGATGAGTAGGGAGACCGTACGGCGGGCTATGAAGAGCTATCAAGACACATATGATGATACAACCAGCATCTTCCTTTCGGCAAGGTTTTGGTTACTTTGGTGAAGGGGAGTCGCACGGAAGTAGCAGGAAGAAGTTATAACAACATTCAACACAGTTGTAAACAACATTCGGCAATAGGTAAGAGTCAACCAAGTCGTCCTTAAGTACCGTTTGTAGGTTGGGTGATTTCCTTGGTATACAGTTTTAGGAGAAGCAAGTTAAAATCGACCCAAACAAGATATGCCATGAGTTGACCAATATTCACAGAAGATGTAATTGCTAAAAAGGTGACATTAACGTTAGCAAAAATTGTTAGATACGCCCCGACTGATCTGCATGTGAAAAGTGGGAAAGAAAATAGACAGTGTTGGTTTTTCTTCTGAATCAGCATTAGGATTTGCCACTTCTAATGCACAGGCAGATTCAGCCAACTAAATACAGGAGGTTGCGTGAGCTGCCTCCCCTTCACTTCTGGTTCTGCCGCACCAAGGGGGGGATCCCTATAACTCAAGATGTAACCTTGACTAGCTCAAAGATAGAAAGATATAACTTGACAACAACAGGCAGAATACTCTCATGTATGGACCAAGATCTGTATGATAGATCACAAGGCTGGCAACATTCTTGGACATGATGTCTGGTTGGGTATGAGAGCATGCAGGGGGTTCCTAATCCTACTCCTACAACTAACAGGTGGAAGTATGAAATGGTTTAGTTTGAATTTTGGATGCAAAGTTGGACATGGTGTATAACACAAGAACAAAGCATGATTGGTGCCTATCCAGGGCCTGGAGTCAGTAGACATACACCTGTGAATGATCAGCATGAATAGCTAAAACTGGATTTCAGGGGGATACACATGATATCTGCCTTACAGATATCTCCCAATACAGAGTGTTAAGTTATCTCTACTTATGGCATCCCTACTGCAGTATACCCTTCCCAATGTTCAACCTGAAAACAGTTTAATCTACCCCTTGAGCAGAAGTTAAAAGATCAGACATTCAACATAGGAATTCTATGCTCTAGAATCTAAACATTACCCAAATATCCAGATTCAGAAGAAGAATACATGCAATACTGGAGACAGAATTAACATAACACATGCTAAGATAGCATTACTCATATAAGATTAACCATGAAATCAGTGGATTCATGCCAAATCGTACAACAGGAGATACATAAACTCACAAGTTAAGCTGTACAGAGCAACCAGATCAGCTTGTTTTGAGTTACAGAGCCAAAAATCTTCAACTTTCAACAACCACAAATGAGTAACACTTCCTGCTTATAACAGCCAGGTAGTGTACCACAGCAATTAATTACATGGTTGACCAAAAATCCCGCCAGATACACAGTATCAGGAAAATGGCGCTCAAACACTACCAGATTGGCGCCCAAACATGAATGCAGCAAGTAGGGGAGGAGACAGGAAGAAATCTCGAGCCCTGCGCCACTGTCCGCTGATGTACACTTTCAATCGGGTACCAGATCCGCCCATACCTCTGCAACCCTCGCCATTAATGGCGCACCAACCCGCGGCCTTGGGAAAAACATCTAACAGTCGATCGCAACCATTTCCCGCCGAGATTCATCATCATGATATTTGAAAATGCAGGATATCAATTATCCCACATGCACCCCGCGGCAACCTCTTTAACACTTTATATACTAGGTCATGAGCATATATGATGTCGATGCTTTTGCTCCTGACGACACTAGTATAAGACTTCATCATCATCATCCTCCAGCAGCATGATATCCTGTTGCTTGAAATATCACCCTGACGTCAGCATCATATCGCAATATCACCTGCATGATAATCGCCTTCATCCGCACAACCTGATCCATCGGAGGAACATCCTCCTGCTGAGCCTATACCAAAAGTCTGGCCGATGAACATCCTGATGACGTCATCATCATATCCTGCTGATGTCATCATCATATCTGCCTACTGTGCACCTCCTCATATCCGGATGACGTCATCATCATGTTTGCAAATATCGGGGGATCTCCACAAGATGATCAGTGTTAGAAATATGACCCCCCCGGACCTTGATAACGTCATCATCATATTAACATCAGGATGATATTCGGAAGATAACCGGATATTTGGAAATATCATCCTGATGCACAAATATCAGGTTGCACTGTAGCTCCACTATAAGATCGGGGCGATAGATGATTATGATGATGCTTGAAAAGATCACCCCCACTAGATAATGCACGAAGCCGGTAGGCGGATATCTCCTTGATATCAGCATCATCATGACGCTGGAACAAACATACACCCGAGTGATATGAAAATATCACCCCCTCCTTCGGAAATATCATGATGCAGATAGACAGAGAAAAAGATATCATCCTGACATAAGAATGACGTCAGCATCATCAGGATGACAAAATGACGAACATGAAGTGATACAACATCATCAGGATGATATTGACTAAGATCATCCTGACGTTCAAAATATGATGACCCCAGTGAATATCGGGTCGCACTTAGAACTCTTCAACAACATCATCAGGATGATCATAACCAAGATCACCCGATGATAAAAATATCACCCCGGCGAAATATCATGAAGGCAGAAAATATGATGACCCCCGCAAGCAACACGGTGATAACTGGAAATATGATGATGATGATGACGACCCTTAAGAAAGAACAAGTCAGGTCGAACAACCCAAAGAATAACCCCTTCAGAATATCGGGGCAACATCATCATCATGTTTGGGCAAGGTGATAATTGGAAGATCACCGGATACTTTGAAAAATCACCCCCGCAAGCAGATCAGGGCGCACTGTAGCTCATCAGCAGGATCAGGATGATATCCAAACATCACCCGATATTGAAATATGATGATGACGATGAGAAACCGGTCGACGGAGAACACGATGATGCAGACCATCATCGAAGACAAGATGATGATGATGACCTCCTCCTCAGGAAAATATGATGCTGCAGCTGAAAAATGCTGAGGAGGTCCAACACTTAGAACATTTTTTGGATACTTAGGGAAAGTGCCTGCATGAAAATTGCTCAAAAACAGCCATTCAGTTCAGGCACTAACAGACAGGACGCACAACTAATGATAGGGTGTCCCACAAGGATTTCATTTCATAAGATGAGCGATCGCAGGGTTATACCAACGGACTTATTTATTAGTCTATAAACCATCACCAAAGGAAAAAGCCAACAGGACTACACGGTGAACGTAGAAAATTTCCCAGTGTGAGTTTCTCATGAGGCAATGCCCACAAATAAATGTCTACACAAAGCATTCGATAGAGGATACTCAGTGATTATGACTCAAGAAAAACGTTGGTATGACAACAGACAAGATGGAAAGTTTCTGATGCCTCCGACCGGGAGATTAAACATACTATTGTGAGTGCCCAAAACATGGATGACTCCACATTACAAGGCAAGTTAAGCTTCGTCACAACATATTTGCTAACTAAGGAACCATGATTTGGGGCGTGGTTGAATATTCTCTGAATATATTCGAACAACTGAGAATGGAAGAAAACAGGGGCGATGCCACAGAAGGATGAGTCACACCAAAGGTAAGATTTTATTTTGTCCTTACTACAAATAAAGAATTCAAATTCAACGAATTCAGAGATAGTCTTAGACTTGAAATAGTCAAGTTGTTATAGCAAGGTTGAGTGAAAAAGAATAGGTTGATGCCCCTAATGAGACTGAGTAGGATGGATGGTATAAGCCTCTATCTTGGAAGAAGCAAAATGATTTAATATATTGGCTGCAACGAAAAATACTGTCTGGATGCCTCAAAAAAAATCCCTGAGCAGAAAGAAGTGATGAGATTTACAATAGTCAGAGGAATAAATGGATTTCAAGAAAAATTCCCAATTGGCGGTAGAAAGATAAATACCTTCCCCATATCAAGTCAATGGTAGATTGAAGAAATATTCAGGATAAAATGCGTGCACAATGGGTTTCCAGACAATCACAACATCAGGGATTATACAGAGACAAGACATTTATTCAATTAGGTAAGAAAACATACCCGTAAATTCTCACTTCAAAATTGAATCCTCTTCCAGAACTTCCTTCCTTTTTCCCAAAACAATCATCTGACAACTTCTTTTCCCAAAAAACTTTCTCCCCCAGAACAAACATAACCTCAGACATAAAAACCACCAAAACCTCACCCGAGACCAAAATAGACAACAACCATTAATTCCCGTAACCCCCAAATCAGTTACACAATCCCTCTTATTAAGAGAAATTTGAAATTTTACTTAACATAGAGATTCTCAAATCTCCAAATATATCCAACAACAATCAACATTAATTTATTCACCAATAATATTCTTTAAATCAACTATGTACTAATTTCCCCTAAAAACAACTTAAGACTCATAAACATTTAAAATATTACAATAACTAATTTGTTTAGTAAAAGACTTTACTTCAACAATATTCAAATTTTACAATTATACAAAAATACTATAAGATTTAGCATAATGATAACAAAGAACACATAGACATACTTAAACAGACTCAACAATGCTCCACAACATGTGACGACCAACAACAAGAAACAAGGATCAAACATCGTATCATGACACATGACTATAACAAAAGATTGGAACTGGCCTAGCGGAATAAATCTCATGTTATCTCCATCAACATTATCCATGGTGTAGGGCCTGCTCAAACCTGCTAAGTTAGGTGGAGTCGAGGCCCGGTACCTACAACCTGTGTGAAAACCAATGGGTTGTATATGATCAACTGTATATGTATATATCAACACACACCGAGATAGAGAATCAAGGCATAGTAGGGTGCTCAATCTGAGCAGTACTACACCGTCCCCGCTCCAAAACAAGGCTATAACTATTTCTATTTAAATTCAGATGCATAAATATGATATTATCAAACCATCACTAAACATGTCCATCTCATCATAACTAAAAAAAACAACAATGCCATCATAAACTCGCTCCACATGTCAGAATAAGATCAGTCAAATATAATATATCACAATCAAAATAAGCATAAACCGTAGTCTCAATAGCTCAAATATCTCAGAACTGTCTGGATGCAAAGAAAAAGCTAACAATTGTCTCAGATCAAGCAGAGAGTAATGCAAAACTAACAACTATCACAAGCCAAAAATGAGGGGGCATTACAAGAGGTTCCACTTTACCACCTCTTCAACCTATTCTTTCCACCTCCTCAAGTATCCCTCAAGTGATCCACCCTGAGCGATGCTTTATCTCATGTTGTTCATCACTTTGTTCCAGCAACCATCTTCTGTGTTATTTTTTCTTGGTCAATATTCAACCATCACTTTCCCTTATCAATAACTAGTCCCTCACATCTATCAGTTCCCTTTCTGGCTGCCACATATCCTTCTATTGTACTTTCCTCAGTTGCATTCCCCTCAATACAACTCCTCATCCTCTTGTTCATCTTTCTTATCCTCTGGACTACCTATTTTGCATTTGTGGTGTTGCCACCCATTCTAACAATGTCACACATCTTTAGAGTCAATGCATATTGTCCCTCCCCAACACACACACCAACACTATTGTAAAACTATCATTTTCTTACCCTTAATGACATCAATGTGTGCTTATGTCCATCCTTCTAGATCATGTATGTGTTAACTCTCCCATCATACACTTCCTCCCTATCAAATTTCCATGATCTTCCCAATAGAATATAGCACACATCCATGGGCACAATATCACATAGTACCTCATCATGGTATGCCCCTATGTTGAACCTTACCCAACACTGTTCCTCCACCAAAATCTAGTCCCCCTACTACAACCAACCTATCTAGTATGGGTGCAAATTTTTCATCCTCCTCAACCCCAACTTGTCAACCATCTCCACAAACACTAAGTTATTTGTGCTACCACTATCCACTACCACCATGTATTATTTACCACCTACCTTAAATATGGTCCTAAACAAACTCTTCCTTTGCACCAACTCATCCCTCCTATCGTACCTCAAAGCCCTCCACAAAATCAATGAATCCTCACACTTAGAATCTCTCTCAAAAGTGGGTGACTTCTCATCACTAAATGCATCTCTCATGTTGTCCTCTCATATCCTCCTCTCCCTTATTGAGTATATCCTCCATGCTCCTCTTGAGCCTCTATGCGGTGAGTATCTTCTACTATTTCATCTTTGTGGTAGCTTCCATGATCCTCTCTACCTTTGCAGTAGTTGTTATAGTCACCTTCTTTTTTGTCATGATTTTCCATGTCATCTTCTTTCCCTCCACAGTGGGGAGCTTGACCTTCTCTTTCATTGTGGTACTAGTTACCTCTCCCTTGACCCCTTGGGGTTTCTCCCCTATCATCACATCCCATTCTACTACTCTAATTCTTGTCTTCTCTCCCTCTCTAGTAGTTTCACTTTTCCTCTTACTATTAGTTCAACTTCTTCTCTGCGGTCAGAGCCAAATAGTAGGCCTCCTCAATTGTTTAGATATTCCACATATCCAACTCCCCTTGGATGGGTTCCCTTAGGCCATTGATACTTGGAAACCTTATCGGCCCCTTCCCCATGATGTCTTGGCCTAATTGTTATCCAATAGTATTCATTTGTGTACTCCTTCATAGTCATATTCCCTTGTTGCAAATTGTGTAGCTCCTTCAACAACTCTGATTGGTAGTTCATTGAGATGAACTTGGAATTCAACTTTTCCACCATTTGGTCCCACTTTGCAATGAAATGATTTCCCTTCCTATTTCACTTTATCTGGGCTTCCTTCCACCTTATTTCCACATGACATTTCATCTTGGTTTTGGAAAATTTTACCCTATCCAAGTTTGTGATGTCCTCATACTCAAAATATTTCTTCAAGTTAGTGATCTAATCAATCAACTCCTGAGGATCCAAGTTCCCAAAATAGTTTAGGACATCCACTCTAGTCCTCTTACTAATTTTAGTTATTTCCTTCAACATCCTTTCTTCCTTGTCCTCTTTACTTCTACTTGTTTCCATAGGATCTACCTCCTACTCTTCATCACTTTCCTTGGCCCTAGGGTAGGTTTCCTCTAGTGGTCTTGCTCTAGTTCGTCCATTTGATTTTACATGACCTTCAACATCTCATACATTTCTTCCATTCTACCTATAACATTGATCATACCTTGCCTTCTCCTTGGTGGCATCTTAGGCCAACAATTTGTCCACACTCACCCTTTATAAACTGCCTCATAGTCAATGCTCTATCTACAAACTCATGGACTACCACAATCTTAACTTTATTTAATTCCCACAAAGCCAAATTTAATGTGTCACCACCACAACTACTATCACCACTGTAACCTATTTTTTATCAAACTCGCATGCTCAAAATCTAACTAAGTGCACTCACATCCCACCATAAATAATCCCTTGACCCAACCTTGCTCTAATACCAAATGATGTAGTCACGATGAGAGGTCCAAATAGGACTATCCAACCATGCAACCCACAACAAAGATTTAACCACAACTCACAAGAAAACACACATTGAATAGATAGCTTATAAGATTCTCGTTGAATTATAACTGCAAAGTTTGCCACATTAGGCCCTCTTACATACCAAGCTGCAACCATTTAATTACACCAAGATTAACCAAGATTACACAAATGGATAGTTGTTGTTAGGATTCCTACATGCAAAACATTGTGCTAAACAATGGAAACACCACTTCTAGGCTTATTACAAATGACCATCTAATGAGTTTGAGTATAACATAACCAGAGAACTTCTACCATAGACTTGTCACATGGGCTACAACTTGCCACATGGGTTGCAACATGACCTAATAGAAGTACTCAAAACAACATTATTGCATGCCTCATTAGATACCTTCATATTGTATCCTACATCATATTACTAATCACCACACTCTGTCACTCAGATCTCTCTCCCTCACTTCCGAATTTACCTTCTTCACCACTACTCTATCCTAGTCTTCTTTACTTCTATCAATTCAAAACCTCTTATCTATACCATCCTCAAGCTCCTCACATGATCTGCGTTGGACTCAAGTTGGTGCAAAGCATAAAACTACATGAAATGTGTCATCGACTAAGCATAACAAACTTACAAAAATATAATGGTCCAATGGTGGAGACTCTCCACATGACACACCACAAACATTCATAACAACTACCAGACACCCCACAAATATTATCCTTTTTTCACAAACTCAAAATACACTCTCTACAAATAGAAACAACTCTAACAACTCACATTGTCAAACCACAATTACTCTACAAGATAAATAACCAACCACCACTTATCCAATCAAACTCAAACTTTAACTATAGATATATGAACAACATATAAAACCTATACCACAATCACAAAATACAATTCCATCATGCAATAAAATGCACTACAATTTACTACCATGAATTTCTAACCACAAACATACATGTACACACAACTATCAAATTAAACTATAATTATTCTTTCCTTAGACATGACACCATATTCCCAAGGTTTTTAGGGATGCACTTGCATCATATTATGCCAGCAAATAAATGGCATATATTGATAATGAAGCTCAATGTTTCAATTGTATATCAACTATGTTTTTTCTTCTTATATTTAAGAGGTTTCCTATCTAACTTCTAAACCTTTTTTTAGGGATTTTTAAATCATATCTCAATAAAACTTATATGAAAATCTTTTCTTTATATAGTAAGGAGTACCTAACTTCATATTAACAATTACTTCAACAACTGATTTTGTTAATTGTAGTGGTGTGTTTTCATGAGATTAAGTTTTAAGCATGGTTTTATTAGGATTACAAAATACATTTGGTAAGATTCATATTAATTTTGGATGACTTGCATATTTAAATTTTTGAGCTTGTTTTAAAAAAAATAAAAACAATAATAAAATACTCTTAACTAGATGCTAAAGAGACTAGACAAAAACACTTTTAGGAGACAAATGGAAAAAGATTGTTTATGTTTGTCAAATCTTCTGAGCTTCTTATTTACATGATTTTGGTCTTCTTATTCACATGATAAATTTATTATGGCGATAATGGATTATACAAGCAAGGACAACTTGATAGGCATAACCCTACATTCCATAGTCATTGTCAATTGAGGTGAATTTCAAGTAGTTCTCTGTAGAGGAGGCAAAGCCATATCATTTTTTACTTACCACAAGGTCTAATTCTACTCCAATTTGTGTGTATTTTATGTTATTTTATGTGCAAGCAAGCTTAATTTTGAGCCTCAACATATTTTTCTTGTTCATTTATGTTTTAAATGGAATCCAAGTGAAAGGACAAGATAGGCTAGATTGAATATATGGGAGGATGAATCATATACTAGATCAACTAATGATTCAGCTATTTCCTTTATTTGCCTATAGCTCTAGGTATACTTAACTATATTCATATTTTTCTTTTAGGCCATCTATCTTTTTGGGGGGGCTTATTTTTTGGTTTTGCTTTCTTTTTCTAGAGTTCACTTTTTTGAAACTACAATTTTTAAAGTCTTTGATAAATTAAATGGTATTATACATAAATTTCATTTATATGGTTTTAACTCTAGCAGATTCAAGATCATATTATTAGTACCAAAAATTTAGTGATGACAAAAAATGAAGAAATGTCAAAGCTTGAAGAATGAATTGTAAGAGGAATGATTTTGTTCAAAGTACAACATAAGAACTTTATCAACTAATTGCTTTGCGACTCTTAACCACTCTTATAATTTAGTTGAAATCTATTGTAGACAACTAAAATAAAAAAATGTAGTTTTATTCTCAATATATTGTAATTAGTTAAGTGTAGTTGTAGTTGATGAACTTCTCAATATATCCTTTCCTGCAATTTATTGGACCTTGTAAAGATCTTGTAATGGTAATAGTTGTTGAACTCCTCACATGCTTGACTATTCGAAAGTATATACATGGAGTTACAACACCCATTTTCAACTAACTTTTTATTCCTATATTCTTAATTATTCTTTAATTACGTGAACTATCTCTAAAAATAAATCATCTTATTTATTATTGGGAGTATATTCTTATAATAAGGTTCTCTTGTAGTTGAGCTACATATGTTGGTGCCATTTTGTGGCTTAAAGTCATTGCCAATATTAATATTTACACTTTTGTCTCTATTAATATAATTAGAACGGACTTTGAGGGGCACAAAAAAACTTAGTATTTACTTTGAAGTAGTGTTAATTAGATAGGGCATTACCTAAAATAAAATAAGATAAACTTAAGTTTCATTTCTAGATTTAAAGAAAAATATTGATCCACATGATAATCTAAGAGATTTATTTTTAAATAATGTTATTTCTCTAGTGTAATGTAAAGAAGATAAATGTGATCATGAATATATGCTTATCATTTATGATTAGTGAATATCCTAATTTTAGAGAGGTAATTTATCATAACTTAGAGCAATAGATTATAGATGCTTAGATAAATAGTGGAACAAAATCTTCACCAAAGGATTTGCCACTTAGATCAAGCTTCAAACTTGTTCAATATTTATGTTAGTATATTCAAGGCAAACAAACACCTTTACAAATGTTAGTGCACAAGCATAGGAAAAATGCTAGCATATATACATAATTATCAATAAAGCTTTTATGCATGTAGTACCTAATAACTCTTCTAATAATACATATACCTCGTATATTTTATATTGGGACCCCATGAATTTGTTTCAATTTTATTTGTCTAGATAATAAACTAAGACATGCTACCCATCTTTAGTTTTTTTTATGGGATAGTGGATTCTACAAGCAAGGACAACTTGATAGGCATAACCCTATAATCCATAGTAATTGCAAATTATGGTGACTTTCAAGTAGTTCTCTACAGGGTAGGCAAAGCCATATCAATTTTTACTAACCACAAGGTCTTATTCTACTCTAGGTTTTATGCTCTTTATGTTATTTTGTGTGCAAGCAAGCTTCAATTGAGTCTCAACATATTTTTCTTACTTTTTTATGTTTTGAATGCAATCCAAGTGAGAGGACAAGATGGGCCAAATAAAAGCTATGGGAGGATACATCATATACTAGAACAACTAACATTTCATACTTCCTTTCCTTGCCTAGAGCTCTAGGTATACTTAACTATATTCATCTTTTTTTCTTTTTATGTCATCTCTTTTTTTTTCTTTTTTCTTTTTTTTGGGAAGGGAGGCTTATTTTTTGGTTTTGCTTTCTTTTTCTAGAGTACAATTTTTTGAAACTACAATTTTTTACGTCTTTGATAAAGTAAATGGTAACAATACATAAATTTCCTTTATATGGTTTTAATTCTAGTAGCTAGCGAGATCATGTTGTTGTTTCCAAAAACTTCAATGATTATGTCCAAAGTACAACATACGAACCTTGTTAACTACTAGCTTTGCAACTCTTAACCACTCTTATATTTTAGTTGGAATCTATTGCAAACAACTAAAATAAAAAATTGTAGCTTTGATTTTCAATATATTGTAATTAGTTAATTGTAGTTATAGTTGGTGAACTTCTCAATATACAATTTATTGGACCTTATAAAGATCTTGTAATGGTAATAGTTATTGAACTCTTCCCATGCTTAACCCTCCCACAAGTATATACATTGAGTTACAACACCCCTTTCCAACTAAGTTTTTGTTCTCATATTCTTCTTATTCTTTAATTACATGAAATGTCTTTTAAAATAAATCATTTTATTTATTCTTGGGAGTATAGTCCTATAACAAGTTCTCTTGTGGTTGAGCTACATATGTTGGTGCCATTTTGTGGCTTAAAGCCATTGCTAATATTAGTATTCATGCTTTGTCTCTACTAATATAATTAGAACCAACTTTGAGGGGCACCAAAAAAACCTTAGTATTTACTTTGAAGTAGTGTTAATTAGATAGGGCATTACCTAAACCAAAATAAGATAACTCAAGTTTCATTTCTAGATTTAAAGTAAAATGTGATATTGAACATGAGAATCTAAGACAATTGTTTGTAAATAATGTTATTTCTCTAGTGTAATGTAAATAAGATACATGTGATCATGAATATATGCTTATCATTTATGGAGAGTGAATATCCTAATTTTAGAGAGGTACTTTATCATAACTTAGAGCAATAGATTATAGATATTTAGATAAATAGTGGAACAAAATCTTCACCAAAGGACCCCATGAATTGCCCTTACTCATGTGCAACAGTTAAAGTTGGGAATTTTAACCTACGACCATTATCTATGTCTTTCAACAACTTAACCATCTGGTCTGTGGGCTATCTTTAATATTTTTACTAAGCATAATTTTTTTTCTATTTAAAATATCAAATTTACCTCTCTCTTGAGTTCCTTCAATTTTAATTTAGAGTTCATACAATATTCTTTTTTTTTGTTATATTAACCCTGGTTAGGGACCAGGGACCCTTCAAAAATAGGGCAAAGCCCTAACTGTCTGAATCAGTCATACATATAATCTAGCAGGGTGAGAGGGAAAATTACTAGGCCCTCTCCCCATTAACAGTATTACTAATTATGCAAACTTAGAAACATACTAAACTGAACATAAATCAAGCTTTCTAAAAGTCGTCAATGCCTGTAAGGTCCACCAAGTCCGTCTCTTTGTCGCAGGGGCACTTATAGTCTGCTAGGATTTTTGCTTCCATCTGGCAACGCATCTTTTCTGCTATCTTCTCTAGTATCTTCCTAGTCTCCACCTGTCCAATCATCATATCATGCAAATGGTCTCATGTCTGGCATTTACTTCCTTCGAAATCTTGGCTAAGTCTTCATGAACCAATATTGACGAAGTAGCAATGGATGTAAGTGTGGCCATGGAAAGGGAGTGTGCTGCTCCAAAAACATTCCACCGCCCTCTGGTCATTCTCAGGTCGGTTAGGAAGTTAGAAATGACCTCTCTAAGCTTACCTCCATCTCGACCATCAACTTCCTTAGCCATTGCAAGAATTATGCACATTTATTTTCTCAACATTGGGCTCTGAATCTCCAAGTCTACCAGAGCAATGAAACTCTCCATAGCCTCGTCACCTGAAACCTTGGGCAACCTTCCGCGAGGATAGTAAGCTCTCTTCTTCCTTCCTCCAACCATCCTATTGTTCACCTTTCTTGGTAGCTATCGTCGCCGAGGGGAATGGGGCTCTACCATACCTTTACCTTTCTCTCTACAACCACCATCCAAAGCCTCACTCTCCTTTCCTTCGCTCTTCATTTTGCCGAACACAAAATGACAGATTGATACTGCCAGACTACATCTAGCATTCATATCAAAATACACACTTGCCTCAATTACTAACAACCACCTTCCTTAATGATGATTGACTAGCCTGGCCTTGGTCTCTTGATCCTTCCACATGCTCGACCTTTCAGATCCTAATCGAAGAGACAGCTTAATGTACTAGCCCATTAGCGGGCGGGTTCTTATAATATTCTTAATTGTTACATATGTTTCCTCATTTTTCCATGCATTATGATTGTTAGATCCATTAAGGGTTAAATTCTTTTTGTGTGTTCTATACAAATAGGTGGAGCTCTTCTCTTGTCTATTCTAAGATATCTATAATTAAAAAGTTACTTGTATATGAAATTTATAATTTTATTTTTCCTTACCTTTAATTAAAGAGTTAGAAATTGATTGATTAGGTTGAGAGGTGTGTGTTAACAAAAACTATTAAAGAGCTCACATATAAGACAAATAATTAAAATACAAAATAAATATTTAATAACTATAAAATAACTATAGTGAATAAAATAATTTTAATGAAATAACTATGTACTTTAGTAAATAGATTAGTAAATAGCTATGAACTTTAGTAAATAAAACAACCCATAATACTTTTAAACTAACTATATGATTAAATATGTAGTAAATAATTTATTTCAAATTTAGTTTTTTTTTTTTTTAATTTAGAAAAATGAAGTACATATTATTTATTTAAGTATATAGGTATTAAATAAAATAGTAAGTGAAATTTTTAATTTGAGTAGAAATAAAATAAAAGTAAAACTTTAATATTTTAAATATATTTTAATACATAGTATAAGTAAATAGATTATAAATAAAAAAATAAGTGACATATAAGTATATAATATTTACTATATATTAAAAAACAAAACAAAACAAAATATAAAATAGTAAAAACTATTCAAATCATTATGTAATTTAGTAAATAAAATAAAAAATAGGTATGCACTTTAGTTAATAAAAATATAATAAGTAATATATTTTATAAATAAAATATTAAGTAATATTTTTGAAATAATTATGTAGGTAAACATGGAGTAAATTAGTATCAATATCTTAATACATCTATCTAAAAAATGTTGAGAGATAGCATTCTTAATGTTATTTAAGATAGATGGATGCTTTAAGATTAATATCTCTTGGTATCTTTTAGATAGATGTATTAAGATAGGTAGAGTCTTTAAGACTCATATCTCTTGGTGTCTTTTAGATAGATGTATTAAGATATCTATACTAATAAATAGCTAGTAGTAATAGAGTTTCATGTCATATATAATAAAATATGTAAAATATATATTATTAATTTACTTTTTCTTTAAGCAAAATATATGTAAAAAATAAAAAAATAATTATTTAAATTATCATTTATAATAATTTTAATATATCTTATAATAATAGAAATTAATCACTACACAATACTTATTATTAGTCAATAATTATAAATGAATGATAATGGAATGCAATTATAAATGAATGATAATAGAATGCAATTGCTTAAGAGGTTGAGGAGATGATTAAAACTTAAGCAAAGTTTGGTTTTGATGAGTCATCCAAATGGCGACCCTTTAACTCTTCTCCTCATCCCATTTCAACTTTTACCTCTTGTCCAAATCATGGCCAAGTTAAGGCGTCCCTTCACTTAACTAAACAAGAAATGATTTTGATATTGACAAATGGAGGCTTGTTAATTTAGCGAGAAAAGAGGAGCATTGATGTGGAGTCCCAACCTAAAATTAATGAAATGGTATAATAAATTATATATAGAATAACTCCTCCATAATTGTTCACCATAACAATGTAGCTTAGAAAAGGATTGACCTAGGCTAACCAACGTATGCTCAAATAAAAAAATCCCTTAAACTTTGGAAAAAAAAAAACCTAAAAATTATAAAGTATTTTATATGGTTGTTTATTTAATTAATTTGTTGTTTAATTTTTAGTTGTAAGTTTTAGATAAATTTTTAAATAAATATAAAGAATAGTTTGAATTTTTTTGGGTGTCCGGGTTTTACACCCAAGATTTTATTAGTATCAGTACTATTACAATGAGTTCGCACTTATCTAGTTATTAATCTATTGATTGTAAACCAATCAAAAGACAAGATTATTTTTTTTGTCGGACAAATTTGATTTAAATTTGTATTTTTCCTATGTCGACATGATAAATTTTTAACAAATTATGAACACAAATTTTGTCTCTAGTCATGCCTAAATGGATGGCGATAATTATGAGAGGGAAGAATCATCAGTTTTTATGAATTTAATTTTTTGCTTTATTAGCTAAACATAAAAATTAATTTTTGTCAAACGAACAAAGTTATAATATTAATAATACTATTAAAAATATAGGGTTCTACACATTTTATTTTATGAAATTAGATTATTTTTGGGATTTCAATTTTATTTACTCAAGAGTTAAAAATCTAGTATTTCAATTTTATTTACTAAAAAGTTAAAAATCAATATCATAAAAAATATTTCGCCATGTTATTACATTTTTTATTTTATTCTTCAAACATACAATATTTTAATGCATTTTAAATTATCATAGTATTAATATTATTACATTTTAATATCTTAAGCAGACATTTCAAATCTCTATACACTCAACTAGGGTTAGGCTCTCCACATAATACAAATATGTAGACTTTGTAAAGTTTAGTTTTATAGTTAAGGAAATATTTGTGTTATTTAATAGGTTTTGTAAAGTTTAGTTTTCTAGCTAAGTAAATATTTTTCTCTATTTTATTTTTACCAAATTAAATTATTTTGGAGATTTCAATTTTATTTACCCAAGACATTTCAAAATGAGTTCACATAAATTTTTCCTTATAAATTTAGTTCTGGAAATATAATAGTTACAAATTTGAAATGATAAAAAATTATTACTAAACCACAATATTATATTAATTAAAATAATTAAAATCATGTTCTCTAAAAGTACTTACTATTATTATTTAAACAAAAAATTAAGTGACTAAGATAAAATACTAGAGTGACCTAAATATGAATATGTTATTGTTATTATTTTGTGTAATTATTCTTCAAACTTACAATATTTTAATGCATTTTAAATTGTAATAGTATCTTAGGCAGACATTTCAATTCTCTCCACACCCAACTAGGGTTAGGGTTCTACACATTTTATTTTATGAAATTAGATTATTTTTGGGATTTCAATTTTATTTACTCAAGAGTTAAAAATCTAGGATTTCAATTTTATTTAGTCAAAAGTTAAAAATCTACAGTATCACGAAAAATATTTGGCTATGTTATTACATTTTTTTATTTTATTCTTCAAACTTACAATATTTTAGTGCATTTTAAATTATAAAAGTATTGGTATTATTACATTTAAGGAAATATTTGTGTTATTTAATAGGCTTTGTAAAGTTTAGTTTTATAGTTAAGGAAATATTTTAGTCCTATTTTATTTTTACCAAATTAGATTATTTTTGAGATTTCAGTTTTATTTACCCAAGACATTTCAACACTCTTCAAAAATTAATTTTTCAATTATTGAAATGTAATTTGTCTATACAACCAATACCTAATCAACAAAAAAATTACAACTAAACAAATACTATATACAACCAATAGCTATTCAACCAAAAAAATTACAACTAAACAAATACTATAATAACAACACTACAAGGCAGGTACTGGCCACTACGTGGCACTTGTTCTTGGTGGGTTTATTTGGAGCCATTAGCTTCACCAAGAGATGAAGTGTCTTTTGATATATTTCACCAAGAGATGAAGTGCCTTTTGATATATTTCATCCCTTCCTTTTTGACATATATCTTTCCTTTTTTAGACATTTATTTTTCTATAAAAATTATATGATTAAAAAAATTATAGATTTTTTTTTTAAAAAATGGGACCACTAACTTTTAAAAAATTTGAGTAGTGGTTGCTAAATAAAATTAGCTAAACAGTTGCATGAGATCACTCTATTATGTAATTGATTATAGGCTCACCACTTGCAGTAGAGTCCTTGAGTCACACTTACATATATGCTTGTAGTTGTGGTTCAACATTTATATGTAGAACTTGCATATATTTTGGTTGTAATAGTTCTAGCATGCCACCAATATTTATGGGTCACTATTCTATTTTTAAAATCATTATTATTTTATTTAAATTAACTAGAATAGATATCTTCATAATGGTGAAATTAGCATGACTATGCCATTTCCCATTTAGTTTTTATCCCCACCTTGGTGGAATGTCCTAATGCAATAACATATTGACAAGTGGCATTCTCTAACACTCGGTTTGGCTCATGCCTTGATCCTTATCCACCTTTTTCTACCCTTGTTTTACACTTATTCCCATACTCATTATTATTGCACCCTCATTCACACTTACCTTCTACATTTGCTCCTCACCTCAAAATTATCATCTTAGCCCTAAGGTTCATTTTTTAGTGGCTCAAGATTGACCTGGTTCAATCTTGAGGTGTGCAGGAATGAACTTGAAATTCAAAATTTTAAATTCAAATTTCAAATCTCTTGCCCCCTTCTACTAGTTGTTATGATGAACTTAAAACAAGTTTATGTCATATGCTATGTCATGGTATTTAAAGACATCCAATGTGCACTTAATTTAATAAAAGAAGAATATGCAAGAAAAAGAAAAAATAATTAGAGCATACTTTAATTTCCAAACAAACAAAAGAATTGCATCTACATATAGGCCATCTACATGTCGATGATCGATGTCTTTGACAATTCTTATCACCATTAATATAGCCTGCCAAAGGGGTTTGACCTAGGAGAACCCATTCATCTATCGAGTTAGCAAACTCCTAAATGGTGTCCCTAGACACCACCTTGATATATTCAAACAACAAAAAGGCAAAAGAAAACAACTTTCTAGGCACACATTCTATCATATCATTCTTGTGTGGCACAAGTTAGTCTCGTGCATGAAATCAATTCTACATAGCTTAGGATTGAATCCGCAAGACTTGGTATTGAACCACATAGCTTTCTGAACATCAAGGACATTATTTTTTGGATAATGGTAAATTAACTTTGTATAACATCAACATCATTCTTCCCTAATTGGTTTTAGAGCTAAATACTCATATCCATCACATTTAATTTTTGTATATTTATTGCAATTATTAGTCCCATCTAATTATTCTAGGTTAAATTGGTGCTTACTGAATGCATTGATTTATTTAGCCTAGATATATATAAAATGGTTTTTATTTCTTTATGATTATTGGAGAATTTGATGTTCCTACACCTCTATGGTTTAACCTTCTTGTCCATTAGATTTTTATATTTGTTTTTATTCTAATTTTATCCTTTTATTTCAAATTTACCTAGGGTTTGGATCCACTTTGTTGCATATGCTTATCATACATTGATTAGGGTTTTGGCACACATAGTGATATACCTCCTTGAACCCACCTAATCACCCTTGGATAATTTAAATGGCTCCTCACAAGCCATTTGACTTAACCGATATACATGTATACATTTTTTATTTTGACACGTTTCTATTTTTATGACACATGATCCTTTCATCCTTGATACTAACGTATTTTCTATGGAGGTATTATTTTATCATGTACTTATTTTTCCCTCCTTCATTGGGTTGGTTAGCACTTATCCATTATTATTAAACATACTCACTTCACATGTCCATGTGTTTCATATTGATCTTATTTCACCTATGGCTTGTGATAGTGATGAACATATCCTTAGTGAGGAGTCACCTTATGTTAGTGATACACATAAGGTGATGAACATTGATGAGGTTACATTTACTTTACCTATTCATGACATGGTTGTACCTTATGATTACCGATGACTGAAAGATGTTTCCATGGATCTAGGGGGTGCGAGGCAAATGAAGTGAGAAGCGTAGCTATAGGAAATCATGAGTAGCTTTCTAGGTGCTCATGATAATGACAAAGTTGGGGAAGTTAAGAGGGTGGTTATTGGTTGTAACTAGTGAAGGGCAATGCTCCACTACTATATATACCCCTTTTTTGGGTTTGGGAAAAGGGTTGGTTGTCATTGTTGTGGTCAGTACTACTTACAAATTTTCTACTCTTAGTTGTTACTCATAGAGAGTTTTTTTATGTAATGACTAAGATAAATATTGTTATTTATGTTATTTAGGAGAACTATATTGAAAAAAAAACATGGAACCAATGTTGTGACTATCTTGAATGAATATAATGAGCGATTGATGTTTCACTTAATGTGTATTTCAAGTTTAGTATATCTCTCTGTTCATTGTTATGATTTATGTGTAATTTGAGTTGTCAACATTCCCATAACACCATCTGATGCATTGAAACCCAACGTGGACTGGTCCACTCTTGTGCCTCAGGTGAGCACTCAATTTTAAAGCCTTGAGTAATATATCGGCCTAGAAGTTTGATGTATAATAAGGTGCACCCAATGAAATTGTGAGCTTGTGTGCCTAGAGATTATGTGAGCTCGCGTGCCTAGATTACTCATTTGGTTAGGAAAATGCCTCAAGCACACAAAATTTTGATACATTGATTCCTAGTCTCCACCCAATACACATGTTCATGCACCCAAGTACATTGACTTAATATATATTGTTGTGCGAGAAGAAGCTGATAGTGAAGATGATATTGTAGGACATGATAGGAAAAATGTGGACCAGTTGTTCCAATAGAAGTTGTCGATCAACACACCATTTGTTTTGGAGCAAATTACTCCATATAGACTTTCAAAACCACCAATACTAAGAACACAAGTGCTCAGGATGATTGATAGTGGACCAATAGCCCAACCTGCTATTGGCGTGCCAGTCAGGGGTACCAGTAGTGTATCTTTAACCCAATCGACACTCCCCTACACACTATAGGGACAACCTTTGTGACAACCACAAGCACCACCACTGCTAAAATGTTTCCTCTCATAATTGGAAGCATAAGGAATATAACCTCTAACATAGGACAAACTTCAAGAACAATTGGGCTTGCACCTACTAACATTTCCCCATAATATTTCTATGAGATGTCTTTAGATCTTCTAGATTACCATGGGGTAGAAAACATAGTTGAACATCTGCATAAATGTGAGCTAATCTAGTGTGTGAAAGGGGTCATTGCCCCAGAGAGAAAGGAAAGTTAGTAAATTCCACCACCCTCATGGACCGCATCCATACCTAGTATAGAAGAATGATCCACAATAGGTAGTTGTAGATTATGACCAATTGAAGGATGATTTCCTAAAAGAATTTGATATCCTAGAGTTTGGACAATAGAGTATCTCAACTTTGAAGGACATTTAGTAGAAGTTGACTGAGAGTGTACATGTCTATGATGCCTAGTTCAAAACCTTGATGTCTAAATTGTCTTATGAGATTCATCCTACCCAACATGCTTAATGGTTCATTGGGTTTTTTTGTTTCCTTTCTGACATGCCTCTCACACAAGACTTTTGCATACCCACAAAAAGCATTGGAGGCATCACTTCTTGCCAAAGTAGTTGGGAGCATTGATACTGCATGGATTAGCCCTTTTATGGAAGCTTAGCTTGTAGCGATGGCTACACAATTAGACAAAATCATTGCTAACAATGCCCATGATACATGCAGTGGTGTTTGGTACATAGATTGCAAGGTTGAAGGGCACACCAAGACCAGTTTCCCATGAAGGAATGTGCACTCCTTGCTCAAAGCTTGAGAAATATGTAGGGATAACCATGATGTGCAGAGCTATCCATTACTGTTGAATGCCACCCAAACAAAGATATCTTTCTATTATAAAATTTGTGATGCACACACCCCCAACACTAGGATTGTAGGATTATCAACCATATCCATGAAGCTAACACACTAGGACTTCACCACGCAGTAGTGGACAACATCTAGGAAGGCTAAAGTAGAAGCATGCAACTAGGTCGAGGATGAGGAGGACGTAGAGGTGGTAGATTTCCACCTCACACCTATTACAAGTGTGGTTCCTCATACCACTATCAATAAGATTGCTTTGCCTTTCCCACCTACACATATTGTTAAGGAGAACCTAAGGTTGAAGAGTGTCCTAATCTTTATTCTACTATGACAACACTAATGATTTAGATCCACTAGGCACATTGGATACAAATGAACTTTAGGTGGGGCACTGGTAGATGGCGTGGGAGAGCTAAATCACCTAGAACTACAGATTTAGTTCAAGGAATGAGGGATATCCTAGAAAGATTGGTTGTAATAGAGACAACCCAAAGAAGGGGAGTTCACCTTGAATGTGAGTGATGAAGAAGGATAAGTGACTCAAGAAGCTCAAGGACATGAAGAAGAAGCGATGGATGCTGTTGAGACTAGACTTCTTAGAGCCATGGAAAATATTGGAGGTACACCTAGATTGGATGCACCTTATTATAATGGAAGCATGGATGGTGAAGAACTCATAGAATGGATTTCAGAGATGGAAAGATACTTTGACTATGAATCTATAGAAGAGTCCAAGAAGGTAAAATTTGCCTGCACGAGGTTAAAAGGCCATGCAACTTTATGGTGGGACTATGTACAAATTGAAAGACAAAGAAAAGGGAAAGAGAAATTAAAAGTTGGGATAAAATGGTGTCAAAATTGAAGGTCAAATTCTTACCTTCAGATGATTAGTTGAGTTTATTTAAAAAATTACAAAACTTGAGACAAAGGGAAGCAGATGTGAAGTACACTGAGGAGTTCTACAAACTCACTATAAGGGCTGGACACGTAGAAGATGACCCAGAAAAGATGGCAAGGTATGTGAATGGACTATGTTTAAATATTCAAGATGAAATTAGTTTGCTAAACTTTAAAAACACAGAGGAAGCCTATCAATGTTCCTTAAAGGCAAAAGAGAAGTTATCCAAAAGGCAACAAAATAATTCAAGAGGAAGAGGAAGGTCCACTATTGGAAAAGAACAAGCAAATAGTAGTAGAGGAACACAAGCATGTGAAGAAGAAATTGATACTTCGCAAAATAATGATTTCAATCAAGATACAAGAGGAAGAGGAGATCTCTCAAGAGGATGAGGTTATTATGGAAGAGGTAGAGGAAGAGCATTTATAGGGTCATGCTACCAATGTCGAGAAGTTGGGCACAAGGCATTTGAATGTCCTCAAATATAGCAAGACAATAGTAGAAAGGGTATGGATAGAAATCATGTTGCACAAGTAAATGTGGAAAGTGTTGCATCACCTCAACATACAAAAGAACCAGAACAGGGAGAATAATTAATGTTCAAGAGAGTGTGTCTAAACCAAAGGAGAAACAAGAACCTGAACAAAGGAGAAATTTATTTAGGAATGTGTGCAAATCACATGGAAAGTGTTTCAAGGTGATTGTGGATAACGGAAGTACATATAATCTAGTCTCTCAAGAAATGGTAGAGAAATGCAATTTGAAGAAGCTTAAGCATCCCAACCCATACAAGATATCATGGTTGTAAAAATGACATCAATTAGTGGTAAGCAAGTAGTGCTTAGTTGATTTTTAGATTGGTAACTATAAAGATGAAATCATGTGTGATGTAATGCCCATGGTTGCTTATCACATTCTTTTGGGTAGACCCTACCAGTTTGATAGATAGGCTATGTATAATGGAAGAAAAAATATGTACACTATTGTGAAGGATGGAAATAAATTTACTTTAAGCCCATTGAAAGAAAAATTTGAAATATATAGAAGCCCTATAGTATGTTTGAGCATAGAGAAATAGTTGTTGAAGGTAGCAAAAGAAGTTGGGAGTAATCCACATGAAGTAGGTAATTTGAAGATTTTAGATGGAAAGGAGAGAAGTGGTATGGAAGGTAAGTAAAAAGTTTCCAAAGAGGTGAAAGAATGCTTGAGAGAGGACACTAAATATGATGATTTTAAGAGTAAAATGCATAAATTTCAAGTTGGAGATTTAGTATTTGCTCATGTACAGAAGGAGATATTTATAGAAGGGATTCATGATGAATTAAAATGGAAGGTACTAGGACCATGTCAAATCTTAAAGGAATGTGTGACTAATGTTTATGAGATAGAGCTTCTGGAAGAGTAAATATTTCACCAATTTTTAAAATGAAGGATTTGTATCCTTATTATGAAGGACAAACAAGTGCAAAAGTAAATGAGTGTTCATATGTATAGATGAATAAGCAAGTGCAACAATTGACTAAGAAGAAGAAAAAAATGAAAGCAGATAAGGAATGTGGAGTGATGAAGAAAAGTCAAAAGGATGAAGAGATTCTTTGGATCAAAGGCAAAGATGGGATTTCAGTCCCAAGATTCTCCAAATGTTCAAAGTTTCAAATTATGGAACATTTCTTCTTACTCGGCAAGTCTGATGTAGGAGCATCCTCCACCCCTCTTGGCTAGGATCCACAAGATAAACTAAAAGATTAATTTCCACCTAATTTGAGCGGTGCTTTTGGATTATAGGTAGTTGGCCATTTAAATTTTCTCTAACATATTCTTTGAGTAGTGGTGGTGGTTTGTTTAAGTGTGGTGGTTATATGATAGATGACCATGTATTGGTAAGTAAAGACTTACACTTATTTTGGACCTATCATGGTGGCTGATAATGGAGGTGACAAACTAATTTTGGAGTTATTTGGCCGTATAGAGGAGTAATACTCCACACTAGGGGTGGTATGATGGGAAGGAAAACAAAAGTCATTTGAATATTTTCTAAATAGCTGTGGTAGTTTGGTAAAGGATGAGATGGAATTTCTATAATGAAGATTAGTTTTTTGTTATCTACCATGTGAAGTTGAGTCTCTGAAATTGGGTTTTCATTATTTTCGAGTTAATGTCAATGTAAGAGTAGTAGGTTAGAGGAAATATTTAGTGTTGTGTCATTGTTGTGATGAGGAATTAAAAAAATTTGAAAATAGATAGTATGATGGAATCATCGGTCCCTATGAAGATTAATTTAATAAGTATAGTTGGTGTGTGTGTGTAGTATGGCATCCAATTTTGTTTTGGGAGTTGAACTGGTCATATAATGTGACCTGTTGATATGTAGGAGTGGTAGGATCAGTCTAGTATTCTTAATTTTCAATTATGGAAGTTAGCAACTATCCAATTGTATGCATCTGTATTGTGGAAATATGTTGTTATTCACATATAATCTAAATGCATTAATTGTTCTTCCTAATAGTTCTTATTTTGGTGTTAAAACCTCTTGTTTTGTTTTAACGAGCTACCTGGATCAACAACCCTTCAATGGGGTCTTGATCCTAGTCTGCATCATATCAAGGGTTTCTCGAATGCTTTGGTTTGACTTGTTTAATGTGTTGACCTCATGATGAAATTGAGGATTTGATTATTATTTTTTGGATGTTTTCCTAATGTTTTTGTTCTTTTTGATGAATGCAAGCTATATGATTGCAATGCAATTTTTTAGTTCTTTTTACCCAAATTTTCATGTGATCTAATTACCCAAGGATTGAAAATGAATGCAATCTACATGAATTTTCAAATGCAAACTAGACTATATTTTTGTTATTTTCGTGAATCAATTTTCGAATTGTAATCTAAGAAAAGAAATTACAAGTAATCTATGAACAATGGATAAAAAATTTAATCTAGGAATGCAAGGAAATATAAGCAAAGTAATTAAAAGCAAATCTAATTTAATGCAATAAACAATAAAATATCCTATCAAGAGAAAAGCAAACAAATTATTTACTTCCTCAAGAGCAAAGAATTGTTCTAATTACTATTGAAAGCATGAAAGGAACCTAATATGAATTGGGTGTTAATGCCTATTAAGTCCTCAAAATTCCTTCGTGGCAACCCTCCCTTTGTAACAATGGGGTCTTCCTCTTGGTGACAAGGATGAAGATGGGAGAAATTGAATTGAATTGAGATTTGAAGCTAAAAGAATTAGCAAAAGGGGATGATTAATATGATCATTTAAATTCTATGAAGTGCAATGGGCTAGAGCGATGAAGCTAAGAAAGCAAAAGAAAAAGGCACGCGAAGTCCTACATGAGCATAAGGATACTATGGATACAACTATATGAAAAGAAAAGCAAGATTAAATATGCAATACTAAATTTGCCTCCTAAGAGACAACTTTGAAGCTTTGTAAGAACAAAAACTAAAGAAAAGCCAAAAGGCTCAAAGGCCCGTGAAGAAGCTTGTGAAGATGAGAAGAGCATTTCCAACATTAAAAAATAATGAAGAGGTGAGAGGTATTTATAGGTTTTAAATCCACACCAAAGGTGCTGGTGATTGGAGAGTTAAGATAATTGATTGATGAGTGATTTGGCTTTGATTGGGAGTGAACAATGCTTGGAGAGAAAATCACAAATGAAGAAATTTGGAGATAACACATGATTGATTGAGAGATAAGAAAAGATTAATTGGAGTCCAAGAATGGATTGATCAAGAGTCTTGAAATGGTTAGGGGGAGTTGGCAGTTAGTTAAGCATGAATAATCTTTCAATCAATAGTCAAAATGAGGAAAATTTGGGCTAGAAATAGAAGAAAACATGCATGACAAAAGATGACAAGGTCACCCAATTTAGGAAGTGGGTTGCTACTTTTACCAGGGTAGGTCACCCTTTGAGACCACACTTAAAATGCAGGGTCACCCTAGAGACCCTGAAGACATAAGGGGCAACCCATAGAAGGAGGTTTGCACATGTGGTTTCAGGGTTGGAGAATGGCTTAAAAGGGCTGAAAATGGTTTCCAAAGTTTGAAATGAGGCATAGGAATTCCACAAAGTGGGTCTCTCCTTTTACCATGGCAAGTCACCCTTGGAGACCACACTTAAGTGGCAGGTTTACCTAGGGAGACTGTGGAGACAAAAGGGGTGACCCAGAAAAGAAGGCTTGGACATGTAAATTGAAGGCACAAAAGGCTCTAGAAGGTCAATTGGATGGCTCTAGAAGGATGAAATGATGAAAAATCCCCTAGGGAAACTGAATTTCCCCTCTTCTGAATTGGATTAGTCATGTCGTTAGGGTTGGCAAGCAATAGAAGTGATTTGTCAAACATGGGTTAGGTAGTTAACAAGACAACATGTATGACCTTAGAAGGTTAGCTTAGAGGTTAGGGAGGCACAAAAAAATGAAAAATAATTGAAACCATGTCGCCAAGAGAGAAGCTACTAAGAGGTTTATAGATTTCATGCTTACATGTACATGATTAGGACTATAGTTCATCATCAGATTGCCATGTAGACCTGTGCATCTTTTTCATACTGACAGGAACATATTGTCAATCTATATATCAATGATTTCTTTTAAATCCTATGAGATGTCTATTTCTACACAAATCCTATGCTACAGACAAGCTGAACAGAACTTGCCCATTTCAACACAAACCACCCCGAAGGGATGAGGCAATACTATTTTAAAAAGGCTAGGAAGGCAAAGACAAACTAGGAACTTGAATCCATAGAAGCACCTTAAGAGCTTGGTGGTCAAACAAAAAATTCCTAGTCCAAGGAGAAAAAAACTAAAAGAGAGTTGTAGACATAGCAAAAGCCATGTTAAAGGACTACATCCACATGATTAGTTTCTACAAAGTGGAAGAGGAAAAAACCTCTGGTTAAATTCTAGATAGAATCTAGTTTAACCCCATGGGGGAGCCAAGCAATATTCACCTAATTGCATAGCATACTTTCCCACAAAATTACACGACCTACAAAGAAACCAATAAGATTGAATTGCTTAACCATTAGTAGGAATTATCAAAATCCAAAACTAGAACAACATCCAATGGGTTTTCAAGGTCCATACCTCATTGAACACCTTGGGAACAAACTTGCGAGGTTTCTTCATAGGTAGTGCATTGCTAGCTCCAATCCCCACTACTTCAACATTAACAATTGAAAGAGAAGGCTTGGGCACCATTATAAAAGAACTAACTACCCCAAGGGTGAGAAACCCTAAGAGCTTCCACAATAAATACAATCAAAATTTAGAAAAAATCCTACTATGGTATTGGAAAGTAGTGTGGCAAATAAAAACAAAGTAGGGGAAATATGCATCAAACCAAGCCCTATCTCACTCTCTCCCAATCACTTTGGCTCCAATTTGCAACAATGAATAGTGTGACCTTTTTATGCAACCAAATCAACCTACAAAATACATAACCGCAATTGGCATTCACCAAACTCATAGAGTAAATCCCCTAAATTAATACTGAGTTGTGAATGATGAATGAAAAGAGGTTAAGAGGAGTGGTTAGCTCTTTTGTAGAATTAAAAATTTTGGTATTGAAGATTCTACAATAATCAGATCTAAAAATTTAAAATTGAATCTAGACTCATTTGATTGTAACTCTTCTACTCTAGAGTTCTAAGATTCTCTAGGATTGGATTGTATTGACAATCAAGTTTCGAGACACCTTTGCACCATGTGATTTTGCTCTCCGTCATAATCTACTTTGGTGATCAATTGCTTTCAATGATTGGTGTTTTTGAACACAATATGGTGTTGAGAGGTGCATTTGGAAATTTATAGTAAGAGGATTGAAGTATGAAACCTCCTTAATTGATCGTGAAATTGTGTTACCAATTTTACAAGACTGAAGACAAAATACATATAATGTAGAATGCCTAAGTGTAGTATATGTAGTGCACTACTATCCAATATGGTCTAATTTGCTCTCTCTTATCTCCCTTTGATTAATTGATCCTTAGTTAAAAGGGGAAGGAAAGCATGCACTTTTCTAAAGTTTGAATGGCATTCAATCTTATTGCAAAGGGAGTTTAGTGCAGAGAGATAACAGGGAGAAGAAATGGCGGCATCAGCAAAGAAGGTTGGAGCTTGTATGATAAATACGAAATGGAGAGATGAAAATCCTGAGCTCATACATCCGCTTTCTTCCCTGCTCAGGGCAGCTACTTACACACTAAACTTCCACAGGATTGCGCCTGTAATTACCCTAATAATCTCCTCTTTATTTTTTCAAAACCCTTATACGCTAAGTAAGCCATGCTTATATTTTAACAGGACTTCATTTTCAATACGGCGGGGCTTTCAATCGCTTTCGTCCTCATCACAAGCTGGAAATCCGAACATGTCACAGAAACTTTTAACAGGTTTTAAACCCCTCTACACGTTTTCATTGATTATTCTTAAGGCTCGTTTTCATTATCCTTTTCTTGACAGAATTGAGAAGATGAGAAGTCAATTTGGAAATTTGTATGTGATTGCGAGCATTTGTACAGAGGAGGACAACCAGGCCTTCATAAATTCTTATTTCAAGTAAGGCAGTAGAGAATAGGGCCAATTTCCTTTGCCTTTCGCCTGTGATGAAACTTTGAGATATTCAGGGTTTTTGAATTTTTGGAAGATCAGGTCAGACATGGCTCTACAGAAGCCTACATTCATAGTAGTGCGCGATCCATGCATGGGATTTGAGAAGATGCTGAAATTAGCATTTGTTCATGGAGGCAACGCACATCTTTTCCTCCCTTGTGTTTCTCTTGCCTTACGCATTTTCATGGTCATCTCCTTAAACTGTTATTTTTTCTTTTGTTTCAGAAATTAAACGGCACGATGTGGTTGCAAAGATCCAAACCGAGGTGAGCAAGTCTGCGTATTTGTATTTGCATGAATTTATTTACAAAACATAACCCCAGCCCTGCTTTGTGAAGCGGAAGAGATTTGTTGAAAGTGTGGAGGCTTGCATTCAAGTGTTAACAGCCATTCCTGGGATTGATACTCATGATGCTCACACGGTACTACTATAACTGTTAAATAGCACGCATTGCATTTTCATTTTCATTTTATTTTAGTTTACCTCAAGTGCAATATTGCATTTGCAGCTGATGCAGGGCATAGGCTCAATTGAGGCGATTTCCAAGGCATCTAAGAAAAAGATATTGGAGAGCACTGATCTTTCCGATGTCAAAGCAGAAAAAATTGTCAAATTCTTCAATGATCGCAAATACTACCTTGGTCCCAAACTCAATTAGCCCCAAATTTCGTCTGAGACTAGTCTCTGGTTCAAGAGCAGAAAGAAATAATACATGAATTGGCACTTTTTTCTTAATCCTCAATTTACAGAAATTCAAATATAAGGCTCCTAAGTCTGAGGTGCAGACTGTCTTTATCTCCAGCAAGGTTAGCGCTTGTTTTATTTGGTTATGAACAGGTCGTGAGTCGAACCTGTGCCACTCACTGCAACTCTAAAATTTAGAGCTGAACCAGTTGTAATTGTATAGTTTAGATGAAGGGTACCCTGTTTTATTTTACATGACTGTAAAAGAATGAAGATATTTTTAGTGGGTTAGTTTTGTGTGGATTTGTCACATTATTGTAGAACCTCTTAAGATAATGTATCACTGTCATACTGTACTTCTTATGTTGTTGAGAAAAGCTTAAGAGTTTAGAACATCAGAATATCAATGGAGGACAACACTAAACTTCATAACAGAAACTGATTACAACTGATCATGGCTTTCATCTTGAGAAAGGCTTGTTCTAAGTCATCTGTAGCTTAAAAAAATCATGAATATGTTCTCCTTGGTTGATAATATATCCCGAAGAAGACTCAGAATGATTAAAAATATGGGATTCCACTGATTACTGTTGTATTTTTCTCTGTTTAAAATTTAATTTTACAAGGTCACCGTTTCCTGAGATTATTCCTCAGGGCTGTAAGAAAACTTGTGAATAATAAATTATGACAGTTTATATTGTAAAAGTGTTAATCCTCAGGGCTACACATTGTATTTTATGAATCTATTTTTCAGTTAGATAGTTATGTGGCAGTTAAACTGTTCTTCTGTTTATAGACGTGCTGATCTGTAGAATGATATATTTTTTATGTGCCAGTTTACTTATAAAATTATGTTGGGGTTGAAAATTTGTATGGCATGTTTTTTTTAAGGCTGATAAAAAGAGATATCATAATTTTTATTAGTCTTGCATGGGTGTGATAAAGGGGAAGTAGGTTGAATGCATGTTGCATGTCAATTCATAAGGTCATATGTTTTTAAGAGATATGGATTTTAAAGATGGTCTTCTTGGAATGTTTAAGATTTTAAGGGTGTAATTTTTTGGAGCGATAAGGTTGTAACTATGTATTATTGTTTCATGGATATAAGGGTGTAATTGGAGCTAAGTTTGTTGTTTCTGACCATTTTGCATCATGGGATCTACTTTATATGAAGATGACATTTTATCTTTACGGATTAAGGTTGCAAACTTAGAAGAAGCTACTCAAATATCTGAGTGTTGGAGGCAATTTCAACCTACCTTTATGCAGTTTTGTGCTCAATATATCTTGCTACGACAAGAGATAGATAGGCTATAAAATCATACACCCAACGCTAAAGCACATAAGAAAGATATAAAGAAGAAAGATGTAAATGAGGATGTACCTTCTTCTAACACTTCAAAACACCAAGCAAGTAAAACAAACAATGTTCGGTCTCCTCTTGTGTCACATAAGCAAGATGTTGTGTCGAAGCCTATGACCCAAAAATGCCACCAATCTAAGTCACAAAAGTAGAAACATCTTGAGTCAAACTTTGTTACTCCATCCAAACCCATTGTGAGAGTTTGGGAATGTCAAAAAATAAATAGGGGAAAATGTGGTCCTGGTTATCAAGGTTTTGTTGGGTCTTATGTTCCAAAGTATTCGAAACCCATCAAATTTGTATCTGGAAGGTTTATGAATACATGTCAAGTTGACTCTTCCTCTGTCAGTGTCAAATTGGTTCAACCAAAAATGTGTTCCTATTGTGGTCATCATGGTCACCAATTTCTTGTTTTGATCTACACCCTTGTGCATCATGTGGTCTACATACTCATTCCACCAAACATTGTTATCTACAAGATTCACCTTCAAAGTCTGTGAGGCATATGCATTTTAGTTGAATAGATAATTCTAGATGGAGATCCAAGGTTGATTTGTTAACCAAACTTTATAAGAGAGTTCAATCTATTATTGATGATGAAAATGTGACTACTCATAATGGTGATGATGTTCTCCATAATAATTCTTCTAATGATGATGTGGATCTTATTGAGCCTACATCGACTAGTGTTAATATTGATATTTTTGAGATGCCACTTAGTATATTTGATAAGCCACCAATTGTTGAGAAGATTGAAGAATTGAATCTGCTTCCCATAAATAATGATTTTGCTAAGCAATGTGATTGTACTGAGTATATTGTATATGCAACTTATGATGATGTTGGCGATGACAATGAAGATGACCTTTATTGGTTATAATGTATTCCAATTATTTAAGGCCATGGAGATTAAGATGTTGCCTCTTGTTAATTTGGTATGGTATATGCTCTCTACTCTTTCTCCATCAAGGAGACCAAGTTCTTAACATTTTTCTCTCCCATCTGCCAAGGGGGAAGCTTGTGTGTATGTCAAATTCGAGTGGAGAATTCAATTCAAAGATTGTTGACACCTTGTGATCGATATTATTTTTAGTGATAATGGAGTTGTCCCATATTGATAGTTGGTGACTAAGTATCATATTGGCCACTTAGGTCAATTCTATCAAAATTTGAGACCTGTCACAACAACATGCTCAATATCAAAATTTGACCCCTGTCAAAGTAACAATGTTAGTTCAAAAAAAATTGAGACCTCTCAAAGCAATAGGCTCAGTCTCAATTTAAGACTTGTCACAGTAGCAGGTTTTTTTAAAGAAGCTTCAGATTAGCCAACAGATATTCTCACCAAAGTTCTTGGTCAAGAGAAGTTTGAGCAATTCAATATATTGCTTGGTTTCATGATAACTCCTTCAAATTAAGGGGGGATGTAAATGTGTTAATCCTTAGGGTTACACATTTGTATTTTATGTAATCGATTTTTTATTTAGATAGTTATGTGGCAGTTAAACTATTCTTTTGCCTATATAAACACATATGTAATCTTCTATTTTACATCAATACAATTTGTCATTTTTCCCTCCTTTTCAATATGGGCCTAACATATATTTGTCTCATCTCACAAAGACTAGCCAAAATGAGTAGCAGTGGGCTAATAATTGAATTTGGCATGCTATCGACTCAGAAACCATTCTTCCTAATGAATTATGGAAAATATGTATTGATACTTGATGGGATTTTGGATGGCAATTTGGTTCGTTAACTACCAATAGTTTAATGATACATCACTAGAACATAAAGGGGTAATACGTTTTAGGATTTGTATGCTCTTAAGAAGACAAAATCTGCATTAAATTTACCTATAATTTGATTTAAATAGAAGCCAATGAGCTTGACCGACACAGTGTACTGTACACTCTTGTACTTTAGTGTTCTCACGATTGTGTGATGGTTGTTACCCCTAATTTTGTTATCCCCTAGTTGCTCCCTTTTGAAGCAATTGAAGAACCTTCTTGACTTTGGGATCGTACATTTTTCCAAACTTGGGTGCATGGTGACACTTGGGTATATGGTTTCACTATGATTGTAGACAAAATCTTCTTTCATTCATCATTATAGTTAAATTTCTCTCTCAAAGGATCTTGTTTCAAAAGAGTATATAATATCATTTGTGATCTTTCATTCATCATTATAGTTAAAGTCATCTCTCAAAGGATCTTGTTTCAAAAGAGTATATAATACCAATTGTGGTCTTTCATTCATCATTATAGTTAAAATTGTCTCTCAGAGATTATTGTTTCAAAAGAGTATATAATACCAATTGTGGTCAATCTATTTGATCTCGCAACATTGAGATTTTATAATACACAATTTTCATCTGTACTAATATAACATTTTGCATTCAATTGATCTCCATGTAGCCTAGTGGTCTTATTATATTTTCAGGTGAGTCAAGTGTGTTTAGAGAAATTTTATGGTCCTTGCCTATGACATGGATACTATAGCCTTTACTGCCTTGCTTTTTTAAAACCAAGGTATTGGACGAGGGTAAAAATTAATTTGTTTGTCAATACTTTTTTTTTTTAAAATAGAAATGTTTGATTCTCATTTTTAATTGGTCTAAAGGAAATTGGTTGGTCGAAAAATTAATTTCTAATTAGTTTAAATAAAAAAAGGGCATAGCTAATGAAAAGTATGAAAAGTGAAAATTTAAACTCTTTTTTAAAGTTGTTTATATCAAAAATTTATGCCACTTTAGGCAATTCCAGAATGTTTAATATGTACCTTAATAAAATTCCTTTACAGAGAACTTAATGCAAGATTTATTGAAT
Organism: Cunninghamia lanceolata; assembly: GCA_027924645.1. Lineage (NCBI taxonomy): Eukaryota > Viridiplantae > Streptophyta > Pinopsida > Cupressales > Cupressaceae > Cunninghamia > Cunninghamia lanceolata. The sequence goes on along the minus strand of BSBN01000736.1, from coordinate 453,054 downwards.
TCGTAGGAGTTGATATCATATTGTATCAACCATCAATGCTTTTTTGAAGCTGAGAGAAAGGTAGAAGCCACTAGTAAGGGCCAAGATTCTCATTAACAATTTAGGTCTACCATTGTTCTTTGGGATTGCTACAAGAAATGGCAAAGAATTGCGCTTGCATTTGGTTACTTTCTAGGATGCAAGCCATGCTGTAAAACTCACTTACAAGCCTAATGATACAAGGAATCCTTTCAATATGATGCTAAAAATTGGAATTGGTTAGTGGGGTTATCCTATAGGGGTTGCCCTAACCATGACCATAGAAATTGAACTTTTGGGTAGGGAAAATCCTTTCTTTTAGAACTTCAAGACCTAAGTTGTCGATTTCACAATTAAAAAGTGTGTCAAATCTTCATTTTGTTCAGCAAGTTTAAAGTCAATTGCAAAGGCAAGTAGGATGTTGGGAAAAGTTCACGAGACAACATCTCTTTGATGCATTCTGGGAAGACGCTGGCAAAGGTTGAACATATCTGCAAATCATGACCATAGTCCATGAGACCACATCACTTTGAGGCATTCTAGGAAGATGTTGGCAAAGGTTGAACATATTGTGCAAACCATGGCATAAGGCCTTTTCAACAAATCCATGTTGAACATATCCTGCAATCATGGCATTCCGTTCCAAAGCTCTCATAGAGTGAATCCCCTATATTAATATGGAGTTGTGAATGATGAATGGAAAGAGCTTAAGACGAGTGGTTAGCTCTTTTGTTGCAACTTAGATTGGATCTAAAAATTTAAAATTGAATCTAGACTTATTTGACTATAACTCTTCTACTCTATAGTTCTAAGACTCTCTAGGATTGGATTGTATTGACAATCAAGTTTCGAGACACCTTTGCACCATGCGATTTTGTTCTCAGTCAGAATCTACTTCGGTAATCAATCACTTTCAATAATTTGTGTTTTTGAACATAATGTGGTGTTGAGAGGTGCATTTGGAGATTTATTGTAAGAAGATTGAAGTATGAAACCTCCTTAATTGTTTGTCAACACCTGTTGCCGATTTTACAAGATTGAAGACACAAAAGACGTATAATGTAGAATGCCCAAGTGTAGTATATGTAGTGCACTACTATCCACTACGCTCGAATTTGCTTCTTCCTTTGATTGATCCTTCCTTAGATAAAAGGGGAAGGAAAGCATGCACTTTTCTAGAGTTTGAATGGCATTCAATCTTATTGCAAAGGGAGTTTAGTGCAGAGAGATAACAGGGAGAAGAAATGGCGGCATCAGCAAAGAAGGTTGGAGTTTGTATGATAAATACGAAATGGAGAGATGAAAATCCTCAACTAATGCATCCGCTCTCTTCCCTGCTCAGGACAGCTAATTACACACTTAACTTCCACAGGATTGCGCCTGTAATTACCCTAACACTCTCCTCTTTATTTTTTCAAAACCCTTATACGCTAATTAAGCCATGCTTATATTTTAACAGGACTTCATTTTCAATACGGCGGGGCTTTCAATCGCTTTCGTCCTCATCACAAGCTGGAAATCCGAACATGTCACAGAAACTTTTAACAGGTTTAAATCCCCTCTACACGTCTTCATTGATTATTCTTGAGGCTCGTTTTCATTATCCTTTTCTTGACAGAATTGAGAAGATGAGAAGTCAATTTGGAAATTTGTATGTGATTGCGAGCATTTGTACAGAGGAGGACAACCAGACCTTCATACATTCTTATTTCAAGTAAGGCAGTAGAGAATATGGCCAACTTCCTTTGCCTTTCGCCTGTGATGAAACTTTGAGATACTGAGGGTTTTTGAATTTTTGGAAGATCAGGTCAGCTGTGGCTCTACAGAAGCCTACATTCATAGTAGTGCGCGATCCATGCATGGGATTTGAGAAGATGCTGAAATTAGCATTTGTTCATGGAGGCAACGCACATCTTTTCCTCCCTTGTGTTTCTCTTGCCTTACGCATTTTCATGATCATCTCCTTAATTGTTATTTTTTCTTTTGTTTCAGAAATTAAACGGCACGATGTGGTTGCAAAGATCCAAACCGAGGTGAGCAAGTCTGCGTATTTGTATTTGCATGAATTTATTTACAAAACATAACCCCAGCCCTGCTTTGTGAAGCGGAAGAGATTTGTTGAAAGTGTGGAGGCTTGCATTCAAGTGTTAACAGCCATTCCTGGGATTGATACTCATGATGCTCACACGGTACTACTATAACTGTTGACATATCGTGTAATAGCACGCATTGCATTTTCATTTTCATTTTATTTTATTTTACCTCAAGTGCAATATTGCATTTGCAGCTAATGCAGGGCATAGGCTCAATTGAGGCGATTTCCAAGGCATCTAAGAAAAAGATATTGGAGAGCACTGATCTTTCCGATGTCAAAGCAGAAAAAATTGTCAAATTCTTCAATGATCCCAAATACTACCTTGGTCCCAAACTCAATTAGCCCCAAATTTCGTCTGAGACTAGTCTCTGGTTCAAGAGCAGAAAGAAATAATACATGAATTGGAACTTTTTCTTAATCCTCAATATACAGAAATTCAAATATAAGGCTCCTAAGCGTGAGGTGCAGACTGTTTTTATCTCCAGCAAGGTTAGCGCTTGTTTTATTTGGTTATGAGTTGGCCGTGAGTCGAACCTGTGCCACTCACTGCAACTCTAAAATTTAGAGCTGAACCACTCGTAATTGTATAGTTTAAACTTTAGATGAAGGGTACCCTGTTCTTACATGACTGTAAAAGAATGAAGATATTTTTAGTGGGTTAGTTTTGTGTGGATTTGTCACATTATTGTAGAACCTCTTAAGATAATGTATCACTGTCATACTGTACTTCTTTTGTTATTGAGAAAAGCTTAAGAGTTTAGTACATCAGAGTATCAATGGAGGATAACACTAAACTTCATAACAGAAACTGATTACAACTGATCATGACTTTCATCTTGAGAAAGGCTTGTTCTAAGTCATCTGTAGCTTAAAAGAATTATGAATATGTTCTCCTTGGTTAATAATATATCCCGAAGAAGACTTAGAATGATAAAAAAATAAGGGATTCCACTGATTACTGTTGTATTTTTCTCTGTTTAAGATTTAATTTTACAAGGTCACCATTTGCTGAGATTATTCCTCAGGGCTGCAAGAAAATTGGTGAATAATAAATTATGACAGTTTATATTGTAAATGTGTTAATCCTCAGGGTTACACATGAATCTATTTTTCAATTAGATAGTTATGTGACAGTTAAATTGTTCTTCTGTCTATATATGTGCTGCTAAAATCTGTGGAATGGTATATTTTTTATGTGCCAGTTTACTTATAAAATTATGTTGGGGTTGAAAATTTGTATAGCATGTTTTTTTAAGGCTGGTAAAAAGAGATTTCATAATTTTTATTAGTCTTGCATGGGTGTGATAGAGGGGAAGTAGGTTGAATGCATGTTGCATGTCAATTCATAAGGTCATATGTTTTTAAGAGAGATGGATTTTAGAGATGGTCTTCTTGGAATGTTTAAGATTTTAAGGGTGTAATTTTTTGGAGTGATAAGGTCGTAACTATGTATTATTGTTTCATGGAGATATAAGGGTGTAATTGGAGCTAAGTTTGTTGTTTTTGACCATTTTGTATCATGGGATCTAATTTATATGAAGATGGCATTTTATCTTTACGGATTAAGGTTGCAAACTTAGAAGAAGCTACTCAAATATCTAAGTGTTAGAGGCAATTTCAGCCTAACTTTATACAATTTTGTGCTCAATATATCTTGCTACGACAAGAGACAAATAGGCTACAAAATCATACACCCAATGCTAAAGCACATAAGAAAGATATAAAGAAGAAAGATGTAAAGGAGGATGTACCTTCTTCTAGCACTTCAAAACACCAAGCAAGTAAACAAACAGTGTTTGGTCTCCTCTTGTGTCACATAAGCAAGATGTTGTGTCTAAGCCTATGACCCGAAAATGCCACTAATCTAAGTCACAAAAGTAGAAACCTCTTGAGTCAAACTTTGTTACTCCATCCAAACCTATTGTGAGAGTTTGGGAATGTCAGAAAATAAATAGGGGAAAATGTGGTCTTGGTTATCAAGGTTTTGCTGGGTCTTATGTTGCAAAGTATTCGAAACCCATCAAATTTTTATCTGGAAGGCTTATGAATACATGTCAAGTTGACTCTTCCTCTGCCAGTGTCAAATTGGTTCAACCAAAAATATGTTCCTATTGTGGTCATCATGGTCATACATCAGTTTCTTGTTTTGATCTACACCCTTGTGCATCATGTGGTCTACATACTCATACTACCAAACATTGTTATCTACAAGATTCACCTTCAAAGTCTGTGAGGCATATGCATTTTAGTTGGATAGATCATTTTAGATGGAGATCTAAGGTTGATATGTTAACCAAATCTTATAAGAGAGTTCAATCTATTATTGATGATGAAAATGTGCCTACTCATAATGGTGATGATGTTCTCCATCATAATTCTTCTAATGATGGTGTGGATCTTATTGAGCCTACATCGACTAGTGTTAATATTGATATTTCTGAGATGCCACTTAGTATATTTGATAAGCCACCAATTGTTGAGAAGATTGAAGAATTGAATTTGCTTCCCATAAAGAATGACTTTGCTAAGCAGTGTGATTGTACTAAGTATATTGGATATGCAGCTTATGATGATGCTGGTGATGACAATGAAGATGACCTTTATTGGTTATAATGTATTCCAATTATTTGAGGCCATGGAGATTAAGATGTTGCCTCTTGTTGATTCGGTATGGTATATGCTCTCTACTCTTTCTCCATCAAGGAGACTAAGTTCTTGGCATTTTCCTCTCTCATCTACCAAGGGGGAAAACTTGTGTGTATGTCAAATTCGAGTGGATAATTCAATTCAAATATTGTTGACACCTTGTGATCCTTGTGATCAATATTATTTTCAGTGATGATGGAGTTGTCCCAAATTGATAGTTGGTGACTACTCATATTGGCCACTAAGGTCAATTCTATCAAAATTTGAGACATATCACAACAACAGGGTCAATATCAAAATTTGAACCTTGTCAAGGTAACAATGTTAGTTCAAACAAATTTGAGACCTCTCAAAGCAACATGCTCAGTCTCAATTTAAGACTTGTCACAGTAGCATACTTTTTTCAAGAAGCTTCAAATCAACCAATAGATATTCTCACCAAAGTGCTTGGTTGAGAGAAGTTTGAGCAGTTCAATATATTGCTTGGTTTCATGCTAACTCCTTCAGATTAAGGGGGGATGTAAATGTGTTAATCCTCAAGGTTACACATTTGTATTTTATGTAATTTATTTTTCAGTTAGATAGTTATGTGGCAGTTAAATTATTCTTCTGCCTATATAAACACATTTAATATTCTATTTTACATCCATACAATTTATCATTTTGCCCTCCTTTTCAATCTGGGCCTAACATAATCTATCTCAGTCTTTTGTAGTTGCTCTAAACTCACAGAGACTAGCCAGAATGAGTAGTAGTGGGCTAATAATCGAACCTGGCATGCTATCGACTCAGAAACCATTCTTTCTGATGAATTATGGAAAATGTGTATTGGTACTTGATGGGATTTTGGATGGCAATTTGGTTCGTTAACTACCAATATTTTAATGATGCATCACTGGAACGTAAAGGGGTAATATGTTTGGGATCTATATGCTCTTAAGAAGAGAAAATCTGCATTAAATTTACCTATAATTTGATTTAAATAGAAGCCAGTGAGCTTGACCGACACAATGTACTGTACACTCTTGTACTTTAGTGTTCCCGATATTGTGTGATGGTTGTTACCCCTAATTTTGTTATCCCTTGGTTGCTCTATTTTGAAGCAATTGAAGGACCTTCTTGACTTTGAGATCATACATTTTTTCAAACTTGGGTGCATCGTGACACTTGGGTATATGGTTTCACTATGATCGTAGACAAAATTGTATTTCATTCATCATTATAGTTGAAGTCGTCTCTCAAAAGATCTTGTTTCAAAAGAGTATATAATATCATTTGTGGTCTTTCATTCATCATTATAGTTAAAGTCGTCTCTCAAAGGATCTTGTTCAAAAGAGTATATAATGCCAACTGTGGTCTTTCATTCATCATTATAGTTAAAGTTGTCTCTTAGAGAATATTGTTTCAATAAAGTATATAATACCAATTGTGGTCAATTTATTCGATCTCGCAACATTGAGATTTTATAATACACAATTTTCATCTGTAGAATATGCAAAAACACATCTTTGGACGTTGGGAAGGCACTCCAAGCCATTGGGTTGGAAATCCAAAGCAAATCCCAAGCCTAAGGCTTGGGATTCCCAAAGCAAAATATAACGCAAGCACATTATAACATGCTCGTGTTATGTTTTGTTTTGAATTTTTTCCTTTTTGCAAAATTTTGCACGATGTTTGTCAAAATTGACATAACGCGAGTGCATTATAACGCACTCGCGTTATGTCTCCCTTGGAATGTTTTATACTCAAGGCTATTAAGTATGTATGTATGTATGCTTGTATGTATGTTTGTATGTATGTATGTATGTATGTATGTATTGATGTATGTATGTATGCCTATATGTATGTATGTATACTTATATGTATGCTTATATGTATATATGTATGCATGTATGTATGTATGTATGGTTGTATGTATGTATGCATGCTTGTATGTATGTATATATGTATGCATGTTTGCATGTATGTATGTATGTATGTATGTATAGGGTTTTGGGTTTAGGGTATATAAGGACCTAAGCCTGTAGAGTTTTTAGGGTTGAGGGTTGAGGTTTTTGGGTTTAGGGTTTAAGGTATAGGGTTGAGGGTTGAGGGATTAGGGATTAAGTAATAGGTTGAAGGTAGAGGGTAGAGGGTTATAGTTGAGGGATAATATTCAACTTGTTGAGTGTTTAAGATTAATTGTGTAAGGTATGGGGATTAGGGTTTAGGATGTTGGGTTTAGGGTTTACGATATGGATTGAGGGTATATAAGGCATAGGTTGACTTGGGTTGAGAGTGTATGGTTTAGGTTTCAAGTATAGGGTTGAGGCACAATATTTAGGGTTTAGGGTGTAAGGGTGAGGTTATAGGGTATAGGGATGAGGGTTTGTGGGTGTAGGTTTCAGAGTTTAAGGTATAGGGTTGAGGATTGAGGGATTAGGGCTTAAGTATATGGTTGAGGGTATAGGGTAGAGGGTTGAGAGTTTACATTTGAGGGATAATGTTCAAGGTTGAGTATCTAAGATATAGGATTTATGGTTTAAGGTTGAGGGTATAAGGCATATGGATGAGGGTTGAAGGTTTAGGGCATAAGTATAGGGTATAGGGTATAGGGTATAGGGTAGAGGTTTGAAGGTTCAGGGATAATGTTCAAGGTTGAGTGTCCAAGATTAAGTGTATAGGGTATAGGGTTTAAGGGTATCTAGGGGTTGAGAGTTTAGGGTTTAAGGGTTTAAGGTTCGAGGGATTAAGGGTTTAAGGGTTGACGGTTTAAGGGTTGAGGGATTAGGGTTTAAGGCATAGTGTCGAGGGTAGAGGGTTTAGGGATAGGGTTTGGGGTTGAAGGTTTAAGGGTTGATGATTTAGGGCTGAGGGTTAAGGGATTAGGGTTTAAGGTATAGTGTCGAGGGTAGAGGGTTTAGGGATAGGGTTTAGGGTTTAAGGTTTAAGGGTTGAGGGTTGAGGCTTTAGGGATAGGGTTTAGGATTTACGGTTAAGTGATTAGGGTTTAAGGTATAGTGTCGAGGGTTGAAGGTTTAGGGATAGGTTTTAGGATTTAAGGATTAAGGGTTGAGGGTTTGAGGCTTTAGGCATAGGGTTTAGGGTTTAGGGTTAAGTGAGAGACCTAGATGGCTAAGGATGGATGGAGAGGTAGACAAGGAGTGACTGAGAGATGTAGAGAGGGGAGAGGTAGAGAGGTGAGGGGGAGACAAAGGTGAGCGATAGAATAAAATGAGAGAGTGAAGTTGACAACTTGAGGGAAAGATGGTTAAGCAGGATGGAGAAAGGTGGAGAGGAAGGGAAATATCTAGAGATCCCTCAGAGATATACAAGTGAGAGACCTACAATCTAGGGAGAGAAGGGTGAGAGACATAGGGGAGAGATGGGGGTGAGGCAGATAGGGGAGGAGAGGGATGGATAAGGGTTGAGGGTTTAAGGCTTTAGGGTTTGAGGGTCAAGGGTTTAGGGTTTAAGGGTTGAAGGATTAGGGTTTAGGATTGAGGGATTAGGGTTTAAGGTATAGTGTCGAGGGTTGAGGGTTTAGGGATATGGTTTAGGATTTAAAGTTTAAGGGTTGAGGGTTAAGGGTTTAGGGATAGGGTTTAGGGTTTAGGTTCAATGGATTAGGGTTTAATGTATAGTGTCAAGGGTTGAGGGTTTAAGGGTTCAGGGTTGAGGCTTTAGGGATAGGGTTTAGGGTTAAGTGAGAGACCTAGATGGCTAAGGATAGATGGAGAGGTAGAAAAGGAATGATTGAGAGATGTACAAAGGGGATAGGTAGAGAGGTGAGGGGGAGACTGAGGTGAGAGATATAGAGGTGAGGGGAGAGATAGAAGAAAATGAGAGAGTGAAGTTGACAACTTGAGGGAAATATGGGTAAGGAGGGAGAGAGGTGGAGAGGAAGGGAAATATCTAGAGAGCCCTAAGAGATATACAAGTGAGAGACCTACAACTTAGGGAGAGAGGGGTGAGAGAGATAGGGGAGAGATGGGGGTGAGGCAGATAGGGGAGGAGAGGGGTGGATAAGGGTTGAGGGTTTAAGGGTTGAAGGATTAGGGTTTAAGGTATAGTGTTGAGGGTTGAGGGTTTAGGGATAGGGTTTAGGATTTAAGCTTTAAGCATTGAGGATTGAGGCTTTAGGGATAGGGTTTAGGGTTTAGGGATAAGAGATTATGGTTTCAAGTATAGTGTCGAGGGTTGAGGGTTTAGGGATAGGGTTTAGGATTTAAGGTTTAGGGGTTGAGGGTTGAGTCTTTAGGGATAAGTGAGAGACCTAGATGGCTAAGGGTTGAGAGATAGGGGAGAGATGGGGTGAGGCAGATAGGGGAGGAGAGGGGTGGATAAGGGTTGATTTTTTAAAACTTTAGGGTTGAGGGATTAGGCTTTAGTGTTGAGGGATTAGGGCTTAAGATATGGTGTTGAGGGTTGAGGGTTTAGGGATAGGGCTTAGGATTTAAGGTTTAAGGGTTGATGGTTGAGGCTTTAGGGACAGGCTTTAGGGTTTAGGGATAAGGGATTAGGGTTTAAGGTATAGTGTCTAGGGTTGAGGGTTTAGGAATAGGGTTTAGGGTTGAGGCTTTTGGGATAGGGTTTAGAGATAAGGAATTACAGTTTAAGGTATAGTGTCGAGGGTTGAGGGTTTAGGGATAGGGTTTAGGATTTATGGTTTAAGGGTTGAGGGTTGAGGCTTTAGGGATAAGGGTTTATGGTTTAGGGATAAGGGATTAAGGTTTAATCTATAGTGTCGAGGGTTGAGGGTTTAGGAATAGGGTTTAGGATTTAAGGTCTAAGGGTCGAGGGTTGAGGCTTTAGGGATAAGGTTTAGGATTTAGGGATAAGGGATTAGGGTTTAAGGTATAGTGTTGAGGGTTGAGGGTTTAGGCATAGGGTTTATGATTTAAGGTTTAAGGGTTGAGGCTTGAGGCTTTAGGGATAGGGTTTAGGGTTTAGGGATAATGGATTACGGTTTAGGGTTGAGGGATTAGGGTTTAGGGTTTAGGGATAATGGATTACGGTTTAGGGTTGAGGGATTAGGGTTTAGGGTATAGTGTTGAGGGTTGAGGGTTTAGGGATAGGGTTTAGGATTTAAGGTTTAAGGGTTGAGGGTTGAGGCTTTAGGGATAGGGTTTAGGGTTCAGGGTTAAGGGTTTAGGGTTTAGGGATAAGGGATTAGGGTTTAGGGTTGAGGGATTAGGGTTTGAGGTATAGTGTTGAGGGTTGAGGGTTTAGGGATAGGGTTTAGGATTTAAGGTTTAAGGACCTTGAGGGTTGAGGCTTTAGGGATAGGGTTTAGGGTTTAGAGATAAGGGATTAAGGTTTAAGGTATAGTGTCGAGGGTTGAGGGTTTAGGCATAGGGTTTATGATTTAAGGTTTAAGGGTTGAGGGTTGAGGCTTTAGGGATAGGGTTTAGGGTTTAGGGATAAGGGATTAGGGTTTAGGGTTAAGGGATTAGGGTTTAGGGTATAGTGTTGAGGGTTGAGGGTTTAGGGATAGGGTTTAGGATTTAAGGTTTACGGGTTGAGGGTTACGGCTTTAGGGATAGGGTTTAGGGTTGAGGGATAAGCGATTAGGGTTTAGGGTTGAGGGATTAGGGTTTAGGATTGAGGGATTAGGGTTGAGGGTTTAGGATTTAAGGTTTAAGGGTTGAGGGGTGAGGCTTTAGGGATAGGGTTTAGGGTTTAGGGATAAGGGATTAGGGTTTAGGGTTTAGGGATTAGGGTTTGAGGTATATTGTTGAGGGTTGAGGATTTAGGGATTAGGGTTAAGGGTTGAGGGTTGAGGGTTTAGGGATTAGGGTTGAGGGTTGAGGGATCAGGGTTTCATACATTTTCTATATTAATGTGCATATTGTTTGATTGTATTAACAGATGGAGCTGGATGAACTTCTATCGAATAGGTCTACTCGACGACAAAGAGAGGATGAGTCACAGATTAGCTCTCCATCTTCACGGTCAAGCAAGGGCCACCGATTATTTCATAAAAGTCCATAGGAAACTAGTTTTTGGGACATTTTTGTATGCCTAGATGGATTTGTATACAAACTTTTGTATGTTACTAAAGTATATTTTTGTATATATACCTGTATGGTTTTGTTTGGACATGCCTATATGACTTTGTATATAAACTAGATGTCATGTTCATGACATTATGTATATGACAGTTTATATTAAATATTTAATATGATGATTAATTATCGTTATAGGAATTTGGTTTTACACATGCCAATTGCATTTGCTTGAAAGTATATATATAAGGGCAGCTGCAAATACAATACATGTGACAAAATTCCTATATCATTTATGCTTTGATGGTTGTCCACACCATGGTCCCTAGATCCCATTCTAGCATATGCAAGAAGGAAGTTGGATAAGGTTGTGCAATTTGGTTTTAGACATGCCAAAATTTGTGTTTAGTTGAAATTTGCTTTTGTGTATTTGCTTGAGAGTTCTTAAAGCCTTATGAAAAATCCATTTCGTGCATATCTTGCAATCATTGCATTCCATGAGACAACATTTCTTTGAGGCATCATGTCAAACAGTTCACATTTGTTGTATATGCTTCCACACTTTGCATACATGTCTTGCAGGGTTCTTGTGAAACATGAACACACCATCCTGAAGCATGAAAGACATGTGAGCTCTGTGAATGAAGGCATCTTGTGAAGACTATACCATGAAACATGAACACCAAAATTGAGCATCCTGATCCTTTGACAACAACAACAATAGGGATATGATCAACACCTCCTGGCCTTTTGACATCAATGATAAACAACTTTTGAACACATTGTACTGGTGATATCCTTAAGAGACCAAAGTGCAAAAAGGCAGCAATCTTTGATGAGCTATTACTCCAAATCCATGTCACTTAGAAACATTCTGTCTAAGGCTATGGGATCACGTAGGATCCCCTCTACAATAACCTCTCTCAGTTTTATATAACTTTGAGGCCTTTGCCCATGGTGAAATTTATTCTACTGCTCCAAAAATAGTCAGATGCATGCAATGTAAAGTTGTAAAGGGGTGTAACTTTCATTCTACTCTCATGCGGCCAAATTGACAATTCCAATGCATCTGAATGGGTATGTTTAGGCTAGGCATGGGTCCCGTTTTGCACCCAAACATGCCGAAATAGTCTGAGCTACATTTTACCGATGATATCCCTTAAGAGACCAAAGTGCAAAAAGGCAACAATCTTTGACAAGATGCTACTCAAAAATTGTGTCACTTAGAAACATTATGTCTAAGGCTACTAGATCACGTAGGGTCCCTCTACAATAACCTCTCTCATTTTTTTATATCTCTGAGGAGTTTGCCCATGGTGAAAGTTTTTCTACTACTCCAAAACTGGTCAGATGCATGCAATGTAAAGTTGTAAAGGGGTGTAACTTTTGTTATTCTCCTCGTGCAGCTAAACTGATAGTTCCAACGCATTTGGATGGTATGTTTAGGCTAGGCATGGTATTGTTTTGCACCCAAACATGCCGAAACAGTCTGAGCTACATTGTACCGACGATATCCCTTAAGAGACCAAAGTACAAAAAGGCAACAATATTTGATGAGCTATTACTTAGAAACCGTGTCACTTAAAAACATTTCATCTGAGGCTACGAGATCATGTAGGGTCCCTCTACAATAACCTCTCTCAGTTTTTTATATCTCTAATGTGTTTTCCCATGGTGAAAGTTTTTTTGCTGCTCCAAAAACGGTCAGATGCATGCAATGTAAAGTTGCAAAGGGGTGTAACTTTTGTTTTGCTCCTCATGTTTCTAAACTAACAGTTCAAACAAATCTAGATGGATACATTTAGGCTAGGCATGGTGTTGTTTCACACCCAAACATGCCAAAACAGTCTATGCTACATTGTACCGACGATATCCCTTAAGAGACCAAAGTGCAAAAAGGCAGCAATCTTTGACGAGATGTTACTCAAAAACTGTGTCACTTAGAAACATTTCATCTAAGGCTACAGGATTACGTAGGGTCCCTCTACAATAACCTCTCTCAGTTTTTTATATCTCTAAGGCATTTTCCCGTGGTGAAAGTTTTTCTGCTGCTCCAAAAATGGTCAGATGCATGCAGTGTAAAGTTGCAAAGGGGTGTAACTTTCGTTCTGCTCCTCGTGCGGCCAAACTGACAGTTCCAACACATTTGGATGGGTATGTTTAGGCTAGGCATGGTCCTTTTTCACACCCAAACATGCCAAAACAGTTCGAGCTACATTGTATCGATGATATCCCTTAAGAGACCAAAGTGCAAAAAGGCAACAATCTTTGACGAGCTATTACTTGGAAACTGTGTCACTTAGAAACATTTCATCTGAGGCTACATGATCACATAGAAACCCTCTACAATAGACTCTCTCAATTTTTTATATCTCTGAGGAATTTGCCTGTGGTGAAAGATTTCCTGCTGCTCCAAAAATTGTCAGAAGCATGTAGTGTAAAGTTGCAAGGTAGGCTACTTTTTGTTTTCTTCTTCATGGGGCCAAAGCGTTAGCACCAACACGTCCAGTTGGGCACATATACGCTACGCATGTTCACTTCCCTTCATTATAAAAGGGTCATAGTCTTTCCTATTTGAAGGGTCACAACTTTTCGCCTTTGAAATGTCATCAGTATTCATGAGAACATCAAGATAACACTTTCTGCAAATGTTCTCCATGCATTATCATCATTTTTATTTCTCACCCCAATAAATTAGGTTGCTTTGAACATCAATGCATCAACCATTCATGTAGCACTTCACATACTAGTAAAAGACATTAGCCCTCTTAAGGGTCAAGCTCTTTCAACTTATCAAGAAAGGATTATTTCATTTGCTACATCCATATTGAGGAAATGAGTTTCATTAGACTAAGGTTGTTAGAATGAATTGATAGTAGGTTTCTTGAAGAATTCTTTAGTGGTTTCTCTACTCTACTTGTTGGTGACCTAATATAATTGTGACTTGTAAGGGACATCCCAATATATGTTACATCATTATATGAGACAAAACTTTGGAGAAGTTTCCAAAAAAATTATCCAATTGGATAAATTTTATCAACAATATGAGGATGAACCTTCCCATTTCTCAAAGTTCACAAAATCCTTACAAATGTCAAGAATATCAAGGCAACATTGATAGATTGGAAACCCCTCATGTCGCACACCAATACATGTATTTCTACAAATAAACAAGATACAATTATTTCATAAATACATTTTCTTATAACAAATGATTTTGTTGCAATACATAGCAAATGCTAAAAATAAATGCCCACACTAGTTGCATGATGCATTGTCAATAAAATAAGTGTCAAGTTTTTATGACTTTAATATACAATCTCGTGTTGATATTCAACATGATGATTCATTTTTATTTTAAAGGACTCTTTTGTTGGGTGTCTTCATAGGATTAGCTTTGTACGCTAAGTGGATTATGAGAGCCATAGAAAGGATTGAATTTCAAAAAATCCTACTATGTAATACAATTGGACTTTAAATATTTGAAGTAAACCATCTACAAATATCCATTGAAGCGTGGATTTATAATGTAAATATGGACACCATCAACAAAAATGATTTGTATTAATCAAATATCCATATAGGCATACATCAATATATGTCGATATAAGTATAACATATATACAAAATAGCCATATAGGCTTACAAGAATGCCATATAGGCATACAATGTCAATTATATGCAATACAAAATATATGTCCCCAAATGCCATATAGGCATACAACAAAGGAACACAATAAAAAGTCATTCCCCTCTATCCGATGAAGAGAATAGATCACGAGCAACCTTTGATCTTTGAGGGGATGGAGACGCATATGAGGGTGGTCTACTACGAACCCGAGGGCTACTCCTCCTATTTAGTTGTTCATGGATCTGTAGCTGTTACAATAAAAAGTAGACATTAATATATAGAAATACATTATAAAAAATGAAACATTTAACAAAATAATTACTTACCGCTATTTGAAAATATGTCTCCTCATTTGACTCAGTACTAGGATTAGGTTGTGGCAATGTCATGTCTTATAGAAACCATCCAGATAGAAATTAAACTTCAAATCAATAATCATTTGATTTTTCAAAAATAAACAACTATAACAACGAATGCAATTTGAAATTTACTAATCTAGCTCATACCCCTGTCAAAGGCATGGAGCTATGAATCGTAGAGGACACACCATGCCCCATTGCCCTATGAACTTCAGGAGGTCTCTCCGCAGCATGCATCATCTGAAAATAAAACAACATTGTTAGAATATATTAGGCTCATGATTCAAGATTCTAGTAACACCTTTTTGTAGCTCAAAATGTCTATGTTTTGACTTTATCTCTAGGTTTTCCATCTCATGTGGTGGATTTTTGAATTTCACTTTTGATTCTCATGCATTCTATGGTGAACTCTCTTGGCTCTTCAACTAGTTGTGAACTCTTGTGAAGATTTGGCTCTCTTGGTGATATACTATAGCTCTTTCTTATGCTTCCTCAAGTCTCCATTGTTGTTGTGCTCTTTTGGTACATGTTTATGTGAGTTCTTGGAGGATTTTTTGCTCTCTTTCATCTCAAAGAATATAGTAGTATTAAATGAAGGGTCCTCATTAGACTTAGGTGGGTTAGATGTAGGATCAGAAGTAGGGATGGAAGAAATTGAGCCAATATGATTGGGGTTAGTGTAGATTTGAAGATTTTGGTTAGGGGTGACTTGTTGCCCCCATAATTAATACCTAAAACCTAGATGATGTTGGAGTCAATCATATGCTATATAAGATGTCATAGGCTCGTGCCCCTCACTGGTGTCATGTCCTGGGGTCTAATTAGTGGTAACTGGATGAGTTTATTAGAGAGAATTTGTCAAAGAATAATGTGGAGGGGATCAACAGGCTTTGGTAGACATGTATGAAAAATGTGGTAGCATAGACAAGGCAGTGAGCTGCTTGAAAAGATGCCTCAAAGAAATGTGGTCTCATGGTGATGTTCTTGTCTATGCATCTACTTGTCATGGCATTCCATGAGACCACATTTCTTTGAGGCATTTTTTCAAATAACTATATTGTAATTAAAATTTGTCATCTATCAACATCCAGTTATTAGTTATGTAATGTCTAGTAATGCTTTGAGTTTGAAAGATGTGCAATGCAATGTAATCAATGATATGAATATAAAAGACAAAAATCTAATAAGTACAATTCATTAGTTAAACTATTTATTTTATTACTTGAGTGAAGCTTTGAACTCCACCACCACTGGCAGGTGTTGCCATGAAATCTCCAAGATTTACCTATTTAACATCCAAAATCAGATATTAGAATATCATTCATATAACAATGCTATTCACATGTAATATTTATGATTGTTTACTAGTTACATACCCCGACAGTAGATGTCGTAGTGTAATATGCAGGTGGAGAACCGTTGAAAACTACATCAACGCTATGACCCTAAAATTTCATTAAAATTGTCAAACTAAATTAGTTAATCTTGCATTTAAAAAAAATTAATAAATTAAATTTAATGAACTTGATAACATTTACTTGAGTATCAAGGCTAAAAGTCTCACTCAGGAGGGCATCTGTCATCACCGTCTTCTTAGCTACAGGTGTAGTTTGTGCACCTGTGTCCTGACTATCCATGGGGTCATAACCATAGGCTGACCCGCAAGCCTAACAAGTATGGGGTGGAACCCTACTCCTCGAACTCTCCCACAGCCCACGATGTGCTGCAAGACTAGCATGCTCTATGATGCTCTAGGTCAAGGCACTAATGGACTGAAGTGTCTCGATCTCGGCACTCTCCTTCACAATGGAAGGGATAGACACGTGCTCATGGGCTAGTCTGGCGAGTGCTGTCTCACTGGCCGTTGTGAGTCAACATGTGCCCTTGGTCTATCATGTGCTGATCTCCCACCTCTACCCTGGAAGTCCCACATATCAAAATAGTTTAGCACTTTATTTTTGACAAACTCGCAATAGAGTTTCCTCAAAAAGTATTGTGATACCTCATTATTGTTGCATGGAGGATGGTCAAAAACAACCATTCACCACCTCTGCCCAAAATTGTCCCTTATTGCTTAGTTGTTGCACCAATGGATAGGGAAACTATTGCATGTAAGGGGTAGAGGTTGATTTGTTTGTGGGTCAGTAAAAATGGAACACAAGTCTAATTTTGTAATTTGTTCATTTTCTACTTCTTCATATGACAACTTGTCTGCATAGTACTCTCTAAATTCTCTCCTCTTTTTTGACCAACTAGTTATTTGCTTGCTAATTGAATCTACATTTGATAACATAGATTCAAGAGATTGAGCAAGTGTGGATCTATGCAAGGTTGAAGTTGCAGGATCTTTCAACCTTGAAATTATGTCTTCAAATTATTTTTTATTGTTTTCAATTTGCCCCATTAGATTTTCTTGTGTTCCA
Source organism: Cunninghamia lanceolata (assembly GCA_027924645.1). NCBI lineage: Eukaryota > Viridiplantae > Streptophyta > Pinopsida > Cupressales > Cupressaceae > Cunninghamia > Cunninghamia lanceolata. The sequence continues at coordinate 435,895 of BSBN01000736.1, read as the reverse complement.
GGGGCATGTCGAGGAATGAATGGAGGTGTTTGTTGTTGGGGTTGTTCTTCAGCAGGTATTTGTTGTTCAAGTGATTCAGGATTTTGTGGATTTTTAGGAGGAGGAGCATTATCAATTCCTGTCAATTAAGGAAATTTACATCAAAAATCAACTTAAACCTACCTATTTAGAAACAAATACAACTCACTCCTTTGGCCTCTCCAATGTCGTGGCAGAATTTTGGCAATGAATTAGCGAGAATTTGGTGTCAAAACTGGTCTCCAATAATGTGAGTGTGCTCCTTAGGGTTTGTAGGCCACAGGTGCTGAGAAAATGAAATGAGAAAATGAGCACAAACATAGGTTTTTTTAAAAATACTAAAACATAACATGCTCACCTTATGTCTTATAAGTTTTTTTTTTAAAAATTGGCCACTTTTTGGCCCCCCAACTTTTTTCACCCGCCCCACAAATGCACCAATACATGTTCACAACATTTGTACATGTTCACAAATACACCAATACATATTCACAACTCCAATAAATTAACCAATGAAATTAAGACAAGTGCACAAATGTGATGGCGGGCGGTTACTAGCGCATCGTTGCACATGTATGGGGCGACATGTTGAAATGACACTTTTTTCATCCATGTGCACATAACGCATCATACAGTGAAATGTATAAGTGCCCAGACCCTGAAAGAATAGCTTTAAGCTCTTCGGTTGCATATGGAGAAATAAAAAAAATCATTGAAATGCGATATGTCAGCTATGAGCTTGACGTGCGCGAAGTTAGGGTGGGCGGCTACTGGCCCCTCTCCCCTATTTCCTATTGTATGATTCATCTTTTTTCTTCTTAACCCTTTGTTCAATCCTTTCTCTCCCTTTATTCCTTTGGTCTAAGTGGACATTTATTGCCTTGCCTTGTATTGTCTTTGAATTCGTGGATTATGATCAAATTGGAAAGAAAAAAGAATAGAGGAGTAATAGTCATTTATTTAGTTGTGTTTTTTTCCCAATGACCAAATTAGTCATTTATTTAGTCATTTATTTGGTCATTTATTTAGTCATTTCAACCGATGATCAAATTAGTCATTTATTTAGTCACCTGATCATTTATTTGCCATATTTCTACTATTGATTGACTCGTCTTTCTAATGAGATGATCTTTCCTCGTTTGACTACTTACTATAGTCGATGTAATGACACGCCATGTTGCATTACTATCTTTTGTGTGTGAGGTGTTACCCACACTCTCATATGCACTCATTAGATTCTTGACAATAGATTTTTCACTTGAAGCCTCTAATGTTCTCAACCCAAGAATCTTCATGATGGACCTATACTTTATACTTCACATCATTTCAACAAATAGTTGACATCTTGCGATCTCATTTAACTTATCAAAGAACAATCTCAAAATCTTATGAGCATATTGACAAGGGTCGTTGTACCTTATCATTTAATCATATTTCTTTTGTCAAATCCAGTGCTGTGTCCTTGGCTATCTGCAATTAGGAATCCTATAGTTTCTAGTTTTATCTAACTAACTCTAATGACCTCTACTGATTTAAAGGAACTGATCTATCTGCTATGAAATGAATTCCAAGAATGTTGAAAATAGAACTGAACAGTAAATTACTCAAAGCAAATCCTATAAACTGAAGCATGCATCTATCTACGAAAACTGTAAATATCTTTTAAAGCAGAATCTGAAACAATAAAACAACAATACTAGCCTTTTGCCTTGGTGGTGAGAGTGGGCCCTTGCTCCACACCCTTAGGCCTGAAGACTAAAGTAAAGAATCAACACAAGAGAATGATATCACAACTCAATTCAGTCCAATTCCATCAGCTTTGTATTTAGAAAAATATTGATATCAAAATGAGATTACAGAAATCAGAAGAATAATCACTGTCCTTTTCTGCTACTTCTATAAGTTTATATCTAAATTTGTGATGAGAGATCACGCATCCTACTCTACTAGTTTATTTAAGAGATAACATCAATCTCTTTATTCTACTAATAGTCTAACTACAGAATAAATATCCATGCAAATAAAAATAGATTGAGTGAAACAGAAGTTCACACCAAATCTGAGTCTTAATCTTAAATACAAATGGGCAGCGAGGCCCTAAAATATAGGGATTAAATCAGTTTATCAGTAACTCATGCAAAAACCAAAAAGAGATAAAACTTCCAGCAGTTAACTATAGACTGCCCTTAATTACTCAAGTAATGACTTGAGTAACATCAGGAGCATCTCGATCACCACTGGAAGTGTCTAACCGACAGTTGTGCTGGAAATCTGCATCATTCTAAAAAGGCACTGGAGATGTATGTCCCTGTCTGTAGCTCCAGAGATATGTTTGTGACCTTCTTGTTCAGCTCCGGAGATGCTCAAGACTTCAATCCAGCTTCAGAGATGCTTCGCCTTCTTATCCCAAAAACTTCTCCAATTAAATTTGAAACTTTGGAGACCAGATGTGGTAGGTTGATGTTAGCTCCAAGGATCATTAGGACTACCTTCAAAGATACACAAAACTGTCTACTTGAACACCTACACCTGTTGATTCAAAAAAAGAAGATTTCTACATATTTCCATCAATTCAATGTACATTAGTCCTTCAATTAGAAACCATGATCTTAAGTAATTAATCTCTTATTAATCATCATTTAGAACAATCTTGTTAGCCGATTTAGGTGCAGTCATTAGGACAATGCGATAAAAAGGGAGAAAAAGAGAGGTAAAAATATGTATTTCATGGGTGCTACCTGGCTCTCATCATTTGCCCCTGTACTTAAGGATTAGTAGGTCCTCCTGCTTCTCACAATCTAGATTTATTCTAGTGGAAGATCTTGTCAGTCAAGCTGTAGTCTTGTGCATAGGTAGTCCAAGTGGTGCGGTTGGTATTACTATTTCCCCTATACTGATCAACCTATTTCAACCACTCCTGCAACTTATCATCTTCCATCTGCTCAGCACAGATAGGTAGTGGCTCAATTATGAGAGGGGGTGGTTTCAAATGCCCACCTATCCACTCCTGTTTGTGTTTATCCATCATTTTGGATATTAACCTTGCCTTCCTCATAAATAACCTTAAGTTAGTAGGGGTCACCACTTCTCTCAGTTTCTGCTCTGAAGTCAGAATGTTCCACCTTATTTTTATTACTGCAAGCACTGGATTAGTTGAACTGTTCATAAAAAGACCAAAATCAATGGAGCATTCTTGCAGATTTTTCAGATACAATGGCAAAATTTTGGGCTGACTTTTGGGGTGATAGACATATGCTCTGAATTGGACCTCAAAAGCATAAGGGTTTGGACACTCCTTTCTGATGAAAAGATTTGTTTATATATCCTTCTTGAGATGAGCCTCCATTCGCTCATTCCAAATCTGATGATTCCTCATCAGTGACATGAATGCTTTGAGCTGGCATTCCCCTACAAAATAATTAAGAATGAAGGTCATATCATCAACACAGAAACCATGCAAATATAATTCATACAGAAAATTTTTGTCTTCATCAGAACTCCTTGTATATGCTTCCATGAACCCCTTTGATGTCTTTGTATTCTCAGGCAGATCAAATAGGATTAAAGATAACTTCCTCTGTAGGACTCTTTCCTATAAAAACATAGCATAACTGGTACTTGGAGGCCTGTAAGATAGAATTTCAAAAGAAATGGAGGCCATCTGAATGACTTTTTCCTCTAGGGTTTCTACTCTTTTTGTCATGGCAGTAACTACCCTCTGTAATTGCAGCATAGGCTTAGAAGCCTCATATTCTCTACATCTCCTTTCCTAATGGAATAGGGCCTTAGGAATATCAATGGGGATTAGAGCCACATATAGATCTGTTTGTACCTCATGTTCACTGGTTGCCCCTGGGCCAGATAACTCATGAATATATTCCTCTTGATCATCTATTTTATTGTTGGCCCAAGTCAATTGTTTATCTTGGCTCTGTACTTTTTTAATTAATGTTGCCATTATTATGAGACCATTGTCTCTGGCCTTTGTAAGATCAAAAATGTTATGTACTGCCTCTTCCTCCTCCTTAAGGATTTTAGCTGCCTCAGTCTCTTGGGCTTTCAATTCTGCTTCCTTCTCCTAAATTATCTATTGTTTACTCTAGAGCTCTTCTTGCAGTTTCTCAATTACCTCTTTTTGCTCCATCTCTTTCTCCTTCATGGCCTTCTTAAGGTCAGTGAAGATCATATTTTCCCCACATACTAGTCTTTTCAAATTATCAATCTCCTCTAACATCTGTTGTTCTTTTGAAATTTCAATATCCTCTTGGTCAGAGGGGTGAGAATATGCTCATGTTTCTTCTTTCTTATTAGGGGAATGTCATCTGAGTCACGGGATGGCTCTTTAGCCCAATAATGTGTTGGAGCACAATACCACTGAGAGGGGGGGTGAATCAGTGGTATGCAAGACTTAGTGACCTTAAAATTTATATTTCAAAACTTTGATGCAAAAAAAATTCCCATTGATTGTAGATGACATCATGAAAGATTTGGACAACTAAACAAATTGATAAAGTTAAGAATGCATCAACTCAATATTGAGACTGAAAATAATAACTCATTCATGCACAGTATTATTGTTTCAAATAGTAATATAAGTCTTAGTATGTGTTCATAGAGATTAAAGTAAATTAAATGACTTTAAGATGAATGACACATGATCAGCAAATAGACATGAGAATCAAACTCATCAATGACAAACCATAACACAAATATTGTCTTGAGTGGAAAACCCTTCGGGGCATAAAAACCACTCGAAAAAGTGCCTCACTGGCTTAATAAAAGGATCTCATTGATTACAGGCCTCACTGGCGATTAATTCAAGCCTCACTGGCTACAATTGCTTCACTGGCAAAGGTCATTTCTTGTCTCACTAACTTGACCTTTCAATACATGTTTTAATCATGAAGAAAAACAAGTATAGAGGGATACTATGTTTCACTTTGATCCAGACTAATATAATATCAATAATGCATGTACAAATTTTGCACACTCTACATCATTCACATTATATCAGGTGTAGACACAACTACACATCTGTCCTATTCAATGGCCTTTTTATACATTTCATAATACCTTCTTTCTTTCATGAAACAGTTTGAAGAGATTAACTATTTTCATAAAACTGTTGCAGGTAATAATTGAATATAAAACCATAGTTTAGGGTCGAACTAACCCCAGTAAATACTACTGCCACATAATCCATAACTGCCATGTGATTGAGAAGTAATTAAAGTATCACTGCTGCAACAGGTTACCGAATGTGCATCATAAAATCTTAATTAAGTGCTCAATATAATTTGTGACACTTGGCAAAGATTAAATGATCACATAAAAATTGTCCACATAAGTTATAAACCTTCTCAACTGACCAAAGGTTATTCATAAGATAAGTCATTGTGCCACCGAAAGTATATTCTGTCAAAAACATCATTTTGATGAAACTGAAATTGTTATCACCGGTTAACAAATCATGGTTTTGCCAAAGAAATGTCCCCAAATATATTAACTGATCAATGCAATCACCGTTCCATCTATAGTTTGGCTAAAACAATGAACTACCAAACAAATTCCCACAGAATGTGATAACTACACAACCATGATATAATCATAGACACTTAGGCCAAAAGTGACTACAACCAAATTAACTTAGGGTTTGAACAAGAGACTATATCCACACAACATACACCCGTAACCAAGACAAGGATAATAATCTTTTGTGATATAAAATAACTGACTCCAAAAACTGCAGTAAACCCAGAACTTGATGAAGGGTAAACAAGAGAAAATTACGGCCTTCACAAATTTATACCTTAATGGGTATTATAGACGCAATATCTAGGATTAAATCTTTTCATAAACACAGATAACTTAAGGGTTTTGGAAATGATTTTGACCATGCAGAAACCCGTAATAACAAATTTTAATCAAGATTTTTAACAAACCCTTAACAACAAATTTTTTGGTTATAAGGAGTAGACGGTAGGCAAGCACGACAAAGAGGACTACAAACAAAAAGATTAAAAATACCTGAATGCATCATGATTCATTCAGTTATGTCACCTCATAGAGTCTACATTCGAGATCAGAAATAGATTCTCCACATTCATTCAGTTATGATGGCTGAAAAAACCCTTGCCGAAAAAACAAAAGCAATGATCAAAATGAAGTGTTCGAAACAAGTTTCATGCTTTTTGAGAACTTCTACCGGCTGTTTCGGTTTTCCCTAAAGAGGGCTCAAAACTACAACATCAATAGACTACTTCACAATTGCCAAAACTTGTTTGACAAGTCACCCGAAGTTTCTTGAAAAAAAAAATATTTCATGTATTTCATTTGTGACCTCGACCATGTGTTAGAGAATAGCATTCGGGGACCACATTTTCAAAAATGTTTGTCACTCTTATCATTTCAAATAATGCCACATGGTATTAAAACATTAAAACTTGACTTTATATGCAATGCCCACAAGATAACACGTTATGCTATGCCAAGTCAACTTTAAGTCAAAACACCAAATGCCTGTAAAGCTCAAAGATGACACGATGCCCACAAGATAACATGATTCAACTATGTCAAGTGGATGCCATACCAAGATCAAGCAATATGATCAAAGCACTGTATCATGATGAACATGATTAATGAAGATACCAAACTGCCAAGATGCCAAACTGCAAGAAGATATGAAACTGATGAGTGACAAACTGTATCATTCTGTCCAACAGACAAATTGTAAGCAACATGATCAAGGAAATGTAAATGCCTCAACTAATCATGGAAGATGCCAAACTATATCATATACACCAAACTTGAAGGTTATCATATGCAAACATGCTGAGTATGCCAACATCAAACTCGAGCAGTGCCAAACTGAATATGAACCCACATGATATCAAGTTGTGGTTTGGATATCAGGGACAACCACTAAGCGTAAGTCAACATAATGTATGTCAAAGTCTGTCTTATTTGAAATTCTCTTTGTTTTCTGACCCTGGCTTTCCTTTGATGGTCCTATTGGGGTAGATTCCTCAGCCAAGGTCATTTTTCTCTTTGCTGAACGAGTCATATATGGTGTATGCTCAGTAACAGGTTTTCTAATTTCTTTTCATTTCCTTTTCTTTTTAGAAACAGGGACAGCAGATGAAGTAGCCTCTAGTGAGGGCTTTTTACCTTTTTCAACAACTGTAGAGGAAGTTGAAGGCTCTATCCCCTCTTCTTGCTGGGTAGAGGAAACCTCACCCACTTCTTGAGCTCTCTCTGGCTCTCTACCCTGGGGTTGGTTATCCAAAAATGTCTTCCATAATTCTTCCCCATCAGCTTGGGACAGAAAGTGATGTTTGACTATTAGAAAAATGAGGCCATGGTGTTTCATAGGACCCTTTTTTTGTTGATACTTTTCTGCAGTTGCTCAAATGGCAGATTATAGGAAATTGGGTATATTTATGCTGAATTCAGGATGTGCATTCTCATGTCTCAGAAAAATCAACATTTTCATTATTGGTCCTAGAACTAAGGAAAATTGACCATCACATGTGAAATATTTCATCAACCATGTAGCTATAGATTGCCAGGGGTTTGGAAGTGAGGACCTAAGAATTCCTTTAACCTCGTTCTTACTTAATTGCAACTGTATTGCAGGTTCACCTTCAACAGAGAAATTTCTAATCAAATCAGCATATAAAGTTTTCAGATGATAGAACCTCTCACCTTGTTTAGGCAATCCAGAAATATGGCCGATAGTGGTTGCAAAGAGATTAATTTGAACTCCCCTTACAATTGTTTGATTGTCCCTCTGGTTTCTTAAGAAGTCATCAACAATATCCTCTTGAAACCCTTCAAACTTTTCCAAAAACTCCAACCATCCTATTTTCCTCAGAATGTCTGCTACAACATCATCTTGCAAAAGACCTGTAACACTTTTTGGCTCTGATTTCTTTTTAAGCCCCATTTCTAATTTTTCTTTCTATCCTCTGTGCTTAAGATTCTTCCTCACTCCGTAGGCTCTGGAGGACTGTATCAGCTGACACTGTTCTTCAGGGTATTTCACAGTTTGAATGAGGATGATGATGTTATTTCGTTTAATAGTTTGGATTATGGAAAGAGAACTTAAAATCAGTTAGAGTGCTTATGCGGTCATAATTGAAGCAGAGTGATGGGACACTCCGTAGGCATGGTGACAGTGTAGCAAAAATGGTGGCATGCATGCATTTGGGAAGGAAAATAATGGTAGGAGGACGTGTCATAATGATGGCACCCAAAAATAGAAATGACAAGACAGTTGCTAATTAATGTTTAATTAAGAGAGAATTACCTGAACCAATTGTAATGATGAGGAACCGGTGTACTTGGCTGAAATGTTGTGACGTTGATGAGACTTGACGCGATGTGGTACCTGAGCAGTTTCTTCGTGGCTTGAAATAACGTCAACATCTTTATTGTCATGCAACCTGTAATCATTCCCGCTGAGTGGTTCGAGAATCCATGTATCCAGGTGACGTCAGTGCAGTCCTTGTAAGTACCCATGCAAACGAGAGTAATGATTTCTCTCGAGATGCGTGCTGACTTCATCTTTGTTCCTATCATAAAGTGGAGGATGAGTCATGATGACCTCATCAAATGACATCTCTAATTTATTACTTGGAGAGGTGGGTCCCCTCCCAATTATATTCTGAATAGCTCGTTATTAGAGGAGCACCAGAGGTGCTCCTAGTGTGCAAGCACCGGAGGTACTCCTCATTTGCAAGCGCCAGAGGTGTGTGATAGTATCTCTAGGCACCTGATCACCTCCGTAGCTTGATTATTCTTATCTGGCATGAAGAAGGGAGCCACCATTTGCTAGTTTTCAATCCCCTTAGTTGAGAAAGATAGCCATTTGCTGGTTTTCTATCTTCCTTATTTTTTTCTCTTTTTTTTAAAGAAGGCCGCCATTTGCTGGTTTTCAACCCTCTTTTCTTTTAGTCCAAAATTGTGACAGAGAATGTGTCCTTTGTAACCAAACATAAATCTCTGATGAACTCCTCCTTAGTGGATGGCCTTTTATAGAGTCTAATTCGATGGCCATTCACTAAAAATGTGTCTGTGCTTCCATCAATAGGTTCCAACAACATTGTTCCATTCTCAAAAACTTCCTTTATCTAATAAGGACCCATCCAATGAGTTTGTAGCTTCTCCTTGAACTCCTTGAATTTAGAGTCATAAAGAAGAACCCAATCGCCTTGTTGAAATGTCCTCCTCGTGACATGTTGGTCATGCCATTACTTCCTTTGATACTGGACCAGTTCTGTTTGTTGAATGACTTCTATCCGGATTTCATCTAACTTGTTGAGCTAAAGAATTCTGTTTTGTTGGTCTATGGACAATGGTAGACCAATATCTAATGCAATTTTAAGTGTCTGGAGTTCAAATTCTATAGATAGGATGGGCTTTTTTACATAAACTAATTCATAAGGTGAGAATTTTGTTGTGGACTTCCAAGTGGTATTGTAAGCCCAAACTGCATCAGGTAATCTGTTAGCCCAATCTTTTCTATTCATTACCACTGTCCTTGTCAAGATGTTCTCAAGTTCCCTATTAGTCACTTCTACCTACCCATTGGCTTAAGGATGGTAAGGTGAAGATTTCATGTTCTTGACTTGATATAGATCTATGAATGCTCTGATTACCCATGAAGTAAACTGAGGCCCTCTGTCTAAAACTATGGATCTTGGGGCTCCAAACCTCAAGAAAATCTTATTATAAAGGAAATCAGCAACTTTCTCTTCTCTTGCAAATTGCAAAGCTTGAACCTTAGCCCATTTAGTCACATAGTCTGTGCATACCAGAATATACTCTTTGCCTGATGAAGGTGGAGAAATTGGTCCCACAAAGTCTAGACCCCAATGTTCAATGGCTCCATCATTACTTGAGGATGCAGTAACATCTCTTGAGTGAAGGTTGGTTGTCCCTATTGCAAGTATGAGGTGAACCAGTGTTGTCATTGATGTCAACATACTCATATTGCATTAACAAGAAGGATTGGATGAGCAGTGTGCTGAGGATATTGAGAAAATTAGCCTCAGTCAGGAACGGTGAAGAACAGTGATGAGAAGAAGGCAAATGTACTGTATAGGATGAGAACCGGAGGATGTGGATTAAAGGGTTTATAGATATGAGTCTTGAGATGCTTTAGTTAAGATTTTAGAGGTTCGCATGAAGATCTGAAGGAGTTGTGGCTGTCGGTATGGAACCGGTTCCGGCAAGTGTTCAGAGATGACAGAGGATCAAAAAAAGGTTCGGTGAGGTCCGGAATTGCATAATCTTAATCTGCGGATTGGAAGGAGTGTTTAGGATGTCCTTGTGATGTGTCATCTCAAGTTGTGTATGATTTGGAGGTTCGGAAGTACCTTCTACTTTATGACAGTGGTGACAGACTGTGTTCTTGAAGTTCCAGATGAGGAAGAGAAGAGATTCCAGTAAGTAGAGGAAGTGCGGATGTACCTGGTCATTCAGGCAGGCTTGTGAAGGTTCTTGGATCATGTTGAGGTTGTGTTATTGGTCCGCATTGATGGTAGAGCCCAGAATTGAAGATATTCTTCCGAATGAAGTTCTTGTTCCGACTAGCTGACCAGATGAGTTGTTCATCCTGCGAATGTTCTTGTGGTGGCCAACCAGATGTGTTATTCATCTTGCAGATATTCTTATGGTTGATTGCTGACTTAGATGATTGTTCCTAAGTCGATGTCTTGTATAAATAAAAGTTTGTGAGTTCATTTTGGTGTGTGATTTGCGGAGATGAGAGCGGTGTAGCGAGGATAAGTGCAAAAGGCAGAGCAGATGTTTTGGGCTTAAATGGAACTGATCCAGACATGGTAGAGATGTCATTCTCTAGTTCAAGACTGTGATTCTTATCACTTTGTAGACAGTGTGTCTCCTTGTAGGCAGTGGGCCTCTTTGTGAGCAGTGTGCTCGGGCAGTGAGCCCTAATTGGCAAGTGCCATTCTTTTTCTTATTCTTCTAACAGAGAATAATTCTTGGGTTAATCACCCTGTGGTTTTTCCCTTAACTGGGTTTTCCACGTCAAAATCTTGGTGTTCAATGTATTGATGTTTATCTGCTCTTGTATTTGTGCATTATGCTTTCATGAATGATTAATTGATATGCTGTTAATTGACAAAGAAGAATCAAGTGTTTGAAGTAGTAAGGAAGTTTTATACAACTGATTCACCCCCCCCTCTCAGTTGTATGCCTTAGATCCAACAATTGGTATCAGAGCCAAGTTCCTCTGAAAGGAGCTTAACCGCTTGAGGAGATCCAGGATGTCGTCATACAAGAAGGATAGTCCGAAGTTCGATGGAACCAACTTCACTCTCTGGAAAGGTCGCATGAAATGTCACTTGGAGTGTATGGGAAAAGCATACTTGGCCATGGTCTCAAAACCATATGTACCTCCACAGGGTGGTCCGACAACTCTGAATGAAATCACAGATGCTGAAAACAATCTGCGGACCAAGGAAGCTCTTCTAAGCGCATTGAATGACTCAGATCTCTCAAATGTTATTGACCTACCAACTGCATATGAGATCCTAACTAAACTGGAACTTCTGTATGAAGGAGATGAGTTTGTCAAGAGTGCAAGGTTGCAAAGTCTGAAAGGGAAATTTGAAAGATTGAAGATGAGAGATGATGAGAACATCACTACTTTTATGCTACGAGTGAATGAGCTGGTGTGTGGAATTAGAAATGCTGGTGGAATTCTGGATGAAAATGAGATTGTTTGCAAAATTCTTAGATCCCTTCCTGCTGCCTACAAAATCAAGGTTGTTGCCATTGATGAATTCAGAGCTCACACAACTGTCACAAGAGAACAATTGGCTAGCAAACTAGCTGCATTTGAAATGACCGAGTTTGGAGATGATCCTCCCAAGACTGAATCTGCTTTCAAAGCCAGTGCCTATGTGAAAAGCAAACAGAGATTTGATCCGGGTGAAAACTCTTCAAGGAAGATGTCATGGTATGATCAAGCAAGAAGAGACATGGAAGAAGAAGAAGCAGAAACAGCTCAACTTGAAGCCCTCATTGCAAAGAGACTGCCAAGAGGATCCGGTAAGTATGAAGGAAAACTACCCTTTAAGTGCTTCAACTGCAATAAGATTGGTCATTTTGCTTCAAGATGTCCGGAAAGATCTGCAAGGTCTAATACTAACAGTCAAAGGTTTCAAAAGAACTGCTATTATGTTCATGAAGAAGATGACAATGAAGGAGTACCAGATGATGAATCAGAACTAGGAAGCAAATCCAGAAATGAATGGGTGTTTATTGCCATCAAGGAAGAAGATTCAATATCCTCTGAATCTGTCAATCACAAGGTTATGGAAAGAGCTTTGGCTGCTCAAGTGGAAGAAAAGGATGATTGGGTTATTGACAGTGGATGTTCTCACCATATGACTAGTGATAAGAATAAGTTCTTAGATTTGGAAAGGTATGAAGGAGGAATGGTAAAGTTTGGTGACAATTCTGCTGGCAGAATTAGAGGTAGGGGAACTATTTCCTTTGATGGAAAGAGCAAAATAGGTAATGTACTATATGTTGAAGGATTGAAGCACAATCTTCTCAGTGTTGCTTAGTTAGTGGACAAAGGCTATGATCTCCGGTTCAAGAATGGAAAATGCAGAATCTTTACAAGCTCCGGAACTGAAATTACATCCGGTACTCAAACAAAAGGTAATATCTTTCATCTGGTTGGTTCAAACAAAAGTTGTTTGTTTGTTCAAGTTGATCAGAGTTGGTTATGGCATAGAAGAATGTGTCATGTAAATTTTGATAACATCATCAAGATAAGCAATATTCAGGCTGTAAGAGATCTTCCAAAATTGATGAAACCTACAAATAGTTTGTGCAAAGAATGTCAGCTAGGTAAATAGAGCAGAGTCTCTTTCAAAAGCAAAGATCAGTCATCTACCGGATTGTTGGAATTAGTACATACTGATCTCTGTGGTCCGACAAGAATCAAGAGTTTGCAAGGTGATAGATATTTCATGTTGCTAATTAATGACCACTCCCGGATGATGTGGGTTACCTTCCTAAAAGAGAAATTAGAAGCCCTTGAGAAGTTCAAAATCTTTAAAGCTATGGTAGAGAATCAAACCGGATTGAAACTGAAGTGTCTAAGGTCTGATAGAGGTGGTGAATTTACATCTAGTGAGTTCATTGACTTTTGTGAGAAGCAGGGTATAAGGAGACAGTTGTCTGCTCCTAGGACTCCACAGCAGAATGGAGTAGTTGAGAGAAAGAACTAGACCATCCAGGAAGCTGCCAGGACAATGATGTTGGAAGCTAATGTTCCTCAGATGTTCTAGAAAGAAGCTATCAGCACTGCAGTCTACACTCTCAATCGAGTTCAAATCAGAAACAATACCGGTAAGACCCCCTATGAACTCTGGTTTGGCATCACTCCTACTGTGAAATATTTCAGAGTATTTGGTAGCAAGTGTTATATTAAAAGAGATGAAGATCTAGGAAAGTTTGATGCTAGAAGTGATGAAGGAATTTTCTTGGGTTACTCCACTCAAAGCAAAGCATACCGGTGTTACAATAAGAGACTGAGGAAGATGATAGAAAGCACTAATGTGAAAGTTGATGAAGGAATTGAGAAGCCCTCAAGATTTTATGAGTTTGATGAAGATAACCAAGATGGTGTTCAGGTTCAAGGAACTCAATCCTCTCCGGTAAGTCAGAGTCAGCCTGATCTGGTAAATCAGGAAGAAGAGATAGGTCTGAATGAACCTGATCAAGAAGTAGCAGTGCAGGATACTCCCAAAATTCTAAGGTATGTAAGACTAAACCACTCTGAAGATCAGATCATAGGTGACAGAAGCAAAGGTGTACAAACTAGAAGGAATGTTGCTCAAAATTAGGATGAATGTTGTCTGATTTCAAAGATTGAACCTAAAACAATAAATGAAGCCTGCAATGATGAAAACTGGACCAAAGCAATGGAAGATGAATTGATGCAAATTGAGAAAAATCATACTTGGGATCTTGTTCCTAGACCTAGAGACAGGAATGTAATTGGAACCAAATGGGTCTTCCGGAACAAACTGAATGAAGCTGGTGAAGTAATTAGAAACAAAGCTAGATTGGTCTGCAAAGGCTACTCTCAAATAGAAGGAATTGATTTTGAAGAGACCTTTGCTCCGGTGGCAAGAATTGAAGCAGTTAGATTATTTCTTGCATTTGCTGCCTTTAAAGACTTTAAGGTATATCAGATGGATGTCAAGTCTTCCTTCCTAAATGGTGATCTGGAAGAAGAAGTTTACATTGAACAACCGGATGGATTTAAATTGTCAGATAATGATGATATGGTCTACAAGTTGAAGAAAGCACTATATGGATTAAAGCAAGCCCCAAGAGCATGGTATGAAAGGTTGGATAGGCATCTTGTACAGATTGGATTCAACAAAGGTACTGCTGACAGTAACTTATATTTTAAAATTGATCATGAAAACATTTTGATTGTTGAAGTGTTTGTGGATGATATCATTTTTGGAGGAAGAGATAGTATGTGCAAAACTTTTGCAAATCAGATGAAAAGTGAGTTTGAAATGTCTATGCTTGGTGAAATGAATTTCTTCTTGGGTCTGCAAATTACTCAAACAAAGAAAGGGATCTTCATTTCTCAGACCAAATATGTGAAAGAATTGTTGAGGAAATTTGGTATGGAAGATTCAAAGCCAATGAACACTCCCATGGCAACCGGATGCAAGTTGAGCAAAGATGATGACTCCCCAAAGGCAGATCAGACAAAGTATAGATCAATGATTGGCAGATTGCTGTATCTCACTCAGACTAGACCAGATATAATGCAGGCTATTGGTCTTGTAGCAAGATTCCAGGCTGATCCTAAAGAATCTCATGTTATGGCAATCAAAAGAATTTTTAGGTACTTGAAAGGAATAGCTGAGTATGGTCTATGGTACCCTAGAGATCCAGATTTCTCTCTTCATGCTTACACAGATGCAGATTGGGCAGGAGATGTGGATGACCGGAAAAGCACCAGTGGTGGAGCATTATTTTTGGGGAAGAGATTGGTTTCTTGGCTAAGCAAGAAACAAGATGCAATATCTCTGTCTACAACTGAAGCAGAATACATTGCAGCAGCAGGTAGTTGCACTCAAATCTTATGGATGAAGCAGATGCTAAGAGACATTAAAGTTGAATATGAGGAGTCTATCACAATTTTCTATGATAATTCAAGTGCAATTAATATTTCTAAGAATCTGGTATTGCACTCTAAGACTAAGCACATGTCTATCAAGTTTCACTTTTTGAGAGAACAAGTGAACAAGGAAGAAGTCAGGTTGGAGTATGTTCCCTCCAAGGATCATATTGCAGATATCTTTACTAAACCTCTTCCCAAGGACTCTTTTGAATATCTCCAGGAGAAGTTAGGGGTCATGGCCCCTCCGGTGATGAACTAGGATGCACTGATGTGCATCAGTCCGGTGGATATCACAGTCATATCTTGTGATCTGGATTGATGATGGGGAGCTGCTACTAAGGGGGAGCAGCTGGTATGATTCTGATGTGTTAGAATTGCAAGTATGAGCCCTTTGCCATTGATGTCATAGGGGGAGAGAAGACATGTGAAAAACAAGTGGCTGATGATCAAAGGGGGAGCAGCAAATGAGGAGAAGACATGTTGCTGATAGGGGGAGCTGTGACAGAAAGGAGAAGTTCTTGTCTTGATGGTTTTTCACATCATATGTTGCCATCAATGACAAAGGGGGAGATTGTTGCAAGTATGAGCTGAACCAGTGTTGTCATTGATGTCAACATACTCATATTGCATTAACAAGAAGGATTGGATGAGCAGTGTGCTGAGGATATTGAGAAAATTAGCCTCAGTCAGGAATAGTGAAGAACAGTGATGAGAAGAAGGCAAATGTACTATATAGGATGAGAACCGGAGGATGCGGATTAAAGGGTTTATAGATATGAGTCTTGAGATGCTTCAGTTAAGATTTCAGAGGTCCGCATGAAGATCTGAAGGAGTTGTGGCTGTTGGTATGGAACCGGTTCCGGCAAGTGTTCAGAGATGACAGAGGATCACAGAAAGGTCCGATGAGGTCCAAAATTGCATAATCTTAATCTATGGATTGGAAGGAGTGTTTAGGATGTCCTTGTGATGTGTCATCTTGAGTTGTGTATAATTTGGAGGTCCAAAAGTACCTTCTGCTTTATGACAGTGGCGACAGACTGTGTTCTTGAAGTTCCAGATGAGGAAGAGAAGAGATTCCAGTAAGTAGAGGAAGTGCGGATGTACCTAGTCATTCAGGTAGGCTTGTGAAGGTTCTTGGATCATGTTGAGGTTGTGTTATTGGTCTAGATTGATGGTAGAGCCCAAAATTGAAGATATTCTTCCGGATGAAGTTCTTGTTCTGACTAGCCGACTGGATGAGTTGTTCATCTTGCAAATGTTCTTGTGGTGGTCGATCGGATGTGTTATTCATCTTGTAGATATTCTTATGGTTGATTACCAAATTAGATGATTGTTCCTAAGTCAATGTCTTGTATAAATAAAAGTTTGTGAGTTTATTTTGGTGTGTGATTTGCAGAGATTAGAGCGGTGTAGTGAGGATAAGTGCGAAAGGTAGAGCAGAGGTTTTGGGCTTAAATGGAACTGATCCGGACATGGTAGAGATGTCATTCTCCAGTTCAAGACTGTGATTCTTATCACTTTGTAGATAGTGTGTCTCCTTGTAGGCAGTGGGCCTCTTTGTGAGCAGTGTGCTCAGGCAGTGAGCCCTAATTGGCAAGTGCCATTCTTTTTCTTATTCTTCTAACAGAGAATAATTCTTGGGTTAATCACCCCGTGGTTTTTCCCTTAACCGGGTTTTCCACATCAAAATCTTGATGTTCAATGTATTGATGTTTATCTGCTCTTGTATTTGTGCATTATGCTTTTATGAATGATTAATTGATATGCTGTTAACTGACGAAGAAGAATCAAGTGTTTGAAGTAGTAAGGAAGTTTTATACAACTGATTCACCCCCCCTCTCAGTTGTATGCCCTAGATCCAACAGTCCCATCCTTTGGCACTGCTCACACTGCTACACATACTTCTTGGTATCTTTATGAATAGAGGGCCAGTAGTAACCAGCTCCTAGGATCTTGTGGATAGTTCTGTGGGAAGAATAATGCCCACCAGATGGTTCATCATGACATGCTCTCAACACATCAAAAATTTCATCAACTTTTAAACACCTGTGTAAAATGAAATCAGGACCACATTTAAATAGCAAACCATTTAACCATTTGTAAGATAAGCTTTCCTTAACTAAGAGTTTCTTTTGTTTTGAGGTAAAATGAGATGGATACAAGCCTGTAGCTAAAAGATTAGCTATGTCAGCAAACCAAGGTGCAGTAAAGGAGATAGAAAAAAGATGTTCATCTAGAAATCTATCCTCCACTGGCTGGTTTTCTCCTCCTATATGCAATCTTGACAAAAAGTTAGCAACCAAATTAAACTTGCCTGGATTATCAACTATAGTAATGTCAAATTCCTGCAATAGCAATAACCATCTAATGATCCTTACACCCACTACTAACTTATTCATTAAGTATTTGATGGCTGCATGATCAGTGTGAACAAATATTTTATATCTAGTGATATAATGCCTGAATTTGTTTATAGCATAGATGACTGCCAAGAATTCTTTTTTAGTTGTGGTATAATTTCTTTCTGCAGAGGTAAGGTTTTTGCTGATGTAATAGATGGCATACATACTTTCCCCTTCCTCCTTCTGTCCTAAGATTGCCCCAATGGACTCATTTGAAGCATCAGTTTGTATATGGAATGGTAAAGTCCAATTAGGTCCTCTCAAAATAGGTGTGACAGTAAGCTTCACTTTTAGGGTTTTAAATGTTGATTGATAGTCTTCTATCCATAGAAATTGTGTCTTTGTTAAGCAGGGTAAATAGGGGGCAATTGTTCTGCTGAAATTTTCTATGAATCTCCTATAGTAGCCTGCATGATCCAGAAAACTTCTAACATCTGTTTGATTTTTGGGTGAAGGTAACTATTTGATTACTTCAATTTTTTTTTCATCTACTTTGATCCCATTTGCTGAAATGTGGTGTCCCAATACAATTCCTTCCTCCACCATCATGAAGCACTTTTCATGCCTCATGGATAATTGATTTTTCTCACAGCACTTCAGTACTTTCTCAAGGTTTATGAGAGCTTCCTCAAAGTTGTCCCCATACACAGTGAAGTCATCCATATAGACCTCCATGCACTCATTTGCTAGTTTAGCAAAAAATGCTAAAACAAGCCTCTGAAATGTAGCTGGGGCATTACATAGTCCAAATGGAAGAACTTTGTAGGAAAAAGATCCCCAAGAACAGGTGAAAGTGGTTTTGTCCTAATCTTCAGGTGCTACTTGGATTTGGTTATACCCACTAAACCCATCTAGGAAAGAAAAATACTTTCTCCCAGCAAGGTTGTCCAGTACTTGATCAATGAATGGTAAGGGAAAGTAGTCCTTTTTTTAGCTTTGTTTAGCTTCCTATAGTCAATACACACCCTCCATTTCCCATTGTTTTTAGGCACTATGACTATGGGTGAGACCCATTGACTATCTGAGATTGGATATATAAACCCTGCTTGCAACAATTTTTCTATTTCAGTCTTAACAATGTCTTTTAAAGTAGGATTCAATCTTCTCTAGGGTTGTCTGACAGGTTTGATATCCTCAGTGTATATATGATGGGTACAGATCTCAGGAGGAATCCCCTTCATATCTTGGTATTCCCAAGCAAAAGTTGCTGAATGGGAAATCAGAAGTTGGATAAGTTTTTCTTCCTGATTTGTTGTTAACTGAGTATTGTTATTAAGTATTTTCCTTGGTAAAATCATGACCTATTTTGTGATTTGATCCATGGATGTAGTCAATCCATACATTGGAGTCATGGTATTGAGGGGACAAGAATGTGGAAGCAACATGTGGAATGTGGCTAAGTCTCTGTAAAAGGTCTCCCCACGAGGAATGATATTTACTAGGGTACAATGAGTAGAAGTGAGAAGTTCTCTCCTAGAATCACGAGCAAGCTCCATAACATCCTCGCTGATTAGGATGTGGGTAATGTCTTCTGTTGTATCATAGTAGATTTCTTCTTCCAACTCACCCAAATGTTCCTTGATGGTGACCATAGCTACAGAGGCACTGTTTTCCATGTTATCTGGCTCATCCACCCATACTCTTCCTGTATAATGTATTGATGGTTTAGCTGGAGGATACAAAGATATTTTCTTCAAATCTATCCCATTAGAAATGACCATATCCCTAGTTCGACAATCAATAGATGTTGTTGTTATAGCCAGCCATGGTCTTCCTAATATCAGTGGATAAGCATTTCTCTAGTTTCTTGGTTCTAATATCATAAAGTCTATTGGGAATTCCCATGATTCTATCACAATTGGGACATTAGTAATTACTCCTTTCGGAATAGCTACTGACTGGTCAACAAGTTGAAGGATTGTGGATGTGGATTAGATACCTGTGAGGGCTAATTTGTCCATTGCATGAACTATCATCACATTTATCGCTGCTCCCAAATCAACCAAAACATTTAAAATTTCTACTCCTGAGATGTAAACAGTTATGACAGGATTTCCAAGGTCTCCATACTTTGGGAGGAGCATTTCTCCCATCAGTAGATCTACTACTTTCCCTTCCACCTGGATTATAGAAGGAAAGTTTTTCTTCTTGCCCTGTGTTTTGACACAATGCTGCTTAATGAATTGGTTCAGTTTTGGCACATCTCTGATTGCTTGGAGGAGTGGAATTTCAATATTCAGTTGTCTAATTTCTTGTAACAGTTCTAATTCCAGGGTAGATTGGACTTGTTTTTGTAAGATCTTTTTTTCTGGGGAACATGTTGTTTGAGTCATTCTGGGTATGGTGCTAGTTTTTCCATCTCCGAAGCATCTCCAGAGCTCTTACCAGAAATGTTTCCAAGGATGTTCTCTGGAGTCATCTTTTTAGGAGGAACTTCAGAGTTATCCAAGGATGATTCTTTTTGCATTGTTTCAGTAGTAATCTCCTCTGGAAGTTAAGTGGATGAATTTTTAGGTTCCACATCATTGGTTACTTTAACTATAGTTGGAGGAGATGGTCTTGGGAATGCTTTCCCAGAATGCAGTTGGAGATTATTGGGATATATAGCATTAATACCAGCCATGTTTTCTTGTTCTGTCATGTAAACAACTACTCCTTGTTTATTTTGTGGGTTTGGGTGGTTGGCTAACTAGTTCATTTTATGACTGACCTTGTGTATTGGGGGGTCCAGTTAGTAATGCTTGTTGTTGAGGTTGGAAATGTCTAGGTTGTCCCTGGTATTGTTGATTATATCCCTATTGAGGACCCCATTGAGGCTGCATGTTTTGTGATCCAAACTGTGGTGGCCACTGTTGATTTCCCCAGGGTTGATTTTGCCAATGTTGGTCTTGCCATTGTTGATTTGGTCACTCCTGTTGTCCCCAAGGAGGATTATTTTGAGGCCCATGCCAAGTTTGATTCCATTGATTATTTCTCCAATTAGAAGGACCCATGTAAGAAGGCTGGTTTGGATACTGATTATAAGGGAAATTCCTGGCTTGTTTTTGTCCTACATAGTTCAATTCTTCTTCTATGATGGCATTCTTCTTACTCAACCTTTTTAGGGCTAGAAGTTGACTACATTGATTGGTAGGATGTTCCCTATCACAGATCTGATAGATCTCTAATTTGTCTAAAGGGCATTCTCTCAATAGATGCTTGTTTCTACACCTAGGACAATAGATGGAGAGTGGTTCAGTTGTTCTACCTTGATCAATTGTTCTAGTTTTTGCATGAATCCCATCCAATGTGATATTTAGCTGGACCAGAATATCTATTTTCAGATTTGCAATCTCTTCCATTAACAGTCCTATTTCGTTCTTCCCTTTGAAAGATTTGGGTGTTCTTACTCCGTCTTGGGTTATGGA
This sequence comes from Cunninghamia lanceolata, assembly GCA_027924645.1. Lineage (NCBI taxonomy): Eukaryota > Viridiplantae > Streptophyta > Pinopsida > Cupressales > Cupressaceae > Cunninghamia > Cunninghamia lanceolata. The sequence continues at coordinate 414,875 of BSBN01000736.1, read as the reverse complement.
ATAGTTCCTACAGAGTTCTTCTATAGTAGGCATATCCATTTTGCTGATATTCCCTTTTCCCATCATATCCAGTGCCTATTTTGATTCTTTGTCTAATCCTTTTACAAACAGGGTTCTAGCCAAAGAATGATTTACAGGGTTGCCATATCTTCTCAAAGAAAAGTTGAACCTATCCACATAATCCTCTAAGGTCTCTTCCTCTCTATGTGTAATTTTGAATAACTCCTCATTCTTATCACTGACTCTGCAATAGTCCTTGTATTTTCCCAAGAATTCTGTCTCCATCTGATCTCAGTAATGGATGGAATTTTGGGGTAGGCCCATAAACCATCTCATTGTAGAATCCTTTAGGGTTAAGGGAAACAGTTTAAGATTTTGATTATCCGATCCATAATCATAAGTCTGGCATACCACTTTGAATTCAAATAAAAACTAATCTGGATCCTTAAAAGCAAGACCCCTAAAATTTGGCAAGTGTACAGGTGAAATATTTCTTATAGGGGCATTGACTCCAGCAGCCAGATCAATGGGATACGAAAAGGTTCTTAGAGCCTGATTTTCCTCATCTTTATGATTATCATGATTATCATCCATGTCTAGAACTGGTTCTTCTCCTTGAGGTTCTAGGAAATTAGGTTCTATCAAAGGATCTTCCTAGAATTTTTGTTGTAATTCTTGGATATAGTCAGCAAGTGGAAGATTTGGAGGATTGAAAGGATTATTAATTTCAGATGCATCTTCCAAGACAGGTTCTAGATGTCCTTCAACAAGATCTTGTGCCACCCCACTGCTTTCTCCTATAGTTTGTTGATGGGGTGTATGTTTTATGTATCTTCCTTTTGAATCTCTAGATCTAACCATACAGATCTATTCTAAAATTATTTATCTAATGTTTCCTAATTAACACAATATGTCCCCAGCAACAGTGCCAAAAATGACAAGGGTTGTTGTACCTTATCATTTAATCATATTTCTTTTGTCAAATCCAGGGCTGTGTCCTTGGCTATCTGCAATTATGAATCCTATAGTTTCTAGTTTTATCTAACTTACTCTAATGACCTCTACTGATTTAAAGGAACTGATCTATCTACTATGAAATGAATTCAAAGAATGTTGAAAATAGAACTGAACAGTAAATTACTCAAAGCAAATCTTATAAATTGAAGCATGCATCTATCTATGAAAATAGTAAATATCTTTTAAAGAAGAATCTAAAACATCAAAACAATAGTACTAGCCTTCTGCCTTGGTGGTGAGAGTGGGCCCTTTCTCCACACTCTTAGGCCTGAAGACTAAAGTAAAGAATCAGTACAAGAGAATGATATCACAACTCAATTCAGTCCAATTCCATCAGCTTTGTATTTAGCAAAATATTGATATCAAAATGAGATTACAGAAATTAGAAGAATAATTGCTGTCCTTTTCTGCTACTTCTGTAAGTTTATATCTAAATCTGTGATGAGAGATCACGCGGCCTGCTCTACTAGTTTATCTAAGAGAAAACATCAATCTCTTTATTCTACCAATAGTCTAACTACAGAATAAATATCCATGCAAATAAAAATAGATTGAGTGGAATAGAAGTTCACACCAAATCTGAGTCTTAATCTTAAATACAAATGGGCAGCGAGGACCTGAAATATAGGGATTAAATTAGTTTATCAGTAACTCATGCAAAAACCAAAAAGAGATAAAACTTCTAGTAGTTAACTATAGACTGCCCTTAATTACTCAGGTGATGATTTGAGTAACATCAGGAGCATTCTGATCACCACTGGAAGTGTCTGACCAATAGCTGTACTAGAAATCTACATCATTCTAAAAAGGTGCTAGAGATGTATGTCCCTGTTTGTAGCTCCGGAGATATGTTTGTGACCTTCTCGTTCAGCTCTAGAGATGCTCAAGACTTCAATCCAGCTTCGGAGATGCTTCAACTTCTTATCCCAAAAACTTCTCCAATTAAATGTGAAACTTTGGAGACTAGACATGGCAGGTTGATGTCGGCTCTAGAGATCATTAGGAATACCTTTGGAGATACACAAAACTGTCTACTCGAACACCTGCACCTGTTGATTCAAAAAGAGAAGATTTCTTCATATTTCCATCAATTCAATGTACATTAGTCCTTCAATCAGAAACTATGACCTTAAGTAATTCATCTCTTATTAATCATCATTTAGAACAATCTTGTTAGCCTATTTAGGTGCAGTCATTAGGACAATGGGATAAAAAGGGAGAAAAAGAGGTAAAAATATGTATTTCATGGGTGCTACCTAGCACTCATCACATATCTTCTACAAGTGCGTTTTGGAATCTTACCTTCCATTAGCTGCAAAGTATTCTCATCAATATCAATCAAATACTTTGGCTTTCTATGCAAAATTCTAGGTGGTGTTAAGATAGGTAAATTCATCTCAACATTAGGAATTTCATCAATATTTAAATGAGAAGGGATAGATGGCATACCTTCGATCAAAGATGGAATAGATGGCATACTTTGAGGTTGAGGTAGGAACGATGGTGTACCTCCTTCCTCACATGTGAGTGATGATGTACTCTCAACTTGATATGCGGTAGATGGTGTCTCTACATGTTGACTTGTGGTAGAGGACGTGTCTCCAACTACGGTATTCAAATCTCTCATAGCATAAAGTTTTTGAATTCGTTTCCATTGTGTCGCCAATACCATCTCATTTTGATGGTTGTGGTTCCTCTTCAATTGACATGTCTTCATTTATCGTGTCCAATTTCCTCTTCTCATGAAGTTCCCTCATAGCTATTGCTTTCTTTGCATTATTAGCTTCTATCTCTTCCTGTGTTAGTTTAATTCTTGATCGTTTCCTCGGCATGACGGAGAATTTATCTGTAGCATGATAAAGAGATAAATATTATTTCCTAAGAAATGAATCCATACAAATAACTGAAATATATGCCATTCAACCCTTCATACAAAATGTACATACAATCATCATGTAGAAGAGTAAATGTCACTCAACCAAAATAGGTACAAAGCATACAAAGCATTATTGTAGCCATACAAAGCATTATTGCACAATGTTATTGCAGCCATACAAATTAGCATTATAGTACAAAGTTCACTTTAGTCCTATGAGGATAAGGACACATGAGAGTCACCTATTGAGGCTACAAGTGAAGAGTACATGGGACTTCATGTTGGCTACAAGGTTGAAGATGTGGGGGAGGCCTTGGTGCTAGTGGCATCAAACTACCTACACTTACTTGCGGATAGAGATCATCTCCTCACACATGAAGATTGAGCTTGCAGCCATAGGACAAAATTTAGGACACATGATACACTTGATTTTCACTTGGAGATGTATCGTGGGCCAGCACTTGTTCATAACCATCTAGTCATGAAAGGAGAGATGATTGAGATCATGGGAGACATCACACTAGGGCATGGGAGACACTCATGTTGAACTTTGCACTTTGTTGTGACTAAACTATCTTGAGACCCTATATCAATTCCATAGTAATGTGACTGATTTGTAGTATTTAACTTGGCACATTGTCATAGATATGGGAATGAAAACATTTGGTATACAAGGTTTGTATGAACTATCAACATGAAGAATAATGTAGCATAGCATGGATCATGATTGGATTAAGCCTATTGGGATTTACTTGTATGATCTTGGCACCTATTCATTTGTATTTTAACTTGTTATGACAAGATAATAGTATTTCATTATGCTTAAGGGATTGTATATTTATATGTTGTAAGGATTTATTCTTGTATAGTTTGACATCACGGTATGTTAAGGTCTGTTTAATTCATTATTGCACATAATTATTAAAGAGCCCAAGTGTAGAAAATATACATGGCACCATGTGAGATTCTAGACTGCTTTCTTGATCGTGATTTGTCTATTTTAATTAATGTTGACCTTTAAGATATATTATATTATGCATACCATGAACTCATTTAAAACATAGTTTATTATAAGGATATTTGTGTGTGATGACTAAGCTCTTTGGGTAGTAAGAACTATGATGAACTATAAATGCAAAATGTGGAAGCATAGACAAGGCATATGAACTATAAAATAAAAAAAGTGAGACTGATATAAACACAAAATATGTAAACCATACAAGTGATATAAACATGTATGATAAAGCATGATAAAGTAATTCAAATAGAATTAAGGAAAATGTAAAGAACATGCATGTAAAGACTTGATATACCTAAAAAATGGAGATTCGAATGGAGAGAGTACCCAATTATGTAGTGTTTTTTCTTCTTGCATCAAACTCCTCAACAATTTGATTTTTTTCACCACTTGGTTCCTTTTCAAAATTAAATTGAATAACACTCAAATAGAATTAGTAACAACAATACTATTAACCAATCTATAATGTTAAATTCCTACAATTCAATCACAATTAATATTATAACACTACAGAAATTGAAACTTGAATTGATATATATCAAATTCGATGTGAAAACTATATTATTTCCTCCTTAAGTTGGAAAAGAAAAAAATGGTGGTGGAAAGTTCATGCAAAGGTGGTAGAATCTGAAAAATGTGCATGTGAACTTCCCAACAGCATGAAAACACTTTTTTTTGTCAAAACACATGCATACATAGAAGAAAATAGAGTATGTGGGCCTGGATCACGAGGGTCTGGGCCTTTTTACCATTTCTATAGCAATCCAAAACTTGCTCGCATTATAACGTGAGCACGTTTTGGCCTGCAATAGAAAAATCCGTATTATTCATTTCTCCATGTATTTCTTCTATCTCTCACCTCTCTATCTCTCACCTATCTCTCCCCCTCACCTCTCTACCTCTCACCTATCTCTCCCCCTCACCTCTCTACATCTCCCTCAACATTAAACCTTAATCCATCAACGTTAAACCTTAATCCCTCAACCCTAAACCTTACTCCCTCAACCCTCAACCCTAATTCCTTATCTTGAAACCCTAAACCCTGATCCCTAAACCCTAAACCCTAATCCCTCAAGGTCCTAAACCCTAATCCCTTATCCCTAAACTCTAAACCCTATCCCTAAACCCTCAACCCTCAACCTTAAACCTTAATCCCTCAACCCTAAACCCTAATCCCTTAACCATAAACCCTAAATGCTATCCCTATTCCTAAACCCTCAACCCTCGACACTATACCTTAAACCCTAATCCCTTATCCCTAAACCCTCAACCCTCAACCCTAAACCTTCAACCCTAAACCCTATCCCTAATGCCTCTACCCTCAACACTCTACCTTAACCCTAATCCCTCAACCCTCAACCCTAATCCCTCAACCCTAAATGCTATTTGTAAAGCCTCAACCCTAAACCCTAATCCCTCAAGGTCCTAAACCCTAATCCCTTATCCCTAAACTCTAAACCCTCAACCCTCAACCTTAAACCTTAATCCCTCAACCCTAAACCTTAATCCCTCAACCATCAACCCTAATCTCTTATCCCTAAACCCTAAACCCTAATCCCTCAACCCTAAACCATAAATGTTATCCCTATTCCTAACCCTCAACCCTTGACACTATACCTTGAACCCTAATCCCTTATCCCTAAACCCTCAACCCTAAACCCTAATCCCTCAACTCTAAACCTTCAACCCTAAACCCTACCTTTAATCCCTCTACCCTCAACACTCTACCTTAACCCTAATCCCTCGACCCTCAACCCTAATCCCTCAACCCTAAACACTATCCCTAAAGCCTCAACCCTAAACCCTAATCCCTCAAGGTCCTAAACCCTAATCCATTATCCCTAAACTCTAAACCCTATCCCTAAACCCTCAACCCTAAACATTATCCCTAAAGACTCAACCCTAAACCCTAATCCCTTAAGGTCCTAAACCCTAATCCCTTATCCCTAAACTCTAAACCCTCAACCCTAATCCCTCAACCCTAAACACTATCGCTAAAGCCTCAACCCTAAACCCTAATCCCTCAAGGTCCTAAACCCTAATCCCTTATCCCTAAACTCTAAACCTTATCCCTAAACCCTCAACCCTAAATGCTATCTGTAAAGCTTCAACCCTAAACCCTAATCCCTCAAGGTCCTAAACCCTAATCCATTATCCCTAAACTCTAAACCCTATCCCTAAACCCTCAACCCTCAACCTTAAACCTTAATCCCTCAACCCTAAACCTTAATCCCTCAACCATCAACCCTAATCCCTTATCCCTAAACCCTAAAACCTAATCCCTCAACCCTAAACCCTAAATGCTATCCCTATTCCTAAATCCTCAACCCTTGACACTATACCTTAAACCCTAATCCCTTATCCCTAAACCCTCAACCCTCAACCCTAATCCCTCAACCCTAAACCTTCAACCCTAAACCCTATCCCTGATCTCTCTATCCTCAACACTCTACCTTAACCCTAATCTCTTGACCCTCAACCTTAATCCCTTAACCCTAAACGATATCTGTAAAGCCTCAACCCTAAACCCTAATCCCTCAAGGTCCTAAACCCTAATCCCTTATCCCTAAACTCTAAACCCTATCCCTAAACCCTCAACCTTAAACCTTAATCCCTCAACCCTAAACCTTAATCCCTTAACCCTCAACCCTGATCTCTTATCCCTAAACCCTAAACCCTAATCCCTCAACCCTAAACCCTAAACACTATCCCTATTCCTAGACCCTCAACCCTCGACACTATACCTTAAACAGTAATCCCTTATCTCTAAACCCTTAACCCTAAACCCTAATCCCTCAACCCTAAACCCTATCCCTAATCCCTCTACCCTCAACACTCTACCTTAACCCTAATCCCTCGACCCTCAACCCTAATCCATCAACCCTAAATGCTATCCCTAATGCCTCAACCCTAAACCCTAATCCCTCAAGGTCCTAAACCCTAATCCCTTATCCCTAAACTCTAAACCCTATCCCTAAACCCTCAACCCTAATCCCTCAACCCTAAACGCTATCCCTAAAGCCTCAACCCTAAACCCTAATCCCTCAAGGTCCTAAACCCTAATCCCTTATCCCTAAACTCTAAACCCTATCCCTAAACCCTAAACCCTCAACCCTTAACCTTAAACCTTAATCCCTCAACCCTAAACCTTAATCCCTCAACCTTCAACCCTAATCTCTTATCCCTAAACCCTAATCCCTCAACCCTAAATGCTATCCTTATTCCTAAACCCTCAACCCTTGACACTATACCTTAAACCCTAATCCCTAAACCCTCAACCCTAAACCCTAATCCCTCAACCCTAAACCTTCAACCCTAAAGCCTATCCTTAATCTCTCTACCCTCAAAACTATAGCTTAAACCTAATCCCTAGACCCTCAACCCTAAATGTTATCCCTAAAGCCTCAACCCTAAACCCTAATCCCTCAAAGTCCTAAACCCTAATCCCTTATCCATAAACTCTAAACCTTATCCCTAAACCCGAAACCCTAATCCCTCAACCCTAAACGCTATCCCTAAAGCCTCAACCCTAAACCGTAATCCTTCAAGGTCCTAAACCCTAATCCCTTATACCTAAACTCTAAACCCTATCCCTAAACCCTAAACCCTCAACACTCAACCCTAAACCTTAATCCCTCAACCTTAATCCCTCAACCCTAAACCCTAATCCCTCAACCCTAAACCCTAATCCCTCAACCCTAAACCCTAAATGCTATCTCTATTCCTAAACCCTCAACCCTTGACACTATACCTTCAACCCTAATCCCTTATCCCTAAGCCATCAACCCTAAACCCTGATCCCTCAACCCTAAACCTTCAACATACATACATACATACAAACATGCATACATATATACATACATACAAGCATGCATACATACATACAACCATACATACATACATACAAGCATACAAGCATATATACATACATACATACATACATACATATAAGTATACATACATACATATAGGAACACATACATACATCAATACATACATACATACATACAAGTATACATACATACATACATGCTTAATAACCTTGAACATAAAACATTCCAAGGGAGACATAACACGAGTGCGTTATAATGCACTCACGTTATGTCAAACATGACAAACATTGGACAAACTTTTGTGAAAAGGGCAAAAATGCAAAACAAAACATAACGTGAACGCGTTATGATGCACTCGCGTTATATTTTGCTTTGGGAATCCCAAGCCTTAGGCTTGGGATTTTCTTTGGATTTCCAACCCAAAGGCTTGGAGTGCCTTCCCAACATCTAAAGACGTGTTTTTGTATATTCTATAGGATTCACATTATTTCGTTCGTGCTAACCCTCAGATTTGCACGTGTTTCAAGGTCGAACAAATCCAACACCTAGGTAATGTTAGGCTTTCTCTTAGCTATTTAACGATGTAATTTTTTTCACATTTTGACAATGTTAAGTCTTTCATCTTTAATTTCTTTTGTTTGTGTGTCTGTTTTTGGGCAAAAACCAGTGTTTGGTCTTTTTTCATTGTAAATTAACCATTCATTGAAATTTCAAAAAAATTGCATTTTTAGAAACTAGACACCATTCTACACATATTAAAAAAATAATTTTCAATTAGTTTTCAAAATTTATAGGGGTAGCACAACCAAAATTCTATTTTTTAGGATGTGTCCACTTTGAAAATTAGTAAAAAATCAAATATTCATTAAAAAATTATTAGAAAAATCGGGCATAAACTACATGTTAGCTAATTTCTCACCGAAGCGATTTTTAAAATACCAAAAAAAAGTTAACATTTTGAGGGAGCCACAAAACATGCTATGTTATGTTTTTTTACAGAAACAACACCAATTTTTGTGGCTCCCCTTTTGAACCCCTTAATCTATACCATTTTAAAAAAAAATAGTTTAGAATGTAGACTCGGTGCACTACGAACATTGCTTTTGTTGTATCTTAAAATTTTGAGTGCAACTATGCTCAATTTCTCATCCAAGGCCAGCATTTCCTGATTTCAACAAAAAATGGCCACTTAAGACCCCTTTTTGGCCCCCCATCTTCTTGCACTTACCCTGTGTTAATTTATTAGGTTGGTATTTTACATGTATTGGTTCTTTTTAAAAACTTAATTGGGGTCAAGTGATTAAAAACATAGTGGTTATTGGGGTGTGGCTGACCCCTCTCCCCTATACAAAAATAAATAAAAATAAGACAAGAAAATATGACAATATGATATTAAAGTGGATAATTAAAAAAATATATTTCGAATTGAGGGAGTGGATTGTATTATAATATAATATAGTAATAATATATTATATTAAATCACAATAAAATATAATATGATTTAATATATATATATAATATTATACTATTAATATTACAATATTATATTTATATTATAATGTATTTAATATTATATAATAATATAATATTATAATATATTTGATAAATATATAATATTATATTATTATTATATATATAATATATATTATAATATAATATTATATTATATTATATAATATTATAATATTATATTATATTATTAATATTATAATATAATATAATATTATATTGTATAATTATTATATATATAATATATTATAATATTATATTATATTATTAATATTATAATATGGGCAAAATTATACATGGGCTACTGTATTTCATTTAAATTTCACTTTTGGCGTTGGTGCCCACCTCCATTTAACTTTTGGCGTCCATTGCTTCTCATTGAAACCCTAAAGGTAAACCCTAACTCAGAAAGGCTCAAAAGCCTAACTTATTTTGTTTCATCTCCTTTTTATTTTCTTACTCTTATCTGGTTTCTCTTTTTTGTTGTGAATGATTGGAGCAGAGCCGGACGCTTAAAATTTCATCATAGTGCAGCAATGGCAGCAATTGCAGTAAGAGATGTGGCCATTTGGTGGACAACCCTCCTCAACCATTGGATTTGCCTATTCAGAGATTAATTTAAGGTGTATGGCTTTTCCACCTCATTGATGTCGTGGACATTTGTTTAATAGCATTTTGTTGTTTCATACATCAGTTTCTTGGCCTTCAAGAGTTCTTCATCCAAGAAAGATCAAATCCAATGGGAGCTCGTCTTTTAATACCATCATCACCCTCTCCATCGCTCTCAAACATAAATTCTCCAGTCAATAATAAATGTTGGAGATGGAAAGCATGGGATCCTCCTCCACAATTCTGGAGAACGTATGGGCCACTTTTGTTGCACAGGAAAGCCCTTTCCCAGATTCACAACTACAAGGTAGAGTTTATATCACTTCTCCTATGTTTCCCACCTCAACAACAAATTCCCTCGCACTGACTAACTACAAGAAGACTATGGGGAGCTCCAATCTGAGCGGCTGTGAAGATGATGTTCTGTGTAAGACACTGAATGAGTTAGATTTTACCCATGTTTTAGAAAGACTTGTGAGCCTCAGGCGATGGTTGTTCGGCAACTGTGAAGCTCTTGATCTCATCAAAGTGAATAAGCAGTTGGAGGAGGGCCATATTGCACAACAAGATTCCACAAAAAGGAGATGAATTGATGGATGTGTGGCGACAGCGATGGCGACGGCAGCGGGTGAGAAGCGGTACAGAGGTGTACGATGATAATCGTGGGGAAAATATGCAGGTAAACCCTAACTCAAAAAGGCTCAAAACCCTAACCTATTTTGTTTCATCCCATTTTTATCTTCTTATTCTTATCAGTCCCATCTTCTTATTTTTTGCTTTGAATGATTGGAGTAGAGTAGGGTGCTTAAAATTTCATCATAGTGCAGCAGGTAGGTAAGCTTAAGCTCTCAATTTGTTGATAAGCCATGGTGACCCAGATGAGAAAAAAGAGAAAGGTATCCTTTTATTGTTACCCCCACCGCATGATATATTGAATTGGTTTCACTAACAAAATAGGTTAGGATTGTTTTTTCATTGATCAAAGTTGGAGTAAAATCACACCCACTTTAGTGCAATTAAGAAGGAATTCTCAAATAATTGAAGAAGAATTTTTTATTTAAATTGATCAACGTTGGGGTAAAAATACACCCACTTTTGTTGAATTAAATTATTTTTTAATTGTTAATTAAAGCTAGAAAGAATACAACTGTAGTTCCTGAAAGAATTTGTACTCAAAATATAGTACCTCAAATATGCTTAAATTTTGTCAATTTACTGTTATACAGAACTCACATGCTCAAAGAAAGAATTCATGGAATAACCTTCACTTATAAATTTTGGCAGGTTAACAATACTGTTGTGAATGGGACGATTACAAATTATGAGGCTCTGATGCATGCCCTGCAAGTTCAGGTGGGCATGCCAATATATTTGTAATAATTTTACTTTATAATTCAATTGCATTGGTATTCAACTAGATTTTTTTTGGAAGAGCATATACAGTTTGACAATTGTATAGTTATATTTAGACATTTTTGTTGTAAAATACAATCAAAATTTTAAAAGATTATATCATATGAAAGGAGAGATTTTGGACAAACTGTCAAAATCTATATAGGATTATGATGATTTATACATTTAATTTATATTTATACATTTGAATATCTATGATACTTGAATTTTATATGCATAAATTTGTGAGGATTAAGTTAGATTTGATTTGTAACTTAAATCACTGATTGACCCAAATAAATGACTAAACCATGACTAAATAAATGACTACCATGACTAAAATAAATGACTACCATGACTAAATAAATGATCAGTTAACAACAATCAATGACTAAATTAATGACTAAATATACTACCAAATTGATGACTAAATATACTACCAAATTACCAAATATACTACCAAATTGATGACTAAATATACTACCAAATTAATGACTAAATAAACTACCAAATTAATAACTAAAATTTGTTTAGTCATAAATTTGGTCGCGAGATAAATGACCGGCAATAAACTACCAATGGTCAAGTCATTTATTTCTATTTTTCTAGCAAACATTGAGAATTAATAGGAAAACTTTATCAAGAGCCATCGGAAGGCGCCAAAGAATTGAGTCCACCAATGCCAAGAAATTATGGGTGTTCTCGGGGAGACTACCATGAAAAGATAAACCAATTGTTGAAGCATTGATATCACTAATTGAAGACTTTTGGAATAATTACACAAGGGTATCTCTAAATCAAAGGGATGTGGTAAGAAGGAGAATCGGTAGTCGGAACCGTGAGCCACATCCAAAGCACTTTTTGGATATGACTCAAACACAGTTTTTTGGTAAATTTCTAGAGATGTATCCTTAAATTAAAATTTGTCAAAGATATTTTGAAATGCTAAAACTTTTCTATGTCAGGATAAATCACACACGCACTACTTGTTGTTGTAGATTACATATTGAATTTTCTAATCATTTTGATGTTTATCGGTCTATATGTTTAGATTTGCATACTAACAATATTTTGCAGGATTGTGGCATACATGCCCCACCAACATCTTCAAGAGACTTCATATCAATAATTTTATGTGAAAGAGAGGAAGGTCAAATATTCTATAGGAAATTATGCTTGGATGGCACATGCCAACATTGCGGTGGCTTGCAACGTATGCCAATATGTGAACATATGGAAACAACACATGCAGTTGGAAACAAACTAGTAGAGTTTGGCAAGTATAAAATAGTGGCATACAATACAAAAGATGGTAAAGAAGAAAATAGGTGTGAATTGGTTATTGAAAAGATTTTAGTGTATCAGTTTATGTCTATATTTCATGACAGTATAGTGTATGAGTATGCAAGACATGCCCATAGAGCTTGATGGTTGGACTTGCAATTCAAGTTATGCAAGGACACATTTTCAGCTGGTAGCATTGTTTCATTCATTGACTTTGCAGAGAACTACAGTCTACAGCCACAACGTGAGGTGCAATCACAATATTACAACTCTACACAAGTTTCTATATTTGTGCACATCGCATTCATTCATATGAATGATAGTACAGAGGATGAAAGAAAGATCATAAGGGAGTATCATTTTTATATTATTGATGATCACACATATTCTACAGATTTCGTGCAAGGTTACTTTCAGGTGTTCTACAATGATTTGGCTAGAAGGGGCATATCGTTCAGTTAGCATATCATATGGTCGGATAACTATGCATCACAATTCAAGAACTCAAATAATTTCTATTGGCTGAGCAGGAGGCATAATATTACAGGTGTTCAACATATGTGGAACTTTTGTGAGGCCAGGCATGGAAAGGGGGAGCATGATGGTGCAAGAGCATGTATCAAAAAAGCCATAGCACAAGAAGAGTTAAAGTATAAATACAATGCAAAGTTGACAGATGCAAAATCAATTGTCGAGTGGTGTAATGCTTTGATGGGTCCAGGTAATGAAGGTAAGTCTTTAGTTCATAAATTTTTTTGGTTGATAGATGATACTAACATTGCACCATATGAGGACTGTTGTACACTGATAGGATCAAGTGAGCTACACTCTTTCAGAAGCTCAATTGCAGGTTCACGAAGTATCCATACACAAAATATGGCATGCTTTTATTCTTCATGTACAATTCAAGCCTGGGATGAGTGCGAGTCAAAGGAGTGGGTTGATGAATGGAGGTTTAGTTATCTTAACCCACTTGACACGTATCGACCCCCGATGGCACTAGAACTGACAGAGATGGAATCATCAGTTGACTTTGACCACATATCAGATCTAGTTCAACTAGGTAATATATCTACTTGCATGGTTTTTGAAATTCCTAATATTATATTACTTTGTAGTGTTTTTGTAAGTTGACTAATTTCATCTAATTTGCTACACATATCAATGTAGGGCATGTTTATGCAGTTATTGCAGATGAAGATAACGAAAAGGGAACATATTATTACTTGTGTCATTATGTTGAGGTCAAAAATAAATTGGAGGCCCCAGTTACAGATGGAGAAAACCTCAAATACCCTACAGGCTTAGTGGTTGTTACTAGAACATGGCTTAGAAGGTACCCACATAAGAGTATTAATGTTTGGTTGTTTCAGGACTTTGACATGCATCGGAAGATTCTTCATTACTTGAACCTTGTCGTGGCATCCAATGTTCATTTGATACAATATCAGGTTAGACCTTTGAACAAGATCTTGTGGAAGGTGTGTGAGTCTGACCATGAGCTAATACTTGACACAATAAAGAGTAGAGTAGACCTGGATGGTTCATTGAATTAATTTTTAAGTATTCACATTGATTTTGTAAAGTCATGTTACATTGACTTGTAAGTATGCACATTAATTTGTAAGTTTACATAGGTTTGTCTTTTTTATTTGCTGCTACATTTTTACACTTATACAGTGAATATTGTGATGAATATGTTTGTCATTGATGTCAAAGTGCTTGGATGTTATTAATTAAGGAATGCATAATTGTGCAGGTCTATTGGTTGTCTATTGTTTGATGATACCATTATGCTTTCAGGATATGTTGTTGGGTTTTGTGATATAAAGACACTTGCTTCTTCATAGAGTATGTGATGTGATGCACAGAGTTGTATGAACTTGACAAGCAGTGGTATGAACTTGATTTGTTTGCTATGGCATATATTTGATGTTTGCATCATCATCATGTTATGCTTCATGGTGTTAGACCTAAGTGATGGATGAAGTTGATCCTGAGAGTAATGTATAAAATCTAGGTAATGTATAAAATCTAGGTGTCTCTAGGTGTCTTGGTTTCTAGATAGATAATAGGTGTCTCTACTTGTGTCTTAGGTATATACTATATATCTCAACTAGGTAGATAGAGACTAGAAAAAAGGTATTTAATCTAATCTAGGTGTCTTAGGTAGATACTATATATCAACGACCTATCTAGAGACTAGAATAAGGTATAATCTAGAATGATCTAGGTGTCTTCTAGGTAGATACTATATATCAACTACCTGTCTAGAGACTAGAATAAGGTATAATTTAATCTGGGTGTCTTAGGTAGGTACTATATGTCAACTAGGTCTACCATAATAGGTGCCTTAGGTAGAACTATAATCTAGGTGTCTAGGTGACTTAGGTCTAGACTACGATAAGGTATAAAGATTAGGTGTCTTAGGTCTACTATGCCTATAAAATCTAGATACATACTATACAATAGGTGTCTTAGGTGTCCTACGTCTACTAGAATACATGTGTCTTAGGTTTTAGGTGAGGCCACATGAGCTTCCACCTTCACGTGGTTGGCATTGTCAATATAAAATATTTGTATTTCTTGAAGCTAAGGGA
Source organism: Cunninghamia lanceolata (assembly GCA_027924645.1). Taxonomy (NCBI): domain Eukaryota; kingdom Viridiplantae; phylum Streptophyta; class Pinopsida; order Cupressales; family Cupressaceae; genus Cunninghamia; species Cunninghamia lanceolata. The sequence goes on along the minus strand of BSBN01000736.1, from coordinate 399,737 downwards.
AGCTCTTTTTCTTAATAGGAAAACTTTATCGACTTTAGTGTCCTCATGATGTTGATGTTGATCACAAAATATGGTGTTAAGGTCATGTTGATGTTGATTGATGAGTTGTGGTTGTTGTTGAAAGTTTTGGAAGTCTAAAGGATGCCACAATGGCAGTGTTCATATCACAACTATAGAGGTTTAAACATTCAAAACTAGTTAGGGTTTTTAAGTTAAAGTTATTAGTTATGTTTTAAACCCTAAATGTATTATCTTTAAAGACCTAGTTTGGTAAGTTTTGTTTGTGTTATACTCTCTGTTTAATCTGTCTCAAATAACCTTATGTGTTCTTCATGTGGTCTTCAACACTTAGGTCATATTATGTTTAGGGTTATCTAGTCCTCAACCTCCTAAAAACCCTAGTCTTTACTTTGCTTTAAAATCTAAGTTAATACGTTACGTGCCCATACCGGTATATCCCTGAAGAGTCCAAAGCGTAAAAAGGTAGCAATCTTTGATGAGCTGTTACTCAGAAACCATGACACTTCGAAACATTTCATCTAAGGAAACACAATCATGTAGAACCTCTCTACAATAACCTCTCTCAGTTTTTGATATCTCTAAGGTGTTTGCCTGTGGTGAAAGGTTTTCTTTTGCCCCAAAAATTGTCAAAAGGAGGTAGTGTAAAGTTGCAAAGGGGTGTAACTTTCATCTTGCTCCTGATGCAACCAAACTAACAGTTCCAACACATCTAGATGGGTACGTTTAGGCTAGGCATGGTCCTATTTTACACCCAAACATGTCAAAACGGTTTGAGCTACATTGTACCAGTGATATCCCTGAAGAGTCCAAAGTGCAAAAAGGCAGCAATCTTGACGAGTTGTTACTCAGAAACCCTGACACTTAGAAACATTCCGTCTAAGGCAATGCGATCATATAGAACCCATCTACAATAACCTCTCTTATTTTTTGACATCTCTGAGGTGTTTTCCCATGGTGAAAGGTTTTCTGCTGCCCCAAAAATCATCAAAAGGAGGTAGTGTAAAGTTGCAAAGGGGTGTAACTTTCGTCTTGCTCCTGATGCGACCAAACTAAGAGTTCCAAAGCATTCGTATGAGTATGTTTAGGCTATGCATGGTCCTATTTTGCATCCAAACATGCTGAAACAGTTCAAACTACATTGTACTGACGATATCCCTGAAGAGTCCAAAGTGCAAAAAGGCAACAATCTTTGACAAGCTATTACTCGGAAACCCTGACACTTAAGAATATTTCGTCTAAGGCAATGCAATCATGTAGAACCCCTCTACAATAATCTCTCTTAGTTTTTGATATCTCTAAGGTGTTTTCCCGTGGTGAAAGGTTTTCTGCTGCCCCAAAAATTATCAGAAGGAGGTAGTGTAAAGTTACAAAGGGGTGTAACTTTTGTCATGCTCTTGATGCAACCAAACTGACAGTTCCAATGCATCCGGATGGGTATGTTTATGCTAGGCATGGTCCTTTTTTACACCCAAACATGCTGAAAGAGTTTGAGCTACATTGTACCGGTGATATCCCTGAAGAGTCCAAAGTGCAAAAAAGAGCAATCTTTGACAAGATGTTACTCAGAAACCTTGACACTTAGAAACATTCCATCTGAGGCAATTTGATTATGTAGAATCCCTCTACAATAACCTCTCTCAATTTTATATATCTCTGATATGTTTGTCCATAGTGAAACGTTTTCTTGAGCCCCAAAAATCATTACAAGGAGGTAGTGTAAAGTTGCAAAGGGGTGTAACTTTTGTCCTACTCTTGATGTGACCAAATTTATAGTTCCAATGTGTCTGGATGGGTACATTTAGGCTAGGTATGGTCCTTTTTTACACCCAAACATGACGAAACAGTTCGAGCTACATTGTACCGGTGATATCCCTGAAGAGTCCAAAGTGCAAAAAGGCAGCAATCTTTGATGAGTTGTTACTCAAAAACCCTGGCACTTAGAAACATTCCATCTGAGCCAACACGATCATGTAGAATCCCTATATAATAACCTCTCTCATTTTTTGATATCTCTAAGGTGTTTTCCCGTGGTGAAAGGTTTTTTGCTACCCCAAAAATCGTCAAAAGGAGGTAGTGTAAAGTTGCAAAGGGGTGTAACTTCTGTCGTACTCCTGATGCAACCAAACTGATAGTTCCAATGCATCTACATGGGTAGGTTTATGCTAGGCATGGTCCTATTTTGCACCCAAACATGCCAAAACAGTTCGAGCTACATCGTATCGGCGATATCCTTGAAGAGTCCAAAGTGTAAAAAGGCAGCAACCTTTGACGAGCTATTACTTGAAAACTATGTCACTTAGAAACATTCTATCTAAGGCTATGAGATCACGTAGGGTCCCTCTACAATAACCTCTCTTAGTTTTTTATATCTCTGAGGCGTTTGCCCATGGTGAAAGTTTTTCTGTTGAGTGTAAAGTTGCAAAGGGGTGTAACTTTCATTCTGCTCCTCATGCGGCCAAACTGACTGTTCCAACACATTATGATGGGTACGTTTAGGCTAGGCATGGTCATGTTTCACACCCAAACATGCTGAAACAGTCTGAGCTACATTATATCAATGATATCCTCACACATTGCCTTTGCTATAACTGTTATAGTCTTCACATGTCAACATGCATCTTATGGTTGTTAACATACTTGTTCTAGCAGTCAACACAGTCATATATGAACTTCTTATTCTTTTATCTTGGTTCACCTTGACTTTGATCTCTAGTAGTATCTTTGTAGGGTTTGTTTTAGTCCTTCAATGCATTGTTCCATCACTGTAATCTTAGACCCCTATTAGGCTTGAAATAGACCTTTGTTAGGCTACTCTCCTAAACCTTAATATCATCTTCATGTTGTCATATCCATGTTGTTCAACCCACATCTTCTTCCACCTTTAGGTCAATGTGTTATTAGACTTGAACTTATACTTCTATGATATTAGAAACCCTCTACACTTCATGGCTCTATCATTATGTAATGATCTACACTATCATTATGTAATGACCTACACTGCACCTATCTTGCTTATCATATTTCATAGCAATCTTGCAAAGAGTTGGGGTAGTGGTATGCAACCTTTTGTGTGATCAATACAATGTCGTAACAAGGCTTTCAAGCTTAACAAGTTTTTGGGTAGGGAATTGCTTTATGGAATTAGAGTCAAATTGGTAAATGTGATGACATGATACATATTAACATGGTGAGATGTAAAGTATACATTTATAATATTAACCACATTCTCAAAAGGATTGTTGATGACTTATGGAAGCCTATAGCCCCAATATTATGTTGCATACTCAAATTAGGTAAGACTCAATGTACTCTCATAACCTCGCCTTATATGCAAGAGGAATTACATTTAATAACCACAATGGTCATTAGGTGCTCATAAGCATATGATTTTGACTATCTTATTCAAGACAACAAGCATACTCTTTGCATCCCAATATGGTATAATAACAAGGAATTAAGAAATATTTTCAATTGAGCAACATATAAAGAATATGGATCAGCATACCAAGGAGCAACCATAAGAACATCCTTTTGGAACATAGGGAATTGCAAATATCTATGTTACAACAATCAACCTCTTTTCAATATACCAACATGAGATATTTGTAGAGTATTACTTTGGTTATATGATGCAACCAAATTGGGCTAGCAAGACCAAATCATGGTATTATCACACCTTTTGGTCACTAAAATAAAACAATAAGCATAAAGATGTTTCGCAAGAGTTCGACAACATAGAATGCAGTAATTACAAAACTACTAAAAAAAGATGCATTGAAATAGCCAAAAAAATATGGTTTCATTTATGTAAAATGGGATTGTTAGGGAAAACCATAGAAGGTGTTTTTATACATTTATTTCAGTTCCCATATAGTCCTCTACAACAATATTAAAACTTAAGCATATACACTCAAAATAAAATCATTTTACAAGCTCTAACACAAGTCCTTCATGAGTTTAATAGCCATAATAGCCAAGCTAAAATGAGTGTAGAGACCATTTAGACTCAAAAGGTATGGGGTGTCCCATGCTAAAATTATCATATAAATATTATTGCAATATCCCCTTGGTCACTTGCAAAATTAGATGGAGTTGTTTGTGAAACTATGAGACATGATCCTTAGTGTTGTACAAATAGCACATGATCCAAAGGGTTGTGTAAGATTTATAGGGTGTCTTTTGAGTTGCACAGAATGATTCCTATCACTATGTGAATTATGCATGGTGCAAGGAACCATGAACTTTGTGTTGGATCAAGTGGCATTGTTTAGGTGGCACATGAAGCAAGGACTTATGCATGAGGTTGTACATTGTTATGTGAGTGACTAAGGCTAACATGAAAGCTTGTGCAATAGCATGTAGATCATGATGTGAACAAAAAACTTGATTTCCATTTATCCATTTAACCAATCTTCCTTTCTCTATTTTCTCGGGCATGTCTAGTTTTGAGAGACTAAAACTTTCAACCCAAAACTCAAATTCTCTTATCATCAATTGGGATGAATTCTTTGACAATTAAACTTTGAAACCTAAAGGCATACAAAAATGATCTACACTGTACCTATCCATATTACATAATGATCAACAAAAATGATTTATATTAACCAAATATCCATATAGGCATACATCAATATCTGTCAATATAAGTATAACATATATACAAAATAGCCATATAGGATTACAGGAATGCCATATAGGCATACAATGTCAACTATATGCAATACAAAATATATGCCCACAAATTCCATATAGGCATACAACAAAGGAACACAATAAAAAGTCATTCCCCTCTGTCCGGTGAAGAGAATAGATCACAGGCAGCCTTTGATCTTCAAGGGGATGGAGACGCGTATGAGGGTGGTCTACTATGAACCCGAGGGTTGCTCCTCCTATTTAGTTGTTCATGGATTTGTAGTTGTTACAATAAAAAGTATAGACATTAATATATAGAAACCATCCATTATAAAAAATGAAACATTTAACAAAATAATCAGTTACCGCTATCCAAAAATCTGTCTCCTCATTTGCCTCAGTACCAAGATTTGGTTTTGGCGATGTCATGTTCTATAGAAACCATCTAGATACAAACTAAAATTCAAATCAATAATCATTTAATTTTTCAAAAATAAACAACTATAACAATGGATGTAATTTGAAATTTACTGATCTACCTCATACCCTCGACAAAGGCATGGAGCTGTGAATCATAGAGGACACACCATGCTTCATTACCTTATGAACATCGGGAGGTGTCTCTGCAGCCTGCATCATCTAAAAATAAAACAACATTATTCAATTATGAAAACTATAATAGTGATGCAAGTCATGGCTCCTAACATACACACACGTTCACCTAAACATGGAAGTACACACAATAAAGCACATAAGTCACATGCATAAATACAAATTAGATGAAGATTCATGACTATTGTGTGGTATAAGGGTCAACAAAGGAGGGACCATAGTAGCATCAAATTTTAGGTTTAAGAAGTCAGAGAGGGAGTGAAGGTGTTAGTTTAGGTTTAGGTTGGTGGTAGGGTGGGGTAGGGTTGTGATCAAATTTTTGTTTGTTTGGTAGTCATGGAGGTAGGACAATGCCTAAGATAGAGTTAATGGGTTTATGGGACAATGCCTAAACTAGACATCACATATACATTAGGTAAGTTTATGGGTTTACGAGAAGGGGAAATATCAAGAGTTTGTGGGATAATAGGAGGGAGGAAAGATACTAGATACGAGAAGAAAAACATTTTAAAAATTTCTTATCATTTTCTTTGTCTTGAGGTTTGTCAATGGGTGGGTTGGAAGCAAACTAGGTCTGGGATGTCTCGTAGGGTTATATTAGGAAATAGGTAGGGTAGATATGGGTTGGTTAGTAGGTTGGGTGTAGTGTTGGGGAAGTTTCTTAGGCCTACTTTTAGAAGTGGGTGGGGAAAGGTCCTACACTTTTTCTTTTACTTTATCTTGGAGGGTTGTTAGAGGGGAGATAGAAGTCAATGAGGAAGGTGAAGTAGTAATAGGTGGATATATGGTGGGGAAGATAGGGGCATAGCTAGTGAAGTAGGTGAAGTAATAGAAAGAGGTTGTGGGGTTGGGGAAGCAATGCGTTTAGAGGCATAACATATGTAAAGGTGAAAGAGGGAATTGGTATGAGGTTGAGGTGGACCAGAAGGGGTTGACAAAAAATAATCTAAGGAGAAGTGTCTTAAGGTAACAACTAGTTGGTATGGGCTATGAGAAATGGTGAAGACATTACCATCATGGGGAATTCAAGGCACTAGTGGATGACAATTCAGGGACAACCCACATTGCAATGAGCCAAGGATGACCTAAGAGAATATATATTGCTGTGAGGTGGGGATGATATGACATGAGACATCTAGGAATTTAGGTCCTACCTAGATTAGTAGGGTGAGGGAGCCAAAAGTAGGTATAGAAGTGTCATTATGTGTACACTAGGAGATATATGAGGGGGATAATAATCTCTTTGCAACCTAGTGATGTATAAGTGTTCCTCTATAATTGAATTAATTCCACCTTAATGTATAAGTGTTCCACCTTGATTCAACTATCATTTTATAGTGTACTTGTGCCTTGATCTATAAAGGATCGTTATAATCATCAGTAGGCACATTTTCAAGCAAGAAGGTGATGTTAGGTGTAGGAGTGGGTTGAGCAATGAAATTATAAGGTTGAATGTCTAATGTGCCTATCATCTCAAAGAATATAGTAGTATTAAAGGAAGGGTACTCATTCGACTTAGGTGGGTTAGATGTAGGATTAAAAGTAGGGATCAAAGAAATTGAGCCAATAAGATATTGACATAGTTTATAGGGGAATGAGTTAGTGTAGATTCATTAATAAATGTAATCAACTATATGAATATAAACTACAAAAATCTAATAAGTACAATTAATTAGTTAAACTATTTATTTTATTTCCTGAGTGAAGCTTTGAACTCCACCACCACTGCGAGGTGTTGCCGTGAAATCTCCAATATTAACCTATTCAACATCCAAAATCAGATATTAGAATACCATTCGTATAACAATGCTATTCACATGTAATATTTATAATTATTTTCTAGTTACATACCCCAGTAGTAGATGTCGTAATGTAATATGGAGGTGGAGAACTACTGAAGATAGAATGAACGCTATGACCCTAAAATTTCATTAAAATCATCAAACAAAATTAGTTAATCTTGCATTTCAAAAATAAAATTTAATAAATCCAATTCAATTAACTTGCTAACATTTACCTAAGTATCAAGGTTGAAATTCTCACTCAGGAGAACATATGTCATCACCATCTGCTCAGCTATAGATGCGCACCTGTGTCCTGACTATCTGTGGGGTCATAATGATAGGTTGACCCACAAGCCTGACAAGTATGGGGTGGAACGCAACTCCTCGAACTCTCCCACGGTCCATGCTCTGCTGTAGGACTGGAATGTTGTATGATGCTTTGGGTCAAGGCACTAATGGACTGAAGTGTCTCGACCCTAGCACTCTCCTTCACAATCGAAGGGATAGACACATGCTCATGGGCGGGTTTGGTGGGTGCTCATCTTGTTGTCTGTTGTGGGTCAACACATGCCCCTAGTCTATCCTATGCTGACCCCACACCTCTACCCTGGAAGTCCCACATATCAAAATAGTTTGGCACTTTATTTTTTACAAACTTGTAGTAGAGTTTCCTGAAAAAGTATTGCAGGACCTCATTATTGTTGTGGAGGATGGTAAAAAACCATCCACCACCTCTACCCAAAATTGTCCTTTATCGCTTGGTTGTTGCACCAATGGATAGGGAACCTCTTGCATGTAAGGGGTAGAGGTTGATTTGTTCGTGGGTCTATAAAAATAGAACACAAGTCCAATTTTGTAATTTGTTCATTTTTGACTTGCTCATATGACAACTTGTCTGCATAGTATTCTCTAAATTCTCTCCTCTTTTCAGACCGACTAGTTATTTGCTTGCTAATTGAATCTACATTTGATAACATAGATTCAAGAGATTAAACAAGTGTGGATCTATGCAAGGTTGAAGTTGCAGGATCTTTCAACCTTGCAATTATATCTTCAATTTATTTTTTATTATTTTCAATTTGCCCCACTAGATTTTCTTGTGTTTTAGGGGCATTTCGAGGAATAGATGGAGGAGATTGTTGTTCGGGTTGTTCATCAACGGGTATTTGTTGTTTAGGTGATTTAGGCTTTTGTGGAGTTTTAGGAGGAAGAGGAGGAGGATGTGCATTATCATTTCCTGTAAATTAATTAAATTTACATAAAAAATCTACTTAAACCTACCTATTTAACAACAAATTTAGACAAAAACCCAAATACAACTTACTCATTCGACCTCCCTGACATCGTGGCGGCATTTTGATGATGAATCGATGACAATTTGGTGATGAATTTGACCTTCAATAACACAAGTGCACTCTCAAGGGTTTGCAGGCCACGAGCAGAAGAAAATAAAATGGGAAAATGAGGAAAAATGACAAGTTATTTTTTTAAATAGGAAAGAATAACGCGCTCGCATTATAACACAAACACATTATGGCTTGGTCTTCTCAAGCCTTAGGCTCAAAATCACCAAACCATAATGCAAGTGCATTATAACGTGAGTACGTTATGGCCTAAAAGTTTTTTTTAAAAGTTTGGCTACTTTTTGGCCCCCCAACTTTTTGCACCCACCCATCAACCAAATGTTCCTATCCAATCATATCTACAAGCAATTATTGATCATCACTTAGTGGTTTTTGGAGATATGTCTAAAGGATTGCCTCCTAAAAGGGATCAAGATCATGGCATTCATCTAGTACCATAGAGCCAACCACCTAACATAAAGCCTTATAGGTACCCATATTTACAAAAAAATGAGATTGAGAAGATCATTCAAGAGATGCTAGAGGCAAGTATTATTAGGCATAACTAGAGTGCCTACTCCTCTCCTGTGGTGATGATGTGTAAGAAGGATGACACTTGGCACATGTGTCCAAACTATAGAGAGCTCAAAAAATACACCATCAAAGAGAAATTTCCTATTCCAATCATTGTTGATTTACTAGATGAATTGAATGGAGCTATGCTTTTTTAAAACTTGATCTTAGATCAGGTTATCACCAAATTCAAATTAACGAAGAAGATATTCCCAAGACAACATTTAGGACTCGTGATGTCCATTATGAGTTTCTAGTGATGTCATTTGTTCTTGCTAATGCTTCCTCTACATTTTAAAGTTTGATGAATGCCATCTTTAAGCCATTTTTGAGGAAGTTTGTATTAGTGTTTGTTAGGGGGAAAAGAGAGACTTAGTCAAAAAGTTAAACTAGGTCAAACCCTCTTCTAATAACATTGAGACACAAACCGAGCTTGGATTCTACCCATGAAGGAGAGCTAAACTACAGGGGTTTTGTCTCTTTGTTGTATAGAGGAGAATCCACCAAATCCCACCAATCAAGCTATAGGACAAAGTGTGAAATCCTAATTGGGCAAGATTAGAGAATAACAGACTATCAAAAATAGATACAAAGATTTTGAAAGTATAATAGAGATCGGGGAATAGAGAAGAACCTGGATCTGACTTCGAGAACAAAAAGGTACTAGGGCAATGGGTGCCCTAGAGCCTAATTAGGGTTTTGCAAGATCTCTAGATTTGGGTTCCTTCACCTGTGTGTCTTCCTATCTCCTATAACTTGTTATCTTCAGATTCCTCCAGATGCAACCTACACATAAGAAAGAAGGAAAGAGGATAGGTGCTATTTAGGAGCTTACCTAAGTCAAGCTCTATAAATGGTGTTTCCACCTCCATAATAGCAATGATGAGATATCAAAGAGCGCATGCCCTAGGAGGGAAGAGACAAATCTGAAATAGAATGGAATGTTGTATTAAAGCATGAAGGAAAGAAGTCACCATGAGCATGGAAACCCTAGCTTACTTGATGCAGTGTCACAACTTGACTCAAGAAGTTGGTGCAGCCCAAAGAAGTAGAGAGATCTTCACAAGACATGCAAGAAGTTAGTGCAACAAAAATAATCCACCATAGAGAGCTTTAGAGAAGAACAAAGAGTAATGAGAGAGAAGAAGAGAGAGTGCAAGTGTGCCTAGATTGCTTAGATGTTCAAATGAATAAACTAACATTCTTATATATGAATTGTAGGCATGAGTTTTCCATAGTCCATGGGAATGAATTTGAGAGCTTTTGGATTCAATTGTGTATGTTTTTTCTTCAACATTTTTGATCATACTCAATGATCCATCATCAAGAAGAGGAGAGTTATAGATTAGATAGCAGACTTGAGCTTTTTAAAAAGAAAGCAGAGGGGAAGGAGGGAACATAAAACAAAGGGTAGGAGGGAAGGAGAGAAAAAAATAATAAAAATAAAACAAAAAAGGAGAGTAAGTGAAAAGAAAAGAAAAGAGAAAGATAGGAAACCAATAGTGTTAAAAACATAGTAGTAAAGCAACCATACAAATAAGCAAACTAACAAAAGCAAAATTTTTTAAAAACTAAGAATATATATATATAGACACACACACACACATAGAAGCATAAGTAAATGTATGCAACAAATTATTTAAAACAAACATATACATATACACCCAGACATCTGAGAATCATATATTAAATTAAAAAATACAAATAAAAGGAAAAAAGGAAAAAAACTTCAATATAAAACCAAACCTATGAGAAACGAAAAAAAGCCAGGACCCGTAAAGGTAAAAAATAATAAGGGAAGATTAAAATATGTGCATACGCATATATATACATAATCTCATATGTATAAGATATGCATGGACACAAAAGAAGCAAACAGGAAAAAACAATAAAATAAGAACTCTATATATTGCATAAAGCAAAAGAAAACCTAACACAAGGAGAGAAACCAAACCCACACACACAAAAGGCCTCAACTAAACCACCGAAGAATAATGAGGACAAATAATACAATAACAATAAAAAGCACCAAAGAATAATAACCAGAAAACAAAACAAAGCTAAAAATGCAAACACAAAACCCTATAAATATTAATGTAAGTATATATATATGTTGGAATTAGAGGTGACAACTGAGGGGGGGGGTGAATCAGTTGTCTTAAAACTTTAATACTTGTAGCAGTTAATTCTACTTTATTACTTCATTAATGTTATCATGAAAAGCAAGAATCAACACATGAGCAGAAATAGAAATAACACATTTGACACCAAGATTTTGACGTGGAAACCCAGTTAAGGGAAAAACCATGGTGGGGGTTAACCCACAAAGATTATACTCTGTTAAAGTATTACAATGGAGAATGCACATGCATTCGGGCTCACTGCCCAGAGCTCACTACTCAAAAGAAGGCTTACAGCCTACAGCAGGCTCACTGCCTATAGAAATAAGGTTACAATGAAATTAAATTGATAATTAGCATCTATCAATGCAAGGATTCAGTTATGGTTAAGCACAGAATACTGACTTGATACACTTCATCTTCACTCTGCCCTTTTTACTGTTCTACTAACATCTGAATCTTGGATCTCTATTGTTTTCACACTTATTCCATATGCACATCACACACACACAATTCATTCAAATCCATCGGGTATATATATCTGCATCCTAACCTTCAATCACTTTTCAATCAGCTTCAAGAACACTTAGAACTTTATTGAATACTCTGCTCTGTCGGCTAGATCCGTGCATAACTTGAGTCGCGGACCAAAACTTGCACTCACAAATCATCAACCAAGTCAGCCACTATCACTGGTCATCACTAATTACCCAATCAACAACTTCCATACATCCGAAACCAAGATCATTTACAGGGTTGGCCTGTTCTTCTTCTATCTGCTCTGTCAAACTGTTAACCCAATACTCATATGCTAATAACTATTGAATCCTTCATCACCGGAGGCCAAAACTCTGGATTTAGATTATTCTAACAATGCTTATGACTCCCTCATATCCGTAGCAAACTATGATCTACCATTGGAGAGATCCGGAACAAGATACCGAACCCTGTCAAACACTCTGTTCTTGACTTCCCGGACTTAGACAAATCTTCAATCTGATTTCTGGTATGGGCAAATTATGCAATGTGGATGTGTAGTAGAGACTTAGTTGCCATCAATGACAACACTTATCATGCCTAGCAGTGTCTCTTTCCAACAATCTCCCCCTTTGGCATTGATGGCAACACTTAGTGAAAAATGACTAAGTGTTGGAATAACTCCCCCTTTGCTTGTGCTCCATACTGTTTGTTCACATTGCTTTCCAGTGCTCACCATTTGCTGGATTCCTCATTTTTTGTCAGAATAACTCCCCCTTTGCTTGTACTCCAGATTGTTGTTCACACTGCTTTCTGGTGCTCATCATTTGTTGGATTCCTTATTTTTCACTGCTGCTCTTCACTCCCCCTTTGACATCAATGGCAAAGGGTGGGATCCATAATCACTAATGATGCAAAAACTCTGTAAATATGAACGCATATGTACAAATAGTCCATATGTTATATTTACATATACTTAAGGATATCTGCAAAAGTACTCTTTAACTATACAAATTTGGTGGCCCAACTTCTCTTCATACCATCTAAAATTGAAATGTGTCCACTCAGCAGAAATGCATATGCTTCTACTTTCCTTTGATCTGAGGGATCACTTGTCCGGGCAGTACTTTGGGCCTCTAACAATGTATTAAACATTGCTTCCAACTTAGGGGTAATCAATCCCCGGAGCTCACCCATTCTTTCCATAATGTTCTTCTTTTCCTTGATAAGTTTCTTTATTTAATTTGTCAGGCTAATTGCTTGACATTCTTGGCTCACCGGAGATACTGTTAAAGGATCAAAACTTTGAGATAGGTCTAGCAGCTTTTTCTCCTACTCCTTTATCTTTTTCTCAATATCCTCTACTATTTTGGGCCATGATAAACAAAACTTATATACATCACACCATCCTTAAGAGCGTTTTCAATACTCTTTATACCAATGTCGAGTGTTTTTCTATCATTATCTATAAGACCTTTTAGTTCACTAAACCTCTTATCCAAAAATTCTTTCCGGACGTTTACTTTGGCTGACTTCTCAAAGGACTCAAAATTTGTATTTACAGAATGCATAAGATTTTTCAAATTACCAGAAGGAGAATCAGATCTATTTTTTTGACATGTGGACATAATCTTCTCTAGTACTCCAGATGCTAGGTTTATCAATTCACTGTCTTCTATGTGAGACTTTAGTAATTTCTCCCTTGCCTTGGCCTATGCGAATGATGATATCTTGAACATTTGATCCAAAGAGAGAGTGTCATAATTGATTGGTCCTTGTATCAGTTTCGGCTCATCTAACTCTAGCATCTCCTTGCTGAGAAAACTCTGCACTACATTCACAGTGTCTCTTGCCACACTTGCTATTTCAGTTTCCTTCCCTTGTGTTTTGTCAAAGACAACAACTAGACTATCTTGCTTTGGTGCATTCTCACCATCCCCTTCTGCTAGTTCTTCTTTTCCCTTTGCCTCTTCCTCTTCCTTCTCTTTCTCTTTTTCTTCTTCTTTCTATTTTCCCTTTCTAGGGTCATCAATAGTAGGAGGATCCGGAGGATCATGGCCAACATTTGCTTCTTCTATCAATACTTCCTCTTCTTCCTTTTGCACTTCCTCTTCTGGAATAGAGAAGTCTAGAGTTTTAGTCTATTGCTTATTTCTCTTTAATCCTTCAACATCCATGTCTAAGGACTCAATCTCTACATTTTCTTCCTCTACAATAGGAAGATTGTACTTTTTCAAAGCACACCGAAGAATCTCTTTGGTTTCCTCTGCAATCTTGTCTGTCTCCCCTAGCATAAGCTTATATATTCATTTTTTTACTTCAGAACTCATCCTTGGCTTCTTTGAATATCAAATTCATTTTTTTCAAAGTAATTTGGGGGTATAATTGTATTAATATTTGTTCTCGGATCTCAAGATCCTTGCTTTTTGTATTGTCTTTTCTCAATTCCAAAATTTTCTCAAGGCTTTTTGATATTAATGAACATATCTCAATAAGTGCCTTGTTGTAGATATTCAAATATCTTACCGTTTCTTCCTCAAGTACTCTTTTGTCAACATCACTATAGTCATCATAGAATTTTGTCATTAGAGCCAAGTTTCCATCCACAGTAACTGATTTAATGATGTCATCTACTGAAAGGGTAGGCTTCTCTACATATTCCTCTGTCTTTTGCCTCTTGCTTTCCCTTTTTCTTCTGGAGGGCATCTCCTTGGATATCTTGGCTACTTTTGTGCCTGTGGCTTTTAGTTCTTTGATCTTAATATCAAAATCTATATCTTCTTCTTCTCTTGTGCTTTCATAGGTCTGGGATGCTTTTGTTTTCTTCCTTTTCTCCCTTTTTCTGGATGATTTTGTTTCCAGTTTTGCAGTCTTAGGAGGAACAAGGGCAGCAATAGAGCTCCCAGTAGTTCTTGAAGTGGAAGAGGGTTCCACCAGAGCACTTGTTTGTTTATTATCTTGTTTCTCTTTCTCAGCCTTTTCAGTTCTTTCTCTGAATTTCCTCACAGCCTCCTTAGTTAGACCCAAATTTTCAGCCAACTGCTCAACTTCTTTTCTTACTTTCCTATTGGTTTTAGGTTCTCTGAGCTCAGTACGTAGTTTTAAACTTAGATCCTCATATGTTCCAAATCTTTCAACCGTTGTGTCTTTAGGTTTGCTCAGAAGATGTTGAGCATGCATGTCCAGAACTCTCTCATCCACCTCATAACCCATTGGCATTATCCATACTGTTCTTGGTTCTACAACTTCCATCAGACATTGATCAGTGTCAACCATGAAGCATATTTCATTTTTGTACTTCTTAACAATTGATTTAGGGATTCTTTCCCTTGAATGCATCATACTCTAAAAATTCTTGAAGTAACCCCATATTACAATTTTTTGAGCTTTGAAATCACCAATGCTGCAAAGATGATCTCTGATCTGAATGGCAACTGGCTCATCCTTAGTCTAGTGAACACCCTTTACTCTAGTCACTTCATTCATATAGTAGAAAAACAAGCACAGAATGTACCATATTTAAAAGTGTTTTGCTTATCCCTTTTGATTTTGTTCAAGTTTTCAATCAGTTGGTTCTATAATAGCTCATAAAGGTCATAATCTACATTCTCCTTTAACATTTGATATGTTGCATACATGGCAGTTCCAGAGACAGAATTCTCCCTGCTCGAGTGATATATCTTGTAGCCAATCACCATGGAAGCAAACTTCACATCTAGTTCTATAATTTCATTTATAGTCATAGCCCTCCTATCGAATTTGTCACTAGTTGCATCGGTAATAGTTTGATTTTTCACAGATTTTAACATGGGTAACCCACTGGTTGAGTTTAACCTAGTCACAATTCTAATAACATCTTTGGTAATCTTGAATGGTTTTAACAGCCAAATGAATTCATCATGCATCTGACTGAAAACATATCAGACCCATTCATCTTCATCAAATGTTGGAAACCCCATAATCTGAATAAAGTGTTTATCATGTAGTGCCTTATACTCGGGTTTAAGATCGTGATTTTCATCCCTGAGATGACTCTAAAACAAGTCTACATACCTTGAATCACCAAATTCATCTATGTTTTCATGAATATAAACCCTAATATCTTCAACATGCAGCACACCATACGAAACACTTAAAAAAGCATCTAACGGGTCGACTTCTATTGATTTGTGAGGATGCTTCTTAAATTTGGGTCGAGGCCTTTCAGTAATTTCAACAACAACATGAGGAGAAGCCATCTCAACAGATTTTAGATTCAAAGCTTTATAGAGAAGTACCTTTTTCTTCCATGGGTTTAGAGTTGATCAATTTCTGATTGAATTTGCTCTTCGTTCTTCAATCTCTGAATTTGCAGCTCAGAAGCTCTTCTATTTGTTTTCTTCAAAATGTAAAGTGGTTCAAATGAATGATTAAGTGACCTTTTATCCTTCGCAAAACCTAATTTCACATTGTAATAAATGTGCTGCCCTAACTTCATCCGGTTACTCTATTTCTTAAACGGTTCTTCATGTATCACTCTGCAAATTTCCATATTAACATCTTTTCTTTCAGAAATCCTTCCAAAAGTTTTGAAACAATTCAAAATATCTTCTCTCATTGTGCCATATCCAAGCAACCACTTACTGACTGGGGGAATTTGATGTTCAATGTAGCTCCCCCTGAGCTAGAACTCCTGATTTAATTCCCAAAGGAATTGTCAGCATCGGATTCCGGTGCGGATGCATCACCATTGTTCATTGTATCTTTCTTTACCCAAATCTTGGTCATTTCACTCTCTATCTCATTCACATCAATTTTTATTTTGCCTTTGTCTTGCCTCTACTCATCTAGTTCTCTGTTTACTAGACCTCTTCTTCCATTGTTCCTACTTCTACAGAATCTTGTAATATGACTAGATTTATTGCAATTAAAGCACACAACATTTCCTTGCTTATAAACTTGATTTCCTCTTAATTTGCACTGATTAGCCATGTGTCCAAACCCATTGCAAGAAAAATAGTACCATTGAAAGAATTGCCAATTCCTCTATTGTTAAAGTTATTCATTATCATACTTCTGCATTCATTTGATCTATGACCATACCTCTTACACTTGAACCATTGACCAGAGAATGATGGACCACTTTGATTTACTCTGCTTCTGCACTGAGTAGCTCTATGACCAAATTTATTTCAATTGAAACAATTTACATTGAATGATGGATATCTTTGAGCATTAGGTCATCTTATCGGAGGTTTTCTAGTTTTGTTTCTCCCAATCCTTGTTTGAAAATTTCTCTATCCAGATTCAGAGCTTTCACCTTTCTCATATCCAAGATCATACTTGTCATCATCCTTTTTCTATCCTTCAATCAATGCTTCAAGTTTAGCTGAGCTTATCTTGAACTTTTCCTTATATTCATTGGCAACTTCTAGGTCACGTTTGAGAGTGATAATTTGTCTCTCAAGTTCTCTCTCATTTTCTCTACTTTCTTGTAGATTAGATTCTAGGAGACTAGCTATTCCATCCAATCTGTAGCATTCTTTAGTTCTCTCTTTCAAATTTTGATTCATCTCTTCTTCAGTTTTCTTCCTCTCTTCAATTTCCTTGGTTAGTCTCATCACCCCAGAATCCATCTCATGTTTTAGGACAACAACTTCTTTAGCTAACTTTTCACATTCATTTGTCTTCTCTTTCAGGGCCTTGTCTTCATAATGATTTCCCAGTTGAGGAGGTTGCCCCTTTCCTTTTTCATTAGATTTGCTCAATTTTCTTTTTAAAATCTCAATGAAGTGTTCATCCTTTTTGAGGTTTTCTTATAGCTCTTGGACTTCTACTCTGGACTACTCAAGATCTTCTAGGGTGAGATTAAGTTGCCCTTGAAGGTTACATTCATCCATTTTACTACCTTCCCAAATCTTCCTTAAGTTATTAAACTTTTTCAAAGGAACTTGGCTCTGATACCAATTGTTGGAATTAGAGGTGACAACTGAGAGGGGGGGTGAATCAGTTGTCTTAAAACTTTAATACTTGCAGTAGTTAATTCTACTTTATTACTTCATTAATGTTATCATGAAAATCAAGAATCAACAACACATGAGTAGAAATAGAAATAACACATTTGACACCAAGATTTTGACATGGAAACCTGGTTAAGGGAAAAACCATGGTGGGGGTTAACCCACAAAGATTATACTTTGTTAAAAGTATTACAATGGAGAATGCACATGCATTCAAGCTCACTACCCAGAGCTCATTGCTCAAAAGAAGGCTTATAGCCTACAGAAGGCTCACTGCCTATAGAAAGAAGGTTACAATGAAATTGAACTGATAATTAGCATCTATCAATGCAAGGATTTAGTTACAGTTAAGCACAAAATACTGACTTGATACACTTCATCTTCACTCTGTCCTTTTTAATGTTCTACTAACATCTAAATCTTGGATCTCTGATGTTTTTGCACTTATTCCATATTCGCATCACACACACATAATTCATTCAAATCCATCAGGTATATATATCTACATCCTAGTCTTTAATCACTTTTCAGTTGGCTTCAAGAACAATTAGAACTTTATTGAATACTCTGCTTTGTCGGCTAGATCCGTGCATAACTTGAGTCATAGACCAAAACTTGCACTCACAAATCATCAACCAGGTCGGCCACTATCACTAGTCATCACTAATTGCCCAATCAACAACTTCCATACATCTGGAACCAAGATCATTTACAAGGTCGGCTTGTTCTTCTTTTGTCTGCTCTGTCAAACTGTTAACCCGATACTCAGATGCTAATAACTATTGAATCCTTCATCACCGAAGGCCAAAACTCTGGATTTAGATTATTCTGACAATACTTATGACTCTGTCAGATCCACAACAAACTATGATCTACCATTGGAGAGATCCGGACCAAGATATCAGACCCTGTCACACACTCTATTCTTGACTTCCTAGACTTAGACACATCTTCAATCTGATTTCCGGTATGGGCAAATTATGCAATGCAAATGTGTAGTAGAGACTTAGTTGCCATCAATGACAACACTTATCATGCCTAGCAGTGTCTCTTGCCAACAATATATATATATATAGTTGGAAATTGTCCTTCTGCATGAAATTGAAATGGCACAATTTCTCATAGTTTAGCTCCTCTCCTTTGGTGTCCCTAAACCCTAATTGACCTATAGCTAACTGAAGAAATGTCGTATTCTAAAGTAACTTTTGGCTGAACTGGAAAAAAACTTTGGATTATGGACACCCTAGAACTCCTTGATACAAACCTGATGAAAAAATTAGGGCCTAGACAAGGGTGCCCGCGCCCTTGTCTTGCCCTATTTTTTGGGGTTTTAAATTTTGGCAGGGTGTTGGCTCCTACCATGCACCTCGAGATTCTGATTTCAAATTTTCATTTTTCACATGATGTCGACACATTATTCCAAATATTTGAATTTCTAAGGTTAGGTATTTAAAGACATTTGAAAATTATTTTATCACACACAATCTATATGCAAGCTTTCTATGCCAAAACTCTGCCATTTTTGCTATTGAAGATCAACAACTTGTTGAAACTCTTTGAAGATATTGAAGATTTCTATCATGGAGATATTCAATGGAGATTAGGAATCAAGATCTTGAGACTATCTTACTCTTCCTAGGGTTTGCACAACCTTTTGTATGATCGGGAGAAGGGTTGAAGCCTCCAACTTGAGCTTGGGAATCCTCTGTAGATACGGCTACCTCATCTTCTTGTTCTACAAGTCTTCATTGCTCTCATCTCCTTGAGGTGATGTTGTTGTTGTTTCCTTGAGTGAAACAAAGTGTTGATCTTTCCTTGATGCTTGAGTCATCTAGGGTTTGATATTTCTACATACACATTTATTAGATGAGCACACACATCGGCAGATCTTTATCATTGGCTATTGTTGAGGTAGGAATACCAAAAATGGGGCTTGACTGAGGCAAGCTCCTATATAGCCACAACCATCTTTCTCCTCCTTTTGTATGTGTAGGTTGCATTTGAAAAGATCGAGCGGAAACTAGCAGCAAAAAGATGGACACTATAGATATAATCATTGCAAAACTTTTTATTTTGACATTATGAAACTTTTGGGTCAAAAGAGTGGGTGCCCTATCCCAACTTAGCATTTTCTTTTAGATTTGGGACCCTGTGGAGGTACTCTAAAACCTGGTACAGAATATTTCAACTATCAAAAACTTATAGGGCAAAGGAGTGGGCACCCTTGACCATTAGGCCCTCATTTTTTAGGTGCACACTCTCTATACCTTCTACTTTATGTTTATGTGATTTGTTTACCCATATCTATGTCTAAAATCAGTTTGCTATAGTTTAATTGATAAATTAGGGTTTCATGCTTTGTGAATGTTACAAGCTTGTGAAGGCCTAATCAAAACATATACTCAGTCATATCTATCATAAAAAGGGACTCTAGGGTAAGTGCAAAAAGATGGGGGGCCAAAAAGTGGCCAAATGGTTTTAAAAAAAAAATAATACATAACGCGCTTGCATTATAACGCGAGCGTGTTATGAACTACTATAAATAAATAAATAAAGGTTGTGATCTCATTTTATTTCTTTTTTCTCCATGATTCTCGCGGTCTGAAAACCCCAGGAAGCACGCTTGTGTTTTGGATTTTTCAATTCAACACAAAAACCTTATCGATTCATCGCCAAAATGCCGCCTTGACATCGAGCACGCCAAAGGAGTGAGTTTATTTGTCTTTTTGTTTGAATTTGCTTCTAAATAGCTAGGTTTGAGTTGTTTTTTGATGTATATTTCATTAATTGTCAGGAAATGTTAATGCACCTCCTCCTCCTCCTCCTCAAAATCTACAAAATCCTGCGGAACAACAACCTCCTCCATCCATTCCTCAACATGCCCCTGGAACACAGGAAAATATAATGGGACAAATTGAAAACAACAAAAAAGAAATTGAAGATATAATTGTAAGGTTGAAAGATCCTTCCACTTCAACCTTGCATAGGTCCACGCTTGCTGAATATCTTGAATCTATGTTATCAAATGTAGATTCAATTAGCAAGCAAATAACTAGTTGGACAGATAAGAGGAGAGAGTTTAGAGATTATTATGCAGACAAGTTGTCATACCAAGATGTGAAAAAATTACAAATTACAAAATTAGACTTGTGTTTCATTTTCACAAACCCACAAACAAATCAACCTCCACCCATTACATGCAAGAGGTTCCCTATCCATTGGTGCAACAACCAAGCGATAAGGGACAATTTTGGGCAGAGGTGGTGGATGGTTTTTGACCATCCTCCATGCAATAATAATGAGGTCCCACAATATTTTTTGAGGAAACTCTACTGTGAGTTTATCCTCAATAAAGTACCAAACTATTTTGATATGCGGGACTTCCAGGGTAGAGGTGGGGGGTCAGCACAAGATAGACCAGGGGCACATCTTGACCCATAACAGGTAGTGAGACGAGTAATCAGCAGACCAGCCCATGAGCATGTTTCTATCCCTTCCATTGTGAAGGAGAGTGTTGAGGTCGATACACTTCAGTCCATTAGTACCTTGACCTAGAGCATCATAGAGCATGCCGGTCCTGCAGTACAGAGTGGGTTGGGAGATAGTGTGAGGAGTAGGGTCCCACCCCATACTTGTCAGACTTGCGGATCAGCCTATGGTTATGACCCCATGGATAGTCAGGACGCAGGTGCACAGGCTACATCTGCAGCTGAGCAGATGGTGATGACAAATACCCTCCTAAGTGAGACTTTTGGCCTTGATACTCAGGTAAATATTAGCAAGTTTATTGAATTTCATTTTTGAAATGCAAGATTAACTAATTTAAATTGATGATTTTAATGAAATTTCAGGGTCATAGCGTCGATGCAGTTTTCAGTGGTTCACCACTTGCATTTTACACTAGATCATCTATTGTCGGGGTATGTAACTAGTAAACAATTATAAATATTACATGTGAATAGCATCGTTATATGAATGGTATTCTAATATCTAATTTTGGATGTTGAATAGGTTAATATTGTAGATTTCACGGCAACACCTGCCAGCGGTGGTGGACTTCAAAGCTTATGGAGGTAATAAAATAAATAGTTTAATGAATGAATTATACTTACTAGATTTTTGTATGTGACTTGTGTGCTTTATTGTGTGTACTTCCATCTTTAGATGAACGTGTGTGTATGTTAGGAGCCATGATTTGCAACACTATTATAGTTTTCGTAATTGAATAATGTTATTTTATTTCCAGATGATGCAGGGTGCGGAGACACCTCCCCATGTTCAAAGGGCAATGGAGTATGGTGTGGCCTCTGCGATTCATAGCTCCATGGCATTGACAGGGGTATGAGGCAGATTACTAAATTTCAATTTATATTCATTGTTATAGTTGTCTATTTTTGAAAAATCAAAAGATTATTGATTTGAAGTTTATTTTCTATCTGGATGGTTTCTATAGGACATGACATCACCAGGGCCTATTCTTGCTACTGAGGCAAGTGAGGAGACAGATTATATGTTAGCGATAAGTGATTATTTTGTTAAATGTTTCATTTTTTATAACATGTAATTTCTATATATTAATGTCTATACTTTTTTATTGTAACAACTAAAGATGCAGGAAGAACTAAATAGGAGGAGTAGCCCTCAGGTTCGTAGTAGACCACCCACATGCGCGTCTCCATCCCCTAGAAGATCAAAGGCTACCCGTGATCTATTCTCTTCACCAGCCAGAGGGGAATGACTTTTTATTGTGTTCCTTTGTTGTATGCCTATATGGCATTTGTGGACATATATTTTGTATTGTATATAGTTGACATTGTATGCCTATATGGCATTCTTGTAAGCCTATATGGCTATTTTGTATATATGTTATACTTATATCGATAGATATTGATGTATGCCTATATGGATATTTGGTTAATACAAATCTTTTTTATTGATGGCATCCATACTTGTATTATAAATCCATGTTTGAATGGATATTTGTAGATGGCTACTTCAAATATTTAAAGTCCAATTGTATTACATAGGATGTTTGTTGATCCAATAAGCTAGCTATTGTTATTCAAGTATCACCTAAACCTCATTTTGGAACTAAAAGATAAAAGTTGTATTTTAAAAAAAAATGAATCATCATGTTGAACAAAAAATATTAATATTCTTTATGAGTAGCATAGAATGTCAACTATATGCAATACAAAAAAATAAATCATCATGTTATTCTTTATGTCTGAGATCCTAAAAATGACTAAGTCTGGTAGCCTGATATCCTAAAAAACTAGGATGAATATCCAAGTCATTAGGATGATTATGCCTTGAGAAAAAGTCATTAAGATGAGCACCTAAAGGAGACTTTCTTAAACATTCAAACATTGAGCAACAAGCATGAAGGGTTAAGGTGCAATTTACAACTCATAAAGCTTCAAAAGGGTGCCCAACTTAGAGAGAGCATTCATTTAAGACAAGGCACCCATTGACACCTGTTCCACCATAAAAGTGTGCCTAAGGTGGAAGGAGAACAAGCCTCTAGTAAGTGAAGCTCACCTATTGTCTAAACCACTTCATTATGGCACCCTAGCATGAGGAGTATATAAGTCAATAGGAAATGGAGCCTAGAATGCAAATGAAGGACTAAGTGGCATTTTCAATAAGCATCAATTCACCTTGAGCTTTCAATAAATACATCAAATTGAGCCCCATAAGCCTAGGCACCCTTTGCCTTCAAAAGAACCTTGTATTGACGTCAAGAGTTAGTCGTATCGACGTATCGGTAGACCTTGGTTAGGCTTCGCCGATAGTGATATGTCTTGCCAACGAGTGTGGTTCGAAGTCGAAGACATCGGTGTATCAAAAGATAATCCCGTCGGTGCATCGGAAGAGCAGTTGAGAGCTTTGCCGATGAAGGGGGTCACACCGACAGTCAAAATCCATCGGTGTATCAGCCCAACGAGATTAGAGTTCACCGATGTTTAGAGTCTCATCAACAGGTGTGGTTTGAAGGTTGTCATTGGTGAGATCGGTGTATCGGCCCAACGAGATTAGAGTTCACTGATGTTTAGAGTCTCATCAACGGCTGTGGTTTGAAGGTTGTCATTGGTGAGATCGGTGTGTCGGCAAAAGAGTTGAGTTGTTGAGTGTGCCGATGGTATTAAGTCCTACCAATAGGTGAGGGACTTAGAGTCTTGTGTCAGAGTGACACAAACATCAGTGTGAAAGGATATAAAGTCACCGATAGCGGTCTATCTAACCGATAAGAGTCAATGATGGGATGTTTGTCAGAAGTGAAATCAAAGAGAGTCATGGTGGCATCGGCCTATCGACTGATGAAATTTTAAGCTCATTGATGGTATGTTGTCTCACCAATAGTGAGTTTGAACGTTCAAAAGTTGATAATTCTATGCTTTTACTGTGTGCTTTGCATCAGACACTCATCCCTACTACAGTCTAGCATTCTCTAGTTGTGTTCTCCCCTTTGTTTTTGTGAACGCCTCTGGAAGTAATGTTGAGTTACTTGTGATGTCCTTATTGACTGGTGTTGTTTTGGATTCATGTGTAGTCCTTATTCCTTATAGTCTATGCACCTTCTTGCATAGAGTAATTTAAACACTCCAAGGTCTTCAATGATCAATTCCCCAACTTATAAAATGTCCTCCTTCATTTTAAAACACATTGTAATGCTCTAGAGAGATGACTATACCTAGGCGTCAATCTGGGTTAGAAATGCCTCCAAAGTGTGCCTTCTCTTTCAGAATGCAAAACAAGGTCCAAAGGTGCTAATAAACTAAATCACTTCTTTGGAAAAGTCCCAGAGGTTAAGATGTGCCTTGTCTTAATGAGGTGCAACTCTTGGGTAAGAAAGCTTGTAAAGTGCGCCTAACTTAGTGAAGAGGTTGATAACTTCTAAACCCTTCCTGGAACTTAGATTGCTTCAACTGAAGATCATCTTGCACCAATACATCACCAAACTTTCAATCACAAGATCACATCAAACTTAGGCGCTCATTAAGAGTCTTTCCAATGTTGGCGCATCTGAGAAGTTGAACTAGCAAGAGATGGCGCCTAGCTTCCTAGACCTTGTTTCAATATGTTTGAGTTCCAAAGTTGACTCAATGGTATCAAGATGGCGCCATAGAGTCTTTGGACTAGTTCCTTAGAGTTTCAAAAACATTTTGGCTACTTGAAAATTCCTCCTACATGCTTGGGCGCCATTTCAAGGTCCTGGAACCATGATGTAGTGCATTATTTCTCTAGGCGCCCATTCATGATTGTGCAACTTGAGATTGGCGCCTAGAGTGAATAGGCTTTCATCTTGACTTAATTCACTAAGGCAACCTCATCTTGAAGGCCAAACAACTTTTCCTACCAGAGCGCCTTGTTTGATGTGCTTCTTAACATGATATTTCTATGCTAGGCGCCACTTTGAGGCTGGAGGAGAGAGAAAGTGCATCTAACCTATCTTGGGTGACTTCAGGACTTCAAATTCTGTTATTAGGTGTGGAGCATGCTTGAGTGATGTTGCTCTTAATATCTTGCACTTCCAAACCCTGATTGAAGACTCCACATCCTTGGGCGCTCATTTGGACAATTTGATGTGAGATTGGCACCTAGACTCCAAGAGTCAACTTTCTACTTTCCAGACTTAGCCAAATTTTGAGTTTCTGACTTTGTTCCTGCAAAACAATGAGATTGAGTTAGTCAAAAACCAATTCATTCCCTCATCATTTTGAATTAGCCTCTAGGAATGAGCAATAGGCTAATCCATTCTTCACTTGATGATCAAGCCAGAAACGGGGACATGACAGGGTAAGTTGTATCTAATGACATCACCTAATTGAGTGCCTAGGAGGTATAAAGCTTAACGTTGACATGAGGACAAGCGCTTAGTAAAGGAGAGTTTCTCAAACATTTAAACATGTGAATGAAGTCATAGAAATGCACTAAGTCATCTAGGCGCCATTTTCCCCTTATGTACCCTTACATTTGCGCTCTACGTGATCATGTTGCCTTAGACAGAATATTTCTAAGTGACACGGTTTTTGAGTAACATCTCGTCAAAGATTGTTGCCTTTTTGCACTTTGGACTCTTCAAGGATATCATCGATACAATGTAGCTCAGACTGTTTCGACATGTTTGGGTGAAAAATAGGACCATGCCTAGCGTAAATGTACCCATCCGGATGCGTTGGAACAGTCAGTTTGGTCACATCAGGAGTAGGACGAAAGTTACACCCATTTGCAACTTTACACTACCTCCTTCTGATGATTTTTGGGGCAGCAGAAAACTTTTCACCACGGCCAAATGCCTCAGAAATATAAAAAACTGAGAGAGGTTATTGTAGAAGCACTCTATGTGATCATATTGCCTTAGACAGAATGTTTCTAAGTGACATATTTTTTGAGTAACATCTCGTCAAAGATTGCTGCCTTTTTACACTTTGGACTCTTCAGGGATATCGTTGGTACAATGTAGCTCGAACTGTTTCGACATGTTTAGGTGAAAAATAGGACCATGTCTAGGGTAAATGTACCCATCTGGACACGTTGGAATAGTCAGTTTGGTCGCATCAGGAGTAGGATGAAAGTTACACCCCTTTGCAACTTTACACTGCCTCCTTACGATTTTTGGGGCAACAGAAAACCTTTCACCACGGGCAAATGCCTCAGAGATATAAAAACTGAGAGAGGTTATTGTAGAGGCACTCTACGTGATCATGTTACCTTAGATGGAATGTTTCTAAGTGACACAGTTTTCAAGTAACATCTCGTCAAAGATTGCTGCCTTTTTTCACTTTGGACTCTTCAGGGATATCGTCGGTACAATGTAGCTCGGACTGTTTCGACATGTTTGGGTGAAAAATAGGACCATGCCTAGCATAAATGTACCCATCCAGACACGTTGGAATAGTCAGTTTGGTCACATCAGGAGCAGGATGAAAGTTACACCCCTTTGCAACTTTACATTGCCTCCTTCTGACGATTTTTGGGGCAGCAAAAAACCTTTCACCACGGGCAAATGCCTCAGAGATATAAAAAACTAAGAGAGTTTATTGTAGAAGCACTCTATGTGATCACGTTGCCTTAGACAGAATGTTTCTAAGTGACACAGTTTTTGAGTAACATCTTGTCAAAGATTGCTACCTTTTTGCACTTTGGACTCTTCAGGGATATCGTCGGTACAATGTAGCTCAGACTATTTCAACATGTTTGGGTGAAAAATAGGACCATGCCTAGCATAAATGTACCCATTTAGATGTGTTGGAATAGTCAGTTTGGTCGCATCAAGAGCAGGATTAAGGTTACACCCCTTTGCAACTTTACACTGCCTCCTTCTGACGATTTTTGGGGCAGCAGAAAACCTTTCACCACGGGCAAATGCCTCAGAGATATAAAAAACTGAGAGAGGTTATTGTAGAGGCACTCTACGTGATCGCATTGCAAACCTTACAAATTAATGTACATACTTACAACTCAATGTAACATGACTTTACAAAATCAATGTGAATACTTACAAATTAATCCAATGAACCATCCGGATCTGCTCTACTCTTTATTGTGTCAAGTATTGCTTCATGGTCAGACTCACGCACCTTCCACAAGATTTTGTTCAAAGGTCTACCCTGATACTTTATCAAATGAACATTGGATGCCACGACAAGGTTCGAGTAATGAAGAATCTTCCGATGCGTGTCAAAGTCCTGAAACAACCAAACATTAACACTCTTATGTGGGTACCTTCTAAGCCATGTTCCAGTAATAACCACTGAGCCTATAGGGTATTCAATGTTTTCTCCATCTATAATAGGGGCCTCCAATTTCTTTTTGGCCTCAACATAATGACATAAGTAATAATCTATTCCCTCTTCATTATCTTCATCTACAATAATTGCATATACGTACCCTACATTGATATGTGTAGCAAATTAGATGAAATTAGTCAACATTACAAAAACACTACAAAGTAAGATGACATTACCTGGTTGAACTATATGAAATTAGATGCATATAAGTGCCCTATATTACTTGGTTGAACTAAATTTGATATGTGGTCAAAGTCAACTGATGATTCCATCTGTGTTAGTTCCAGTGCCGTCGGGGGTTGATACATGTCAAGTGGGCTAAGATAACTTAACTGCCATTCGTCAACCCACTCCTTTGACTCGCACTCATCCCAAACTTGAATTGTACAGGAAGAACAAAAGCATGGCATCTTTTGCATATGGATACTCCATGAACCTGCAACTGAGCTTCTAAAAGAGTGCATCTCATTTGATCCTGTCAATGTACAAAAGTCCTCATATGGTGCAATGTTAGTATCATCTTTCAAACAAAAAAATCTATGAACTGAAGACTTACCTTCATTACCAGGACCTATGGAAGCATTACACAACTCGATAATCGATTTTGCATCTGTCAACTTTGCATTGTCTTTATACTTTAACTCTTCTCGTGCTATGGCTCTTTTGATACATGCTCCTGCACCATCATCCTCCCCTTTTCCATGCCCAACCTCACAAAAGTTTCACATATGCTGAATACCTGTAAAATTATGCCTCCTACTCAGCCAATAGAAATTCCACGAGTTCTTGAATTGTGACGCACAGTTATCTGACCATATGATATGCTGACTGAACGATATGCCCCTTCTAACCAAATCATTGTAGAACACCTGAAAGCAACCTTGCACGAACTCCGTAGAATGCGTGCGATCAACACTAATATAGAAATTATACTCCCTTATGATCTTTTTGTCATCCTCTATACTATCATTTGCATGAATGAATGCGATGTGCACAAATATAGAAACCTGTGTGGAGTTGTAATATTGTGATTGCACCTCACGATGTGGCTGTAGACTATAGTTCTCTACAAAGTCGACGACTGAAACAATGCTACCAACCGGAAATGTGTCCTTGCATAACTTGAATTGCAAGTCCAACCATCGAGCTCTATGGGAATGTCTTACATACTCATACACTATGCTGTCACGAAATATAGGCATAAACTGATACACTGGAATCTTTTCAATAACCAATTCACACCTCTTTGCTTCTTTACCATCTTTTGTATTGTATGTCACTATTTTATACTTGTCAAACTCTACTAGTTCGTTTCCAACCGCATGTGTTCTTTCCATATGTTCACATATTGGCAAATGTTGCAAGCCACCGCAATGATGACATGTGCCATCCAAGCAGAATTTCTTGTAGAATATTTGACCTTCCTCTCTTTCACATAAAATTCTTGATATGAAGTCTCTTGAAGATGTTGGTGGGGCACATATGGCACAACCTTGCAAAACATTGTTAGTATGCATATCTAAACATATAGACCTATAAGCATCAAAATGGTTAGAAAATTCAATATGTAATCTACAACAACAAGTAGTGCGTGTGTGATTTATCTTGACATAGAAAGGTTTTAGCATTTCAAAATATCTTTGACAAATTTTAATTTGAGGATACTTCTCTAGAAATTTTTCATAAAACTATGTTTGAGTCTCATCCAAAAAATACTTTGGATGTGGCTCACGGTTTTGACTACCAATTCTCCTTCTTACCACATCCCTTTGATTCGGAGATACCCTTGTGTAATTCTTCCAAAAATCTTCAATTAGTGATCTCAATACTTCAACAATTGGTTTATCTTTTCATGGTAGTCTCCCCGAGAATGCCCATAATTCATTGGCATTAGTGTCCTCAATTCTTTGGCATCTTCCAATGGCTCTTGATAAAGTTTTCCTATTAATTCTCAATTCTTGACTCGTCTTTCTAATGAGACGAGATTTCCTCATTTGACTACTTACTATAGTCGATGTAATCACACACCGTGTTGCATTACTATCTTTTGTACGTGAGGTGTTACCCACACTCTCATACGCACTCATTAGATTCTTGACAATAGATTTTTCACTTAAAACCTCTAATGTTCTCAACCCAAGAATCTTCATGATGGACCTATACTTTATACTTCGCATCATTTCAATGAATAGTTGACATCTTGCAGTCTCATTTAACTTTTCAAAGAACAATCTCCAAATCTTATGAGCATATCTTCTACAAGTACGTTTTGGAATCATACCTTCCATTGGCTACAAAATATTCTCATCAATTTCAATCAAATACTTTGGCTTTCTATTCAAAATTCTAGGTGGTGTTAAGTTAGGTAAATTCATCTCAACATTAGGAATTCATCAATATTTAAATGAGATGGGCTAGTGGCATACCTTCGATCGAAGATGGAATAGATGACATACCTTGAGGTTGAGGTGGGAATGATGGCGTACCTCCTTCATCACATGTGAGTGATGATGTACTCTCAAATTGAGATGTGGTAGATGGTGTCCCTACATGTTGATTTGCGGTAGAGGACGTGTCTCCAACTATGGTATTCAAATCTCTCGTAGCACGAGGTTTTTGCATTTGTTCTCTTTGTGATGGTTGTGGTTCCTCTTCAATTGGTATGTCTTCATTTATCATGTCCAATTTCCTCTTCTCATAAAGTTCCCTCATAGCCACTGCTTTCTTTGCATTCTTAGCTTCTATCTCTTCCTGTGTTGGTTTAATTCTTGATCATTTCCTCGACATGACGGAGAATTTGTCTGTAGCATGATAAAGAGACCAATATTACTTCCTAAGAAATGAATGCAAGATAATAGTGGGATTGTATTTTTATTATGTTGTAAGGATTTATTCTTGTATAGTTTAACATCATGGTATGTTAAGGTCTGTTTATTACACATAATTATTAAAGAGCCCAAGTGTAGAAAATATACATGGCATCATGTGAGATTGTAGGTTGCTTTCTTGATTGGGAATGTGTCTATTTTAAACATTATGATAAAGAATGATAAAGTAATTCAATCTGAATTAAGGAAAATGTAAAGAACATGCATGTAAAGACTTGACATACCTAAAAAATGAAGATTCGAATGGAGAGAGTAGCCAATTATGTAGTGTTTTTTTCTTCTTGCATCAAACTTCTCAACAATTTGAGTTTTTCACCACTTGCTTCCTTTTCAATGTGAAATTGAATAACACTCAAATATAATTACTAACAACAATACTATTAACCAATCTATAATGTTAAATTCCTAAAATTGAATCAAAATTAACATTGCAACACTACAAAAATTGAAACTTGAATAGATATATATATCAAACTTGGTGTGAAAACTATGCTATTTCCTCCTTCTCAAGTTGGCAAAGTAGAAAAGGTGGTGGAAAGATCATGCAAAGGTGGTAAAATGTATCAAATGTGCATGTGAACTTCCCAACAGCATGAAAACACTTCTTTTTTGTCGGAGCACATGCAGAATCAGTATGAAAATAGAGCATGTGGGCCTAGATCACGGGGGTCAACACCTTTTTACCATTTCTATAGCAAGACAAAATGTGAGCGCGTTATAACACACTCGCGTTTTGTCCTGCTATAGATTGATCACATCTTGTGCATTTCTCTTTCCAAACCTTCCCCTTCAGACTTGAATGACCACAAGGTTTTTGAGGGAGAACTTTTCCTATTTCCTGCAAGAGCTTGCCAGATGCTCCACCATATGATAGGCGTAACAATGAAGGGGCAAGCCCTCATAATCAAGTTCTTGATAGAAAATGCCCATCGAGGAAGAAAGACAGATCTTCTTTGGAAGCAAAAGTTCTAGTTTGTGACAAATCCTTATCCAAGCATAAATAGCAGGGGTTCTGTCAACCCTTAACTCTGATCCCTCAACCCTCAACCCTATCCCTAAACCCTAAACCCTAAAGCCTCAACCCTCAACATCAAATCTTAATCCCTCAACCCTTCACTCTAATCCCTCAACCCTAAACCCTATCCCTAAACCCTCAACACTATACCTTAAACCCTAATCCCTCAACCCTCAACCCTAAACCTTATCCCTAAACCCTAATCCCTCAACCCTCGACCCTAATCCATCATCCCTCAACTCTAATCCCTCATCCCTAAACCCTAAATGTTGTCCCTATTCCTAAACCCTCAACAGACTCGATACTATACCTTAAACCCTAATCCCTAATCCCTAAACCCTCCAACCCTATCCCTAATCCTTATACCCTCCACACTCTACTTTAACCCTAATCCCTCGACCCTCAACCCTATCCCTAAACCCTTGACCCTCAAACCTCAACCGTCAACCCTCAATGTCAAACCCTAATCCCTCAACCCGTAACTCTGATCCCTCGACCCTCAACCCTATCCCTAAACCCTAAACCCTAAACCTTATCCCTAAACCCTAATCCCTCAACCCTCAACCCTAATATGTCATCCCTCAACTCTAATCCCTCATCCCTAAACCCTAAATGCTATCCCTATTCCTAAACCCTAAATGCTATCCCTATTCCTAGACCCTCAACAGGCTCGATACTATACCTTAAACCTTAATCCCTTATCCCTAAACCCTCCAACCCTATCCCTTAACCCTAATCCCTCGACCCTCAACCCTATCCTGAAACCCTTAACCCTCAAACCTCAATGTACTCAACCCTCAACGTCAAACCCTAATTCCTCAACCCTTAACTCTGATCGCTCGACCCTTAACCCTTAAAACTTGAACCCTAAAACCTATCCCTACACGCTCGACACTCGACACTATATCTTAAACCCTCATCCCTAAAGCCTCAACCCTAAATCCTTAAACCTTCAACCCTAAACCCTATCCCTAATCCCTCTACCCTCAACACTCTTATTTAACCCTAATCCCTTGACCATTAACCCTATCCCTCAACCTCAACCCTCAACCCTTAACCCTCAATTCTCAACATTAAACCCTAATTCATCAACCCTAAACCCTAATCCCTCAAACCTAAACCCTATCCCTAAACCCTAAACCTAAACCATCAAACCTCAACACTATACCTTAAACCCTAAACCCTATCCGTCAACCCTTAACCCTTAAAACTTAAACCTTATCCCTACACCCTTAACACTTGACACTATATCTTAACCCTTAAACCCTCATCCCTAAAGCCTCAACCCTCAATCCTTAAACCTTCAACCCTAAACCCTATACCTAATCCCTCTACCCTCGACACTCTAACCCTAACCTCGATATTAAATGCTAATCTGTCAACTATAAACCCTAATCTGTCAACCCTAAACCCTATCCCTAAACCCTCAACCCTCAACACTATACCTTAAACCCTAATCCATCAAACCTAAAACCTAATCCCTCAACCCTCAACCCTAAACACTATCAATAAACCCTCAACCCTCGACACTATACCTTAAACCCTATGAGAAAATCTTTGCGTATGGTACATCCACAGTGAGTAATTAATAGTTGAAAAAAGAAGGATGATCATTATGAGAAAAGATTTGCATTGCAGTACATCTATGTTTCTTGTTGTCCACCCCGCACTTAGGGAAGGTATATTGTTATGAAACAGGCAAATAATCTCTCATTGTTTACTGGCTCTATCCACAAGAACTACTAAACTATACCTTAAACCCTAATCCCTCAACCCTAAACCCTATCCCTAATCCCTCTACCCTCAAGACTCTACCTTAGACCTAATCCCTCGACCCTTAACCCTAAACGCTATCCCTAAAGCCTCAACCCTAAACCCTAATCCCTCAAGGTCCTAAACTCTAATCGCTTATCCCTAAGCTCTAAATCTTATCCCTAAACACTCAACCCTCAACCTTAAACCTTAATCACTCATTCCTTATCCACCCCTCTCCTCCCCTATCTGGTTCACTCCCATCTCTACCCTCCTCTGCCCTCAACACTATACATACATAAATATAGGCATACATAGATACATACATACATATAGGCATACATAGATACATAGATATATACATACATACATACAGGCATACATACATACATATAGGCATACATACATACATACATACATGATTAATAGACTTGAACAAAAAAAAATTAAGGGGGAACATAACGCGAGCGCATTATAACGTGCTCGCGTTATGTCAAACATGACAAACAATAGACTTGCAGAAAAGGAAAAATGCAAAGAAAACCATAAGGCGAGCGCATTATAACGCACTCGCATTATGTCTTGCTTTGGGAATCCCAAGCCTTGGGCTTGGGATTTGCTTTGGATTTCCAACCCAAAGGCTTGGAGTGCCTTTTGAACAGTCACAAACATGTTTTTCCATATTCTTCAAGATTTCACATAATTTCATTCGTGCTAACCCTCATATTTGCACGTGTTTCAAGGTCAAACAAATCAAACACCTAGGTAATGTTAGGCTTTCTCTTAGCTATTTGATGATGTGATTTTTTTCACATTTTAACAATGTTAAGCCTTTCATCTTTAATTTCTTTTGTTTGTGTGTCTGTTTTTGGGCAAAAACCACTGTTTGGTCTTTTTTTCATTGTAAATTAACTATTCATTGAAAATTCAAAAAAATTACATATTTAGAAACTAGACTCCATTCTACAGATATTAAAAAAAGAAAAAAATTATTTTCAATTAGTTTTCAAAATTTATAGGGGTAGCACGGCCAAAATTCTATTTTTTAGGATGTGTCCACTTTGAAAATTAGTAAAAAATCAAATATTCATCAAAAAATTATCAAAAAAATTAGGCATAAACTACATGCTATTAGCTAATTTCTCACTAAAGCGATTTTAAAAATACAAAAAAAAAGTTGACCTTTTGAGGGAGCCACAAAACATGCTATGTTATGTTTTTTTGACAGAAACAACACCAATTTCTGTGGCTCCCTCTTTTGAACCCCTTAATCTATTCCATTTTTTAAAAAAAATAGTAGTTTAGAAAGTAGACTCGGAGTAATACGAACATTGTTTTGGTTACATCTTTAAATTTTGACTGTAACTATGCTAAATTTCTCATCCAAGGCCAGTATTTCCTGATTTTAGAAAAAAAGTGGCCACTTAAGACCCCTTTTTGGCCCCCCATCTTCTTGCACTTACCCTCTAGGAAATCTGTAGCTTGATTATGCATAGAGAGAAAGCTTGGTTCCTACTTCCCTAATGTTTAGCATGTGAAAGAGTGGGACTTGATTTAGTTCTGACAAACTATCATAACCCCACATTTTTCCACTAAACATTTTGGTGAACCCGTGCTTTAAAAGAATTTGCATCCTTTTTAACATCAGATCGGAAATAGTTTGTTGTCCTAAATAACATTTAGATTGCAAACCCTCTTTTATGAAAGTATATACATTAAATCTTGATTGATTTCTTTAGCCTTTCATTAAAAGAGTTTGAAATTACAACTTTTTTATTTGCAGTGATATTTTTCTTCATTTCCACAAAGTTTATGTTATATTACTTCACAGTTTAGTCTTGGGTTATTTAGAACATGTTATAATGTCAGATTACTTTTTGTGATACTTTCATGTGTATGATGAGTCGTTTAGTTGTGATGACTTCAATATGTTAGATGAAGCCCTAGAGGACTTTATCTCGATTGAACATTCCACTATGACTCCTAAACCATCATTGTTTCAAAGATTAGTAAATGCAATCTATGTTCCTAAACCTCAAGAAGAACCTGTGAAGCCAAAAATAGTGGTCAACCTATGTTTAGATGTGGCTCAACCACACTCTAAACTGGTGCTCACTGTTAGAGGTCTTCTGCCTTCTTCTCGACCTCCTGATTACATCTATAACTATGCTAAACAAATAACACATTGAAGTTCACAACAACCTAGTCATACTATGGTTACTCATACATATAATAGAATAACAAACAAAGCAAACAAAAATTGAGCATTATGATATCTTTATCAGCTTCTCAACCTATGCTTCCTCAAGCATCTCGTTTAATACATAAAACTGGTCAAGATTATGATCTTGTTGAGCAGCTTTGTGCTACTCCTGCAAAGATTTCTCTTTGGTAACTTATACAAACTCCACCTACATACCATGGAATGCTCCAAGAAGATTTACAAAAGGTGATCGTACCACCTACTGTCAAGCTGAATGATGTAGCAGCTCTCCTAGATTGTATGCATGTGACAAAAATAGGCATTCTGTTTCAACAACATGAGTTTCCTTACCTCAAAGTTCCAATTTAGTATGATCCTTTGATTATCTTCATTACAATAAACAATAAATTGATCAAGTGAGTTATGATTGATAATGTATCAGCTCTTAATATTTGTGGTATTAATTTGTTACATAAGATTAAGGTTGACACCTCTTTGATTAAGTTAGATAGAATAAGCATTCGTGGTTTTGATAATGTTGGAAGACAGTTTGTAGGCACTATAACTTTTCCTATAAAAGTTGGGCCTATGACTTTATCCACCCTGATTCATGTCATGCCTGGTTCCTTATCATACAACATGATTCTTGGTAGACCTTGGATTCATGCATTAGGGGAAGTTACTTCTACACTTCATCATTTAGTTAAGTTTATTTATAAAGATAAACTTCAAACTATTAATGTTGATCCTGAACCGGATAACTGTTTACAAATTGAATTACAAAAGCAAGTTGTTCATCATAAGATTTTAAACAACTTGAAATTTGATCCGTCAACTCCTCTTTCCACAAATAATGTTATGCAAGATTCCAAACAATCGAATGCATTCCTTGGTGATGATTGGGGTTCATTGGATTTTACGTCCCCCTCTACAGGAGAATATAAAATTAACAACTCTAAACCTGAAACATCAAATGTTGCATCGATTTCATATAAAAATTCAAGTCCGAAATCTAAAGTCTCTTTGGTAACAAACACAGATAATACCCTTATTTACACTATAGGCTATGAGACTTATGCGGCTCCACCTTCTTCTAAGGAGATGGCCTCTCTTTATGGTCAAGGATTTTAGATCCTCTATAAGAATTGTGACTATGTAGGTAATGGTTGCGGTATTAATCAACAAGGGATTCGAGTACCTATAGAATCTACTACATGACATTACTCAAGTGGTATTGGATATAATCCTTTCAAGGAATCTAAACCCTGTAGATGTCCTAATCTTAATGTGAACACAATATCAACACTTAATTTGATATTTCCTTAGACGATTGACACTAATTGTCCTTCAAGAGGGATTCCTTTGGATACCTTTTCAACAAATGAAGCAATAATTGAATTCTTGGGAACTT
The DNA here is from genome assembly GCA_027924645.1 of Cunninghamia lanceolata. NCBI lineage: Eukaryota > Viridiplantae > Streptophyta > Pinopsida > Cupressales > Cupressaceae > Cunninghamia > Cunninghamia lanceolata. The sequence continues at coordinate 363,113 of BSBN01000736.1, read as the reverse complement.
ATGACAATGTTCCTCGTTATCATCATAAATGTGGATTACCTTATTGTTTGAACAATGATGCATATTTTGGGAAGTCCACTTGCTCAGTAGACACTACTTTAAAATCTGAGGAAGAATATGAAGAATTACCACAATCACCCAACCTTATAGAACCTAGTACTTAATGGAAAAACTGTTGAAGTTTCTATGAACAAAGATAATGTTGAAAAGGTTATCCCTATAGGTGATTGTTTAAACACATAAGAAAAAGAAGATATGACCAAGCTTTTACATAAATTCTCAGATTTATTTTCTTCAAATTATTCAGATATGCTTGGTATTGATCCTCATATTGTAACACATAATATTGTATTAAAACTGGATACTAAGCCATTTAAATAAAAGATTCATAAGATGAAACCTAAGGTTGCATTGTTAGTAAAGGCTGAGATAGAAAAGCTCTTAGAAGCCGGTTTTATCTGTCCTATTGATTAGTCACGTTAGATTTTGAATATTGTGGCTATCACTAAACTTGATGGCCTTATTCAGATGTGTACCAATTTTAGGGATTTGAATCTTGCTTCTTTGAAAGATGATTTCCCATTGCCTAATATTGATATGATTGTTGATTCAATAGTTGGCCATGAATTACTTTCCTTCATGGATGGTTTTTCAGAACACAATCAAATTTTCATCAACCTCCTAGATCAATACAAGACAACTTTTATAACACCTTGGGGTATATTTTGTTGGGTAGTCATGTCATTTGGATTAAAGAATGCAGGAGCAACTTACCAATGTACTATGACTCTTATCTTTCATGATTACATGCATAACATCTTAGAGGATTATATCGATGACATTCTTGCGAATTCTATTCATTGTCAAGATCGTGTTACAATCCTCCATCAAATTTTTCAGCGAATAAAGAAATACATGCGCTTAAATCCTCGTAAGTGCATCTTTGGCGTAGCCAATGGAAAATTGTTGGGATTTATAGTCCCGTATCATGGTATTGAAGTAGATATGAAGAAAATTGATGCAATTGTTAATATGCCAGCACCCAAGAACATATCTCAACTTCGTAGTTTTCAAGGGAAGATACAGGCCAACCACCGATTTGTCTCACAACTCATGGATAGGACTCACCCTTTTACTCAACTACTGAAGAAGGATTCAAACTTTCAATAGAATTCTAAATTTTATAAGGCTTTTGAATACTTAAAGAGTTATCTAGCTAAACCTCCTATTTTACAGCCTGCTACTACTAATAAACCTTGTTGGGTGAATATTTTGTCGTTTAGCTAACTAACGACAAAATGGTTATATCAACCGCAATGTGATGAGATAAATCTCTCCTCTCAGCAAGGGGAGGTTCCCTTTTAACTATTACAAACTTATATACACTAAATACTAGCTTTGGGGGGGTGTTACATTCATCCTTTTCTCTTCTTTCAGAAAAGATGTTTACAATGTTTCACAGTAATATTCAACAATGTTTCTATACTTAAATAATAATCAACAATACTCTTGTAAGTTGAAGCACAAAGTCTTTCAACTTACTTCACAAAAAGATTCACGAACCAAGTGAATAATCTCAAGTACAAAGTTTTCAAATTATTCCCAGAAAGATTTTAAAAGTAACCGTATCTCCAGTTGGAGCACAAGGTCTGTCAACTAACAATACCACTTATCCACGCGAATGTGATTGAAAATTAAAGCACAAAGTCTACAAGTTCTCAACACGATTCATATACAAAGTGAACAACTGCAAGCTCAAAGTCTTTATAATCCTCCACCGATAAACACTTTCAACACACATATATTCAAGGAAATAATATAACACAAAGTTTATATAACTTATCTTGAACGTCCTCCAATCATGATAACCAAGCACCACTTTATCCAATCAATCAACAAGAGAAATCAGCGAAAATGCCATATGTACATCCTCACTCATACAAATTTGATTCAACACAAAGTTTGATATCAAAACCTGCCTTCTTTATTGATTGGAATTGATCGTGCAATTTGAACACAAAGTCTCAAAGTTGAGACACAATTTGGGCAGCACTTTGTTGCATAAGATTAAAGATCAATTCCAATCAATAAAGAAGGCAAGTTTTGATATCAAACTTTGTGTTGAATCAAATTTGTATGAGTGAGGATGTACATATGGCATTTTCACTGATTTCTCTTGTTGATTGATTGGATAAAGTGGTGCTTGGTTATCATGATTGGAGGACGTTCAAGATAAGTTATATAAACTTTGTGTTATATTATTTCCTTGAATATATGTGTGTTGAAAGCATTTCTCAGTGGAGGATTATAAAGACTTTGAGCTTGTAGTTGTTCACTTTGTATATGAATCATGTTGACAACTTGTAGACTTTGTGCTATAATTTTCAATCACATTCGCGTGGATCAGTGGTATTGTTAATTGACAGACTTTGTGCTCCAACTGGTGATACAGTTACTTTTAAAATCTTTCTAGGAATAATTTGAAGACTTTGTACTTGAGATTATTCACTTGGTTCGTGAATCTTTTTGTGAAGTAAGTTGAAAGACTTTGTGCTTCAACTTACAATAGTATTGTTGATTATTGTTTAAGTGTAGAAAAATTGTTGAATATTACTGTGAAACATTGTAAACATCTTTTCTGAAAGAAGAGAAAAGGATGAATGTAACACCCCCCCAAAGCTAGTATTTAGTGTAAATAAGTTTGTAATAGTTAAAAGGGAACCTCCCCTTGCTAAGAGGAGAGATTTATCTCATCACATTGCGGTTGATATAAACCATTTTTCCATCAGTTAGCTAAACGACAAAATATTCACCTAACAAACCTTTTATTCTTTACACCTCAGCATCTAATAATGCTCTTGCAGCTTTATTAGCACAACATGATACTGAAGGCAAAGCGCGTGTTGTATATTACATCATCTGAACTCTGCTCAATTATGAAGTGTGATATACTATCATCAAGAAGCAATGCTTAACTCTGGTCTTTGCAACAGAGAAGCTTAGGCATTATCTTTTAAATGTTGAAATACATGTCATGGTGAAATTTGATCCGTTGAAACATATTTTTGCTAAAATAGATCTTTCAGGTCACTTTGCTAAATGGGTTATGTTAATGAAATTTGATCGTAAATTTATCTCTCAAAAACTAATTAAAGGACAAGCATTAACCGACCATTTAGTTGACGCACCTTCACCCTTTTCTATACAAAGTCAAGAGACATTTCCTGATGATTAAATCCTAAATATAGATGCAGATGATAAATGGGAATTTTATTTCGATGGTTCACAATGTTGAACTAGCTCCAATGCTGATGTCATACTAGTACCTCCTTCTAGTAAGCTAGTTCCTATGTCCTATCGAGTAAACTTCTCATGCACAAACAACATCGCTGAGTATGAATCTCTCATTGTAGGACTTCATGCTACTTTGGCTCACAACATCAAAAACATCACTATATATGGTGATTCATAATTAATTGTGTGATAGATAATAGGATCATATCAAGCTAAGCAGGGTAAATTATCTCAATATTGTAACTTAGCTCGATTCTTATTAAAACAATTTACATCATTCACAATCGACATTATTCCAAGGAAAGAAAATTGACATGCAGATGCTATGGCAAGCGCAACTTCTCTTATAGCCTCTGTCGATTCACCTGACGAATATACCTTCATCATCCATAACTTTAAAACACCAACACTAGAAGAGGTTGCATCTTCGGATACTAACCTTTGTTGTAACATGAATTCTGACGAATGGTTCTCCCATATATTCAATTATTTGCACGATGGTACCATTCCTAACTCAAAATCTAAAAATGCACGAGTTCACCTATGTAAATTCATAGTGTGTTATATCATTCCATCTAATGTCTTATACAAACAAAGTTATAATGATGTTCTTCTCCAATGTCTTAGTAATTCAGAGATCTCGATAGCTTTAGAAGAAGCTCACTCTGGTTCTTGTGGAGGGCATTTTGGAGGAAAATCCTTAGTACAAAAGTTATTGTGTATGGGATATTATTGGCAACATATGGAACACGATTCCTTTGCATATGTCAAGAAATGTCCACAATGTCAGCAACATAAACATTTAATCCGAGCACCTGCCCAGGAACTTCATGCCCAACTTTCACCTTGGCCATTTTCTTTTTGGGGCTTGGATCCAATTGGTAAAATCTCTCCACCTTCTTCTAAAGGACATACTTTTATTATCAACACTACTGATTACTTCACGAAGTGGGTTGAAGCGGTTCCTCTATGATCCACAACTGCTAAAGTAATTTGTCATTTTATACAAGATAACATCATTTCTCAATTTGGTATACCTTCCACCTTAGTTTCTGGCAATGGAACACCATTCAAGAACAAGGACGTGAAGAAATTTCTTAAAAAATATCATATTCAACATCACTTCTCTATGCCTTACTAGCCTCACTCAAACGGTCAAGAAGAAGCTTCAAACAACATTATTAGACAAATTTTACAAAAAACAATTAGTAAACATCAAAAAGATTGGCATACTCAATTATCCTATGCGTTGTGGGCCTATAGAACAAGCATCTGTACAGCTACTGGAACTACACCATATAATCTTATTTATGGAGCTGACGCAGTAATGCCTCTAGAATTAGAAATTCCTTCATTAAGAGTTCCCCTAAGGGACATTATTGATGATGACATGGAACGAGAGAAGAGATTACAAGAACTTGAGATGCTTGATGAATAGCGTATCAACACTCTTGAGCACCTTAAGGCCCATCAGAAGAGTATCTAATGATCATACAATGAGTGTGTCATACATCACTTATTCAACGTTGGAGATCTAGTACTATATGAGAATCAACGTAATGTAAATGCACCTCCTGGAGAAAAAGGAAAGTCCAGCCCTAATTGGCTTGGACCATACGTTGTTATTGAAGCCTTTAGATTAGGAGCGTATAAATTAGCTGATGAACAAGGTATGTCACTTAAAAAACCTATTAATGTTGTGCATCTCAAGAAATTCTATGCTTAAGATTACATGTTAAGTGTTATTGCAAAAAGTGAACTTATTAGTTAGTTTAGCTTCAATTCCGACAAGATATGATTATCTTGTCTTAATTCATTTAACATTACATCTTTTTTAGTTAATCATTGTTGTATCTTGTTTTAACATGCTTTATTAAGATCACCTTTGTATTAATTGAATATAGCATAGAATGTTGGTTATGTGTGAAATTCATTAATCATTATGGATTTTACTATATGTTCCACAAATAATTGTTTAGTATGTATCACATTAGCATTATTCCATTTCCACATAAGCATTAACATTTATCACTAGTTGTATTTTATATATAAGATCACATGTGATAAATTAATAACATTACAAACATCAATAGGAAAACATCATATATATATAAACATCAGTTTGAGTATACATCAAAGTCGATTGTCCCGTACATCAAAATGGGACGTCATAGTATATAAGATACATCACATAGTTGAACCTCAGTCATCAGTCCCCTCAAGACCTGGTGGTGTGCATGTGATGCAGGGCTTCCCATGTGTGGCTATGGACCACGAATGACTCCTAGAGACACTTCCCTAAGCTCACCTCTAAGTCCCAACACCTCGCCCTATGACTCCATGAACATCTTGTGGTACCAGTCTCTCTATGACTTCACCCTCTCTCTATCTAATACGACTCTGTCCCTCTCATCTCTTGCCCAATCCAACTTGGTCTGTAAGATCTGAGTCATGACAGGACTCACCTCTCACAAGGGTAGTATTGCAGCCTGGATGTACCCGAAGTTCAGCCTCTGCGTGCTCAATTTTCTAGAGTAAATCATCCCTCTCCCATGTAGAATGATCTAGGGTGGCCTCCATGGCCACTCTATATCTCACAAATGGCATAAATATCTCTGCATGCCACCCTGCGGATGGCTGCGGTGAATATCCCATCCACACCCACTGCTCGGCCGCATCGGTAGGAACTATCTCTACTATGACACGACTCACAAAATTGTGCCATGCATCTATCCCAACTGCAAAAATAAAGATAGAATTGATATCAATATCTCATATAGGCATCATAAATAATCATCAAAATAAGTACATTAACATAATAATATCTCACCTAGATCTCCATCTCACCAAGATGGATCCCTAACTACTGATGGTGTAATGAGCTCCGTAGCTGGCCCTGCAATTGGGGGCATACGACTACTAGACTCCCCTCACTCATGTCGACTCAATCTCCTAACACTAGTAGGGGCTGGACCACAAGCTCTCAACCGTGGTCTCTACTCAGTCTCCTCTTGTTAATCTCATCGGGGTTTCACTCTGAAGACATGCTGTGTCTGGATCTCCTCATCATCATCATCATCATTGTCATCCTCATCTAGGTCATAGTATCTAGCAAAGTCACCAACATCATCCTCTACTCCTATGTCACAAGTTGTCTGATCGACCCAAGGTCAAGGATCACCTGCGGGGTGACTGGGAGGAAAGATAGGAGCAGTTCGTGCTATTTGCCACCAAGTCTGATATGCTTGAGTAACACTGACGTTATCTACATTAGATAGAGGCTTTGCATCCTCTATACCATCATCATCACTCACTGCTATATCAGCTATTGTCGATCATCAGGTGGAATTCACCCTAATTGTGTTGCGTAGTGAGCAGGAGTAGCTCGGACGCATCATAGGAATATCTTTTCTACATCTAAACTATCATGCCACTCTATAAAAGTAAAACCAAATGACTATGTGATCAAGGTGATCGACCATCAACCAATCACTCTACATCCTTTCTAGCTATCCATGCTGCCCTTCCATGGTCAGTGGTCACGATATGGTCTCCAAACAATGTCATTGGATTGCAACCTATCAAATATCACTCTCCAATACAAAAGATCACCATGTCTCCAACATCTGATGAGCAGATAAGCATGTGTACATGGATGTGTCCACAATGGATCTATAGGGAAATTTGTAGGTTGTGTGTACCTGATATGTTCGAATGCCCAGACCTATAGCAAGGTACACACCATCAAGCTCTATGACTCATAATGGACATATTGTCCCAAACCATGGTAGAGGTGTGCAAGTATGATGCGTCCCCACACATATACTATCCTATGCTCCTCCATTAATCAGTTAGTATGAACCAAACCCCTGTGAAGGTGAGTGCCTCATCCATCCTATGCAACCATTAATGCAACAGTAGCAATCATGATCCTCTGAACCAAGGGGATGTCAATGCATCCCTGCTCTAATAGTCAGAGCTAAATATGTCCTTGCTCCACTTGAACAACGGTGTGACCTAAATAGTACAACTGGCTCTCTCGAGTATACTCTACTAAGCGACGTTCTATGACCCTTACTATCTCTCCTCAGATAGACAGTCGCAGGATATAATAGACATCCTCTAGTGTAACTGTCGTCTCATCGGTGGGTAGATGGAATGTAGATGCACGTCTGCATCCTACCTCTCCATTAGTGCCATGAGCATGCTATAGTGAAATCTCATTGTGGGCATGAAGAACACCCACTAAAGACTCACTGTATGTAAGTAACCCCTCTCCTCGTCTGACATAGTGCCGACGTGGTCTCGTAGTAGCATCATTAGGTGACCACTGGTATGCTCTTGTGTCTCAGGGATGTCCTATAGGTCAAACATTCAAAATTACATCAGTTCACATCATTAAATCATCAAGAAACATCTAAGACATCAATATGTGTCCTATCCTTGAGGCCCTTGTCCTTCTTGGACTTGGGTGCCCTAGGAGAACCTGGGCACCCAAAGAGGACACTGGCACCCTGGGTGGACTTGGACGCCCTGGTTGGAAGCCCTGTCCAAACAGGGCTATTTGGCACACAAATCAAGAAATTCAAAAACAACAGGAAAGCATGAATGACAAAAGTGAGGTTTGGACCCTACCTCAGGCTCGATCCGTCTCTCTACCACTTGGGCTCGGAGCATCTCTAGTCCCGAAAGTTGGTATGGACGTCAACTCGGCATGGCTGGTCTCTATCTCCTTCTCCTTCTCTCCTCTACACAATGACAATAAGAATGAATGGTGAAAAGTGAAAACTCCCTTTACATATAGTAAGTGGATGAGAATTCCTATCACTATCTAGGTGCAAAATTGAACAATTTTCATCATAAGCCTTTATCTGGGGCTGTCAAACTCAGGTTTTCATGTTGTTTGTTGCATTGGAATCCTAGTTCCAACCTCCATCTATTCCAATGTGTTGTTCTTTGGTGTTGTTTGCAAAAATGACCCTCACAATGCATTTCTCATCAAGTTTCCTTGAAATCGGCTCGTGTAGATAACCACCTTGTTTCCCCTTTTTGAACTAAGCAAGCAGAAACAAAGGAGGGCATATATCTCCCTCGATTTCCTCCCTCATCATGTCTCATCACTCAACCCCTTAGTGTTTATGACTAACCCATTTTTGTGTTGGTTGCAGGTTGATTTGATTTTCATTATTTGACAAGTGTTCCTTTGCAAGATGTGGTTCCTGACTTTGGTCTTGCAAGATTACAAACTGGGGGCTTCTTCCTCTTGCTCAACAACACTTTGGCTTCCTCTACAGTATCCTTTTCATGATTGATGTATTTACTTTCCTTTAGTTGCATATGCACGTAGTGTCATATGGCCACTAAAGTGGGGGCTAAATGTTATGTCAAAAATTGTCCTCCTACATGAAATGACACAATTTCTCATAGGTTATCTCCTCTCCTTTTGTGTCCTTTACCTATTTATTTCTGACCTGCCTAAACCCTGATTGACCTATAGCTAACTAAAGAAATGTCATATTCTGAAGTAACTATTGGCTAAATCGGAAAAGAAACTTTGGATTCTGGACATCCTGGACCTCCTTGATATAGACCTAATAGAAAAAGTAGGGCCTAGACAAGGGCGCGGGTGCCCTTGTCCTGTCTTATTTTTGGGGGTTTTGAATTTTGGCGGGGTGTCATCTCTCGCTGTGCACCTCAGGATTTTGATTTCAAATTTTTATTTTTCACGTGGTGTCGACATGTTATTCCAAATATTTAAATTTCTAAGGTTAGGTATTTAAAGACATTTGAAAATCATTTTATCACACACAATCTATATGCAAGCTTTCTATACCAAAACTCTATCATTTTTTCTATTGAAGATCAGCAACTTGTTGAAGCTCTTTGAAGATATTGAAGATTTCTATCATGGAGATACTCAATGGAGATTAGGAATCAAGATCTTGAGACTATCTTTCTCTTCCTAGGGTTTGCACAACCTTTTGTATGATTGGGAGAAGGATTGAAGCCTCTAACTTGAGCTTTGGAATCCTCTACGGATACGGCTGCCTCACCTTCTTATTCTACAAGTCTTCATTTCTCTCATCTCTTTGAGGTGATGTTGTTTCCTTGAGTGAAACAAACTGTTGATCTTTCCTTAATCCTTGAGTCATCTAGGGTTTGATATTTCTGCATACACTTTTGTTAGATAAGCACACACATCTGCAGACATTTATCATTAGCTATTGTTGAGGTAGGAATACCAAAAATGGGGCTTCACTGAGGCAAGCTCCTATGTAGCCACAACCATCTTTCTCCTCCTTTTGTATGTGCAGGTTGCATTTGAAAAGATCAGGTAGAAAGGATCGACTGAAAGATGGACATTGCAAATACAATCATTGCAGAACTTTGATTTTGGCATTGCAAAACTTTTGGGTCAAAAGAGCGGGTGCCCTATCCCAACTAAGCATTTTCTTTGAGATCTGGGAACCTCTGGAGGTACTCTGAAACCTAGTATGGAAGATTTCAACTATCAGAAAATTACGGGGCAAAGAAGTGGGCACCCTTGACCATCAGGGCATCATTTTTTAGGTGCGCACTCTCTGTACCTTCTACTATGTGTTTTTGTGATCTTTTTACCCATATATATGTATGAAATCAGTTTGTTACAGTTTAATTGATAAATTAGGGTTTCATGCTTTGTGAATGCTACAAGCTCATCAAGGCCTAATCAAAACATCTACTCAGTCATATCTAGCATAAAAAGGGAGTCTAGGAAATTTGTAGTTGATCCTGCATAGAGAGAAAGCTCAGTTCCTACATCCCTAATGTTTAGCATGTGAAAGAGTGGGACTTGATTTGGTTCTAACAAACTATCATAACTCCACATTTTTCCACTAAACAATATGTGTGTGTGTGTGTTTGTGAGGAAGCAATGGAGAGTAGACATTAAGAAAGGAGAGAAAACAATAAAAAAGAAAAACAAACACACAACTATAAACAACAAAAATATACACGTGGAAATAAAATACAAAATGAATTAAAATATAAGCACAGAAATAAATTACATGGACAAACAAGACAAATCAAAAAATACACAAACACACCAATGCATTATATATATATATATATATATATATATATATATATATATATATATATATATATATATATATATATATATATATATATATATATCTGTGTGTGTTTTAATTTATGTAGAAAGTAAATACATAACACTATACATATCTACATACATACAATTAAAACACACACCTATATATATATATAAGCGAGAAATGCAACTAGGGTTAGAACGAGTAGAGGATAGGAAACTAGGACCAAAAAGGAGGAGAGGAGGGGGAAGGGAGAGGTGAGGAAAGGCAAGCAAGAGTAGGGGGAGGGAGGGCAAGGCGAAGAGTGCAAGGATGCTATAGGACAAAGAAGTGGAGGGTAGGTTAAGGACGAAGGAGGAGGGAGGAGGACAGAAGGGATGTGCAGAGAATTGGGGTTAGGAGGATCATGAGGGATAAGGGTATGATTGGAGTGAGTTCAATAGAGGTTGTCAGGATGGGCTAAGTTGCCACCCTTCATCATGATTAAGATTGGAGGGGTGACTTTTAATGAAGATAGCTTCTTGGAGTTTCCTCTTGAAAAAGTAATCCTCTTTGGCCAAGACTTGGGTGTGTTCAAGACAAATGTGGTGTTTGATATTGAGGAGTGCTCAGCTAGGGTAGATTTAGCGATGCGATCATGCCTGATGTCTACACTATGTTCTTTGATTCTTGTATTAATGGATTGACCCGTTTCACCAATGTATGGAGTCCCACAAGAGTAGATAATCTTATAGACTCTGGAGTTGATAAGACTATTTATGGGATCCTTGGTAGAAGGGATTAGATTCCTAAGGGTTGAGATAGGCTTGAAAGTACATAAGAGGCCTTTCTTGTACAGGATTTTTGAGATTTTATTTCACAGGCCCTCTATGTAGGGGAGGGTGGCCACCCAAGTAGCACTTGGGACATCAAGCTTAGTATTGGGGTTAACTTGGATTTTTTCTTGATTAAAGGCTCGAGAGATACATTTATTGTAGTATCCATTAAGCTTAGAAACCTAGAAAAGGTAGGCAAGTTCTTGGTCAATGTACTCATTAAATGCGATAAGCACAAGTGGCTAGTGTCTTAAAGACACCCATTTTTTGGGCAGGATGGTGGTGAGAAGAAGCATGAAGGTAAAGGTCAATGTGGGTGGATTTTCTAAAGACACTATGAGCAAGAGAGCCATCCTTTTTCCTCATGATAAGAACATCCAAGAAAGGAAGTTGGTTTTCATTTTCAAGCTCCTTGGTGAATTGAATGCAATCCATCAAATTGTTAAGGTGAGTGTGGAAACGTTCCAAATTATTAAGGCCTTGAGGCCAAAAATGTTCATGTCATCAATGTAATGTTTCCACCATTTGGGTTTGAGGGGGAAGGAGTTAAGGGCTAGCTCCTCAAAGTGTTCCATAAAAAGGTTAGCAACAACTGAAGAAAGAGGAGAACCCATGGTGACTCCATCAGATTGCTCGTAGACCACATCTTGGAAAGTGAAGAATGTGAACCAAAGACAAATTTCAACAAGAGAGGCTATCTCATCATTAGTTTTATGTCTAATTAGCTCCAAAGAGTCAAGCACAGAGACTTTGGTGAACAAGGACACCACATCAAAACTAACCAAGATCTCATTATCCTCAACCTTTTTGTCACGCATGAATTCAACAAAATGGGCAGAGTCTTTAATGTAGGTATTCTACTTGCCCACTACGGGAGAGATCAACTTGGCAAGGAAAGCAGCTAATTTGTAAGTGGGGGAATGTGTGGTGTCAATGATAGGTCTGAGAGGTACACTAGGTTTGTGGATTTTAGAAGCACCATAGATACATGGGGTGAATTTATTATTAGGAAGAAGACGCTTCTTGGTAAGGTCATCGAAAGAAGAAAGGGAAATAGCCTGCTTAACTTTTTCAATGACCTTAGAGATGGGGTTATGGGGAAGGACTTTGTAGCTCCCACTATTGGTTAGATGGTCAAGCATCTTGGTAATGTAGTCATCCTTATTAAGGATGACGGTCGCATTCCCTTTGTCAGCTTTGGTAATGATGATATCATTATTCTTAGTGAGTTTTTTGAAGGCACGAAACTCATCCTTGGGAACATTCCATAAGGGGCATTGAACATGCCTCAGTGCCACTGCACAATCCTTCTTGATCTCATTAGATAAGGCCTCAGAAAGCAAATGGATGACCTTTTTGATTTTGATCAAAAGTCAACTTTGGGGGTGGCCAAAGGGGTAACAACAAAGCCCAAGCCTCTTTTAAGGAAGTTGAGGGCAAGTGGGTCAATGTGAAGATTAGAAAGGATAATGACAATTTTTTCCTCCCAATTTTCAATGACAATGGGGGAATCAACATTGTCACTAAGCTTGGAGGAGCTGGCACATTCACTATTATTGACAATGTTTGAAAAGGGTAAAGAGGAATGGACCAAGGTAGAAGGGTGATTAACCTGCAAAAATGGAGGTTTGGTGGTAATGGTTGACAGGATCGAGATGGGGGAGAGTGAAGCATAAGAAACCATGTGGAGGGGGTGGGCCATGTGGGAGAGATAAGAATAGTTGGATGGCGATATAGAAACGTTCAAATCTACAATGGCTAGGTGTGAGAGGCAACGGAAAGAGGAGGCAATGTCAGATTGTATTGGTTTAGAGGTGGCACGGGGCACGAGGAGGGGGTTGGCACGAGCAGAAAGGGAGAAGGCATGAGGAGAAAGGAAGCAAAGGAGTAAACATCCAACGACGAAGTCAAATCACCATTAATGCATAAAATGTTGGGATGAACAATCACAAGAGACTCCCCTGTTGTTCAAGCAGTAGCAAGACAGGAAGAAAATGGTGCATCCTTCAAATCTGATGTTAATGCTAGAGGGTTCATGTCAATTAGAGGGTCCTACTGGGTAGACAGTAAAGAACACCCTACCTATTGTGATCTCCCTAGAGAGTAGCATGTTGGCCTGAAGTGCGGAGAATGTTGAGCAAGAGTATCAAAAAGGTTAGCATCAACCCAATTTGAACATTACAAAGGAGAGCGTTGTGAGGGGAAAGATTGAGGTGGGGCGATGTCAGATGGTGAGGAGGGATCCCATACCATAGAATGACAAAGAGACCTTAGGGAATAGGTGGTAAGGGGACATGAAGTGTGCCTAGAAGAATCAAATGAGAGTAAAGGGGAAGTTTGAAATTTCTTGCATAGCAATCTTGTAAATTTGCTCCTCTATCTGTCTTCACATGTGGTCTTAATCCCTTGAGTTCTGGCATGAGATTGAGTATTGAGAAATTCCCACTCACCAACAATGAATAAAACCAAATGGGGCTGACATGTATAATCCAAGGACGTGTTCTAAGGTAACACCACAAAAATAGGGTCGAGGCTAACATTTGGGACCAGAGCACTAGGCACCCTGGTCCTTTAGTCCCACAAACTCTGGGGAGTGTCATTTAAAGTGGGTTTAGACCAATCCTAACTTTATTTTGTCGGGTTTATTCATAAGGAATGAGAATTAGTTGTTTTAGGTCCACTCAGGTGCTAAATTAGGTGAAAAATGGCAAGGGTACACATTTTACTCCATAACATTGTTCTTTGATGATATATTGATTTATAGAAAGAGATGGGAAGAGCATTTGCATCTTGTAGATCAAGCATTACAAGTTCTCAAACATCACCAACTTTATGCTAAACCTTCCAAGTGTGTTCTTGGTCTCAAATAGGTAGAGTACTTGGGTCACATAGTGTCACATGAAGGAGTAAAGGTTGATCCTAACAAAATCAAGGCTATGATAGAGTGGACAATTCCTATTTAACCATTAAGAACTTGAGGGGTTTCCTAGGACTCAATGGATATTATAGAAAATTTGTGAAGAACTATCGTAGCATAGCAACACCCCTTATAGCTCTGTTGAAGAAGGATGGTTTTCAATGGAATGAGTTAGCTAATACAACATTTGAGAGATTGAAGGAGGCTATGTGTACCACTCCAATTCTAGCCACTCCAAATTTCAGCAAGGATTTTATTGTTGAGTGTGATGCTTTAGGAAATGGTATATGAGCAATTCTCATGCAGGAAGGTAGACCTATTGCTTTTGAAAGTTGTCAATTGAGGGGTAAGAATCAACTCAAAACCATTTATGAGAAGGAAATTCTCTATGCAGTGAAATAGTGGAGGCCACATCTAATGGGTAGACACTTCAAAGTTAAGACATATCATGATAGCCTAAAATATTTTTTGGTGCAACAATTATCATCTGAAGAACAACAAAAATTTGTCACTAAGATGTTGGGGTATGTTTTTGAGATCATATATAGGAGAGGAAAGAAGAGTATAGGGGCTAATGCATTATCCAAAAAGGATGAAAAGGATGAGACATTATTGTGTGTCACTTCAATATTACAAGCATATTGGGTTGAAAAAGCCAAAATAGAGTGGTAGAATGATGTTGCTACAAGAAATCTCATTCAACAGTTGCAAACTGATCCTAGTGTTCAAATAAGTTTTGTTGGAAGAGAGACTCTTTGTGGTATAAAGAGAGATTCTACCTATGCAAAAAAATCCACACTCAAAAGCAAAATTCTTGAAGAGCTCCATGGTTCTCCAACTGGGGACATTCAGGATTTTTGAAGACATATCATTGAATCAAGCAAGATTTCTTTTGGGAAGGGCTTAAAGGCAATTTCCAAAAATTTGTGGTCGAATGTTTGGTATCCCAAAGAAATAAAGGATAGACAATTAAGACACAAGTCTTTTGTAGCCCTTAGTTACCCCCAGCCAGTAGTGGGAAGAAGTCTCCATGGATTTCATCATAGGCCTTCCAAGATCTAAAGGTAAGAGTGTCATCATGGTAGTAGTAGATCACCTCACCAAATATGCCTATTTAATTGCATCACCCCATCCTTTTATAGCAAGTACAGTGGAAAAAGAATTTATGGAGAATATGCAAAAGTTACATCGTTTATTATCAGTGATCATGATCCTATCTTTATTAGTAACTTTTAGACATTTATTCTCTTGTTAGGGTACTCAATTAGCTTGCAACTCTTCATATCATCCTCAATTAGATGGGAAAATTGAGGTTGTTAATAAGTGCTTGGAAGGATATCTACATTGTTCACTTCAAATAAGTAGTCTCAATGAGTAGATTAGCTACCACTAGCAAAATTGTGGCATAACACTTCCATACTTCAAAAATGTCCCCATTTATGACATTATATGGATACCATCCACCATACATCACATCATCATTGAAGGTGAAACCAAAAGTGTAGGTTGTGGAGGGCCACATGAATAATCAACAACAGGTACTTTTAGGACTTAGGAAGAATTTGGCCATGGCACAAAAATAGAATGAAATAATAGGCTGACCAACATCATAGTGAAAGGAGTTTTGAAGCTGGTAATTAGGTTTTCTTGAGATTACAACCTTATAAGAAAATGTCCCTAAAGAAACAAACAAACAATAATAAGTTGTCACCAAAATATTATGGACCATACCAGATTCTACAAAAGATTGGTAGTGTAGCCTACAAGCTTGAGTTATTGCCTACAACAAAGATACATCTAGTTTTTTGTGTTTCTTGTTTAAAGAAGGTGATTGGCCGACAAATTCCTACACAAACAATATTATTAGAGCTAGATGAAGGAAGAAACATTTTGGATCTAGAATTAATGTTGGCAAGAGACACTGTGTGGATTCATTGGTGTTATCATTGATGGCAACACAGTCTATCCCACACATCTGCAGTACATAGTATGCCTTTACAGGAAGTCAGATTGAAGAATGTTTTGGTCCGGTGAACAAGAACAGAGTATGTAACAAGGTCTCACAATCAGGTCCAGATCTCTCAGATGGTGTAACTCAATAAGTTGCAGACTTGGACAAGTCAAGAGGGGTATCATGACTACTATATTCCAAAGATTTAGCCTCCGATGATAAAGCATGAAAAAGATATGAGCATCTGAGTGTTCGGTTCCAGTCAAGCAGAGCAGACAGAGAAAGAACTGACCGACAGAGTATCAGACTTCAATCCGGATGAGTAAAAAGTGTTGATCAAGTAACTTGTGGGATTATACATTGTTGGCCGACATGATTAATGACTTCTATGCCTATGTTTTTGATACGCATCACAAATCAAGCATGGATTCAACCAATAGATCAATAACTTGTAAATATCTTGAGTGTTCTTGTTGCTGACTAGAAAGTTGATGAAATCCTTAATGTGGATATATATACCAAATGGATTCCAGTATGTAGGTAGTATGAAAAAAGGTGATGAAATAAAGTGCGAAGAAAAGAAGGAATAAGTGTGAGAACAGTAATTCAAGTCCGATATGTGACAGAGCAACAACATTAAAATAGAGGAAGAATGAAGTGCATCAGATCAGTGCATTGTGCCTAACCAGAAATGAACTCTTGCATTTGTAGATGCTTCTCATCAGTTTAAACACTTGATTATCTTCAGTAAGTTTTGTAGATAGTGAGTCTCTTGTAGACAATGTGCCTCTTGTGAGCAATGAGCTCGGGCAGTGAGCCCTAATTGGCAAGTGCTATTTGTACTCCTTTACTCTTTTAATAGAGAATACAATCTTGGGTTAGTCACCTTGTGGTTTTTCCCTTAACAAGGTTTCCACGTAAAAATCCTTGTGTTATGTGTGTTGATTTTATTTCTACTCTTATGATTACATATGCTTTCATGTTTTGATGTAGCACTGAATATTAAGATAACAAAAGAAAAGAAAGTTAAGGAAATTTTGAGATAACTGATTCACGCCTCCTCTCAGTTATCTGCCTTGTATTCAACAGTTAATCCTCTAGACATGCACAAAGAAGTTGAGGACTAAGACAATCACCGAGTATCTCATTCAGTGGAAGAATTTACTAGTTCAAGATGCCATGTGGGAAGATGAAGATTTTATGTAGAAACATTCATAGTTGATCAGCATTGAGGACAATGTTTCCTTGAAGAGGGGGGCATGCCATGCCCTTGATCTTATAGTGTGTATAGGTTTATGAGTAGTTGGCATGTGGCTACCTTAACTCTCAATTAAGTTATACGATCATTATTATATTCTTATTTAGAAAATTAGGTCAGTCTAGGTGCCATGTTTTGGTATCTAAGTCAACTTGGGTGATATCCAAGGCATAAGTAGGGTATTTATAGGAGGTAGTGAGTGTTATTTGATCATATTATTGTGAATTGTGTTCTTGGAGACTTTTGGAGGTTTTCCCCCTTGAAGTGGCATATTATTATCAAGTATTTGCAATATTTGTGTCTATTATATTCTTCTATTATACAATTTGTTTCATTACATATGCACTGCAAACTTCCAAACAAATAAATGACATTTCAGTTTTTAAAAAACTAAAACAAATACCTTTGTCGAAGGTATTTTATATTTGAAAAAATAATAATAAAAAACTACCCTCGAACAAAACTGTTTTCTTCGAACAAAGGTTTTGTTGGTGCAATCTTCATTTGAAGGTTCCCTCATTCAAAGATTTTGACTTCATTCGAAGGTTTTTGAGATTTTTCCTTAGGTGGGGGTTATTTCTACCCCTATCCCACTAGTGGGACACACTATTTTGTAGGATGACCCATAGTAATGCTATTGATGAGGATGGACTCCACCCAAAACACATACAATAATAATTTCAGTCTTGCAAACAGTTTCATAATTAAGCAAATTGCAAACAGTTTCATAATTTCTTCATTAAACTTGCCTATAAAAGGCTACAAATCTAAAATACAATCACCAGGGTCATATGCCCTTTTATTACAGCAATATGGGCTATCTTACAATATAAATATCTAATGTATAGATCCTTCTGAAGCTATCTTCTGATATCTACCTGACCTCCTTATTCGCATGAACAAGACTTGCCAATGACTCCCAATACCCCAATACCCTGGAACTATTACAAAGAGGCTATAAATACACATCAGCACCACTTAGTGTAATTCACCCCAATTTTAGCTTGCTTTGAAATGTGTAACTCCCATTTGGGCGCCAAAATGAACCCAACTGTCCTTTTTTCCGCCCAAGAAAGAATTTTCAAATTTTTAAATTGAGAAACTAGGCAGCGCAACTTCCGGGAGCCATAACTTTTAAACCAAGCATCCGATTGACAAACCGTTTAATGCATTAGAAAGCTCCCAAAAAACTGAAGCTCCATAAAAAATATTGTTTAGGGAAATATTGATTTTTGAGTCGTTACGGAACCTCTAAGTGCCTCAAAATCGATTATGAAACTTTTTCCATGAACCTCAAAAACTAAAACTTTAATATCTTGAAATCCAGACATGATCTTGGGCTCAAATTTACCAAGAATATTTATGTTGCTATTTAAAATCTTTGAGGAAATTTTAGACCCAATTCATTTTCCAATATAGGTTTACTAAAAATAGTAAGTCCTGGTATTCTTAGCCTTTTTGGAAACTTTGAAGGCTCCGAATCATTATTCAAGCAAATGGATATCTACAAAAACAAAATTGAAAGAAGTAGAAAAGAAATTTCTTTTTTTTTGTGATGCAAGATTGGTCTACACCTCTGGATGCTCCTGCATTAGATATTATTAAGAATGTACCTAGATTTTATGAAGCTAGTTTGTTTAGTATGAATAATTAATGAAAGCATATGTCACAACTTGAGATCAAGAGATTTATCAATGATTTTGTAGGAGAGGTTGAGTAGATTGATTGGTCTCTAATTACAAATGTCTTCTCAATATCTAGATTTAGATATGAATTTGATGTTTTCTTTGTGTTGGGTGAATATTTTGTTGTTAACTCACTAACGGCAAAAGGGGTATATTAGCCACAGCTATGATGAGACAAAGTCTCTCCTCTCAGCAAGGGGAGGTTCCCTCTAGTTACTTGACTTTTACAAACAAAACAACTTATGAAATTTATGTACACTAAAAACTATGTTTGTGGTGGTTCCATCTCATCTCATTCTCTTTTTTCGGAATAGATGTTTATACTTCAAACTCTTGATAAAGGACTTATAAATTATCACAAAATCACAGAAACACAAAGTTTTCTGTTACCTCACTTACTAATTGCAAATAGAACTATTTGAAGTTGAATGCAGCCCAAAGTCTTCACTCCTCTTCAAGATGATAAAAGTAAATCGAATATAATAACTTGCAGCGCAAAGTCTCCAAACTATTGTATTCTCACAAACATGAACATAATCCTCACAAATGATTTGATAACACAAAGTCTATCAGAATCAAATTAAGAGCGCTCTTCAATCACTTGAAACAAACTCCACACTTCAATTATTACCAAAGAAGATTATGATAGCAAGACGTAAGAACAATACTATCACAACACAAATAATCCCAAGACAAAGATTGGAATTGGACTTGCTTTCTTGTATTGATAAATATTTGATAATTGATTTTCACAAAGAAGCACAAATTCTTGATTTTCTTTTCAATTCGCCAGAGTATTCTTGCAATAGACAAAAGATAATATTTACAAAAGAGGCCCTCTTTATTTATAGGGAGAGGCCTTGAGAAAATTTAGGAAAAACTTAACTACTTTGACTTATTCAAAAATAGGAGTCCTTATTGACTTGGAACTTCCTATATTTTTACATGTAATTACATATGAAAAATGTACATGTAAAAATGTCCAAAATTGGTTTGAAAGTACATGTGAAAAATAGAAAATAAACTAAGGAAAAAATGACTACTTCAATTTGTGTCGCCACTTTTCCTCATGTGATGATCATACATAGTGAAAGCTGCTTGCATCTCAATGCTATCTGGGTTGAATGCGTTCCTAAAGATCATCTTGGCTCTCACTATGGCATCCCTCACTGTAGTGATTGATTTTGCATGACCAGTTAACTTGGTTTTCAGATTATCCAAACTTAACTAGTTGTCTAAAATATTGTCCACAGAAGTCATTGAAAATGCTTTATCTTTGAATTCTTTCTGGAGCATGTCTTCAAATTCCTAAACCATTTCTTCTGCAGAAAGAAGTTGGTTGTCCTGTGATACTAGCTTACAAGGCAACTCCTCCAACTTATGCAAAAGGTTGACATCACTTTGTTCACTGATTTCCTTTGCAGCTTCAAGATCTTTGATCAAATTTCTAAGCATACTGCTCATGTACATCAAAGCCTCCTTTGTTTCTATATAAGAATCCCTATTAGCGATGGCGCCAATTGATATTAGGGTGCTTATTTTCAATTTCCTCATCTCTGCCCATTTATCATGAGTATCCTCTATGCGTTCAATATCTTGAGAAATAGTATAAATGAGGTCACTAAGTTTTGCTCTTACTTTTCTCATTTTATCTGTCTTCTTAGATACATCTGTGAGCAAAGAGATTCCTTGTGCATGCATCCTATCTAAGTACTCTTCAAGTCCTTTCCCTTTGAGATGAGTCCTTTCTGCTTTCAGGATAATGGGGTCTTCTATAGAAACGACCTCTAGAGTAACTGCTTCTGAGTTCAAAGTGATTTTCCTTACCACCGCAGTTAGCTGTTCTACCATTGCCTTGTAGTGATCCTTCATTTCTTTTTCCCTGTCAAACTTCTGGATCAGGATGTCCATGGCTGACTGCATATCATTTTTAGCACTTTCATGGGTTATTTTGCCCAATTCAACTCTAGAAATAGAGTAGTCATTCATATCAAAACCTTCAATAGTTGCATCCTGTGGAGGTTTTGCTATCTCCAGGAATTTGTGTCCCTTGTCTTCAAGTACCCTAGAAAGAATCTTTGGTTTCTTCGGGGCCTTAGGCTTTGCAGGTACCAACTTAGTGAAATCAAAGTCATATGGGGAGATGACTTGCTTTTTCCTCTTTGGCGTGTAATCTGATAACCAAGGTGGTAGTAGAGAAGTACTCACATTGGGATCCATTCTTACTGCCGGTGTTCCCGAAACTATGCTTGCACTGATAGTAGAAACAATAGGTGGGGTGTTAGTAAAAACCGCACCTATTACCTTTGCACTAGAGACTTGCTCAGTATTCATTACAAAATGATAAAAAATGGATGCATCCCCAATATCAAAAGATGAAGAAGACAAACTAGGAATAGACCCTGAAGAACGGAGAAGATCTTCTACCATGGGTTGAGGATTATCAAAAATTATTTTAGAAGGAGAAGGAGATTTAGAAGAGGGAATATCAATAGGTAGAATAGACATAGGAGCTACAACAGGTGTATCAAGCAATGAGGATGATACTCCCATTTCTTGTTGTGTATTTTCCGGTGGAGACAAAGCCTCCTCATCTTGTTGATCTGTAGTCCTATCTTCAACATCCATCTCTTTTGTGGTTGGCTCTTCAGTAGCTGGCTCCTCAACTTCCATATCTTTTATTTCAGGTTCTTCCTCCACAGCTTTTGATTTCTTTGTGACAAATCTGATCTTAGGCTTATGTGTTTTAGAGGATGAGGGAACATCACTCTTGTTCTTTGTTCTGTTTTCCACCTTTTTACCAGTTTGCTCTTGAACTTCAGTTTCTAATCTAGTGAGGAATTCTTTCAGAGTAATTCCTCTATCTGCCATCCAGTTATTGGTGTTAGCCAATATAAGCTCAAATCTTTTCCTCAAAGAGGTCAACTCCTTTTGAGACCACTGAATAGGAGGGAGAGGAGTGTGAGTAACTTGTTCAGTATTATACCTATCATCAACCAATTCTCCATCATCCACTAGGTCTTCTGGGATATCAGCAAGTCCCAGATATTCAATCTGTTCAATGGACAACCTACTGTAGTCTAGCTTCCAGATATCTTCCTCTGTCCTCAAGTCTACCTAGACATCTTCTACCATGGGTTCATGAAATTGAGTTTTTCTTCTGATTTTATCCTTTACACCCCTGTAATCAAACTTTGGTCTCCTCTTGAATTGCTTCATGGTGACCAGCTGCATCTCTGTCTCCATGGCCCTTGGCTTTGCGGCAGTCATTACTGAATATCTGTTAATTTCTACTGGGAATCTGAAACCAGGCTTCTTAAGTTCCATCTGTTTGTTATGCACGACAATCATTTGTCTGCACAACTCCATCAAGATCAATTTATCTAAGGGGAATCTTGGAAGCATATAGGGGTAACCTTGGAAAAAGCCAACCCTCAAGTATGAAAAAGTAGGAAATTGTAAAACTCCCGAAGTCATTTACCACTGTCCATGCCTCATCTGAAACTCTACTCTGTTCTAGTTGGGGATCAAAAAGACACAAGAATACAACAAAGAATGCATCATTCACTCTTCTGAAATGATGAATTGAACCTTTCAATGTCAACTGGGAATAGTATTGGTATACTGGGATTACCCTCCTATCCCCTTCTGATGTCAATCCTAGGAAAATCCTCATAAAAGCTGCAATGTACACCAAATAGGAAGTCATGTAGAACTTGACGGTAGTGGACACCTTCATCAGTTGTTCGTGCAAAGCATTACTGATTTGTTCACCCCAGAAAATAACTTGCTTGCCCTGGAGTATGACCTTAATGAAAGGATACATCCATTCATGAAACTATGAAGAGGAAGACAAACCTCTTATCCTGCTAAGGAGAGTAATCAGGTCACCAACTTCCTCTACAAAGTCACTTCGAGGGAAACTACGTGGCCATCTTGACAAATTTGACCTTGTAGTCTTCAGCTATTTATTGTTGATCACTTTCTTTGCTTTCTCTGGATTCTTGTCATATTCCTTCTAAGCTTCAACAAAGTCGAGCTTCAATACCTCTGTTGCAGGAGGACACATGAACACCTTATCAATGAACTCAGGATCCAACCTGATTATCACATTACCACTCGCATCCACATAGCTCTAATATCTTTGTTATAGAAATGGGCACACTGAAGAACAAATTACGTGTTGTGAGCTGCCACTGGGAAGGATGACACTAGATGAATATTACTTTCAACTATCTTCTTCATCATAGCACTGGGGTTGCTTGACTTGGTTCTCTCTACAAACTCAGCCATATCAACATGGCCAATCTCCGTATCTCTAATGTCATCAACATTAGAATGGACTGAGGTGATTGGGAAAAAACCTTGATATTTGTATTTCATCACTTTTGATTTCTTCAGGGACAACTCATTCATTTGGATGAGCTTTCACCAAGAAGTTTGATGTAGAACAAAGCTCCACAGAAGAAACTGCAGCAAAAAGTCATGATCATGCAATTAGGGAAAAACTGGCAATCTGGGAAAATTGCATGTCGATGATCACGACTATAGGAACAGGCTTGAAAAAGGGCTATAGAGCGAGCAGGCCAAAAATCAGAGGAAAGTGGGCTCGGAAAATTAAAAATGAAAATTTCCCAGAGTTAGGAAAATCTGGGAGAGGGTTTGCATGGGCGGCAAAATTTGCCGCCCTTGCATATGAGGGATTTTTTTGTATATGCATTAGCAGCGAAATTCACCGCCCATACATGTGGTAAGGAGCAATGTGTCAGAGCGGTGAAATTTACCGCTACTACATGTTAAATAGGTTTTACGAAGTCTGGATGTTAGAGCAGTTGAATTTGCCGCTGCTGTAGGCAATAAGGGATTTTCAAGTTTGATGTGCATCGGCAACAAAAAACAACGACAATGCATATGGGAAAGTTTGCAAGTTAACGTGTAAGGGCGGCAGATTTTACCGCCCATACACCTCCATTGAAAGTTTCAAGAAAATACGTAAGCGGCGAATATCACCGATGATGCATGAATAAGGTGTTGCAATCTTCAAGATGTTCGGTCGGCGGAAATTGCCGATGATGCACATGCGCAAGATTTCAAGTGTAGGCCACAAAGGTTTTTGTGTAAGGGCGACGAATTTCACCGCCCATACACCTTGCCTTTTGGTAAGTGTAAAAAGGGTTTGAGCGGTAAAACCGCCGACACTTCATATGGTAAAAGACTTAGAGCATAAAGATTTACCCGTTCTAAAGACCCAGGAAAATGCAAAAAATGAACCAAGACCAAAACACACAAAGACGACCACAACAATAGAAAAATGACCATTAACAAAAGTCCAGAATGAAACCAAACAAAATAAAAAGCCATTCAAACTTATTATACTAACAGAAACCCTAAAAAGAAAAGGAAAATGGAAGTGGGTACAAGACTTACCTGTAATGTCGGTGGAAAACCTAAGTTCATCGATGGTGAATTCGATCGAGCTTAGAATCGACGCAATCGGATCACGCGAGGGAAGTCTAGTGGATAGCTAGGTAGAATGAAAATGAAATAACCAAAAAGACAATCAAAAAACATTTAAAAGGCTTGAAAACATGCCTTTAATGAATGGCACAAGTGACCATTAATGGCACTCCAAGTCGGAGATCCGAAGGATCCTTGCTCAAGTGGCAAAATCGGATGACCCCGGACAAGTAGCATCAGACATGTAATGGCAGCGAAACTGGCCGATAGTGCATGTATACATTGGGAAATATGTAACGGCGGCATAAAGTGTTGCCTTTACATATGTAACAACTTTAAAAGGAAACATGTAAAAGCGACAAAAAATGCCACCCTTACACATTCAACAAATAAGTGAAGAGATATGTATGAGCGGCAAAAAATGCCGCCATTAAATATCAAAACTCAAAAATTACTAACTCCTAAAAATGGCTAAAATTGACATTTTAACCAGTTTACGACTTGAACGATCTTTGCAAATATTGAGAAACCAATTCAAGGGAATGTTGTAGACCAGTTTAGAATGTCAAATGACTTCACATGAGACCCAAGGGAATCTTGTCTCAATTTGCGATCTTAGAGTGTAGATTCACGAAACAAACAAGTTTCGTGGGGTTGTCTACAAAAATGAACGTAGCTAATTTTGAGAACAACAACTGGCTCTAACTGCAGAACTTCCTTCAATCAAACTTTGAAACGATTGAAGGGAGTAGAATCTAGTCTCTAAGTGCCTTCATCCATGCCATTGGGCTATAGAGTCAAGCTAAAAAGAAAAAGACACAAAGACTGAACGAAAACACAAAAATAAAAACACAAAAATATACAAATGTACAATTTAACTTATCTGATACTTCAGGGATTGAAGTGCTTCAGATGTTGTCCACTGTGAGGCAACAAGAATGGTGTTCCATCCTGATACTCCAGCAAGAAACTATTTTCACCACAGAATTGATGAATGGTGAATGGACCTCTCCACAAGGAATCAAACTTTCCATGCATTCCTTTTGGTTCTCTCCTCTTGTCTCACAACAAGACTTGATCTCCAATCTGAAACTCACGACCCTTTGCCTTCTTGTCGAAGAGTTTCTTTACTTGATTTTGGTGTTCAGCAATATGGTCCACCACTATAGTGCGCTGCTCCTCAAGTTCAGTCAGATACATGATCCTTTTATCAATAGAACTATCAAAAGTTCTATCTTCCAATGCCTTCACCAACCTCAATGCTGGCAATTCCAAGGTAATTGGTATCTCTGCATTCAGACCATATAGAAGCTGAAATGGTGACATGCCTATCACCCTTTTGGGTGTAATTCTATCTGCCCATAAAGCATCAAAAAGTGCTTTATGCCAACTTCTCTGATTCTCATCTACCAATTTCCTAATAATAGTGACCAGATTCTTGTTGCTTGATTCTACTTGACCATTCCCTTGCGGATAATAGTCTGAAGAATGGGAAAGAATGATCCCATGCTCGTAGAAAAATTTAGTAATCTCATGAGAAGAAAAACAAGTAGCATTGTCTGCTATAATCTTGTTTGGAAGTCCAAACCTGGAAATAATGTTCTCCTTAAGAAAACTGCATACCACTTCAAAAGTAGCATGCTTGACTGGAATAGCTTCCACTCATTTGGTAAAATAGTCTGTTGCGGTGAGAACATAGTTATGTCCTGCACTTGATGATAGATTCACAACGCTAATGAAGTCAATACCCCATTGCTGAAAAGGCTCCTCAATCACCACTGGTTTTAGAGGTAAGGCTGCCAACTTTGGTTTCCCAACAAACTATTGACACAACTCACACCTACGTACCCAATTGTACGCATCTTAGAATAGTGTGGGCCAATAGTATCTAGCTCGCAGAATCTTGTGAGCCGTTATAGGTGTGAAAAAATGTCCTCCACAAGCCAAATTATGGAAAGACTCCAAAAGTCTACTTTGTTGCGCTTTATCCACGCAACAGAGAAATACACCATCAAGGCTTCTCTTGTACAAACCATTGTCCCAAAGGACGTAGTTAGCAGCTTTTAACTTGACAGTTCTTTTTTCCTTATAAGACAAGTGAGAAGGACACTCACCATAGGTAAGGAAATGAGCGATATTGG
This sequence comes from Cunninghamia lanceolata, assembly GCA_027924645.1. Classification (NCBI taxonomy): domain Eukaryota; kingdom Viridiplantae; phylum Streptophyta; class Pinopsida; order Cupressales; family Cupressaceae; genus Cunninghamia; species Cunninghamia lanceolata. Next base: position 336,501 of record BSBN01000736.1, on the reverse strand, counting down.
AATACCACTCGTTAGTTGTAGTAACAAAAAGAACAGTTGGTGTGTCCACAACTTCTTCTTCTTTGTCCCCTATCTCTTTTGGAACGTTATCAGTGATCAATTGACATAAACCTTTGCCACGCACAAGCTTGGTAGGCTTGATATCCAGATCAAATTCTTGGATCTTAGCAATCCAATTACCTCTCTTTGTTCCAAACTCCTGTTGAGTTAAGATAGATTTGACTGTTGTATCAGGAACCATAACAACAGTGTGTGAGTTTAGAATATAGAACCTGAAATGCTTCACCGCTTTGACCACGGCATAGGCATGCTTCTCCATATTCAAATACTTCAATTCATGAGCTTTGAGAGGACAACTCATAAATGATATGGGGGATTCCACACCTTCTTCATTCTACTGAACCAGAATAGCTGAAAGTGTGTGTTCTGAAGCGTAGCTGTAAACTACGAAATCTTTGGTGTAGTCGAGACAAACAAGAACTGGAGCATGAGCAATAGCCCTCTTGATATCCTCAAATGCTTCTTTGCCTTCCACAGTCCAATGGAAAGTGGCCTTACCCTTCATCATATTGACGATGTGACGGGTTTTTTCTGCAAAATCAGGAATGAACCTTCGCAGAAAATTCACCTTTCCAAAGAAAGAGTGAACAGTACTCTTACTAGCAGGCAAAGTAAGACTTTGAATGGATTTAACTCTTTCTGAGTCGATCTTAGTACCTTCCTGGGATACAATATGTCTGAGAAGCTTACCTTCTGTAACCCCAAAAACTGACTTCTTGGGATTGAGGGAAATACCATTTTGCCGACAGCGCTCCAGCACTTGTCGTAAATGATGTGCATGATCATGACAGTTTTTGGAGAAAACAGTCAAGTCATCGAGATACACCATGATGAACTTCCCCATCTCATCTCTGAAGGCAAGATCCATCGCTCTCTGAAATGTGGCGCCAGCATTGATCAAACCAAAAGGCATTCTGCGATATGCAAATGTGCCCCATGGTGTGGTGAAGGCAGTTTTGAACTAATCAGCTTCATTGACCTCCACTTGGTTATACCCTGAAAAACCATCTAACATAGACAATATTTCTGAACCAGTCACTGTTTGCAATACTTGATCCATGATGGGCAAAGGGTAGTTATCTTTTAAGGAAGATTGGTTGAGATTCCTGAAATCAACAAAGATACGGATTTCTCTGTTCTTCTTCCTTATAGGTACTATGTTTGCGATCCATGTGGAATGATGAATTGGAAAAATTATCCTTGCATTCAGCATCTTCTAAATTTTTGAAAGGATCATACCTGATATCTTAGGATTGTATTGCCTCTGCTTCTACTTGTGAGGCAACAATCCAGCTTTGAGGGGAATTTCGTGTTGGACCTCCTTAGGCCTGAAAGACTTCAGATCATCATAGGAGTAAGCCAAAACATCAATGTAATGTTGAAGAAGGGTATTGAATTTGAATCTTTCATCAGCAGTGCAACATTTTCCAATGTTGACCATCTTAGGATCTGCTTCCGAACTCAAATTTACCTGCTCAAATTCCATAGAGGAACTTGAATCCTATTGTTGCCACTGCTTGATATACCTGTCATGTTTATCAAAGAGTTTATCAAGGGAAACCAAACCTTTTGGGATTTTATTCCCTTTCAATTGTAGAAATTCTTTGCCAGTTTGTGAATCTATCTCGGAAACATATTCCCGTGATGGTGATTCACTACCTTCGAAGTAAAGCTCATCAAAGCTATCCATCTTTTATAGGAAAGCAATGATTTGGTTATCACCATTGAACACCTGCCAATGGTCAGCGTTATCAGGTACACTTGGTCGGAAGACCAGCTCAATAGTGTACTTGTTTCCTTTGAAATCCTTGTGAGTCACCATGAGAGTGGCAGAAATAGCCAATGAATCTGCATGATCATTGAACTCTCTTGGCACTGCAGAAATGTTGAAAGCATCAAAACCTTCAATGCAATCCCATACGCGATTGCGATAGTGTCTCAGTCTTTAATTTTTGGTTTGGTACAAATTCCTCACTTGACAAACCACCAATTCGGCATCCCCTTGATCATGAAGGATTTTAACGCCTCTAGCATGAGCAGCTTCCAATCCAAGTAACAAGGACTCATATTCAGCGATGTTATTGGTGTTGTCAAATTGTAACTTGTATGAAAAAGGTAAGATATCACCTTGTGGTGATATCAAGACCACTCCGGCTCCAAAACCGGTAGAAGAACAACTGCCATCAAATTCTAAAATCCAGGCTTCATTAGAATTTGATTTTTGAGAATTTCTTTGATTAGGAGATTCCTCCTCATCGGTGAGGGAAGAATCCAGCATTATTATACCTTCACTTGAACTTTCATCTGAAAACTCTTCTAAGTCTCCATCTGACATATCCAAGCTATCACCTGATGCACTCTCATCTAATGAACTAGAACCATCTTCAGTGGACAGAAAATAATTACCCATTCCCAAGGACTCAAATAAAATTTTAGCTTTGGGATTTGATGTTTGGGTAACAATGTATTTTGCTTCCTTCTCAGGAAGCAACTTCTGCATGACACCTATAATAGGTATCCTTGCTTCAGATAAATCCATGTTCAACTCCCCACCTACATCCTTGCAGAAATTACATCCAAGAAGAATGTTGTACGAAGCTGGAACATCAGCTACCAGGACTGTCATCTTGATTCTCTTATCTGGAAAAGCTACAAACACAAATTGGGCATCTTTGATTTGACCCAAAAGTGGAACTTGCTTATTCTCCATAGAGAAACACCTCCCAAAAGTTTTGGTTAAGGTGAGGCCAAGGGCGTCTGCTACCTTAGCAGGCATATCATTGTCAGAGGATCCGGAATCTATTACGCAATTGCTCAATTTATGACCATTCACTAATAGGGAAACATAGAAAGGTTCAATTTTTCCAGAGGCTTCAAGGGGAGTAGTGACAAGATTATTTTGGGTAGGCTTACTTTTGGAGGAGTCATGAGTAGCTTTTGGAAACTCTTGTCCTGCAGGGACGGTCTTATTTTTGACGTATTTGGCTAATCTATCAAATTGTTCAGGATTAGCTTGTAAATACTCAACTTCAGACATTTGTATCTTAGTCCTCCTAGCATGATCTATTATATCAAACTGCTGAAAGGAATTAGAAACGGAGGAAGAAAAACCATCAATCTGATTTTTGGTAGAGATAGCACTAGTCTGAGGATTAGAAGTGGAAGGTACATATTCGTTAGAGGCACTTACTTGTTTATTGACCACCGGGTCTTTTGATTGGAAAGGTAGCGGAGTCCCCCGTTTAGCGATTGAAATCACCGGTTGAGATTCTTCTCTCACTTTCCCTTTATCAGCTTGAAGAGCTGACTGATTTTGAGACCTGGTAAAGACAACATATGCTCCTTCACACGCTTCTCCTTTTTCAGCTTCGTCCTGATAGTTTAGAAAGCTGATGGTAGAGTCGCTAGCTAATTCTTCTTCTCCTTCTGTGAAGAGATTAGCACCATTTTCATAATCCAACTCGGGTTGGAAAGAAAGTTCATTTTCAGCTTCATAGTAGCCAATAGCTGAGTTGACCAGCGCTGCTTCAATGGCAAGCTTCCCCTGTGTAGGAGGAAGACAGTTGTGTTGTCCTTGATTTCTAGCAGCATTGCCTTGATATGAATTATTTGAAAATGTCCTCCTTGGTATATCTCGATAAGAAGGAGACGCAGACATACCTTGGGATATTTGTCTCTTTAGAGCTAGCAATTCATTTGCTAGCTTTTGTACCATGGGGTCCGTGGTGCTTGTGGAAGAATTCTCAGTAGAAGAGGAACTTTTATTTCTGTTAGAATCACTTCTTATCTTACCCGCAAGGATAAGATCATCTTCCACTTCAGTTGCCAGAATCTAAGCTGTAGCAAGATCGGTAGGAGCAGCTCGTCTCAATAGAAAACTCACCTCAGGAAGTTGTGTATTGATAAAGAAACATTTAAGATTCTCCGCTGTTGGCTCAGCAGTGGTGGAAATCATGTTCCTCAACTTGTTGAACTTGGAGATGAAGTCTCGCATGGGTTCATGAGGTTCCTTTTTCATTTGTGTTAGATATGCCAACAATGCATGTGCATCTTCTGCAGGTTTAAACCTGGCTTCGAACTTGGTTTTGAGAGTATTCCAGTTCATTATGGTCTGAGCTCGAAGGTGGTAAAACCAGTCTGCAGCAGCACCTTGCAGTGTTTTACAAAGAGTCGTATAGCTACATCTTCGTGCTCGACACCTATCACACCACAGGCTATACAGAAAGCTGCAATGTGTTCATCAGGGTGAACCTTCCCATCACCATAGAATTTGGGGAAATTCTTTCTTGAACTACAAGGTAGTTCATGCAATGGTGGGGTCAAATTTAGAGGACCAAAGGTATTACCCCAAGGGCCTTGGGCTGCCATGACGTGATGATTGAAAGGCGGGATAACAAACCTTGGTGTCGTATGAACAGACAAAATTCTACTAGCACTAGCACTAGAAGCTTCACCTGGTATAGGAGACCTGGCGTTTGTAGCAGGAAAACTCTTGGTGCGCTGAAGACGAGGTCGTGGAGGCAAGAGTCCAAAATTATTTTGCTGTGTCAATTCAAATGCAGGATCAATAATACCTTGAGCTCTCTTGCTTCTGGTGTACCGGGAATCTGCCAGAATGTAGTATGCTAAGAAAAATTTTGCAACAAAATGGAAAAGAACTAAAAATGCTTCAACTCGAAGCGTGAGGCTTCAAGTTGCGCATTGCTTCCCCAGTAGAGTCGCCAAAAAACTGTTGGGTGAATATTTTGTCGTTAACTCACTAACGGAAAAATGGGTATATCAGCCACAGCTATGATGAAACAAAGTCTCTCCTCTCAGCAAGCGGAGGTTCCCTCTAGTTACTTGATTTTTACAAACAAAACAACTTATGAAATTTATGTACACTAAAAACTATGTTTGTGGTGGTTCCATCTCATCTCATTCTCTTTTTTCAGAATAGATGTTTATACTTCAAACTCTTGATAAAGGACTTATAAATTATCACAAAATCACAGAAACACAAAGTTTTCTATTACCTCACTTACTAATTGCAAATAGAACTATTTGAAGTTGAATGCAGCCCAAAGTCTTCACTCCTCTTCAAGATGATAAAAGTAAATCGAATATAATAACTTGCAGCGCAAAGTCTCCAAACTATTGTATTCTCACAAACATGAACATAATCCTCACAAATGATTTGATAACACAAAGTCTATCGGAATCAAATTAAGAGCACTCTTCAATCACTTGAAACAAACTCCACACTTCAATTATTACCAAAGAAGATTATGATAGCAAGACATAAGAACAATACTATCACAACACAAATAATCCCAAGACAAAGATTTGAATTGAACTTGCTTTCTTGTATTGATAAATATTTGATAATTGATTTTCACAAAGAAGCACAAAGTCTTGATTTTCTTTTCAATTCGCCAAAGTATTCTTGCAATAGACAAAAGATAATATTTACAAAAGAGGCCCTCTTTATTTATAGGGAGAGGCCTTGAGAAAATTTAGGAAAAACCTAACTACTTTGACTTATTCAAAAATAGGAGTCCTTATTGACTTGGAACTTCCTATATTTTTACATGTAATTACATATGAAAAATGTACATGTAAAAATGTTCAAAATTGGTTTGAAAGTACATGTGAAAAACAAAAAATAAACTGAGGAAAAAATGACTGCTTCAATTTGTGTTGCCACTTTTCCTCATGTGATGATCATACATAGTGAAAGCTGCTTGCATCTCAATGCTATCTGGGTTGAATGCGTTCCTAAAGATCATCTTGGCTCTCACTATGGCATCCCTCACTGTAGTGATTGATTTTGCATGACCAGTTAACTTGGTTTTCAGATTATCCAAAGTTAACTGGTTGTCTAAAATATTGTCCACAGAAGTCATTGAAAATGCTTTATCTTCGAATTCTTTCTGGAACATTTCTTCAAATTCCCGAACCATTTCTTCTGCAGAAAGAAATTGGTTGTCCTATGATACTAGCTTACAAGGCAACTCCTCCAACTTATGCAAAAGGTTGACATCACTTTGTTCACTGATTTCCTTTGCAGCTTCAAGATCTTTGATCAAATTTCTAAGCATACTGCTCCTGTACATCAAAGCCTCCTTTGTTTCTGTATAAGAATCCCTATTAGCGATGGTGCCAATTGATATTAGGGTGCTTATTTTCAATTTCCTCATCTCTGCCCATTTATCATGAGTATCCTCTGTGCGTTCAATATCTTGAGAAATAGTATCAATGAGGTCATTAAGTTCTAATCTTACTTTCCTCATTTTATCTGTCTTCTCATATACGTCTGTGAGCAAAGAGATTCCTTGTGCACGCATCCTATCTAAGTACTCTTTAAGTACTTTCCCTTTGAGATGAGTCCTTTCTACTTTCAGGATGATGGGGTCTTCTATAGAAACGGCCTCTAGAGTAACTACTTCTGAGTTCAAAGTGATTTTCCTTACCACCGCAGTTAGTTGTTCTACCATTGCCTTGTAGTGATCCTTCATTTCTTTTTCCCTGTCAAACTTCTGGATCAGGATGTCCATGGCTGACTGCATATCATTTTTAGCACTTTCATGGGTTATTTTGCCCAATTCAACTCTAGAAATAGAGTAGTCATTCATATCAAAACCTTCAATAGTTGCATCCTGTGGAGGTTTTGCTATCTCCAGGAATTTGTGTCCCTTGTCTTCAAGTACCCTGGAAAGAATCTTTGGTTTCTTTGGGGCCTTAGGCTTTGCAGGCACCAACTTAGTGAAATCAAAGTCACCTGGGGAGATGACTTGCTTTTTCCTCTTTCGTGTGTAAGCTGATAACCAAGGTGGACGCAGAGAAGTACTCACATTGGGATCCATTCCTACTGCTAGTGTTCCTGAAACTGTGCTTGTACTGATAGTAGAAACAATAGGCGGGGTGTTAGTAAAAATCGCACCTATTACATTTGCACTAGAGACTTGCTCAGTATTCATCAAAAAATGATCAAAAATGGATGCATCCCCAATATCAAAAGATGAAGAAGACAAACTAGGAATAGACCTTGAAGAATAGAGAAGATCTTCTACCATGGGTTGAGGATTATCAAAAATTATTTTAGAAGGAGAAGGAGATTCAGAAGAGGGAATATCAATAGGGAAAACAGACACAGGAGCTGCAACAGGTGTATCAAGCAATGAGGATGATACTCCCATTTCTTGTTGTGTATTTTCCTGTGGAGACAAAGCCTCCTTGTCTTGTTGATCTGTAGTCCTATCTTCAACATCCATCTCTTCTGTGGCTGGCTCTTCAGTAGCTGACTCCTCAACTTCCATATCTTTTATTTCAGGTTCTTCCTCCATAGCTTTTGATTTCTTTGTGACAAATCTGATCTTAGGCTTATGTGTTTTAGAGGATGAGGGAACATCACTCTTGTTCTTTGTTCTGTTTTCCACCTTTTTACCAGTTTGCTCTTGAACTTCAGTTTCTGATCCAGTGAGGAATTCTTTCAGAGTAATTCCTTTATCTACCAGCCAATTATTAGTGTTAGCCAATATAAGCTCAAATCTTTTCCTCAAAGAGGTCAACTCCTTTTGAGACCACTGAATAGGAGGGAGAGGAGTGTCAGCAACTTGTTCAGTATTATACCTATCATCAACCAATTCTCCATCATCCACTAGGTCTTCTAGGATATCAGCAAGTCCCAGATATTCAATCTGTTCAAGGGACAACCTAATGTAGTCTAGCTTCCAGATATCTTCCTCTATCCTCAAGTCTACCCAGACATCTTCTACCATGGGTTCATGAAATTGAGTTTTCCTTCTGATTTTATCCTTTACACCCCTATAATCAAACTTTGGTTTCCTCTTGAATTGCTTCATGGTGACCAGTTGCATCTCTGTCTCCATGGCCCTTGCCTTTGCGGTAGTCATTACTAAATATCTACCGATTTCTACTAGGAATCTGAAACCAGGCTTCTTAAGTTCCATCTGTTTGTTATGCACGACAATCATTTATCTGCACAACTCCATCAAGACCAGTTTATCTGAGGGGAATCTTGGAAGCATATAGGGGTAACCTTGGAAAAAGCCAACCCTCAAGTATGAAAAAGTAGGAAATTGTAAAAACATACACCCAAAGTCATTTACCACTATCCATGCCTCATCTGAAACTCTTCTCTATTCCAGTTGGGGATCAAAAAGACACAAGAATACAGCAAAGAATGCATCATTCACTCTTCTGAAACGATGAATTGAACCTTTCAATGTAAACTGGGAATAGTATTGGTATACTGGGATTACCCTCCTATCCCCTTCTGATGTCAATCCTGGGAAAATCCTCATAGAAGCTATAATGTACACCAAATAGGAAGTCATGTAGAACTTGAAGGTAGTGGACACCTTCATCAGTTGTTCGTGCAAAGCATTACTGATTTGTTCACCCCAGAAAATAACTTGCTTGCCCTGGAGTATGACCTTAATGAAAGGATACATCCTTTCATGAAACTGTGAAGAGGAAGACAAACCTCTTATCCTACTGAGGAAAGTAATCAGGTCACCAACTTCCTCTACAAAGTCACTTCGAGGGAAACTACGTGGCCATCTTGACAAATTTGACCTTACAGTCTTCAGCCATTTATTGTTGATCACTTTCTTTGCTTTCTCTGGATTCTTGTCATATTCCTTCTAAGCTTCAACAAAGTTGAGCTTCAATACCTCTGTTGCAAGAGGACACATGAACACCTTATCAATGAACTCAGGATCCAACCTGATTATCACATTACCACTGGCGTCCACCACAGCTCTAATATCTTTGTTATAGAAATGGGCACACTGAAGAACAAATTCTGTGTTGTGAGCTGCCATTGGGAAGGATGACACCAAATGAATATTACTTTCAACTATCTTCTTCATCATAGCACTGGGGTTGCTTGACTTGGTTCTCTCTACAAACTTAGCCATATCAACATGGTCAATCTCCGTATCTCTAATGTTATCAACATTAGAATGGACTGAGGTGATTGGGAAAACACCTTGATATTTGTATTTCATCGCTTTTGATTTCTTTGGGGACAACTCAGTCATTTGGATGAGCTTTCACCAAGAAGAAGTTTGATGTAGAACGAAGCTCCACAGAAGAAACTGCAGCAAAAAGTCATGATCATGCAATTAGGGAAAAACTGGCAATCTGGGAAAATTGCATGTCGATGATCACGACTATAGGAACGTGCTTGAAAAAGGGCTATAGAGCAAGCAGGCCAAAAATCAGAGGAAAGCGGGCTCGGAAAATTAAAAATGAAAATTTCCCAAAGTTAGGAAAATCTGGGAGAGGGTTTGCATGGGCGGCAAAATTTGCCGCCCTTGCATATGAGGGATTTTTTTGAATATGCATTAGTGGCAAAATTCGCCGCCCATACATGTGGTAAGGAGCAATGTGTCAGAGCGGCGAAATTTACTGCTACTGCATGTTAAACAGGTTTTGCAAAGTCTGAATGTTGGAGCGGTTGAATTTGCCGCTGCTGCAGGCAATAAGGGATTTTCAAGTTCGATGTGCATCGGCGGCAAAAAACAATGACAATGCATATGGGAAAGTTTGCAAGTTAACGTGTAAGGGCGGCGGATTTTATTGCCAATACACCTCCATTGAAAGTTTCAAGAAAATACGTAAGCGGCGAATATCTCTGATGATGCATGGATAAGGTGTTGCAATCTTCAGGATGTTTAGTCGACGGAAATTACCGACAACACACATGAGCAAGATTTCAAGTGTAGGCCACAAAGGTTTTCTTTTAAGGGTGGCAAATTTCACCGCCCATACACCTTGCCTTTTGGTAAGTGTAAAAAGGGTTTGAGCGGTAAAACCGTCGACACTTCATATGGTAAAAGACTTAGGGCATAAAGATTTACCTATTCTAAAGACCCAGGAAAATGCAAAAAATGAACCAAGACCAAAACACACGAAGACGACCACAACAATAGAAAAATGACCATTAACAAAAGTCTAGAATGAAACCAAACAAAATAAAAAGCCATTCAAACTTATTAGACTAACGGAAACCCTAAAAAGAAAAGGAAAATGGAAGTGGGTAAAAGACTTACCTGTAGCATCAGTGGAAAACCTAAGTTCGTCGATGGTGAATTCGATCGAGCTTAGAATCGACGCAATCGGATCACGCGAGGGAAGTCCAGCGGATAGGTAGGCAGAATGAAAATGAAATAACCAAAAATACAATCAAAAAACATTTAAAAGGATTGAAAACATGCCTTTAATGAATGGCACTAGTGACCATTAATGGCACTCCAAGTCAGAGATCTGAAGGATCCTTGCTCGGGCGGCAAAATCGGCCGACCCCGCACAAGTAGCATCAAACATGTAATGGCAGCGAAACTGGCTGACAGTGCATGTATACATTGGGAAATATGTAACAGCGGCAAAAAGTGTCGCCTTTACATATGTAACAACTTTAAAAGGAAACATGTAAAAGCGGCAAAAAATGCCACCCTTACACATTCAACAAATAAGTGAGGAGATATGTATGAGCGGCAAAAAATGCCACCATTACATATCAAAACTCAAAAATTACTAACTCCTAAAAATGGCTAAAATTGACATTTTAACCAGTTTACGACTTGAACGATCTTTACGAATATCGAGAAACCAATTCAAGGGAATGTCGCAAACTAGTTTAGAATGTCAAATGACTTCACACAAGACCAAGGGAATCTTGTCTTGATTTGTGATCTTAGAGTGTAGATTCACGAAATGGACAAGTTTCGTGGGGTTGTCTACAAAAACAAGCGTAGCTGATTTTGAGAACAACACTTTGTTAATAATATTACCTAAATAATTGGAATGGAAAGCCTCAAGATAGACTTTGTGGAGATATTTACCAACTCAATCCCATAAGGCTTTATAGAGTTCATAGGGGAAGCCATCACAGCCTAGAGCCTTATCATTAGCCATGGAGAAAATAGATTACCAGAGATCTTCTAGCGCAAGGAGTTTCTCACAAAAAGCATGTTGAGAGCATGAAACCTAACAAGGTACCACACTTAAACAATGTTGTAAGGCAATGGCTTGTTTAGGACTATCCTCTTGAGATTTGAAAACCTACTCATAATGGCACACAAAAGCCTAAATGATAACATGAAGTTTTGTCAATATGTGTTGGTCTTCCTTGATTTTCTTAATAACACGAGAAGTGTGACGAGCATGTAGGGAGTAGAAGAATTCCTTGGAAACTTTGTCACCAATTTAAGCCAATGAAGATGGGCTTTGATTTGAACTCCTCTAGCTGAGCGATTGTTAGCAGTTCAACTCTCAATTATAGATTAGGAGTAAAGGCTTGGGATTCATGAGTGATGATGGCTTGGTAGAGCTCCAAGGTGGTGGCCTTATAGGAGCGATAGTAGTGTTGGACTTAGGATAGACAACTGAGAGGGGGGGTGAATCAGTTGTTACAAAAATCTCTGTTCTTTATCTACTTTAAGCTTTCTTTATAATTCAACAACATATCAAAGATTAATCATGGAAGCATAATGCAATAATTCATGAGCAGAGACAAATTCAACACATATAACACCAAGATTTTGACGTGGAAAACTCAGTTAAGGGAAAAACCATGGGGTGATTAACCCAAGATTGTATTCTCTGTTAGAAGAATAAAGATGAACAAAATGGCACTTGCCAATTAGGGCTCATTGCCCGAGCACACTACTCACAAGAGGCCCACTGCCTATAGGAGACACACTGTCTACAGAATAATATAAATATTACATACTTGAATTGAAGATTAGCATCTTCATTATGCTTGAGTCAGTTCCATTTAAGCTCAACACCTCGGCGTTGCTTTTCCTTCTTCTTTCCTACCACCTGCTCATCACTGCAAGGATATTTTTGAATGACTTTGTAATTCTTATTTATACACGACATCGACTTTGGAATGATCATCAAAATCAGCACAACATACATTTATTTTATTACAGAACAATTACAAAAATACAACTTGACTTATTACAAAAACTTCATACGCATCACTACAATGTCGGCCACACACAGCTGGGACTTCAATCGTCTTCGAGGAACACACCACGCTTCACAAAACATCTTCAAGATCATTTGTACCATGCACAAATCATCTGGTCGGCCAAAACTGGGAAGAACACCAACGTCCAAAAGTAAATCTTCATTCGCGAGCTCAATCTTCAATGCGGACCACCAACATGAACTGGACACAATCTAGAGACCACCACAAGCTTTTTTGAATCATAAAGAACATCCGTACCACTTCTGCTTACTGTAATCAATCACATCTTCACCTGAAACCTCAAGAACATAGTCATTCATCACTGTCATAATAGAAGGATTGCTTGCGGACCTCCAAACCATGAACCAATTGAATTGTCAGTGAACATTAGCTTCCCAAACATGCCTTCAAATCCGTAGAACATGATATTGCATTTTCAGATCTTACCAGACCTATTTGTGTCACTCTGTTACCTCTGAACAGCTGCTAGAACCGGTTTTACTCATATGTGATGCAGAGCGCACAGCAGGCGTGGAAAAATTTACTTATCGGTTAGCTAACCAATCGCTAACCTTCATTTCCTGTGTGTATGTTTCCATCGGCAAAACCCACTCCTGTCGGTGGTCTTAAGCCCTGTCATGCTGAGCTCCTCCTTCAGGCCGATGAGATTTAGCTTTTGTGCCTATTGGCGAGATTGTCATGATCGGTAGATTGAACCATTGAACCCACCGTTTTGTTGAACTGACACTATCACAAAAGCTTATGCCGCTTGTTGAACCCTTCAGAGTCGTTGAACCATTGAACCATTGAACTGGTTCAATGGGTGGTTCAACGATCGAGACTAACCTTCACCACCTTCGTCTTTCCGCGGGGCCTCCAAACCGATACGCGATTGAACCGCTGAACCCTTTGAACCGTTGAACCGATTCAAAGGTTCGACCCAACACTTAAAAATTCCTTCGAAGCTTTACTTAGCTTCTTATAAGCTTTCATCGAGCCAAAGTAAACCCGATAGGTAGATGAACTGTTGAACCTTTCGCCAAAGGTTCAAACAAAGATTTGCTTGGCGACGTTGATGCTGATCAATTCCCCGATCACTTCTCCGTTGAACCAATGAATTTTTGAGCCATTCAAAATTGGTTCAAACACTACAAATATTTCAATGTTGCCAGTTTGGTCTGTCGAAACCCTTTTTGGTTTCACAGATCTAGTTCTCTTGCGAACAACCAAACTTTTATCCTTCGTCAACCTAGCACATGCGGATGCTAGGAATTATTCAGCATGCTGCGAGACCCGATCCTGTGAACAAAATACACATAAACAAAACAAAAAAATCTAATCTAATATATACAGCCATTCCACCGATTACAGAGTAATCAACCGGTGGAATGGGAAAAATCCATCTCAGCTGCAAACCCTCAAACCGATTAAACAGTACAGGTCAAATGTAAACACAGGATCTTTAGTATACTGCTTTCAGAAATTACAATTCACAGCTTAAACTCAATTACAAAATCAGACTATATCCCTATTCTACTATCTCCTCCTTTTTTTAAATCGATTTGAGCTAAGCTATTTAACTACTTGCCAACAGTAGTACTGACTTGATTTCCCAGCGGCTGGGAGACAATTCCAAGCGGCTGGGAAACATAACTAACTAACAACTAACAACCTGTTTATTATAGATTGACAAGTGTCCAAAAGACATAAACAACCTAAAAATAGCATGAGTTGGTCAAACAGACCTTATTGCATATTAAATGCATAACAACCTAATAATCTCCCTTGATTGTAAGATTAACTTGCTGAAGGGGTAAAATTAACTTGCTGAAGGGGTGCCCCTGCACCATACTCCCCGAAAGAAGTAATCTCAAGCCCACTTGAGATGAGAGTTTGAAGATCTGCACCCTGTTTGATGATCTGCTCTTCAGTCATCCAAACTACCTCTGAATCAGGTTTCCCTTGCCAAGCCACCAAGTATTCCATATACTCTTTGTTCCTAGTCTTCTTTACCATTCTGGAGTCTAAAATCTTCTACAATTTTGGTGGATCATGTTTAGGAATATCATCATCTGTTGTATCCTGTAGTGTTTCCTGTTCCATATCTGCATTATGTTTGTATGGAATCAAATCACATACATTGAAAATAGGTGGCAATCCAAGATCAGAAGGAAGTTGGATCTCATAAGCATTCTGTCCATACTTCTTCAAAATCTGACATGGTCCAATTTTCCTTTGCATGAGCTTAGTATATTTTCCTTTTGGGAGTCTTTCCTTCTTCAAATTAACCCATACCAAATCTCCAACATCAAACTGTACATCTCTCTTCTTTTTATCAGCGTATGCTTTGTACTTCAAGGTAGTTTGCTGAAGTTGGGTCTTGACTTGATCATGCACCTCTTTGATTGTTGTTGCAAAAGCTTCTCCATCTACACTAATAGACTCTCCTGTAGGTATATCTCTTAACTCCAAAATACCTCTAGGATGGATACCATATTCTACCTGAAAAGGTGACTTTCCTGTACTCCTATTGATGGTGTCATTATAAGAAAATTCTGCATGTGACAGGATGTTATCCCATTTCTCTCCGTGCTGTCTTGTCAAACATTTGAGCAGATTTCCCAATGACTGATTGACCACTTCAGTTTGGCCATCTGTTTGAGGATGGTATGCTGATGAGAAAGATAAATTGGTTCCAAGCTTCTTCCAAAGAGTCCTCCAAAAGTGACCAATAAACTTCACATCTCTGTCTGAGACTATGCTCAATGGCAATCCATGTATCCTCACTATCTCTTTGAAAAAGAGGTCTGCAACATATGAAGCATCACAAGTGGTTTTGCATGACAAGAAATGTGCCATCTTACTGAATTTGTCTACTACCACAAAAACATTGTCATATCCCTTTCCTGTTCTAGGTAAACCTAACACAAAATCCATGCTTATGCTTTCCCATGGTCTAGAAGGAATGGGCAATGGCTGTTATGAACCTGCATTAGTTGATCTCCCTTTTGCTTTCTGGCAGATCACACATGTCTCCACAAATCTCCTTACATCTGACTGGAACTTAGGCCAATAGTAATGTCTCTTCACCAGATCAAGAGTCTTATCCAGACCAAAATGTCCTGCCATGGCTCCACAATTCTTCTCCTTAATTATGTTCAGTCTCTTAGAACATCGTGGAATGTACAATTGTCCTCCTTTGAACAGTAATCCATCTTGTATCATAAATTCAGAATACTCCACATGATATTTGTCTCCAAAAGAAGTGCATACTTTGTAGATCTCTCCAAAATCTTCATCAGCATCATACATAGTCTTCAGGGAATCAATGCCAACACTTTCTAGTTGAATCTAATTTATGGTTAGAGCTCTCCTGCTCAAAGCATCTGCTACCTTGTTCTTGACCCCTTTCTTGTGCTTGAGGGTGAAAGTGAAAGCTTGCAAAGTTTCCACCCACTTCATGTGTCTATGGTTCAATTTCTCTTGGCTGTTTATGAAACTAAGGGCCTAATTATCTGTAAACACTATGAATTCTTTTGGCATCAAGTAATGCCTCCACTTTTTGAGTGACTGGACTAGAGCATACATCTCCAAATCATAGGATGAGTATCTCTTCTTAGCGTCATTTAATTTCTCACTGAAAAATGCAATAGGCCTACTTTCTTGACTGAGTATTGTGCCAATTGCCATGTGACTTGCATCACATTCAACCTGAAAATTTTTGTTGAAATAAGGGAGTGCAAGGACTGGTTATTGTGCCACCTTCTTCTTCAGTGTCTCAAATGAATCATCTGCTTCTTTGGTCCAAGTAAACCTGCACTTCTATCCTCCTTTAATGGTGTCAAGCATGGGTGCACAGACATGACTAAACCCTCTTATAAACTTCCTATAGAAGGTTGCTAACCCATGGAAACTTCTGACATCATTAATAGTTCTCAGAGTTGGCCAAGACAATATGGCACTTACCTTCTCCTTATCCATTTTTAGTTTACCCTGTGTAATGACAAAACCCAAATAGGTGAGCTCTTCCTGCATAAACAAACACTTTTCCAAGTTGATCATTAGCTGCTCTTCATATAACCTTTTGAGGACCAAGTCTATATGTCTGAGATGCTCTTCCCTTGTATTATTGAAAATCAGAATGTCATCTAGATATACTATGACAAATTTACCTATAAATTCTCTCAAGACCTCAATCATCAACCTCATAAAGGTACTAGGAGCATTGGATAAACCAAAAGGCATGACCTTCCACTCATACAATCCCTCATTTGTTTTAAATGTTGTTTTCCATTCATCTCCTGGCCTAATCCTGATCTAATGATAACCACTCTTCAAATCTATTTTTGTAAAATATTTGGCACCTCCTAAACAGTCAAGCAAATCCTCTATCCTTGGTATTGGGAACCTATACCTGATTGTGATCTTGTTAATAGCCCTTGAATCAGTGCAAAGTCTCCAAGTGCCTTCTTTCTTTGGTGCTAGTACAGCTGGTACTGCACATGGACTTAAACTCTTACCAATTAGGCATGTTTCTAACAATTCCTCAATCTACCTTGCTACCTCTGTATTCTGTTCTGGTGTAAGCTTGTATGCTGCCTTGTTTGGTAGTGTAGATCCAGGGATTAGATCTATGCAATGACTGATGTCCCTCACAGGTGGTAGGGACCTTGGCATTCCATCAAAGATGATGCCTTTGTATTTGTCCAATAACTCTTGGACAGCTGGATCTATAAACCTTTGTCTTTTCTCCCCCTTGACTTCTTGCTGCTGCTCCTTGTTCACCTTTAGGCATGGAATTAGAGCATATGCAACTACTCCTTCATCTACTATCTCCTTCATGAACTGTTTGCCTTCTATCATCATCACCTTGACTTCCTTTCCTTTTGATTCTACCTCCTTCTCCATTAATGGTTGTAACAGTGTCTTCTCACCATCCTTGGTGATTGAACAGGTGTTCCTAACACCATCATGTTGTGCTTTCAAGTCATATTGCCATGGTCTTCCAAGCAGGAGATGGCAAGCATCCATCTAAGCTATATCAAACAATAATCTATCCTTATATGGTCTAATTTGAAACTCTACCCAAGCCAGTTCTTCTACAACTGTTTGTTGACCTTGAGTGAGCCATGAGACCTTGTACGAGCAAGGATGCGGTAGTCTCCTAAGCTTAAGTTTTTCTACCATTTCAACAGACACAAAATTTTTAGTAGATCCAGAATCAATCAGAACTTTACATACCTTTCCTCCTGCTTTGCAAGTAGTTTTGAAAAGAGACTTTCTTTGTGGGGGTTCTCTGTCAAGCACCTTCATAGTGGCCATTGCTCTCCTGATCATCAAAGCTTCTCCTATCTCAGGATACCTATATCTGACAGTATCATTCACACTCTGATAAGTGATGGAGCTTGTTGCACTTTGACAATCAGATTCTTGGATCAGATTTGTCCTCCTATCCCCCCTGAACTTGTTGCTTTTTCTGGACATCTACTAGCTATGTTGCCTTCCTGATTGCAATTGTAACATCTGATAGGACCTCTGCCCTGAGATCTTCCTCTGAATGGTGGTCTTCTGCCCCTAAAGTTTCCTTTTTTATCATAATTTCCCTTTAGAGTTTGGTTTTTATCTCCTTTGCTATTCTCCTGATTTGAGTCTCCTTGCTGTCCAAATCCATTTCCTGTACCTTTGAATGGACATCTTCCCCCTCTTTGTTGTCTTCCTCTTCCTCTATTATTCTGCTCTTGTCTTCTCTTTAGTTTTTCTTCCACTTTGATTGCTAATTGGTAACACTTATGAACTATAAATCTCAACCCATTGAGATACCTTGCTACCTTCTCTTCCTCATTCTCCTTCACCTTTGTCTTGAGACATAGTTTCATGAACTCTTCAGTGTATGAGCTAACATCTAAATCTTTTTGTTTCAAATTTTGTCTCCTCTTGTGTAATTGGATATTGTAATCCAATGAAACATAGGCTTCCTTCACTAAAGCCATCATCTTCTTCCATGTAGCAACTCTACTTTTTCCTTCTTTCACCCTGTCATCTTGGATTAAATTCCACCAGGTTAGTGCAGCTCCTTTCATTTTGGATTGATCTATCTTCACTCTTTGGTGGTCTCGTATTTCCTCTGTTTCAAAGAAGTTGTTCAAGGAGTCTATCCACTCCATTACTGAATCAGGTTTCATTTTTACTACAAACACTGGCAGGTCTATTTTCATATCCATGGTCCTTCACTCCATAGATTTGAGGGCATTAAGTAAGGGTCTTTGGTCTGCAGGAACCTCTATCTCTTCCTGCCTAGGCATATCCTCTTCATCCCTATCTTCTCGTTCACCAGAATCTCTTCCCCTTCCGACTCTATCCCTTAAATTTTCCAACTCATCTTTCAATGCCTGATTTTGAGCACTAATTGCTTTGCTCTCTGTAATCAGCTTCTTTACCAGGACAACCAACTCAGCATTGGTCATCCTTGCTGGGAACTCTTCTGATCCCTCCCCGTCTGACATTTTATTTTCTCCTTCTTCCCAAAGGATACTCCTCAGCACTCTGATACCACTATGATGCAGAGTGCACAATGGGCGTGGAAAAATTTACTTATCGGTCAGCTAACCAATCGCTAACCTTCATTTCCTATGTGTATGTTTCCATCATCAAAACCCACTCCTGTTGGTGGTCTTAAGCCCTGTCACGCCGAGCTCCTCCTTCAGACTGATGAGATTTAGCTTTTGTGCCTATCGGTGAGATTGTCGTGATCAGTAGATTGAACCATTGAACTCACCGTTTTGTTGAACCGACACTATCACAAAAGCTTCCGCCGCTCGTTAAACCCTCCAGAGTCATTGAACGATCGAGACTAACCTTCACCACCTTCGTCTTTCCATGGGGCCTCCAAACCGATACGCGATTGAACCGCTGAACCCTTTGAACCATTGAACCAGTTCAAAGGTTCAACCCAACACTTCAAATTTCCTTCAAAGCTTTACTTAGCTTCTTATAAGCTTTCATCGGGCCAAAGTAAACCCGATAGGTAGATGAACTATTGAACCTTTCGCCAAAGGTTCAAACAAAGATTTGCTTGGCGACGCCGATGCCAATCAATTCCCCGATCGCTTCTCCGTTGAACCAACGAATTTTTGAGCCACTCAAAATTGGTTCAAACACTGCAAATATTTTAGTGTTGCCAGTTTGGTCTGTCGAAACCCTTTTCGGTTTCACAGATCTAGTTCTCTTGCGAACAACCAAACTTTTATCCTTCGTCAGCCTAGCACATGCGGATGCTAGGAATTATTCAGCATGCTGCGAGACCTGATCCTGTGAACAAAATACATAGAAACAAAACAAAAAAATCTAATCCAATATATACAGCCATTCCACTGATTACAGAGTAATCAACTGGTGGAATGGGAAAAATCCATCTTAGCTGCAAACCCTCAAATCGATTAAACAGTACAGGTCGAATGTAAACACAAGATCTTTATTATATTGCTTTCAGAAATTACAATTCACAGCTTAAACTCAATTACAAAATCAGATTGTATCTCTATTTTGCTATCTCCTCCTTTTTTTAAATCGATCTGAGCTGAGCTATTTAACTACTTGCCAACAGTAGTACTAACTTGATTTCCCAGCGACTGGGAGACAATTCCAGGCGGCTGGGAAACATAACTAACTAACAACTAACAACCTGTTTATTACAGATTGACAAGTGTCTAAAAGACAGAAACAACCTAAAAATAGCATGAGTTGGTCAAACAGACCTTATTGCATAGTAAATGCATAAAAACCTAATAATCTCCCTTGATTGTAAGATTAACTTGCTGAAGGGGTAAAATTAACTTGCTGAAGGGGTGCCCCTGCACCAATATGGCCATAACTTCTCCAAATATTCATGCGGACCTCTTAGATCTTGACTAGAGGATCTTCAAACACATATCTACAAACCCTTTGATGCACGTACTATGATCTTCATCTGGATGGAATCTTCACTTCATAGAACTTCCTTGTCTTCACCGTTCTTCTTTGTTTTTGATGGGGCTAATTTTCTCGATATCCTTAGCACATAACTCATCCTATCCTTGACATCAATGCAACATGAGTATGTTGACATCAATGACAACACCGGTTAGGCCCATACTTGCAACAATCTCCCCTTTTGTCATTGATGGCAACATATAATGTGAAAAACTGTTATAACCATCAAGACAAGAACTTCTCCTTACTGACTAACATAGCTCCCCCTATCAATAGTAGCCATTCACATGTCTTCTCTTCCTTTTACTGCTTCCCCTTTGATCAGCAACCATTTTTTATTTTTCAAATGCCTTTTCTCCCCCTTTGACATCAATGGCAAAGGGCACATACTTGCAACCACTTCTCATACTTGAGAATCATACTGACTGCTCCCCCTGAGTGGTAACCTCTTAACACCAATCTGAATCACAAGATATGACTGTGGGATCCACCAGACTGATGCACATCAGTACACCTTAATTCAAAACCAGAGGGGTAATAACCCCTAGCTTCTGCTTAAGATACTCAAAAGAGTCCTTAGGTAGAGGTTTAGTAAAAATGTCTGCAATCTGATCCTTTGAGGGCACGAACTCCAATCTAACTTCATTCTTGTTCACCTGCTCTCTCAAAAAGTGAAACTGGATGGATATATGTTTTGTCTTTGAATGCAACAACGGATTTTTTGATATATTTATTGCACTTGAGTTATCACAGAAAATTGTGATAGGTTCCTCATACTCTACTCTGATATCTCTTAGCATTTGCTTCATCGACAATACTTGAGTGCAACTGCCTGCTGCTGCAATATACTCTACTTCTACAGTGGACAGAGATATTGCGTCTTGTTTCTTGCTTAGCCAAGAAACCAACCTTCTTCCCAAAAAGAATGCACCACCACTGGTACTCTTCCGGTCATCCACATCTCATGTCCAATCAGCATCTATATATGCATGAAGAGAGAAATCATGATCCTTAGGATACCATAATCCATACTCAACTGTTCCCTTCAGATATCTGAGAATTCTCTTGATTGCCATGACTGAGATTCTCTAGGATCAGCTTGGAATCTGGCAACAAGACCAACAACATTCATAATATCAAGTCTAATTTCAGTAAGGTAGAGCAACCCTCCAATCATTGACCTGTACTTTTTTTGATCAGTCTTAGAGGATTCATCATCTTTATTTAGCTTGCATCTGGTTGCCATGGGAGTATTCATTGCCTTTGAATCTTCCATCCCAAATTTCTTCAACAATTCTTTCACATATTTAATCTGTGATATGAAGATTCCTTTCTTTGTTTGAGTGATTTGCAGACCCAAGAAGAAATTCATTTCCCCAAACATAGACATTTCAAATTTACTTTGCATTTGATTTGCAAAAATCTTGCACATACTATCTTTCCCTCCAAAAATGATATCATCAACAAATACCTCCACCAAGATATTTTCATGATCAATCTTAAAATATAGATTACTATCAGTAGTGTCTTTGTTGAAACCAATCTTCAAAAGATGTTTGTCCAATCTTTCATACCAGGATCTTGGAGCTTGTTTGAGTCCATACAATGCTTTCTTCAATTTGTAGACCATATCACCATGATCAAACAATTGAAATCCATCCGGTTGCTCAATGTATACCTCTTCTTCCAAATCACCATTCAGGAAGGCAGACTTGACATCCATCTGATATACTTTGAAATCCTTGAAGGTAGCAAAGGCAAGAAATAATTTGACTGCTTCAATTCTAGCCACCAGAGCAAAAGTCTCTTCAAAGTCAATTCCTTCTACTTGAGAATAACCCTTACAGACCAATCTGGTTTTGTTTCTTACTACTTCACCTTCTTCATTTAGTTTATTTCGAAAGACCCACTTAGTCTCAATCACATTTTTATCCTTAGGTCTGGGGACAAGATCCCAAGTGTTATTCTTTTCAATCTAAATCAATTCTTCCTCCATTGCTTTAGCGCAACTCTCATCATTGCAAGCTTCACTTATTGTTTTTGGTTCAATTTTTGAAATCAGACAGTACTTCACTTAATCTTGAGAAATATTTCTTCTTGTTTGAACACCTTTGTTTCTATCTCCTATAATCTGATCTTCAGAATGATTCAATGTTACATACCTAGGAGTTTTTGGATTCTCTTGCACTTTTGATTCTTGGACAGGTTCTTCCAAGCATGTCTCTTCCTCTTGTATGTCAAGATTCTCTAAATCAGTCTGAATTTGAACTGGAGTGGGGACTGGTTCTCCTTGATTTGAGACATTATCCTGATCATCTACTTCATATTCATAATACCTTGAGGGATTTTCCATGCCTTCATCAACCTTCAAATTTGTACTTTCTACAATTTTTCTCAATCTCTTGTTGTAACACCGATATGCTTTGCTTTGAGTAGAATATCCTAAGAAAATTCCTTCATCACTTCTAGCATCAAACTTGCCAAGATCTTCATCTCTTTTGATATAGCATTTACTACCAAAGACTCTAAAATACTTCACAGTAGGAGTGATGCCAAACCAAAGTTCATAAGGAGTCTTACCAGTATTGCCTTTGATTTGTACTCGATTAAGAGTATAGACAGCAGTGCTTACAGCTTCTCTCCAATAGATGTGAGGAACATTTGCTTCCATCATCATGGTTCTAGATGCTTCCTAGATGGTCCGGCTCTTTCTCTCCACTACCCCATTATGCTATGGAGTTCTTGGAGTAGATAACTGTCTCGTTATCCCATGCTTCTCATAAAATGATATGAACTCACAAGATGTGAATTCTCCACCTCTATCAAACCTGAGGCACTTTATGTTCATGTCAGTTTCATTTTCTACCATAGCCTTGAATATTTTGAACTTCTCAAGTGCTTCAGATTTCTCCTTTAAGAAGGTTACCCACATCATCCAGGAGTGGTCATCAATCAGTAACATGAAATACCTATCTCCTTGCAGACTCCTGATTCTTGCCAGACCACAGAGATCAGTGTGTACCAAATCTAACAATCCAATTGAAGATTGTTCCTTACTTTTGAATGTGACTCTGTTATGTTTGCCCAACTGACATTCTTTGTACAAACTATTAGTAGGTTTCACCAGTCTTGGAAGATCTCTTACAGCATGTGTGTTGCTTATCTTGATGATATTATCAAAATTTACATGACACATTCTCCTATGCCATAAACAACTCTGGTCAATTGAACAATAAATAACTTTTACTAGTACCAACCAATTGGAAGATGTTACCTTTTGTCTGTGTACCGGATGCAATCTCAGCTCCAGAGCTTTCAAAAATCTTGCATTTTCCATTTTTAAATCAGAGATCATAGCCTTTGTCCACCAACTATCCAACACTGAGAGGATTATGCTTCAGACCTTCAACATACATAACATCACTAGTTTTGTTCTTTCCATCAAAAGAAATAGTTCCTCTACCTTTAATTCTGCCAGCAGAATTATTTCCAAACTTTACAACTCCACCTTCATATCTTTCCAAGCTTAAGAACTTACTCTTGTCGCCAGTCATATGGTGAGAGCATCCACTGTCAATAACCCATTCATCTTTTTCTTCAACCTGGGCAGCCAAAGCACTTTCTATCATCTTATGAGGCATTTGATCTTCTTCTTTGATGGCAATAAACACCCAGTCACTTCTAGATTTGTTTCCTATCTCAGATTCATCATCTATTACTCCTTCATCATCATCTTCTTGAACATAGTAACACTTTTTCTGAAACCTTAATCTATTAGGGTTTAGCCTTGAAAACCTTTCCGGACATCTTGAGGCAAAATGACCAATCTTATTGCATGTAAAGCATTTAAAAGGTAATTTTCCTTCATACTTACCGGATCCTCTTGGCAAACTCTTTGCAATGAGGGCCTCAAGTTGTTCAGCTTCTAATTCATCCTCTTCCAGATCTTTTCTTGCTTTCTCATACCAAGTTGATTCCTTCAGGAACTTTCACCTAGATCATATCTTTGTTTGCCTTTTGTAGAGGCACTAGCTTTGAATGCAGAATTAGTCTTGGGAAGTGCATCACCAAAATCAGCTAACTCAAATGCAGATATCTTACCAACCATTTGATCCCTTGTGATAATTGTCAAAGATTTGATTTCCTCAATGGCAGCAACTTTGTGTTTATAAGTAGGGGGTAAAGATCTAGGAACTTTAGCAACAATTTCATCTTCATCCTGTACTCCACCAGCACATCTGATGCCACAAACAAGCTCATTTACTTTTGTCATATAAGAAGTGATATTCTCATCTTCACTCATCTTTAAGTTTTCAAACTTTCCTTTCAGACTTTGCAGCTTGGGACACTTAACATATTTGTCTCCTTCATATAGATTTTCAAGCTTTGTCCAAATTTCATAGGTAGTTTTCAATCCCATAACATTTGTTAGCTCTGAATTAAACAAGGCACTCAGTAGGGCTTCTTTAGCTTGAAGACTATTCTTTGCATCTTTGATTTCATCTAGAGTTGTGGGGCCATTCCTTCGGGGAACATACCGATATCCCATGCATTATATGTGACATTCCATGCGGCTTTTCCAGGCAGTGAAGTTTGAACCATCAAACCTTGGACTGTCCTTCTTGTAGGTCGACATTCTGGATCTCCTCAAGCGGTTAAGCTTCTTCTAGAGGAACTTAGCTCTGATACCAATTGTTGGATTTAGGACAGACAACTGAGAGGGGGGGTGAATCAATTATTACAAAAATCTTTGTTCTTTATCTACTTTAAGCCTTCTTTATATTTCAACAGTATATCAAAGATTAATCATGGAAGCATAATGCAATAATTCATGAGCAGAGACAAATTCAACACATATAACACCAAGATTTTGACGTGGAAAACCTGGTTAAGGGAAAAACCATGGGGTGATTAACCCAAGATTGTATTCTCTGTTAGAAGAATAAAAATGAACAAAATGGCACTTTCTAGTTAGGGCTCACTGCCCGAGCACACTGCTCACAAGAGGCCCACTACCTACATGAGACACACTATCTATAGAATAATATAAATATTACATACTTGAAATGAAGATTAGCATCTTCATTATGCTTGAGTCAGTTCCATTTAAGATCAACACCTTTGCTCTGCTTTTCCTTCTTCTTTCCTACCACCTGCTCATCACTGCTAGGATATTTTTGAATGACTTCGTAATTCTTATTTATTCATGACATCGACTTTGGAATGATCATCAAAGTCGGCACAACATACATTTATTTTATTATAGAGCAATTACAAAAATACAACTTGACTTATTACAAAAACTTCATACGCATCACTACAATGTCAGCCACACATAGCTGGGACTTCAATCATCTTCGAGGAACACACCACGCTTCGCAAAACATCTTCAAGATCATCCACACCATGCACAAATCATCTGATTAGCCAAAACTAGGAAGAACACCAACGTCCAAAAGTAAATCTTCATTCGCGAGCTCGATCTTCAATGCGGACCGCCAACACGAACTGGACACAATCTAGAGACCACCACAAGCTTGCTTGAATCATAAAGAACATCCGCACCACTTCTGCTTACTATAATCAATCACATCTTCACCTGGAACCTCAAGAACACAGTCAATCATCACTGTCATAATAGAAGGATTGCTTGCAGACCTCCAAACCATGAACCAATTGAATTGTCAATGAACATTAGCTTCTCAAACATGCCATCAAATCCGCAAAACATGATATTGCATTTCTGGATCTCACTGGACCTATTTGTGTCACTCTGTTACCTCTGAACAGCTGCCAGAATCAATTTTACTCATATGGCCATAACTTCTCCAAATATTCATGCGGACCTCTTAAATCTTGACTGGAGGATCTTCAGACACATATCTACAAACCCTTTGATGCGCGTACTCTGATCTTCATCTGGATGCAATCTTCACTTCATAGAACTTCCCTATCTTCATTGTTCTTCTTTGTTTTTTATGGGGCTAATTTTCTCAATATCCTCAGCACACAACTCATCCAATCCTTGACATCAATGCAACATGAGTATGTTGACATCAATGACAACACCGGTTAGGCCCATACTTGCAACAAATAGAACTACACTAGCTATCACTCATGTATTCAAAGAAAATGGTAGATGTGTTTGAGAGCACTATTGCACCAGTCAATTTAGTGTGTTTGATGACAATGACATGGATCCAAATTCCAAACACAATGGATGTGGGCCATTGTAGGCTTATGAGTTAGCAAGGATGTGTTTAGACGTGGTTCCAAATTCCAAACATAGTAATTCAACTAGGTATCTTCAATACCCCTTTAGAGGGAATTTTTTTATAGAATATCTATGAAGCTCTTAACGAGCTAGATAGTGAATTTTTTTATAGAATATATATGAAGCTCTTAACGAGCTAGATAGTGAAGATATGACTCTTGACTGCTGCCAATAAATTTTCTCTTTGAATGTTTGAGGTCTAAAAGACCTCACACAAAAACATTATGTGCAAGACTCGACAAAGATTTCTAGGGTTAGACATTCTTTGTTTACAAGAGGTTAGTTTTTTGCTTTATGTTGTTTGTCCTATCATATGGCTAGCTAGTCACTTTCTCTATAGTAATCATGAAACTAGTCATCATGGTGTACTTATTTCTCTATCTCCTAAATGACAATTGCATTTAGTTGGCCAAGGATGTGACCCCACTAACTATGCTTTATGAGCTCTTTTTAATATTTACAATCATTCTTTTAGAATTATTAATGTTTATGCCCATTATCATATGTTTGAAAGAGATGAATTGCTAATTCAATTTCTAACATTACTTAAATTATGTGTAGACTTTTAAATATGATAAAAGTGGCATATAAAACATTTTTTTTTTGTATATCTTTTAATTTTATTTTAAAATATATCTATCAATAACCTTCCTCTTAACCTTCCTCTTGAACAATATTTAATTAGTTCTTGTCATAGGCAGGATTACTTATGCATCGGTTCGATGTAATTATCTCAATCTATTCAGCCAATAGGCATGTAGAATTAAAATTATGACTATAATTTTTTATTAATTTATTTTTGCTATTCAATTATGAAAAATGGGATTTATCTTTTTACCTATTGGGTGATACTCCAAACAGTAAGTGCAAAAAATGATTTTTTGTATTTTTAAAAAACAAAACTATATAATCAAGGCTGGCATAAATGTATTATAAATGCTATTTTGATGTGAAATAATTTTTTGCATTAACAAATGACATGAAATAAAAATTTAAAAAACAAAACTATCTGATCGAGGCTATATTTATAGCTGTGTTTATAGCTATTTTGATGTGAAATGAACTTTCGCATTAAATTTGACATGAAAGAAAAGTTATAGCAATTGATTTTGATGTGAAATAAACTTTCGCATTAAAATTGACATGTAAGAAAATTTAATAGCTACAATTGACAAGTGTGTCAAAAGAAAGCCTATATTTCAACTCTATTAGCGCTGTCGAGAGACACTTGAGAACTATTCTGAGAACCAGTGGAAGGTAGTGTGAGAACCTAAGAATCTGAATCTCTATCTATGACCCTACAAAATAAGGTGTGTAATGTTAGTAATGATTGTAAATTTTAAGTTTTTGTTTTTGTGATTTTTGTAATTGCGAAAAAAACTTCTATTGCAGATTTTGTTAGTATAGTCTTCTTGAAGAAAGAAAAGCTTTCCTGAATATCTATCTATAAGTGGGGCTGAAAAAACAAGGTATGTATTTTTCCTGTGAAAATTCAGTTGCGTCACACTTTTATAAAGGAAATGGCCAACGCTAATCCAACTTTTAAACTTGAATCACTAAAAAGTAACATATATGTTTTGAATTTTGAAATGATGTAAATCTAATAAAATATTTATTGTTTAGTATATTTTATGTTTGTATTTTTTGAAAAAATTTAAAAATTATTTGAATATAGTTTTTAAGAAATTGACACTATAATTTAGTTGCTGATAAAATGCTGAAAAATGAAGTTACATGAGACGTCAATCTTTATATAGTAAATTTTTTTTTTTTCTTCAATTTTTTTTTTTGTTTATTTATAACTTGAAACTTTAGTGCATGGATATATTTTTTTTCCAATTTTGATAAATATACATTTTTAAATAAATAATAAAAAGTGTGTGTATTAAAACATAGTTGTTTCCATTCGACATCAACTTTCATATTAACTATTTATCTAAAATAGAAAAAAAATTATACCATCTTGATATAGATTCTTTTACCTACTGCATCATATTTTTTTCTATTTTTTTATAAGTTTTAGTATTTTTCCTTGACATGGTAATCAACCTAATGTTTTGTGCTAATAAAGTAAAAATAGAAAGGAAAATATAAATAATAATTAAACTATTAAATTTAAAAAAAAAAAACTAAACTTATAGATCTACAAAAGAGTATTTTTATATTTTTTTAAAAAATGTTATTTACACGAGTAGAAGTTGTTGAAATATCAAGTTTTTTATTTTTTTGGTAAATTGGCCTCATAGTGGTGCTACATATGCATTTAGCCAACAATTTTAAATTGATTTTTAGTTAGAAATACTTAAATTCACTTGTGCTGATAAGTTGGCTGAAAGTGTGACACAACTTTGCACTTTTATTCCCTTCCTATTCTGAGCCAGCATTTTGGCTGAAAGTGTGACACAACTTTACACTTTTATTCCCTTCTCATTCTGAGCATTTTCATGTGGAAGGAGATAGTTCTGACAAACCCTAATGTAATTATACTAGACCTTAAAAAATCTTAAAGCACAAAAAAAATAATACTAGTCTAGGGATACAGATAAATTCTTGTACTTAGTATAGTTGTAAATGCTTGGATTATATTTTATTGTCTTTGAGTGATAGGCAAAGCAGTAGCAAATTCGGAGAGCAACAACAAATCTGGAAGTGTGAAAACTACAACATCAAAACACGAACACACGAATAGATCCTTCATCCTATGTAATAAAAAAAACTTCAAACAAATCCTTCATCCTGTGTAATAAAAAAAACTTCTAGTACATGCCTCCAAAGAAACTATGCACTTGTTCAAAAGCCACCTAAATTCAAGCTTATTAAGATTTATTTTTACACAAATATAAACAATATCTAGCAAAACAACTAAATTGAGACTTTCATATATATGTTTAATGGGACAAGGCCCAGTTTGTTTAGAATACATCTTATTGGTCTGCAAGGAAATGCATCACAAATAGAATATAAATGAATACTCTAACAATCTAAGGTCATATTTGGGCAGTGTTAAATGCAACATAGTTTGAATGAATACAAGAAAACATGTACTTACGGGGTCATGGGCAACAAGGGAAGCCAACTTGTTATGAAATTCAAAAGCCTCTTGTCCACCAGCCTAGATAATCTTCATGGAATTTACATCGAAGGTCACCTACGCCCTTTCTCTAGCTAAGTCCTCCATTTTCTAAAGGCAAAAGAGAAACAAATCCTTCAGCTTGTGTTTTTGGGGTTTCAAGTGCAATATGTTTGCCTTTGCTGTGGACTCGCTAGAAGCATATAGATATTTTGAATCTGTGCTCAAGACAAGGCTGATCAGAATCTTGAAGAAGATGATGCTAGTGTCACTCCAAATAGTTTCATGAAAATGGTCAATATATTAGCTAAAGAGTTCATATACACAACCAAAGAGATACTCATATGACCATAAGCATTCCATAACATAGTATAAAACCATTGTAGGTAGAAGCAAATTAAAACATCTCCTCACCTATAGAACACTAAAAAAAACAAGAAACCCTAAAGTTTGAGAAGAAATTTAGCCAACCTCAGGCAAACCCAAAAAGATCGAAATAGTGACAGACTAGCAAGGCAAATTATGCAGGCTCCTATGTTGATCTCATCAAACCCAAACACTTATTATATTTAGTGGCTTTTGTAGGAGGAGGAACCTCAACTAGGCCCTCCTCATTATCGCAACATTTACAATCATTTGAATCCACACCAAAGACAACTAAGCTTGCATCACCCTTGCAAATACCTCAATGTCTTTATGAATTTTATGTTGCTTGATCATCATCTCATGGAAACAATCTAAGTAGCGGTCAAAGAAAGATTTTGCTTAATTTTTTATATTTGAATTATCATCATGAAGGAGATAAGCACTTGTCACTAAGGAGAGCATATTAGCATAATTGAGAGATTGATTATCTTCGTCTCGTAATCATTTTCTATTCAAAAAATCAACTATAATAGGATTTAGTAGCCTGAAAGCTTCTCCTGCAGTACCCTGGCAGTCTAGGGCATTTTTTACAAGGCATTTTTGTTCAAGCATAGCCTTCCTTCTAGCATAATCACTATTACCCAGAAGGTTAAAATCCTATCCAAGATGACCAACTAAGAGAGAAAAAAATTGAAAATCAACCTTTAAACCAAGCTAACATATCAACCCAGAAAAAATTAATTAGTTCCTATCAAGAAGCTTGTTCAAATGCATAAAGCCAAATTATTATCAGATGAAAGGGAGAGAATAAAAAACTGCACTTCGGTCATGACCATATTATGAGATTCTAAAACACCTTGATCCCCATCTACCTAAGAAATGACCCAGATAAAGATATCTTTACATATATGGATTTCTAGCTGCAAAGGCATCAATGTTTTTGAATAAAATTTATTTTCAATTAGGTCATTCAAGCTATCAGAATGAAAGGTGATTCTATATATTTAACAATTAGCAGGCAAAGCCTAAGCAGAAGATTCAACTAGCATGTGGCTGCAACAACTACTCTATTGAAAATAATGATCAATAATCTAGTTTATCAGGCAGAACTAGAACACAGAGTCCAGCTAACAAGCATAAGGATTTAACATTTTTTTTAAAAGATTCTGGCTAGGTTAAAGGTGTTGAAGGCTACAGAAAAAATGTTGTAGCTTATCAGGCATAACCTAACTATAGATGATTTTCACATGGTCGCTCAGCCAGTTGCAATTAGCTTACTACACCTAATTGAAGTTTCTAGTTTTGATACCTGAATCTATCAATACTTTGCTTGCTCTGAGTTGAATATTTGGTAGAAAGCTGCTTTTATATATTGTGTTTGACATTTGTAGCAGTGTGATAAAGGGTTGTATTTCCAAGAGGACACATGTCTTGATAAAATTGTTTGGTTACAGCTATGCACCTCTGAATTGAATAAGCTACTTTTATTTATTGTGTTTGACATTTGTAGAGGTGCGATAAAGGGTTGCATTTCCAAGAGGACACATGTCTTGATAAAACTGTTGGGTTAGAGGTGTAGAGACAAGTGGCAATTATGTTTGGTTTTATTGCCAATGAAAAACATCACTGCCAAGGATCGCATTATTTAACTTTAATTCACCTTTATGTTGAAGTTTGAAATAATATAGAAGTAGTATGGTTTTTGTTTAATTTTCCAGAGCTCCTTATGATGTTTCAATTGCAAGTACCCAGTGATTACAGAACCTACGCAAAATTACAACATAGAACATCAAATCTTATACCTTAAAAACAATAAAGCCCATTTTCCAAAATCATCTCATATTAAAAAATAATAGCTATTATTATTAAGCTTTATTAGCCAATAGGCTTTTAGTTGTGAGCATCATAGTGCTCGGAATTGTCTCATGCCGTAAAATTCTTCACGCCGGTGAGCATTTGTGCTCCGAAAATTGTCCCCAATCGTTGTTTTTGCTTGCGTGTTCTAAACTAGTCAGTTGTTCTCATACCAGGGATTTTTCTCCGCATCAAATCTCGCATCAAATCTTGAGGAATGGTATCAAATCTACCCATAAATGCAAAGATCTAAAAGATGTACCAAATCTTCCAGGTTTAAAAAAATTATCAAATATTAGTTTCCACCACCATCATTTTGATGGTCCGATTCTCTCACAGATCTCCAATCCTATATCTCAAGCGATAATTTTGCAGTCAAGTCATTTGTGCTATAGAGCTTGTCTACAGTCTAGTGGTTCTATCACTGGCCCTTTGTGTAATTTTCTAGCGGGGCTGCTTGCTTCTATGGCAAGGATAATTAATGGTTAGTTGATATTGATTTGCTGTATGGTGGAAAATAAATATGTTGATTTTTTTTTTAGTTTTTGTTACAGATTTTATTCCGATTTAGGGTTTTATATCTTTATAAGATGATCATTTCTTGTTTTTCTGATTTTTAATTTTTTTAATTTTGCAGCCCATCAGAAATATGTTAATATACTTAACAGAGTTCTAAATCTACAAATTAAATCTTCCCTTGAAATGCTAACAAACTTTATTGACTTACTCACTGTTGTCCATTCCGATTTTGTTTTCTTAGATATCTACCCTATTATCAGCGGGGTAATAATTTTTAGGGTTTCTGTGCTTTCGTCGGCAGCATGAGCAAATCAGGGCAGCGCCCAGATCTAAAGAAGTGAGTTGTTTTTTTAACTCAGTGATAATAACAATTTTTTTTAGTTATTTGTTATTTGAACAAAAAGCGAATGTGTTTTACATATTTGGGATGGGTTTTGAATACTCATACTGTGTATATGATGATGTACATTTAATGGGGCAAAGATTTCTCTCGCTGGAAATTAGTTTTTAGTGTTCAAGGGTTTTATAGTTTATTGTTTAATCACAAGGGTATATATACTTCAGTGCTTAAACCTAGGGTTTTAGAGTTTTGGGTTAGTGATCTAGGGTTTTAGGCTCATCTTTGGGCGGTTTTTATTTTTTATTTTTGTTCTTTCTCCTTTGGGATGCAGACTCACTTGGTTAGTGTTTGGTTTTTAGGTACATGGACAAGAAACTTAACAGTGAGCTTGCATGATTCTTAATCCCTGGTTTTGTTGGGGAATTAGTTTAAATGTTTATTTATTTATTTTCTTTACAAGTTCATTAAAATGCTCATAAATTCAACTTGCTTCCTTTTTACGTTATTTTCTTTGATGAATAATGGATTTGTGTCTCAAACTATGTATTTGAAGCATTATAAAATGGTTTAGTAGTTGATACTATGGGCTTAATTGTATGCGTGCTTCAGGGTTTATTTATTTTTATTTGACTTTTTACTGTTATTGTAATGAATGAAGGCTTTTAATAACGTCCACGAGGCCAGACAGCCTATGGGACCATAGAAACCAAAACATGCTGCAAAAGAGGGCCAAAACACACTACAAAGAGAGCCCAAAACCCGCAGGAGGGTCACAATCCACAAAAGGAAGATCACACACACAGTCCCCAACTGAACTCTTTTGCTTTTAGGATCTTATATTTTCTGCTATGTATCTTGATCAAATACACTGCGAGTTTAGTTAACCTCTCTTCTTTAAACAAGCTGGTCAAGGAGTTAACATTCAAAGTGTCCATGTAATTGACCCTAATATCCTCGTAGGCTGAGCACTCCATGATGTAGTGCCATTCTGTCTCCACTAAATCCAGATTGCATAAACAGCAGATTCTTTCCTCCCATTCTTCTTTAGGCCTCAACCACCTTCCGGTTTCACATCTAAGTTGGTGCGAACTAGTTCTTAGTTGTGCCATTAACATTTTTGCTTTCCATTTTATGTCCGCTCCTAAGTAGTTTTTTGCGTGTGGTCCCATGAGGGATTGAGATGTGTTATGTAATATTATTTTTTCCTTCCTACTTGCTTTGTCCACATGCTTACTTTGACTTTTTCTTGCACATATTTTTTGATATCCCCTTTTGTATTTGGACATTCTTTTATGCTAATACCCCACTTATTCATCCACCTGTCATTCTGTTTCATCCAAGTACTCTTCCTTCTTTCTAACTTTTCCTCCGCTGCCATTTTGGGCCATCGGGATGCCTCCATGTTCTCAAGCCTCTTTAAATAACTTAACACCCGGGTCAGCGTTGATGCCTCCATTGGAAAGGCCCCGGCCTCAGCTAGAGCAATCTCATAAGGGACCGATGCTTTAATTCTGAGGCTACTTGTGATTAGATGCTTTTGTAGCCTCTCTATTTGTCTCCACTTCAACTCCAAAGTATTACCTCCCCAAACCTCGCAGCCATAGAGCACCACCGGCACTACTAGCAACCCAAAAAGAGTTCTCTTAGTTTTCCAATCCCACAATTCAGCCCTTCTGCACCGGTTTTGCAAGGAGAATAGAGCTTTCCAGCCCCTTGAATCCTTTTAGCTCTACATGTCTCCCAACTAAGTTTATTGTTGAAATCTAGGCCAAGATATTTGTATTCATTGACAACCTGTAAGGGGCTGCCATCAAAGACAAACTCAATCGAAACCTTCTTTCTTTTCAAGGTAAAGATCATGATCTTAGTTTTACTAGTGTTCACTTGCATCCCAACCTCTTGGCAAAATGATTCTAGAGCTTTCAAGTGTTCCTTCAAGTCGTGCGTTGTTTTTGCCATTAAAATAAGATCATCTGCATATAAAAGCAGCTTTATAACATAGCTGGCCAAGCAAACACCCCCCCACCAAACTTGTCAATCCACTCCTCTAATTTGTCAATGTACAAACCAAACAGGGTGGGAGATAGCAGACAACCCTGTTTTACCCCAATGTCACTCCCGGAACATTCTGATAATCGCTGTTTGGTTCTAATTTTAGCACGCACTTGATCATACAACCTATGAACAACAGCCCTGTATTTTTCTGGAATTCCTAGCTCTTCCATTCTGCTCCATAATTTGCTTCTAGGAACCATGTCGAACGCCTTCTTGAAGTCGACAAAACAACAGAAGACCTCTTCCCCTTGCTTATCCCAAACCTTTTCAATCAAGTGCCTAAGGGTAATACAATGGTCGATTGTAGAGTGTTTTGGCCTAAAGCCTACTTGTCCTTTCGCTCTCTTTCCTTCTTTTTCTGCCCACAAACTGATACGGCGTTCAACCATACTCCCAAAGAGTTTGCCAAAAAGAGGGTTGATCATTATAGTGCGGTAGTTCGAAGGGTTATTAACATCTCCACTTTTGAACAGAGGAATGACGACACTGGTCGTCTAATTTGTAGGGAAACCATTCCTGATGACCCCATTAAAAATCCTTTTGATGTGCAGTGTAAGAACTTCCAGGTCCCATTTTATGTATTCTGTTTGTAAACCATCTATGTCACGCGCTTTACCAACCGCTAGCTTTTTAATTCCCTCTTTAATGTCTTTTGTAGTAAAGAGCTTGACCATTGAGTTGATAGCTGGGGGAACATCTTTACTTTGATCACGCTCATACATTTGTTTTGCATATTCTAACCATTGGGAATCTGTAATGTCATTTTCAGCAGTTGTGTTTTTTTGTTGCAATTCTTTCCAGAAGCCTTTCGGGTTGCTCTTCCCAAGAGAGATCAACTCTTTTCTTCTTGCTTGCATGTAGGCCTCTTTTTTCATTCTAACCAACTTTACATATTCCTTTTTATTTCCATGGGTTTTCAACTTCCTCTTTTCTGTCTTGCAATCTTCGTCATACCATGGGTTAGTCAGAAAGTTGTTTTGAAAGCTTCTTTTAGGTCTCGATCTCTTGCACTTGTTGAGAGCGTTATGAATTATCAATGTCAACTTATCGCTGCCTATTGTTCTCTTACCTATATTCGCTGTCCTGGTATCTTTTATTCCTTGCATCTATTTTTCAATTATTGTTCTAAATATTTCATGATTTTCTTGTGTTAGGAGGATTGTGCCTTGGGGTACCATTTTCTCTTGGCTATGTTGCAGTCTATTTTGATGCTGATGTTGAGTGTCTTTTTGCATTTTGATCTTTACATGAA
Source organism: Cunninghamia lanceolata (assembly GCA_027924645.1). NCBI lineage: Eukaryota > Viridiplantae > Streptophyta > Pinopsida > Cupressales > Cupressaceae > Cunninghamia > Cunninghamia lanceolata. The sequence continues at coordinate 300,754 of BSBN01000736.1, read as the reverse complement.
TGGGATTGTGGTCTGAATTCATTTCTATAGGACACTCTCTCACTGCAATTTCAGTTAGCCTTGCCAACATAGTTGCCAGGGGATTGGTACCGGTACTGGTATGGGAGACTGGTACCGTCTCCCATACCGGTACGTCACTTTTTGAAAAAAAGGAGACGGAGGTACTTGGAGACGCCAATTTTATATATATATGTGTATGTTTTAATATTAAGATATATAATATTAATAAATATATACACATATATTATATAAATAAATAAATTTATTAATAATTTAATATTAACATATATATATATAATGTTAATTTTAAATTTTAACACATTATATAATAAATTAATTATTAATATTTATTATTTATAAAATATATATATGTTAAACTTTTAAAATGTAAAATATTATATATAATATTAATTATAAATAATAAATAATAAATATTAATTATTAATTTAATAATTAGTAAATACTAATAGTGCTCGGAATTGTCTCATTATTGTCTCATAATAAATATAATATTAATTATATGTGAGCATTATTGTGCTCGGAATTGTCTCACGCTGTGTAAAAAAATTCATGTCGGAAAATTTTCTAAACTCGTCCTTTGTTTCGATCAGCGTATTCCTTGAACCTCCTATGGGTGCAAGTGCTAGTTATAGATACGCTTTAACATGTAACCTTCGTTCCCGTGTACGCTTCTCTCAAATACCTAAAATTCCTTTTAGCTTTAAAAAAAAACAAAAGAAGCCTTATTTAAACATTTAAGGACCACTTCAATCGTTTTTAGAAGTTAGACAGTCCTCGTACCAAGTTTTTTTAATTTTCTACTTGAAAGATGTTTTTTAACATGCTTTTTAAAATAAAAAAATTACACTGTTCTGCAATGTAATGTGAGTTCCACGTTCTATATGGCTTTTCCTTGTACCTTAATGCTTTTATACAATGATGACTGGTGGATTATTAGGCAAATGGGCGTACATTGTTTTGTTTTTTAAGCTTTCAGAATGTGGATTATTATCCTTACGAAAAGTTGTAGGTATCTCCCCTTGTCCCATTTGTTTACGATTTTCTTTACTCATACGACTTGAGGGTGCCACATATGGAATCTATTTGGTTAGAGTAATTGGAGAATGGGATTAAGCTCAATTCCATTTGTGTTCCCTTATAATTAATAAATCATAGCTTTCTCACCAACCAACCTTAATTTCTCACCAACTAGGTATATTCAAGTTTACTAGGCTAAGATGAATTGCTATTAAAGTGTATGATTAGTGGTTTTGGGTTATTTATATTTGATTTGGACTTTACTGAAAGGATACATGTTTATAGTGACTGCTAAATAAAATTGGAAACCTAATAAATTGAGATACCCATAGAAGCCTTAATTAAAAAAGTCCTAACCTAAAAAAAAATTGTTCACCATTTTTTATATTTTTTACATATTTTACTTCCATTTTGAGATGATTATTATTTTAATGTAAATAGAACTCTCAAGCACGGAAAACAACCTTCCTGCCATCTAAGTCCATCGATACAACTGATAAAGGTAATCCTTACACTATGTTTGTAACTTACAACAATATTTAATACAATTAAATTCTATGTAAACATATAATGTCACAAACATTTACAAAATTTGTATCTTTTGCAACCTTGTATCCACTTACATATTCTCTTCGTAATGTAGATGATGGAAAATAAATATTCCTAATTACACAAACCGCCATATACAGATATGTATTGACCAAACTATGTAATTGATTATTCAGTAATTAATAAGTTCTATTGGCCTCCTTTTGTTTGCCAAACTTGTAGTGGTGATCAATGACTGTGTTGAGAAATAGTTGGTTTATATTTCTATCTTCGTTACTGAGTTGGCTTGTTAATTTGTTGGTTCGTTTTCCTAACTTGCTTATTAAATTAGCTTTATTTTCGATTCTTCCCAGGCATGTCGTCATCAGGCAGCAATCACAATGAAACTTATTCATGTGAACAACTTCATAGAAATTGGTTTGACATAACTACTGATATATTGGTGGCCAAATCCAAAGATGTAGTAACTGAATCTAACAACTTATACCGAATGTCTTACCAATTTGATAGATGCACATTCATGAGCCCATCCCCAGTTCATGATAGTGATGTTCACAAAATTAAAGATATACAAGCCAAGATTTCTGAAGTAGTCAATGCCTTGACAATTGCGAAAGAAAGCTTGGATGGAACATATTTCTTGCTACGAGACAAGTTTTATGCTGACTACTATGGCAGCGACGTGCATGCTAGCATGTTTCCATTCATCAACATATAACATATTTGAACCGTGACAGTACTTTGTATATATTGGTTAGCTTTTGAACAAATATAGTTGCATTCCCAATTGGCAAATGTGATCGTTGTTCAGTGACTAAATTGCATCTTGTTCTCATGTTTTTTTCAACCATTTACTACTTACTGACTAAAGGTACACTCATACTCCACTCCATCATTCTTATCTAAATGATAATTATATCAAACAAAATAATTTGTTGCCCAACAATGTGCTATTGCTTTAACAAATTATTTCTTTATTATTTTCATATTAATGCTACTTCGACCTTCTTATCTACTACAAGAACAATATACTAACAACTATCATTCTATCCATATTATAGGTACCAGATGAAGCATAAAATCACATAGCAGCCTTTTTGAATCAACGAGATGTTATCTTTACTTCTTATATAAGACTTTCGATAATGATTTTGTCATCTGTCAGAGTCTATACGTCTACAGTTTCCTATTTCAATACACCACCTACACTGAACAATTTAAAAACAATATTTGTCTTTCATATATATTATACACCTTGACATAAAACTGAATTAAAGCAAAAATTTTGTTTCCCCGTATCTCTGCAATCACTAGTTCCATGTTTCTTGTCTTTTTCTCTGCTTCTTTTCTTTTCTGTCAATTACTAAATTGCTTCTACAAAATATTTCTTTCCTGTTATCTGTTTCCACAAACGAAGTCCATGTAATTGTCCTACAAATTCTTAGTTTCTGTGTCTTTCTTTTCAGATATTAATGCTTTTCCTTTGTTCAAGAAGAGCCTCCTAAGGTAACCCTTAGACCCAAGTAGGCCATAGCTTACTGGACACAGCTAATGGCCCCAAGAAGCAATGCATTAAACCATTTACCAGATTGCTTATTGTGCTTGTTTCTGGGTCTAGTTCCTTTGAAGCAGCCAATTCGTTCTCCTCTACTTTCTAACACATGGAAATGCCTTCCCAGGCCACCCATCCCAAGTTTACCAGCGGATTTCTTTTACCACAAACCTTTGCTAACATCCTCCCTGCCTGGGCCAAAATCGCAACATTGGAACACGGTGTGGACGTCTATCAAAGCATAATGGAATGCAGATTTTTGTCTGCTACTGTAGTTGCAAATACTCTGGTAGACAAGTATGCAAAATGTGGAAGCATAGAAAAATCTCGTGAACTGCTTGCAGGTTTAAAGCCAAATTCTACAACCTTTGTCATCATCCTCCCAGCCTATGCCAAAATGGGTGCTTTGCAACAGCATATGGACATCCATCAAAGCATGAAGGTGAAAAAGATCATACTAAATCATACTAAACTTTAGCACTCTCCAGGATCTATTGAACAAGCCTTCAATCTACTTCCATTTATCCTGACTTAATGTATCATTCTGCCAAAATAGAGCACCTTAAGAGCTCTCCCAGAAAGTGGTAGCAACCCCATATTGCAAAGTATGAAATGTGCAAACTGTATAGCCTGAGTTATATAGTACATTTTCTTCCCTGCATGGTAAACAATATACAATACCACCACTGCCAGTTTTACAAAAAATAGCGTCCAGTTCTAAGTGTTCCAAAATCATTGAAGGAACTGGTTAAATATCAAGTTCATCTTATGAAATTAAAATAGCATATATTAGATGTTCAAATACTATTATTGGAAAAATTGTTTAGATAGCTAAGATGCATAATTCAAATGATACTCAACTAGTATCAACTGCATTGGAATCATGAATTTGCCAAGTCCCATCTTGGAGTGGTATATATAAAGCAGTGATTTTGTGTTGGTTGAACTGTTTTAAGCTATATCAATTATGTTTAATGATTGAACTACATTTCTGTCCCATAAAGTGTCTAGAGGTCAAATAAACATAACAGAACATTATTTTTTGTTTCCTTGTTAGCAACGTCTATGTTGCAATTTATATTTGGTCAAGCAAACTGAGGTTTAGGGGATGCACTATTCTCTCCTATTTCCTTTAACAGCCTAGCTTAAAGTATCTCTTTCTTAAAACTAATTTTAATGTGGATAAATTATGTTTGTGAGCATAGGTCAATAGTGTAATGGTTTATTTAATCAATCATAATATTTATTTCTTTTAAAGATAAATTAGTTAGGGTTTTTATTGAGGTCCCACTCTTGAAAATGAATAAATAAGAAATAGAACTTACAATAAACTAACATATAAACTACACAAGCTTTCAACATCATTTAATCTTAAACCTATAATCTTACAAAATCTATTCAAAGATTATGTTTATCTTTGCTTAATATGGGATCTCAAAGTCATTTGCAGTGAGGAAATAGGCTTCAATTTCTTTTTACGATTTATCACTATTGTCCATACTCCATTATTTGGAGTTTCCATATAATGGTATGTCTGTTCTTCATTGTTCCCTTTGGACTCCAAATGAAAGCCCTCCTCTAAATAGAAGAGATCAACCTTTGCTAATTGCAATTGCTCCAAACATTTTCCTTGGTTCACCGAAGAAATTGCTAACAACTTAAAAAGATCTACCTTTTTGAGCTGTGAACATCTAGTTTTGAATACACCCTTTGTCTCCTATTATATTAATAGTAGCCCAACCTTGGGCATCTCCATATATTGTTGTTCCAATGGAAGCCCATCCTTGGATAACTCCTCATACTACACATTTGCAGCTCTGCTTCATCTAGCAACCCCAACTTTCTACCTATTAGTGTTCATCTCTTCAATGAGAGGTGGATTTTCCTTCAAAACAGATTGTCGAAATGGCTTCACTTCCAACAACAGCACATTGCCATCGTCCTTTGCAGGCTTCAAAGAACCATGATAGCAATAATCCTTATCCTTTTCTCTTCCATGCAAAAAGAAGGCCAAAGATTCGTCCCAGTTGCAAATAACTTCAAACACCGATGCCCATAGCAGACCACTCTCAAACCCTTGAGAACCCAGCTCATGAGATTATAAAAAATGTTAAATAGAATAAATGCTCAGTTTAATATTCTCTTCTTTGTGTTTAATATGAAAATAGAGATCTAGGTTTAATCCCAGAAACAAACATGCCTGTTAATAAATACTATATGTGATTTTTAATTGAGGGAGTATCTTACATTCTATCTGTAGCACTCCTGCACTAAGTTTTGACTTTAAGAAGTAATGTACCTTAAGCAACTATTCCAAATCCTCAGTGCATATTTTCCTTCATCTCATTTTGAGGCATACTTTCACCAGCCAAAATAGGCAGCAACAGTCGGTCAGATGGCAGGAGACAACACTAGACAAATTCACAAGAAGATCAATTAGCAAATTTGCAAGAGTATAGTTTGAATCATGTGTTGTCTCTGTAAATTAACATGTTACACCTTTTAATGAGAATTATATTGTATTAAAACAATTATTACAAAAGACAGCAAATGAGATCAGTACTGCGCAGCTCCCAAACTTTGAACTGTAAAGAAAGTAAGAACTAAGCGCCCAAGGTATGCCACCTGAAACATTAAGAAATATGGTTGAGAAAATTAGTCTTTAAGGGCTTTGAAGAGAAAATGGAGAAATTTGGTCCTTTACGGCCTTGGAGATAATGTGAGGCTGATTATTTTACCTCCCTTATTTTGATCGATTATGCTATTTTGTTGATGACATTATCAGACCTTTAGTGACTGGTTTATTATGCAGACTTGTTTTTATCTCCTAATTATGATAGGACACTGTTTTGGCATATGTGAAATGGATTCGATCATATTAGACAATATTTTGTGATTTGACACATGGGATATATTAGATGATATTTCGTGATGAGTTCTAGTTATTTATGTGATGTGGACTATTTGACTTGTGATTTAAAATGCAGTTTATATTAGAGTTATGTATTGATGATTATTGATGTATTCGAATTGCGTGAATTTAATTCCAGTTGCTTCGGCTATGATTTCCATGATATGACTGATACTTGATCGAGATGTGTAGGTTTCACATTCCCTAGCCACGGGAAAATCGGAGGTAGAATTCACACTGTTTATCCTCTGTAAATCCGATCCATTCCCAAGAGGGATAAGGATCACGTTTGAATTTGAATGTTGATTTAAGTAATTGATTTAATTTTTATTATTTCGGCCTTAGTACCCCTTGTCTATTTATTTAATAATGAGTGTTGTATAATTTTACTTGATTTACACCACTTGGTATTTATTTTATTTTGAGGTCATTTAAATGTGATTTTTAACCTCCTTTGTGAACCATAGAGTCCTAAAAGCTACCCTAGGTGGTTACCCTTGAGTCTAGGGTCAACTTGGACTATCTAACCCTAGATTTGACTCAAGTTTGGTCACTCTAAACCTTGGTTTAGTAAAAGTGACGAAAATTTGAAATAAGGGAAGTGGGAGATGAGTCATGCCTTGGGAAAGACTCATCTCCCTTCCCAAAGTTTGGGAACCCTTTCCCAATGAAGACTTGGGAGGTCTCCAAGACTCCCAAGTGTGTGGGAGCTTCCCCCAAGACTCTCACACATGTGTGAGAGCATCTTGGAGGAAGATGGCTCCTTGAGAGAACAGGAGGATGCCATATGGCATCCCTTATCCTCTTGTGGGTGTGAGTGGAGTTGCCACCTCACCACTTGTCATCTCACACATGTGTGAGAGCACAAGTGGATAAGGTGAGGATTGAGAGGGAATGATAGGATGACACTTGTCATCCTCACACTTCCTCTCCCTTGCAAGTGGCATGGGAGGAGGAAGGAGAAGGTGACAAGTGTCACCTTCTCATTCCTCAAGGCCAAATTCATGGCCTATATTATCTCCTCTTGTTGAGGAGTGTGGGGTTCTTCAATTTTATTCTTTTTGCTATATTTTGGGAGGAGTTTGGAGAGTTAGAGACTTGGCTTGAAGGATTGGAAGACTTGGGAAGGCTTGGAGCTCTTCACCAACTTACTTCTATTATAAGGGCTTTGAAGGTAGGCCTTCTTAACTTGTTTTCTCACCCTTGTTATTTATTGTATTATGTTTTTGTTTTGGTTGTTTTGCTGTTTTGCATTGTGTTGTTGGGATGGGTGTATGGTGAGAGCACCTCCAATGGAGGTAATGCTCAACTCGTCATCGGTAGGGGAAAGGAACCTCCTTGAGGTCTCTCCCACATTTTGTGTTTATGCCTTGAGGGCTTTTATTGTTGAGCAGATTATTAATGGCAAGAGTGCCATGGGGATTATTGTGATTTTTGTGGAAAATGGTGTTTGGAGAGTTTGGCTTGAGGCCATGAGTTTGATATTTCATCTTTTGGGAACCCTTTGAAGTTGAGGGGTCCATTCCCTACCCTCCACAACTCATGTTTATGAGTTGAGTTTTGTGATAATCCTATGGGCTGTTTTGTGTTGTTGATATTTTTGTTTTCTTGTGGAATGTATACATGTGTGGATTCCCTACCTCCCTAGCTCGGGAGTGACCCACTTGCGGGTCTACGGTAGGGAGGAGAGCTTTTGAAGTGGCTGGATTTGTTGTTCTTGGTTGTGTTTATTGCAGGTTTTGAGTGGTGAAATGAAGTTATAGTGGAGCTCATTTTGAGTGTCTTGTTAGTAATTTTTATTGGCTGTTGGAGCCATGGCCATGGTGGCCTTGCTGTATTTTATTTTGTGAAGGATTGCTAAGTTATTTGCCATGGAGTTGGCTGTGATTAATAAAGAAATGTAAACATTCTGTATTTTATTTAATGTTGTTTACTTACTATTTGGTGAGTTAAGATCTAAGAAATGTATGAGAAAGGTCATTTATATTTCTGTCATTAATCTTTCCAAAAAAAAATATGCATGTGAAAATATACATATAACATTTTCTGTCATTATAGTTCTCAAAAGGAAGATATGCATGTGTTATAAGGATGCTGTTAGATCTTATTTTAGATTAAAAAAAATGCATTTTCTGTTTTGTATATTACTGTTAAAAAAAAGAGAGAGAGAAAGGGGTTTGTAAACAAATGTTAAGGCAGATAAGGGAGAGAGAGTAGAGAATAATTATCTGTTTACTACCTTGGAAGGCATATTGATAGTTACGGTTAGCATGACTAGATGGGTATGTTCATTTTGTCATATAGATTTATTTGAAAACGAATTTATATTACTCCTGTTTTATGTTTTAAAAACAAAAAAAAAGGGGAAATCATTGTATTGTCATATCTTTTTAGGGAACTAGCTGTTGATCTAAATTTCATAGTCTTAGTGTGTATATGCTTCTGGGAGAAAATATGATACAGAAGTTAGTATTTTTGCTGAATGTATATTACATCATATATATACATATTTATGTATACAAATATACATATATATAAATATGTATATGTTTGTGTATACTGTATAGGCTACTTGAAAATGTATACTTATACATTCACGTGTGTGTGTGTGTGTGTGTGTGTATAAATATTAGATGTTACTAAATCAGAAAATATTTTAGATAAATACTGAGGGATTGAAAACTCCTCTAGCACGGACTGAGTGTGTTGGAGTATTAAGTTAGAATTTAAACGATAAAAAAAAAATTAAAAAAAAAATAACAAAGGAGGGGCTGTGGGTAGCGCCCACAGTCCCTTAGCATCCAAAAGAAATGGGGTGTGGGGGAAGCGGTGCCTCCACCACACCCCCAACACCCCAGCACCCCCCAAAACCTGCGTGACCGCCACCGCACCTTCACGGCCTCCTCTCACTTCTCCCCTTGCTGGCAACGCTGCCGCCCACGAACCTCAGACTTCGCTAGCCTCTGTCGTCCTTCGCGGCCCCCCAACCACTCCGACCCCTCGGCACCTCGCGGTATTTCCTGAACCCCCACTGTTACCTCCGCCCCCACTTTGGTGTCGTTCTCTTAGCTTCGCCCCCTTCGCCTCCGCTGTGTCTGGCCGTTGCCGCCGCCACCGACATTTGGCCCTTCCTCCACCATAATCCCCTGTTCAACATTGTATAAATTTCCCTGTTTATTTATTGAATCAGACACATTTATATGTATATCAAAATAATATATATACACTTAATCTCTCATATCAACTTTGTATTTACCTCCATGAGAGGTAGTTGTAAGCTCCACCCATGGCTGCCCTCTTCATCCGAAACCCTAACCTGCTCACAAAGCATGAGAAAACAAAACAAGAGAAAAAGAGAGAATAATAGAAGAGATTGCGGCAAAAGAGGAGAGAAGACTTAGAAATCAAAATAGGGTTGCTCATTTGAAGACTTAGTGTTATTTTTTCAAATTAGGGCTTTCCTTATTTTGTTTATGAGGATATTATTTTATTGGGAGGATTTCATTTGTGGGGATTTGATTTTATTTTTTTCAAAACCTTTTTTTTCTTTTATTGTCTATTTGTAACTCTTGGGTATTAAATTTATTCAGTTGGGAAGAATTTTTCCCTTATATTTATTTTCACTTATGGGGTTTATTGTTTCTTTTCCTTGGCTGAATTTTTACGTTGTTAGTTATTAATCAATTTTTTTATTATTATTATTTTACGGGAAGGGTTACTTAAACCCTCCTCCCTCTTCCATTAAATTTTCGAGTAAGATATTAAACATAATTCCAAAATTATATTTAATGACGAACTCAATTTTTCAGTTAAATTTAACCAACGTCTTGATGTTTATTTTTATTGTAAATGTTACTTTGTATCGTTTCTGAATTCATTCTTTAGGTTGATTTAATTTATTATTAATTTTTACTTAATTTTCCTAAGGGTGATTTATTTTTTGAATTTTATTTTGCGTTATTCGAAAACGCGTTATGCTGCCAAAATTTTGCTAGATTTTTAGAGTTTAATTCTTGCGATATTTTATTTAATTTTTCATCCATCTTTCCACCCAATCACACGCCACCTTGCCATAGTTCTATTCACGTTTTCAATTGGAGTTAGATTAAGGATCGTTGCTGGCAATTCCTTTTCACCTAGGTAACTTAGGGTGTAGATTTGTAACGATCTAACCCTAGACGCGACACCCTACGTGTCGCATACCCACTAGACAGCCTTCACCTTATCGATTGTTGACATGTTTACGCCTCAGGCGTATTGCCACCGAGCACGCAAATGCGTGCAAGGGGGTTCCTAGGGATAGGTAAGAAAGTTTTTCGTAGTTCGTGTCATGACCACATGGCAAATGTGGACATGACACGTGTGTTTGTGTGTCATGACCACATGGGGAATGCGGGCATGACAGATAAAACGGAGAAAATTGAAACCTTACTGCTTGGCTGCAATCCTTCAAGTTGGAAGTGCATAGGTTTGGCATGTTGCACAACTCTCTAGACTGCAATGCTTTGATTGTTCAAGTACTAAATATCATTGCTTACTTGAATAGGTTTTTGATGATGGTGTTCTCTTACAGTTAAATGTGTATGAAAAGCAAATATCTTTTGTGTGCCTGCATTTTATTTGGATGCAAACCATTATGATTGGACCTGAATAATTCTTTCTAGATGATTAGATGTAGGATTAGTTCTGGGATTAAATTGTGGTATCAGTGTCTGCATGGTTTTTTTTTTTTCTATTGGAATTGATGATTAGATGCAACATTAGCTTTACTACTCATCTGCAAATTTTGACAGTTGTAGTTTGAAACATGTTCTTGAAACTTTGCATATAATTCTACTCTATGGAGCATGTTTTCTGTATATCTTGGTGCATGTAGTTTTGTAAGACCTTTCTAATTTTTTTTGGGTAATCTCTTTTGGTTTATTTGTACTAGACATTTTTATTTGAACTTTTTTCCTTTTTGACCTGACTCGATTGACATTGTCTTATTCTTACCAACATGTAAGCACTAATATTTTATTGGTGCAATGTAACATTATCACTTAGAAGTGTGTTGAAAATTTACTGTTAGATATTTGGGCTTCAGGGAGGCGACTTGCATTATTGTCCACTATGTTGAATGTTGGTGGCCTTATTATGCTTATTCATCATGGAGAACTGTTAATGTCCACTTTCTACTGTCTAGATGTTGTACTCTGATCTTGACAACACGTTGGATTTGCAATACAGGCATGCATGTATTTGTAAATGCTCTTAGACTAATTGCCAAACTATAAAAGTTATGCTTGGCTGATATATGCTCTTGGATTTTAGTGTTTTATAAGAATTACTTTCATTTTTTTTTCTTGGGCCTAAAAGAAGCTTGTACAAAGCAGTGGTTTCTCACACATCATTCATGTTTCTCTGCCTATTCCCTCACATCATTCATGTTTCTCTGCCTATTCCCTATCACTGAATAGTTGTCACTTAAATAGAATAAATGCTCTATAGCGTTGCACACTCATTTAACCAACGTGTTGTAACTGATGCTTGTTTCTAGCTACCATTGCATATCACACCTCTATGTTTATAGTTGTAGTGGAAATGCTTTTAATTGAAATATTATAAATTTTATTTGATATTTTTATTATTAAAGATGGCTCCCAAGTAGAACATGATTTAATTTTAATAATATTAATATTAATAAAACACAAATAAATTTGTTTGTTACTTAAATTGTTTCTATACCCAAAACAGAGAAAAAATATAAAAAACTGACAAATATATATATACCCAGACCAGTTTAAAAAGTATAGAAAACTGACAAATACATTAAATCATTATATATTAAAATTATATTTCATAACTAAATTCCAAATATTCTCTCTTTAAAATATCTTAAAAATTATTTGGACAAACACAAATTGCTACCAATATTAATTTCAACAACAACTAACAAAACTCATATCTCTTTCTATTTAAAAAATATAAAAGGACAATTTAATTCAAAACATTATTGTTTATCAAATTTTTATATTAAAAAATAATTTGCATAATTTGCCAATGCTTCCATATTAAGTTTGCCCAGATTTGACTTAAATAAAGGAGAAATAAAAGCTTTATTGCGATCCTATATTAACCACGGTCTAGCATAAGTTTGGCTAAAAAGTCCCCTATTCATATTACCCCACTCATCACTATTATAGACTTTTAACATTAAAAAAATATAAAAAAATTGCAAAGGTTATAAATAAGGGAAGAAAAAATCTTCGCCCAGGGATTTGATTTTAACGTGTAGTATGAGGTTTGCCAATTTAATATGGACTCACAATATTTATGATAAAGGAAAAAAAAAAATTACGATTGTTGCCTTAGACCTTTTAATTTGCTGGAAAGATAAACTTGAAATAAAATATCCTCTATATTTCACGGCCAAAATCACATAAAAATATCTATTTCTGAAAAATATCTGTCAAATTCTATTGATTCTAAAAAATATCTGTCAAATTCTATAAATTCTATCCCAGCAAAGAACAGAAGAAAACAAACAAATGAGAAATTGTTTTGACGCGAGACACTGTTGCCTAATGAAATGTTTTGAATGATGCTTGTGATGAAATTTGTAACTTCTGCTAACAATTTATGTCAATATTTGAAGTTTTCTAAAAACTGTTGGTTTTAATGAGGGTTTGCCAATGATATGACTCTCAATATTAATGGGTTGTTAGGGCTTTGGTTTTTTAAAAGATTTTGGATATGGGTTCTGATTTAGTTCTACCACTGTTGTTTTCTTGATCTTGTGATTTTTATGGTTGTTTGGTCATCTGTAACATGTAACAAGGAACAAGATAGCTGCCAGGAAGAATTATGACAACCACATCTAAACATTTGCTGGGGCTAACATTTGCTAAAAAGGCCCTCATGTTAAACTGCAAACTGGATCTTGAACATCACAACATTTAATGTTCTTTTGATGAATTGTGGAATTTTCCCATATTGAATATATGTTTCCATAAATTTCTGGCACCAGACAGAGACATGTTTTAATTTTATGGCATTGTAAGTGGTAAATGACTTATCCAAGCTTCAATCACTGGAATTTACTTAATGGCATATAAAAATCAGATAATCACTTTTCTTTTTTTTTTTTTAAATGCGCCTGGTAAACTTTTTAACGTGACCGATGACGCTGGCGCGACACGCCCTCTGGGTCCACACTACTGCTTTTGCCCGGAGCGATGAACCAGTGAGGCCACAACATGGGGGACCTCATCCCCAAGAAGGAACACTTCAAACCCACGAGCTCGTTGGCCCAGCGGGGGTTTGAACTCTGGTGGCCGCCACTACAACTGAGCGACTTAACCACCGAACCATGCCATCATCGGCAAAATCAGATAATCACTTTAAGGAGCAGTTTAAATTACATTTTCCCCCGTTGCTGCACCAAAATTTATAAATACACTAAATCACCAATCTCAGCAAAACAAAAGACGGCAAGATTGTGGACGCTAGAATTAAATTTAGGTCTCCACAGATAAATGGTATAAAGAGCCCGTCTAGCTCAGTTGGTAGAGCGCAAGGCTCTTAACCTTGTGGTCGTGGGTTCGAGCCCCACGGTGGGCGTGAGACGAAAGGTGTAGCATCTCCCATTGTTAAGAGTGCACATCCTAATTTATAATAGAGGCGGCTCACGTACTCAGACTTCTGCTAAGTTAAAATATGTATTATTGTTACTGTTCGTCTTCCATTTAGTAGCAGAAATATCTTGTAATACTTTGATTTTAATTCAATATAGTATGTTTAATAATTTCCCAAACAAGACTTATGCTAAGTTAAAATATGTATTGTTGTGACTGTCCGTCTTCCATTTAGTATATGATGCCACTACTGATTATGGAGGTACCACTACCCACCTCATGCCTCATGCCTCATGCCTAAACTCATTCCCATAGTATATGATGCTTTTGAACTAGTTAATATATGTATTCATAGTTTAGATCATTCACCTAGACCACTTAAGTTGCTTTGCCTATGCACCCGTTATTTGTTCTAGTGACATTGGCAAGTAACAAAACTAATGGAAGCATTTCACTTTTAAGGGTTGCAAAGGAGTAGCAGATCATTGCCTTTACTACCTTGGCAAGCAATTTCTTTAAAGTTCTAAATAGCAATTTTGTTGAAACGCATGAATCAGGGGATACGGTGAAAAAAGAAGTTGTAATTGAACTACTAAAACATACAGACATTTTTACAAAAATAGAGTACACAACATAAGTGAAGATAGAACCCAGCGACCAGAAACACTTGGTATGAAATTCTATCTTAGATTATGACGAATTTGAATGATAAATTGATATATTTGTTTTCCCAACTATGGCATGCCTTCCTTCAATTATTTGGAAAATGCTTTGGGGAAGTTTGATGCTTTGGGCCTTTCTTTTTGAATTTAATTTGGTAAGCCCTATGTAGTTCTATTTCAAAGCCCTGACCTCATGTCCTTTTGTGTTTATTACTTTGACAATTGTGAGATGTTGCATGAAATTTATAAGGTCGACCTTGCATATGTTCCATTTTTTAAAGATCTTTGATTATGTTCTCTACATATAAGAACTATGACATCACAACTGGAAGACCAAAACTAGTAAAATGGATTCAGGCAAGCGTAAATTCTACTTCATTCACTCAGAGCTATGTAAGGCTGAAAAAAATGAAAGGGAACTTTCGTTTTGAAAATATTATACTATTTACACAAAGAAAATCACAATCTATGCAATTCTTTGTGTTCCAAGTAGTTATTGTTTTGTGTGGCATGACATACTAGTGGTTGTTTGTAGAAAGTGCATAAGATTCATGCATATGCAAAAACAACATCTGAGCCAGAACAAATTGTTAAAACACATGAGATTTGTGGTATCTTATATGTGATACTACGAAGCTATTAAGATACATTATACATAATTTTTAAATTACTTAGCTACTCAACACCTGAGAAAGAAAATTGAGTTCGTTAAAAGACATGGTACTTGTTTTTTAAACCTTTCTGCAGGCTAATTAAATTACTGGACACAAAAATGAACTAGCTTGGGAAATAAAGAAAGATTGGGCTTTAAGATATTGTTATATGTTCTATGCAAAAATATATGGTGTTTTAACTAGGTGGAGAAAGCACAAATTGGCTTACCATAATATCTATAAATAAAGTGTTCCATGCATTCTATAATCCTTACAAAGTTTAGATTATACGACAAAATAAATTGAATTATATAATAATTTTCCTACTTGGGACTTCTCCCGTGTATAAGTTAAACTAAAAATTATATTATAAATTTATATGTGGTCATGGTGCTCTCTACAATGTCGTTTTTCCTCGTCAAAATTTAAATTTGGTATAACCTTTGTTAATGCAGTAGTTAGCAAAGTTATATTTTAAATTGGTAGATTTAGATTAGATCTAATAAATATTTCATTGAATAGAAAGTAGAAATGGATGCCAAATATGCATGTTTGTGGTTTGGTCTCCACTCTCTCCACCTCAAATCAAATACAATAAATATGATAGACTAAAAAAGGGAAAATTCTATAAAATAGACCATGGATTCATATGGATGGTACAAGACTATATACACAAAAATGGTGCCTTAATTTTGATCCGCACTCATGCCCTGATGACAAGAAGAACTCACATACTCAAACTTTGGTAGAAAATGATAACATACTCAAAGAAATATAGGCTTCTTGTCAAAACAGTGCCAGAAACTTGTCTCGCAAGTGATAGTTTTCAGTTAATTAACTCATATTCAGATATATGCAATAGGAACTACAGTAAATCAACAGAACGAACCCTAACCAGGAAAAACATGGACAACCCATTCCGCTTGGATAAACAGACAATCAAACATTTATTTATCTATTCAATGACAAACATATCTGCTTACTTGTAACTGCAGCGAATGTAAACTCACAAATCAACTTTGTCGGCCCTCACAACAGGCCGATTACAATTATAAACATATATTTTTCAAAAAACCCAACATTATTCATCTCAAACCGACGTTTCCTTCTATAATTTCTACTTCTTTGCTCGAGTCTCTAGCAATAGGTGATCATCTCCTCCTTCACTCCTCCTTTTCTCCTTCTTGGTGAGGCCGTTTCCTCTTCTTTCCCGTCCTTTCTAATTCCCCATGCCTTTTTGCTTTCCTCCTTTTCTGACGTTTTCTCTGCCCCCACTATGCTAGGAAGCTTCCAAAACTTCCTTCTTAACGGTTGCTTTCTAACTGTTTTCCCAACCTTCTGTAACTATTTCCACCGATCAAACCAAGATTTAAACAAAAACCAAAAACTGAACCAAAACAAACAAGAAAAATAAAATGGGTCTGATGCCCCTGCATCATACCCTATTCTAAGATACTTTTTGTGTGCATGACTACAGTCTACCAAAATAATATTAGACCTCTAAAGTGTCAGAACAAATTGGCAAAAGGTCAAGACTATTTTATGTATGGACAATGAAGTCTTGAATAGGGATTCTAGAAAAAATGGCAAATGGACACAAAACGTCGATGTGGAGACACAACAAATATTGTGGTATCTGTAAAAGCAAATTCCATTCCACCATAGAATGCAACGAAAAGATAAGAAGTGGGTTTGGCATAAGTAGCAAAACCAACACAATTAGAAAACAAGAACAACCGTCGATTTCTATACTAAAGATACAACAAAGGAAATAATTCTCAACAATCCTGGGCATGATTATAATCAAAGCCAAAAGATCTTCCCTCTTTGGAATCTCTAGCTTTTGTATCTATCATGAACACGAGAGAATTAGATGATTTGGAAGTGTTTGATCATGAGATGAGACATCTTGGAGGGAATAAAATAAACGAGGACCTTGATAGACTCAACATAGTTGAGAGGTGATGTATAAAGTCAAATCCAAAATCATCATAGGCAAAATGGGCATAGGCAATAGGATAGTTAGGAAAATGAACAAATAGAAAAGAGAAGAAACTGCTCATTTGGGAGGGCAAACCTCAATCTAAGGAAAAAGCCACTCTTAGAGGCCAATTAAAATTATCTCATAGACTATTACCATTTTTCAACCATCAAAAATAACTCTCCAACCATATCTACCAACCATGTCGATCACATTCTACGTCAAATAAAATCATTTGCACAATTCATTCATGAACAAGAATGAACAATAAAAAACACTAAACATTGTCAATTGAAAGCAATTGATGCACGCTTTACCCTACATAGTTCCAGAAGGGGTTAAAGAAGTACAAATTTCCTTGTCAAAACTATTGTACGAGACAGTGTACATACACTCCAAGCTCTATGGATTGCAGTCCAAGCTCTTTGGATTGAATCTAAACCTTTAACATTTGGAAATTTGTGAAACTTGAGGAGCAACCCTTTTAGTTATCGAAATTACTAAGACAGTTCTGCACTTAGAGGTATAAACATAACCACATACAAAATTAAGAGAGCCATTAGCATCAAGGATTTGATTATAGAAGCTAATCAAAAAAGAATGAACACATGTCTACCATGTTATTTAGGGAAAGCATGATTTAGGCAATCTGTTGATTCCACCATTATTGCAAATTTTAAGCTTAAAAACTCAACAATACAAGAATGTGAAGTGAAAAAAGATTCAATTTCAAAAAGAATTGACAACATAATTTAGTATATTAAATAACTTATAAATTAATATAATAAAAAACATTTAACAAATTCTACAATTTTTTCTAAAAATTATCCGTGTGCCCATTGAACCTATGGGTCCAATTGCTAGTGAGCATTATAGTGTATTCTTTGATCTATACTCGTCGGTTGTTCCTACAAGTGTATTCTTTGAACCTATACATTCAATGGGCATGCCGATAATTTTTAAAATACACCCATAGGAGGTTTAAAGAATACACTGATAGGAACAACCGACGAGCTTAGATCTATACAGTCTTTGATCTATACATTCTTCTCACATTCCAACCTAATTTCAAGTGAGTTAATGATGCATTTAAATACAACAACCAAGCCCATAAATCAACAAAACATGTGCTAGGTCGACTCGCTCGCAATGGGTAATGAAGTGGTGGGCAATGATTAAATTAAAATTTGAATTTTAAAAATTTAGGGCTCAAATCCATGATTACAAAAGTGATTTGGGTCAACTCTACATCCACAAATCGAATCCAAGGTGATGAATGATAAGTCTAGGGAATGGGAATGAATCTCTAGGGATTAGTGATAAAGGGGACCAAGATGTGCTAATTAGCTATTTCATTTAGGACACTCTGATTGAAGTGGGCCCAAAACATACAAGAAAAGGGCATGAGTATGCAATTTTCACCATTACATTTTACCCCCACTTTGATGTGCATGCGAACTACTAGGTAGATGCATGTCAAAGTAAAATAGGTAGTCAATAAGTAAATTATTTTTTTCAAACCCTCAAAGGATACAAATCTATGTAATATAACTAATCATTCTTCAATTATTTTTGCAACGAGTGCTGCATTGAAAACCTACAAAATAAAAAAGCTTACAATAATTAGCATCTATCACACATTTAAAATAGGCACTAACTACAATATTCTTGAAAATGAATTGTCCTTGAAAATAAAAAAGTAAAGGGAAGGGTAACAAATTTCGCCTATTATGCAAAGTGATAAAAGCTTTAACTAAGCAAAGTGTAAAGGGACTATCACCAAGTAAATATGGTTGATAAAGATCCTCTGAACATGAGAATGAGTATAAAGTTGTCACTATAAAATATAATTCAAAAAGGAATGTTAGTGACATATATGCCCACTCAAATTGTTTGCATACAAAGAATGCAAGGAATTGGAGGAGAGGAGAAAAAGAGATAAATTGAACATGGTAAAGGATATCATCATATGATAATCATGTAAGCAAATAAGTAGGAGATAATAGTGAAGGAATGTATAATAAGGGAAAGGCAAGATGCCCTCAAATGTTTGCTCCCAATATAGGAAAATGATAAGGTAAGAATAGCTATAAATTCTAGGTAAGGATCATGTAAGCAAAAGTAGGATGTAATGCAGAAGATGAGCATGAGAAGCATCAAAAGGATCATAAACATGAAATTGTAAGCGTGACAACAAATATAAAAATATAATCATAAGATGTAAAAAAAGGAAGCATTAGGATCGTGATAAAGATAAGCATAATAAACATAGTGATCATGTCATATAGATAACATCATAAAGCATGTGACATAATATATAAATGACAAACATGGGACATGAGCAAACATGAGAATCAAACAAGACATGTAGGCAAGCATGAAAAACTAACAAAGAAGCATAGGCAAGCATAGGAGCTAAACATGACACATAAGAAAGTGTAAAATTAATATAGGAAATATGCCCCCAAGTGAGGAAACAAAGCATAACAACATAACATAGACTTGGTGAAATAAGAATAGGAGAGGTGCAACAAACATAATATTAACAAAAAGGCCAAAGTGTAATAACACATAAAGAAAAGAAAAGTAAATTCTAAAATAAATTTATGGATTTAAGTAAAACATAAGAATGCTCAATGTATCATAGAACATAAGAAAGGTCACCCTCCAAAAGGTCATCTTTATCCCAAAGATTAGCATCAAGCTCTCCAGGTCCTTAATTATATGGCTTATATTTTCAATTGTATGGGTTTTTTCTTGATAAGAATTAGTAATTTTTAATGAAAATACTATCAATAGGTGTAATTGTAGGAACCACTTAATTTACCCATTTTTCTTATTTCTTTGGAAGTGGTTGCATAGAAAGATTTTGTATTTGTTGAATCACAACATTTTTCTTTGGTATCCATGAAGATGTAGTGTTCTCGGCATGAAATACATGTTTGTAAATATAGTTTCTTTATCCTCCTTAGTTGGAAGAGGATAAGCTTATCATGTATTTCACCCTTCATATATAATGGGCCATAATGATTATTTTGTGGGATCTCCTCATCAAAAAAAGTAATCAATGGATTATCATGAGAAGAAAATATGTCTCTAGAATGTATCATACTCACAAAAATATACATATGTAATTGTCCATGAGAATCAATATAACTGTTATCACTGGGAATTGCACCCGTATGCAAGGCTGGTAAAGCTCTGCAATTTCGTGTAACATGGGACTAATTTCAGGTTGTGGGTGCCCTATAATGAAATTAGACCTCCAGATTATGGGTTGGTTCCCTTCAAATGTTCTATTGAGATGTATGTTTTTACTATTTTGGAAAAGGGAAGAAAGAAACTAAGTGAATGCAAAAGGTAAAATTTGGTGATGCATCTGATTTGGATAAAAATATGCAATCTGATCCACAATATTACTCAGAAATCTAACTTTCACACAATCCAATCTTGGCATAAATATCACAAAAGTGATTCTAAGGAAGGTTTGAAAACAAGGTTTCTATGAAGGAAATGATTTTTTTCACAACACAAAAAGATTATTTCTGGTTAACACAACCTAAGACTTGTGATGATTATATGCTTAATGCTGCAAGCAAGGAAGTGAGACAATAATTTTAAAGGTTTAATGATAAAACACAGTAAAATTTCATCAAATCACTTCAATAATTAGCACTAAATGGAAAGGTAATTTAATTGATCTCAAAGAAACAAAGGAAAACTTTGCAAACAAGACAAAAATAGAACCTATAACCTGCCGATCTCTCAATAAAATTGTAAAAATGAGCTACAAGAATTCTCCAATCTGTCTGAATCAGAATGAGAATCAAGAACTAGCAAAAACAAACTTTTACTTTACAATATATAGGTTTGCTCTCTCAAAGAGGCATGCAAAAAATGAACTTGTAGATAACTGCCTCTAAAAATAATCTCTCACGAGCAACCTCCAAAATCCTCAAAATTAGGATCTAAAACTGCCACAAATTGAGTAAAAATTGCTCCAATTTGGGTCTCTCCATATGCTTGACCAAAAAGTTGACCAAGAACCCTAAAAATACTCCTAAAATCATGCAAAAAACCTCCTAGGTGGCCTAGTTAACTCAACTAATCAATTTGCATGATTTTGCATTAGCAAAATTGATTGTGAGTAAATAATAAAGTAATAAAAATAATTACTTTATTATTGGTTACAACTTGTTCCAATTTTGATTTTACAATTTGTGGAAAATAATAAAGTAATTTGGAAAATATTACTTTATTATTTATTTACAATTAATATCTTTGTAAAATCATGTATGATGAGAAGAAAAAATAACACTCCTTATCTCTCCAATTTACAGTTGCCTAATCTGCATGATATGAGCACAAATAGGACTTTAGAAGAAAATAGAAATCCCCTTATACATCCATATGGAAAAAACCCCTAGTTTGCATGCCAATATGCCTTAAGGGCAAAATTACCCTTATCACTCCAAAAATGTCTTACAAGACACTTAGGCATAAGAAAAATTCCCTGTCACTCCACATGTACAAACAAATAATGCAAATAATGCATTCTACCTCAATACTCCATTTTATCTTTTCTTTATCATGCAAGAAATGCATTAAGTCTTCATCTTCCTACCACCTTGACTTTGTCTTATATGCATCACCTTTCAATGGTTTCGATTTTTGACTTAATAGAGTTTCAAATGCAAAAGGAATGATTCCTTTTAGCCCACGACCCTTCTATGCACGAACACAAGGTCTTTAAGACAAGTTTTCGACCACGGGGAAGATTTAGACTTGCAATGATTTTTATCTAAGTCAAAAACACCTTTAAGCTCGGCTAAGCTTCAACAGAACAAAAACAAACCCTAAAATATTCATTCATCTCCTCATTTGCTTGCTCCTACTAAGGGTTGAGCGCCGACATGATGTTGTTTGAAGGTTTGAAAGAGCGCCGCCATCAAGGTCTATGTTGATTCAAAGATCACCATGCTCGAGGGCTCTTGTTGTAGCTCCTGTGTATGTCACTATCGGTCCTAGAGGCTTCTCTGTTGTTCCATACTTCATTCTACTAGTAAGCTTTTTGCCTTATGTATTTGTATCTCCTCTGTATCTCTGCATTCTTTCTCTTGGTTAAAAAAAACTCCATGCAAGGGTTTCAGATTTTGAAGATGGGTATTCTTTGCTTTGTATGTCTCTCTATTTGCAACTGTGACTTATATTTTGAGAAGTTTCAAAAGATGAAAACTATGGCTTCTGTGGTTTTAGCATGAAAATGAAGTGAGCCTCCATTTGTTTGGCCCTATATTTCCTTCCTCTCAATTATATATGCAACTATCAAAGATTCAAAGAAGAAAAATTGAAGTGGATGCTTTGTGTTTTTGAAGGAATGGTCTTTATTGACAACGGACATGCTGTATTCTATAGTATTCCTTCTTTGGTGACTGTAAATGCAAAAGAATTTTGAGAGTTTCAAAAAATATGAAGAGGATTTGCACATTTTGCACTGATTTAGCTTCTGAATACCTGTGTCATTTTGGACCCTTAAGGCATTGTTCTCATTATCTATTGTGGATAGCTTCTAACTGCTATAGAGGGGCTTCTTCTTTGACATTTGATATTTGGCAAAACCCTAAGACTAAAATAGCCTCACGGAGTATGTAGCATCTTGTAATTTTAAGGGTTTAAATGACAATGAGGTTTGCAAGTGAAATAAAAGTTTCTCTATCCATCCCTGAAACTAAGTTTTGTTTACTGAATATGCAAATATAAAGACCTTGAGCTCTTTGTATATTATTCACTGTTCTCATGACAACAATGTCACTGCTTTTATTCCTGTATTAAAAACTGTCCTCCTTGTAGCTTTGTCACTGATTGTATAGAGCCTCCAAGAAGATACCGTCAGCTTATTCTAAAGGTCACTCCACCTATCTGTCATCATGAAACTATCCCTTTAAAGAACTAAGACCTCTGAAAAACTCTAGATAAGTTTCTCTAGATTGTCAAACCTCTACTCACCATTAGTGACTATATAGGGTTGATGCATGTAATCTCTTGATGTTTTATCACTATCCACCAGATTTTAAACTAAACATGCCTCATTCATTCTCTTTGTCTTCTTCATGCATGCAACATGAACTTACTCTTGGTGTTCAAAGGTGGCTGTCCCTTTATCAATCTTGTGTATGTCTATGCTAGTTCATGGTGGAGAGAGCTTATTTAAATACTATCCTTTCCTCATGCATGCTCCATTATGATTGTACTTTTTGAATTGCTGGCACTATACATGTATTGCTATTGGTGTCCTATGCCTATAGGAATAGAGGCTTCCGGCACATGCTTTTGTGTTTAACTTGGCACCTAATCACTGTCATGCATGCATTTTGGCACCTTTGGACCTTCTTTGTCTTGTAGCATGATGACTTCTTTGAGTTTAATGATCTATTCTTTGAATTTCAATGATTGTTGTTTGATAGGACCTGCCTTTGACTGTCCTGTATAATGTTCCTACAGGATGATTGTCCTTTGTAACTTGATTGTTGTATAAGTTGTTTGACTGTACCATGCTCCTGTTTGATTTGAACTTCTTCATATCATCAAAAGACATATGATTGATGTATTCTTGCTCTTCCTATCATTGATGTGTATCCACTTTCATGCTTGTTCTATTCCTGTTGATGGGCATGGAAGCTGTGATCTATTTCTAACTGCAATTGCTCTAGTTGATAGCTCAATGTCTTCACTATGGTTCAGACCCTGTGATTGCTTCCTCTTTATCCCTGATCTTAATTACCTGATATGCATCATTTCTCACAGGTATATGACAAGATATTATGTTATCAGCATATGACTGTACTTGCTCTAGTTGACAGCTCATCTTTGCTGCTATTATTGTCCTGTCCTTCATGTTGGCAGCACTATATGATGTGCTTCAAGGTCCTTTAGACCTGCTTACTCAGTTCTGTGGTATAGCTGCTCATTGTTTATTATTTATGACTATACCTTGGGTACCTTGATGGCATAGGATTGTTATGAAAGATCACACATCATAAATGATAAAGAAAGTAGAACAGTACCTTGTTTCTTGTATATCATTTGGAATTTTGATCACTAATTAGCTATTGGATATAGCATAACATGTAATGGTATCTATCACTTGAGCATGTTGGGCTTGACCCTTGTGGGAGCCACATTTTCTCTACGTGCGTTGTCTTTGAATTAGCAACATTTACTTTTCCTATACCTGCACAGTGAACAAACAAGTTAGCATAAAAGATATACCTGATGGTATTGATTGATCTTCTTTGATATTCTAGCTTGTAGCACATGTCTGATCTGATCTTTCATATGAAATGCATGATGTGATAAGTTGATATATATGAATGATAAAAGCATATGATAACCTTAAACATTTGGAGCGCTAACAGGGTTGTCCCCAAATTTTTTGCAGGTTCAACTGATGATAGGAGCTGAAGATGAAGACTGAAGACTAAAGACCTGAAGGTCGGCATCAACAAACAACCTTCTTGCTCAGGCAATGATGGATGTTTACTTTTATCATGTGTTTAGTTCTTTTCTTTTATCATTCAGATGTATAGCTTGCATGTCTGCAATTGCTCAGTGTAGTTACTCCCATGGCTTGTGTGGGACACGTTTGAACACTTCTTTTAAACATAATCAATTAATTTATCTTATGCATTTGATGTATGTGTATTTCTTTTTCAATCAATGCATAGAATAAAGTAACAAATATTGAATGTATGTTCAAAACATGACATGAAATAACAGTTTAAACAAATATCTTTCTTTTATTCAAAACTGATTAACTAAATAATCAATCTAACTTATAACTCCTGAAAGATAATATGATGCAAAAACAACTGTATTTCTTGAATCTTTGATTTCTTGACAATCTTATTCTCTTGTCATGATAACTCATCAGTCTTGATTAGACTGGTGGGTTATCCTGTCAACTGAAACTCTTTTGTGCTTTGTCAAGATATCAACTATTCAATAAATGCATAACTTTGAAGTTTTCTTTATTCCTTCTGAATAATTACACTTAGGTCCAACTAATTTTAAGTGTGAACAAAAAATTAGTAACAATAACAAACATCAATAATGTCTCTATCAAAATATATATTATCTATAGCAAGAGAATCAAGTTCTTGAGATGCATAATATTATTATCATGACTTGGAAATGGATTAGTATAAGTATTCAAACTTTGATCAGGGAAGCAATTAAGTGATTTTTGTTAGTGTAAAAAGAGTTATTACCTAGTTAGTTATTTCCTAGGTCCTCTTTACACTAATCTACTTAAGCTTAACTCAAGTGTCATTAGGTGCATTTAATAATGTACATCTAGGTGCATTTAATATATTTGCACTAGTTGTCCCATGTCATAGCATTAAGGCACTTGTCATATTACAAGTTGGCTTACATGCATTTATTAATTAGTGGTGTCTAGGTGCATTTATTATTTGTGTCATCTAGTTAATGTTTCCACTATGTTGGCCTTATGCCTCACCTCTCACCTTGCCGATAGAAGGGAGGTCTCTCATTGTGTAACGTAATTATAGTCAAGCTACCCATCATTTCTTAGCATTTTTGTTTTGTCTCTTGTTGTGGAAGGTTGTTGTGATTGCAGGTGGTCCTAGGTCTCCTTGAGTCATCATCAACTCTTACATGGTATCAGAGCTTCAGATCTGTGATCTCCTTATCTCTTTTTTGAGAGTTTCTACCAAGAAATATTTTCTGGTGCATCTTGGTGCAATCTTGCAAGTTTCAGCATGTCTTTGCTTGACTTAGGTGGCTAATTCAACTTCTACATGTTTTTTTGTTGTTGGAGGCATTTTTTCATTAGTTCCACATCTTATGCATGTTAGATTAAAAACACTTTCTGGGTTTTGTTCGTCACATCGAAAAACTGTCTGGGTATCTATTAGTTTTTGCATGCAGCAAACATATCATGTGAAAACTTAATAAAAAAAATTGGAAGGCCCCGTCTCCATTGGTAGTTTTGATTTTGCACTCTAACTTTGCAGACTTGTATCTCAATCATCTGAGCTCCTTTTTGCGAGAAATTTTTTTATTTGGGGTAGAATTTTACAGGCTTCGTAGTGGTGCAATAATATTTTTATTTTGGTGTGGTGTTTCCAGAAATTGCAAATCTTCATCGAAGTTGTTGAGCAGTTCCCATTTTTGGAACTTTCGAGGCTCCGTTTAGGATCCTACGGTAACATTTTTTGGTGAAATGTCTTTTGAAAGTGCATAAGTTTTTGAGTGCTTCTCATATGTGTAATTTGTTTGATCCAATTTTGCTTAGAAATTATACTTTCAATTATAGCCTGATTTTGGCATTTGCATGCACTGAGATCAAAAGACCACTTTGATATTTTGGATTGTGGAAATTGTAATTTCACTAAGTATAAAGTGTAATGATCATAGTTTTATGGTGTAATCATGTCTCCTAGTTTGTGGAAATTAAAATGTGATTATTGTGGGAGAAAAAGGCATACTGATGATGAATGCATGCAAAAGCAAATTGATGATTTAAGACTGTAAATTAAACATCAATTGAGACAACTTTGCATTGCCAATGGTATTAGTTTTCCCAATTCTTCTAATCCAGCATGTGCAGACACATCTCCACCACCTGTTGCTACATTTGAGTCCAATGATGCTTCTTTGAGAGCTTCTAGTGATTCAGTGCAATAGGATCATATCAGTCTTCTTCATTAGGACTCTTATCTTGCAAACATATCATTCTTGTTTGTGGAGTCTCATATTTTTTATTTGGAGGACATACTTGAGGGGTTATCTCTCCTCTTTGATGACAGTTATGACACAACTGTTGTCACCTCATATTTGTCTTTGGAGCGTTATGATTTTCAGTTTCCACTTGGTTCTACTTTGTCACCTTAATCAGTTAGGCCAAGGACTCCTGATTTGATTATGGCTTCTTTCGGCATTAACATGGAGACACATGAGAAGTTCTTAGAGACATCATATTTCATGAGACTTCTTCCCTCTTCTCTTGTTTAGGAGTTAGAGTTTCTTCTACATCCACTAGTGGATTGGTTTCTTCCCAAGGGGAGAAATGTTGTTTGTAGGTTTTGGATCCTTTTTTGTCTTCTTCTACGAGTATTCACCATTGTCACAAGAGCTACTTCATTCTAGGGGGGACATCTTGTCTCATTCTTTCCCTCTTATGGGGAGGCTATTGATTGTATATTTGTGATGGATGGTGTACTTGGGGATATTGAGTCCTTCCATCATTTCATCACTTGTACATGTTATTGCATTCTCACTTTTGGAGGGAAGTTTTGTCCCATGAGGTTTTCTCCTTTTCTCCACTTAAGATTTGTTGTTCATGAATACCTAACATGACCTCATAGTCTGGACTCATTCATGCATTCATGCCTAGTTTGCTTCTCCATAAGTTTCACTTAAGGGGGTGTTAGTGTAAAAATAAATATTACCTATTTAGTTATTTCCTAGGTCCTCTTTACAGTAGTCTACTTAAGCTTACTTAGGTGTCATTAAGTGCATTCAATAATGTACATCTAGGTGCATTTAATATTTTTACACTAGTCATCTCATGTCATAGCATTAAGACACTTGTCATATTACATGTTGTCTTACATGCATTTATTGATTAGTGGTATCTAGGTGCATTTATTATTTGTGTGGTGCAGGGGCACCTAGTCAGATTTTCTAAATATGGTCAAATGTTAGATTTTTTGGTGTTTTGAGTCTTGTGTGGTGTAATAAAGTCTATTTGGACCATTTGCAATGTAATAAGTCTCATGGGATCAGTTTGTCATAAAGTTGTCATATTTTGTAAATATTACATCAGCAACTTTGCATTTTTGTGTTGTTTTTGGGAAGGTGAACAATCATGCATTCAAATGGTGGTTGGAGACTGTTGGTTTCTATTGGGAACATGCTTAAATATGCCTAAAAACTTTGAGGCAATTGTTCTGAAGGTGTTTTGAATGATCAAACAATAATACAAGCCCTATTTTCAGTCAATTTCCTGTGTTTTCTCTTATTTCTGAGATCAGTACGACTCCATACTGCTTGTTCATGACATAAAGTACATTGGAATTGGTAGAGTTATGAATCATCTTTGATTTGGCTTTGGTTTCATTGATTTTCATTGGGATTTAAGGTAGTTTGAGGCAATTTTCTAAAAACTGCTTGGAAACCCTAGGTTAGGGGGTTTGAGAGCAAAAATAATGATTTGCAGCCCATTCCACCATTGAAATTTTGTCAAACTCGGTGGAATGGAGGGGTTTAGTATGCTTTTTAAGATTTTGAAGTTGGGTGGAGCAGGGAATGGAGTTTTGGGCGAATTTGAGCAAGCCCTAGCCTAATATCATCATGTATTAGGCTTAGGAGACTAGGTAGGTTAGATATTTTGTGAAACAATGAGTTGGTGATGAATTTGGGTCATGAAACCTACATAAACAAACCTTATGTGATGTGTTAGAAACCCTAGAGTGGAAGTTAGAAGTTTGGAGTAAGAATTTCACATACTTGCTTTGGAAAAGTGGCCTAATTGCAGAGGAATTGTCAAAATTTGGGGTCTTTGTTCCAAAGTAACCTAGCCATAAATTGGATATGTTGAAAAGGGGCCTAATGGGTATCTAAGATGCTAATTAGTTTGTGGGTTTGAGGTCTTCTCCAAAAGATATGATGAAAAAACCAGGTTTGGAGGGCTACAAGGCATGATGAAGGTTTGTGTGAGAAACCACCAAAGTTAGGGTTTGAAACTTGCAAAGTTGGTTCATTGTGGTTGTGTTGGCATACTCCACCATGCTCTGCATCATAGTGGTATCAAAGCATAGGTTCTTATTGAGAAGTGGAAAAGAGGTTGAAGTTTGAACAAGCAAGATGCCTCCAAAGAGCAATCCAATGGCCAAAGAAGTCAGAGAATTGAAAGAGCAACATCCTAAGGAGTTGAGAGGGGTAAAGGAGTCTTAAGAGGTTGTCCTAGCCAAACTTGCAACATTAGAATCTAACCAAAGGAGAGGTGTGGTCAGTGGAGACCAAAGTGACCAAGAGGAAGAGGAATGGGGTGAGAATGAGAACCCTCAAGGAGTCCAAAAGGAAGAGGTGGATCCTGATGAGTTGAGAATGGTTAAGATGTTGAAGGCTGTCAAGGGAGATACTCCTAAGGTGAATATGGAATTGCCCATGTATGGTGGGAAGATGGATTGTGAAGAGGTGTTGGGTTGGATAGATGCTCTTGATAATTATTTTGAGTATGAGGAGGTAGCAGATGACAAGAAGGTAAAATTTGCTAAGACAAAGTTGAAAGGCCCTACCCTAACATGGTGGAACTATGTGCAAGAGAAGAGAGTAAAGAAGGGAAAAACAAAGATAAGCTCATGGGATAGAATGGTAGCTAAGGTGAAAGGACAATTTCTGACTGCTGACTATGCAATTTAGACCTTTAAGAAGCTGCAAAACCTAAAACAAAAGGAGTTGGATGTCATGGCATACACTGAAGAGTTTAATAAATTGAGTATTATGGTAGGACATACTGAAGATGAAGTGGAAAAGGTAGCAAGGTACCTAAATGGCTTAAGGTACAACATCCAAGATGAGATAAGTCTCACAACTCCTAAGATAGTTGAAGAATGTTTCCAAATGGCAGTCAAGGCAGAGGAAAGGATAAAAAGAAGACAAGAGCAGCAAGGCAGAGGTAGAGGGAAGAAATTCAGAGGTAGAGGCAACTTTGGAGGAAGAGGACAGTCACAAAAGCAACAAGGAGAGACTAGCAACCATCAAAAACAAGGGGCAGATCAGAGAGGTGGTTTCAGATGTAGAAGCCCAAATGGCAGAGGTAGATTTGGAGGACAAGGTAGAGGTTCAAAGACCTTTTCAGGGAGGTGCTATCAATGTAACCAATTTGGTCATCAAGCATGGAAGTGCTCGAAAAAGCAACCCTCTAGCTCACATGGAGGTGAAAGAACTCAAATTGTGCATGAGGAAGACAAAGAAAGTGTCAATTCCCCTTCCCAACAAGCTGCTCCAGAGATAGGTGAAACTTTGATGATGAGAAGGACACTCATTAAGGTGCCAACAGTCAAAGAACCTTCACAAAGGAAATCATTGTTTAGAACCACCTGCAAATCGCAAGGAAAGGTATGTAAGGTAGTTGTTGATTCAGGTTCAACTAATAATTTAGTTTCTTTGGAGATGGTTGAAAAACTAAAGATGAAAAGGATTCCACACCCCACACCTTATAAGGTTTCTTGGCTGAATAAGGGTCAACAAGTCATGGTCAATGAACAAACATGGGTTGAGTTTAACATTGTGGGATACAAAGACAAGATCTTGTGTGACATCATCCCAATGGATGTTTGTCACTTGCTACTAGGAAGACCCTGACAGTATGATAGAAAAGCCAAGCATGATGGGAAGAAAAATACATATGTAACTGAAAAAGATGGAGTCTCTTTTACCCTCACCCCTTTGCAAGATGAAAATGTAGATACTAAGGTTAGGTCAAGTGTCATGTTGGTTGAGGAGAAAGAATTCTTGAAAACCATGAAAGAGGAAGGTGGATAGGGGTATGCAATCATAATTAGACCCAAATTTGTTATGACAGCAGCAAAACTTGAGGATGTGCCCAAAGAAGTGCAAACTTTGTTGAACAAGTATCAAGACATAGTTGTTGATGAGCTCCC
Organism: Cunninghamia lanceolata; assembly: GCA_027924645.1. Classification (NCBI taxonomy): domain Eukaryota; kingdom Viridiplantae; phylum Streptophyta; class Pinopsida; order Cupressales; family Cupressaceae; genus Cunninghamia; species Cunninghamia lanceolata. The sequence continues at coordinate 270,101 of BSBN01000736.1, read as the reverse complement.
TAGTTCTTTTTCACCTATAAGGGATGTGTCATGCCCATATTTCCCATGCGGTCATGACACACAACACACGTGTCATGTCCACATTTGACATGTGGTCATGACACGAATTGCAAAAAACTTTTCTACCTATCCCTAGAAACCCCCTCGCACGCGTCTGCATGCTCGGTGGCAATACGCATGAGGCGTAAACATGTCAAACATAATTCGGGAACGTGCATCATCCTCTGCCATCCCCTATGTGATGAAAGCTATCTAGGGGGTAAGCGACGCAAAGCATGCCACTTTTAAGGTTAGGACGGTTTAATCTGAACCCTAAGCTTCCTAGGTGAGAAGGTGATTTCGTCAGATTCGAAACCAAACCCTATCTCTAAAACAAAATAAAATTGAAATAATAAATAAGAAATAATGGCGTAATGGACGCATGATAAAATGGAATGGTAAAAAGGAAGTCAATAAAATGACGTAAAAATTAAAACCCTAAAATCTAGGAAAAATTCGACATCATAACGCATTTTCAATAATCAAATTAAAAATTTTAAAACAAAAACTCCATCAAGAATTCAAGAAAAATTTACAAATAATAATTAAACTTAAAGAAAATTTAAAAATTAAAATTAAAATTAAATACCTTGCCAAGGCCAATTAAATCGACCTTGCAATTAAATATTAAAATTCGAAATAAGAATAAATGACACAAAAATAGCTTCAAAATTGACTCCATTAATAAATATAATTTCGACATTATATTTATTAACTAACTTGAAAATAATAGACAAAGGGGAAAGATTAAAATACCTTTCCCCGCAAAATGATAATTAAACCGATTAAAATAATAAAAAAATTAAATAAAAGACTTCCCATCGCTAAAGGCCTAAAACGCACCAAGGAAGAATAAAAATAAATAAATATCCCAAATAATAAATTATGAAAGGAAACACACTTCCCATCTAGACAATTTAACCCATTCCCCTTTTAATTAAATCCACATGAAGGGATAAAAAATCCCATCCCAAACAAAATTATAAATCAAATGTATTTTAAAACCCCAAGATAAATATTAGAACACTGAAGAGATGCACAAAAATAAAAAGAATTCAAGGGGGAATGAAAATCTATATTGGAAGGAATTTTTGTTTCTCATGCAAATGGAAGGAAAATGAAAGATTTAAATAAGTTAGAAAAAGTTAATTTCCTCACATTCTCACACAACCCTAAACAATATTTTATTGTTTTCTTTTGGAAGCCCTAATATTATTTTATAATTTCCTTAAGAAAACCCTATTCCTTCTTTTGGTTTTGCCTCTTTCTCATTTTGTTTCCTCCATTTTTGTTTTTCCTTTCCTCTATCTTGTTTGCAGGTTGAAAGTCTTATTCCCTCATGGCTACCATGGAGGATGATACAGAGCTATAATTTTTTTTTATGAATATAAAATCAGTAGGGTTTCTCTTTTTTTTTTTTTTAATAAATAAATAAATAAATAAATAAATATATATATATATATAGCTTAAATCAGAGAGTAAAATTATGGATCTCTTTTATTTATTTTTTGGAAAATACAAAGTGATATATATGTAACAGGTGATAAAGTTTATGCAGTGTTAAGGGAGGCCGTCGGCCGAAGGTTCTCTGCTGGCGATGTTGTGTTAGGGCAGAGTTTAATGTCAACGGCGTGGGGGGAAATGTTTGTTGTGGCGGGGTTTAAAGCGGGGAAAAGGGGATGTGGGGAGATCCGCGTAGGAGGGTGGAGCGGAGGCTGAGGGGAGACTGCAGTGCAAGGGGTTTGGGGTGTGGGGAGGAGGCGGTGCCTCCACCCCACACCCCTTTCTCTCAAAAAAAACAATGGGGACTATGGGCGTTGCCACCCACAGTCCCCCCCCGCCCCCCCAATTTTTTTTTCTTATTTAAAATATCTACAGTACTGCACAGTCTGCCATTAGTAAAACTCATTTCTTCTCTGCTATTTTTAATACTTGAATTCAGTTTAAATAGTATCTTTATATATATATATATATATATATATATATATATATATATATATATATATAACATGCAGTTTGTTCAATACACTTAAATATATATATTTTTCTATATAAATAAATCTATATATATATATATATATATATATATATATATATATATATATATATATATATAAATTGAAATCCAACTTGCTATTCTTTTTTTGTCTCTGTATATATATATATATATATTGAAATCCAACTTGCTGTTCTTTTTTTGTCTATATATATATACATCTTAACTAACTTTCTCAATATCACAAATGTTGATTAACATAGAATACTAATTTTTAATTCTATAACCTGAGATATTTCAGTAGCCCCTTTTTTTGAAAAAAACTTAAATATACATAAATAACCCCTTTTTTTTTTAATGAAAACTAGAAAGAAGAAATTATAATTTCATCCACATTTTCAACAACTTACTTTCCTAATCAGCAAACCAATAACATGAAATTTCAATGCAACATAACAGAAAATGATATAATTAATTTCTCTCTTTCTCTTTTTGCATACACTAAAATTTATTCAACAACTTATATCTATTTTTTTTTAAGAAACCAATGACAGCAAATATATTTCCTCTTGCATTCTTTCTTTATTCATAAACTCAACAACATAGAATAATAACAACTCTTTTTTTTTATAAACCAAAATAGTGCTCACATTAGATACTCACACAACAACCAACATATTGGGCAGAAATTAAACTTGCCAAAAATTACAATAGGGCCACAAAGGCCATGGCTCAAACAGCCAACAACATATTACTACAACAACACTAAAATAGAATTCTCCAAAGCTCCATTTCTCTAATAAACACCTGCAATAAATAAACAACAAGAAGGGGAACCAAGCCACAATGAAATGCCCTCCTCCCTACCGCAGACCCGCAAGTGGGTCACACCCAAGCTAGGGAGGTAGGGATTCACACAGTTGCACACACACCACAACAAGCAACACATCAACAACTCAAAATTAACCCAAGGATAAACACATAACAAAACTCATGAAAATGAGTCTGATGGGGGTAGGGAATGGACCCCTCTACTCAAAGGCCACACCAAAAATATCAAAACACCAAGTCTCATGGCCTTAAGCCAAAACCTCCAAAAACACATATCTCCAAATACCTCAAAAACTGCCATGGCACTCTTGCCATCAAAATGATCTCAACACCAGGGAAAAAGCCCTCAAGGCTATAAGTAGCACAAATATGGGGGTGACCTCGAAGAGGTTCACTTTCCCCTACCCCAAACAAGTTGAGTCTTACCTCCAAATGGAGGTGCTCTCACCAAACTCCCAACCCACATAAAAATGAAAACAACAAACAACAAAATCCACAACCACCACATAAAGAAATATGCAAGGGAAATGCAAGTCATGGAGCTTACCTTCAAAAGCCCTAATAATGGAAGCACGTTTGGTGAAGAGCTCCAAGCTTCTCCAAATCTTCCAATCTCCAAAATTTTCTCTAACTCCCCAAAGGAAACTCTAAAAAATAGAAAGAAAATCCCCCAAAATGCAAGCACCCCACACTCCTCAACAAGAGGAGGTAATATAGGCCTTCTAAATTGGCCTTGAGGAATGAGAAGGTGACACTTGTCACCTTCTCCTTCCTCTTCCCATGCCACTTGCAAAGTAGAGAAGTGTGAGGGTGACAAGTGTCATCCTCCAATTCCATCCCAATCCTCACCTTATCCATTTGTGCTCTCACACATGTGTGAGAGAACAAGTGGTGAGGTGGCAATCCTCTTCAAGCCTCAATGAGGATAAGGGATGCCATATGGCATCCTCTTATTTTCCAAGAGATCCATCTCCCTCCAAGATGCTCTCACATGTGTGTGAGAGCCTTGGAGGAAGATCCCACACACTTGGGAGTCGTGGAGACCTCCCAAGTCTTCTTTAGTGAAGGGATTCCCAAACTTTGGGAAGGGAGATAAGTCTTTCCCAAAGCATGACTCATCTCCCACCCTTATCTATTTCAAAATTCGTCACTTTGACTAAACCTCGGTTTAGAGTGACCAAAAGTGAGTTATCCCAAGGTTTAGTTAGTCAAAATTGACCCTAGACCCATGGGTGACCACCAAGGGTAAGTTTTGGGACACTAAGGTTCACCTAGGGAGTCATAAATCCACTTTAAATGGCCTCAAAAATAAAAACAATACCAAGTGGTCTAAAACAATAAAAATTATACAACACATGATATAATTAATTTAAACAAAGGGGTACTAGGCCTAAATGATAAAATAAACAAGCACTTGATCAACACTCAAATCAAACGTGATCCTCATCTCTCTTGGGAATGGATCAGTTTCACAAGGAATAACATATGTCTGAATACTACCTCCAATTTCCTGTGGCCTGGGAATATAATCCTGCACATCTAGATCAAGTGTCAATCATATCATGAATAATCATAGCTGAAGCAACTGAAATTAAATTCATGCCATTGAATACAACATTAATCATCTACAACATAATTCAAGATTAAACTACACTTTCTATCTAATGTCACATAATCATCATCACATAAAGAACTAGAAATCACATCACAAAACATCATCTAATATATCGTGCATGTCTAGTCTCAACATAGGATCAAAATATGATCAAATCGAATCACCATATGTCTAATCAATGTCATATCAAAATCAGGAGATATAATCAAATCAACATAATGGAACCATAGTCTCTAAAAGTATGATAATGTCATCAACTGAAATGTAAAATGATCAAAATGAGGGAGGAAAAATAATCAGTGTCACAGGATGCCAGCCACCACATAGACTTTATACCAGGTGCAAACTTACCCAATAAGGCTGCATACAAGATGACCCCTCAACAAAATGAAGAGATAAGGAATCAAATACAAGAATTGCTAGATAAGGGTCTTATAAGAGAAAGTTTAAGTCCATGTGTTGTCCCTACTATGTTGGCACCTAAAAAAGTTGGAGATTGGAGAATGTGCATTGATTCAAGGGTAATTAATAAGATCACCATAAGGTATAGGTTTCCCATACCAAGAATGGAAGACTTGATGGATTGTTTAGGAGGGGCATGTTATTTTTCTAAGATTGACCTCAAAAGTGGCTATCACCAAATCAGAATTAGAGAGGGGGATGAGTGGAAAATTGCCTTCAGAACCAATGAGGGGTTGTATGAATGGATGGTAATGCCATTTGGGCTTTCAAATGTGCCAAGCACTTTTATGAGACTAATTAATGAAGTTTTGAAGCCTTTCATAGGTAAGTTTGTAGTTGTGTACTTGGATGATATTCTTGTGTTTAGTAAGACTAAAGAGGAACACTTGCAACATTTGGACATGGTGTTGAAGAGGATAAATGAAGAAAAGTTGATGATCAATTTGAAAAAGTGTGAATTCATGAAGGAAGAGTTGTTCTACCTTGGCTTTGTGATTTCAAGCTTGGCACGTTGAAGATGGATCCTGCCAAAGTAGAAGCAATTCCCAGTTGGCCCACTCCTACATCAGCAAGTGAGGTAAAAAGTTTAAATGGTCTAGCTACTTTTTATAGAAAATTCATTAAGACTTTCAGTCACATTTGTGCTCCCATCATTGACACAATCAAAGGAGATAAAAGAAAAAGGTTTGTATGGACTAATGAGGCAGAAAAAAGCTTTCAATATCTGAAAAATAGAGTAGCCCAACAACCAGTCCTAGCATTGTCTGGTTTCAATAAGGTGTTCACAATAGAATGTGATGCAAGTGGGTATGCAATTGGTGCATTCTTGAGTCAAGAGGGCAGACCTATAGCATTTTTCAGTGAGAAACTTAACATTTGAGGCCAAGAAGAAGTATTCCTCTTATGACTTGGAATTGTATGCCATGGTCCAAGCATTGAAAAAGTGGAGACACTATCTCCTTCCAAAGGAATTTATTATTTTTACTGACAATCATGCTTTGGGTTTCTTGAACAGCCAGGACAAATTGAGCCATAGACATGTAAAGTGGGTGGAGTACCTACAAAGCTACACTTTCACCATAAAACACAAAAGAGGGCAGTCAAACAGGGTAGCAGATGCCTTAAGAAGAAGGTCAATGTTGGTGCAAGAAATTCAACTCCAAAGTGTGGGAATAGATGCCTTGAAAGGTATGTATGAAGAAGATGATGACTTCAAAGAGGTATATGTTGTTTGTGATCAGTTTAAGAGTGCTTTTCATGATGAATATTCTGATTTTTTGCTGCAAGATGGATTATTGTTCAAGGGTGCTCAGTTATGTATTCCCAAGTGTTCCATGAGAACTAACTTGATAAAAGAGAAGCATTGTGGTAGTTTAGGAGGACATTTTGGTGTAGATAAAACATTGGAGCAGGTAAGAAGATATTACCATTGGCCAAAAATGCAGAGTGACATTAGAAAATTTGTTGAAAGTTATGTAGTTTGCCAAAAAGCAAAGGATTCAAGCACTAATGCAGGTCTTTATCAACCTTTGCCAATTCTTAACAGGCCATGGGAATCCATCGGCATGGATTTTGTCTTGGGTTTGCCTAAAACTCAAAGGGGATTTGACGGTGTGTTTGTTGTTGTTGATAGATTTAGTAAAATGGCTCATTTCATACCATGCAAATGTACAAATGATGCTTCATATATTGTTGGGTTATTTTTCAAGAAAGTAGTGAGAATTCATGGATTACCATTGACCATTGTGTCTGTCAGGGATAGCAAGTTTGTAGGTCACTTTTGGAGGACTCTTTGGAAGAAATTGGGAACCAATTTGATGTTTAGCTCTGCCTATCATCCACAAACAGATGGGCAGACTGAAGTGGTTAATAGATCACTTGGAAACCTTCTGAGATGCCTCACAAAGGAGCATGGACAACAATGGGATCTGATCCTTCCACAGGCTGAATATGTCTATAATGACTCTATTAATAGAAGCATTGGGAAAAGCCCATTTGAAGTGGTCTATGGACTGAAACCTAGATGTGTGTTTGAGCTCAGGGATCTGAGTGGAATGGAGAAAAGGAGTGCTGAGGGAGAGGAATTTGCAGTTGCAATGGACATACATCATCAAGTTAAGGAAAATCTTCAAAAGAATGTGGAAAAGTACAAGCAACATGCAGATTTGAAGAAGAGAAATGTTTTAATTCAAAGGAGGTGACTTGGTCCTAGCACATTTGAGGAAAGAAAGGCTACCAAAGGGGAAATATACAAAGTTGTAGATGAAAAACATTGGGCCATGCCTGGTGATCCACAAATTTGGTGCAAATGCCTATGAGATAGAACTCCCTCTTGGAGTTGCTATCTCTCCAATCTTTAATGTTTATGACCTTTATCCTTTCAAAGGCTCTGTGGTTGCAGGTGATGATGCAGGTACACCAAGAGTTCAAGATGAAGATTGGGTCAAGGACCTACCAACAAGTCAGCCTTTGAAGCTTGAAAGCATTTTGGATACAAAGGAAGTGAAGAGAACAAGGCATAAAGTGTACAATGAATATCTAGTCAAATGGCAAGGCCTCCCTCATGAAGATGCAACATGGATGATAGAGGATGACATTAAAAGACATGGCACAACAGTCCAAGATCTGATCTCAAGTGGAGCCTGAGATTCTTTTCTCCCCTAGTGTATGGTGCAGGGGCACCTAGTTAGATTTTGTAAATATGATCAAATGTTAGATTTTTGGGTGTTTTGAGTCTTGTGTGGTGTAATAAGGTCTATTTAGACCATTTGCAATGTAATAATTCTCATGGGGTGAGTTTGTCATAAAGTTGTCATATTTTGTAAATATTACATCAGCAACTTTGCATTTTTGTGTTGTTTTTGGGAAGGTGAACAATCATACATTCAAATGATGGTTGGAGACCGTTGGTTTGTATTGGGAACATGTTTAAATATGCCTAAAAACTTTGAGGCAATTGTTCTGAAGGTGTTTTGAAGGATCAAACAATAATACAAGCCCAATTTTCAATCAATTTCCTGTGTTTTCTATGTTTTCTGCCATTTCTGAGATCAGTACGGCTCCATACTGCCTGCTCATGAAATAAAGTGCATTGGAATTGGTAGAGTAATGAATCCTCTTTGATTTGGCTTTGTTTGCATTGATTTTCATTGGGATTTAAGGTAGTTTGACGCAATTTTCTAAAAACTGTTTGGAAACCCTAGGTTAGGGGGTTTGAGAGCAAAAACAATTATTTACAGGCCATTCCATCATTGAAAATTTCTCAAACTCGGTGGAATGGAGGGGTTTAGTATGCTTTTTAAGATTTTAAAGTTGGGTGGAGCAAGGAATAGAGTTTTGGGCGAATTTGAGCAAGCCCTAGCCTAATATCATCATGTATTAGGCTTAGGAGACTAGGTAGGTTAGATATTTTGTGAAACAGTGAGTTGGTGATGAATTTGGGTGATGAAACCTACATAAACAGACCTTATGTGATGTGTTAGAAACCCTAGAGTGGAAGTTAGAAGTTTGGAGTAAGAATTTCACATACTTGCTTTGGAAAAGTGGCCTAATTTGACCTAATTGCAAAGGAACAGTCAAAATTTGGGGTCTTTGTTCCAAAGTAACCTAGCCATAAATTGGATATGTTGAAAAGGGGCTAATGCGTATCTAAGATGGTGATTGGTTTCTGGTTTTGAGGCCTTCTCCAAAAGATATGATGAAAAAACCAGGTTTGGAGGGCTACAAGGCATAATGAAGGTTTGTGTGAGAAACCACCAAAGTTAGGGTTTGAAACTTGCAAAGTTGGTTCATTGTGGTTGTGTTGGCATACTTCACCCTGCTCTGCATCATTGTGTCATCTAGTTAGTTTTTCCACTTTGTCGGCCTTGTGTCTCACCTCTCACCTTGCCTATATAAGGGAGGTCTCTCGTTGTGTAATGTAATTGTAGTCAAGCTCCACATCATTTCTTTGCATGGTTGTTTTGTCTCTTGTTGTGGAAGGTTGTTGTGATTGCATGTGATATTGGGTCTCCTTGAGTCATCATCGACTCTTACAATTTCCCATGATTGACACCTTCTATACAAACCATATTATTATCAATCAAATCTTACACCTTGTGCTTTAAAGCTATGCAACCTTGTGTATTATGCTCCTTAACTCTATGGAAGTTAAAAAAATTATTCTCATTATAATTCTTAGGTAGGCCTCTAGCTGAATCTAGTGGATGTATAGGTGGAGGATTAATCAAATTATAGCTCAACAAAATTTGAAGCACAATATTCAAGGGGTCTTGTAACTTGGTAAACTTCCTAAAGGTGTGAGGCTTAAAAGATCACATATCAAGAGTATAAGCCACATGATGTACATTGTCTTTTGTCTCTTTAGAATCATAACCCTTTAAAAAAGTATGACTTTTAGAATTAGAAGGTAAGAAGATGTCGAAGATGATGAACCATACTTAAGTGTATTGAATGAAAATAATTTCAATTTAAGATTCTTCAAATGAGTACACATATCCATAAAAGCAATAAAACCACTCAAATATACATTATTTTTATGGTAGGAAGAAGTCCCTCAAGAAACATGGTTTCTAGCTCATCATTATGAAAATAAATAATGTACATTGGATTTGAAAAGAAAATTACAATCATTGATAGGCTTATTACTTCTTTGGGAACATTTTTTAACTTAGTCACAATTCTTTTCAAACCCATATCGACATGAATATGCCACAACAAAGTTATGGCTAGCTCATCAAAAGAGTGGATAGAACCAATAGGTAAAGATTATAACCATTGAATAGCATAGTCCCTTAAGGTTCATGGAAATATCTTAGCTAAGACTTCATACTTCAGGTTAAAACTAGCACGCTCATGTGCAAATTGTTGTTGTTCCAAACATGCTTCATGATTGTAATCTTTAGCCTCATCCTCAATAATAGGAGTTATAAATGTACTCATGAGAACATCATTATGAACACTATTATAGATAGATTGAGCGACATGAAGATTCAAATCAGGGATTCTTCTTGAAATACCTTACCCATAATTAATAGTTTTTTGTTATGACAATACACTTTATGTTATTATGATTGTGATATGGGTTACTATTGAAGTACCGATTAAATTAATTTATGTAGTCTATTTAATGTTTATGTATATTTTATTATGATTATTGGACTAATTCCCTTTTGACTTTATTTTATTTTGTGAGTTATGCCAACACAAAGTGGCCAAAAAGGGATATCATGGAGGAGGTAAGTGTCATATGGTTCTAACAAAGTGAGAAGAGAGAATAATTAATCATAACATAAGTAATTGTCATAGTGTCATTGTTTATGAATAAAGTTAATTGTTATTGTTGTTCTTGTTGTCATGTCCCTCACTTGTTTAGTTAGCCAATGTTATTTATTGTGTTCAACAATTTATTTTGACTATGCCCTTGTTGGGTATTGCTTGCTTTATTTGTTAAGTTGAAATGTCATGGTGACATTGAGTAGGTTAGATTCAAGTGTTGTTATATCTTATTTACATTTTGAATAATGGTCATTCTATAGGTCATAGCCTTTGACTTATCATGAGTCCTTGTTGATGGTGATTTGGTGGTTTGGGTTTGCATTAAGAGTTGTTATTTAAGATTGTGTGTAATATTAAGTCTAACCCTATTGACCTAATTATGCCTAATTCCTAAAATTGCTATTGCTAAATAAGTTCCTTAAGTCCCTAAACAATTTTGCTTAGTCTTTAAGACTATGCTTATCAATTATTAATTATTATTTGTATGTCATATGATTGTAATTTTGAAAGAATATTAGTAGACTATATTAGTATTAGCCTGCTTTATTAAAAGAGCCATACTCAAATATGTTTAAGGGAACTAGAGTTTAAAATTGATATGGGTGGCAATTAATGCCACTACACTTGTCATACATGGCTAGAGAGAATACATTAATAATATTTAAAATCCACTCACCTCTCTATACAATGGTATTATTTCATTCAAGTACTAGGTAAGTTATGATCCTTACCTATGTAAAGAAAAGGAGGGGTTTGATATGACTATTACATTTCTAAGTTATATTTGTATATTGTAATACTATTACTAGCAATAGGAATGATTTTTATTCAAGTACATTGTGTGGGGAGTTTTCCCCTATGAATATTTTAGTTTCAACGTTTATGTTGTTGGTCTAGTCTTAGGATATTTTGATATGAATCTTGAAAATCCTGATGTGGGAAACCATGTTTTCATGAGTTCAAATATGTGAAGAGTATACTCTTGTGAAGCTTTGGTATTCAACTGAAATGTTGATATTTTTAAACACATGAAAAAACTCTAAACAATAATATTGGTTGTGATAATACATGTATGGATAAATGGAGTCATTTTGGAATGCTACCCACCTATATGTGATTATCTTCATTAAGACTATTGTCTTTTGGTTAAGAGCATTTGATACAAGTATTCTATTTGAATGTCTCTACTATTACTCATAGTATTTATATTGCTCTTGTAGTGTACCTATAGGATGAGGATGAGATGGTGTTTTAGAAATAATCCTTATATATATTGAGTCACAATAGAGGATTGTTCATGTCCTTAATGACTTTAGTTGGAACTATAGTTATTTTATGTAAGATGAGCTTGTAAGTTATTTGAATAGTGGCATTGTTATTAGGATGGCCATGTTAAGATTGATGATACTTCATTGAGATTGTGTTAACATTCTCTAAGTTGGTAAATGCGTAGAAGAGATTGTTACAAGCCTTCTTCATACATTTATTTACTCTTAGGTTGTTCAAGATCAAGTAAAGGTTATGAAACCCTAAAGTTGTTACTATTATTGATTAAGAGCCTTTATACCTTGTGGAAATAATATTCAGTCCCAAATGTTACAAAATCATGTGTTGTTGCATTTAGTTTATTAAAGGGTTTGAGTCATGAAACCCTATTTGGAACATTAAGCTAGCATATTTGAAAACCTATCATGGAAGGTACCATCATAGAGTTTGGTGATAAAAAATTGTAATTGGAGTGTCATTGTTTTGTCACTTGTATGCCTCTGTCAAGTCTTACTAGGTTTATGTAAAAATGAATATTCAGTGATTATATAAATTGACTATCATACACATGTTTGATTGTTGTATTTTATCTAAGTGATTCCTTATGAATGAGAAATCTAGTTTGAAACATAATTAAAATAGTAGTTTTAAGTAAGAATTACATATGATAGTGTAGAGTGGTGCAAATGACTATTGAAACTACAAAATTTTAAATTGGGATTTTCTAATAATAATCTATTATATAATTGATGATGAAATAGTATAATGTGATAGTTATGTCTCCAAGATATGCTATGTACATATCAAATGCTAATAAATAATTATATGAATTATATTAGTTAAAGTTATTTCAAATTATCAAATGACTGTTAGGAAGCAACATTGTCATGTTGGTCAGTGGTATGGGACACTAACCATTACATGAGAATATTTCTATGTAAAAACCTTTTAATCCTTCATAATGAAATTATTTGCATTATTGTATTGTGTGTGTAAATTAGTTTGTTGGTTTATGTTTGAGTTAGGAATCTAGGCCAGTAGTTAAAGTGAAACATAAACATAAGTTTGTCTCATATGGGTTGATCAAGGAATAGATTATGCCAATCCATTATAGGGTGTTTAATTTGAATATTTCATTTAAGAATCTGGCCAAAAAAAACTACATAAAGGTTCTTCACCTTTTATTGATCCTTGATTGTTTCAATAGCATGATGTTAGTATAATTGTGGTAAAAAATTGTAGCCTACATTACAGTTGCATTTATTGGTAGGTAAGATTACTTATGTATGTGTACTAGTGGGTGGAAGCATAAAGCCAACTATCTCATTTACATGAGCCATTTTTAAAAAAATGTGTTTTGCAAGAGAAAAGAGTTGAACACATTTGAATGTGTTACGTCAGAAAATGTCCCCTTGGGGGCTTTTCCCTCTTAAGGTTTAGCTCCTAGGTCCTTTAGAATGCATTTAGGTCATCTTGGATGTTAATGGTGACTCCTGATGAGAAAACCCTGAAGTTTCATGGCAAATGGGACCTATGGGGTGTATTTAGCATGAATCCTAGCTAAAATAGGGAGAGGACTTGGGCGCCCGTACCCTAGTCCTACCCTATTTTAGGTCAGGACCTAGTTTTAGGTCTTGGTTTTGTGATTGTTATTAGGTCCTATGCCGACATCTCAAGTTTGAATTATGAAATTCTTAGCAAGAATGTTTGTAGTTGCATTTATAAGCATGTTTAGGTTTTCATTTGTAAACTAGAAGATGATTGCGAACTTTAGGCATATTTGTGATTTCAAGATACTCATTGTTGCAGAGCAGAGCATTGTTATTGTGTTTGTGATTGCAGATTTGACTTCATCTTCTCATGTGATTGAAGAGCCTTCATTTATGTGAGATCTTCACTTAAATGTGATATCTATTGTGTTTTCTATCATTTATCATTTGGATTTTGACTCTATCCCATAGGGATATGCACTCTCATCTAACAATGGTGTTTGGAAGACTTGAATGTCTCTCTAGGGCTTGACCGAGGCAAGCCTCTAAACACCACAACCCCCAACCAACTTTTTTGTGATTGCAAGTTATAGGTTTCAAAAATAAAAGAAGTAGAGTTGTAGGGAAGCATTACAGACTATCAGAAGTGTAGAGTAAAGGAGAAAATTAGTGCTTGGACTAGGGCTCCCACTCATTAGTCCTCTCGATTCTGAAGCAGTGAAATCTTTGTGACAATAGGATCAGGTTGCAGACATTCTTCAGAGATCCCGACAAAAGAAGGTACACTGGACTAGGGTGCCTGCTCATTAGTCCCTAACATTTCTACATACTGAACTTTAAAATCTGGTATGTATTTGTTTGTCATTTGATATCTCTGTGTACGATCATTTTTTGTGATTTGTCCATTTATTTACAATTTCATGAAATTAGGGTTTTGAGCATAATTGGACTTAATTGAACAACAAATTCACATAATTCCAATATTCCCCTATATTCCAAGTGATAGGAGATCTGTAGTAGAATTCTCTACTCGGTTGAATGTCCTTGAATGTTTAGTGGTGAAAGGAGGATCAACATAAACCTTGAAACAACGATTATCATAACACCCCCCCCTCTTTTCATATTAAACATTTTGGTGAACCCATGTTATTTTGAATTTTACACCTTGCTGAGTGTTGTACTTCAATTTTATATTCATTTTATTCATTCATTTCATTGTTCATCTTATTGCATTTGAAAAACTACAAAAAAAAAATTGAAAATTTTGAAAAAATTGGCATTTTAGCTTGCATTTTCAAATAATTTAAATTATTTAGCATTTAATTTCAATAAATTTATGTCATTATCATCAAATTTGATTTAAAATACATACATTCTTCATTCATCATTCATTTACATTGCATTTTATGCTTAAATTGATAAAAATTGCTTGAAATTGTGCATTTTTTCATATAACCTAGTTTTGCATTAGCTAGGGTTTGTAGTCAAAATCTTGTTTCAGATTTTACTACCCTTTTAAAACACTCATTAGGACTGATTTATAATTGTAGTGTTGCATCATAGTGGTCTTCTTGCAAAATTTCATGTCTAGGGTTTGAAAACCTTGCATTTTCACTAGATTTGGCCTTATCATCTCTCTAGAATTGCATTACAAGCATGTTGTGAGGGATTTTGCTGCATTAAGTGGTTGTTATCAAGGTTATTATCTACTTCCACTTCTCAAATTCCTTACATCACCCTTCCTATTAGGCATTTGCATTGAAAATTTGTGAAAATTTGCATATTTTAGTTATATTTTCACTAGGGTTTGACTTGTCAACTCTCTAGATTGGCACTATAGGTGTGTTGTGATGGATCTTATGACATTAGGTAGCTGATATTACTATTATAATATTCTGTCCATCATAAATTTCCTCACAACACCCCTTCTTTTACTCATTTGCATTGAAAATTGGCTAAAAATTGCATATTTTAGGTGTATTTTCACTGGGTTTTGACTTGTCATCATTATAGAATTGCATCAAATGCATGTTCTGAAAGAAATTGTTGCATCATTGGACTGTTATTAGGCATGTTATTTTCTATCCCTCTTGAAATTATTCACAACACCTCTTCTATCAATCATTTGCATTGAAAAAAGTTGAAAAATCAAGCATTTTAAGCCATTTTCACACATAGTTTTGCATTCATCTACCATGGATTCTCCTTGTCATTCATCTTTGGAAGATTTATTTGAGTACATTATGAATTATGATAATTTTTTCAAATTCATTGATAAACATCCCCAAGTCTTGCATCAAATAGCGTACATATGTGGGATTGACATGTCTGTAAGCACTACCTGTGATATCCTTTGAACAATAGCCTACTTTGAAAGTTTTCTCACTATCGTGGGTGTTTTCCCTTTAATCTTGGAAAATCTCACTAATTTCATTTCTGAAAATAACCATGGGGAAAGTAGTAGTGAAAACATCATTCCCTCTCTCCCTTCATTTCATGAAGATATAATGGACATTCTTTCTGAAACCTATGAGAATGATATTGCAATGGGTGATTCACTAAACAAAGAGACTTGTCCCAACATAACCCCACTTAATGAGGATATTTTGGCACAAGAAGAAGATATTATTGATGTACATTCCTTAACACTACTCTACCATCCCTTCCTACTCTCCCTGGCCAAGATGAAGCATTAGATGATGTAGATTCCCTTTGTGAACATTTGCTTCAACCTGCTAAAACTAAAAATTTATCACCTAATGTTTAAGAACTTCTCAACTACATCTTAAACAAATAAATAGATCATGCATCTTTACCTGAACCTTCACATACCCTTGGAAAACAATAAAATTTCACATGACATTAAAGAACAAACTATCCCAAAAACCCAAGGTATTCCAACACCCTATATATGGACTGAAATGGGCACTTTTCGGGTTCCTCAATAACCTAAATCAACTAGAAAGGGAATTATAAAAGCTCCTACAACACCCCGTTTAACTGACGCAGAAAATTGCAATATCCCCTCTCTACCATCATTAATAAACAACCTTCCTACAAGGATATCCTTACAAACTCGTGAAAATGTGGAAGAGAGAAGAAGAGATAAAGCCTTAACCATTAAAGTAAAGATCAAGATTCGTGACGATCGCTAGCCTGTTTGTCCTTACAGGTAAGTATTTCTAACCTTGGTGGTCACCTATGTTGTAGCATAATCAGCTCATTTATGTGACCTCCCCTCTCGTGTTGTGTTTCCCCCATGATGTGTTATGTGTTGTTTAGGCCTCCTGGGATGACCCTTGATTCTCTTGTAAGGTCAAGGATATTGGGAGACCACCTCTGTTGTGACCCTTCTTCTATTTGTATCATCATTCTTCTATATTGTTTCCCCTCTATTTTCATTGTTGTGTGTTGTGTCTTATGGACATAGCGTTGCGGTTGGTGACTTGGGGGCACCCTCCTACGTGATTGTCCCTAAGGCACTTGTTTCTCCTCTCTTGATTTATTGTTTACCTTCCTCTAGTGGTTCTACCTAGCCAGCAAATGATGAAAAACATATTATACTGATACGGACCTAGTGTCCCTTCAACAAGAAATCAAAAAATGGACCTAGTCCATACATGACGATCAAGTTGTTATATATCATCTGACGCTTGGCTAGTAGAATCACTCTGTGTGATCTTAATGTTGTCTTATCACACTTACAAAACATAACAATATTATTGCTCCATGCACTTTGTCTATATTGAATCTAGCCTTGCATTGTTGTTTATCATGATTATATGGATGCTAACAACTTTTCTTGTAGGAAATTGTGTGTTTGTGGGTACATTTGGTGATCGTAAAGAACATGTCACCTCCAGGGGGCATGGGCTTTGCGAGATCTCATGTTTCCTTGTGTGTTTTCTTCCTACCTTAACGTGCTTGATATCGTTACATGATATCAACCACCTTTTAAAGGTGGGGGCATATATAGGTAAGTTGTCTGATTTAGATGCTAGCAAAGTGTGTTTGAAAAGCTTGAAATCTACTGCAATCACTTAAGCCCTCTGTGGAGGCGGGATATCATGCATATCCTTTTATTTTAAGCCCTTATGTGGAAGACGGGGATGTTATATTTCTCGAGGAGATTGCACGATCCTGTCATTTTCAAAAAGTCCTCCGAGCAGGCGGGGAGCAGATCTGAGACTATCCTAACCCTTATGCGTGTCTTCGGTGACTGTTGTGGTGAAGCCTAATCATCGGTGTGTGCCTGTAGTGTGCCTAAGATAGCTGTGAACCTAGCAATAGTTTTCTTCCATTGCTTGTCTGTCGTGTTTTCTCCATATCTTCCATTGTGTGTGTATGGCATGTTTATTCCCAAGCATAGTCTAAAGACCAGTGGCGATGAGTCCCTCCTATGCTTTGGGATTTGTATGGTGTGTTTGTTCTCAAGTGCAGTCTAAAGACCGATGGTGATGAGTCCCTCCTGTACTCTGAGATTTGTTTTGCGTGTCTGTTACCCCATATGCAGTCTAAAGACCGGTGGTAATGAGTCCCTCATGCATTTTGGGTTTCATGTTTACTTTCCTTGCACTTGCATTTGCATTTCATATATGAGAAAAAGAAAAAAGAAATAATCATTGCATTCACTGTATTCACTATGCTTTTCATATCTTCAATGCTATCTTCTCCATGTTTTGCATGACTGTAATTGTCTTCTCCATGTTTTGCATGCATGTTACTGTCTTCATTGTGATTAGCGTGTCTTCTCCATGCTTAGCGTGTTTGCTATGTTTGGTGACCATACTTTAATGCATGTATTAACCTTGCATTTATACATGCATTAAAGTGGGGGCTAAATGTTACGTCAGAAAATGTCCCCTTGGGGGCTTTTCCCTCTTAAGGTTTAGCTCCTGGGTCCTTTAGAATGCATTTCGATCATCTTGCATGTTAATGGTGACTCCCAATGAGAAAACCCTAAAGTTTCATGGCAAATGGGACCTATGGGGTGTATTTAACATGAATCCTACTTGAAATAGGGGGAGGACTTGGGCACCCATGCCCTAGTCCTGCCCTATTTTAGGTCAGGACCTATTTTTGGGTGTCGATTTTATGACCATTATTAGGTCCTATACTGACATCTCAAGTTTGAATTATGAAATTCTTAGCAAGAATGTTTGTAGTTGCATATATAAGCATGTTTAGGTTTTCATTTGTAAACTAGAAGATGATTGCAAACTTTATGCATATTTGTGATTTCAAGATACTCATTGTTGTAGAGTAGAGCATTGTTATTGTGTTTGTGATTGCAGATTTGACTTCATCTTCTCATGTGATTGAAGAGCCTTCATTTATGTGAGATCTACACTTCAAGGTGATATCTATTGTGTTTTCTATCATTTATCATTTGGATTTTTCCTCTATCCTACAGGGATACACACTCTCATCTAACAACGGTGTTCGAAAGACTTGAATGTCTCTCTGGAGCTTGACCGAGGTAAGCCTCTAAACACCACAACCCCCAACCCACTTTTCTGTGATTACAAGTTACAGGTTTTAGAAACTAAAGAAGTGGAGTTGTAGGGAGGCATTGCAGACTATCAGAAGTGCAGAGAAAAGGAGAAAATTAGGGCTTGGACTAGGATACCCACTCATTAGTCCTTCAGATTCTGAAGTGGTGAAATCTTTATTACAGCAGGATCAGGTTGCAGACATTCTTTAGAGATCTCGACAAAAGCAGGTACACTGGACTAGGGTGCCCGCTCATTAGTCCCTGACTTTTCTGCACACTAAACTTTGAAATCTGGTATGTATTTGCTTGTCATTTGATATCTCTGTGTACGATCATTTTCTATGATTTGTCTATTTATTTACGATTTCATGAAATTAGGGTTTTGAACATAATTGGACTTAATTGAACAACAAATTCACACAATTCCAATCTTCCCCTATGTTCCAAGTGACAGGAGATCTGTAGTAGAATTCTCTACTTGGTTGAATATCCTTGAATGTTTAGTGGTGAAAGAAGGATCAACATAAACCCTTGAACTAACCATTATCATAACACCCCCCCTCTTTTCATATAAAACAGAATGAAGGTTTTTCTTAATTAGAAGGAAATTCAAATGAAGGTCTTATACACACCACGTGTTATTGACCTTTGATTGAATATATGGCTTTCAATTGAAGGTATTTTTTTAACATTAAAACATTTTTATGGTCCATTTTTGAAGGTGACCTAATGAAGGACCTTCAATTGAATGTCATTTTCTAATGAAAGACCTTTGATTGAAGGTTGACTTCCAATGAAGGACCTTTGATTCAAGGTCCTTCAATGAAGGTGCCTAAGTAGCATCTATGTGGCACCCACTCCATGTGTTAACCTTTTGTTAGACAAAAAAATGTTGATTCAGGCCATCTTTTCCATGATCAAATGAAGTCATCATGACACAAGATTTTGTACAAACATAGCCTTGGAGTAATCTTTTCAAAAGGTTTTATTTAATTATTTTATTTATTTTATTTTCTAATCAACATAGATTTTTTACCAAACATAAAGACCTCTATTCAACACGTGAAAAAATAGTAAACAATATTTTTTTAAAGAAAAAAATGACAACCCTTTGTATTGATTTCCTCGTTTCAATAAATAAAATAAGATTATTTTGGATATATACAAAAAAAAGTTAAGTTTTATGGGGAAATATGTGTTAAATTATAATTAATCTCAATTAAAAATAATAATAAATAAAATATGCAACAAAAGATTACAAAAAAATATGCATGCCTTAGACATTAGTGTTAATGATCTATGTTTAAGAATGTTGAGATTTTATATTACATCTTTAGGTTAGCATAATGTAGTTTTAAATAAATAAACATATTAGTAAATGTTAGTAAATAAATAAACATGTTAATGGTTAGTTGTGTCGAAATAGTTTCAGACAGTTGCATAAGAAATTGAAAAGTGAAAAGCCTTTACAAAAGCCTTTGTATTTTATTATAATCTATCTCAGTGAAATTAAAACAATATAGTATTTGTGTTTTATGTGTATAATGATGTAATTTGTAATTTTATTTTTGTATGCTCTGCTTTCAATAAAGAAATTATAAAAAGATCTTATTTCCAGTTCAAGTTATGCATTATGAGGAAATATTACCCATTAAAAATACTATAAAGAATAAGAAATAGTTTATTAAAAATTATTTAAAATGAGATAATTTTTTATTTTTAATTTAAAAATGGATTTAGAATTTACATAGAAAATTTGATAAACAAACTCTTAAGGAATTGCTTTCTGTAATTGATAGAAAATGAAAGTTTGGCTAAAAATGTTGATTTGAGTGGCCCATTTAGGCAAAAAATGAGACACTCCTTTATAGTTCCACCCAGTGATTATGATGTGATTACATATGATATGTGATGTGATGTCATAGTAAAGTTGGTTACTATCCATAATTATTGATCCTCTCTCCTATGATGTTTATGAGTGTTGTTTCTTGTCAAGTGAAGGGCCATGTTCTTATCATGAACAAAGAGTGGGGAAGATATTGAATCTATGGTTGAATCAAAGTGTATCCATGATACTCCTTTTCCCCCACTATTGTAGTTATTGCATGTTGGACCAATTAATTCTATATAGTTCACATCGATATGCTAACTTCAAGATTTAGCAATCCCTTACGACTTATGTAAAGGAAATTTATGCAACATTTAGAATTTTGTAACAACTGAAGCTTAGATACTCATCCTTTGGAAGGGTGCCACATCCAAGCTAGGCCTCAATATGTCCCTAGTTGCCCTCACAAATTGATGACAATTTTTTTGAAATTTATCATTCAATTATAAAATGTAACATATTTTCTAATTTCAGTATATGTAAAATAGCATTAGAATTGCTTTTATTGTTATTGTCATCCTTTTAACCATTCATATTTTAGAATTTTTTATTGTTTAAAAAATCATTTTTGTGATTGATATCAATATTGCAACCCTTATGTTTATCCATGTTCCAATACACTATCAAATATATTGATAAATTCATGCAAAGATATAATATACCAACCATTCATTTACATAAGGATGAAATATAGATGAGAGTATAAATTTTTATAACTTTTTGTAGTTGAATATGGTGGAAATGAAGGTACCGAGTCACTTTGATTCTTATAAGTTAGAAGTTCTTAAAAATTATTTAAATAATGAAATTGAGTGAATTTGTTTTTCACATTATCAAAGGTAGGGCAAATTAGAAGAAAATGGTGTTCACCCTCAGCTTTAAAACATTATAATCACAAATTTTACAAATGTTGACACTTTGGAAGGAGTTTTTAGGTTAGTTCAATATCAATTTCATTGTATAAGTTGTTAGAATTAGTCCTTACTTAACCATATTCATTTTGTTTCTTAAGGTTATAATGTTGATTTATTTTTAACAAGTAAAACTAGAATTAATTAAGTCTTCCTAATATCTCATCCTCTTCTTTGTAATAATCTTAGTATCATTCTATATTTTTTCTTTGAAATTTATAGAGATGTAACTTTTGATATTATTGACTTTGTTAATAAAACTAATGTCTCCACTATTCTAGCATCTAAGCCAAGCTTTGTTGTCTTTAGCACGCCTTTTCCAAGTCCATGGTGACTAAAGCAATAAGAGGAAGTCCATTGGTACTTAAATTAAGAAACTTGTATTTATATTCCATGCGCATATAATTTGGCCTTAGACTCCAATAAAATACAAGCCAACTCCATCAAAAGGATATGCTATGAGGTATTTCTACAACCCAACCCAACCTTACATTTTGTTTTCATGATGTAGGTTATGAAATGCTTTTGATTTTGTTCCAAGTCTCAGAAGAGATGCTACAAGCCTAAACTTCATGAACATACAAAATAATTGAAATGATTTAAGTGTTCGAACAATTTATTTATATTGTGGTCTTATAACTTAACATTTCTACAAGCATTCTCAAGGGAAAAACAAATTTTTCAACTATAAAACATTTTCTTATTTATGTTGTAACTCTAATTTAAATAATAGTTGAAACCAATACCAAAATATTTGTAACATTAAACATCTTCAAGATTTTTCCATCATACAAAATTGAAGAGTAAGATCTTTTTTTAAATTTAATTAGCAACATGACACTTATAGTATAGGTTTTATCACCTTATTCTCGTGACACAATTTTATGTATATGTATGAGAAGTTTTTTATTATATGTTATTTAAATTGACATTTATTATAAATTAATTTATGCTTAGTTAAAACAGTCATGGTTTGACCTTGCGAGGTCTCTAGTTTTTATTCGACCCTGCGAGGTCTTTTTGGAAATGTAGAGGGAGATAGATAGTTTGAAGACAGTAGCAGAATAGCAGTAGTATATTCAGAAGAGCCATGTCTTGGCACAGAACTATGTAATTTCCTAATTTCCTATTTTTAATTTAATATAATATCAATATTACGAATAAAAAAAAATTATGCTTAGTTAAATACTTTTTAAAAAAATTGACATATTTTTTTACACTTTTATTTGAAAGAGTAAAGGTCAAAAATATCTATGAAAATAACTAGATCTAGTATAGATATCTTAAATATATCTATCTAAAAAATATGGAGAAATATCAATTTGGACCTATTTTATTTACTACATACATACTTGACACATAAATTTTAATTTTTAGTTAAAATTATTTTATTTTCTTTACATTGTTTACTTTATTTTTATTTGAAAAGCCATTTTACTTTTGTATGTAACTTTTAATTTTACTTTTGGAAGAGCCACCATTCATTATTATAGTAATTCTTTTGTTTTGTTTTTACTTTAAAAAGTGTAGTAAATATTATTTATTATTTTTTAATAGTTTCTTTTCTAACCTTAATATATATTTTAGAATTTCCATGTCTTTATATTTAAAAAGTAAATAACTTTTCCTCTAAATAAAAATTAATTAGTTTATATATATATATAATTGACAAAGTAAAATAAATATTTATTTGTTTTGTTTTATATTTATATGTTTTATTTCTATATTTAATTATGTTAGCTATATTTTTAATTTTATAGTTTTAGTTTTTTAAATATGTGCTCGTCGTGTTTTGGTTTTTATGTGCACAATCACAACATAAGACTTTGTACCCTACTACTATTGTAAAATGTCTCTCCATGTAATTAAGTAATGGAATTATAGAGAAACTTTATAATTGTTTATCTTCTAATATACTCCTTTACTACTAATCAATAATTGGGACGCATCTTAAATTGTTAGAACTTAAGTGAAACATATTTGTAGCTCATTGTTACAACTAGCAATCACACCTTGGTGTGCAATGGGTATGCCGTAGAGTTGTGGAAGTTTAATTGCCATGTCTTTGAATGATGATTGTCTTGTATTTGTATGGCTCACGTTTTTTTGTTTTCTCAAGCATTATCTCTGTGTTTTGTTTCATAGCTACTTTAAATGTGTGAGTTTTCATTTTTGGTTTCTAGTCATTATTTGCATGCACCCCCTTTCTAGATTTGTGTTCATGCATTGCACCTACATTCGCTTGCATTCCATTAGTTGTCACCTATGCATATTATTTGAAGCATGTATGTTAATTTATCACAAGCCTCATATTTCACACTTTTACACCTACATTTCATAGGCATTATTTTGCAAATGTAAGCATGACCACCACCTACATTTTCACATGATACAAAGATAAAGCAAATTGAGTGACCCTCATTAGTTTTATAATTTCACAGCTTTGCGTAATTTGAAGGTCAAATGGATTAAAATTAAATTTAGACATGTTATAATTTTATATTGAAAATTCCTAATTATCTAGAAGTATTAAATTTGAAGGGGAAAACTTTTTTATTTGTCTTAATTTGCAGATGAATGGCATGCATTCTCTGTCATGGGAGCTTGTTGTGTTCTATCTGGCTCTAGGAGAACTTTTGTAAAAGTAACATAACATAGAATGTACGCTATTTATTCAAAATCCATCCAAGGAACAAATCTCATGGGAAACTAACAAATACCTATAGAGAAGGAAGAAAATGTCTTTTAAAAAATATCAATGTCCCAAAATTTGTATTTTGCTAAATAAAAAAAGTATACAAGCATGCTATACTTTAAAAAGGTGGGAAGAGTGGTTTAATACTAAGTGCCCATTTATCTCTCTATATTTCTACCTCTCTCTTTATCCCCATGTCTCTATCTATATCTTTCTTTGTTTCTTTGTTTCTCTATAACAATACACAAATCACAAGGTCTAACACTTGAAAGGGAAACAATGGACATTAACAACATTAATTATCAGGGGTTAACATTCACAACTCTATCAAGAGTGTGTAACCTTGTAAGTCTTTGCATATGCCCTAGCTTCACATTCCAAAGATATGCATGCATGCAACAAATCCCATACACATGAAAATAGTTGACCAAAAAAAAGGAAAAAAAAAGTTTGTCATCTCCATACCTACTTTTACCCACTATACTATTCAAAACTAACTTTATTGTCAATCATGTCAACAAATTTAATCTACTCCATTTCTTTTCCAAAGCAGGACAACAAAACATGTCACTACATTCTTTCAATCTTCAAATGATGGATAACGTATACAAGATAAGATAACTATATTGATGTCCACTAAAATTGGTCACTGAGATTGAAAAATAGTAATAGAAAATAAGAAATAAAGAATCCAAGTGCAACTCTACCCAAAAAAGATTAAAATAAATCATATCTTACTTTTATCTAAAACTTGTCATTAAGTTGCTTCCTACTCAATCTTTAAAAAAATCCTAAAGGTAAAAAAAATCTTAAAATTAAATATCTATCAAAATAGAAGAGACAAACAACAACTAAACAAAACCAATGATGAACCACCAATGCATGACTTAATTGGTTAACAAGAGTGGGGTGGTGCATGCGAAGGGTTATTCCTTGTCAAAGTGGGGAAATGAAAGGTGAAGCCATAAAACGATATTAACTTATGAACACTATCTCGGAAATAAAATAAGAAACTTCATTAGGAGTGATTGTGTGATGCCCCCTACCTAAATTCATAAAAGATTTCTTGGAGAGTTTCTATGTAATTATCAAGTGTGAATTTACTTGACACAGAAATAGGTGTGTATAAATTTCTCTTTACTTTCAAATTTTATCTCCATAAACATATTTCAAATGTTGATGGACCATTGAAAGAATGACCTTTTGAAGACCCTTATCCTATTTAATTTCTAGTAGGATATTGGGATGTTGCAAGGGAAATGTTTAATTAATTAACATAAGTTGTCAAGGAACACTTGATTTTATAAAGTCCAATACTATCTTCTTGCAACCTTGCATGTTCCTAGTAAAAAGAAGTTTCACCATTAGTGTCTTTCAATGGATTTGGAGATGTATGGTGTGAATTCCATGGATGGTTGCTATTTAAAATTATTCCTCAATGGGTTGTAATATCTTGCTCTAATGAACCAATAATATTGTGAATATTTCTTGGTCGTGCCACGTATGAATCAATGAATCTTGGAGACTTGATGTTACTACTATTAGATTCAAGTCCTTAAGAAAATGATGTGTTTCCCTAATTATAGTTCCCAATGGACACATGTCATCTTTGGATTGTTGGCATGCAATGATTGATTGGAAGTCACTCTATTTTCTTTATTTGCTTTCCCTTTATATCTCTTATCTCTATCTCTCTCTCCCACTCTATCTCTCTTTATCTATTCCTCTCTCTGTACTTTTGTAAAAGTACCATTTCTTGAGGCTCTAGTGGATACCATAGCCTGATCTTTAATATAGAGTTTTGCATTATAATGTTTGACCATAGCCCCAAATTTATCACACAATGAAACATTTTTTACCACTATGTTTATGTAGTTAAGCTTAGTTTTGTAATCTTATGATGGCCAATGATTTTGTGTTTTATAAATGTATCTTCAATTATCATGGGTGGTAAAGGTAAAATTTAAATCTAATTATTCATATGAAGGTTATGCATGCAGCCATGATTTATACTTGAAACTAAAAAGTACTTTAAATCTACAAATTTTAGTTCAACATCATACATTAATAAGGATATGGTTTGCCCATACAACCTTTCCAGCATACTATACACATATTTAAAGTAAAAGTATGGTGGGCCTTGCTCAAACTCTTTAAGCTTCCACTACTAACCCACAAGGTGATCTGGAACTCCAAATCCAATCAATACTTTAACATGGTGTGTCAAACAAAAATTTATATCTTTATTTTCTATAGACAAAGCTTTGGAAGACATACTCTCTTGGAGATTTATCTTCTAAAATGGTTTCTTGCGATGGGTTTCATAGTAATCATTTTCTAAATCTAAGTGCTTTCTTTTATGAAATTTAATTTTTTGCACATCCTCTAGGCTTTCATTCAATCCTTACAAAAGGAAACCATGGATAGCATGACTAATAAAACTAATAGCCCTAGGATTGTAATTGGCAACATCCAAGCTTGTAATTAGTCCCATGTTGATTGTGAAAATAAATTTTCTTCATATAATCAAAATAATGTCCATAATTTTTAATACTTGTTTTTGCTAACCTCTTCAATTTGGGTTAACATGACTATGAAAAAATAAGAGATTACTAATCTCTTTAAGTGTAGACAAGTGCAAAATAAACAATTCATTACCAAAATATCATATGAGTCTACAATTGGCATGTTGATTGTTCAAACAAATTTTCTACATAGAATCAACTAATAATAATGTCCATAATTTTATATACTTATTTTTGGTAGCCTCTTCAATTTAGGAAAGAACTTGGCTATGAAAATAAGGAATTTATAATTTATTGAAGTCCAGATTAGCACAAAATGAAGGTTTCATTATTCTTTCAAGTTACACTTGAATGCATTGCACGCCTTACATAATTCACAATCCATGGAAATTCATAGATAATAGAGGAATGCTTCCCCTCCAACCCATCCCTTGTGTCCCTATTGTTGCATGACAAATTATTATAGGGGATTCCACCTATTATCAGATTAAAACCTCCAATTGAATTAATCATTTCATCAAGTCTTTATTTTGTCAAATTGTGCACATCTTTCACCTCAATCAATTTACCCTTTTGATGTGTTTTTTCCACCCAACTTTTGAGGATAAGTTTGTTTTCATTACAATTTTTTGTAGATACAACATAATTGAGTGGTACACCCAAATTATGCAAAGCAACTTATGCACCATCAGTTCTAGAGAATAAAGAAAATTGAGTGCAACAATTATTATGGTCCACTAATCCCTCTCCACTAAAAGATCTTCACCCTTCAATTTCCACAACTCAAAGTTTTACCTACTGAACTTCTCGATCTTAATTGTCAAGGTGTTGGTCATGACTTTTGATTTTCAAATCTCATTTCAAATTCACATGAATTATGCCACAACAACAATAGAAAGTAACATAAGAAATGTATTATATGTTAACTCTTTAATAGCATGTTGATACTTAGACCTAAACTAAAAGCCTACAAATCCCTACAATACAATTCAAATGATATAAAAACACTATGCCAAGGTTTATATCTATAAAAAAATTCCATCCTATAAGCCACTTGACATATTGACAAAACCATGGGATAATTGTTGCATCCCCCTTTTTGGACTATTTTTTCTATTTACCTTTACTTGTTTCATAGATAGAAATAGACCTGTGAATACATGTTATGCTTATGGGAAATAATGAACTATGTTTAGAAATATTAACTCTATGGAATCATGATTTTACCTCTTAAATATGATTAATTCGATGATTTGGATTAAAATGTCTTTTACAATGTCGAAAAGTAAAATGTTATTATTATGATATTAAAAACACTACTATGATAGTAAAATGTTATTATTATGTTATTATTATGATATACAAATCCCTACAATACAATTCAAATGATATAAAAACACTATGCCAAGGTTTATATCTATAAAAAAATTCCATCCTATAAGCCACTTGACATATTGACAAAACCATGGGATAATTGTTGCATCCCCCTTTTTGGACTATTTTTACTATTTACCTTTACTTGTTTCATAGATAGAAATAGACCTGTGAATACATGTTATGCTTATGGGAAATAATGAACTATGTTTAGAAATATTAACTCTATGGAATCATGATTTTACCTCTTAAATATGATTAATTCGATGATTTGGATTAAAATGTCTTTTACAATGTCGAAAAGTAAAATGTTATTATTATGATATTATTTGATCGTGACACCGGTACGCCTGACCACAATTTGCATGTAAGAGTGTTTAACAAGAAAAAGGTGGATCTGACTCTCCGAGAAGCAAAGGGGAGAGAAAGTATCTTCAGGGAAGGAGAGTATAGACTCTGGATTACCAAAGGGTATTTGCCACTAGGTACGGTATATTGGGCAATAGACTTTAGTTGTCTTGAGGTAAGTTTTAATTTTGGTCAAGTCAAGTTGCCTCGACGGGGTTGTCGATGACTTCAGGAATGAGTCACTCTTTCATCGTAAACAACTTTAACCCTTTGCATGTTGCAAACTTTTAACCTACACATTTTTGCGGTTGCGTTGGTCAACCTTTGTGTTTGTTAAACTCTTTTTGCTCCAATGTTAGTAAGTGACAGATAAATATCATCGTCGTAACGCTATAAATTGGCACGATATATATATATGACAATGATGGTTAAGGAATGGAAGTTGTGTTGTTCCTATTATTATTATTATAGCTCGATAGGTTTAAAATGATGATTTGTGTCATTCAGATCAACTAATGTAAATACCATCGACTATAGTTGACTCTTATAAATATATATATATCGAGGCAAGTTATTAAAATCGTCATGTTTAATTATATTAAGACTTCAGTCTAGGGAAACATTGTAAATGCTATCATTGTGATGATAGATATAATAGGAAGTTTGAGTGGCCACCTTTTTGCCATTGTCACGATGGCATAACTAACTGGGACCCCGAGCCACAGCAGAAGTATTGCCACTAAGGCCAAAATGCCAATCTAAATCAAAGGAAATATGATAATGTTGAAAGGAGGGATAAGAACAAGAAGTAGTTACGGCCCAAGAACAGTTATCTCTTGTTTTCTTTAATCCAATAGGAGTCTTTTTGAAAATGGCATTTTTCGCAGCTGAAGTAGAGAAGGTCCATGGATAGTGGAGTGAGGAAGAAAACGTGGTCGAGCTGGAACAAGTTCAGGAAAATAGAAGGATCTTGGAGCTCGGGCAGTAACAAATTATTATCTTCTTTCTTTCTGTGCATCATATCTATATCCTCTGTGTCTTGTTTGAACCATGAGCAACCATAATGTCGTTGCTTCTTCTTTATGTTGTTTCGTATGGTCAAGTAATAGTTTGAATGCAATCATTTTTGGAATCTAAGCTATAGATTTTCGAAGAGCATGATTGAAACTTATTTGTTAAACGATAGCTTAATATAAGCTCCTATATAAACAATAGACAACTACATTATTATTTCAGATAGCTGCGTGGAGAAGAATGAAGAAAAACTTAGAATCATTTAAGCACACGCTTCTTTTTCCTAACTGTGTATACTTAATAGATGTGTTAATAGTATTCCAAAGTTTAAGTTATCCTTTGTGCTGTAATTTATGCTCGGTTGCCACCTTAGATATGCTTACTTCTGTCAAAAGAGTTAAACGTATGTAAACTAATTAAGTTTCAAATTCCTTAAGGCAATATGAGCTATAGTTGAACCTTAAGAGAAGATTATCTTTTGCTTAATGTGTCCCCTGCTTCATAGGTTGACGGCATAGAGTTTTCGGGGGTCTTTATGCCCCATATATATTGCACTCTCTCTTTGGGTTATTAAACTATTGTCAGTACCTGAATCTAATCGATGCCAACTTCTTTAAACGTCTGTTAATGATACTCTTTAGAGACCGTGTGAAGATAGTCTTAGTTTATAATGTTTAGGACAGTCGAGTCTTTATTGTCATTTTAATATTGGTATCGAGAGGCCAACTCATAGTATTGAGGGATAATGAAAGTCATGGGGTTGAGACCAAAACCTATCGACCACATGGAGTTTAGTATAGGAATTAATGCCTAGAGATCTCACTTCGTACTACCATACTTGACTTTATGTGATAGGAAGTATACTTTTGAAATGGTCTATCAACTCGAGGATAACTTAGTCCCTTGAAAATAAATCTTTTGTAGGCATGATTAACATGGTGACCTTTCTTATTATTTAATTTTAAAGAAAAGGGGACAGTTTAAGATTCTATTATGTATAATTTAAAGTCTTTTCTAGGCAGCTAGCCTAGTATATAAAATACTATATCGACATACAATACATCAAACTTTATGAATATTAAAATTAGGTTTGATAACTTGAATAGTTAGATTTGAGAGTATTTGAATATAAAGTCAACCTTGACTAGGGTTTCATGACCTGAGATGTTTATGTTAAATCATAGGAAATAGTCCTATCAGTCTCATGATGATGATTATATTAAACCTCGAAATCGAGAATAGTAGATGTCAATTGAAGACCAAGCCTTATAGTATAATGTTATTTCACAGTGATAAGAAGACTCGATTGAAGATCAAACCCTATTGGTCTACGAAGGAAAAAGTAGCTTACTTAGATGAACTTGAATAACTGGATTTCATGTCTTATCCATATTGATGGTAGGAATGCTCTATAGAATCTATTGTAGATTCACATACCCTAGAGTTGCGATAAGTCAGGCAGTTTTGCCTAGAAGCTTGTTGAGCTGGGAAGGCTAAGAAAACTCTCTTGATTAGTTAACTGTAGGATTGCGACAATATTCAAGTCGAGTTGGGGTGGGTGAACGTAACGACTGTGTTGATCACAACGCTAATTATACTGAAAACTTTGGCCAACGTAATGCACTTGCCTCTAGTGCATTCTCATTTCACCATGACTGGAATACGTAACTTGTGGATATGGTCATGCTTGATTAGAGGGTATCTAGGGGTGCATGATAACAAGTTGTGTAGGTCACAAACACCAGTACTCAGATGGCAAATACCATAGGTCATCCTAGGTCTATCCTCTTCATGAATTGTAGGGCCACTTATGGAAAGGAAGGTGTGCAGGAGACCGTTAGTCTGTGGATAGAGGTAAAGCTCTCCAAAGATGCTTTCTCTCTCTTCAACCAGAGGCTTGCCGAGGCTTGAAATATGGAGGTCGACAATCGAGATGCAGTGATCTCTTGGTAAGTTATAATTTGTAATTTTCCTTATGAATAATATTTGTCATATTATTAAATCGTTGAAAATGAATAGACCCATTGTGTATCATGGTACCAACATGATTCTTAAATAAGTTGTTGATTAAACTTTAATGTTTGAAAAAAAAAATTATCAACCTTTTACCTTTTCAAAGTTTACTTCTTGGTAAAAACTGGATTTATAGAGTTATTATAACTTTGGATATTACATATGGTATCAGAGTAAACCGGGTTCGGCACTAGGGCTTATGAGTCCACTAAGATGACCTAGAATCAACATTATGTGGGTAGCTAATGTTTTGATTTACTGTGCCAGGATGGTACGTCTCAAACAAACTACAAGAAAGTCCTTTGCTGGTAAGGAACGATACTTGCAATATGGCGATGATTAAAACCATCAAGGGAACAAATGATGAAAATGGCATCTGGCTAGACGATAGGGAAACCTTGCCAATGCATTGACACGACTCAAACGAATAAAAAGAGAACTCCTAGAGACATCTAGGATGGCAGCTCGAATTATGAGCGATTCTTGCCTTGATAGCATACCAATGATCATGAGGGATTCTCGTATACCACCCAATGCTGAAATCATTGTACTTTCATCTAGTAGTGAATCCGAGGGTTATACACCCCATGAATATGTGTCAGACAATGAATCTGAAGGATACACACCACATGTAAATATTGTGTGAAACATTAAATGTATCTATCCACACAGAATGTATATGCTCTTGTGCAAATTATAATAAAGACAATTTTGTTTTTGTAATTGACCATGGTTATGTGAGTTCATTATGCTATGATTTCATGAGAAATATTAAATCAAGGAAGCTAATAGATAACTTGTTAATAACAAGTGTGAGAAAATATTCCAAATATGGTTCGATCAAGATCTAATGAGGGAGAAGATCAGGAAGATCATAACTCCCAAGTTAATTCTATAGATGAACTGGACAAAATTCTTAATATGCTTGCTGAAACAAAGGAAAGATTAGGCAATCTAGAAAAGAGAGTAAACAGGACTGGTAATACAGAGGGTGAAAACAAGTGTTCCTATAATGTGAGTAGGAGTAAACAACGAGAACATGGTACGTCAAGTGAGAGCTGAGATGATAGTGAATCTCAGAGAGAGACAAAAGATAAACTTGCATTTGAATTATCTAAAGACATGAAAAAGATTATTCCTCCTAAATTTGACAGAACAAAAACAGGAGATGCAGTAGAAGCCTGGTTAACTGAGATGGAGAAGTACTTCGAAATCAGGAATTATTCTGAGGTCACAAAAGCAGTTTGGGGAGCATATCAGCTATTGGGAGAAGCATCCACCTGGTGGATGAACAAAAAAATGGAGTTAAGTTTAAGCTCCTTGAAGGTGACATGGAGTGAGTTTGTAGAACTTTTTTGAAAGAGGTGGTTGCCATAGCTATATTTCGATCAAAAACTAACTGATTTCTAGAATCTCTGTCAAAGAGAGTTATCTGTGGTTGAGTATGCTGAGAAATTCACTCATCTATTGAAATACATTTCTTAGTATCAGAAGGATGAGAGGTTTAGGATCAAAAAATTTATTATGGGGTTGAATCCTCAAATTGGCAGAGGTGGAAGTGCATGGTCCGACAACGATGGATCAAGTGTATGTAAAAGTGACTAAACAAGAATAAAAGATAAAGTCTATATATGCCTATCAAGAAAAAAAACGTACAAGATTTAACAAGAATTCAAATGATCAGTCATATAAGAGGAAGAATGATAAAGGATATGGGAATAGAAGAAATGACAAAGGGAATCAGAAAAACAAAGGTGGATTTGGAAATGACCGAAGAAATGAGAACTATAAGAAGAATGACAACTTTAAGAGGAACGAGGATGCCGTGGGTAGACCACCAGAGAAGAAGGGTCCTCTTGGAGGTTGTTTTATTTGCAGAGGCAATCATTATGCAAACCGTTGTCCTAACAAGAAGCAGAATGGATAGCAAAGGAACACGGATCTACCTTCACAACAAACAACTTTTCAACAAAGGATTCATGTAGCACTTGACAACTGACAAGCTGAGTATCAGATTACCCCCATTGATATGATAGGTACCTTATTTGGAGTCCCTGTTTCTATTTTAATTGATACTGGTGCAACTAAGAATTTTGTATCACCTAGAGTATTAAATAAATTTCTTAGGAGAGCTGGCTATATGTCTAAATCATGGACTGTCGAGTATGCAAACCAAACCAAGGCTCAGGTAGAGCAATGTTTGTTTGAAGCTAGGGTTGATTTCCCAAGTTTCTCAACTGAAGTGAACCTGTATGTAGCACCCTTTGGTTCATATGATGTCATTATAGGAATGAATTGGTTGTGGAAGCATAGGGCCAAGTGGATTGCTTTTCAAAATCAATTGAATGTTTAGATGACATGGGGAATAAAGTCAACTTTCAAGGTATTCAGAGGGAAGTTAAGATTAGATCTATTTCTTCCAAACAGTTAAAGAGGGCTAGGTGTAAGGGATGTCAACTTTTCATAGTTAAAATGGATCAAGTTGAGGAGAGTACTAAGTATCAAATTGAATCTTTTGAGGAAAAATGTCCCTATCTCCACAACTTTCAAGATGTATTTCCAGAAGAACTCCCTGGTTTGCCTCCAAAAAGGATTTTTGATTTTGCGATAGACATCAACAGGATCCGAACCAATCTCCAAAGCCCCATACAGGATGACAACCACTGAGTTAATGGAATTAAAGGCTCAACTGCAAGAATTATTAGCTAAGGGTTTGATTAGGCCAAGTGTTTCACCTTGGGGAGCCCCAGTCATATTTGTCAAGAAGGATGGAACCCTTAGGCTATGTATTGAC
Source organism: Cunninghamia lanceolata (assembly GCA_027924645.1). Classification (NCBI taxonomy): domain Eukaryota; kingdom Viridiplantae; phylum Streptophyta; class Pinopsida; order Cupressales; family Cupressaceae; genus Cunninghamia; species Cunninghamia lanceolata. The sequence goes on along the minus strand of BSBN01000736.1, from coordinate 236,069 downwards.
TATCATATGCTCAATAAAGCAATGATAAAGAACAAGTACCCTCTACCACGTATTGATGATCTATTTGATCAAATGCGTGGAGTTGCAGTGTTCTTGAATATAGATTTGAGTTCAGGGTATCATCAGCTGAGACTAAAGGATGAGGCATCCATAAGACAACGTTTAGAATAAGGTATGGACATTATGAATTCACAATGCTACCTTTTGGATTGACAAATGCCCCTGCCGCATTCATGAACCTCATGAACAATGTTTTCAGAGACTATCTTGATAAGTTTGTTCTAGTCTTCCTGGACGATATTCTAATATATTCCAAAAATGAAGAAGAACATAGGCAACACCTACAAATTGTATTGCAACGACTGAGAGAACATAAGTTTTTTGCGAAGCTCTCCAAATGTTCTTTATTTCAAAAAGAAATTCAGTATTTAGGACATATTATATCCGCAGAAGGAATATCAGTCGACCCAGCTAAAATAAAGGCTATTCTTGAGTGGCCAATACCTTCCAATGTTCAAGAAGTGCGAAGTTTCATGGATTTGGCTGGCTATTATAGGAAATTTGTTTTAAACTTTTCAAGTATTACAAGTCCAATTACTTCTTTGCAGAGAAAGGGAAAATGATTTCAGTGGACAAGCGAATGTCATAAGGAATTCAACTTATTGAAAGAAAAGTTAACCACCGCTCCAATCTTAAAGTTCCTGATCCTAAAGGATAATTTGAGGTCATAACTGATGCCTCTAGGGAGGGACTAGGAGGTGTGCTCATGCAAGACGGGCGTGTAATAGCTTATGGGTCAAGAAAGTTAAAACCATATGAATAGAATTACGCCCCACATGATTTAGAGTTGGCAGCAGTAATCCATGCCCTACAGATGTGGCGACATTATTTTTTAGGAAAGACTTTCATACTTAAATCAGATCACCAAATTCTTCGATACATATTTTCACAACCCCAACTCAATGCACGGCAAGAAAGATGGTTAGAGCTGATATCTTACTATGATTTCGAAATAAGCTACATTAAGGGAAAGGAAAACTGAGTAGCGGATGATTTGAGCAGGAGAAAGCACATTGCTTCAATAATTTCCATTCATGCCAATTTCAAAGACTTAGTACTGCAAAAGTTATCAGGAGATGAGTACAATGAACAAGTTAAACAAGCTCTGCAAACCAATCCCAAGGACTCAAGGTATGTCAGATTCCATTTTGATCCGGATAGATTATTGAGATACAAGCGAAGAATTTATGTCCCAAATTATGAGGAATTAATAAATCTTGTATGGAAAGAAGTCCATTATGCACCCTATTCCAAACATCCAGGAGTAACAAAACTATTAGCTGATGTGAAACCTTTGTACTTCTGGAAGGAAATGAAAGGTGATGCTGCTAGATTTGTGGCAAGCTATATAGAATGTTAGAGAGTAAAGGCAGAACACCAACATCTTGCAGGATTATTGTACCCACACGATATACCAGAGTGGAAATGGCAAGTTATAAGTATGGACTTTGTATAAGGTTTACCTATGTCGAGGAACAGGCATGATGCAATTTTGGTCATATTAGATAAGTTGACAAAAGTTGCACACTTCATTCTAGGGAATTTGACTGATGGATCTCCTATGTTGGCCTGCAAATTTGTTCAACGGGTGTTTAGGTTACACGGGGTACCAGAAAAGATCATTTCAGATAGAGATGCTCGGATAACATCTAGGTTTTGGAAAACCTTATTTTCGGCACTTAGGAGTAAACTCAATGTGAGTACTGCATACCATCCTGAAACTGATGGACAAACAGAAAGGGTCAATCAAGTTTTAGAGTATCTGCTAAGAATGTATTGCATGGATCAGTAATACAAATGGGAGTAGTATCTACACCCAATGGAATTTGGATACAACAATTCCTATCATTCTGTCATTAAGATGGCACCATTCGAAGCATTATATGGAAGGAAATGCCAAACTCCTATAAGCTGGGACAAGCTGGAAGATAGGATAAGCATTGATGCAGAAATGCTAGCGGATATGGAAGAAAAAGTGAAGATGATTAGAAAAAGGTTGGCAGAAGCCAATGATAGACAAAAGAGTTATGCCGACCGCAAACGAGTACCTAGATAATTCTCTATTGGAGAGAAAGTCCTCTTACGGGTTAAAACTCATAAAAGCTCTATTAAGTTTAGCAAATCTTCAAAGTTAGCCCCTTGCTATGTGGGATCCTTCGAAGTCCTTGAGATTATCAATCTGGTTGCATACAAAATTGCTCTACCCCCAACCTTGTCAAAAATGCATAATGTTTTCATGTCTCATACTTAAAGAAGTATTTTGCAAGAAATGACCACATTCTGAATTGGAATGCTTTATAGATGCAGCAGCCAGGGGTGATTGTGATTAAACCACTCAAGGTGCTCGAAACATGCAAGCTCTGCTTGCGTAATCATGAGGTTTTGCAGTGCAAGGTACAATGGGATCAATATGGAGAGGATAGCACCACTTGGGAAGATTATTATGAGATCCATAAAAAATTTCCTTATCTTTTTCATGCCAACAATAATTAAACTATTAAAACTTGTTTCTTGTTAAGATTATGATTTGATACACTAAATCATTGGGGACGATGATTCTTTAGGGGAGAGATATGTTACATCCCCCCTTTTGGACTATTTTTACTATCTACCTTTACTTGTTTCATGGATAGAAATAGACCTGTGAATACATGTTATGCTTATGGGAAATAATAAACTATGTTTAGCAATATTAACTCTATGGAATCATGATTTTACCTCTTAAATATGATTTGGATTAAAATGTCTTTTACAATGTGGAAAAGTGAAATGTTATTATTATAATATTATTTGACCAGGATACTTGTACGCTGACTACAATTTGCATGTAAGAGTGTTTGACAGGAAACAAGTGGATCTGACTCTCCAAGAAGCAAAGGGGAGAGAAAGTATCTTCAGGGAAGGAGAATATAGACTTTGGATTACCAAAGGGTATTTGCCACTAGGTACGGTATATCGGGCAGTGGACTTTAGTTGTCTTGAGGTAAGTTTTAATTTTGGTCAAGTCAAGTTGCCTCGACGGGGTCGTCGATGACTTCCGGAATGAGTCACTCCTTCGTCGTAAACAACTTTAACCCTTTGCATCTTGCAAACTTTTAACTTGCACATTGTTGCAGTTGTGTTGGTCAACCATTGTGTTTGTTAAACTCTTTTTGCTCCAACGTCAGTAAGTGATGGATAAATATCATCACCGTAACACTTTAAATTGGCACAATATATATATATAGGACAATGATGGTTAAGGAATGAAAGTTGTGTCGTACCTATTATTATTATTATAGCTCGATAGGTTTAAAATGATGATTTGTGTCGTTGAGATCAACTAATGTAAATACCATCGACTATAATCGACTCTTATAAATATATATATCAAGGCAAGTTATTAAAATCGTCATGTTTAATTATATTAAGACTTCAGTCTAGGGAAACATTGTAAATGCTATCATTGTGATGATAGCGATAATAAGAAGTTTGAGTGGCCACCTTTTTACCATTGCCACGATGGCATAACTAACCGGGACCTCGAGCCACAGTAGAAGTATTGCCACTAAGGCCAAAATGCCAATCTGAACCGAAGGAAATATGATAACGTTGAAAGGAGGGATATTAACAAGAAGTAGTTACAACCCAAGAACAGTTATCTCTTTCCTTCTTTAAGTCGATAGGAGTCTTTTTGAAAACAACATTTTTTGCAACTGAAGTAGAGAAGGTCCGTGGACAGTGGAGTGAGGAAAAAAACATGGTCAAGATGGAACAAGTTCAGGAAAACAGAAGGATCTTGGAGCTTGAGCAATAACAAGTTATTATCTTCTTTCTTTCTGCGTATCATATCTATATCCTCTGTCTTGTTTGAACCGTGAGCAACCACAATGTCATTGCTTCTTCTTTATGTTGTTTCGTATGGTCAAGTAATAGTTTGAATGCAATCATTTTTGGAATGCAAGCTATAGATTTTTGAAGAGCATGATTGAAACTTATGTGGAAAACAATAGCTTAATATAAGCTCATGTACATTATTATTTCAGACAGCTATGTGGAGAAGAATGAAGAAAAACTTAGAATCATTTAAGCACACGCTTCTTTTTCCAGACTATGTATACTTAATAGATGTGTTAATAGTATTCCAAAGTTTAGGTTATCCTTTGTGCTGTGATTTATGCTCGGTTGCCACCTTAGATATGCTTACTTCTATGAAAAGAGCTAAATGTATGTAAACCGATTAAGTTTCAAATTCCTTAAGGCAAGATGAGCTACAGTTGAACCTTAAGAGAAGATTATCTTTTGCTTAATGTGTCCCCTACTTCATAAGTTGACGGCATAGAGTTTTCAGGGGGCTTTATGCCCCATATATATTGTACTCTCTCTTTGGGTTATCAAACTATTGTCAGTACCTGAATCTAATCGATGTCAACTTCTTTAAACATCTGTTAATGATACTCTTTAGAGACAATGTGAAGATAGTCTTAGTTTATAATGTTTAGGACAATTGAGTCTTTATTGTCATTTTAATATTGGTATCGAGAGGCCAACTCATAGTATTAAGGGATAATGAAATTCACGGGGTCAAGACCAAAACCTATCAACCACATGGAGTTTAGTATAGGAATTAATGCCTAGAGATCTCACTTCGTACTACCATACTTGACTTTATGTGATAGGAAGTATACTTTTGAAATGGTCTATCAACTCGAGGATAACTTAGTCCCTCGAAAATAAATCTTTTGTAGGCATGATTAACATGCTGACCTTTCTTATTATTTATTTTTAAATAAAAGGGGACAATTTAAGATTCTATTATGTATAATTTAAAGTCTTTTCTAGGCAGATAGCCTAGTATATAAAATACTATATCGACATACGATACATCAAACTTTATGAATATTAAAATTAGGTTCGATAACTTGAATAGTTGGATTTGAGAGTATTTGAATATAAAGTCAACCTTGATTAGGGTTTCTTGACCTGAGATGTTTATGTTAAATCATAGGAAATAGTCATGTCAGTCTCATGACGATGATTATATTAAACCTCAAAATTGAGAATAGTATATGCCAATTGAAGACCAAGCCTGATAGTATAATGTTATTTCACAGTGATAAGAAGACTCGATTGAAGATCAAACTGATGAAGGGGGTAAATCATAAAACACACAACAACAAAAATGGAACACAGAAAAATAGAATATTTCTTTATTAATCTGGGCAACTCATTACATTACACAAGCTCAATTACAATAAGAGGAATCAGTCCTCCACAAGCTGCAACACACTACAGCTACACATCACCAGACTCTGGAATCTTCTACCTTTTATAACCCCAAATCAGCTAGGGTTTTTGTTTTCCCACCTATTCTTGACTCTACACTTTCCTCCTTAACTCTGCTACTACCCAGGGTTCCCAAAATAGTCATAAATAGCACTTTTTGGTGGCCTCCAGCTAAATTTCAAAATTTGTAACTCCCTTCAAAAGTAGGTCAACTTCCGGGAAGCATAACTTTTGATCCGGGTGTCCAATTGACGAATTGTTTTAAGTGCCAGAAAGATTGCGATGTGAACTATTATGCAAGAAATTAATAAATAGATTTATGTCAACTGTTTAGGATGTTATGTGATGTTTTAGTGCCTCATATCTCGTTTCAAAAAATTTTAGGGGCTTTTCAGAAAATAAAAACTTTAATATCTTTCAGCTCACATATGATCTTTGCCTGATTCCTTCACCAAAGGTCTTATATTTCCATTATAAAGCTTTATGTAAGTTTTTGCTTCAATCCGTGCCCAAATGCAAACTTTCCTAAAATGGCAGGTAAACTTTCCATAACTAGCAATTTGCTATTTATAGCAGTTTTGGAAAAACTGAAATTCCTACATCATTATTCAAGAGATTATGGAACAAAAAATAGTAATTATGGTAAGAAATGAAAACAACTATAATGATTTTGAAGCAACATCTTTTTGGGTGATGCAAGATTGCCCTTACACCACTGGATGCTTCTGCATCAGACACCCAGGGTAATTTGAGAAGTGACTCTGTCACGTCTCAGGTGTTTATTTGAGGAAAACCCAAATGGTCAACCTCTGCCTTAGATAGCCAAGAAGAATCTTCAACTGGCCTTCCTTTCCATTTCATGAGATACTCTTCATATTGCATGTTCCGAGTACTTCTTCCCACATGACTATCCAAGATCTCTTCTATCAAATCCATTGAAGTAGGTGCCAGAATACTCCATTGTTCTTCTGTTGGTCCATCCTCTATGCCACCTTCATGATATTCTGTTAAATCAGCAATGTTGAACACAGGGGAAATATTGATCCCACTCAGCAGCTCTACCTCATATGTATTTCCTAAATCATGCTTCTTCAGGATTCTGCACGGTCCAAATTTCTTCATTTTCAACTTATTGTATGTTCTAATTGGGAACCTTTATTTTCTCAAGTGAACCATGACTTCATCTCCTACCTAGAACTCCTTATATCTCCTCTTCTGATCTACCTTAGCCTTGTACTAAATATTCATCTTATTAATATGCTTTCTCACCTCTTCATACAAATTCTTCAAGTGTTCTACCAAGTCTTTGGCCTCAGCACTTGTCTTTTCTCCTTTGTCTAGCTTCCTTAACTTTGAAGCATTTCTTAGACTATTGCCATATACAATCTAGAATGGTGATTTACCAGTACTCCTATTGATAGAATTATTGTAAGCGAATTTCGCCTGTGGTAAAATCAAATCCCATCCCTTGGGCTTATCTCCTACTAAGCATCATAGCAGGTTACCCAAACTCTTATTCACTACTTCCATCTGTCCATCAATCTGTGGATGGTGTGCACAACTGAACTTCAAATCTATCTTCAACTTCTTCCACAATGTCCTCTAGAAATAACCAACAAACTTGGTATCTTGATCTAAAACTATGCTCTTAGGTAGACCATGTAATCTCACCACCTCCCTAAAAAATAACTCTGTAATATGAACAACATCATTAGTCTTCTTGCAAGGAATAAAATGTGCCATCTTCAAGAATCTTTCCACCACCACAAAAATGGAATTATGTCCTCTCTGTATCCTTGGGAAACCAAGAACAAAATCCATACTAATATCATCCCATGGCTTCTCTGGTACAGGTAGTGGCTGATATAGACCTGTATTCTGACTTGCTCCTTTCACCATCTAACATACTCTGCAACTCTGCACAAATTTCCTCACATCTTGCTGCTACTTTGGCCAATAATAATTTTCACCAATAATAGCAATGGTCTTATCTCGACCAAAGTGTCCAGCCAATCCTCCACTATGCTTCTCCTTAATCAGGTTCTCTCTCATGGAACTCCTCAGAATGCACAACTGACTTCCTCTAAACAACATGCCATCTTGGATTATGAAATCCAACCATTTTTTCCTATCCAAGTAACAGGTTCCAAACAAGCTTTCCAGGCCTTTGCAAAATCTGGATCTTCAAGATACAAACTTTTGAGCTCATCAAACCCAACAACCTCTATCTTCATTTCTGTCAACAAATTTTGCCTTCTGCTCAAGGCATCTACAACTCTATTGGACTTCCCACTCCTGTGCTTCAAAACAAAAGTATAACTCTGCAAAAACTCAACCCATCTTAAATGCCTTTGGTTCAACTTTCCTTGACTATTAAGATATTGTAAAGCCTGATGATCAGTATATAAAACAAACTCTTTTGGCAACAAATAATGTCTCCATTTCTTCAAAGACTGAACTATAGCATAAAATTCCTAATCATAAACAGAATACTTTTTCTTGGCATCATTAAGCTTCTCACTAAAATAGGCAATGGGCTTACCTTCTTAACTCAAAACAGCTCCTATAGCACTGCCACTAGCATCACAATCTACTTGAAATACCTTATTGAAATCTGGAAATGCCAAAACATGTTGCTCTATAACTTTCTGCTTCAATGTGTCAAAACTTTTGTCTTCTCCTTTAGTCCATCTAAACTCTTTTCTATCCCCTCTCATTGTCTCCATTAGAGGTGCACAAATGCTACTAAAATTTTTGATAAACTTTATGTAAAAACTTGCCAAACCATGAAAAGATCTTACCTCGGAAGCACTCCTTGGCGTAGGCCATTTAGTGATAGTCCTCACCTTCTCTAGGTCCATCTTAAGACCTTCCTCTAAGACAACAAATCCCAGGTATACCAACTCCTTCTTTTCAAAACTACATTTCTTCAAATTAATCAGCAACTTCTCCTCCCTTAGCTTCTCTACAATTCTTCTGCTATGCATTAGATGCTCATCCCAAGTCTTACTAAAAATTAAAATACAATCTAAATAAACAATAACAAAACTTCCGAAAAATTCTTTTAGTACCTCATTCATGAATCACATGAATGTGCTCGGTGCATTGGTTAGCCCAAATGGCATGATTAACCACTCATACAAACCCTCCTTTATCTTGAAGGTTGTCTTCCATTCATCTCCTTCTTTGATTCAGATCTAGTGATACCCACTCTTCAGGTCAATCTTCGTGAAGTACTTGGCTCCACTCAAACAATCCATTATGTCATCCATTCTCGGCAATTGAAACCTGTACTTGATCATGATCTTATTTATGGCTCAAGAATCTGTACGCATTCTCCACTCTCCATCTTTCTTTGGTGCTAGTATTGTAGGTACTGCACATGGACTCAGACTCTCCCTTATCAGTCCCTTCCTTAACAACTCGTGAACTTGTCTGTTCAACTCTTCATTCTCTATGGAGTCATTCTGTGGGCTTCCTTATTTGGCAAACTGGGTCCTGGTATCAAATCCATTTGATGACTTATCTTCCTCACTGGTGGTAAACCTTCTGGTACATTATTAGAGATAATGTCCTAAAATTCTTCCAACATATCTAAAACTTTTTCTGGTACATCTTCGCATTTCTCTTGACTAATCTTAGGAATCAATGCAAAGCAATGATGCTCATGCTTCATACCCTCCAAAAATTTCCTACCATCTACCAAGCAAATTTTGGCAGTACTACATATGTTTTCTTCCACCTCCTTCAAGGGCTTCAACTTATGACAAACTCCATCCTTTGTTAGGGAATATGTGTTTGCACGACCATCATGGACAGTGCTCCTATCATACTACCACGGCCTCCCCAACATCATATGACATGCATCCGTTGGTATGATATCACACAGCACCTCATCGTGGTAGTCACCAATCTTGAACTTAACTAAACACTGCTCATTGACCAAAGCTCTATGGTCCTTCTGCACCCATGCGATCTGATATGGATGTGGATGCTTTCTTCTTGTCAACTTCAACTTGTCAATCATCTCCTTTGAAACAAGATTGTCAGTGCTTCCAATGTCAATAATAATATCACAACACTTACCTTCACATTTGCACCTTGTGCAGAATAAACTCTTCCTCTGATTGGGTTCTTTCTCTTGATTCAACAAAGTTTTTCTGACAACTAGGGTTTCTCCCCTTTCAACATCTTTAGAACACTCAGACTACACATCTTCATCTACATGTGCAACTCGTGCATTACCTTCAGGTCTTCTATTTGTCCTTCCTTGATGTTGCAGACACTCATATGCAACGGGCTACCTTCTCCTTGTTGGCCTCTGCATGCCCTGTCCTAATAGTAATCTTATAAAACTCTTATGTATACTCCTTAAAAGACTTGTTACCTTGCTTCAGTCCTTGTAGCTTCTTCAACAACTCCATCTCATAGTCCACAAGAATGAACTGCTTCTTCAGTTTCTCCACCATCTAATCTCATCTGGTGATCTTTCCTTTTCCTCTTATGTTCCTCTCTAATTGGACCTCCTTCCACCAAATACTGGCGTGGCCCTTCAAATTTATTTTTGCAAACTTCACCTGATCTGGGTCCTCCACATCTTCATACTCGAAATACTCCTCCATGTCATTGATCCAATCAATAAGCTGTTCTGGATTCAAATCTCTAGAATATGTAGAAACTTCAATCCTGGGCCTCTTTCTAATCTTAGAAATGGCCCTCAACAACCTAACTTCTACAGGATCTCCTGCAGCTTCTTGTTCTTCCTCAGATAGCTCTTCTTCAGCTTCATCCTCGCTTTCTTCTCTTGTTCTCGAATCAAACCCACTTTGCAGCTCCTCTTGCAATGCATCGATCTACCTGTTAGGTCTCAAAAATGATGGTTGGAGGCCTCAAGGGGTTGCCAAGCCCTTGATACGTTTTGGTCTAACGAACAAGACCAATTAGTATAATTGAATCTTCTACTCTTTAGGTTCTGCCAGACCTAGGTGGGTGTACCTATGTGGATGAGCAGATTTATGATATACTTCCTAGTTTATGATCTATTTCATAATGGTGATTTTATGAGTGAGATAGACCTGATGGGAAATTTGGTATAAATTGTATAAGCAATATCAAGGCAAAACTAATGAATATGTTCAACTAATGAAATGAGTAAGACCAGTGCCTTGTTGGGTAAATGGAGTCAAGTAAGAACCTAAGATCAGTGGTGTATACCTGGCAATAGTTCTAACTATTTGACACAATATTTTGGTTTATAACTTGTATAAATGTGCAGGGAAATGATTGACAGACTCTTCTTAATAATCCAACTGACACAATCAGGTTTCTTGTTATTCACCAAAAGGAATTTTAATTCTTTCTTGAAGGAACCAATTGAATGAACTGTACAAGAACAATAGATAATATCAACTTGGAGACATAATGCCAGTCCTAATTATGTGGCATCAGTCTTCCTCCTCTTTTCCCGGCTGGCATCAAGTGCCTCTTTTGAGATGCCTAGGCCTTGAGCAATATGCTCAACTTCTTTTCTTACCTTCCTCTTTATCTCCGATTCCCTGAGTTCTACATGTATCTTTACACTCAGTTCCTCAAAGGTTCCAAACCTTTCTGCCTTTGGATCTTTGGGCTGACTTAGCATGTGTTGAACATGCAGCTCCACTATTTGTTCATCCACTTCATACCCCATGGGCATGATCCATACAGTTCTTGGTTCTACTGCCTCCATTAGACACTGATCTGTTTCTACCATGAAGCATACTATGTCTTTGTACTTTTCAACAAGGGATTGGGGTATTCTTTCTCTTGCATGCATCATGCTTTGGAAGTTCTTGAAGTATCCCCATAGAGCTGTATTTCTTGCTTTAGCATCTCCAAGTCCATGCAAATAGTCTCTGATTTGGATGGCAACCGGTCTGTCATTCTGCCATATCCATCCACTGGATCCGGGAAGCTCATTCATGTAGTAAAAGAAGAGACAAAGGATCAGATTGCCATACTTGAAGGAGTTTTTCTTGTCCTTCTTGATCTTCTACAGATTTTCAAAGAGTTGGTTCACCAGAAGCTCACACAAGTCATAGTCTGCATTCTCCTTTAACATTTGATAAGCTGTGTAGATTACAGTTCCCGGTACTGAATTTTCCCTACTGGAGTGATAGATTTTGTAACCAATTATCATAGCTGCAAATTTGACATCCGGTTCAGTGATGTCATCAACTGTCATAGCTCTCTTGTCAAACTTGGATCCGGTTGCATCACTAACTGTCTGATTTTTGACAGACTTGAGAACAGGTAATCCACCGGATGAGTGCAGACCGGTTACAGCCCTAATTGCATCCTTGGTGATCTTGAAGGGCTTGTTCAACCATAGGAAGTTGTCATGTACTCTGCTTAGTACATACCGGACCCATTCATCTTCTTCAAAACAGGGGAAATGAATGCACTGTGCAAAGTGTTTGTCCCGGATGGCTTTGTACTGAGGTTTGATCTCAAAGGAGTCATCTATCAATTGTTTGTGATAGATATCCATCAGTTTTGATTCTCCAAAGTCTTCAAGATTCGCATGGATGTAAACCCTAATATCTTCCGTATGCAATACACCATGAGGAACACTAGAGAAAGCTCCTAGTGGATCTACCTCCAATGATTTGTAAGGATGTTTCTTGAATGTGGGGCGAGGTCTATCAGAGATCTTAACTATATTTGGAGTAGCCATTCTTCAAAGATTTGCAGTGAGATAATGAAAACGGAGAATACCTTATGCGCCTTCGGTTAGCACGGAGTGGTTGGATTGATTTCTTTATGCAATGACTTCGGCAAGAGATCTTTGGTGTGCTTGAAGAATCTTGTTGTAGAGCTCCACTTTTCGCTTCTTCTTGAGTGCAGAATGAGCAAATGATTTTTGAGAAATCCCTTATATTGCTCCGCAAACCCTAATATCTATTTGCAATAAATGCTTCACCTATATTATTCCAGTTTGTCTTGTCCGGATAGCTTGGAGTATCCCGTATCAGTCCTGATCTATGAACATCATGCGGATCTTTCAATCATGAATAAATCGAGATGACACATTACAAGAACATCCCAAACACTCTGTCCAATCCGCAGAATAAGATAGTGCACTTCCGGATCTCTCCGGACCTTTTTGTAATCCTCTGTCATACCGGAGCATCTCCCGGAACAGGTCTTACTTGATCGATCACAGCTTCTTCATAACTCCATGCGGACCTCTGAAATCTTATCTGGATCATCTCAAGACTTATATCTTTAAACCCTTTACTCCGCATCTTGTGCCACATCCGGCACCACTTGATTGGCTGGGAGAATAGGATTTTCTTTGAGTCTCCCCCTGAGCCAGAGCTCACTTTTTAATTTCCGGAAGAAATATCAGCACCAGAGTCTGGTGCGGATCCAACCTCTACATTCTCTGAACTTTTCTTCACCCAAATCTTGCTCATCTGATTCCTAACTTCATCCGCATTCATCTTTTGTTTACCCTTGTCTTGATTCTGATTATACACCGGACCTCTTTTGTCCTGATTCTTGCTTCTGTAGACTTTAGCATTATGACCGGACCTATTACAGATTTGGCAAATAACATTTCTTTGCATATTTGACTGATATCCTCTTGATCTGCATTGATTAGCCATATGACCTACTCTATTGCATGTAAAGCATCTACCTTTGAATGATTTGTTTACTTGCATATTTCTGCATTCATGGGATTTGTGTCCATACCTTTTGCAGTTGAAGCACTGTCCGGAGAAGGATGAATTAATCTGATTCATTCTCTTTCTGCACTGATTAGCTTTGTGACCAAAGTGGTTGCAGCTGTGGCAGTATCCATTGAAAGATGGATATCTTTGAGCATTGGGCTGTCTTACCGGAGGTCTTCTAGGCCTGCTCCTTGGATTTTCTGATCCAAAATTCTTTTGACCGGATCCGGAGTTTTCTCCTTTCTCATATCCCAAACCATACTTGTCATCTGTCCTCTTTTGACTTCCAAGAAGAACTTCAAGTTGAGCAGAACTTATCTTGAATTTCTCTTTATATTCATTTGTTGTTTGAAGGTCTCTTTTGAGAGAGGCAATTTGATCCTCAAGTTTTTCTTCATTATCTTTGGCATCTTCAAGATCAGATTCAAGATGTCTGATAATCCTGTCCATCTGGTGGCATTCTTCTGATTTTTCTTTAAGAGATTGTCTTAGATTGTCTTCAGCCTTTCTTTTTTCTTCAATCTCTTGAGTAAACTTTATAGTTCCTGATTCCATTTCATGTCTTAACATAATGACTTCTTTTGATAACTTTTCACATAACTTGGTTTGCTCAGTCAATTCTTCATTTGTATTGCTTTCATCACTTTGTCTTGCCAATTGTTGGAGCAGCTCCTTTCTCTTTTTCATAGAGAGACTTAATTTGTCTTTTAATTCTCTCATGAATTCATCAGCCTGTTTGAGTCTTTCCTTTAATTCATTGACTTCAGAATTTGACTGTTCAAGATCCTCAAGGGCAGTCTTGAGTTGCTCCCTTAAACCATATGCATCCATTTGAATTCCCAGATCTTCCTCAAGCTGTTAGGCTCTATTAGGAGGAACTTGGCTCTGATACCAATTGTTGATAACTGAGAGGGGGGGTGAATCAGTTATCCTAATTATTTCCCTTTTTGAACTTTCTTTTTAATTAATGCAGTATTGAATCAAACACAAAAACATTACCATGAAATAAGAGACACATGACACAGTATTTTTGACGTGGAAACCCTGTTAAGGGAGAAAACCACGGGGTGATTAACCCAAAAATTGTTCTCTGTTAGAAGAATAGGAAATTACAAAATGGCACTTGCCAATTAGGGCTCACTGCCCGAGCACACTGCTCACAAGAGGTCCACTACCTACAAGAAGACACACTGTCTACAAAGTGATAAGAATCACAGTCTTGAACTGATTGGAAGCATCTGCATATGCTGGAGTTCAGTTCCGGTTAGGCTCAGTATACTGATCTGCTGCACTTCATCTTTCCTTTGTTCTTTATTCTGCTATCCTTTCACATACCGGATCTTTCTTGCTACTTCTGCTCTGTTCTGCACTTATTCGCATATATCTTCATACATTCACACACTTCACAACTAAATCCATCCCCTATATATATCCGCACAAGTAATTTCATCACCTTTCTAGTCGGCATCCGGAACAGTCTAGTTTCTTACAAACTTTGTTCTGTCGGCTGAATCCTTGCTCACCAAGCAATGCGGATCAAGCATATACTTGTAGATATCATTAATCATGTCGGCCAAACATGATTCATGCCTTCACAACCTTTATCATCAACAGTAACACATCCGGAAAGTAGTCTGATACTATGTCAGTCAGTTCTTCCTCTGTTTTCACTGTCTCTTAGGAATCTGGTACTCAACTATTCATATCTTTTTCCTTGTCCATCACCGGAGGCTAAATCCTTGGAATATACCACTCAAGGTAGTCCTCTTGACTTCCCTAAATCCGCACTGCACCAAGATACTTCCTCTGAGAGATCCGGACCAATCTTGCCACATGCTCTGTTCTTGTTCACCGGACCACAACAATCTTTATTCTGACTTCCGGTAGGGACACACCATGACTTGCGGATATGTGGGATGACCTTTGTTGCCATCAATGACAACAACCATGAATCCATATAGTGTCTCTTGCCAACAGTTCTTCTTAGTGATCCAAATCAATACTTCCAGACTACTATGACTGACCAGAAGGATTTTAATTCCTCTTTGAGGAAACCAATTAATCAAATCACACAAGTACAGCAAATGTGCATTGACAAACTGAGTATATACTTGATATATCAATTTGAATAATAAAGAAATACTGAACTAGAGACAACCAAATAACTGAATAGTTTCAACAAACAATTAATGACAGTATAGAACCACAGAATCAGAGATTTTTCATTAACTCCTTCAAAATAATCCTTGCAATATGGTCTTTGTATAGTATAATTTATGTTATGTACATTATGAAAGTTTCTGATGGGATGGAATAGGTCAAAACTACTCCTACTTGTGAAGATTTTCTCATCTACCCTACTGTTGATCTAATATACTGCCCCCCTTTCCTTTGATTTCATCTGGTATATATACATTTGTTCTTTTTAGGGTTATGACCCTTCATATTCTGGCATCCTTTGATACATCCCTTCATTCAATTGTTTTCGGCAAAAATATTTAATTAGTTGCCTTTGGCAAATTAAATATTTTAATTAATCTTCTTTTTGGAAACTTCAAGCTCATTTTTACTCGTATATATTTTTACCATACTTAAATAAATATTCTTTTGGCAAAAATAATTACCCACTTTTAACTCCTCTAGTAAAAATATTTCACATTGCATTTACTTTGTGTTCTTTCACCTAATGAAAAACACTCCTGGGTGAAACCAATTGTCTAATGCATGGTTTTTCATTTCCTGGGTAAAACATCTTATTCCTCGGCAAAAATATTTTCAATTAGTTATATTCCTTGGTGATAAAATTTTACTTCCACCTTATTCCACCACACTTTATTCCTCATTTTCTTTGTTTTCAGGAATTCCTGCATCACGGCTATATATTTCTACCAAAATTATTCTTTGTTTTTTGAGGATAAATATTTACCATAAGAATATCTTTTTGTAATTTTGGGAAAAATTTCCCCCCTGCAAAATATTTCTCCCTCGATAATAGTTTTATGGTTTTCTTTTTAATTTTGATCACCCTGAGCTACCGCACACTCGCACATCTTCTTGGTACCACCCGCGGTAATGCGGGGAGGTTGACCGCACACCCGTATGTATCTTAGGGTTTGCTCACCGTGGTGTGATAAATATCTTGCTTAGCTTGTAGTTGTTCTTGGAGCCTTGAAACATCTTCCTCGAGTGCTAAGAGATGTTCCTGCAAAGCTTGCTTCCTGATACATAGATACAGATGATCCATGATGAAATTTTAGAGTATGAGGACTTCTGGCTCTTAAAAGAGTTCCATCTATGAATGGTGGAAGAGTAACGTCTAGCCCTCGAGTCCATCTGAACCAAGTGTTGATAAAGTGTAAACCAACAAAATCATCGGCCACATGATGCTGCATTCCCATGCTTAAAGACACTCCTCCACATTTGAAAAAGGTTACCTGAAGAATAAGTAGAGGATATGAAGAAATGTCTTTTGAATAATGATTTTTGGAATGAACGGGTTAAGCTCCATGGTGGGTGCGAAATCCTTAAAGTCATCAACCACAAAATGTGTAGCAGCCTCCACATGCAGAACCCTTTGGCCATTTCGCCTCAATGCTGAACTCACACGAATGAATCTATGATAATCTTTTGAATGCTTAACTTCACACAATTGTCCTTGCTTCCACACCAGTTCCAAACTCACTAGAGGCACTCAATGAGTCAACATGACAGTGTTGTTCCCTTAAAGTTCTTGGTATTTAGGCTCAATCATCTTGTCCATGGAAGAAAGATTTACCCACAATTGTAGACCTCCAGGCTTGATGATACTCTGTGCCCTACAAATTCCTCATGGGTGAAGGCGCCCTATGGCAAGTATGTCACAGTCTCGAAACCTCTATGAAGATGGTCTGGAAAGCCAACAGGAGCACTTATTGAGAATTCATCAAGTAACATAAAAGGGGTCCAAAACTTCAAATCTAGTCTGCCAATACTCCGCCAGACCATGGCACCATCCCCTTAAAACAATAGCCAATCAAGCTCACTAATCTTCTGTGATTCTTCTAGGATAACTGCATGAGGAAAGGCAATAGCAACTTGATCTGCCACAATTTCTACAATATCTATTTTTTGAGAGCTCTACTATCTATCATCTTCACATGGCAAGACCAACACCAGTATTGCATTTGACATTGAAATATATACTCCTCATTCCAAAAGTTGTTCTACCATCAACTATGCAGCCTCGTCCTTATTCAAGGTCACCATCATCCATCAAATGCATTGAATACACATAGAATACACTATGCACTCATTTGTGCACTACATATACATCCAAATCTAAAAGGCCTACAACAACTGGGTGGCTTCTCAAGGCACAACCTCATGCAAGTTTCTCCTCATTTGACTACACATGCACTGCATTATATGCTTTTTATATTTACATAGAATCAAACACCCAATACCCATATTTACAAACACTCCACCTTTCAATCACGTTCTCATTGTGTCTTGGACTAGAAAATGCATTGGAATATCCAAAATTCTCATCATCAACTATACCTCAGTTATCCTCTCTTGATAGGATCAAAACTATGGGAAAGAGCTTATCCTCATGCAGACTTCATTCTCTTTGGCAGAGTCCCTGTCCAGTGTGTTCTACTTCCTTTGTTATGTCAGGATTCTTCACAAAATATCAATGGACTGAAGTATGTTTATTAGTGTTTTCTCCACTTCTTTGGGCTCCACCAATTGTTGTCTTTTATACCCCTTATCCTCATGCTCACCAAACTTGGCCCAGTGAAAAGATATTAGTTGATCCATTTTATCCACAAAATGTCTGCCTCTGGCATCAACAATTTGCAAGAAGAGAATTGGAATTGGAAAAGTGTTTTTGAACTCTGTATATAGGCCTCACCAACAACACTTGTGTGACACAAGTCGAGTCCCCATGTGGGCCCGGCTAAAAAAAATTTCGTTTTGAAACAAATTTTGTCTTGAATTGTCTTGACACTACATTTGTATGATCCTGAGGTGAAAAATGAAGTGGGTTGTCATTAAAATTTTCTTTCTGGCATATTTGCGCAGTGATCAAAACTAGCCCAGTAGCCTCCAAAATCACCCTGGAAAATTGGTCAAACCATCTCCTGAAGCCATGAAAATGCACAGGCATGTAGACATTTGAACTAGAAATTCATTGCATCAAACTGTTTGGAAGATCTCATCCCGATGTGTGAGATATAATTGTTCAAAGTAGCCCACTTGGCCTTTTCTGCAACTACACCTGTGAAAAACCTTATTAGGGCTCACCAACTTGCAAGTTTGAAAAACCATCAAATCTCTTCCTGGGAAGCTGCAGTTGGAGGATTTAGTTCATTTAGGTATAATGAGTATGCGTGCAAGTGGGTTTCTCTCCAATCATCTTCCTTCTCAAAATATTGACGGTCAAAGTTGACCTTTCTGGAGGTGAAAACTATGAAATCAGGGCTAAGTGCATTTGCTTTTCATTTTGAAAAAATAGCAAATGATGTGCTGGAGCCTTGAAACCGAACACAAAAGTAGATTTTGATAATGTGAATCAGGAACACCAATCGGTTCATCATGAACATTATCCATCTGCAAGATATTAACCTCCCAAGTTGGCCTCCCAGACTGATTTTACAATATGATAGGAAAGTATGTTTACAAAGTGATTTTGCATAAAACTGAGTAGGCTTAAAATTATGGTTCTCCAAAGTAGGCTCCTCGGGTAGATTTCACAAGTGTATTTCTGAGAGTTGTAGTTGATTTTTTCACATGGAAGCCTAAAAAGTTTTTGCAAAAATTGGTATGCAATTTTAGGTTCCAACACTACCTTTGCAGGGCTCTAAAACCCTCTTCTGTCAAAGCATTCCTCCCAATATGATTTCTTCGTGGAGGCATCTTGATCTCGGTAGAAAACCCACAACCTCAGGTCCTGGTGCAAACTACCTCACGGTCGGCGATCTATCTATACACTCAGGAACCCTTGCTCTGATACCACTTGATAAAGGGGGTAAATCATAAAATACAACAACAAAAATGGAACACAAAAAAAATAGAATATTTCTTTATTGATCTGGGCAACTCATTACATTATAGAAGCTCAATTACAATAAGAGGAATCAGTCCTTCACAGGCTGCAACACACTACAGCTACACATCACCAGACTCTGGAATCTTCTGCCTTCTATAACCCCAAATCAGCTAGGATTTTTGTTTTCCTACCTATTCTTGACTCTACACTTAACTTTGCTACTACCCAGGGTTCCCAAAATAGTCATAAATAGCACTTTTTGGCAGCCTCCAACTAAATTTTGAAATTTGTAACTCCCTCCAAAAGTAGGTCAACTTCCGGGAAACATAACTTTTGATCTGGGTGTTCGATTGACGAACCGTTTTAAGCGCCGAAAAGCTCGTGATGTGAACTACCACGCTGGAAATTAGTACATGGATTTTCGTCAACTTTTAAGGATGTTATGGGATGTTTTAGTGCCTCATATCTCGTTTCAAAATTTTTCAGGGGCTTTTCAGAAAACAAAAACTTTAATATCTTTCAGCTCACAAATGATCTTTCCCTGATTCCTTCACCAAATGTCTTATATTTCCGTTATGAAGCTTTCTGTAAGTTTTTTCTTCAATCTGTGCCCAAATGCAAACTTTCCTAAAATGGTAGGTAAACTTTCCAAAACTGGCAGTTTACTATTTATAGCAATTTTCAAAAAATTGAAAGTCCTACATCATTATTCAAGAGATTATGGAAGCAGAAATACTAATTATGGAAATAAATGAAAACAACTGTAATGATTTTGAAGCAACATCTTTTTGGGTGATGCAAGATTGCCCTTACACCACTAGATGCTCCTACATCACAAACCCTATTGGCCTACGAAGGAAAAAGTAGCTTACTTAGATGAGCTTGAATAACTGAATTTCATGTCTTATCCATATTGATAGTAGGAATGCCCTATAGAATCTATTACAGATTCACATACCCTAGAGTTGCGATAAGTCAGGTAGTTTTGCCTAGAAGCTTGTTGAGCCGGGAAGGCTAAGAAAACTCTCTTGATCAGTTAACTGTAGGATTGCGACAATATTCAAATCAAGTTGGAGTGGGTGAACGTAACGACTGCGTTGATCACAACGCTAATTATACTAAAAACTTTGGCCAAAGTAATGCACTTGCCTCTAGTGCATTGTCGGTTCACCGTGACCGGAATACGTAACTTGTGGATATGGTCATGCTTGACTAGAGGGTATCTAGGGGTGCGTGATAACAAGTTGTGTAGGTCACAAACACCAGTACTCAGATGGTAAATACCATAGGTCATCCTAGGTCTATCCTCTTCGTGAAGGGTAGGGCCACTTCCAGAAAGGAAGGTGTGCAGGGGACCGTCGGTCTGTGGATGGAGGTAAAGCTCTCCAAATATGCTTTCTCTCTCTTCAACCAGAGGCTTGCCGAGGCTTGAAATATGGAGGTCGACAATTGAGATGCAGTGATCTCTTGGTAAGTTATAATTTATAATTTTCCTTATGAATAATATTTGTCATATTATTAAATCATTGAAAATGAATAGACCCATTGTGTATCATAGTACCAACATGATTCTTAAATAAGTTGTTGATTAAACTTCAATGTTTGAAAAACAAAAAAAAAAAATATCAACCTTTTACCTTTTCAAATTTTACTTCTTGGTAAAAACTAGATTTATAGAGTTATTATAACTTTGGATATTACAATAATTTTGACACCCCTCATGAGAAGTCAACAATCTA
The DNA here is from genome assembly GCA_027924645.1 of Cunninghamia lanceolata. Taxonomy (NCBI): domain Eukaryota; kingdom Viridiplantae; phylum Streptophyta; class Pinopsida; order Cupressales; family Cupressaceae; genus Cunninghamia; species Cunninghamia lanceolata. Next base: position 215,262 of record BSBN01000736.1, on the reverse strand, counting down.
TCTCTCCTACAGTATCTCTCTTTCTCTATTCCTCTCTCTGTCACTATGAATTAAAAATATATTTATTTTTAATAGAGAGAAGAGAATAATAGAGAGGGAGATTGATATAGAGATGGGTATCTAGGGATAGAGAGGGAGAGAGAGATAAAGAGATAGAAAGGGATAGAGAGAGATGATGAGAGAGAAAGAGATGGACAAAGAGAGGGAGGGAGAATAACCTAGAGAAGAGAGATAGACTAATAGAGGAAGAGAGAATAATAGAGAGATGAGTAGAGAGAGAGAATTATATGCTACAATTAGAATTAGTTGGTGCAGTTGGTGTATGGTGGAATAATCATATTCCATGAGATGTTGTCAAGTGCTCTTTCATGTTGTCAAATAGTAATAGGAACTTATTATGAAAAGTTGTGTTTTTTTAAATCAACAGTTGATAAGGATGCTTTTGGATGCAAGACACTTGAATTAATCATCGCTACACCTATCTTGGTCACTATGCACTTATTATGAAAAGTTGTGTGTTTTTGAAATCAATAGTTAAGAAGGATGCAAAAGGACGCAAGACACTAGAATTAATCATCGCTGCACTTGTCTTAGTCTCTTTGACATTGACTATTGTATAGTTTTATTGGTGTTGCCACTAATTTGATGAGCGATGTTGTGTCATGAAGATAGAGGAAATGGCATCGTATTTTTTGACTTCTCATTTTCTATATGTGGGAAAATATTAAATGAGAAATAAATAATAATAGAAAATTTACAAGGTTGAGACACCTAATTTCTCAACAGTTAGGAACGATGTTTGAAGCTTTTATCTGAGTATAATAAGAACCAAAGAAATATAATTTTTTAGCTACAAAATAAAAAATATAATTTTGGGGCTCTATAGGTTGATTTTAGTCGCCCAAAAATTTTGAGACATGCCTTAACCAGAGCAAGCTAGTTGCAACAAGATGGATCTCTTTGAGATCTTAAATTTTAAAAAAGGGGGAGCTCAATTTTCTTACCAAAATGAAAAGTTATGTAGGCCTCCCACTTTGGAAATATAAGAGCATCTATGACACATAAGAGAGTTGTAAGATGGAGTTACATTTGTTAACCAACTTATGATACATATTATGACATACCATAAGACATCTTTGAAAGGAGATAATAGAGCACCCAAGTTGGTGAGTGGATCATGAGGATCTTATGACAAGTGTAAGAAATATGTTATTTTTAGCATGTGGACTCATCTTGGGATTTGGGCATTGGATTTTTACAAGGGATTTGGGTGCCACATGTTTTGGGTGGTTTTAGATCGTGCTTTCCTAATTACCATTTCATGGTTTGATGAATTACTTCTCCTATTTATTGGGCACTTGACATGTGTTGCCACTTGTACAACACACCAATATTTCATTAGAACATTGGGGCCCTTTTTGATCTTTGGGCTATGGTTTCATGATGCCTTGTGTTCTCTTGCGACCTAGGTTATTTTTTGTTTTCTCAAGTCTCATGAATCAAAATGCACAATCTTAATGGACTTCTAGATCTTGTGTTTTTCTTGGTAGCTACTTCAAATGTGTGCGCTTTCATGTTTGACATTTAGTTTCTATTTATATACATGGTCCTTTGCTAAAATCTTATTCATATATTGCACCTAGGTTTCCCTGGATCCCATTAGTCATCACCCATGTGTATGATTCAAGGTGTGTTTGTTTGTTCATCACAAGCCTCATATTTCCAATCTTGACACCTATGTTTAAATTGTCTTCTCTTGTAATAAGCATGGTCATCACTTACTTAATGTCTAATTGTCATCTAATCTACCATCATGCATCCCCTCATGGGCAATTGAGACTTCAAGTAGATTAAACTTAAAATTTAGACATGTATTATAATTTTAGGTCAAAAATGTCTAATTGTCTAAAAATCTCAAATTTCTATGGAATAATTGTTGATTTGGTTGAATTTGCAAATGATATGGAATGATCCCAAGCTCATAAAAATGGTGTGCTTTCTATGACATAGAAGTCCATTGTGTTTGATCCCGCTTTGGTTAGCTCTTCTAAAAGGAGTGTTGCAAGTATGGGCCTAACCGATGTTGTCATTGATGTCAACATACTCTTGTTGCATTAATGTCATGGATTGGAGGAGTTGTATGCTGAGGATATTGAGAAAATTAGCCCCATCAGGAATAGAGAAGAATAGTGAAGACAACAAGGTAAAGATACAAGTTAAGATGAAGTTCAGAGGATACAGTTCAAAGGGTTTATAGATATGTGTCTTAAGTTAATCCACTAAAGATCTTAGATGTCCGCATGAAGATCGAAAGAAGTTATGGTCACTTGAGTAAAACCAGTTCTGGTAGATGTTCAGAGGTGACAGAGTGTCACAGATAGGTCCGGTGAGATCCGAAAATGAAATATCTTGTTCTGCGGATTTGGTGGAGTGTTTAGGAAGTCAATATGAATTGACAACTCAATTGGTTCATGGTCTGGAGATCCGCAAGCATCTATTCCAGTATGACAATGATGACAGACTATGTTCTTGAGGTTCCAGATGAAGGAGAGAATGATTTCAGTAAGCAGAAGTAGTGTGGATGTTCCTAGTGATTCAGGCAAGTTTGTGGAGGTCTTTGGATTGTGTCCAGTTCGTGTTGGTGGTCTGCATCAAAGATTGAGCTCATAATTGAAGAATTACTTCCTTATGATGATGTTCTTCCTAAGTCTGGCCGACCGGATGAGTTACACATCCTGTGTATGATCTTGGAGATGTTCTATGAAGAATGGCATGTTCCTAAGGAAGATTGAAGTCTCAGATCTGTGTGGCTGACAGTGTGTTGATCTGTGTGAAGTCTTTTTGTAATTAGTTATGTTGTATTTTTGTATTTGCTCTGTAATGTATGCCGACTTGGATGATTATCCCTAAGTCGATGCCTTGTATAAATAAGGAGTTGTAAAGTCATTTTAAATTCATGGATGTGGAGATGAGAGCGTAGAGAAGTGCGAAAAGAAGAGCAGAAGTATTGGGCTTAAATGGAACTGACTCAAGCATGGTGAAGATGCTATTCTTCAGTTCAACTATGTAATACTTATTATTCTGTAGACAGTGTGTCTCATGTAGGTAGTGGGCCTCTTGTGAGCAGTGTGCTCAGGCAGTGAGCCCTCATTGGCATGTGTCATTTTGTTCTTCTTATTCTTCTAACAAAGAATACAATCTTGGGTTAGTCACCCTGTGGTTTTTCCCTTAACCAAGTTTTCCATGTCAAAATCTTGGTGTCATATGTGTTAATGTGTTTCTACTCTTGAATGATTGCATTATATTTCCATGATTAATTTATGATTATGTTGTTGAATTAACAAGAAGGATTTAAGTAACCAATAAGTAAAGAAAGTTTTGAAACAACTGATTTACCCCCCCTCTCAGTTGTTTACCTTGAATCTAACAATTGGTATCAAAGCTAAGTTCCTCTAAAAGGAGCTTAACCACTTGAGGAGATCCAGGATGTCTTCCTATAAGAAGGATAGCTCGAGGTTTGATGGAACCAATTTCACTCTTTGGAAAAGTCGCATGGAATGCCACTTGCAATGTATGGGAATGCAGTATTGGATCATGGCTTCAAAGAAGTATATTCCTCCACAGAATGGTTTGAGTACCATAGATGAAATTAGAGATGCTGAAAATAATCTATGGATAAAAGAAGCCCTTCTAAGTGCCTTATCTGATTTAGAGCTGACAAATGTTATTGATCTAAAAACTGCATATGAGATTTGGCAAAAACTGGAACTTCTGCATGAAGGAGACAAGTATGTTAAATGTGCCAAGCTCTAGAGTCTGAAAGGGAAATTCAAAAACATGAAGATGAGTGAAGATGAGAATATCACCTCTTACATGACAAAAGTAAATGAGCTTGTATGTGGCATCAGATGTGCTGGTGGAGTTCTGGATGAAGATGAAATTGTTGCTAAGGTTCTCAAATCCCTACCTCCTGCTTATAAACACAAAGTTGTTGCCATTGAGGAAATCAGATCCTTAACAACTATCACAAGGGATCAATTGGTTGGCAAGATATCTACATTCGAGTTAGCTGAGTTTGGTGATGCACTTCCCAAGACTGAATCAGCATTTAAAGCTAGTGCCTATACAAAAGGCAAACAAAAATATGATCCAGGTGAAAGTTCCTCAAGAAACTCTTCTTGGTATGAGAAAGTAAGAAAGGATCTAGAAGAGGACGAATTAGAAGCTGAACAACTTGAGGCTCTCATTGCAAAAAAAATGCCAAGAGGATCCGGTAAGTATGAAGGAAAATTGCCTTTCAAATGTTTTAACTGCAATAAGATTGGTCATTTTGCCTCAAGGTGTTCGGAAAGATTTTCTAGGCAAAACCCTAATAGATCAAGATTTCAAAAGAAGTGTTACTACATTCATGAAGATGATGATGAAGGAGTAACAGATGATGAATCAGAGACAGGAAACAAATCCGGAAGTGACTGGGTGTTTATTGCCATCAAGGAAGAAGATCCAATGCCCTCTGAATCTGTCAATCATAAAATGGTAGAAAGAGCTCTGGCTGCCCAAGTTGAAGAAAAGGATGATTGGGTCATTAACAGTGGATATTCCCACCATATGACTGGTGATAAAAATAAGTTTATATATTTCGAAAGATATGAAGGTGGAGTGGTAAAATTTGGTGATAATTCTACTGGCAAGATCAGAGGTAGAGGAACTATTTCTTTTGATGGAAAGAACAAAACCAGTAATGTATTGTATGTTGAAGGTCTGAAGCACAATCTTCTCAGTGTTGGACAGTTGGTGGACAAAGGCTATGATCTCTGATTCAAGAATGGAAAATGTAAGATCTTTGTAAGTTTCAGAATAGAGATTGCATCCAGTACTCAAACAAAAGCTAATATCTTCCACTTGGTTGGTACTGGCAAAAGTTGTTTATTTGTTCAAATTGATCAAAGTTGGTTGTGGCATAGGAGAATGTGTCATGTGAATTTTGATAATATCATCAAGATAAGCAACACTCAGGTTGTAAGAGATCTTCCAAGATTGGTGAAACCTACTAATAGTTTGTGCAAAGAATGTCAGTTGGGTAAGCAAAGCAAAGTCACATTCAAAAGTAAGGAATAATCTTCTATTGGATTATTGGACTTAGTTCATACTGATCTATGTGGTCCGACAAGAATCAGGAGTTTGCAAGGTGACATATACTTCATGTTATTAATTGATGACCACTCCTAGATGATGTGGGTGACCTTTCTGAAAGATAAATCTGAGGCTCTTGAGAAATTCAAAATATTCAAAGCTATGGTAGAGAATGAAACCGGATTAAAACTAAAATGTCTGAGGTCTGATAGAGATGGAGAATTCACATCTGGTGAGTTCATAGAATTCTGTGAGAAACATGGGATAAAGAGACAGTTGTCAGCTCCAAGGAGTCCGCAGCAGAATGGAGTAGTGGAAAGAAAGAACTGGACCATCCAGGAAGCATCCAGAACCATGATGGTGGAAGCAAATATTCCTCAGATCTACTGGAGAGAAGCTGTAAGCACTGCTGTCTATACTCTTAATCAAGTACAAATTAGAAGTAATACTGGTAAGACCCCTTATGAACTCTGGTTTGGTATCACTCCCACTATGAAGTATTTCAGAGTCTTTGGTAGCAAATGTTATATTAAAAGAGATGAAGATCTTGGTAAATTTGATGCTAGAAGTGATGAAGGAATATTCTTGGGTTTTCTACTCAAAGCAAAGCATACCGGTGTTATAACAAGAGATTGAGAAAGATGATAGAAAGTACAAATGTGAAGGTTGATGAAGGTGTTGAAAAACCCTCAAGGTTTTATGAATGTGATGATGATGATGATCAGAATGATGTTTTGGTCCAAGCTCCTTCTGAAATTCAGATCCAGACTGATCCAGAGAATCAGGAAGAAGAGATAAGTTTGAATGAACCAATTCAAGAAATAGAAGTGCAAGAAACTCCCAAAATTCCCAGGTATGTAAGACAAAATCACTTTGAAGATCAGATCATAGGTGATAAAAGCAAAGGTGTTCAAACAAGAAGAAAGATTGCTCAAGACTCAAAAAATTATTGTCTCATTTCAAAGATTGAACCAAAGACAGTGAATGAAGCTTGCAATTATGAAAGTTGGACTAAAGCAAGGGAGGAAGAGCTGATGCAAATTGAGAAAAATCACACTTGGGATCTTGTTCCCAGACCTAGAAACAAGAATGTGATTGGAACCAAATGGGTCTTCCAGAATAAACTAAATGAAGATGGTAAAGTAGTCAGAAATAAAGCCAGATTGGTCTGCAAGGGTTACTCTCAAGTAGAAGGAGTTGATTTTGAAGAAACTTTTGCTCTGGTGGAAAGAATTGAAGCAGTCAGATTATTTCTTGCCTTTGCCACTTTCAAGGATTTCAAAGTATGTCAGATCGATGTCAAGTCTACCTTCTTGAATGGTGATTTGGAAGAAGAAGTATACATTAAGCAACCGGATGGATTTCAATTGTCTGATCATGGTGATATGATCTGCAAGTTGAAGAAAGCACTGTATGGACTCAAACAAGCCCTAAGATCCTAGTATGAAAGACTGGATAAGCATCTTTTGAAGAGTGGTTTCAACAAAGGTACTGCTAATAGTAACTTGTACTTCAAAATTGAACATGAAAATATTTTGATTGTTGAAGTATTTGTTGATGATATCATTTTTGGAGGAAGAGATAGCGTGTACAAAACTTTTGCAAATCAAATGAAAAGTGAATTTGAGATGTCTATGTTTGGGGAAATGAATTTCTTCTTGGGTCTACAAATCACTCAAACAAAGAAAGGAATCTTCATTTCATAGACCAAATATGTGAAAGAATTGTTGAAAAAGTTTGGGATGGAAGACTCAAAACCAATGAGTACTCCCATGGCAACCGGATGTAAGTTGAGCAAAGATGACGACTCTCCTAAGGCTGATCAGAAAAAGTACAGGTCAATGATTGGAGGACTATTGTATCTTACTCAAACTAGACCTGACATTATGAACGTTGTTGGTCTTGTTGCTAGATTCCAAGCTGATCCTAGAGAAACTCATGCCATGGCAATCAAGAGGATTCTCATATATCTAAAAGGGATAGTTGAGTATGGTTTATGGTATCCTAGAGATCATGATTTCTCACTTCATGCATATACAGATGTGGATTGGATAGGAGATGTGGATGACTGGAAGAGTACCAGTGGTGGAGCATTCTTTTTAGGGAAAAGATTGGTTTCTTAGCTGAGCAAGAAACAAGAAGCAATATCTCTGTCCGCTGTAGAAGCAGAATATATTGCAGTAGCAGGTAGTTGCACTCAAGTATTGTGGATGAAGAAAATGCTAAGGGACATTAGAGTGGAGTATGAGGAACCTATCACAATCTTCTGTGACAACTCAAGTGCAATAAACATTTCGAAGGATCCGGTGTTACATTCAAAGACAAAACATATATCCATCAAGTTTCATTTTTTGAGAGAGCAGGTGAACAAAAATGAAGTCAAATTGGAGTTTGTGCCCTCCAAGGATCAGATTGCAGACATCTTTACCCAACCTCTACCTAAGGACTCTTTTGAGTATCTCAGGGAGAAGTTAGGGGTTATTACCCCTCTGATTCTAAATTAAGGTGCACTGATGTGCATTAGTCCGATGGATCTCACAGTCATATCTTGTGGTCCAGATTGATGATGGGAAGCTGCTACTCAGGGGGAGCAGTTGGTATTGAGCAAGTATGTGTCATTTGCCATTGATGTCAAAGGGGGAGAGAAGACATGTGAAAAACAAGTAGTTGCTAATCAAAGGGGGAGCAGTAAAGGAAGAGAAGACATGGAATGGTTGTTGTTGATAGGGGAAGTTATGTCAGTGAGGAGAAGTTTTTATCTTGATGGTTAAAATAGTTTTTCACATCATATGTTGCCATCAATGACAAAGGGGGAGATTGTTGCAAGTATGGGCCTAACCGGTGTTGTCATTGATATCAACATACTCCTATTGCATTAATGTCAAGGATTGGATGAGTTGTATGCTAAGGATATTGAGAAAATTAGCCCCATCAGGAACAGAGAAGAACAATGAAGACAGCAAGGTAAAGATACCCATTAAGATGAAGTTCAAAGGATGCAGTTCAAAGGGTTTATAGATATGTGTCTTAAGTTAATCCAGTAAAGATCTTAGAGGTCCTCATGAAGATTGGAAGAAGTTATAGCCACTTGAGTAAAACTGGTTCTGGCAGATATTCAGAGGTGATAGAGTGTCATAGATAGGTCCGGTGAGATCCGAAAATGAAATATCTTGTTCTGCGAATTTGGTGGAGTGTTTAGGAAGTCAATATGAATTGACAACTCAATTGGTTCGTGGTCTGGAGATCTGAAAGCATCTATTCTAGTATGAAAGTGATGACAGACTGTATTCTTGAGGTTCCAGATGAAGGAGAGAATGATTTCAGTAAGCAGAAGTAGTGTGGATGTTCCTGGTGATTCAGGCAAGTTTTTGGAGGTCTTTGGATTGTGTCTAGTTCGTGTTGGTGGTCCACATCGAAGATTGAGCTCGTAATTAAAGAATTACTTCTGGATGATGATGTTCTTCCTAAGTCTGGCCGACTAGATGAGTTACACATCCTGTGTATGATCTTAGAGATGTTCTGTGAAGAATGGCGTGTTCCTAAGGAAGATTGAAGTCTCATATCTGTGTGGCCGATAGTGTGTTGATCCGTGTGAAGTATTTTTGTAATTAGTTATGTTGTATTTTTGTATTTGCTCTGTAATGTATGCCGACTTGGATGATTATCCCTGAGTCGATGCCTTGTATAAATAAGGAGTTGTAAAGTCATTTTAAATTCATGGATGTGGAGATGAGAGCGTAGAGAAGTGCAAAAAGCAGAGCAGAAGTATTTGGCTTAAATGGAACTGACTCAAGCATGGTGAAGATGCTATTCTTTAGTTCAAGTATGTAATACTTATTATTATGTAGACAGTGTGTCTCCTGTAGGTAGTGGGCCTCTTGTGAGCAGTGTGCTCGGGCAGTGAGCCCTAATTGGCATGTACCATTTTGTTCTTCTTATTCTTCTAACAGAGAATACAATCTTGGGTTAGTCACCCTGTGGTTTTTCCCTTAACCAGGTTTTCCATGTCAAAATCTTGGTGTCATATGTGTTAATGTGTCTCTACTCTTGAATGATTGCATTATGTTTCCATGATTAATTTATGATTATGCTGTTGAATTAACAAGAAGGGTTTAAGTAACCAATAAGTAAAGAAAGTTTTGAAACAACTGATTCACCCCCCCTCTCAGTTGTTTACCTTGAATCTAACAAGGAGAACAATTCTTAGTTGAAAAAATGACTCATCATTCAAGGGAAGACCCTCTAGTAGAAGGAGAATAAATACCTTCATGGAATAAAAAACATGTTTTAAAAAATATATTAACATCCCAGAAAATTGTATTTTATTTTTAAAAAATAGAAGATGTATGGGCATTTAATATTGTATTTTATTTTTAAAAATGAGTTATTAAATCAAGGTCTTGAAAATATTAGGAAATAAGATGCAAATACTTGATAATAATAACCCACTTCAAGGGGAAATCCCCTAAAATTCTTCAATAAGAACATTATTTGCAATACAATGCATAGCTACTACTCTCTCCCTCCTATATACAAGCATCATTAAGTAATATTAGTACTCTAATCCCAATAAGGTCGATCTAACATATAGTAATTATACTTAGAGACTCATAAATGAATTAATTAAGAATATTGTGAGCTATAGTTGGTTATCACATATCTCAATATGATCAATAGGTTAAGGACGTAACATTTTGTAAGGTGTACAACAACACCTAATCCTCTAGTCCTAACAATTACCTCCAATTCCTTGCATCATTTGTATGCAACTAATAAGAGGCGACATATATATCATTACCATTCCTTTTTTGAGTTATGTTTTGTAATGACAAGTGCGTAGTCATTTCCATGTTGAAGGAACCTTTATCAATCTTTTTGTGTTATTAGAATATTTTTCTTAGTTAGGATCCTATAACTTTTTTGCTTTGTCAGAGTACTACCACTTTTTTCTTAGACATAATCTCTTACCCTTCTTTTTACTTTCACTATTTTGAAGGTAGTTTTCAAGCAAGTTGCCATTAGTGCCTAATTTAAATATGTGACAAATGCTATTGATTGTACGCTTTGTATGTTTTCTAATTTGTTTGATGGAGCACCCATTGTGAGGAGAATACAAACCTCAAACTATGACATGCACTATGGACAAACTTATATAAAAATAGCCAAAAGTTTTTTCTCCTAAGAGAAACATGTATAAATAATTATTTGTCATGCCCTAGATCTTTCTTGTTGATGACACTTGTTGTAAATCTATAGCGCAACAAGTTACAACTCTTATATTCAAGCATTAACTCCTTCAACATGATGTGTATTCAATCAAATTTGATCTTCTTGTGTAGGTAGGAAAATCTTCACTGGACCAAATCCTTTTCAAGAATAGGGGAAATTCTCTTCATTCTTCATGCAAGCATCATGTAGCACTTAATTTTATTAGTTTCTATCTTTAATCCAATGCTAGAATGTCGCCCATGTTGAAAGACTTTGATTCTATCTTGATTCTTGCACATGACAAGGGCTTTGTCATGTTCATTTTACTCTCTAGCTACCTTAATTGCACATGGACATGGCTCAACAAAACAGCAAAAAATATTCTATTCAACACCTTTACATTCTCAAATCAGGACCCACGAATCAAATTTACCCCTCCACATATCTACCCTATCACCACGACTCTCCTAAACTTCCTCATAGAGTCCTATATCAATAGGGAAATATATCCTTCACATAAGCGAGTCCTACATGCACCATAATACTTCTCACCTGGCCAAGCCATTTGTTTACACATTATTTTCATAGGCACATTCATACTTTACCACTCTCCTTGGAAATGCAAAACCTTTTGTTATATGTTACTTAGCACTTTAAAAACACATGGGCATAATTGTTAATTTAAGCCATTTCAACTTTGACTCTAGATCAAAAACATGGGTTGATATCTAAAAGATCAACGATTGAGGCTCTAATATAGTCAATAAAGTTAAATGTTTTTTTGTAATGTTATTCCACCATTTCTAATAGGAAATGGACGTGTCATTCATTAAAATTTGCTAAGTGCCTTTAAACACTTGATAACTTTTATATTAATGCATATGTAATTAATCAACGTACAACATTGAGATCGAAGAGTATTTTTGCAAAATTTTGAGATTAGTTAAAGATTAATTAGTTGGGCAAATTAGCCATTTGATCGAGCGATGCAGGCAGTGGTTACTCTTTGTATCACCAGCTCATCCAATACAGGCAAACATAAATGCAAAATTTGAAATAAAAACTGGCTGATGCTTTTGTGCAGTATCGTGAAACCAGAGCATGCCATACCGCTGAGCAAAAAACACACGTGACGGAAATCAAAATTGATGAATGACCCTGATCATTTGAATGATCTTGCATGTCTGTATGCCATCATCAACCGTCAATCACCGAAGTCAAGTCTTGGTATACCAAAGGGAACGCCTTCAGCATAATTATGGCAATTTCTCTCGAAGAGAAACATATTGGATGTGTAATTTTATTCTACATAAAAATATTGTATGACACAAAAGACTTACAAAATTTGTAGTTCTTTGTTACAATTATGATGATTTGTCTCAAATGTACAAATAAAAAGAAACATGTTGGGTGTGTAATTTTATTCTACAATAAAAAAATATTGTGTGACACAAAAGATATACAACACTACATGCATTAAAACATTAAAAACAATTTTTTGCTCAAAGGCATAATATAGTTTGAAAAACTAACTATAATTAGAAATAAATTGGTTTACATAATTAATTCTAGACTAATTAAATAAAACACCACAATTAAGCACCATTAACCTTAACTAATCAAAGTTGAGTTTATAAACATGCAACACATATTCAAAAATTAAATGAGGACTATAAGTATATAATTGTAAGTGCGTCTTAATAATAAGAAATTTGAAGGAGGAAAAAATTTGGAGCGCTCCCTGGGTTTTCACAAGGGTTTTCGTGGCCCTCTTTGTGCTCCCTGGTGGGGGACTGCTTCTCCTTGAAAGTTCTCTTCGGCTTCTTTGATTTTCCATTATCTCTGCTTCCTTTGATTTCATTAGAGTTATTAGTTCTCTCTGGTCTATGTATTCTGAGTCTGATTTTTTTTTCCTATAATCTTTGTCATATGTAACCCTAATATTTATTTTCCCGCTCATGTACCACGGTCACTTGGCTCTCTAGGGTGTCCTTCGGGGGGGGTGGTTTGTTTGGGTGGGTATGCATGTACGATATTGCAGGGAATTTAATTGTGCCTTGCTCAAGCATGGGAGATAAATCAAATGGTGAAAGGCCCTTTCTTAATAAAGCAAATAAATCATATTGTGAAGTGCTAAGAGAACAAGCTCCGGAGGTGCCACCCGACAATGCGGTCTTCACAGTGGGTTCCAATCTCTGATCAGATGGTGGAAGCGCCGAGGGTGAAGAGAAAAGAAATGAAGGAATGACCGAGGGAAAAGGAAAGACCCTTTCCCCCCCAAGAATAGTCTCTTTGTCTCCTAACGAAGAGATGCTTAAGGTAGTTAAGAACGAAGAAGCAAGGTTAAAGAATGTAGTAGTATTTTTCACTTGTGTTAACTTAGAAAATGCCCTCAAGGAAATTTTTTGATAATTGGATGCTTTGTAACATCCACGTTCTAAAAACATAGTAAAAAATGAGAATTTACAAAGAGTAATTCAATAAGGTAAAAATGAGAGAGAAAATTTTTCTTTTATTTATCATATAATCAAGTAACAACAATTACAAGATTCTCTTACATAATACAATATAACATTTTGTCTTTCTCAATTACAATATCTGTAAAAGTAAATCAATTACATAAACAAATTTGGAATATTTACTTCATTTGAATATTTAACATCCTTATCACAAGCCTTGTCATGTTTTCTACTGGAGAGAGAGAGAGAGTATCTTCCCAGTGATTTACCTCCATCCACAGACCGGCGGTCTCCCACACATCTTCCACAAAAGAAGTGGCCCTACCCTTCACGAGGAATATAGACCAAAGGTGAGCAGTGGTAATTTGCATTCTTGAGTACATAGTGTTGTATCCTACACAACTCTATCAACCATACAACCCTAGATACCCTCTAGCTAAGTATGATTTCTGATAGGTTGTGCAATCCAGATACAGTGAACCGACAATGCATGCAAAAAACAAATGCATTACTTTGGCCAAAGTTTTAATATCAATAACGTTCGTAATGAACGTGGTCGAAGTGTTCACCCACCCCTACTCGACTAGGTTATTGTCGTATTCTCACAATTTATCCTTACCCAATATGATTACGTAAATGGTTTTATCATCCTTCCTTACCATAGTTTACTTGACTTGGATAAGTCCATATGACATAACTAATCATTTGGTTTCATATTTGACTCTAGGGTTTTTATAGTAACCCTTGAATAGTCTGATATATCCATATCTCATAACTATGAGACTAAGGTTTATAAACGACCCTTAGTTTAACTAAATCGTGATTAAGCATAATATGGTTTTGAGATAGTAATCTCCTCCTACAAGAAGGATTATGTGAACCTTCTACTTTCTTTAACGTGATGTCATTAATAATCACGATATATATACTTATATATGATTCCAAACAAGGTCATTTCTAGTTAGACTCAGTCTATTCCATCATAATGGTTTACTACAATGTTATACTCATCAAGATTAATAGAATAGGTAATAAAGATGGTCCTATGGACCCTACTTCTTCTATCATAATATTCCTAGTGTTCTATCATTTGATTGGATAAAAGATAACTTTCAACAGATTACTAAGAATCTAAGTTCTTTTGAAAAGAAATCATTTTTGACATATATATATGTAGTCTAATCCAAGAATGGTTTTAAAATGATATTAACACAGCTTAATGACCAAACCAAATGACTCATAGCTAATGAGTATTCCTAACAAGTTTTATTTGCACTAATTTTATTGAAAGACTAATGTATGATTAACCTATATTCATATCATCAACTTGCTACATGATGGAACTCATTCATTTAGACTAGTCTATAAGGCATTCGATAGCTTAAAATGACCCTCTACAAGTATATAAAAAAGTAATGATCGTTTAATCACTTCAACGGTAATATGACATATCTAATCAGTCTTCAAACAATATAAATGTATTCGGCTCAGGCACTATTGACTATTATCAAGCATCAGCCAGCCAAGCTATAGAGATGCTATCAATATTCCTGAAGGTTCTTTAACAGTTTTCTAAGGATGCTAACAGTGAAACAATGCTACCAACTCCACTGGTAAGTGCAAATACTCATTTGATTGATTGGTAAAGCCTAATGGCATAATCGAATGTAAACAACCAAACTTCAATGGATAACACAAAAACATTCGATTCAATCATTGTTTTTATTTTCTTACAAGGAAGAACAATACAGTGGACATAATAAACATTCAATTTTTCATTACCTTTCATTGCATATAATGCAAGAATATTACCTGGTAGCGACGGTCTTAGCTGAGAAAGATTTGCAGATAAAAATACTTCTGTGGTCGCCCAAAATAATTCATGTTATCTTCTTCCTCTAACTGGTTATCTTTCTACTCACCGTGATCCCTCTACGAAAGCATCTCACTCCCAATGATAATCATAATCCAAAAGTATATCACCCTAAATGATTCTCCTCATCGGCTCAGCTGAGTTGTGGCTATAAAGACTCAAGCATGACTCTTTATGAGTCACCCGATCATCGCACATCCACTCTAGCAGTTAGAAACAAATTGAATACTAAGTAGTCTACCTAATGATTTTTGGTTGCAACCGATACCTATAAAGTCGCAAAGCTTAACAAATGTCGACGGGGAGAAACGTTTTACAAAGGGAGTGTTTCGAATGTGGTTTGAAACACCACAAACTCTTCTCCATAAGGCAGACATATCATTAAAAACACAGTTTGATCATTTAATAATCTCATAGAGTGATTTGATCCACCACTCATTATAATGAGCCACTTCTATTAGTAAGCCTACAATGCTCATAAGTGAGTAAGCATTAATAACAATCATGAGGTATTAACCTCAATCGATGCATACACATATTTGTTTATATAATTAAATATGGTTTAACCATGTCATCTATCCTATTTGATAGTTTATGATTTGATCAATAAATATAATAATAATAAGTCAAAGGCTTATAGATAATGTGAATGGGTCGAGCTTACATCTCTCCTTCACAATCCTTCGTTAAATCACGTCAACTTGTCTTGATGAGATCGTCATTTGACGTTAAATGTCAACAATAAAACCTTTTTATGACTCAAGGATACTAACACAACCATTTTTGTGACAATGACGACGTAATACTTACGTAATCGTCAATGGACAACGTCCTACTCAGACGACGTTGTTTTCTTTCCAAACGACAATGTCGACACACACTCATGACTTGACTAGAAAAGAATTGAAATATATCGACTACCTGTCGATTAGATCCAAAAGTATAATGACAAAACAAGACTTACCTCTATCGACACTGGTTCACGTTTTCATTAAACACTCATACTCATTTGGCAAATAATCACTTGTATCCCAGGTTCTATATTTCTCTCCTCGAAAGATACTCTCTCTCTCTTTTCTCTAAGAGTCATTCGAAACCTATAATCCTATATAAAACTTGAAATCCACATATTACAATCAGTGCATCATTATTCAAATAATAAACCAAATCCTCATAATGCAATTATTAAATTGACATAACATATTCATTTTCATAATTCCATAAATGGCATTCAATAACATCTATGTCTTTCCTTGATATTAATCTAAACATCAAAATAGATTTACTTATATCCAAGTAAAAGTAAAAAGTATTAGCAAGACAAAAATTGGGGATGTAACATGCTTGTTGTTTGGAGTAGAAAGTTAGGAATCCATTTTACATTCTGTAGAATGATCCAGTCGGGTCGCTTTGTAATAATGTTTAAAAACCAAAACATGCAGAAAAGAGTTATAGAAAAAGGCTTCTGGAACATTGGGCCCACCCTATTTAAGGCTTTCCCTTGGACCCCGAACCCCTCCCATGAGGAAGTTCACTTTTGTTCGATCCCGAGGTGGATTTTGTTGAGAGGCCTGCCAATACAGCTTTGGAATTTTATACCCCAATTGCTCAAACCCTTTGGTAAAGTCCTCAAACTAGATGAAACTAGGGTTTCATTGCCTCACCTAGATGCTAGGTTACTTGTGGCTTTCAACATAGAAATACAAATTCCTAAAATAATTGAAATCAATTGGGACAATAAACAAGTTCAATGCGAGCTAATTGGGTTGGGGGGCTGAACTCCTATTTCTTATGCAAAAGAGATGGCCATCAAAAGAGGGACTGCCCTCTTATTCAGAATAGATCTAACAAAGGAAACCTAGGGTTTGAAGCTAGGGTGACAAAGGTTGATAACAACACCCCTGAGGATAACATCTCGATCATCCCACCTAAGGCAAAGGATACTCCTCCCGATACAGGAAACAAAGAGATTAATTGTGATTTGGAAGGCATACCTAATGATGGCTCAATTCCAAATATGGATGGAAACACTGGGTTAGCCCCTATCCCTTCAGATTTTGATTTAGACTCGGATTCAATGCACAGTGAACAACAAGAAATGGATGACACCAAGAGTACCCAAGGTGGGTCACTTAGTCTCCTCTCATTAGATGGAGAAGAAAGTGGTTCTCTCATGGGTGAAGACCCAGCATTAGCATAACAAATAGAGGATACTCAGATCCTAATTGGTAAAGGGCCCTATGACTCTGAAAAGGTAGAAGCTAAAACACTAGAGTTAAATAAAAGAGAGGAGACACTTAAAAGTGGAATAGTCTCAGATAATAGATTTATAACTGTAAAGAAAAAGAAAAATGCCTAGCAATTAGCCCTCGAAAAGATAAGGGAAGATGCAAAGTTAAGATAGAAATTGGAAAATTTGAAAGACCAAGTTGCTAAAGGAAAAATTGTAGACCCTTCTGGATTGAATTTTGAATCCCATAACCAAGGAATCTTAAAAATTGATGATCCCCATAGTGGTAGATTGGAGAGGTTAAAAGAAGTAGATAAATCAGAGGATGAAAGGAAAAAAAGGAAAGACATGAGCATAACTAACAGTTCGGTAAAATCTGGAAAAAAGGGAAAAGATGAGGGAATATCCAAATATTTTGATAATGCAAACACATAAGTGCTCCCTCCTTCCCCATCAAAATTTAGTTTGATGATTTCTCTCAGTTGTTTTAGTTGAAATGTAAGAGGGTTAGAATCATCAGACAGGAAATATGTAGTTAGAGATTTTTGTAACAAGAATAAAAACATGGATATTCTGTGTCTAGAAGAAGTAAAGGTAGTTGGTTTTACACTAGAAAACACAATTAGATTTATCTGGAAAGATGCACTACCCTTCCTTTCCAATCATGCTAAGGGAAGGGGGGTGTAACCCTCATGATAAATAGAAAATGGGAGAGTCAAATATTAGAATGGGGTTGTTCTCCTTGCAACAGGTGTGTTTGGATCAAACTAAACTTTGATGGGTGGAGTGTGGGATCTGCACCCTCTATGCTCCTAATGACTATGTGAGTAGAGCTGAATTATGTTACTGGTTAGTCTCTAACCTTCCTAAAATTCCCTGGACCTTAGTAGGTGATTTTAATATGATAGAAAGTGCAGATGATAAGGCAGGAGGTCTACCTTTAGTATGGAAAGGGAATGAAAGATTCTTTTGGCAAAGGCTTAAAAAGACCTTAAACCTTTTTGACCCACTTGAGGGAAGTAGAAAATAGAGTAGAGGGATATGGTTCACCTGGTCCAACACTCAGAAAGCCAATAGAAGAATCTTTTGCAGATTGGACAGATTTTATTGTAGACTAGGAAATCAAATCGAGTTAGAACACAAACTAAAATGCATACCAAAACAAATAGCTATACCTCAACAAGAAGACCCAATCTCATCAAGGGAGAGGAAACTTGCACCCAAAAAGCTCCTAAGACATGATAATCCCTAGATAATGATTCAAATGTGAAATGTTACCCTAATTATGCAACTCACAATTCTAGCTCAATAGACATTTGGACATGGTAACATTACCTAAGACTTGGATCCCAAAATAGGTTGAGAGATGTATTTATAGATTTTTGGAAGGGATTTTGATCCAAGGGTGGAGATTGATTTGGAAGAGCAATGGTGGAGGATGAAAGTGATGTGGAGGGCCTAGATTTGATCTTGGAGGAATGGAGGGCTAGGAATAAAAGTAAATCTTTTATTCATTTTGGGGAAAGGAGGAATTAAATGAGCATGGGTGTGAAGGATTATTTTTGAATTAAAGATTCATATGGGGAATGTAAAATGAATTAAAAATTCATTTGGCGATAAGTGAAAATAAATGAGTATGGGTGAGGTAAGGGGTTGTAAGAAGAATTAATTGTGATGTGGGATGTTTTTAAATAAAAAATTGACTTATGTGGATTTATTTCAATTTTTTATTTGGAGGATGTGGGGAAGAGTGTTAAACTAGGTTTGACCACTCAAATGAGAGGTTAGGATTAATTAAACATAGGTATTATTTAATTAATCCTAGGGCTAGGATGAGCTAGGCTAGGGTAGGCAATTAAATAATAGCTATTTAATTGTCTAGGGTAGGGATATGTCAACTAATAGGCTGAATTAATTAGTTAAACATGGTTTAGCTAATTAATTAGATTTAGTGAAAAGGGGGAAATTGATTAAATAAATATTGCACATTTATTAAAGCAATTGGCTAAGGTTTGGACTATTGAATTAATAAAATTAATTCAATTTTGGGATAAAATGGTGTAAAATTAGGTGATGAATGGATAATTAATTAAATAAAAATTTAATTAATTGATTAGAAGGGAAATTGGTATTTTTAGGGATGTCAGGAGTCGGTTTGATGGTAAAAGACATTTTTAGGTGTCTACATTTGCCCCTCTTTGACGTGGCATTAGGACCTAGGAGGGAAGTGGCATTAGGTCGAAGAAAAATATGCCCCAACTGCTGGGAAGGAATGAGATGGGTGAGGGATGCCCCCTTGAGAGGTCGGTGGAAAAAATAAAAATTTTAGGGTGACCTCTCAAAAAGACGCAACGGGAGTGAAAGTTAGATAGGGGATGGAAAAAGAGGATGACAAGAAGAAAAATGGAGGAAAAAGGTTGAGATCTGCACCGTGGAGGAAATACAGGGGGTGAAAGGATGACATGGCCCACTATATTAGGAGAAGTGGGCCCTTAGAGTGCCACATTTTCACACATTGAGTTTTGAGAAGAAGGAGCGAAGGATAGATGGCAAAGTACAACCCCCAATTCCCTCGACTTTGACATATTTCTGAGCGGTTCCGATTGTTTGGCCGGGCACCGGAGGCTGGACCCTAGGTAGGGTCTATCCCTGACTTTTTGATTTTTGTGTTTTTGTCGCTTTTTTGTGTTCACCTCAATACAATGGAGACCTTACGAGCACAGGTGGCCAACCTACATGAGGCATTGGAGAGCCGGGAGGCAAAGTTGGTTCAGTTGTGGGGGGCATTGGCCTTATTGGATGGGTCAGATGGACAGGTGGCTGTGTTGCAGGCACAACTAGCCCAGGCTCAGGGTGACATAGTGATTTTGATAGGGGAGCGGGATGCGGCACTTGCTAGGGCACATCAGGCAAAGACTACAGTGGGTAGCCTACAGGCTTCAGGTGGTGGACTGGCCCCAGTTTTGACAATGATGTAGACACAGTTGTCTCAGGCACAGACACAGTCATATCAGCTACAGGGATAGTTGAGCCAGGTACAGGGGGAGTTGACAGAGACCAGAGGGTGGGTGGAGTATTACCAGGGCCTTTATTACGTGGCAATGCCAGTAGAGCAGCGTGCACCGAGCTACAGCCAGGTCAGTGGATCGAGGGCATTTCAGTCACATAGATCTAGATCGGTTCAGAGTGTCCAGCAGGCGATGGGTCCCTCATCACATGTGCCCCAGCAGGTTCCACAGGTTTAGTTTCAGTCACAGCCACAACCACAACCATAGCCATGACCAGGGTCATAGTCTCCCACTCCCTCGGAGAGAGGATCCTCCATGTGACAGTTATATCATGTTAGGCCTTAGAGGCATTGTATTAGGACATTATATTTTTTTATTTATATATGAGATATGTATTTTTGGCGATGATGATATATGATATGATGTTTTTTTATGGTCTATGTGTTTGTTTATGATGCTCTATTTATGATTATGATGATGCCTATGTTGATGGATGCAGTATGCTTTATGGATTTATATGCTATGGATGTGTTGTGTTTATGCCATTATGTTTTTGATGTTATGGATGCACCTATGATGGATGTAATGATAGTTTACTTATTTTGATATATGCATGGTTTGTGATCTATGGACTATATGATGTATAATGCAATTGAATGTTCAGATTAATAAACATTTATTATGGATGTAAAAATGTGATGCACTGGAAATGTATGTTTATCGAAATAAACACATGTTATGTATGAAATATGGATATGTAGCTAAATATTTATTGATTTATGCCATGTAATGAGTTATAAAATGTCACTAGTGATTATGCAATGGTATATGGAATGTAATGTAAATGTGATGAAAATGAACCTAAATGATTATGCAAATTAAATGATTCTAAAAAAGAACCTAAATGGTTATGCAAATTAAATGATTCTAAAATGAACCTGAATGAAATGTAAATTAAATGATTCTAAAATGAACCTAAATGATTATGCAAATTAAATGATTCTAATGAACCTAATGAAATGAGATTAAATGATTATGATATGTAGCTAGATGATATGCGAGATGCAAGCTAGGTGATGGGTGGGATGCAAACTAGATGATAGGTGAGATGATCAAGTCCTGATACACATGATGTTCTTTGTTTGACCCTGAGTGGTGGGGCTGTGGGAAAGGGGATCAAGTGGGGAGAGGATAGGGGTGTATGGATGGGGTATGGATAGGATTGGGAGTGTCTAGAGGATGGGGGTGGGGAGATGAGAGGATTGTTTAGGTCATAAGACACCACGTCATTGAGGGGGGATTTACTTTGGTTCAGGATGGGTTAAGTGGGAATAAGATGGGGGAGTTGGATTAGTGAGGGGATTTTTTAGATGGGGGGGGATAGGGTAGGTGATTACGAAATCTAGGCCCATATGGTATTGTTGAATGAGTGATTAGGATGATGATTTTGAGCTAGTAACAATAGTTGCATAAGATTAATTAAGAGCATTTCTTAGTTTACTATAGCAATGTAGGATACAATTCACAAAGGTATGAAATGACCTAGGTGATGATATATATCCCATGATTGCATGGACTAGACCCACAGATAATAGGTTGATTTCATGCATGCCCAAGGTAGTATAATCTTGCCTAGCCTAGGAAGGGGACTCATAGTGATGAGTGCAAAAAATACATATAAGGTTTAGATGCCTGTATATGCAAATGGGACACATCATGCTAGAACTGACCCAAGCTTCAAGATATGAATACTATTCCTGGAGTAAGGAAACCAACCCACAAGCACAGCATACAGAAACAATGACCATGCCCACTCTAGGTGTTGTCCGCCACTTGCCATGATATAATGAGATCAAGGTAGCTTTGGAGATACTTAGAGTGAGACAAAAAGATAAAAATCAATAATCAAAAAGACCAACGAAAAGATACAAATATCCTTTGTGTACTCTTGCCAAGAGACATGTTGATAGGATGACAGATTTTTGTCCATTGTGGGAAAGATATATCCTAGGATGCAAATCAGTTGGATTTGATTGGAGAATTTTTTAGAGGTGGGCAAAAGGACAGTCTGGCCATGTGTAGGATTATGGTTGGTGTGTTGATTGATGATTTTTGTGTTTAGGGGACATGCTTGAAGTGTATACGTAGCGTGTGTATCATTTATTAGATCTAGAAAGCTCAGTGAATGGAGACTATCCAAACGGGTTGGATGGGTGCATCTTCGGTACCTGAGTATTGGAAACATCCTTCGTATTCCAGACTGCCTGCATACCCTGTGTCCACAGGATCAAGGTACTTTCAAGATGCGGGTGAAATGAATATATAGTTCTGGTAAGACTTGATGATGTGGGAATGGTTTAGGATGGGTGTGATGTGATGAGTTGATAGATGTTGATGGTTGTGAGTTATAGTGAGAGTGATGTATGGGGGTGATCTATGGTGAATTGTGTTGTTTTTGGCTTTTTTGTGTTTTCTATTGTTTTTGGATTTTTTTATTTTGTATTGTTTTTGGATTTTCTTTTATTTTGAAATGTTTTTGGGTTTTTTGGTTTTTTGCTGTACAAAAGGGAGCTTACAAGGATCCTCGTTCCATGAGTTAGCCTTGGGTGGGATGATGCGGTGTTGGGCGATAGGACTTGATGTTTTGGAATTCCAAGGCATTGGATGTGTGGGATATGAAGTGTTGTGACGAAAAGAGGACTTATTAGATGGTAGAACTGGCCACTACGTATGGTGCCTGAAATAGGTTTTCACCATGGTAGTTATTCAAGGCGTCACCGAAGTGATTTTCAGCACTGGAAGTTTTTTATTGCACTCAGATTTTTCTTAATTTTTTGATTTTTCTATTTTTATTTTTTTTATTTGTTGACTTGGGGTACCGATGGGTTATGCATAAAATTTCTTTAGATGTAGGATGTTCATAGGCTCATCCAGAGGCTACCCCTCAGGTATTGCAAGTTGATATGCTCCTGATCCAAAGTCAGTTGTGACGACATAAGGTCCTAGCCAATTAGGTTCAAACTTTCCTTGCTTAGGACACTCTTGCAGGTTCTTCTGATTCTCCATGAGGACAAGGTCGCCTACTTCAAATTTTTGGTTTCTGATCCTCTTGTTGTAGCTTCTTCTGAGGTGATTTTGATATGCCTGTAGGTGGTTCAACGCATTTAGGCATTTCTCATCCAGTAGTTCTAGTTGATGCAACCTTGCGACTCTGTATTCCTCATCAGAGATTATGTTTTGCAGGGATACTCGTAGGGATGGGAGCTCGACCTTAATAGGTAAAATGGCTTCAAATCTGAATACTAGTGAAAATGGAGTAGCTCCTATGGGGGTGTGGATGCTTGTGCGGTAGGCCCATAGGGCAGGGTTGAGTTGGAGGTGCCAGTCACGGCCAGCTTCGTTAACTGTCTTCTTTAGGATGCGCAGGATGGTTTTATTTGAAGCTTCAGCTTGAGCATTTCCTTGAGGGTAATATGGTGTGGAGAAATGATGTTTGATTTCAATTTTTTCGCACAAGGTGTGAACTTCTTGGTTCTTGAATGGTTTTCCATTGCTGGTGACGATGGAATGAGGGATACCACAGCGGCAGATGATATAGTGGAGGATGAATTTGGCTATATGGGTTCCAATGGTGAAGGTGAGTGGTATTGTTTCCACCCACTTGGTGAAGTACTCAGTCGCAATGATTATGAACTTATGGCCATTGGAGGATGGGGGATGTATTTTCCCTACGAGGTCGAGTCGCCACTGTGAGAAAGGCCACGGCGTCGTGGTGGGTTGCAACTCCTGTGCTGGTGCGTGAATGAGATCCCCATGCTGTTGACATGATAGACATTTTTTGATAAACCGGTAGGCATCTCGGTCCATGGTTGGCCAATAATATCCAGTCTTCAGGATCTTTTTAGAAAGAACGGGTCCACTTGAATGCGCCCCACAGATGCCTGCGTGTACCTCTTCCAAGGCCACCTCAACTTCCCTAGAGTCTAGACATCGTAGAAGTGTGCCATCAAGACTCCTTTTATATAGGGTGTCACCTACAACGATGAAGCGAGAGGCTCAGTGGATGAAAGATTTTTGCTGTGAGGTGGATAGGTTAGGAGGAGGATATTATCGTGGAGGTATAAGTAGGTTTCTTGATACCACGGGGATAGGGGACCAATGACTTCACACACTAGTTCTGATTGAGGAACATCATATGCTAGGATGGGGAGTTCTTCTATCAGGAACTCACATTTCTTGTTGTCTTTCTTCATGTCGACCAGAGATCTGATGGTGGCCATGGCGTCCGTAGCTTTGTTGTTGAGCCTTGGGATTTGCTCGAAGTGGATGTCATTGAAGTAGTCTTTGAAGTCATCGACCATCTTTTTGTAGGGCAGGAGCTTATCATCCTTGGTCTTGTACTCATTATTTACCTGTTGGATGACTAGTTGAGAATCTCCATACATAGTTAGGTTCTCAATTTTCCATTTTATTGCCATGCGGAGACCTGTGATGAGGGCCTCATATTCTGCCACGTTGTTGGTACATGGGAATGTGATTTTGAAGGACTTAGGGATGGTGTCACCCTGAGGGGTAATAAATAGGACACCTGCCCTTGAGCCTCTGTGTGTGTACGATCCATCAAAGTACATATTCCATGTTTCTGTGGCTGGTGTGATTATCAAGATAGCTTCGTCAGGAAACTTTGCCAGTGTAGGATGTTCTGCCGAAATGGGTGCTTCAGCTAGTTGATCAGCTATAACCTGTCCTTTGATGGCCTTTCTCTCAGTGTATTCAATGTCAAATTTAATGAGAATCATGACCCATTTTTCCATTCTCCCAGTAAGAGCAGCTCTGTTTAGCAGATACTTCAGTGGGTCGATCTTGGCGATGAGCTTGGTCTTGTGATTGAGCATGTAGTGTCTTAATTTTTGTGACGTAAAGACGAGGGCTAGACATGCTCATTTAATTTGTGTATAGTTGAGCTCATAGGATATTAGAGTGCGGCTGATGTAATAGATGGCTCTTTCCTTTCCATGCTCATCGTGCTGTGCTAGTAAGGCTCTGATAGCTATCTCTATTGCTGAGATATATAACAGGAGGGGTTCTCCTTGCCTCGGTGGAGTTATAACAGGGGGATTAGCCAAGTATTCTTTTAGTTGATCAAAGGCATCCTGACACTGAGTGTTCCAGACAAAAGCTATAGCTTTTCAGAGTAGATGCTGGAATGGTTGGCATTTATCGGCAAGTTGGGCAATGAATCGACGAATAGACTAGAGTTTTCCTTGCAGAATTCTCAGCTGTTTCAATGTTTTCAAAGGAGGCATTTCGGTGATGGCCTTGACCTTTGCAGGATCTACCTCAATTCCTCTTCTGGAGACTATGTAGCCTAGAAGTTTTCTGGAGGTGACCCCAAAGACACACTTTTTTGGATTGAGGCGAATATTGTATTGCTCTAAGCGGTCGAAGATTTTTGCCAATACATCAAGGTGTTCCTCTCTTGTCTTTGATTTCCCTAGCAAGTCATCCACATAGTCTTCCATGATGTGGTGGAAGAGGTCATGGAAGATGACAGTCATAACCCTTTGATATGTAGCTCCGGCATTCTTCAGGCCAAATGGCATTACGACCCAGCAGTACGTTCCCCATGGACATATGAAGGCTGTCTTATGCTGGTCCTCTTCTGCGATCCAGATTTGGTTATATCCTGAGAAACCGTCCATGAGGGATAACATCTCATGTCCTGCCGTAAGATCCACTATCATGTTGATGTTTGGTAGTGGGAAGTCATCTTTCGGGCAGGCCTTGTTGAGATCTCTGAAGTCGGTGTAGCAGCGGATTCGGCCATCTGGTTTGGCTACTGGTACTAGGTTGGAGACCCATTCGGCATAATCAATTGGGTGAATGAACCCAACATCCAGTAGTTTCTTTAGCTCTACCTTGACTAGGAGGGCCACCTAAGGATTCATTTTTCTGATTTTTTGCTTTACTGGTTTCGCATCAGGGCGTATTGCAAGGTGATGGACAACCAAAGCAGGATCTAGCCTTGGCATGTCTGCATAGGTCCATGCAAAATTGTGATTTCAGCGTTTGAAGAATGCCAAAAAGTTTTCATGTTCTTGTGTGTTGAGAGATTCTGTCCTGAAAGTAATTTTTGGCTCTTCTTCTGTCCTAAGATTCATCTCTTGGGCTGGCTCGACTAGGACAGGTGATCTATTTGGATAAACCTTGTCTATCTCGGGAAGGCCCATGCTTCCATCTCCTAGCACCTCATGGAGGTTTTCACCAAGAGATACATATTTTGTTTTTACTTTTTTGGGATCTGACACTGCCGCAGAACGGTTTTCACCATCAGATCCATTTTTGATTTTTATGTTTTTATGACTGGAAGTAGGGGTTGTCTCCTTGAAATAGGCATGTGTATCAAGTTCCATGATGTATCCTACTCTATGATCTCCTAGGGGGAAGTGGTCTATAACTCCCATCATTTCAGCGATGGCCTCATCGTTAGGTGCTATGTCAAAGACAGGAGGTCCTCGTTGGTCCCAATCTATGAGGTCCGGGTATACGAGTGGTAAGTCATTGGAGGACGAGGCTAGGGTGGTGACTATGTGGATGGTGCATATGGATGAGTCAAAGAAATTAGCAAAGTCACTAAAGGAGTCTTGATGGTCTGTTTCATTAACGTTGTCAACTTCAGGGGAGACTGTAGCAACCTCAGCTAAGATACATTCACCGGTAGTGAGGATACGTTGTCTTTGACCATATCCTAACCCTTGGGTATAGGGATTTCTTGTTTCTTGGACTGGTTCCACGATCCCCTGTCCATGAAGGCCGATGCCGCCTTGTCCTTTGTAACCCATGTTTTTGACAATTTTAGAACCTTTACCATAGATTTTTGTTGGTATGGTGGGAGCTTCTTATTCAGTTTCTTCATCCTTATATAACCATGATGAGATATCTTCAAGTACATCCTGATCCAAGAGATGTTTCTTTTCAAAGATGGGTGATGGTTTACACTTGATGACTACTATGTTGGCTGCTTTTGTCTTTGGGATGCCAAATGTTTTAGGATTGGGTAATGTGCCCACACAAAAGGTACCGTGCAGGTCGTATTCCCCACATCCCATGTCGCTGAGCTTGATCTTGACCTCGGGCGGTGGTGGTGTTTGGGATGAAGTGGTGGCAATGTTGGTGGGGTCGATATATGAGGTGGAAGGTGTTGGATTGGCTTTGGTGGTGGCTTTGTTGTATGGGCAGAAGGTGTGATTGTGGCCTTCCAAGAAACTATAGTATTGAAAAGGGCGGGGGTCGGCGTAGATAGTTACCTCCGTATTGTTGTGAGGGAACTTGAGGCATTGATGGAATGTGGATGGGACGGCTTGCATGGCATGGATCCATGGTCGGCCAAGAAGAATGTTGTAGGGGAGGTCAAGATCAAGGACCTAACACTTTGTTTCCAGTATTTTCTGTCCTACTTGAATAGGGAGCTTGATTGTGCCTTCAGATAGTCGTTCAGTGTCATCATACCCTTTGATTGTGATGCACTCACTGGTGTCTACAACCACATCTGATTATCCCAAGTGTTTTAATAGTTTAAGAGTGCATATGTTTAGGTTAGAGCCACCATCTATTAAGACTCTTTTGATTATTTGTTTATGGATACGGACTTTGATGTGTAGGGCGTCATTGTGTAAGTGATCAGAAGCAGGGAGGTCCTTTTCTGAAAATGTGAGATGGTGAGGTGCGACGATATGTCCTACCATGGCTTGGAATTGGGTTACATTCAAGTTGGTGGGAACTTGAGTTTCCAAGAGTGCTTTGTCGAGGACGTCTTTGTGAAGGGGGGATGTGTGGAGCAACTCAACTATGGATATTTGTGCCGGCGTCTTTCCTAGATGCTCTAGGAGGTTATACTGATTGGTAGGTGTTAGACGTGTGGTTGGACGAGGGGATAGGGGATCAGATGTGGATGTAGGCGTTTGTTCAGTGGTAGGGGCTGTGCGGATAGATACATGGCCACGACAAGTTGTGACAATGCAATCAGGTGCTTGTACCCGAATGGTGATGGTGTTGACATGGTGAGATGATGGTTCTATCCACCCTACTATAGAGTCATAGGATGTGGGTGGTGGGGTGATGTTGTATGCTTGATTGGATGAGGAGGCTTTATTATGGTTGGGCAGTGGATCCTTGTAAGCTTCGAGGTTGGCATTTGGCGATGGTTGGGTGCTTTGGTCGAGGCTGACTTGATTTTGATCTATAAGGTCTTGGATGTAATGCTTTAGTTGCATGTAGTCAGTGGTTTTATGACCCGCAATGCGATGGTATTCACAGTAATCATTTTCATTGTACCACGCGGCTTTGAGCTCATTCTCTTGACGGGGTCTAACAGGTGGGAGTGTGATCAAACCTTTCTTGAGACATCTGTCGAGGATGTCTTCGATGGGTTCCCCTAAGGGTGTAAATTATCTTCGAGGTTTGCATGGTTTAGTTTGCCCCCTTTGGTTATTTACATTGGTGGTATAGGTATGTGTAGGTGTTTGATTCTATACATGTTGGACAGCTTTCACATCTGTGATGCCGTCATTCAAAGTGTTCTTGTTCTTCCCCCAATAGCGTGACTTGTCATTTGATTACGCGTTGGCATTGTTGTTTGTATTGGGGGTGTTGATATGGGGTTTGTTGTTGTTGTTGTTGTTGTTGGATTTGTAGTCATACAATTTGATGGAGCCCTTGGCAATGAGCGCCTGTTCGATGGTGGTACCTTTGTCGATGACCTCTTCAAAGATAGATGCACAAAGGATTTGTAAATGAAACCCTATTTCCTAATTGAGGTTGGTCACAAACATGGTGACGAGTTGTTTTTTAGGAATTGGCCATGGGAGTTTGCTTGCTAAGCTCCTCCACCTCTGCAAGAAGGAAGCGAAGGATTCTCTGCTTTTCTATTTTGTGTTGCAAAAGTTGGTCATAGATATCTCATGTTCAAAATTGTAGGAGAAATGGTTGACAAATTTCCCTGTGAGCTCAGGAAAAGACCTAATGCCCAAGGGTAGATGTGCAAACCATTCATCGGCTTGATCACCGAGGATTCTTGGAAAGAGTCTCATAAGATATGTATCGTTATTTGAGACTTCTAAGCAAGCGAGGTAAAACTCCCTAAGATGATCCCTAAGGTCTCCCTTTCCCTTGTATTTGTCAAATTTAGGCATCTCAAAGTTCTTGGGGAAAGGGGGCATGTACAATGTGCAATCAAATGGATAGGGGCAAATGTCCTCAAAAGATTATTGTTTGTGTTTGCCCCTAGTCTGTATGTCATCTACCTTTTGGATCAAGGCCTGTACAAAGGTTGTGAGATCTTGTGGTGGTTGTGGTTGGGGTGTGTAGGTTTGTTGATGGATGAGGTGTTGGAGATTAGGTGGAGTTTGATGGTGGAGGTTTTGTGAGGTTGCGTTTTGGTATTGTGATGTGGGGTTTTGGTTGATTTGTGCTTGATGTTGTTGGTATGCGTAGAGTTGTTGGAGAATGTGTGGTGGTATTTGGGGATTGGTTTGATGTTGTGTTGATGAAGTTATGGGGTTATGTGGATACGTGACATTGGATGGATTGATGTTGGATAGGTGGACATTGGATGGGTTAGACACATTATAAGGTGGTTGTGAGAATAATTGTCGTAGGTATGCTATGGTTTAAGGGTTGGGTGGAGGCACACTCGTGGAGGTACTTGCATGCGTGATGTTCCCTTGTATGCCCAAGGTGATTTGTGGAACGGAAGGGTTTATGGTAGTTGTGATAGTGGATGTGATGACAGGTTGGGAGGTGCTAGAGATGGAGGCACTTGTGGGGATTGTAGATGTGGTAGCGGTAGAGCTTGTGGAGGTGGCAGATATGGTGGGTGTTGACGTTTGTGGGATGATGGGTTGGTTGTTTGATGTAGATGTTTGGGTGTTTGATGTGGTAGGAATGGTGTTAGAGGTGGATGGTTGTGATGAGGTCGTGTTATGGAGTGGTCGGGCACCAATTTTGAGGAGATAATCAAGAAATCTATTTGGATCCGACCTTAGGAATTTGTCAAGCATGTCCATGTTATCGGCGTCTTGTGTAAAGGTCAAGACATCTAGATCATCTTGGGATATGGTGGGGATGTTTTGTGGTGGTGGTGGTGGTGTTGGTGGTGGTGGTTGTTGTAAGAAATGGAAGGGATTTTCGTTGGGATTATATGTGGGGATATGAAAGAACATAGATGGGTTGTATGTTTGGTTGATTAGTATGTTGCGGTCGTTGGTATTAGGCATTCCTATGCCCTGATATTGTTCTACCATTGCTTGGTTTTTCTTGTGTTGTGATCTAGTTATGGGCATGCAAGTGTATGGATTTGATTTTGGAGATGGGGTGAAATGGGGATGGAGACCTTAGAGAATTTGGATTAAATTGTTGGACCCAAAGATGGAGATGGAGTAGACGAGAGGATGTGATGGAAGATCGATATGTCTTTCTAAGGTATTAATCTAAGGGTGGTATGAGTGGACGGTATTGATTTTTTGCACAATTTTGGACCAAAAGGTAGGTGATGGATGATGTTTGTCTTGAAGAGATTGTTGATGTTTGATTTTGATGTTTGATATGAGAGATTAGGATGATGTTTTTTTTTTCAAAAGGATTTGATGGTCAACAAATTGATCTTAGGTAAGATCTAGATTTGTGTAGCACAAATGGATGTTTCTCTTTGTTTGGGGTAGACTAATGACCTTACACAAAGAAGGATGATTATTTCACTTGGAAGGTAGACTATTGACTCTCCAAGCAAGATATGATGTGTAGGATGAAATCTAGATCTAGCTTCAGCTCAAAGGGATGACGAGTTTTTGGTTGCTGATGATTTTTTTATGGGTGTTTTGATTTGGGAAATTTTGGGTAGGTTTTTGGATTTTTGGAATGATTTCTTGTGACAAGGATTTGTTTAATCCAAAAGGTATGCAAAGATCAATGAGGATGAGTGGATATGATTTTGAGTGGGTTTGATATAGCAAAGGGTCCAACAATGATTTGAAAAATTTTGAGGAGAAAATGGATGGAAGTTTGTCAGATTTTTGGAAAGTGAATATGGATTATGGCAGAGCAGACGATGAAGATCACAACTGAATGGGTCTTAGTCTCAAGCAAGTCAATTTGAAAATAGCGCCAATCCACAGGTGAAATGGCACCAAACTCAGACAGAGATGGCGCTGATACAGGGTAGTGTTGGTCGAGGTCCTGAAAAAGATAGATTTTGATGGCAAATTTGGATTTTGTTTTGATTGAGATTTGATCAAATATTTTTCAATGTCTCTTGGAAAGTTGTTTGAAAATAATTTAAGCACATTAACACACAATTAAGCACATGAATACATAATAACCAAGATTTTTGTTTGTGAAATGACTTGTGATTTTGTTAAACAAGCACTTTGCACAACCTAAGGTGAAGATATGACAGTATTTGTTGAATCCCCTAGTTGCGCCTATTCAAAGCGGGTAGCTCCAGGATCTGGGTAGCGCCGGGTCCTCCTTACAATTGCACACACTTCTCACGAATACCAAGATCCAGGTTTCCTATAAGGCTTGTCCCTCACCAAACCTTTGGATTGTCCCTACTACCTCGGCTAAGAACCGCATGAATCGGGGCCGTTTCAAAGGTTTCCCTTCTGCGTCAACAAATAGAAAGATTTTGGCTTGCTAAACAAAGGTTCGTAGTAAGTGCTTTCATTCAGGTGGTTATACGTGCAGCAGCGCTACTCTTCATTATGGAGTCTCGCAGCCTCCAAGGGTTACGCCTTGGAGGGTTTTGGGGGAGGTTGGCTGTCGGTATAACACAACACCTGTTGCTTGTGACTTTCATCCCAAACACCTTATTTTATATAGCGGCTTAAAAGAGCTTGGCTTTATCTTGTTGCCGCTTGGGTCGTTCCCACCTTTCGAAGCGGGGTGGCAGGCTCTCTAAGGATTAACAAAAGCAACACAATCACAAAAATACTTTTGATCCCCAAGTTCATAAAAATATGCGAGGGGAGAGCATACATATTCTTTATGATTGCATCACACTAAACATGGTTCATTTTAGTTCTTTGGATTGTTGGGGGTGAATTATGCAAGTTTTTGTAAGAAGCTTTTGATTCCTAAGGTCACCAAATGGTGCGAGGGAAGAGCATACATTTTTCACGCTACAAACACAAACCACGAAAACACTTCACACAAATTAGATTGATTTTTTTTTTATTATATGAGTGAAGAATGTAGATTGTTGTTCTTTTTAATCCAGTGATTTAATTGATGCAATTTGTGGTTCTTTTTAAGGCCCAAAATCGACGTGTTTTGATAGTTGTTGGCACACAATTTGTGAATTTTAGAACATCAAATTCAAATGTTTGACACACACACACATGCAAAGATTTGTTTGTTTTGTTGATCAATTTTTATAACACCAAATCGAAATGTTGTGTAAACTAGCATGCAAGGGTTCATTTTAAGTTCCAATTGAAATGTTTTAAACAAAAGATGAAAGAACCCTGCAAAAACTTGTTAGTGTCTTTGGGATGATGTTGGTGACCTGCAAATAAATTGTCAGTCCCTGCACAAGCCACAAAGTCAGTTCCTGGAAATAGCGCTAATACAGAGACCTAATGGCACCATTGCAAATAGCAAATGGCGCTACTGACAGAAAACTATCAGAGAACCTAACCCTAGATAGATAGCGCCGATTCACCACATAGCGTTAAAACAAAATACAAAAGGCGCCAGAATAGAATATGGCGCTACAATGCTTTATAGAAGGCGCTAGACAATAAGATAGCGCTACAATGAGGTATAGAAGGCATCAGAATATGAAATAGTGCTAATATTGGTGTAATAAGGTGCCACTACGTGCGCTATCAAGTGGTCTGGTCTCAGTTGTGGATAGCACCAATCTGGGCACCGATAGCGTCGATACGAGTCTGAGTGTGTCCGTCCTACAAAAAAGAGTTTTTTTCTGAACAACACAAAGCGTCAGACTACAAAACTGAGGTCTTATTAGCCTTGTTAGTACAACAGATGAGAAAAATAAGACAAAATGATAACTGAAAAGTATGTTTGTACTTCTAGGGAAATTTTGGCATAACCTCCCCTTGTTCAATCAATATTCCTGCAAAAACAGAGAGCAACTAGACACAAAAAATAGCAGGAAATCAAATCGAGTTAGAACACAAACTAAAATGCATACCAAAACAAATAGTTATACCACAACAAGAAGACCCAATCTCATCAAGGGAGAGGAAAATTGCACCTAAAAAGCTCCTAAGACATGATAATCCCTAGATAATGATTCAAATGTGAAATGCTATCCTAATTATGCAACTCACAATTCTAGCTCAATAGACGTTTGGACATGGTAACATTACTTAAGACTTGGATCCCAAAATGGGTTGAGAGATGTTGTATTTATAGATTTTTGGAAAGGATTTTGATCCAAGAGTGGAGATTGATTTGGAAGATCAATGGTGGAGAAAAAAGTGATGTGGAGGGCCTAGATTTGATCTTGGAGGAATGGAGGGCTAGGAATAAAAGTAAATCTTTTATTCATTTTGGGGAAAGGAGGAATTAAATGAGCATGGGTGTGGAGGATTATTTTTGAATTAAAGATTCATATGGGGAATGTAAATTAAAAAATTATTTGGGGATAAGTGGAAATAAATGAGTATGGGTGAGGTAAGGGGTTCTAAGAAGAATTAATTGTGATGTGGGATGTTTTTAAATAAAAAATTGACTTATGTGGATTTATTTTAATTTTTTATTTGGAGGATGTGGGGAAGGGTGTTAAACTAGGTTTGAGCACCCAAATGAGAGGTTAGGATTAATTAAACATAGGTTTTATTTAATTAATCCTAGGGCTAGGATGAGATAGGCTAGGGTAGGCAATTAAATAATAGCTATTTAATTGTCTAGGGTAGGGATAGGTCAACTAATAGGCTGAATTAATTAGTTAAACATGATTTAGCTAATTAATTAGATTTAGTGAAAAGGGAGAAATTGATTAAATAAATATTGCACATTTATTAAATCAATTGGCTAAGGTTTGGACTATTGAAATTAATTCAATTTTAGGGATAAAATGGTGTAAAATTAGGTGATGAATGGATAATTAATTAAATAAAAATTTAATTAATTGATTAGAAGGGAAATTGGTATGTTTAGGGATGTTGGGAGTCAGTTTGATGGTAAAAGACATTTTTAGGTGTCTACATTTATGTCGACAAGGATGTATTTTTTATTAAGGCTTATGAGAAAGAAAACAAGGTTCAAATGATTCCTAACCCAATGTCAGATCATCACCCCATTAAGACAATCATGTCTATTAAAAACCATGCAAGCAGTATTAAGGTTAAGAAAGGCTCCTAATTCAAATTAATCTATGACCTACTCAAGGATGAAGACACTATGGGAGGGATAAGAGTTTTAAGGGAAATATGTAGAACTATGTTTATAAACAAGGGTCCCTCCATTTATTGGAGCAAGCTGATTCATTCCTACAAATCAGTCTTTCAAATTGTGGGCAAAAAATATGCACTAGATAGGAAAAACGAAGAGCTCATACTTAAAAAAGAATTCTTACAGCTTGAGGAAGAAATGCAGAAAAATCCCCACATTGAAGCAATAGAAAAAAAATCTGGGGAGGATAAGCACAGGTTAAGAAGGCTCCAAGTAAAAAAAGCCCAAGGTGCTAAAGTTAGAGCTAAAATGAAGTGGTTAGAGGAGGGTGACAGGGGTTTAAAATATTTTTTCAATCTTTTGAAATACAAATATATTAAGGAGAATATCCAATCACTGGTGGTGGATGGAGTAACTCTTAACAGTAAAAAAGAGATACTTGATGCCTTCAAAAAATTCTATGAAAATTTGTTTGAGGATAGTAAAGAAGGATGCATGGAAGCTTAAGAAGTCTGCAACAAAGTATGTAAATTCAAGGTTAAACCTGAAATGGCCCTTGCCTTGGAAAAAATAATTTCAAAGGAAGAGATAAGGAAAGCTATTAACACAATGAGTAATGGGAAGTCCCCAGGGGTTGATGGACTGCTTGCTGAATTTTACAAGAGTAATCTGGACTGGATAGTAGATGATCTATTAGAGCTGTATAATGAAGCATTTGAAAAAGGGACATTAAGAGAGGAAATTAACAAGGACATCATTAAACTAATTCCTAAAGAAGGAGATAAGACAGAATTGAAAAATTGGAGACCAATAACTCTATTAAATGTCTCCTACAAAATCATAGCTAAGATTCTAGCCTTGAGGGTTAGAGATTTCTTGCCAAAGATTATTAGGCATATACAAACTGGTTTTATTAAAGGCAGATACATACTGGAAAATATAATCACAAGTTAGGAAGCTCTTCAGTGGGCCAAGGACTCTAACCAAGATGTTGGAATCCTCCTCTTTGACTTTAAGAAAGCTTATGACCGTGTTGAGTGGTCATTCATCCTAAAAATTCTCAAGGTTATTGGCTTCCCTGAGACCTTTTATAACATGGTCTTGATCCTCTTTGAGGATGCTTCTGCCCAAGTAGAAGTGAATGGTGAGATTTCTACCCCATTAAAAATGGGTAGATCCATTAGGCAAGGATGTTTGCTTGCCCCATCTCTTTTTGTGATATCTTCAGAGGCCCTGCACTACCTCTTGAGATCTAACTTGATTGAAGGTAAATTTGAGGGGATCAATCTGCCCAATGGAGAGAAGCTTCTCAATATCCAATTTACAGATGATACAACATTGTTTCCTAAATATGTCCCTCAAGAATTTGACAATCTGGAGAAGAGACTAAATATTTTCTGCTTAGCTTCAAGTGCAAAAATTTACCCTGCTATATCTATATTCTTGACATGGGAGCAATTAGTGCCTAGTTGATTAAATCTTAACAAGTGGCAATGGGGTGGTCCCTCTAAGCAAGTTCGGTTCTTAGGGATTCCATTTGTTGTCAACCCTTCTCTAAAGCAAATGTGGGAATGGCTTTTCACTAAATTGGAGAAGAAGCTCAAAAGTTGGAACATAATGCATCTGTCACTTGTTGGTAGAACACAGATATGTCAAAAAGTTTTATCAGCTTACTCAATTTATTATTCTTCTATGTGGCTCTTCGCCAAATATCATTTCGAATTGATTCATAAATTAATTAGGGATTTCCTGTGGTCTAATGGCAAGGGAAGACCTAAGAAGCAACTGGTAAAATGGGAATGGTGCTGTATCAGTAAAGAAGAGGGAGGCCTGGGTCTGAAGGACCTTAGACTTTAAGGTATTGCCCTTGCATCCAAATGGATTACTAAAGTCCTAGAGGGAGAAGATCCATGGAAGGTCTTGGTTAGAAAAAAACATTGAAAACTCAGTGCCTTTAAAAAAGAAAGATTGGGATGTTATCAATTTTTATGATGCCTTGTTAGGGGACTTTAAAATCAAACCAGGAGGATCTGTTGTTTATAGATGCATTTGGCAAGCCTGGGATCATGCCAAACCTTTCATCATAAACAAGAGTGCAGTAAATATGGAAACAAGGGAAATTTGGAGCAATAGATCAATTTGGTGGAATGTTCTAAATAAAGGCAAGCCTCTGGCCTTGCTGCAAGGATGTTCTGCAAAAAAGTGTAATAAAAAAGGTTTGAGGAACTTCTCTGATCAATTTGAATCTGAGAAGCTCAAAGAATGGGAATGGTTGAAATCTCATTTTAACCTAAGGGGGTGCATAATATAACATTCTCTATAGTTGAGAAAGCTCTGACAAGGAATTTGAATCCTAAATGGTCTCTAGTAAGGGAAGGATTCCTTGAGAGGCTAAGATGGAAAGATGATTTGCCTTTTATGCAAATCTGTCCTAAAAAACTATACAGAATGCTAACTAGTACTCAATCCATCTCCCAACATATCATCTCCTCTTGGAAGGGCTCCTTAGGGCTAAGGGAAGTGTTGAAATCTCTCAAGTTAATTTGGTCTAGGTTGCTTGAGCCAAAAATAACTGCTTTTAGATAGCTTTTATTGTTGAATAAGCTTTGTTTAGGGGTAGAACCTGGGAGTTGTAGTCTATGTAATGTGCTTGAGTCTTTACCTCACTTTTTTTTTAATGTTCCTTTGCCAGGTTTGTTTGGGAGAAGTTTATGGGTAACATATGTGATTGGTCTCCTCTTGTTAATGTCATTAGAAATGAGATCTTGTTTGGGTTTGTGATTGGTCTTAACTCTAAATCTAACTCTTTCTAGTTTGTTTTGTCCTCTGAAATCCTTTGGTATCTATGGAAGAAAAGAAATGAAGAGATTTTTCTTGGTAGGGAGAGGGCTCTTACTGGGACTCTCTCGAGTCTCACTACTTACAAATTTTTTGAGCAAGTAATGGTCACTTTGGAGCTCTCTTTGGACAGATTCAAGGAGCTTCTAGTAGATGGAACTAGGTGTTACAAAGAGGACATCATAGAGACTGACTGTAGAGATAGGTACCCAAGGAGACTCGAAGAGAGATTTCTGAATTCCTACACAGACTTCCAGGATTATTATTCCAAGCTAAAACAAAAAGAAAAAAGAGAGAATGAGATGTTTAAGCACTGGGAAGTAATCAACCAAAACTTCGGTGTAAATTTAGACCAACTCAGATTTGTCCCCAAAATTGGTGCTATTCTCGACATAGACTCCTTCTCCAATAGTGACAACATGAAATACATTTGGGACCATGACATGGGCTGGAACATTGATCCTAATTAGGATCTAAAGAAGGTACCTTTAGAAGAATCAAGGCATGGGACTAAGCTGGATGATAGACAAGGAATGTTCTATACATACATGGACATGATGCAGGATGAACGAAATCAGTTCCAAGAAAATGAACAAATGCTTGATGCAGGGAATGACTAGAATTTAGGCATTGAAAATGAACATGCTCCCCCTATCTAGGATATTTACACAGAGGATTTAAGCAGTGCACAATGATCAATATGTGTTTGAAAAAGAACTGAAAGTCTATTTACAACATATAGTTTAGTTTTTTGAAAAAGTGTAATGAAATCTGTGATGTTCTCTAAGTTATATTGTTGTTTTGATTAGGAAAACTTTGAGTAGAAGTTAGAGAAAGTAAGGTTTTTTGGATTGGAGTAAGTTGCAGCCACTTTGGTAGTGGTCCCTTAACCACATTGATGTAATACATTTTGAGATCTGAATATAATTGGTGCAAGATTCACAATCCAAAAAAAATAAATGAGGATGATGGGGGTACTTAGCTTTGGGAACAACAATGAAGATTTAATGTTGATGCTAGCCATGATCTAGTTGCTAAGGTACAAAAATTAATGATGGCAATCTAATGAATGCCTTAGGCTCCATATAGTCTCAAGAATTAGTGATAGTTGAATCTAAATTCCTTAAGATTGAATTTGAGCACTCTAGAAATGACCTAATGCTTGGAAATGAACTTACACGTCAGAATGATCTGATAGAAAACAATAGTAGATATCCCTTCACCTTTGCCTTCTATGTGTCTAAAATTTGTTAAGGCGGTGTTTACAAACACATTAGGGGAGTTTGCTAGATCAATAGGGTCAAGTTCTCCTAGGTCAACCCTTGTTTAAATTATTTATGATTTTGAACAAATAATCAAATAGAACATTCTCAAGCATGCATATGTTTATGTAATTTTGATTGCAACGTACTCCTTTTAGGCTCCAAATTAAAATGTTTCTAGAATGATTTTGCTCCTGGTAACCACCTGTGGATTAATTACACAAATGAATGCCTTTAAATACTAAGACATAGCACTAAGTCATGTAATCGTGTAAGGCGTCGATTCATAATGACTAGTAGGAAGGGGTGGGAGTTTAGAAATTTGAATTTGAAATTTAAAATTTTTGGGACAATCCTAAGTCACTACCAGGACATTAAGTGCTAATTTTGAGTTGATGAACAAATATGTGGATATGAGTGTGACTATAGGTGCAATAAATGTCACATCTCGAATTTGACTTTCATTTAATTTCCATAATTTTGAGACTCAATTAGATAAAATCTATGATGATTAGCTAAATTAAGATGGAAATTGCATGTGAATGTGTTAACTGCATTTGATTAATTGATTAATAATGCTTATTTCTTACAGAAAGATTGAATACTTGTGATTTGGCTATGATTTCTTAGAAACTAACCTATTAATGGTGGAATGAGTGCGCATGATGTAGGTTGTCGAAGGCGAGAACATGGGTTGGGCAGAGAAGTGATGCTAGGTCTCGAATTTGACTTT
Source organism: Cunninghamia lanceolata (assembly GCA_027924645.1). Lineage (NCBI taxonomy): Eukaryota > Viridiplantae > Streptophyta > Pinopsida > Cupressales > Cupressaceae > Cunninghamia > Cunninghamia lanceolata. The sequence continues at coordinate 176,100 of BSBN01000736.1, read as the reverse complement.
CATTCAATTTTTGTAATTTTGAGACTCAATTAGATAAAATGTGTGATGATTAGTTAAATTAAGATGGAAATTGCATGTGAATGTGTTAACTGCTTTTGATTAATTGATTAATAATGCTTATTTCTTACAGAAAGATTGAATACTTGTGCTTTGGCTATGATTTCTTAGAAACTAACCTATTAATGGCAGAATGAGTGCACATGATGTAGGTTGTCAAAGGCGAGAACATGGGTTGGGCAAAGGAGTCCTAGCTGTCGATAAGAATAAAGTGGATGTAATTGGTGTATCACACACACATTCACGTAGATCATTATTGCATGAGTAGTTGCATTGTCTGATTACGTCACGTATATATCTTTGCATGAGTAGTTACATTGTTTGATTTATGTCATGTATATATATATCTTTGCATAAGAAGACTACTGATCAATTTGTTTTGTGAAAATGTTATTGTATTCGATTTACTTTTCGTCGATGTATATCAATGTTGTTTTGTGCATATACTTGTTTGCAAGGTAGTTAGTCATCATATTTTTTTGGTATATAGCTTAATACACTATTTATTTTTTGTGTTGAATGTTATATATATATATATATATACACATAAATATATAGTTAGATATATAAAATACAGTTAATTATTTGTATATATCTAACTATATATATATAATTATATATTCATGTTATATATATTTGAAGATGAACCAAAGATTATAAATAGAATGGAAATTTTATTGTAATATATCTATATATATATAAGAGAGGCATTAGAAAAAGCAGCGTGTTTGAGGTGCTATGACTACAAGAACAATGGTGATAAGTATAATAACTTAAGCCTTCTACAAGAGGCATTTGGCATGCATAAGTTCCAAGGTTTTAACAAAGAAAAGCTCCACACATGGGAGGAAAAAGCGGCCAACAAGGCCACATAAAGATTTTGGATTTAAAGGCTAATAAATTTAGTAGATTTGAAACACAGTTTTTGGGGACACGAGATTGGAGGTAAAAAGGAGTTAAACAATTGGGGAAAGGGTTTAAAATAGGGCAAGATATTTAGTGCTCTTCAAAGGAAGAGGGGGACACCCAAAAATAGAGGTGGAAGAAGTTAAAAAGTAGGTAAAAAGAAGAGAGAATACAGACAGAAGAGGAAGGACAGAAAAATCTCAGAGACAGAAAGCAGATCGGAGGCAAAGAATTGTGAAAGTTTGGTGAAAAGTACCCAGGAAAGGTCAAAGATCTTCATTATTCCAGGTTCCTCTTGTCTTATTTTCCATTTGCACCACAAATTGAATGTTAAAGAAAGGAAAAATGTGAATCAAATTGTTGTTTTGAGTTGCTCATGTGCATAAAAATAATATAAAATGCAAACCCCATGAATTTTTATGTTTTATTTAAAGAATTTTTTGTAGATTTCATGCATATTTTTGCTTTCAATGGTTGTACCATAAATTAGTCTGTTAAATGTAAGAAATTATGTGAATCCCTTGTAGATCTAAGTATGAATGTACACAATAACCTTGAATTATTGTACTGTTACTAAAGGACTTATGTAGATACCTTTCAAAAATTGTGAATAAATATGCATACATATGCATTTATTTTCCAATGCATGCATATATGTGCATATTTATGCCATTCACATGGCTATTCAAACCAATGATTAAGACAAAATTAGTGCTGTCATGTTGATTCAAAACAACTGAGACCAAAAATTCTTCCTGTTATTGTACTTTAAACAAATTCACTGTTGAAACATTCTTCAATACTATTGTAGCATGTATATGCATTGTTGTTGCATGCATATACATTGTTGTAGCACGTATTTATGCTGTTGTTCATACATTTATACTACTATTACAACATATATACAGTAGCTTCAAACTTTGTATTGCTGTTATAATCATTCATACTGCTATTTTAGCTTACTACATCATTGTTCCAACCTATCATACTGCTGTTTTAGCTTACTACATCGTTGTTCCAGCCTATCATACTGTTGTTTTAGCTTATTAGATCGTTGTTCCAGTCGTATACATTGCTTTTTCGAGCTTTCATGTTGTTGTCCTAACTTTATACACTATTATCTCATCCTATATGTTGCTGATATAAACTTAAGAGACCCATTTTGAGTGGAATTTGATAGCTAATTGATAGGGTCCACAACAAGAATAAAACTGGATTTTAGTGAGTAGATAACATAGATACTCATTTTTATACAAGAAATCATACTTGGAAACCTTCATTGGAAAAACATGACTGAAACTTGGCATTTAACTTACAATAAATCATTGCATAGATGTTAAAGGCTAAAAATAATGATTGATTTATCTTATGCATTAATTGGATGAATAAAGGCATTTTAGTGAAAGTAAACATGCATTAAATTGATAGAAATATCTAACTTAATTTTCCTTTTGAATCAAAGAGAAGTGATTGAATGTCTTTGAAAAAAACTATTTGCCTTGTCATTGATATGATGTTTGGAAACATTATTTAAGTATGCTGAAATCAAACATAATGATTTGTTTATTTCTTAAGTCATACTTGCACGAAAATGAATATTTAATCTATAAATAGAACTAAATGCATTGCTTAATATGCTTTGTGTGTTTTGGGGAAAGATACCTTCTGGGACGGGTGCTAAATGAGGAATAACAAAGATGTAGGCTTTTGTTTTCAAAACCTACACTACCATTATAATCGGTTTCATACTTTGATCAAAGTTAACTTTTGGACCATTGAAATAGATGGAATTATGCCTAGTTATTTTATTTCTCTGCCTCGTCCTGTTATTGAAATGTTGCATTCATGTTAGGAATGCATGTAGGTTAATAGGCACACATGTAAGGTCCTAAAAGTTCCATTAACTTAACCATAGTCAACGATTAAACTCTAGTTCATAAATCTCAAAATAAAACAATAAATATATACATCTTTCATTCATATTATCAATTTTTTGCATGAATACATCTAAATACCACTTAGAAGTTCATATTATTACAAATTCCAAATATCTATACATCCTAGGCTTATAGCCCATCCAAATGTACCATTATTAATGAAGAAATCTCAATATAATACAAGTATGGAAATAACAATAATGTCAATCAAATCCAAAAGTCTCTCTAGCTGTTGATGAGTTAGTCTGCCATCCATAAGCCAAGGATGAGAACATGGATTGGGTACTTTTCCATCCAACCACGAAGCATACACTTCCCTGGAATCTTTCAACAAGAAGGATACCTGACCCTGCACGAAGAGCCTAGCAATCTATAACAATAAGCAGGATGGAATTTGGTGTGTTCCTATTAACCTACATGCATTCCTAACATGAATACAACATCTCAATAACATGATGAGGTAGAGAAATAAAACAACTAGGCATAATTCCATATATTTCAATGGTCCAAAAGTTAACTTTGATCAAAGTATGAAACCGATTATAACGGTAGTGTAGGTTTTGAAAAAGAAAGCCTACGTCTCTGTTATTCCTCATTTGGCACCCATCCTGGAAGGTATCTTTTCCCAAAACACACAAAGCATATCAAGCAATGCATTCAGTTCTATTTTTAGATTAAATATTCATTTTCATGCAAGTATGACTTAAGAAATAAACAAATCGTTATGTTTGATTTCAGCATACTTAAATAATGTTTCCAAATATCATATCAATCACAAGGCAAACAATTTCTTTCAAAGACATTCAATCACTTCTCTTTGATTCAAAAGGAAAATTAAGTCAATTCTTTATATCAATTTAATGCATGTTTACTTTCACTAAAATGTCTTTATTTATCCAATTAATGCATAAGATAAATCAATCATTATTTTTAGCCTTTAACATCCATGCAATGATTTATTGTAAGTTAAATGCCAAGTTTCAGCCATGTTTTTCTAATGAAGGTTTCCAAGTATGATTTCTTGTATAAAAATGAGTATCTATGTTATCTACTCTCTAAAATCCAGTTTTATTCTTGTTGTCCCCTATCAATTAGCTATCAAATTCCACTCAAAATTGGTCTCTTAAGTTTATATCAGAAGCATATGTGATGAGATAACAATGTATAAAGTCGGTACAGCAGCATGAAAGCTTGAAAAAGCAATGTGTAAGGCTAGAACAATGATCTAATAAGCTAAAACAACAGTATGATAGGCTGGAACAACGATGTAGTAAGCTAAAACAACAGTATTAATGATTATAACAACAATGCGAAGTTTGAAGCTACTGTATATATGTTGTAACAATGGTATAAATGTATGAACAACAACATAAATACGTGTTACAATAGTGTATATGCATGCTACAGTAGTGCATATACATGCTACAACAGTATTGAAGAATGTTTCAATAGTGAATGTGTTTAAAATACAATAACATGAAGAATTTTTGGTCTCAGTTGTTTTGAATCAGCATGACAACACTAATTTTGTCTTAATCATTGGTTTGAACAACCATGTGAATGGTATAAATATGCACATATATGAATGCATTAGAAAATACATGCATATGTATGCATATTTATTCACAATTTTTGAAAGATATCTACAGAAATCCTTTACCAACAATACAATAATTCATGGAATTGATGATTTAAGAGGACACTGTGCACATTCAAACTCAAATCTACAAGGGATTCACATAATTTCTTGCATTTAACAAACTAATTTATGGTACAACCATGGAAAGCAAACATATGCATGAAATCTACAAAAAAAATCTTTAAATAAAACACAAAAATTCATGGGGTTTACATTTTATATTGTTTTTATGCACATGAGCAACTCAAAACAACAATTTGATTCACATTTTTCCTTTCTTTAACATTCAATTTGTGGTGCAAATGGAAAATAAGACAAGAGGAACCTAGAATAATGAAGATCTTTGACCTTTCCTAGGTACTTTTCACCAAACTTGCACAATTCTTTGCCTCCGATATACTTTCTGCCTCTAAGATTTTGTTGTCCTTCCTCTTCTGTCTGTGTTCTCTCTTCTTTTTTGTCCTTTTTAACTTCTTCCACCTCTATTTTTGGGCATCCCCCTCTTCCCTTGAAGAGCACTAAATATCTTGCCCTATTTTAAACCCTTTCCCTAATTGTTTAACTCCTTTTTACCTCCAATCCCGTGTCCCCAAAAACTATGTTTCAAATCTACTAAATTAGCCTTTCAATCCAAAAGCTTTCTGTGGCCTTGCTGTCCGCTTTTTTCCTCCCATGCATGGAGCTTTTCTTTGTTAAAACCTTGGAACTTATGCGTGCCAAATGCCTCACATAAGAGGCTTAAGTTATTATACTTATCACCGTTGTTCTTGCAGTCATAGCACCTCAAACAGGCCGCTTTTTCTAACGCCTCCCTTATATATATATATATATATATATATATATATATATATATATATATATATATATATATATATATATATATATATATTACAATAAAATTTCCATTCTATTTATAATCTTTGGAATCTTCAAATATATATAATATGAATATATATATATACAAATAATTAACTGTATCTTATATATCTAACTATATATTTATGTGTGTGTATGTATGTATGTATGTATGTATGTATGTATGTATGTATATAACATTCAACATGGAAAATAATTAGTGTATTAAGCTATATATATATATATATATATATCACAATAAAATTTCCATTCTATTTATAATCTTTGGAATCCTCAAATATATATAATATGAATATATATATACAAATAATTAACTGTATCTTATATATCTAACTATATATTTATGTGTGTGTGTATGTATGTATGTATATAACATTCAACACGGAAAATAATTAGTGTATTAAGCTATATACTAAAAAAATATGACGACTAACTGCCTTGCAAACAAGTATATGCACAAAACAACATTGATATACACCAACGAAAAGTAAATTAAATACAATAACGTTTACACAAAACAAATTAATGAGTAAGATTGTATACAACTCCATCATTCAAGCATCCAGCTAGTCTACTTATGCAAAGATATATATACATGACGTAAATCAAACAATGTAACTACTCATGCAAAGATATATATGCGACGTAATCAGATAATGCAACTACTCATGCAATAATGATCTACGTGAATGTGTGTGTGATACACCAATTGCATCCACCTTATTCTTATCGACGGCTAGGACTCCTCTGCCCAACCCATGTTCTCGCCTTCGACAACCTGCATCATGCACACTCATTCCACCGTTAATAGGTTAGTTTCTAAGAAATCATAGCCGAAGCACAAGTATTCAATCTTTCTATAAGAAATAAGCATTAGTAATCAATTAATTAAATGCAGTTAACACATTCACATGCAATTTCCATCTTTATTTAACTAATCATCATAGATTTTATCTAATTGAGTCTCAAAATTATAGAAATTAAATGAAAGTCAATTTTGAGACGTGACAATAGATGACTAATAATGGTGAATATATAAGTGTATATAAAATAGGGATAAGATAACTTTAAATGTTTGTAAATAAATATAAATGAATGTAAAATGACTAGGGATAAGCATCTAATTATGAGTCAACATTAACATAAGAGTGTGCTACTTGTCAAGATGTAATTGTAGTAAGACATTCCATGAATATGGAATCAAATTAAATGGGAATTGACATGGGCATGCAAAATTTACCATTACTCTAATGTACAACTGATTAACTTTGATATTTAGATAAAACACAGTACTAACTTATAGCCTTATTACACCTGTAATCCTATATAGTTATGAATTTTAGAGGAGAATAAGTCTCTTAATATACAAAGAAAATTTAAAAAAACCAAAACAATTTATTAAATTTGTAACTTCAAAATTAAAAACAATAACCCTTATACCATCTCTTCATAAAATAACATGTTTCCATTGAAAGTGAAACATTACAATGATATGTTTAATACAAACATAAGTTGAAATTTAAGGTAAAACAAGATAGACTTTATATCATTCTCTAACAATCTTTAAAATTTTAAGATAGACATATGTTTAAGAGGAGGTTGGAGAAGATAATTTGGTAAATAGTTAAAATTTTGAGACAACCATAATGAAATGATCTTCTCATGGTATTTGTAACATCCACGTTCTAAAAACATAGTAAAATTGTTAATTTACCATAGAGTAATTCAACAAGGTAAAAATGAGATAGAGAAATTTTTTCTTTTATTTAACATATAAGATTCAAGTAACAACAAATTGCAAGATTTCTATTCTGAAATGAGCAACATAATATATTATAAAAAGATGACATTTTATCTTTACAATGTCAAATATCTACAATAGATAATGTTTTACATAGTCTCAATAAACACAAGTCTCAAAGATATATTGCATCCAGAAATCTGACATCTTTATAACAAGCCTCGGCATGTCTTCTGCTAGAGAGGGAGAGAGAGAGAGTATCTTTCCATTGATTTACCTCCATCCACAGACCGGCGATCTCCCACACATCTTCCACATAGGAAGTGGCCCTACCCTTCACAAGGAATATAGACCAAAGGTGACCAGTGGTAATTTGCCTTTCCGAGTACATAGTGTTGTATCCTACACAACTCTATCAACCATACAACCCTAGATACCCTCTAGCTAAGTATGATTTCTAATAGGTTGAGCAATCCAAATATAGTGAACCGACAAAACACGCAGAGATATATGCATTACTATGGCCATAGTTTCAATATAAATTGACGTTCGCAATGAACGGTGTCGCAATGTTCACCCACCCCAACTCGACTTGGATATTATCATATTCCTACAGTTTGACTTGGTCAACTTATATAGTCTCGACAACTACAATACAATTTGGTCTATCCAATGGTAAGACAAGTTTGCAATAACTATCAATATTCTGAAGACTTTATAGATTACCTTACAATACTAGGATTCTCATTGCAGCTTTGTAATACCCGAGATCCTAAGCTTATCGATACTTAAGAACCTAAGTCAATTTATAAACAACTAAGAAGGTTACCTTACCCAGGTTAAGCATCATAGTCTAGGATATTATATCCTTTCTTACAAGTAAGAATAGATAAACATACTTAGGGTACGTGTCCCCTCATTCACGATCTATAAAATGATCACAAGATTTAATAAATATATATACCCTATTGGGTCAAGTTAAGGTATTGACCTCCCTATTCCATCATAATGGAATATCTACAAAATCTTAAAGGTACATATCAACCTATAAAAACATAAAGGTACATTAAATATTAATAACCCAATTGGGTCTAAACTTGGGTTTAGTCTTCCCGTTTCAAAATAATAACAAACCTTCTATTTCAGGTTCAAAAAGGGGGGGGTTTAAGTAAACGATCGTCCCTCTAGTCTTCTTTCAACTAACACAAAAAGTTGTTTCAAACTCTTCTAAACAAGATCATTTCCCATTTCCAATAAATCCTCAGTTAAAACCATCCAAATGTTCTAATCAAGTTATACATTGACTATTATCATCTTGATACCACTAGTTTGCTATCTAATAGTACTCATTGTCGAAAGGTTACTCTTCCAACTATGTACTATGTAGTCAATGAACCTTGCTATCTAATCTTTTGGCAATTCAAGGAAACTATGATATCAGTTCTTGTGCTTAGCATTCATTTTGACAAAGCCTTTTGCACTAAATGCTATTGAACATAGGTTTATTTAGCCTATTCCAACCCAATGGAAAAACAAACAGACTAAGTCCTGAAAGTAAGAATTTTGTAAGAAGATTATCAAATAGCTCATATATGTCTTTCTATCCATGACTAGATCATTAATACGAGTATTTCCTTAGATTTATCTCCCCAAGGCTCAAAACAGATCTAAACTTTGACAAAGTATAGTTTGACTCCATATTTTGATGGACTAATTCCATTACTATCCAAAAGAATATCCAATCTATGTTTCTCTCTCTTTTACCTCAAATGAGTTGTAACAAAGCTAACATGCAGGTGTACTAGTCTCGACCTGCTACAAAGAATTCAACCCACCTCGAAACATCATTAGAAGCAAAGTAAACTTCTTAAGGTAACGCTTGTTACCTAGAACTAAAGTGTTCTTCCTATTAGAAGGAAAACTATCACTGAAGCTATCCTAAACATTTTAAACTTGTTTTCAACATAAATGTTCCCAACATTACAAGATCACTCGGTCTTTAACAACAAGGTTGATCTCCTTTACAATGATAAACTTGTTTAGAATTAGCTTTATGACTCTAAAAAGAATAAGATGTCGACTAAGATCGATTGTCATTAAAGAATGAAATCGGACTTAGATAAGAAACTATTATCTCATTTCTATGACATGCGGAGTTTATCACATAAAGTAGTCTCAAACGTAAAATTGAAGTCGAATGCCTTTTATCTATTATAAAACTAGAAGAATGAGGTCATTTAAGTGATGAGTCTTTAAATCACATAAACTTGTTTTTGACTCACTATATCCAAAAGTGGTGACAACGATTATAGTGAGATATAAGACGTGTTCTTATCCGCTATTGAGGAGTATATATTTATATCAATAGAGATATTAACAATATGAAACTCATAGCCTTATTACAACGTTAAACTATTCCTTAAAGGTTATGATAAGTAGACAAAACTGTGTCCTTCTTAGTTAAGAGCTTCCCTATTAACTATATATATAAACACATATACCTACCATAATAGATGGCGTTGACCATACATATATCTTCCACAATCGATGGCATTGGCTATAATGAACACTTAAAATGACTTACAAATCAAGAGAAATCATGAAAGTAAAGAAACTAGTTTTATACACAAAGCAAGTTTATTAACTGAGAAAAGAACCTGCTACGTTTCTCCTGGTCATAGGTAGTAAGTGGTTGCAGTCTATTCCTCAGATCATTACCACAACGTCGCCCCTCCTGAGAAGAGTCTCTGACAACAATATTCACCCCCAGAGGAGAATGATTCACGTCTGTCCGTATGGTTCTATGACTAATGATTCACGTCTATCCGTATGGTTCTATGACTACTCCATCATGATCCCACTATCGTTCATAAAAAAAAATCCTTTTTCCTTTCGGTTATCAAGTTCTTCAAATATGATAACAACAAATTAAGTCTCCACTCACATATGTGGATATCTTGCTTCCAACAACTGAGGAAGACTCAATCAAAATTGATTAAAACAACCTCCTACAAGTTCGTAGATTCTGCCACAAGGAAGAAAGCACTATGGTTTCTTCAACCTTACTCAATTATCCTTCTCCCTAATGACTCTAAAAGAGTCAAGGTCTAATGACACTCTCCATGTTCATAATGACAACTTAACCGATAACAATCAAGATGCCCTCTATGCGCACGACGATATGTCATTTTTTGCATAAATATCGATCAGCTAAAATGAGAGATGGACGTGGTTTATGAATATAAACAACTAACTAACACTAGACATTTGTCGATCAAACCTAACTCTCCTTCAACCCACTTCAACCACTCTCAAATGGTTTAAAAGAAATGTCCACAACCGTGGACTTCTCCAATGAAAAATAGGCATGCACGATTTTATGGACAACATGGGCAATAATTGCCATTATGATAAGGATTCCCACTACAAGGCATCCTAAGTTATGGATAGAGGTTAACATTTAAGTTTTGAATTTAGAAAAGGTGGTAATTCGATAACCTTATATAACTATATCACACTAACACTTAAAGCTTTACGTAAAATAATAATCAAAGTACAAAGATGATACAATCAAAGGAATAAGTAAATATGTTTTTACATAAACTTTCACATAATATGAGCTTGGGTCGAGCTCATCTCCCCTTCAAGTGGGAAATTGAATTACGTTGATTCCACAAGAAATACGTTAATTCACATCAACTTGACTTGACGAGCTCGTCGTAAGATGTTTAATGTCGACAATAAAACCTTAAGTGACTCAAGAATAATAACAACCATTTTACGACTGGGACGTCGTAATGTTTATGTTAAACGTAAATGGTTACAGTTCTTCTCAAACGACGTCATTTACTTCACAAACAACTATGTCGACTCACAAATGACTTGACTAGAAAAGAATCAAAGATATCGATTATCTATCGATTAGATTCAAAAGTAAATTGACAAGACAAGACTTACCTCTTACGACACATTGGTTCACGTTTTCGATAAACACTTATACTCATTTTGGCAAATAAACCACTCATAACCCAATGTCTATATCTCTCTCCTCAAAAGATACTCTCTCTCTTTTCTCCGAGATTCATCTGAAAACTTGTAGTCATGTTTCAAAGTTGAAATCAACAAATTATGATCAGTGCATCATTATTCAAATAAAAAAACCAAATCTCATAATGCAATATTAAATTGACAATAACATATTTATTTCCATAATTCCATAAATAACATTCAATATAATCTATGTCTTTCCTTGACATTAATCTAAACATCAAAATAGATTTACTTATGTCCAAGTAAAAGTAAAAGTATAGCAACACAAAAATTAGGGATGTAACATATCCTTCCCCTCAAGATTCATCATCCTCGATGATTCAAAGTATCAAAATGCAACTAATAAGCGAGTTCATTATTTTCAACTGGTAACAACATTAAATAAATGAGGAAACTTTTGGTAAAATTCATGGTAATCCTCCTATGTAGCATTTTCCTCAGCAATATTATCCTATTGGACCTTGCACTGCAAGACCTCTATGTTACACAAGCAGTGTTTTTAAACCTCAAGAATTTAAGAAGCTCGATCATAACCATTCCTAGGTTTTGTACTTTGTAAAACATTCTTAGAATATAATATTCATATATTACATAAATAAATTTTTCATATATGAATCACAAAAAGCATTATGCCTCCTGGCAAGAACTAGTAATAGATTGATTCTTGTAATCAATAGAATTTATAACCCTGAAAATTTAGAAGAGTCCTTTATACGTAGGAACTGGTTTCGAATACATTCCATACTTTATGAAACTTTTTCTGGGGTTTGACTCTCACAAGAACTTTTCTTTTCTAACCGAGAATTGTCTTGGTGTACACTTAACATCAATGTAACTTTTCTATTTATTAATGGTTTCCACTGATCTTTTCTAATCAGCTGAACCTTTTCATCCATTTCTGATAACATTTCCAGGCTAATGCTAATCTCGTCTTCTAGCTTACCCAGCTTATAGGAGTTCGACATCTTTTTCTGTCCAATGTTTCAAATGGAGTCATCTTAATAGCAAAAAGTTAGGTATTGTTGAAAATTTCACAAGTGAAAAAGTAGTCTCCCTACTTATATTGTTGATCCATGCAATACATTTGTAACAAATTCTCCAAAAACCTAGTTAATTCTCTCAATTGAACCATCTGTTCTTAGGATCATAAGTTGTACTCTTATTAAGTTTAGTCCTTAGCATACAGAAGAAAGTTTGCCAAAACCTTGACATTATACGTACATTTCTATCCGAGATAACCTTCTCAGGAAAACCATGCAATCTAAACATCTCTTGCACAAATATGCGAGCTAACACAGGTGCTCCATCAGTCAAATTCCCTAGTATAAAATGTGTTACCTTTGTGAGTATATCAACCCCAACTAAAATGGCATTATGTCGATTCCCAGACATAGGAAGACCTTAGACAAAATCCATACTAAAACTTGCCATTTCCATTCTAGTATATCATGTGGATTCAACCATCCTGCAAGGTATTAATGTTCTATTTTTACCCTCTGGCACTTCAGACAACTTGCTACAAATTTTGTAGCATCATTCTTCATTCTTTTCAAGAATTAAAGAGGTTTTTGCATCCGCTAGAAGTTTAGTTATCCTTGGATATCCTAAGTATGGTGCAGTGTGTACTTCTCTCACACAAAAAAATTGAATTTGGCTACATTAGTATCATGCATTCTTCCTCTATATCTCAACAGTCCATTAGACTCAAAATGAAACCCATCATACCTTGATTCTTAGGCTATCACTAGCTCATCCTGTATAGATACACCCCTTAATCCTTCTCCTGAGGCATCAATTTTTCCCTCAAATTGTCCTTCGAGGTCAGGAATTCACAGAATTTGTAATTTCTCTTTTTAATAGATCAATTGCCTCTTGACATTTATTTATCCACTCAAATCATTTCTCTGAACCATTGTAGAATCACTTGCACATAACATGATAATGTTCTCCTTCATTCTTAAAATAAATAAGTATATCTTCCAGAAAGGCTAGAACAAACTTGTCTAAATAATCTCCAAACAAACTATTTATGAGATTTGTGTCTATGACAGAGGTATTTGTAACTCCAAAAGGCAACACTGCAAACTCATAGTGCCCATTTCTTGTCCAAAAAGTTGTTTTATCGGTATCCTCATCCTTCAATCTTGACTGATGATATATTGATCGCTAATCAATCTTTGAAAACACTGCAGTTCCATGCATCTAATCAAAGAGGTCATCAATACGTGGTGAAAGATATTTGTTCTTTATCATTGCTTTAATGAGCATACGATACTAAATACACAATTATAGAGTTATGTCCTTCTTCTTGACAACGATAACTACTGCACCCCATGGTGAAATACTAGATCTAATCAAACTTTAGCCAATAATTCTTGTTATGGGGCTTTTGATTTCATTCATTTTGTACTTGTCATATTGCAAGGTACTTTTCTAGGCAACTCATCCCAAAACTCTAGGAGGAATAAAATTTTCAATTGCTCCAATCACCTATTCCATCAACTTTGGTGGAATGACTCTTCATATCTAGGGCAGTTCTAAGGCAAGCCTATCCTTTGCTTCCTTTTAGGGTCTATGATTCTTAGGGTTCACACTACTCACACAATGATCTTGGTGATTTTCCTTGCTTATCCTATGAAAAAAAATTTCCCCCTTTAGGGTTTCCTTGATCTCTTACTTTCTTTTCCAAAATACCAGGTCTCTCTTTGGTTTTTACAAACATGGTTAGGATTGCCCCTATTTGTTCAAGAGATTAACTGATGGTTTATTCTCTTCTAGACTCTCACCCTGGTTTGTTTTTGTATGAAACATGTTGTCATTTTTCTCATACCAGAAAAATAAGTTATCTAATAGTTTTCTGAATTCTAATGTGACTCAAAACATCAAAACATATTTAACTCATAACAATCAAAAGATTGATACAAAACATTTTCATCTTTATTATGATTTATTCAAGAGTAACTACATCTTTATTTATATAGTTGATACAACAAGACTACATGTCACTGTCGATTTAACAATCTTCCAATTAAACAAACATAGAGGGTGGATGTACACACAAGTACTCCTCCAACACCTTTTTCCTAAAATAGAAGCATCACATCAACCTTCAAGTGACATGTTGTGACTAGCTACAGTTTACTAGGTTTTACTACACTTGAGTAGAATTAGTAGGATTCTTGGCCAGTTGAAAATGTTGTTTTCTTTTTAGTTGAATATGCTTAAGTGCATCAGCAAAAGTCTCTAAATCCTCCAGCCATGCATCTTCAGAGTAAATAATATGCTCTTTAAGCTCAACCTCCTCGATAGGTTCCTTCTTAACTACTAACTCAGCTAAATGTTGGGGAACAGACTTCCTAGCAGTTTTCTCGGTTCTTCTCCATGCCATTATGGCACAAGAAAATTCAAACATTAACTAACCACATAATGTTGACTACAGGTTAGCATAGTGGACTCATAAGCCCTAGTGTCGAACCTGGTAGCTCTGATACCATATGTAACATCTACGTTCTAAAAACATAGTAAAATCATTAATTTACCATAGAGTAATTCAACAAGATAGAGAAAATTTTTCTTTTATTTAACATATAATCAAGTAACAACAAATTGCAAGATTTCTATTCTAAAATGAGCAACATAATATATTATACAAATATGACATTTTGTCTTTACAATATCAAATATCTGCAATAGATAATGTTTTACATAGTTTCAATAAATACAAGTCTCAAAGATATACTGCATCTAGAAATCTGACATCTTTATCACAAGCCTCGACATGTCTTCTAAGAGAGAGAGAGAATCTTTCCAGTGATTTACCTCCATCCACAGATCGGCAGTCTCCCACACATCTTCCACATAGGAAGTGGCCCTACCCTTCACAAGGAATATAGACCAGTGGTAATTTGCCTTTTCGAGTATATAGTGTTGTATCCTACACAACTCTATCAACCATACAACCCTAGATACCCTCTAGCTAAGTATGATTTCTAACAGGTTGTGCAATCCAAATACAGTGAACCGATAATGCATGCAGAGACATATGCATTACTATGGCCATAGTTTCAATATAAATTGATGTTCACAATGAATGTTGTCGTAATGTTCACCCACCCCAACTCGACTTGGATACTATCATATTCCTACAGTTCGACTTGGTCAACTTATATAGTCTCGGCAACTACAATACAATTTGGTCTTTCCAACAGTAAGACAAGTTTGCAATAACTATCAATATTTTGTAAACCTTATAGATTACCTTACATTACTAGGATTCTATGTTGCATCTTTGTAATACCCGAGATCCTAAGCTTATCGATACTTAAGAACCTAAGTCAATCTATAAACAACTAAGAAGATTACCTTACCCAGGTTAAGCATCATAGTCTAGGATATTATATCCTTTCTTACAAGTAAGAATATATAAACATAGTTAGGGTATGTGTCCCCTCATTCACGATCTATAAAATGATCACAAGATTTAATAAATATATATACCCTATTGGGTCAAGTTAAGATATTGACCTCCCTATTCCATCATAATGGAATATCTACAAAATCTTAAAGGTACATATCAACCTATAAAAACATAAAGGTACATTAAATATTAATAACCCAATTGGGTCTAAACTTGGTTTTAGTCTTCCCATTTCAAAATAATAACAAACCTTCTATTTCAGGTTCAAAAAGGGGGGGGGGGTTTAAGTAAACGATCATCCCTCTAGTCTTCTTTCAACTAACACAAAAATTGTTTCAAACTCTTCTAAACAAGATCATTTCCCATTTCCAAGAAATCCTCAGTTAAAACCATCTAAATGTTCTAATCAAGTTATACATTGACTATTATCATCTTGATACCACTAGTTTTCTATCCAATAGTACTCATTATCGAAAGGTTACTCTTCCAACTATGTACTATGTAGTCGATGAACCTTGCTATCTAATCTTTGGGCAATTCAAGGAAACTATGATATCAGTTCTTGTGCTTAGCATTCATTTTGACAAAGTCTTTTGCACTAAATCCTATTGAACATAGGTTTATTTAGCCTATTCCAACCCAATGGAAAAATAAATAGACTAAGTCCTGAAAGTAAGAATTTTGTAAGAAGATTATCTACTAGCTCATATATGTCTTTCAATCCATGACTAGATCATTAATACAAGTATTTCCTTAGATTTATCTCCCCAAGGCTCAAAACAGATCTAAACTTCAACAAAGTATAGTTTGACTCCATATTTTGATGGACTAATTCCATTACTATCCAAAAGAATATCCATTCTATGTTTCTCTCTTTTACCTCAAATGAGCTATAACAAAGCTAACATGTAGGTGTGTTGGTAAACAGATTTGTCACTGTGAAATAACCTTGAAAATGACCCGTTGCCCTTAGAGCGGTGACTAAATTGTCCCAACAGTTGGAGAAGTTGTTACTGGACTAACAACTTTCCTTTACGTTTGAGAGGGGTAGCTCCCTTGTATGATAGGGTTATTTGTGGGTTTTTGTGTACTTTTAACCTTAAAGTACAAAAAGGAAGAAAAGCAAAATAACAGGAGAAATGGGCATGTAGAAACCCTCGTGGTAGACATACAAAAACCAACAGGAGTTTCACAATCTTATTGAAAAGTACGAGGGGATTTCACCACAAAAATAGAAACCACTTTCCTAAACTCCATGATGAATTTCATGACATATGTGCAACAACGATGAAGAAGGATGGCAAATCTCAACATACGAAGAGATAATTTATCTTAACACTTTCAAATCAAGATACCGAGACATGATTGTGTTTCATCACCCCAAATTGCATGATTCAATGGATAACTTTGATTTACACAAATACATAGAATGATCACCAATTTGACATACGAGAAACTAGTAATCATAACTCAGAAATACATCAAGAACATACGAACTGAAATGCACTTCTCATTATCTTTTTGAAATTATACAATTTCAAAGGTAAACTATACAATGTGTAAAACCAAAAATGTTCCAAGAAGTTTCATAAGTTCCCCCTGCAAAAGTTCTCTCTCAAGAGACCCCTCTTCACAATGTGAAGTCCAGTATATATAGACTTTTCCGCATAACCACCTAATAACCAACTTGTAACTACCTTTTAACTACTTCTAAAATATTTTTTTTTGAAAATAGAAGCACACTTTATTTAAGTTAGACTTTTCTCAAAGTTTCAAAAATAAAGTCTACTTTCTAACTTTCGGTTACAATATGTGACATAAGCCACTTTCACAATATGACAACTTGAAAATGCAAAACTTTGAAGAAAGGAACAAGTTATTGGGTTGTTAAGATGGACAATGTGTCTTCTTCCAATCTTTGAATCATCTGTTCACTAGCATCTTGGCCTTAAAGAAAATATACTTCCAACTCTAGCTGCTAAGCATCTTTATCATCTCCTTTTTGGATCCCAACATTGTTTATCTAGAGGCTCTAGATAGATTTTATATCTTGAATTTTTTTTATATCTCTTTATCCATCAAAGTCAATGACTGTCAGTTCTTCAAACTCTTCATTTGTATAACCCTCTGAAAATTATTCTATAAGACTTAATTGTTGAACAACATGATGGAAGGCTTCTAGTGTATAATAATCCTTAATGTCACAATCTATGAACATCTTAAGAATGTCCAAGTTTGTAGATCTCATGTTGGTATATTAGAATCACTTTTCATACTCATCCACAAGGTCCTCATTTGGAATCCAGAACTCCTACAAACATAAGATGGAGGGTCTTTTTAATGATAGAACCTACATTCTTTGTCTTGACTTTCTTAGACTCCCGTAGCATTTGATACTCATTTTACCATAGGCATCAACTTGGATCCAAACCCATTTTGTGAAAATCCTGCAATCATCTGAGTTTGTGACACCGCATTTTTCTCACTCTAATTTAAATATCATCCATTTTAATGGTAAAACAGCCAATAGCAATTTTACACTTCGTTCACAATCAAAAGTGGTAAATATTTGTTCTATTTTTATTGGCCAAAATTGTCCTTTGATGGTTGAAGTGGATGATAGTTAAGAGTAAGTCAGACATATTTCAAATCCAATAGCAGATGGAAGTCTGTGTTGTCTCTAATTTATGCTTATGCATGGAATTCAAATGGCTGTGGTGGTTGAGGCTCTCCATCCTCCACAACTGTTGCAGGTAATTGTGAATTTGACACATTTCCCACTGACACGGATGATGAAGGTGCATCACTGGAAATGAGCACCAGTTCAGATGGCTGCAAATCCCTCAGCAAGACAAACCCTGAATGTGCTGGTTTAATGGGCACATATCTACTATCTTAAAAAAAAACTTAATATACTTCTCTTGTGCCAGGACAACCCTGGCAGGGTTCATCAAGACCTCTGAAGATGTCTCAGTTTTAGTTTTCTTCTCAGATGTATTATCAACCTGCATAGATTCGCCATCCTTATCACTAGAGTTTAGGCCCTTTGAAGCTCTTGTACTACCACTAGCAGATACGTTTGTATTTCCATCACCCATAGATGATTTTTCAACAGTAATTGTATTATCTGCTTTATTTTTTTTTGGGCTCTGCTTTTAGCTCTCGCTGACGTGGACAAAACAACACTTGGTAACTTTGCTGCTGAGGATGTTGTCGGAGGTGCAGTGGGACGTGGATACTCAAACATTGAAGGTTTCACATCAGATAAGAATTCAAACTTTCGTAACTTGAGATCATAGTTAAGCCCAATAAAAGAAGTGGGGGCAAAAGACAGCCTCAAGAAATATATGAGCAGATACCAATACCAAAATTGAGTGAATACTGCCATTTCAATAACAGCAGTCATCCTATCATGCTTTGTCCTAGAAAGAACTTTAATTGTTACATTTCTACCACCTGCATCTAAAAGGCATGATGCCAAAATCGCACCCATCTTACTCATGGTATCCTCATGCTTATCTAGAATTATCTTCTCCAGTTGACACCTAAAGTTACCAACATGTGGTTCACGTGATTCATTTGTCTGAACAAGAACCATAGCCATAGCTATAAGAGCACCTTGGTGAATAGAATCAACTACATCTAATGTCAAGGGCTCTAACAATGAAATGGCTTCACTTAATCCTATCCCAGCACAAGAAATGCCGACTGCTATAGCTGCTCCATACCTAACATGTGGATTGTATGATTCTGATAGCAAGGATACTACTCGTGGTGTCTGCTCAGGTTCTGAATATAAGACAAAACCAAGGGCTAATACTACAGTTCTCCTTACGTCATCGCTTACATCTGAGACAACAAAGTGTAGAAGGCATCGAATGGCCTTGTTATTGGATGTTCCACGGTATGCCAAGGCAAGAACATACATTCCATCATAGCGCAAAATAAGATCTTGATCTCATGTCATCTATTCAATAAGTGTGTCAGCCTCTTCTTCTCTTCCATAGACAGTGAGTGCTATTTCAAGAGCCAAACCCCTGATAATCTTCTCATGTTGTGTATCATGTGCATATGCAAGCATTTCAACCGCTTTTTCACTTGCTGTCCCAACCATCAGCAAGCCCATGCTAATGCCTGCAGCTTCTCCAGCCACTGCACTATCAAGCATTGGTCTAAAGTCTAAAGATACAATAAGATTCCAAGCCCTCTTGTGCCCATGGGTTATCCAAAGTCCATGAAATTCTATACATCTGTGGCTCACAGAAACTTAGGTGCGAAAAGAAATTTTAAATTTCACAGAATGCTCAGCTTACTACTATCTAAAATTGGTTTACTGGATGCAAACATGGGGCGGCCCAAGCATAGAAAATGGAAAAGAAGTGGAAGCAAAAGCTGTCGGCCAATGTGCTTTGTGTAGCATGCATGCTTGAGAGTTTCTAAAGTCTTTTAAACGCATCCATTTTTTGCAAATCGTGTTCTAGAGATTTCTATTTTTACACTAGCGTGGAGGATGCTTGAGAATGTCATGGGGTCTGGCACTTCACCCACCAATTGGATCTCGCAGTCACCGCATAACATGAAACCACACTTCATTGAGATATTTTGTAAAATAGTTCACGTGCTTGTCTTGCTGCGCCTTGTGCATGTTTTGTTGGTGTTAACAAACTTTATCAAACTGTTTGCATGCATAACTACCAGAGCATTTATGACTATAATATTCCCCATTTAGTTATTCTCTAACTAACATCCATGCAATTTTCCAATGCTCCCATTTTGGCATCTAAAGATTCGGATATACACTAACCAATTACATTTTCTTGAAAGATTCTAAATCCTTTACAACAAATGTGTTTTGTTACATATTTTGCATATATGTCTGGCAAAACATTTTGAACTGTGATATCCGACAAATATCCACTTTCCATAATGCTTTGCTGGTACCATGTGCTGTCCACTCCATGAAACCATATTTCTTTGAGATATTTACCAGACAACCCGATGTCTTGTCTATGCCTCCACATTTTGCATGTCGGTTTACCATAATGATGGCATTTATAATATTTGATAAAAATCTTTCAAAGTCAGTTCAAAAACTTCTATTCCGAGCACAGAGGATAGCGAAGGTGGTGGATTTATGATTCCTGCAATAATGCAGTCCCTGAGACCAGACTTCATTGAAAAACTCATTCAAACAATTCATGGCATTGTATATGTTTTCTCATTTTTCATACTTATATGCCAATGCATGTCGAACTATGATATCTGACAAATATCTCTTTTTCATCACATTGATGGGCATGGCCAAAGAGAAGAAAACTGTTATATGAAAATTAGTTCCTTAACCGCCATTTATCATGTCCCATATCATATGCAGGATAAAGAGGATGACTAAAACTATTTCCTTGATTGTAGGAGAATTTAATGGATGTGGAGGGGTGAAGTTATTCCTGTTCATAAAAAGTGAAAGTGAATTTCATTCTTTTTATCTCTCCAAACTTGAGAACTTACACCCTTTGGTTTTGGTTACTCAAAAGTTAAAATATGCGCAAACTTAGCCAAACTCCAAAAGTTAACGCAAACTTGGCGAAAAGAAAAAGTTGACGCAAGGTTTACGAAATTCGAAAGTTGATGCAAATTTTGCGAAAAATAAGAATTGACGCGAACTTTGCGGAAAATAGAAGTTGGTACAAGCTTAGCGAAAAATGGAAGTTGGCACAAAAATAATGTTTCTAAGCCAATTCCATTTAAATTTTGACTTGGAAAAATATTGTTATTCAAAGAGGTAATATGAACAAAACAAAATATGACGTCTCGTTAATAAGTTATTGACATGATTGACACAGGAAGTATAACACATTCTTAATTGCAACCAAAAGGATGACTTGACAAAAGGTTTTGATGCAAAAGTTTAAAATTTGGCGATTTGAAAACGAGGCCAACAAGGTGTACTAGTCTCGACCTGCTACAGAGAATTCAACCCACCTCAAAACATCATTAGAAGCAAAGTAAGCTTCTTAAGGTAAAGCTTGTTACCTAGAACTAAAGTGTTCTTCCTATTGGAAGGAAAACTATCACCGAAGCTATCCTAAACATTATAAACTTGTTTTCAACATAAACATTCCCAACATTATGAGATTGCTCGGTCTTTAACAATAAGGTTGATCTCCTTTACAATGATAAACTTGTTTAGAATTAGGTTTATGACTCTAAAAAGAATAAGATGTCGACTAAGATCGATTGTCATTAAAGAATGAAATCAAACTGAGATAAGAAACTATTATCTCATTTCTATGACCTGCGAAGTTTATCACATAAAGTAGTCTCAAACGTAAAATTGAAGTCGAATGCCTTTTATCTATTATAAAACTAGAGGAATGAGGTCATTTAAGCGATGAGTCTTTAATCACATAAACTTGTTTTTGACTCACTATATCTAGAAGTGGTGACAATGATTATAGTGAGCTATAAGACATGTTCTTATATGCTATTGAGGAGTATATATTTATATCAACAAAGATATTAACAATATGAAACTCATAGCCTTATTACAATGTTAAACTATTCCTTAAAGGTTATGATAAGTAGACGAAACTGTGTCCTTCTTGGTTAAGAGCTTCCCTATTAACTATATATATAAACACATATACCTGCCATAATAGATGGCATTGACCATACATATATCTGCCACAATCGATGGCATTGGCTATAATGAACACTTAAAATGACTTACAGATCAAGAGAAATCATGAAAGTAAAGAAACTAGTTTTATACACAAAGCAAGTTTATTAATTGAGAAAAGAACCTGCACTACGTTTCTCCTGGTCACAGGTAGTGCGTGGTTGCAGTCTATTCCTCAGATCATCACCACAACATCACCCCCTCCTGAGAAGAGTCTCTGACAGCAATATTCACCCCCAGAGGAGAACGGTTCACGTCTAGCCGTACGGTTCTACGACTACTCCATCATGATCCCACTATCATTCATAAAAAAAAACCTTTTTCCTTTTGGTGATCGAGTTCTTCAAAGATGATAACAACAAATTAAGTCTCCACTCACATATGTGGATATCTTGCTTCCAACAACTGAGGAAGACTCGATCAAAATTGATTAAAACAACCTCCTACAAGTTCGCAGATTCTGCCACAAGGTAGCAAGCACTATGATTTCTTTAGCCTTACTTAGTTACCCTTCTCCCTAACGACTCTAAAAGAGTCAAGGTCTAATGACATTCTCCATGTTCATAATGACAACTTAACTGATAAGAATCAAGATGCCCTCTATGCGCATGACAATATGCCATTTTTTGCATAAATATCGGCCAACTAAAATGAGAGATGGATGTGGTTTATGAATACAAACAACTAACTAACACTAGACATCTGTCGATCAAACCTAACTCTCCTTCAACCCACTTCAACCACTCTCAAATGGTTTAAAAGAAATGTTCACAACCGTTGACTTCTCCAATGAAAAATAGGCATGCACGGTTTTATGGACAACATGGGTAGTAATTGCCACTATGATAAGGATTCCCACTACAAGGCATCCTAAGTTATGGATAGAGGTTAACATTTAAGTTTTGAAATTAGAAAAGGTGGTAATTCGATAACCTTATAAAACTATATCACACTAACACTTAAAGCTTTACCTAAAATAATAATCAAAGTACAAAGATGATACAATCAAAGGAATAAGTAAATATGTTTTTACGTAAACTTTCGCATAATATGAGCTTGGGTCGAGTTCATCTCCCCTTCAAGTGGGAAATCGAAGTATGTTGATTCCACAAGAAGAAATACGTTAATTCATGTCAACTTGACTTGACGAGTTCATCGTAAGACGTTTAATGTCGATAATAAAACCTTAAGTGACTCAAGAATAATAACACAACCATTTTACGACCAGGACGTCGTAATGTTTGCGTTAAACGTAAATGGTTACAGTTCTTCTCAGACGACGTCGTTTACTTCACAAATGACTATGTCGACTCACAAATGTCTTGACTAGAAAAGAATCAAAGATATCGACTACCTGTCGATTAGATTTAAAAGTAAACTGACAAGACAAGACTTACCTCTTACGACACATTGGTTCACATTTTTGATAAACACTTATACTCATTTTGGCAAATAAACCACTCGTAACCTGAGGTCTATATCTCTCCCCTTGAAAGATACTCTCTCTCTCTTTTCTCCGAGAGTCATCTAAAAACCTGTAATCCTGTTTCAAACTTGAAATCAACAAATTATGATCAGTGCATCATTATTCAAATAATAAATGAAATCTCATAATGCAATATTAAATTGATAATAACATATTTATTTCCATAATTCCATAAATGACATTCAATATAATCTGTCTTTCCTTGACATTAATCTAAACATCAAAATAGATTTACTTATGTCCAAGTAAAAGTAAAAGTATAACAAGACAAAAATTGGGGATGTAACAGTATTTTATATAAAATTAAAAATTGAAAAGAAAGTATTTGAAAACTTTCGTTATTATGATGAAAAATTAAAGATAAAAGAAAGTTATTTTATTATAAAGATATTATTAATTTTAAATTTGGAGATGATGGGTATGATATAGCAAAACAAGATAGGCATATGTTTAAGAGGAGGTTGGAGAAGAGTATTTGATATAAATTTAAAAATTGAAAAGAAAGTATTTGAAAACTTTTATTATAATGAGAATTAAAGATAAAAGAAAACTATCTTATTATAAACAAGTGCCATGAGTGGCGAGTACTTGCCTTTGTAGTGTTGTAATAATAGTATGTGTTTTGTAGTTGAAATTTGTTACTTATATTAAATATTTGTTTAATATTGATGCGGAAATGATTTATTAGTAATTAGTCTTCATAATTTGAATAGTTGATTTTGAGTTTGACTTAATATTTGTTTGGTTAGCACACGTTGCAATGGAGTCACTAGTGAGTGGTTATGGAGGAGGAAGAGTAAGGGAGGAGTTTCTCTTAGGAATATAAGATTGTTGTTTTTTGAAAAAGTTATAGAGATAGAACAAATTTTCATGGCACTTGTGTGGTTGTCTTGTGGTCATATGAACAAATAAATCAATGGTAAAGTTACCAAGCTTAGGGAAAGGTTGGTAGTCACGATGAATAATGATTAGCATCTCATTATCATACACAAATTTGACACATTATTAGATATTTGAGGGGATATCTTGGGTTTGTGTGAGCCAAGGGTATCCCAGATGAACTCCAAATTGGTTAGAGGTGGGAGTAATATAACATAAAGTGAGTAGTTCCTACAACCTAATTTGAATGGGGAGAAAATGCAACCTATTTTGTCAATAAAAAAGACATTAAAACATTTAAGTGCAACACCTAAAGTAACATAATAATTCTATTAGAGACAATGGTTCAAATAGTAAATAAGAAGTTAGGCTCAATGATAATTGGTTGCACCAATGGTATCTATTATTAGGGATGTAAATGAGTGCTTCTGGATTAAACTGTGTGAGTATTTTTTCTCTCAACGTTTCGGATCATACTCCATGATCCATCATCAGGAGAAAAGAGAGCAGGAGAAGAGAATTGAAATGATGATGGATCTTGGAGTATGATCTAAAACGTTGAGAGAAAAAATACTCACACAGTTTAATCCAAAAGTACTCATTTACATTATCATGGACTGTGGAAATTTGATGTCTATTATTATTAGGGATGTCATAAGAAGAAAATGTGGTAGAAGGAAGAGGAGAAGAGGACGGTTATGTATCAAGAGCACCAACAAAGGCATTGAAAGATAAGGAGGGGGATCCTCAGGGGGAAGAGTATCATAATTGGTAGAAGCCTCAAGAATGGAAGATGGATCAAGGACAAATTAGCTTCTTGAATAGGATCAACATGATTGGGTTAATGATGTCGAGGGAATGGGCCAATGTAAATATGTAGACTTTGATTAGGAGAGATGTAACATTTTTATTTCCATGATCATCGCGTTCCTCAACCTGAATAAGACCTGTGCAATTGCCATTTTCATGGCCTTTCACATGATGGTATCTATAGAAATAATTGGGGTCATAGCCACAAGGAAAGGTAATATGTACATCAAGAGTGGGAATGGGGGGAGGAGTAATAAGGTTGGTTGAGAGAAGTTGGTTAATGATAATAGAAGAGGATGTAGAAGGCAAGAGAATTTATTGTAAATTTTAGGAACTGAAGGTGATGATATTAGTGGAGGGAAAAGAGGGATTAACATGTTTAACATTAGGCTTGGGATAGGATTTAGAAAAGGTGGAAGGATTGGGTTTCTTAGAGGAAGTTTTGGAAAATTTGAAGGAATATGAAGAAGGGGTGGAGGAGGAAGAAGATGAAGATGGGGGAGAGGGATTATAAGTAAGGAGATTAGCATCTAAGAGTTTAGTGTCATAATCCCTTAAGCTTGTGTACAAATCAAAAAATGTAGCATAAAAATTGAATAAGACTTTAGTTTTAATTTGCAACAAGAGATTGTTGACGAAGAGATGTTGAATCTCATCATTAAGAAGTTGATAATGCATTTTGATGAGGAGAGACTTAAAATGTTACACAAAATCATTGACCCATTCAATCTACCCTTGCTTGCATTGGATAAGGTTAGAAAGTGTGAATTTTAATCTAATATTGCCAATTCTTGAGTCTCTTTTTCATGTATTACGACATTTTACTACTTTCTATTGTTGCTCTCGACATAGAATTGCCATGACACCTGTCATTAGTTTATGTCCCCAAGGTTTGACAAATTGCATTTCAATTAGCTAAATTAACTAGTTGAATACAAGTTCTTGCATAGATGGACAAAATTATACCCCTTACAAACTCATCATACATCTTTGTTGTTGCACCATGTTTAAAAATTAGTTTAGTTGGCTAAGTTAACTAGTAGTTTGTTTAAGCTAGACAATTTGAGTACCAAAATATAATGTTTGAAAGAAAAGGTATATACAATGCACTTAATATTTTTTAAATTATTTAAAAATTAATCCATTAGGTTATCCTTTTTTGCAATAGCTACAATAATTCTAATTACATATGCTTTTGTATTTGGTAACAAATATTTAATTTATTAATTAATATTAAAGTATTGTTAAATATTTTATTATTTCTTTAATGATTATGTAATATAATTATGATAATCAAACATTAAATTTATTATTATTATTAAAAATGAAAAAAATTAAATTAATTTCAAAAACAAAATATTAAACATTTTTTGTTATATTTTATTATAAACTAATTATAATATTAAATTTTATCTTTTATAAAATCAAATTTATTTATTATTAAAATAATGTTGAAAATGCCAAAGAGAATGATCATCAAATAGAGATGTTGTTGATGACTTGGTGTGAAAATGATCTTTTGCAACAAATTGATGAGGCCATGTTTTGTCTTATTTCTCTTGCTCTAAGTACATGCTTTCTAAGACATTTCTAGACTTTTATATATATTAACTATGTCTATCATCATCCTTAAGACATTGAAAGCATGAAGATGGGTATATATTATGTTGTTAATTAATTGTGTGTGAATTGATGATTGCTCATGAAATACGATGTTACTTTATGTTAATTTTAGTAATTGTGATGTATAGGCATCATGTGATGGACTAACCCCCCATGCAACAAGTACATGGCTACTTTTCATGAAGACCACTGGGCAACCCGTAGCAAAAAAGGTGTTGATATCCACAATAGACAGTATAGACACCTGCAGCCAAAGGAAGAAGACTCCAAATTGATTGGAATGAGTTATCCATAACTCTTCACTCTTTGACGGTTATCCTTCGATAGTTCATGTGGTTATGAATAATGAAGGAATCTCAGATCATGCTCCATGTTTTGTTTCTAGTCTTGATTGTTTTTCATAAAGACTAGAGAGAGCTATAGTAGGATTGTGCCGTCTATATTACCTTCATGACAATTTAGTTTCCTATTCCTAGTTTCCTTTGTAATAAAGTCCTCTTCCTACGTTGTTGGATGATGGATAGTTATGGTGTTTATTGTTCAGTAGTTTTGTTCAACTAGGAGAACTCTGATCTTGTATATAGGGATTGTTATTCTGTATATAGAACAAGAAGGTTAGACAGAGTTTGTGTTATTAGATTTGTTATTGTACTTTTCTCTTCAACATTCAATTAAGGAACACATGTTTTGAGTCTAGTCAATGTTTTCAAAGATACAATAGAGATCTAGTTAGATTTTGTGGGATCACAGTCACTCAAGCAAGGGCCACTTGAGGTAACTGTGTCTCTCATATATGTTCATTTGTTTAGTTTATGTGTATGTGATTAAAGCATGTTGTAATGAGTTATGTTCTATGAATTAACTAGACTTTGATAATCTGTGTTGTTGAGTCAAGGTGATCACCGATTAACCATTAGTTGTTTTCTTATTTAGAATTACATAAGACCATTTGATTACAACCAACTAAATAACATTGGTTATTTCTTACCAACATTGCTCAACTTATAGTACTTGTCAATCCTTGCAAATAGAGTTGTTTACTTTTCAATTAATTTATTCCTATGCACAACCCCTAGATTAAAACTCAAGAATCCTTAACTGTACACATAGTATGGGCATCATCCAAGAAGAATATGATTCCCTGGTTTGACAATTTAAATGTAACACATTATAGCCAGTAGGTTGCTTGATATAGGATCCATTGGTCCGTTGAGTTGTGAGCATGCCCTTTTTGCATCAATGCATTGGTTAATAATGTATTTTGACACAAATGCCACTAATTTTTGCCACTCCAACCGGATTATTCATCTTGGTAGCTACTGCAATTTCTAAACCATGATTTTTGCCACACTCCAACCAAATTATTCATCTTGGTAGCTATTGCAATTTCTAAACCATGATTTTTGCCACACTGCAACCAGATTATTCATCTTGGTAGCTACTGCATTTTTTAAACCATTTGGGAGTACCTTCCTTTGTAGTATCATAGTAATAATATTTATTTTGTGGTTGTCAGAAGGGGTGTGAAATATTGTTCTAGAGAGGAATTTGTTGTTGGAAGTTAAACAAATTTTAATGTTATATTTATAGTGTTTATGTAATCGTTGAAGGTAATCGTAGCAATTTAATATCTTTGTAATGCTTTATTATTTTGGTATAGAAGTCTATAATTTAATTTAATTTAAAATTTGTGAAATTCTATGTGGATTGAAGAATATGTAAATCAATACTACATTAAAGCAATAGTAAATGTTAATTTTAACATATATGACATTTAAGAAATTTTTATGATGTTTTTGCATGTAATATTAATACCACATATTTGAAAGTTTTATAATATATAGTTAAATAGGATTTTGTCTCCCCAATGCTTAGATCAGTTGGTTTCTCCCACACCCATGAATACGACAAATCTTTTTGGCCAACATGATTTAGGTTCAATGGTCTAGAGTCATCATCTGTATGTGGTTTAATGACCTCAATCACTTGTTCAGTAAATACAATTTCTTAGTGGATGACCAAATATCAGGTTACAGGTACAAATGACAAGATAAAATTTGTTTACCTGCTGTCTTGGGAAAGAGATCTTCTATCTCTTTTATGGCAATCAGCTTCCTCTAGTCTCCTATCTGTCTCTAAATATTTCAAATACAAACCTTTAGGATTAACACAATTTCTTTAGTCATTAACAATTTTTTGACCAAGATTCTCTATTTCTTCCCTCATTATAGAAAACACTTTTTGCAAGAAGACAAAAATGATGAAATCCTACTTGTAATTTTCCACAAAAATAAAATAAAATCAAATGAAACAAGAATCTCAAGAGACTTTAAAGGCACAATATGAAATTGAACAAAAACCCAACTTCCTCAAAAATTGCATGATAAATTTTTTGAATAAATTTGAGGTCTGGGCAGGGTTTTTAAAGAAGGAATCTAAGATGAATGGTATAAGTATGCTTTTTATACTAGAAAAACAAAACCTAGTAACTATTCATACATATTTTATTTTTTCAATTATGGCATTTTACTAGCAAAAAAATGACGACTGTGGAGGCTATAACTAATATCAATAAGTTATGAAAACTATGAACTAGCACAATCTTGCTAGTAACTTGTTTACTTGAATCTATGGTTTTTACATGAGACGCCATCAAGTTAAGGTCAAGTGCTTGAGACATGGCATAATCATGCAAAAAGACCCAGGTTAAAACCTTGGTGGTCATAGGGCGACTGGTATCTGTACATCCTGGAAGTTTTACTAGCCCATTGGGCAAGGGGACTGATAGGTGATTTGTCCCCATTAATGGAAAGTGCCACTAAAAAAGTTGTAAAGCAAGGAGAGCACACTACTGCAATCTCCAGGTCCCATAAAGTTTTACGCTCAATGCCAAGGGAGGAAAAGACAACTGAGGACTTTCCTGGATAACTTAAGGTCCATTCGTGAGCAAGATTAAAAATCACAATCCCTAAAATTCTCAAACTATGGCTTCTAGCTCCAAGAGCTCCCAAATAAAAACATGCAATGTTGCAAAAATTATATACTACACCTATTCCAAAGTATAGTTTTGCAAAACAAAACACCAACATACCTGGGGTTGTTTTTGAAGAAAATTCTTGTTACCTATTAAAGGAACAAACATAACAATATTGTAATAGTTGTAGAATGAAAGCAAATTAAGCTAAGTTACTATTATTAATAACACTGGGGTTTTGAGCATATTTTTATTAATAAGGAAGAAAAACTCATTGAGCAAGCAATAAAAGATAAATCATAACAATGTGCTTGAATAATTTGCTTAACTATTTGCACAATTTATCGTAAACTAGAAGCCAAGTTATTTATTCCATCTAGAAAAATGTCACACAATAAAGCCTTAAAGGGGAAAAGCACTTGTCCCAATGATTTACAAAGAAAATTACAAATAAATTAAAAACACATGAAAAAATTAGAGCAATAATTTCAATATAAAAACTGTAAAAAATGGTTAAAGAAAATTCACCAATGAGCAAACAACGAAAGAGATTGTAAATTCAAAGAGCATGAACTCAGGTATTCAAAGCATTGGTTAGCCCTTCCAAAGTACAGTTTGAGCTATACACTATCGAAATTGGGTAAAATAATCTCCACTTGAAATGTGTCATCCGCTTTAAAACCAATTGAAGGTACCTGCCATAAATGGCAAGGAAGGTAGACATGTAGAGCATTCTTTTACTTGTTGAAGGTGCATGGTTGGGGAGGGCATTTGGCTTGTCTTGGGGCTTATTATTAACTGTTGTTCTCTTTCCAGCTAGTCATGGCTTCCTTTTTCAGTCGATGGCTTAGGCCTAAGGTATGCTATGATAGGGTTTCATCGTAATAAAAGAAAGCCAGAAATTTCATTCAATCTAGCGCATCTATCAACGGGAATCGTGCCCGGGAGAAATGATTATTATGTGACTTAGTTTTTTTGAGATAAAATTTTAGGCCAATCATAAATTCAACGAAAACATTGGAACCAATTAAAATTTATTATTAATTTTTTTAATAGTATTTGTTAAAAAATTAGCATATAAACTTTTTAAAATATTTTACAATAAAAATACTTCAATATGATTGGTTTATAGACTTTATGGATTGTTTAACAATAAAAATACTTGTTGATGATTGGTTTGTTTAAAAAAAAAAGTAATCACTGGATTAAATTTTTTGATGACAATAGTATTGCCAAAGGCAAATATTAATAATAAGATATTATTAATTTTAAATTTGGAGATGATGGATATGATATTATGAGTTGGATTAAAGAAATTAATACTTCAAAAACTAAGAATTAATTCGTGTGAATTACATAATGGAAACAATTAATGGGCACTTTGGAAGAACATATAAAAAACTAAACTAAAAGATGAAGTTCATTTTCTTTTAGCACATTCATTATATAATGATATATGACATGTTTATGTAGATATATGCTATCAATAATATTTGACTCCCTGTAGTCAAGGATTCAAGGTATCCATTCCATCAAATTTATTTGAGACATGATCCTAGTGTTAGGCCTTACACTCAACAAAACTAGATCCTTATAAGCTCTTTGTAAACCATTCAACTTCACCACCAAACCAAAAAGCACTTAACATAATATTTAATTTTAAAACTAAATACCTATAAATTAATTATCTTCATAAATAAATAAAACTCTATAATTCAAAATTTCTTTCAATACAAAAGCTAATCACTATTATTTAAATCTAAATCAAGTTAATAAAACTTCTTGTAAGCATATGGAAGGGGTCACTTGTGAGAAATCCACTTTAGAATAAAATTCCACTTTAGATGTTCCTATGGGGATTTGAACTTGGATCTCTACAATAAAAAAACAATACTTTAACCAATTAAACTCAACCATGGGGCAACATATTTTATTTTAACATATAAAAAACTAAACCAAAAGATGAAGTTGATTTTCTTTTAGAACATTCATTATAAGATGATATAAGACATGTTTATGTAGATATATGCAATCATAACTTCGTCTCTAAATTTATTATCAATAATATTTGACCTCGTGTAGTCAAGGATTCAAGGTATCCATTCCATCAAATTTACTTGAGACATGATCCCAACTTCTTTTTGGTTAAGAGCTAAGGACTTTAGGGTATCCATTCCACCAAATTCATCCAAGTCATGATTCTAACCTCACCCCCTATGGCATCAGGGCTTAACACTCAACAAAACTTGATCCTTATAAGCTCTTTGTAAACGATTCAACTTCACCACCAAACCAAAAACCACTTAACATAATATTTAATTTTAAAACTAAACACCTATAAATTAATATTTAGTTTAGTTTTTATATGTTAAAAGGTGATTTAGTATTTATTTGTATTCATGTCAATTTTTATAATTTTTAGATTCTTTATAATTAGAATGTCATTATAATCTTTATTTTTGAAAACTAAAATATTTAAGAAAAATCCAATATTTAATTTAGTCTTTTATATGTTAAAACATGATTTTGTATTTATTTGTATTCATGTCATTTTTCATAATTTTTAGATTTTTTATAATTAGAATCTCATTAGAATATTTATTTTTAAGAACTTGGATCTCTACAATAAAAATCCAATACTTTAACCAATCAAACTCAACCCTCTTACAACATATTTTATTTTAAAAATCCAATACTTTAACTAATTAAACTCAATCCTCTCACAACATATTTTATTACTTTAACTAATTAAATTCAACCCTCTCACAACATATTTTATTATTTTAGCCAATTAATCTCAATCCTCTCACAACATATTTTATTTTAAAATATATATTTTTTATTAACATGGGTAAACACTTTTTTATTCATAGATAGTGTGTCTTGGGGAAGGTTTGAACCTCAATCTCTATCATGATAAATACCACACACCATACACATATATTTTATTTTAAAATATTATAAATTAGATATAAATTTAATTTTATATATAATTTTTGATGATCTATTTAAAATCTCCCTTTTTAATATAATACATTCTTCTCAAAATTTTAATTATATTTTACAATTAAAGTTTTTAAATAAGACCATCAAATTTAAGCGAGAATGCCTATTGTCCTTGGCATATTTCTATACTAGAAACTTAAGTGAGAAGAAAGAAGAAAATAAAAAAATAAAAAAAAAGAGGAAAGGAAAGGGAAAGGAAGAAATACCATAAAGTTATTTCTCAAGTCAAAAGAGCCTTGTTAAGATGAAAAACCCTAATACCTAATTTAGGGTGGGTAAAACCACACCAAGGTGAGAACGAATTGCTTCACAGATATTTTAATTACGTCAAATTCCCACAACAACCTCAATAAAAAAGGAGGCGGCGGTCCCAAGTTCGAGGCGTATAAACCAACACAATTTTTGGAACCGACCTAACCAAAAAAAGAGAATCATTTTCATGATCGTCTATTTCATTTATTTGATTTAGAAGAGCATGGACACGTGGGTCCCACATCTTTGTTGGGATCCTTCCCGGCGAAACCGACTAACCCCAACGATCATTCCAAGAGCTTTGACTAACCGTAGTTAGTTAGTGTAACCAGGGTTGATTTATAAAGCCAGCGTTAACTGACTACGGTTATTACAAAGGTCTCCAGCATTTTCTATTCTATAAATCGAAGCAGGACTACTAACATTTCTCCGTTGTTGTATCTGGAAATTCGTTTGACGTTGCTTCAGGTAATGGAATATTTTAATTCATTGTACTTTCTTTTTGGCTCTTCAACTGCGAAATTTGCGCTATTGTGAACCGATTTTCATCGAATTTGAGCTAAATTTCTTTGAATTTAAGTGGCTATTTGCCTTTAGCTCTTCAACTGTGAAATTTGCGATATTTTGAACCGAATTTCATCGAATTTGAGCTAAAATTCTTTGAATTTAAGTGGCTTTAGCTCTTCAACTGTGAAATTTGCGATATTTTGAACCAATTTTCATCGAATTTGAGTAAAAGTTTTTTGAATTTAAGGGGCTTTTCGTTCAGTTTGAGCTGATTTTCACTGAATAATGTAGTTGTTGTGAGTTTCATGTTTGCCATGTGCCTGAACAGATTCGGCTCTTCAATAGTTCGGTCTGATATCTTTCTGCTTTAAGTATGAGTGTTGGGGTTTGTTAACTGATGACGTTTTGGCCTTTTGCAGGTTACTATTTGAAGATGGGACCCAGGGTTTCAATTGCGTGGTTTTTTCTGGGTTTGTTTCTTTTCTCCAGTGTTTCTAGTGCTGATGAGGGTTTGGTAAGAGTTGGGCTGAAGAAGAAGCGGTTGGATAGAGCTAGCTTAACGGCTGGTAAAATTTCTGCATGTAACGGCGATTTTTCCGATGTGGTTACACGTAAGTTTGGCCTGCAAGAGAATGCGAAGTTAGAGTCCGATGCTAGTGATTACGTATCTTTGAAGAATTATTTAGATGCTCAGTACTATGGAGAGATTGCAATTGGAACCCCACCTCAGACTTTCACGGTTATTTTCGACACGGGGAGTTCCAATCTTTGGGTGCCTTCGTCTAAATGCTACTTCTCGGTGAGAATTGCAATTTTAATTTGATTTTTGACAGGAAATTTGGGGGTTTGTCGGTGGAGAATTGGTTCAGGTATTGGGTTTATTTATATGAATTTTCATGGTATTATTAGGGTTAATGTATGCGCCTAGACAGTGAATAGAGGCTTTGTGGAGATTTCTGAATTTATGGCCTTCCCAGTTTTAGATTTGGATGGATTATTTCAATTAAGAATTTTTCGAGTAGTTATTGGAAAATTTAAGATGAATTTTGTTCTGCACTAATGAATTGTTTTCCTCCTGTTGTGCAGCTGGCTTGTTATTTTCATTCAAAGTATAAGGCGTCGCAGTCGAGCACATATGAAAAAGATGGTATTTAATTTCAAACCCTCAACCTCAGAGTTTACAGATATGTATAAAATGAACCTGACGCTGTTTTTCTATGTGATTACTATTTATTTCTAGGTTTGGGTGTATGTGCATATAGTCGTACTGCGCTACAGTTTTTTTAAATTTATTAACGTGTGATGCTGGCATCGTGGATTCCTTCCTTGGATTGTTTTATAGTTGAAAATTATCCAAAATTAATTCAAAGTGGAGAAATTATGTTTTCAATTGTAAATTCTTAATTAGTAAGTTTCCTTTAAAATTTAAAACTTTCCTGTAATACCTACTATCCCGTAGAAATATTTTGCTTTTCATTTAACAGAAGATCTTTTATGCTAAACAACTGTATATTTTTTTCCGTTTGTAATTTCAAGGGTTGTAGTTTTTTCTTTACCCGCTTTTAAATTCAATAATGAAAATAAAATTTGGCCGAGTTTAACCCCAAAAGTTTTGAATTATGAAAGCAGTTGATAGAAATAATGAAAAACATTTGCACAAGATTTTCTTCACTGGAGTTTTTGATTAACTTCAGTTTTTTAATTCTTCTTGGATATAATGTTCAAGGGTATGTTCTGTACTTTTGTTGCCGTTGCTTCAGGATTTTTTTTCCCGGGAGTCTTTAAGGTTACCCTTGCCGAGAACTTTTGTTTTTTGCCGTCTGTATTTTTGATGATATAAGTTAAACCTCTTTTCTGGCTTTTCGATATTATTTAGCAGGGCCTATTTTTTATGTCCACCACTGTAAGGAGTTGGTAGAATTTTATTGAATCCTCTCTGTGATTCATGATCTGTGCTGCTAAATCTGTTTTCCAATTTTGAACTGTCGGAAGAATGATTGCTTCGAGTTTCTATTGACAATTTGTTGTTATATTTAGCCATTGAACAGAACTTTGATTTGTATATCCAGCTTTTATCAGCTTTTCTGTGTTTTTACAATCTCAGAAAAGATGACTGGTTCTGTTCTTCTGAATTGTATGGGTGATATTTGCTCGTATGAAATTGATATCATTTTCTGGTATCATGCAGGAACACCTTGTTGGCCTTCTGTACACGTTAATGTGTTGAGTTGGTCTCGTGTCTTTCTTTGAAAATGTATGTCTAGAACATTTAGTTGCCCTTTGTTCAATGAGTTTGGTGAGCTTGCTACATTGGTATTAAAATATGAACTTTCTTTCTGTTTACCTTGAAAAGAACATCAAAATGTACTTTTGAAGCATTATGTCACCTTGTAATGGAGTTTTTTGTCCACTCTTGTTTTTTCATTTTGTGTGGTCAAAGGCTTCCTCGTTTTTTCGATTCTCAGTAATTTTTTTTGCATTTCATAGTTTATTGGCTTATTGAATGGTTATTCTCATTTGCTAAAATATATCTTTTTAGAATTTGAAGGTACCCTTGGCACTTTCATGGGTATGCACTATTGGGAAATATGCTAGTTGCTGGGCTGTACTTTTAACCCATGTGGAAATATATACTTAAACATGAATTTCCAAATTTGCGAAAATGTTTTGCATGTTTCTAAAACAAAAGGTTTCTAGTGACTCAGTATTTTTGTGAAGTAATACTTGTGAAATATGTGTAGACGAAGATTGACTTGAAACTGTGCAATTGAATACTGATAAATCATTACGTAGTTCGATTCACTGTGGAAAATGCTAATTAGATGAAATGAATGAGCTAGGGAACTTCATAATGTATGATTCATAAGACACGTCACACAACATTTGCTGTTTTGCAAATTGGGTATCTGGCTAAGTGGGCTTGATTTTGGTGGAAACTTGGTGGTCCACCAAAATCAAACCTACTTGAACCAGAGTAGTGTTGGAATAATTGACCTCCTGGGAAGTCTCAGTGTTCTTCCTTGTGAGCATTGCCTAGATGCAAGTGCTAAGTGGACCATTCATGGGCATGGGAGGTGGGTTCTTGTAAAAAATTGCTCATGAAAAATGTGTTGATGAAGATTGACTCAAAACTACACGGTTGAGTCCTGATAAATCATCACATAATTTGATACACCATGAAAGTGCAATGAATGAGATAGGGATGTCTATTTTGAATGGTTGATAAGACAACAGTTGCTGAAGGTTTTGCAAATGGGGTAGTAAGCTAGGTGGGCTTGATTGTGGGGGAAACTCCATGGCCAAGCATGTCTGAGCTAGAGTAGTACCCAGATGGGTGACCTCCCGGGAAGCCCTGGTGCTTAGCCCCATCCTTGTGAGCTTCACCTAGATGCAACGAGTGTTAAGTGGACCATTCATTCTTATAAGAGATGGGTTCTCATGAATCACTGCTCATGAATTATGTGTTGTTGGAGATTGACTCAAAACTATGCAGTTGAGTCCTGATAAATCATTGCTGAAAGCATTAACCTGTCAAATATAGTTTTAGATGATGTGATTACTGTGCACATTTTTTGGTTTTTTAATGGTGCATTTCTTTTAGATTATTTAGTTCGAGACGAGGAATGTTTGGAAAACTGCTCCACAATTTATATGTTTTTATTTGTTGATCTTGAAGGCAAATCTTGTGATATTCAGTATGGCAGTGGTTCCATATCTGGCTTCTTGAGTAAAGATCATGTTACCGTTGGTGACCTTGTTGTGAAAAATCAGGTCTGTATTTTTTAGTAAAAACTTTTGAGTTGCATTTTTGAGCGTTATAGACAATTGTGTGGAAGTTTAAATTATGTGGTGCAGGTTTTTACTGAGACAACAAAGGAACCAGGGTTAACATTCTTGGTGGCCAAGTTTGATGGCATTCTAGGGCTTGGATTTCAGGAAATTTCTGTTGACAAGGTTGTTCCAGTTTGGTGAGTGTTGTTTGTCTGTTCTCTAAAATGAACTGCTTGATTGTGTGAATCTCTTAGTCTGCTTCTGTAGTGCTATCACACACCAAATGTTGCCCTAGTTCTTTTGGCCTATTCTTATGTTTGATAATGAGTGTCAGCCTTTCATTACTGCATAGGTCTTTGCAGTTTTCCAGTCTTTTAACTGATTTTTTTTTCTGTTTCTCAACAGGTACAACATGGTCGACCAGGGCCTTGTCCAAGAGCCAGTATTTTCTTTTTGGATGAACAGGAATGCAGATGAAGAGGAGGGTGGGGAGATTGTGTTTGGAGGTGTTGATTCTAAACACTTCAAGGGAAACCATACATATGTGCCTGTTACAAGAAAGGGATATTGGCAGGTAGGGTGCAGAGTGATTTGATTTTCTATGCAAGGGTTCATGTATTCTTTTAGTAGACCATACTTCGCGTGGAGAGTCCTAAATCCTTCCGCTTTTCTAACTAATTCTTGTAATTTGTTTCAGTTTAATATGGGAGACTTTCTTATTAGCGGTGAATCAACAGGTGACAATATGCTCTCTGGACCTTTTTTTTGTTACAAGAGATCAATATTCATGTAAACAACATTTTAGAAATAATGAATGACATTTTATTGCAGGCTTCTGTGCTGGAGGCTGTGCTGCCATTGCAGATTCTGGAACTTCCCTGCTAGCTGGTCCAATGGTAATTCTGACACACCTTAGCTTGTTATTGTCAAACTATCCACCAAATAAATCTTAGCTTAGATTCATTTTGTAAGTTGTGTTCAACTTTTTTGTTTTAAAGTACATACTGAAAGAGAATATTTGTTAATCAATTTGATTCTTTTTTATGATGTCTAATTAAGAGGACAACAACATTTCTCAAATGGAAAGATATAATAGCACTCAGAAATATTTGATTTTAGATATAAAAATTAAAAAGTTCTTGATTGTGCTAGAAAATGGTTTGAACACTGCAGCATGAAATATTTAAGTGGTGTAAGAGAAATGGATCATTCCATAGGAAAATCTTTTTGTACAAGTATTATACAGGAAATCTTGTTAGAAAGATTGTAAATAGAGCTTAAAAGTTTTCAAAAGAAATTAAACAATAGCTTATTAGAAATTGAAGCTTTGATATAAATGCAATACTAAATAGTCATCATGGAGTGGATATCAATAATGGCTTTTGATGAAAAATGTTGGACCCTGCCCCCTACGGATCATAAAAATAACTCTAAAAAAGTATTATTTCACTCTAGGCTATAACTAATATGGAATGGATAATGCTGCAGGTATATCAAATAGTTGGATGGTGATTTGTTTATAATATATAATATAATAATAGATATAATTTTGCCATCAACATGCTATGGAAGTTGACATAGATGAATCTTGTAATCGTTG
The DNA here is from genome assembly GCA_027924645.1 of Cunninghamia lanceolata. NCBI lineage: Eukaryota > Viridiplantae > Streptophyta > Pinopsida > Cupressales > Cupressaceae > Cunninghamia > Cunninghamia lanceolata. Next base: position 136,890 of record BSBN01000736.1, on the reverse strand, counting down.
TGGATTCTGCTCTTTATAAATTTGGAAACAAACTGTCTGAGAAGCATGTTTCTGTTTTTTGTGATGTAGGGTATTGTAACACAAATCAACCATGCTATTGGTGCATCTGGTATTATCAGCCAAGAATGCAAAACTGTAATATCACAGTATGGTGATATGATATTTGAGCTCTTGATGGCACAGGTCTGTTTTATGATTTATTACGTTATGAGTTATGACTTATGACCAATGCTTGGCAAAAATGCATGTGAAAATTTGTTCTTTATTTCTAAGAACGTGGTATTAAGACTAGTGCATATTTACAACTAGTGACATAGTTATTGGATAGCATAGTTGTTACTCACTTTTTGCTACCAGCAGAATTCATTGTGTCGTTGGTGGATATATGGTTTGATTTTGATGTGTTCTAAAATGAGTGACATGTTTGCAGACAAGTCCTCAGAAGGTTTGTTCTCAGATTGGCTTGTGCTCTTCTGATGGTCAAAGGGATGTCAGGTCAGATTCCCTTTATTTTGTATTTGATAGGAATTGTTTGCTATCATATTTGCCAAGTCGATTTCCCTGACATCTCAAGCCATGCCTTTCTGCTATTGCTATAATGAATAACCTAGGCAGCTTAGTTTTCATCAAACTCTTGGTGTAAAAAACATTTAGTGAACTTGCTCTTTACATTTGATTATGGAAATTCAACATTTTGGACTCCTTTTGCCTTCTTGTTTACATTCATGATTTTTCCATTTTAAGACGGGGAATGATCTACATGCAGCATGGGTATAGCTAGCGTACTAGATAAAGAAGCTCTTGAAACAGAGGCATCTTCAGGTTCCAACGATGCAATGTGCACTGCTTGTCAGATGGCAGTTGTGTGGATGCAGAACCAACTCTCCCAAAACCAGACTAAGGAACAGATTCTCAGCTACATGAATCAGGTTATAAGACTTCCTTTTATTCTATTTAATCATTTTTTGATGCAATAATGCCATCGGGTTATAAGTTTTCATTTATCCTACCTGGTCAGAATAATGTTATAAGACTTCCTTGTACTCTTTAGTTAGTCATTTTGGATGCAATACTACTTAGGTGTTGATAGTTGATGTAACATGGATATTGAGAATTTTTGTAGTTAATTTTTTTGAGATGATGTTCAAGACTATTGAATTTGTCATGTTCAGCTCTGTGAACGATTGCCCAGCCCGAATGGAGAATCAGTTGTTGACTGTGATCAAATATCAAGCATGCCAACTGTTACATTTTCTATTGGAAGTAAAACATTCGATCTCACAGCAGACCAGGTTTGTTCTAACCACAAAAGACTGAACTTAGTGTAAAATAGATGTATTGTCTATCTGTGCCTGCAAAATGGCTATCTTGTTTGTCTACTCTTCCGGATTTCAAATTTCTTTCTTTGAAAAATTGCAAAGTTGAAACCTGAAACAGTATTGGAGAAAATTGAATTTCTGTTATAATTATGCACGTGTTGGAAGATATAGTGATCAACTTTTTGCCCATAAAGTGGTTAAATACACAAGAACTTTTGTAGCTCATCCAATGTCCAAAAACATTCATAAATTCAACTACAGATGGTAAACTGCTGGAGGAGGCTAGCCCCCATACTTTTGAAACCAGAAGTTTGAGTAGGTTGGTTCCATATTCCTAACTTGCGCTTGGTTTCCAAGCTATATGTACTTACAACCTGTGCAGGAAGGGCTTTCCAAGACTTTGGGTTACTTGAAATGAAACGAAACATTGGTTACCGTCTCAACAAAAGCAAATGAATGGTCAATGTTTAATACTGTAAGTTTGAAATGCAAAATAGATATCTCAAAGATACTCAAAATGCAGGTAAAAACAGCACTAGGAAAGAGAATTCGAAGAGTTGGAGAAAGAGAATCTTATGACAGTAGTAGTCATTAGGCCTTTACACCAGTCTCTCTCTCTCTCTCTCTCTATATATATATATATATATATAGATAGATAGATAAGGAACCTATGAAATTCTTACTAGACCCATGTGGATCTGCGGGTGGGTTCATTGCACGACATCCTTGTGGCAACTTTTGAGAATACAATGAGATGTCTTTGATCTTCAGTGTATCCGAGTTGATGAAGAATTGCCAGTCTTCGAAGAGTGATCTACCTCGAATCCCATCATCAAAATTTTCAATTCTGAAGGCCAAATGATTCGTAATCCTAGGGATACATCAAGCATGGATTCTTTGTTAGCTCTGAATCCTTGTGGCAACTTTTGAGAAAACAATGACACATCTTTGATTTTCAGAGTCGATGAAAAATTGCCAAAGTTTTTGAAGAGTGATCTACCTTGAATCCCATTATCAAAATTTCACTTTTGAAGGCCAAATGATCTGTAATCCCTGGGTTTATAATCATAGGGATACATCAAACATGGATTCTTCGTTAGCTCTAAACTGTATCTCTCAGCATACACTGCCCTAAAGGTTAATAAACATGCAGCAGCATCAATATTCGAATTACCAAATAACACAGGGCACACAAAATGCAAAACACACAGCATGAGATTTGAACTGGAGAAAACCCAAAAGGGTGAAAAACTCTAGGAAGGGTATGCTACCAGCATCCTATCACTAAAAGCAATGCCAGTACATGGAGATTATGGCATTACAATGGTCCTTATGGAGCTGTACACTATTTTGACAGCCTCCTCTATCTCCACTCTGCTCATACACCTCACAGAAACCCTGTATACCTTCTGTCCTCTTTGAACCGGCAATGAGAGTCTCTCTCTTGAGCCAACTTGCTCCTCTCTCAACCTATCTGCTGCTCTAAATCTTCTCCTGTTCCTGCCCAAGCACAGAAGCAGGATGGCTGTTTGGCATAGAAACGATTACCCGTTGCAACTGTTCAACTGTCTGCAAGAACAGCCTGCACGGGCAACCTGAATGACCTCCAAAGGAAAGGAACTACCGTGGCTGCACGGAGAGACATCCTGCCAGCAATGCACAAAACAGCCACTGCATTAACTATTGTTGCCGAGCCAATACAAAACATGAAGGCACTTTTCCAAGAGACAAATTGGACCCTTCGTTTTCGGCTGCCCTAAACGACCTTCTAGCTGTTGCTATTCGTCTAGAACTGATCAACATAGATATGGATATTGGCTTCACAAACTTAATGAAGTTTCAGACCATCATCAATATGCCTACAGAACCATTTGCCAAACACACACGCTGTCCATCTTTTCACTCCCTTGCAGCATTGCTATGGTAAAACCCAAATTTCCTGCACAAGGTTAGGAACAACTCCTTGAAAGACCCTTTGTCGTTTGGGATGGTAAAATAACACCTGCAGCCTGTTATAAAACAGCTGCAGCATTCTCGATCCACACCTGCAGCAGTGCTGCATGTGACCTACACCTTGGTGCAACTGAACTTGCAGCATGTGCCTGACTCTGGAACCTTCCCAATCTGAATATCTCAACCAAATTTTTATGTCACCAAATGGTCTTTTCTCTGACTTCATGTTATACTGTTATGCACTAGATGAGAGTAGTCTTGTAAGTATCTGGAGGAGATCTTAATGTCGGGACGAAAATGATGTATAGAGAGAGGTTGTTACAGTTAACTTTTCTACAGGGAAAGGGAAAGGGAAACTAAAATGGTTTGGTGACCTTGATGTATACAGTGGGGTTATTAGTTATCACAGTTACATTCTCCATAGGAAAGATAATCTAAGAGGGTTTGATGAGGTGATGAGTATTGTTAATATTGTAGTAGGAGGCCCCTATGTTAGAACATACGTTATTTCAATAAAATGGCCTTATGGAAGATTGATGGAGCATGGAGAATAATGATCGCAAGTAGAAGACTGGATACGCAAGTGTGAGAATCATCCCTTTGCTTGAGTGGTCTCGGCAACACTGACATCAAACACCTTTTTAATGTTGTGCCCAGCTAGAATGTCATAACCTCTTCCAAAATGCATTTGCCAAGTGGTATGCACTTGCTTGATAAGGTTGTTCTTATATTAGAGCTCAGCTTATGTTTGTATCCTGGGTTATCGATATATTTTAACATGATTTTAATCAAATGCCTAAGTAATAATTGATTTATATGGTAATTGTGGCTGGCAGTATATTCTTAAAGTTGGCGAAGGTGCTGCGGTTCAGTGCATAAGTGGTTTCATGGGCTTGGATGTTCCTCCACCACTGGGGCCTATATGGTATGTTGCACCATTTACAATATCTTATCTAATTGCAAATCTAGATTTAGAGTAATGCAGTTTTTTAATTAATTTTTCTTTTTTTCAGGATTCTTGGAGATATTTTCATGGGTGTGTACCACACAGTTTTTGATTACGGGAACTTAAGAGTAGGCTTTGCAGAAGCTGTCTAACAATGCACATATAAATTGTCTATAGTGAACAATTTGTGTAATATTGCGTATAGGCAACAATACACGTTACGTCATCATCTCAAAACTGTCGACTTCATCTCTTATTGCTTTGGATATTTTGTAGAGTATCTAAGTATTTGGTGTCTTATTCTACGCAGTTCTTTTACAACGTTACCGTTGTAATCTAATATATGTACAGGAAACAACCATGCACGCTCAAGGAAGGAGCTTGTCATGACTTGCTTATTCATCTTAAGCATGACTTGTTTATTTTTACAAAATGACAGAAAATTGCTTTGGTTAAAGTGATTATTTAGAATATATGTATGTGATTGTTTAGAATATATGTATGTGATTATTGCTGCATCAAATTATACCGTTTGAAAATGTCCATGGAATTTTTTTTCCCATGACCCCGATAATGCCCTTCGGTGATATATTGTTGTTTGTAATACCTTATCCTTGGATGCTAAACACTGATTATATCTTAATTCTAATTCTAGTGGGGATCCAATGCATTAACTTTTATTGACTTGTTTATATTTTATTACATGTCAGTCTTGGACAATTGTAATAAGTGCCATACAAGTACCACGAGGAAATGCATGGATTTGTGCCTTCCCGACTAAAGGGAAAGTCAATCTGATCTATACATTGTGCGATATTTGTTAAATAAAGTTTTAATCTTAAAATAAATAAATGGAAAAGGGAGGGCCAACCAGAAGTCCATAAGACTCGGGCAGCCACCCAAACATCATAACAAAAAGTCTACTGAAACAAAAACTATTGCTTCTCATAAACAAGAGGAAAAGATACACAGCCTACGGATCTTGCATTCCAGCAGTTTTATTAGTGGAGTCGTGGACTATCTATATCCAAAAAGTTTTATTAGTGGAGTCGTGGACTATCTATATCCAAAAGTTGGAAGCTGGCTACTATGAAATGTAGAATTCCTTGTTCGTAAGACATCAAATTTACGTAGTCCATGATTGTGTTAATGTGCGCTTTCCGGTTATAACTGTCTAGCAGTTTTTAGAACCAATGCTTCAGATCACGGAGTGTGATCCTTCATCAAGATGAGGCAAAAAACTTTTGCCTCCCAATTTATTGGAAGAGCTTAAACAGCTTAGTCAACACACTGGTTTTGTCTACCAAAACAGCTTAGTTTTTGTCTACCAAAACAGCTTAGTCAACACACTGGTTGTTTACGGGAGATGTAAATTTATTATTCAATATTCTCCTTTAAGCATATTATCCAATTTGTTATTGCCACGTAATTGAATAACTCAAATCTGTTCCTATATCTGCACGAGAGGAATAAAGAGTTATTCCCTTAGACATCACAGTGATTATTTCTGAAGATAAAAGATGAGGCCCATTAATCTCATTCTGGTTTTTATCTAAGATTTTATGTGGAAGGGAGTCGAACCTTCTTGAAACCATTGCTGCCCCTATTTATCTGACAATCAACATTTGTGACGGCCAAGATTCTCCATAGTTCCCAATCTACTCTTTTTAACGGGAGAGTCAGGAAAGTGGATGTATGAGAAATGTTGTAGGAACATAAGCCAACAGAAGTAGAGAATGCCCCCACGATGCTTCTATACACGGGGAGCAATGAGAGGAAACAATTGCATAGAAGAGGATGGTGACAACAGGGAAGAAATAAGTGCAGCTGAGATCTGTAAATGGCAAGAGAAAATTTGTGAGCGAGTGGACTAGAACGATAGAGAGAGAACAAAGAGAAATAGGGAGGGCAAGTAAGAGGTGACGTCAAATATGGAAAAGCATCCAACGCAAATACAAGTGGCAACAAATGGTAAAAGGGAATGCTGGGACGAAAAAGGGAAGGGCAAAGTGAATATATAGAGACATCAACAAAAATAACAAGTGCTGTGAGAGCAGAAAAGAACTATTGCTATAAGACAATCTTTCCTATTGTTCATGTGATGCCATCAAAACAACTTCCATTGAGAGTAAACATGATTAGTTCTTCCTATGTTGTGTTCATAACTATTCATGTTGTCTGCAACACTGATTAAAAATAATGGTCTTGACCTCTATTCATGAGATTTAAATCTTTTTCAATATAACCATTTAGTTTTAGATTTGAATTCATCTTTCCATCTACAAAAAATTTGGAGTCATTTAACCAAATGACATATAAACTTCTTTATAAATACTCAGTGTCAAGCTTGCAATAAAACAGTTACCTACTGCTTCAAAAACTAAGAACATCATCCTCTTCAATTTCTTAGGATTACATCTCCTTCTATCCGTTCAAGGTGACCCTTCGTGACTCCATCAAACTTGTTCGACCCTTCCTTTGGTGCTAATCCCCTGAAACCTTTTTTTTTTCTCTTGTTTTTAGAGAAAAGAAGATTATATTTGGTTCCTAATACCCAAGCCTTTAGGTCTTATAATCCCCAAGTGTAATTTCTTCTCATTTGTGAAATATTGACATCGCCCACTTGTTCATTTATGATTATGTCCTATCAAAACTTTTTTATAATTGTTGTCGTCCTTAAAGAAAAATCTATATTTTCCTTTGAATTGAAAGAGTCTAATATTGTAGTTAGAAATTTTAAAGAAAGCTCAATGCGAGAACTTGCATTTAAGGTGTAATGGTTACGCTAATGACAATGTACATGTTAAGTAATGTTAAGGGTATATAATTAGATTACAAAATTTTATTTATGTAGAATGATATATAAAAGTAGGTGCATCAAAATTATAATATAATTAGATTTTCTTAAAGTTTGTCTTTGTAAATTATATACAAAACAATCACAAATAAATTTTGAAATATATTATTTAGTTTGCATCTAATATATTAATATTAAATATAACATATGCCTAGTAAATATGATTAGGGAATATTGTCTTATTGGATTGGGATTGGATTGGAATAGTTGAAGTGTAGTGAACCTTTCATTTTACCTTGTGTATAGTATTGTACAGGTTTATATCAATATATCTATTTTGGACTTGTTATTTGTTTATATGTTTTCCCACCCTCCTTGCTTTTATGGTGTGTTGCATAACATTCTAGTATTTCTTGTTCAACCTCTCATTCATTCAACACACTTGTAATTGTGTGCTAATGTTGTGAATTTTGTCAGTGTTCAAAGATGAAAAAATGTAGACTATCCATTTGGTTAGTCAGATTGGAGTGGTTGTGGTTGCCCGTAGTTTTTAGTCATGGTTTACTTGCATATTGGATAAAAAAGTAATTATACATAGAGTTGAAATATATTCATTATACTATTATAGTGATGTAAACATAGGTCTATGATATTTTTTTATGGCACAAGCTTAGAAGTAAGCTCTTTCACAAAGGAATGAATTCAAACATTGTAGTTATGGATTAAAAATCTATGAAATATAAATACATGAAGATTAGAGAAGAAAGCTCAACAAGGTATTTAAAAAATATGAAGAAGTAAGTTAACCGATATTGTAAATTATGGTGGGTAAGTGTTAATGTGATCTGCTAGGTGCACTAGGCCCTTGTAAAAGAAGGTAGTTCAAAAACAATAGATCTAAGAAATGACCAAAGAAACAAGCAAAAAACTAAGTATTAAATAATTGATTTGCGTTTCGATTGTGTAATAAATATTGATGGTAAATCAACACACAAAACCAAGAATAAGGGGAAAATGATTATTTTAGAGATTTACAAATAGGAAGTGGCTTGAAATATAATAGATTAAATATACTGGCAAAAGGTAAATAGGAAGTGGCTTGAAATATAATAGATTAAATATACTGGCAAAAGGTAAACTGATTATTACAAGATGTGAAGTTCAAAGTGAATCTGTCATACATGAAAATTATTATAAAAAAAATGAGAAATAAGAAATTTTCACATATATTAAGGGCTTTATTTAGTCTTAAAATTCTTGGTAAAATTTGGGTTTGGAGCAATAGTGACATGGGTTGGAGCCTAGACATTGACATATTTTAAGCACCAGAAAGATTAATGACAGTGACAATCCAAAAAAGATTAATGATAGTAGTGACAATCCAAAACAAAAATATATTATATAAAGCATTTGAAGTTATTCATATTTATTGCAAATAATATTTTAAAGCAACTATTCATAAGACATACTTGTCAGGACCAAAAGTTTTATAACTTCAAAATTCTACAACAAATTACAATTTGTAAGTAATAAATTATAATTTTTTTTTCTATAGATTTCAAAACTAAAATTTCTTTTACTATGATTAAATCCCCCTACCATAACATAAAAATAAAATGGAGCAATTCAATTAAAATTCTAAAATTAAAAATTAAAATGATTTAAAGAAAATATGAAAAGCCCTACATTCATGAGAAGTAATAGGCATTTAAAGCCTTAAAGTTGAAAAATAAGGATATATCAGCGTTCGAGAAAATTAGTAATGCCTTTGCCAACCAACAAGAATATTTTTATTTAGGTATAAGTTTGATTAAACCTTTATTAATGCTTGGGCCTAAGGATCCTTTTGGAAGAGCTTCCACATAATCTGATAAAATTCTACTAGAAGCCTATCAAAATCAAGGCTTTTATTAGATTTTATAGAGAAGAGAGCATGTTCAATTTCTTCCAAAAAATAGGTTGTAACCAAGATTAGTCTTGTTAGGGATGCATTCTTTGACAACCGCTTCCAAAGTTGAATATCAATCCAATGATTTTCTCTACAAGTCCCAGAACAACATAATTATTTTAGTAGAATTCGTGTGTAAAGAGCTACACTTATCCATTATAGCATAAATTCTCTCCTTATAATTAAGATAATTAAAGAAAAATTTGGACCCTCTACCTTCTTTGATCCACTGTAATCTAACTCTTATCTTAGCAGCTTGCCCTTTATAATGGTCCAATTTTCACAACTGTGATTTGGAAACAACAATAGAGGCTTGAATCCTTGTGTTATTAAGATCTACATTTAGCTATTTGAAACTTTTCTCCACACTTATGTTGCCATGCCACTCTCTAGCCAAAGGATTGTAGGAAATTAGTGCATTATCAAAGTAGAGCACTACCACTCAGTCCACGATTCCCCCTCTTGAGGCTTAGGAATAGAGCTTCAAATTCCCACTAATGTAGCAACACAATCAAGATTTTTAAGTGGGGAAGTATTGGGTTTATAGGGGAGTTGAGAAGAAGGGGCAAACTTTTGAGATAATGAGATTGTGCAAATGATTGGAAAATGGTCAGACAAAGTAGTGGAATAGTTAACTTGAATCCACATACCAGAAGGGGTATGCACCAAATGAAAATTATGAGATAAAAATTAATGACATTGCTAGAGAATTATCATGAATGGGATCAACCACACCCACACAATTGAGAGTTTGAAGTGATTGAACTAGCTATGGTCCTCATGATGTTTGACCATATTGATCTCCAATCATCTATTTCAATAGGTTATCCATTGATAAAAGTGTACTAAAAGCTCCAACCTTGCCATCTTTATGTGATGTATGAAAACACTTATTTGCATATCTTGTATAGAGACAGATCAAGGCACTCGTTGCCTAGTTTAACTTCTTCAAGGAATAAAACATCATGTTCGTTGACCCTCTTACATTCAAGTATCTTTCAATTTATGACCATCTAGTTGTTCATTTGTTTATATGTTCATTTGAAGCAATTGATTTTGACATGAGCTCAGTGGAGGTGAAGCGAAAGTCTGACCAAGAAGGTCTAGAGAAATGATCACAAGCTATAGGGCAAGGGCTAGAAGGAGAAGGAGAGGGTTCCTTCCTCTTCCTAACCATCCTCCACCAGTCATAACAACTTCTTTATAAGATGGTGAACTTTTGGCAAGTGACACAGAAGAGATCAAAGGATGAAGGAGGAGGAGTGGTATGTGGAAGAGGTGACCTTAAGAGAAGGTGGAGACTGAAGGGTGGTTTGAATCACTAATTTTTTTAGTGGTGAATAGTTGAAATCGGTGCCTCCATTTTTGGAGAATAGTACAAGCTATAAAGGGGACTAAATTACCTGTTTTTTTACAAAAAATAATTTAATGTTGGTTAAATCGCCAAAGCATTATTTATTAAATTTTTAAATTGAATTGTTTTGCTATAGTAAACAATATGTGATTGGAGCCTAATCACTAGTAGTTTATAATATAATTATAAATCTTAATCATATTCGCCATTAATATTACATTCCCTTCATTACTTTTAGGGCCATATCGCCATTACTATATTAAATTCTTCCTTATTTTTAAGGCTATTTTTGATTTGAAATTAACATTTGATGTGATTTGCCACTTATAAATTGTATATAATTAGGTTTTTAAGCATTTGTCTCCTTTATTATGATGACCTCTAAAACGTAAAGCCTCAAATATGATGATTACAAAGAATACAAGTAGCGTATAAAGTTCACGTACTACTATTATTTTTTAAAGTTTGCATCGATAAAAACATATTTTGTTTGAAATCTGTGACAGGTATTCATTTTATATAATGCTTGCAATGGCTCTTCTATTTGGTAAAGTCCACCTAATACAACTATGATCTTAGCATTTCCATTTCTATTCTGTGCAAATAGTAAGTAGGAGCATCTAAAGCTTTTGTAACAAATGCAAACTAGATTCTAGTCACAAATGCAAGGTTTACTTTCTGTTGATCCATGTGGGTTTGTAGGTATCATGAACCATTGATAGTGAGGCCCATATAGAAACTAGGGCATTTATATAGTTTAAATGTGTGAAGGAATAGGGCTTTTATTTGTTTCCATTGATTTCCATTTTAATCTAACAACTCTAATTGAATTCTCTAGGTCCTTTAAGCATTGTTCCTTTTAAAAGGATTGTTGAGCCCATAATTTATTTTGGACCGCATGATTAGATTATGATCAAACCATTGATCATAATCTAATTGTGTGGCCCAAAAGAAATTCTAGGCTTAGCAAGCCTTTTAAGAGGCACATGCTTATTATGTCGTAGAATTCAATCAAAACCATTTGATCAGTAGTAAAATATAAGGTGTAGATTCACTCTTCTTTGAGTCTTATTTTTAAAGTTATATTTTAAAATGTTTAATCTATGTGTGCTCCAATGCCTCCCTGATAGTGGATTTATGCTTGGTGACGAGGGTTTCGCCCCTCGACCTCGCGTGTATCGTAACATTAGGGTTGTTGTCCTATGACCCAATGAGAGGGCATTTCCCCCTCAACCCCTGCAAGGGAGCACTACCCCCTTGACCCCTGTAAGGGGTGTTGCTCCTTGACCCCGCCGATGGCTACCACCCCTGGGCCCCAGCTTTAGGGGGATTGCGCTGACCAACTATGCAAATTTTCAAAGGAAGGATTCATCATTGTAATTAATTTTTTAAGCTAGCATTCACTAGGTTTCACCAATATTTTATAAAAATTTCTAGTAATGTGCATAAATTTGCTAGAAAAATCAATATTTTTTTCAAAAAAAGAAAAGATTCTCTAGGAAAATTAATGCACTTAGCTAGGATTTGCTAGGATCTTATAAAATTTTTTAGGAGTCTTTTCTTAAATTTATCACTAGTTTGAATAACATTATTGATCGACATGGAGAGGGCATGAAGCTATGGGGATCTGTTCTTTAATAGGACAATCATGTATTAGGTGTCCTTGTCAACAAAAAAACACACATACACATACCTTTTAAACTAGAAAATCACTATTGAATGGGCTCAATAATTAGGTTAAAATGTATTGCCAGTCAAATTAGGCTTTGATAAAGCCTATGACAATACGCTGAAGTTTCATCTTTAATATGTTGCAATGGTTTGGTTTTGGGTCTAAAATTTAGGCACATGTTCAAATGTTGTTCAAAGACACCAATGCTCACCTCGTTATTAATAATTCTATGTCAGAGTCATTTTCTTTATAATGTTCCATTAGGCGGTGATGACCTTTATCTCCTTTCTTATATGTGCTTATATCAAATGCCTTGGTTATCTTCTACAAAAAGTTAATTAGATGAGACTTATATCAGGGATATCAATCCCACAAAATGCGGTGGTTATCAACGTGTACTTTGTTGATGACAACATGCTTTTTTTGTAGAATTCTGAAGAAGAATCAATAATACCTTGGATATTCTAAATCTGTATTTTTTTGTATCTAGTTTGCAATTAGCATGTAATAAGACCGAATTTTTGAAGTCCCAAATTGATCCTATTCCTCAGTGGATTCCTAAATAATGGAGACAAATTAAACATGGGGAGATAATTAGATATCTTGGCATTCCCTTTAGATTGGGATTCTCTTTCAAAAACATGGATCTGGTTTCTAAATAGACTTAAAAATAAATTGTTTAATTAGGGAAACACATTTTTATCTTTGGTAGGTAAAATTTAAGTTGCTAATAGAATTTTCCTTGCTACACATGTGTACTAATCGTCTTTATAGATACCTTCCAAGAAAGGTTATGAAGAGTTGAATAAACTAATTCAAAAAATTTCTTTGGACTAAGTGGGAGGGTAATGTTGGCTTCATTGCTTCATCCTAGTCTCATTGCATTCAACCGAGATATAAAGATAGTCTGGGAATCATAGACCACAAGATACAAGGGTTATGTCTTGTTGTGAAGTGGATTACTAAAGCTGTTCAAGGAGAGGAACCCTGAAATTTTTTAGTATGACATATAATTATAATAACATCAATCAATGGAAAATGGCAATATGTGAATTGGCTAGACAAGATTCTTCTTGCTCCCTCTTCTAGATTAAAACTTCTTTTCCATTGTAGTCCATTTGGAAAATCTAGTAACAAGTTTGTCATTTTCTTAATTGGAAAGAGTCTTCCTTACAACATGGTTTAAGCTTTGCTTCATCATCAATCTATTGGAATGAACATAAATTATCATGAATAACCACTTGTTATCAACTTTCCTAGACATTCTTATTATTTGTTCAAGAAAGGGGTTTGACAATTTATTGATATTTGGGACTTCAATGCCTAGAGTTGGTCACCTTGGCAGATCATCAAAGAGCATTTTGGGTCAGACAACAACTATAAATAATTTCTAAGTACAATAATTAGTTCCCCTAGATCTTCTATGAAACTAAGTACTCTAGTGGAGTGTAATTTCTTTAAAGATAGGGGTTGGTTGTCTTCCTGTCATTTCAATATTCTTCCATTAAAGAAAATTTATTTTCAGCTCCTTCCTTGCTGGCCTCTTAATCCCTGACTTAATCATAAATGAAAATACAAATTCAATGCTAAATTTTGGACAAGGGCAAGTGCTGGCCTCAAAAATTCTACATTACAAACTACTTGTGGGGGATAGATTGAGATCTATAATGGTTTAGCTAGTTAATTGCCCTTTTTATCAATGCACTAAAAATATGAAACATATTTTTTGGGTTGCTCTTTTGTCAAGAAACAATGGATTGTAATTTTTAGGGACTTGTTATTTTTTTTTATCATGATTTGAATTAGAAAGAAGCTATTTTTGGTCTGGGACTACATAACAGTGTGTTTACCAATTTTTTAGACACGTCATCTTAATACGTATATGGAAAACTAGATGTACAACATGTAACGTGTGGAATTTTAATTTAGCTAAGAATGTTCTTGTTTTCCAACTAAATAATTCCAACAACAATATGCTAGGACTTATCTAGTTTCAAGGGAAATGTATTTTATCGGTATCTAAACAAAAAGAATAAAATAGCTCCAAAACATCCTAGAAATGCTTTAAACTTGGAAAAGAATAAATTTTTGCTTAGTTAAAGCACAAGGAAAAATGATAAAATATCTATTTTCTAGAAAATGAAATGCAAATTCATAGGAGATGTTAGCAAGAGACACTGCTATGTTGAATAATTGAGTGTTGTCATTGATGGCAATAAGGCAAAGAAGACATCACTCCGGAAGACTGACTTGATTTGGCAACAAGGCACAAGAGTATTCAAGACTGGAAGGCCAGAATGACTAAGTATGGACAGTAAGGGACAGAAAGTGGATCAGTATGCCTCCGCAGATGAAGACCGGCAAATGCTGTTCAGGTATGTTGACTCATAGCCACTTGATGATGATATATTCCAGTGTTTAGGTCATGACTTCCTCCAGAAGTCATTTGAAGAAAATATCTATGTCTGGATGAACAGAAGTAAGACTAGAATAGTGTACAGTGCAAAGTAAAAGGGTCCGCATTCCTCCACAAGTGCATATTTTGTTATGCGGTTTTGAGGTGTTGTAAACAATTGTATGAAGTGTCTAAATCTAGAGTTGTAAGATTTGAAGTCCACCGGAAATATAGTTTCAAACTGCTGAGTATCACTACAGTGTTTTACAGAGTTTGACTGTGACAGTGTCTGAGTTCTGATGGTCCGCATTTTACCGCTAAAGAATATTTTGCTTTGCAGTTCTGAAGGTAATGTCTAAGGAGTCTTTGATATGATTTTGAGCAAGCCCTGTGGTCTATAGTAAAAGATGTAGTCTGACAATTGAACTAAACCAGTAGCAGTCTGAGTTTAAGGCTGACATGTTAGTTTGATTTATGTGCGGTAAGTTCTATTAATTAAAACTTTATCCTAAGTGGTTCTATAGTTGGAGCCGACATATGAGAAGGTGTTTCAAATGTTATTTAGGTCCGCCATGTATTTTGATGAATGGATTTGGCTGACAAGCTACAAGGTTATTAACTATACGCTTCATCTAAGTATGCTGACCTAATATAGGCTGACATGTTAGTTTGATTTATGTGCACTAAGTTCTATTGATTAGAACTTTATCCTAAGTGGTTCTATAGTTGGAGCTGACATATGAGAAGGTGTTTCAAATGTTATTTAGGTCTACCATGTATTTTGATGAATGGATTTGGCTGACAAGCTACAAGGTTATTAACTATATGCTTCATCTGAGTATGCCGACCTAATATGAAGATCTTAAGTGTTGCGGATATATATGTGGGATTGAATTCAGTGTTGAGTGTGTGTGATGTGAATGTGATAGAAAAATATGTGCGACATGCAGAGGAAGGAGATTCTGTGGATGCAATAAAGAGTAGAAGAAGAGAGATCTTATTTCCATGTAAAAGAAGAGCAGTGATAACAGAGCAGTAAGAGATGAAGAGTTGTGAAATAGTATTTATGTGCTTCATTGGAGCTGCAACCATGCATGTGTAGATGTAGTTTGAGCAATTCATTTTAGCAGTGAGTCATTCTTCTTTCCTCTTTCTTTCTCCAGGCAGTGAGCCTTTCTTGCAGTGAGCATTTCTCTGGGCAGTGAGCCTTTTGTAATCCGGTATTGTGCTATAATACTATATTGTAAGCTAACACTCACCGTGGTTTTTCCCTTTTGGGTTTTCCACGTAAAAATCCTGGTGTTCATGTGTTATGTCTTTATGGTTGTTGTTTTCTATGTCTATTCTATTTTCATGTTATTAACTTTAGAAATTGGATAAGTAAATTTGTGAAGAATTGGTTTTGTGGAATATTGATTCACCCCCCCTCTCAATATTCCTTATTCTCAACAATTAGTATTAGAGCAAGGTTCCTTGGGAGAAGTCTAATAGCTTAAGGAAGATCTGGGGTAGTGTAATCATGGCAGCAAGAAGATTTGGAAATTATGAAAGCAACAAGGAACTAGAAGCAACCCTTATTGATCTTAAAAAATCTGCAGCAAAAACTGATGCAGAGGCATCCACACTAAAACCTTGACATACAGCATGTATGTCCGCAACCCATCATCATCATCATATTTCCCTTAACACTGTCAGCATCATCATATTTTCTCTGCCGACCGATATCCTCCTGCAGACAAACCTTCGCCCTTTCGCCTGTCAGCAGCATCATCATATCCGGCTATCGGCAGCATCATCACATTCGGCAAGCGCGATCATCCTCCTGACGATCACTGTTCATCTTACCGCCAACCTCTATCTTCAGCATCATGATGTTCAACATCATGTTCATCAGCAGGATATAGAACATCCGGTTCCTCCCATATATCCTGATGACGACAACTTCATGCACCGTTCCTTCGATGCTTACGTCACCCCGATATCCTGATGACGATTATCCTGATGACGCTGACGTCACATGCAGCTCCTTCAATATCCCGCTGCCCCGATATCCTGATGAAGATTATCCTGATGACGATGACGTCACATGCAGTTTCTTCAATATCCTGCTGTCGGCCAAACTTAACATTATCGGCCCGCGATGGTTTTATCAACCCGATCTTCTACCTTATGCCGATACGCTCCTCCTCGGCAACACCTGATGATGATCACCCCAAAACACATTCACCTTATGCAAATGATTGCATCATGCTCATCTCCATCTACTCGGATGACGCTCGAAGTAACTGTAGGATATACACAGAAATATCCTGATGATGCCGTTGTGACGAATTTTCAACCTTAGCAAATTTTGATCCGCCGAACCCCCTGAGGTGACCCGATCCGCTTCCTGGACAACTTTCCAGACTCTAACAACCAGCACGACCTAGCACATACCCATGCTAGGGTTCTCAACACCTCTCGACTGCGATCCTGCAAACAGACATGCAAACAAACACAAATGCAAACTATAACCTAAACTACTGTACACAGCCATTCCACCGATTCGACGAATCAACCGGTGGAATGGATCAGCGAATCCATGTAACCACCAAAACAACAAATCGATCACACAATGGAATCCAAACAGAGAATTGACACAACAGGATCTCTTTATTGATTTTCAAAAGATGCAAATACAATACTCAGTCTCTCTCTGCAATCTAACTCCTCTGCTCAATCTCTAAAACCAACCGATCCTCATGCATAAATAGGATCTCCTGCGAGTACTACCACTCGATTCCCAGCGGCTGGGAGCTTCCAAGCGGCTGGGAGGATCCAACCGAACATACAGCATAACAGCTGTCCTAACAACCTAGCTAAAAATAGTAAAGTGTGGTCAACATGACCTTATTACATGCATTGGTCTTATCAGACCTTCTTGGAAACATTAACCAGACCTAAAACATACTAACTGCCTCATGGAGGCCAGCTGTCAGGTAGGTGCTCCTGCACCATACTCCCCAACAGAAAAGAACTCATGTCCCATGAGTTTAGATGTGGAAGTCCTCCACCTTTACACTTTGTCATGTCAGTGTTCTGACCTGTTCCAGTTTTATCCTCTGCTGGCTCTTGGCTGCTCCAAGACTTCTGAACTGTAACTTGCTTTCTTGCAAGTAAATCCTCATGCCTGTCAATGTAGGCCTTTCTCTCACATACCTTGTGTTTGTCAGGTTGTCTGACCAGAACCTCTGTCTGAACTGCCTCTTGAACTTCTGTAATGTTCAACTCTGTCTTTCTTTCAACCTTTATAGGACAAACAATAGTCCCAACTATGACAACATCCTTGTCATTCCTCTCAACTGGTTGCTGTTTGCAAACCTGTTTCTGAACCTGCTGCTGACCTCTGTCAGTCAAAACTGAAGCTTTCTTCAACCTGTTGTCCTTAACATCTTCTTTCCCTGCAGTGTCCTCAACTGCCTTTATGCCTGCTCCTATAGGCTTCTGCACAAACTCCTTCTTTCCCACTAAAATGATTTTGGCTGCCCCCTGTGCTGCAGCATTTTCCTGCAATGGCATCAACATAATAGTCTTCCCATCTTTCTTGATGGTGTAGGTATTAGCATACCCATCATACAGTACCCTTCTATCAAATTGCCATGGTCTACCCAACAGTAGGTGACAACATTCCATGGGCAAAATGTCACACAAAACTCTATCATGATATGCTCCAATCTAAAAATCCACATATGCCTGTTCATAGACAAAAAGTGATTGACTATCACTCACCCAAGATGCCTTGTAAGGGTGATGGTGTGGAATCCTTTCCAAATTCAGTTTATCCACCATTTCCTGAGATACCATGTTATCTGTTGAACCAGTATCAATGACAACCTTACATACTTTACCTTTGCTCTTGCATGTGGTCTTGAAAAGAGCTCTTCTTTGCATCATATCCTTTGATGTCTGCAAACTAATTCTCCTTAGCATCAATGCTTCTCCCTCCTCAGGATATCCATAACCGTCAGGATCCCTATCTCCTTGATAAGTGTTTGAACTCTGCACACTTTGCTCTACTTTCTCTTCTTGCACAAGTTGTACTCTCTTGTCATTCATTCTATCATTTCTGGATGATGAACCTTTGCTTTCTGGACATTTGAAAAATGGATGACCAAACTCACCACAGGTGTAACACTTTCCTGAAAATGTAGTAGAACCTCTACCACTTCCAAATCTACCTCTATTACCTTTCCATCCACCTTTGAAATCAGACTGTCCCTGTCCTTTACCAGTGTCTTCTTGACCCTCATTGGTTTGCCTTGTTGTAGGGGCTAATCCTCTTCCCCTCATATTGTTGCCTCTTCCTCTCATGGACTTATCTTGTCCTCTATTCATCTTTTCTTCAATCCTGATTGCCATTTGGTAACAATCCTCCACACTCTTAGGGTTAGCTAAAACTAACTCATCCTGTATGTTCAATCTCAAACCAGCCAAGTACCTAGCCACCTTTTCTACCTCATTCTCATGATGACCAGATCTCATACTCAACTTATAAAACTCCTCAGTATATGCCTTCACATCCATTTCCTTCTGCCTTAAAAATTGCAGTTTCTTAAACATCTGAATTTCATAATCCCTAGGCAAGAATTTACCTTTGATCCTTGCTACCATCTTATCCCATGAAGTGATCTTTGACTTTCCTTGTTTCCTTCTCTCGGATTGTACATAATCCCACCATATCAAAGCATGACCTCCTAACTTGGTCTTTGCAATCTTTACCTTCTGATCCTCAGCAACATCTTCACATTCAAAGTGATTATCAAGTGCAGCAATCCAATCCAGTAACTCATCTTCATTCAAACTTCCATTATACTTGGAAACATCAACCTTTAGCTTAGGTTTATCACTCTGCACTGCCTTTAACAGTTTTGCAAATCTCTGGTCTTCAGCATCCAGATCTTCAGCTACCTCTTCATACTCTTCAACAATATCTTCATCTTCTTCAGACTCACTATCTTCCACTTCCCTCTTTTTGTTCTTTTCCAGGGCTACAAGCCTGGCTTGAAGTGCTTCAGCAAGCTCCTTCATCTTCCTCATCTCTCTGGCATGATTTTCCTTCATCTCCTGCAACTCCCTTGCAGTACCACTACCCTTCAGAGGCATTTTGTCAACCTCTCACTCCTCTACCTCTGTCCTTTCAGTGACAGAACCAACTCTACCTCTGCCCTTTCGGTGACAGAGTCAACACACAACAGCCCAGACCTTTTGCTGAGCTCTGATACCACTATGATGCAGAGGCATCCACACTAAAACCTTGACATACAGCATGTATGTCCGCAACCCATCATCATCATCATATTTCCCTTAACACTGTCAGCATCATCATATTTTCTCTGCCGACCGATATCCTCCTGCAGACAAACCTTCGCCCTTTCGCCTGTCAGCAGCATCATCATATCCGGCTATCGGTAGCATCATCACATTCGGCAAGCGCGATCATCCTCCTGACGATCACTGTTCATCTTACCGCCAACCTCTATCTTCAGCATCATGATGTTCAACATCATGTTCATCAGCAGGATATAGAACATCCGGTTCCTCCCATATATCTTGATGACGACAACTTCATGCACCGTTCCTTCGATGCTTACGTCACCCCGATATCCTGATGACGATTATCCTGATGACGATGATGTCACATGCAGCTCCTTCAATATCCCGCTGCCCTGATATCCTGATGACAATTATCCTGATGACGATGACGTCACATGCAGTTTCTTCAATATCCTGCTGTCGGCCAAACTTAACATTATCGGCCCGCGATGGTTTTATCAACCCGATCTTCTACCTTATGCCGATACGCTCCTCCTCGGCAACACCTGATGATGATCACCCCAAAACACATTCACCTTATGCAAACGATTGCACCATGCTCATCTCCATCTACTCGGATGACGCCCGAAGTAACTGTAGGATATACACAGAAATATCCTGATGATGCCGTTGTGACGAATTTTCAACCTTAGCGAATTTCGATCCGCTGAACCCCCTGAGGTGACCCGATCCGCTTCCTGGACAACTTTCCAGACTCTAACAAGCAGCACGACCTAGCACAACCCATGCTAGGGTTCTCAACACCTCTCGACTGCGATCCTGCAAACAGACATGCAAACAAACACAAATGCAAACTATAACCTAAACTACTGTACACAGCCATTCCACCGATTCGACGAATCAACCGGTGGAATGGATCAGCGAATCCATGTAACCACCAAAATAGCAAATCGATCACACAATGGAATCCAAACAGAGAATTGACACAACAGGATCTCTTTATTGATTTTCAAAAGATGCAAATACAATACTCAGTCTCTCTCTGCAATCTAACTCCTCTGCTCAATCTCTAAAACCAACCGATCCTCATGCATAAATAGGATCTCCTGCGAGTACTACCACTCGATTCCCAGCGGCTGGGAGCTTCCAAGCGGCTGGGAGGATCCAACCGAACATACAGCATAACAGCTGTCCTAACAACCTAGCTAAAAATAGTAAAGTGTGGTCAACATGACCTTATTACATGCATTGGTCTTATCAGACCTTCTTGGAAACATTAACCAGACCTAAAACATACTAACTGCCTCATGGAGGCCAGCTGTCAGGTAGGTGCTCCTGCACCAAAAACAAGGGATCTAAAAGCTAATATTCAAGAAGCTAATGAATGCATCCTAAAGCTAAGAGAGCAAGTCAGAAAGTTCAAAGAGAAAAGAAAGGAGCTAAATGATCAATTAGATGAAGCACATGAGTTTCTAAATGGGTTGAGATTGGAAGTTGAAAAGAAGGAAGAAATTGAAAGGCATCTGAATCAAGTTATTAAGGACAAATCAGAGGAATGTGAAAAATTGGGCAAAGAAGTGCTACTTCTGAAATTTGATCTGGATGCAACCAAGAGCTATGAAGAAAAGTTCAAACTAAGTTCTGCAAAGCTTGATGAGGTGATCGCTAGTCAAAGGAGTGTTGATGATAAGCAAGGTTTGGGATTTGAGAAAGGAGAAAGTTAAAAATCTCAAACAAACACTGAGTTAAAGCAAAACAGAGGAAACCAGTTTAGAAGAAGAGGACCTAGAAGACCTTCGGTCAGCCAGCCAAATGCTCAAAGGTATCCATCTTTCAATGGCCATTGTTTTAATTGCAATAAGTTTGGTCATAAAGCTACACAGTGCAGGAGTAGAATAAATTAGAATCAGAATGTTCCATCATTCTCTGGTCAATGTTTCAATTGTAAGAAAATTGGTCACTAATCAAATGAATGCACAAATCTGGTAAGAAATGGTTCCTACAATGCAAGGAATAGTCAATCATTCAATGGAAAGTGTTTTACATGCAATAGATTTGGACACATGGCTTATCAATGCAGATCAAATCCAATCAATAGACGGAATCAAGGACAAAGGAATGTTGTGTGCTACAATTGCAACAAGCATGGACATATTGCAAGAGTTTGCAGAAGCAAAAATGTGAAGAGAAACTACCTTACTGAAGAAAGGAAAACAAAGTAGAGGAATGATAAAGGAAAAGAAAAGTTTGATCTAGTTGAAACCAAGAAGGAAATGGGTAAGATTTAGATTAAGAAAGATGTGATTGAAGTCAAGGATGAATCCGCACCATCATCCGGTGCAGACACTTCCTCCAGGAAGTAATTTGAGAGCTCTGGCTCAGATGGAGCAGTGTTGAAAATCTAAAACCCCCAGCAAGATAGTTAGTGCTGAAATCCAACACGAAGACATGATAAAATAAATCACATGACACATCCTTTGAAGCAAGTTCTGGAAGAAAAGGACCAATTGTGAAGATTTGCAGTTAAGGTGTCTGTGGCTGTTAGGAAGATGCTCAACAACTTTTTGTAAGATGACATTAATGACACTTAAGTTTTAGCATGCGAAGGTTAAAAGGAGTTGTATCTGAAGGAAAAATCATTCTGTATTCCATGTACTCAAGTGACTAAGGCGATTCAAAGCAAAATTTAAAGCGACTACAATATTCTCCAAAGGATTTCAAATTCAGATCAAGAAAACCCTAATCCGACAAAAGAGGTATTTACAACTTGAAACCCTACTATGAAAATTAAATTGCTTTGGGAAAATGTTTACTCACGTAATCGAGATAGGAAAAATGCTTCACCCCAAGTTTGAGAAACAATTATTCAAATCACTGGAAAATGATCCGTTAGGGGCATTCTCAATTACTCCACATGGGGTCATGCATATGGAAGATATCAGAGCACACATTCATATCATTCTAGAAGAATATGATCACATGAAGTTAGGAAAATTGTATTTGGACGAACTGACTACTATGGACATTGTGCTGAAAGATGATTACAAAGTTCTAGGAGAAAAGAAACTTGACACCTGGTTGGACTTTCTCGTAATTTCGATTGATGAATGGGTCAAGCTTATTCTAAGCAGAATTCATGATGAATCTTTATGGCTTGATGAACCCTATATGATAAATAAAGAAGCCATTAAAGCTGTAATCGGTATGAGCTCCTTCAGAAGGGTTCTAGGCATAAAGAAAATGAAGAACAATATGGTAATGCAACTAACAGGAGCCAAAATTGAGGAGAATGTCTTCACAGTAAGTGATATCAAGGATTCGACTGTCAGAATTGCATCAATGATTGTTGGATACAAAGTATACTTCTCCAATAGGGAAAATTCTGTGTTTGCATAAGCTATATGCACAACATATGACATGATAAAAAACAATACAGATTATGACCTTTGTGAATTACTCCAGAGTGAACTTATGGAGAATTTGAAAAGAACAAAAGAAACTAATCACCCTTTCAAATATGGAACATTGATTACATGTTTACTCTTTTACTTCCTAAGAGAGCTACTTGGTTTATGGAATATTGTCTGGCTTGATCACATACATGTAGACGCTCAAATAAGAAATCACTTACAGAGTTTGGGTAATGCAGATATGCAAAACGAAATCATATCATGGAAATATTTTAAAGACTTTCAACAGAAAATGGTAAGAAGGTTCCAGATACCTAAAAATGAAAAGGATATTATATTCGTGGTGGATAAAGATAAATGCTTCATGGAATCTGTGGAACCAAGAACTGTATGGGTCCCTGCACTAGGTTATGAAGTTGCAGAAGTTGTCTTGACTGAATTCGCTGATGCACTACTAAGTAAACCTATTGATCCCAAAGAGGACAAATTTGGGACATTCTCAGAATTATCTTCCAGAATGTTGATGGAACCTGAGCAATTAGAGAAAACATCAGATGAACAATTAAGTAAGGCAAAAATCAAATTAGGAGGATCCAAGTCCATAAGTGCTTTAGTAGAATGGACATCAAGCACTCCAGAAAGGAAAGATAAGAGATCTGAAGAGAAGAGACCAGCATCTAGTCCCAGAAAAAGAATAAAGACCTCATCCATTATAGAAACCACAACTGAAGAAAAGAAGAGAAAGAAAGTTTCACTTTGTGAAGAAAAACTGGCAAGAGACACTATTACAAAAACCTTGGAAAAGCTACAAAGTACACAAATCCTAGATCCACCCAATTTTCTTCAAGAACCAATAAATCTAAATTCCTTGTCTTTGGAATAGAAGTTTGAACTAGTATCATTTGTCCAAGCAAAGGCTCAGGAAGAATTGATGAAAACTCACATGCACAACAATAAGCTCATTATAGCAGTATCTGATATACTGGGAGAATTGATGCCTAAAAACCAGAAAGGCACTTCGACATCATCTTCTGATCAACTAAAAGGTATGATAAAATCAATCAGCAGTTATTTTGAATCCTTTGAAAAATCTACAGAACAAAGGTCAGAAAAGAATTTGATGAGAAAAGTGTTAGAAGTGAAAGCAACACTACTTCAATGGAAATCTAATTCAAGATAAATTTTAGCAATCTTTAAGTGTGCATTAACAATGGAGATTGTAACAAAACATAAAACCCACTATAAAGAAAATGCCAAACACGAAGAACTTAACACAAGACACAATGACATAGTGTTTAACGTGGAGAAAACCCTTGTGGGTAAAAAACTCCACACAGGAAAGAGGCCCAATGTTTGTATTAATCTGCAAAAGATTGTACAATACAACACCACCACCAATCTCTCCTCCAGTCTTCAATCCGACAGCATTCCTGCAGTATCTGAGTACCTAACATCTATATTGCAGCAACAAATTACATGGCAAATACTTATAGAAATATTTTTCACTCCATTCTAGGCGTTCACCTACTCTCTCCTACGATTCTCCAACCTGTAAACATTAATTACCATCTTACAAGCATCTTACACTTGTCCAAAAATAGCCATGCAAAGGTTAGGCGCCCAAGACTAAATCTGGCCTCTTACAACATCTTATGACATGTCATAACCGTCATAGATTCCACAAAAAAATATATTTCCAAGATAGGAACCTTGGGCTAAATATAGCAAATATACAACTAACATATCCGTCATATGCCTCATAGAATCTCAGAATCTTATGACAACTTGCAGCTGTCATAGATTCACTTACCAAACATTATGATAGTTGTCATACATGCTAAATATAGTAGATTCCTAGAGGGAAAATGCCTACCCTCATTTACTTTGAGTTTTTACATTTGCCAACAGTAAATGTCACTCCACAATTACCTCCGGTGACTCCGAAATTGCCCCTGTCAGTGAAACTAGTACATCTCCTCATGGATTATTACAAATTACAAATAATAAATGGAATAAATACAATATTGGGATTTACAAGGTTAATGGCACCTTATCCCAACATTCTCCCACTTGACATTATACATTGTAAGTCAACCCATAGGAAATCAAATGAAAAAATAATCAGGCACTAGAAACAAGGCCCATGGCCTCTTTGCACCACATTCTCCTGAGTGTCTATCTTGTTCAACTCAATCTCTTCATTTGCAACCAACTCTCAAACAAAGTGATATTGAACATCAACATGCTTAGTCTAGGCATGATACATGGGATTCTTGGCCAAATAGATAGCACTCTGGCTATCACAACCAATCTGAATGATCTTATAATCAAATCCAATACCTGTACACAGTCTTCTCAACCAAACTACCTCCTTAGAGACATGAGTTGCAACCATATACTTTGCTTGTGTGGTGGACAAAGCAACTATGGGCTACCTCTTACTCATCCAACTCACTGCACCTCCAAATAGAGTAAACACATAGCCACTAGTGGACCTTCGACTATGCAAGTCACCTGCCCAATCTGCATCAACAAAACCCTATATGTCCAAAGATTTATCAGCACTATCAGTACCAGAGTAAACCAAACAATGATTAGGAGTACCTACAAGATATTTAAACACCCTCTTCACACAATTCTAATGCTATCTACCAGGGTTAGACATAAATTTTCTCAAAACTCCCACTACTTGGGCAATGTCTGGTCTAGTGCAAACCATTGCATACATCAAACTCCCTACAACACTAGCATAAAGCACATTAAACATATCCTCAAAATCATCCCCAGTCTTTGGACACATATCTAATGAAAGATTAGTACCAATGGGTAAAGGAACTCTAACTGGGTTACAGTCCTGCAAACTAAATCTCTGTAAAATAGTGTTCACATACTTACTTTGTGACAACCAAAGCTTTCTATTACCTCTGTCCCTTTTGATCTCCATTCCTAGAATATACCTGGCAACTCCAAGATCCTTCATATCAAATGCACCTGAAAGTTGGTCTTTAAGCTCACTGATCATACCCTTAGTATTACTGAAAAATAACATGTCATTAACATACAATGCAATAACTAGTATAGAATCACCAACACAATAAATGTAAACACAATGATCCTCCTCGCTTCTAACAATACCCAATTTCAAAACAAATGAATCAAACTTTTGATACCACATTCTGGGGGATTGTTTTAAAACATAGAGAGACCTCTTCAACCTGCAAACCCAATGTTCTTTTCCTTTTACCTCAAAACCTGTAGGCTGTTGCAGATAAATTTCTTCCTCAATATCTCCATGCAAGAACGCAGTCTTAACATCCATTTGCTCAATCTCCCAATCATAAGCTACAACAATGGATAAAAGAAATCTAATAGAAGTCAATTTAGCAACAGGAGAGAATATCTCACCAAAATCAACTCCCTCTCTCTGGGAGTAGCCCTTGGCTACCAGTCTAGCCTTGTACTTCTCCAATGAACCGTCTACTCCAAACTTCTTCTTGAAGACCCACTTACAACCTATGGCCTTTCTTACTTTGGGCAAATGAACAAGATCCCAGGTGTTACAAGAGTCTAAAGCCATAATCTCCTCATGCATGGCTAATTGCCAAGACTCACTATCATCTGCAGAAATAGCTTCCCTATAGGATCTAGGCTCATCGTTAGTACTCAATAAAGCTTATACACAACAAAAATCTAACCTAGGCTATACCTGTCAACTAGATTTTGTTGTCTTATGGATCTCCTTAAGGGTGGAGTAAGAGACTCTACTCATTCTTCTGCATGATCATCTGCACCAACTTCTTCTGTTACAATAGATTCCTTCATCAGAACTACTCAAATCTTCTTCTTCTTCACCCTCCAATCCATCATTCTATTCGTCCTACGGTACATCTTGCTGCTCTAAATCAAAGTGCACCTTATTTACCTTTTCTTCTTTTTCTTTTGGTTGCTCAGGTTCAAAAATAGCTCTAAGTTCCCTGAAAATAACATCTCTAGAAAAGATAATCTTGCGGGTTAGTGGATTCCAAAGCTTATAACCTTTCACATTATCACCATATCCAATGAATGTACACTTTTCAGCCTTTGGATCCAACTTAGATCACTTTTCCTTAGGCACATGAACAAAAGCCTCACAGCCAAAAAGCCTTAAATGTGAAACAGAAGGTTTCTTACCTATCCACACTTCATAAGGTGTCGAATTAAGAGCCTTACAAGGAGATCGGTTTATCAAGTAGAAAGCAATACACACAGCCTCTGCCCAAAAGCATTTATCTAACTGTGCATCACTAAGCATACTTCTAGCTCTTTCCATGATTGTTCAGTTCATCGTTTTTGCAACACCATTCTGCTGTGGTGTATATGGAGTTGTTTTTTTTCTGATAATACCTGCATGCTTTCAAAACTCATCCAATTCCTTAGAGAAATATTCTCCTCCATTGTTAGATCTTAATATTTTTATCTTTAAACCTGATTGGTCTCTACTAAGACTTTGAATTTCTTAAACTTAGTGAAAACTTTAGATTTATGTTTCATAAAATAAAGCCATTTAAATCTAGATACATCATCAATGAAGGTGACAAAATAATGATATTTTCTGATAGATTCATTATCCACAGGCCCAAACACATCTGTATGAATAATTTCTAACTTCTCTTTTGCTCTATTGCTTCCTGAAGGAAATAATTTTCTATTTCGTTTACCAAACACACAATGCTCATATAAATCAAAATGCTCATCAAAATAGGAGAAACCGTCCAACAAATTTTTATTCTTAATAGGTTTTAATAGATTATTGCTTGTGTGGCCCAATCTACAGTACCACAACATACATGCATTTTTAGTATTAGCCTCAGATACATAGGAGGCATTATAAATTGTAGTGGCTTCAAGCTTGAACAGGCTTCCAAATCTCTTCCCCTTCGCTACCACCAAGTTCCCTCTCACTAATCTGCAACCATGCTTGTCAAAAGTCACATGCATTCCCGAATCATTCAACTTTAAAACATAAATCAAATTTCTAGTTAATCTAGGAACATGATAAACATCAGGGAGGGTTTTAATCCTCCCATCACTGAAACACAACAATACCTTGCCTTTCCCAACAATCGGATATGAAGAGTTGTCTCCAAGGTATATATTACCTCCATCATATTCTTCATATGTGGAGAACCATTCCTTATGCAGGGTCATATGAAATGAGCATCCTGAGTCAACCAACCAGTGATCATTAGAAACAACATTACATGTAGAAAGTAAAAAATCTTCACTTGCATTTGAGGGCTTATCTGAAGCACTCTCCCACTGTTTCTTGGGGTTTCTGCACTCCTTCACATGTCTCATTTTACCGCAGTTCCAACACTTAACTCTGTTCTTTTTACTAGGAGTCTTAGACCAGCCCTTGGACTTATCCTTAGCCTCTTTCTGATCTCCCTTTGGTCCTCTTTCCTTAGACCTTCCCCTAACACTAAGAACATCCCCTGAACTATCTGAACTCTTCTTCCTCAATTCCTGTGACACTAAAATTGCAACAAGGGCATCCAACTTCAGATCTGTGAGGTTAGCAGTGATAGCAAGAATAACATTCTCCCAAGACTTAGGTAAAGAACAAAGAAACAATATACATTTATCTTCCTCATCAACCTCAACATCCACTAAAGCAAGTTGACTCATCAACAAATTAAATGAATTTAAATGCTCTGCAACTGACTCACCCTCTTTCATTTTCAAAGAAAACAATTTTCTTTTTAAGTAAAGTTTATTTACCATACTCTTGGCTTGATAGATCTCACCCAATCGTTTCCACAACTTGTGTGCAGTCTCTTCCTTTGCGACATTCAACATGATAGAATTTGATGGACACAAACGGATGTTTCCCCATGCCTTCTTATCCAGTTTTGCCCACTCATCCAGAGAGACATCATCGGGTTTCTTCTCTTTTTGAATAGCCAACCATTGTTTTCTTTCTTCCAACAAATCTTCCATTTTTAGCTTCCACAAATCATACCCCATTTCGTTGAACTTCTTAATGTCCATTCGAGAGGTTGATGCAACAGTGGATGCATCCATAATAACAACACAAGATCTCCAAAATAAACACAACCAAATCTCCCACTGTAACTACAACTTCGACACTACCACCCAAGAGTCAAAGTTGGCCAAGCTCTGATACCAAATGTTAGAAATGAAAGCAACACTACTTCAATAGAAATCTGATTCAAGATAAATTTCAGCAATCTTTAAGTGTGCATTAACAATAGAGATTGTAACAAAACATAAAACCCACTACAAAGAAAATGCCAAACATGAAGAACTCAACACAAGACACAATGACACAGTGTTTAATGTGGAGAAAACCCTTGCAGGTAAGAAACTTCACACACTAAAGAGGCCCAATGTTTGTATTAATCTGTAAAAGATTGTACAATACAACAACAACACCAATCTCTCCTTTAGTCTTCAATTCGACAGCATTCCTGCAGTACCTGATTACCTAAAATCTGTATTACAACAACAAAATAAATAGAAAATACTTATAGAAATGTTTTCCACTCCATTCTAGGCATTCACCTTCTCTCTCCTAAGATTCTCCAACCTGTAAACATTAATTACCATCTTACAAGCATCTTACACTTGTCCAAAAGCAACCATGCAAAGTTTGGGTGCCCAAGACTAAATTTGGCCTCTTACAACATCTTATGACACGTCATAACCGTCATAGATTCCACAAAAGAGTATCTTTCCAAGATAGGAACCTTGGGTTAAATATAGCAAATATACAATTAACATATCCGTCATATGTGTCATAGAATCTCAAAATCTTATGACAACTTGCAGCTGTCATAGATTCACTTACCAAACATTATGATAGTTGTCATACATGCCAAATATAGTATATTCCTAGAGGGAAAATGCCTACCCTCATTTAGTTTGAGTTTTTACATTTGCCAACAGTAAATGTCACTCCGTAATTACCTCCGATGACTCTGAAATTACCCCTGTCAGTGAAACTAGTACATCTCCTCATCGATTAATACAAATTACAAATAATAAATGGAATAAATACAATATTGGGATTTAGAAGGTTAATGGCACCTTATCCCAACAAAAAGATTAGCCGAGTTGAAAACCATGTTGATCAATGATAAAATCTCTTTAGAGCAAGAAATAAGAGGTATAGAAAGTACCATAAAAGAATACTGTGACTTGTACAAATTTTGTTTATCTTGGCCAGAGGTTACAAAGGAACTAGAAGATAAAATCAAGGACATGGAACTCAAACTGCTTAATATTTCCAAGACATATAATCTGGAAATTGAGTCAATAAGTGCTAAAGAGACACATGTTGTAAATATTCACAATGATCTAAGCATTCTGATGAAAAAAAGGGAAGAAATCAAAGACAAGTTGTGCCAGCTAAGGGGGCTAATAAGTCCAAAAATTGATTCCATGACCAATCTGGTAGATGAAGCCTTGGAATCACAAGAATTAACTAATACACCATCAGATGTGCATGAGGCAGAAATGCTAGTCTTTTTGATAAATAGCCACATTCATATTTTGGAGACTGCAAGGAATAGTTGGAATGGAGAGATATCCTTGATAAGGACTATCTATAATGATATTTTACCTTCAACTGTAAATTAAGATACAAATGTGTATTTGTATATATGCGGCAGAGTATAACAAACTTTGCAGTTTTGACAATTTTTGACTCCAGAACCTACACCTTTGCCATTGATGTCAAATGGGGAGAAGAAGATCAATGAAAAATGGGCAAACATCTCAGGGGGAGAAGAAATATAGAGTGTATATCGATAGGGGGAGAAGTCAAGGCAATCAAACATTTTTCACTAAGTGTTGCCATCAATGCCAAAGGGGGAGATTGTTGGCAAGAGACACTGCTATGTTGAATAATTGAGTGTTGTCATTGATGGTAACAAGGTAAAGAAGACATCGCTCTAGAAGACCAACTTGATTTGGCAACAAGGCACAAGAGTATTCAAGATTGGAAGGCTAGAATGACTAAGTATGGATAGTAAGGGACAAAAAGTGGATTAGTATGCCTCCGCAGATGAAGACCAACAAATGCAATTCAAGTATGTTGACTCATAGCCACTTGATGATGATATATTCTAGTGTTCAGGTCATGACTTCCTCCGGAAGTCATTTGAGAAAAATATCTAAGTCTGGATGAACAAAAGCAAGACAGGAACAATGTACAGTGCAAAGTAAAAGGGTCCACATTCCTCTGCAAGTGCATATTTTGTTATGTGGTTTTGAGGTGTTGTAA
Organism: Cunninghamia lanceolata; assembly: GCA_027924645.1. Classification (NCBI taxonomy): domain Eukaryota; kingdom Viridiplantae; phylum Streptophyta; class Pinopsida; order Cupressales; family Cupressaceae; genus Cunninghamia; species Cunninghamia lanceolata. The sequence goes on along the minus strand of BSBN01000736.1, from coordinate 105,496 downwards.
ATGCTTGTATGAAGTGTCTAAATCCAGTGTTGTAAGATCTAAAGTCCACCGGAAAGATAGTTTCAAGATGCTGAGTATTGCTATAGTGTTTTACAGAGTTTGACTATGACAGTGTTTGAGTTCCGATTGTTTGCATTTTGCCGCTAAAGAATATTTTGCTCTATGGTTTTGAAGGTATGATTGGAGATGTCTAAGGAGTCTTTGATATGATTTTGAGCAAGCCCTATGGTCCGCAGTAAAAGATGGAGTCTGATAGTTGAACTGAACCAGTAGCAGTCTGAGTTTGAGGCCGACATGTTAGCTTGATTTATGTGCGGTAAGTTCTATTGATTAGAACTTTATCCTAAGTGGTTCTATAGTTGGAGCCAACATATGAGAAGGTGTTTCAAATGTTATTTAGGTCTGCCATGTATTTTGATGAATGGATTTGGCCAACAAGCTACAAGGTTATTAACTATACGCTTCATCTGAGTATGCCGACCTAATATGAAGATCTTAAGTGTTGTGGATATATATATGTGGGATCGAATTCAGTGTTGAGTGTGTGTGATGCGAATGTGATAGAAACATATGTGCGACATGCAGAGGAAGGTGATTCTGTGGATGCAATAAAGAGTAGAAGAAAAGAGATCTTATTTCCATGTAAAAGTAGAGTAGTGATAACAGAGCAATAAGAGATGAAGAGTTGTGAGACAGTATTTATATGCTTCATTGGAGCTGCAACCATGCATGTGTAGATGTAGTCTGAGCAGTTCATTTTGGCAATGAGCCATTCTTCTTTCCTCTTTCTTTCTCCAGGTAGTGAGCCTTTCTTGCAGTGAGCATTTCTCTGGGCAGTAAGCCCTAAGGCAGTGAGCCTTTTGTAATCCAGTATTGTCCTATAATAATATATTGTGAGCTAACACTCACCATGGTTTTTCCCTTTTGGGTTTTCCACGCAAAAATCCTGGTGTTCATGTGTTATGTCTTTGTGGTTTCTGTTTCTATGTCTATTCTATTTTCATGTTATTAACTTTGGAAATTGGATAAGTAAATCTGTGAAGAAGTGGTTTTGTGGAATACTGATTCACCCCCCCTCTCAGTATTCCTTATTCTCAACAAGAGATACATAACAAAAAACATGACAGAAAATGGAACCTAGCACCAAAAGGTGGAGGACGTTGTCCAAGATGCCAACGCATTATGCAGAAGTCTGTGCATCACGTTGTCATCTGTACAACCATAACCATAATGAAACTTCTATAAAGTGGGTGCTTTCACTTCAATCACTCACCAAGTTTGCACAACAAGTACCTAAAAAATACCAGCAATATTCTAGGTGATAAAAATAACAAATAAATGTATTGAAATGGCTATATTTGAATGTTTAGAACAAGAAATGGAGATAACTAACTAAAGGAAAAACACTTGCAAACCTCTGTGTGGTTGAATATATCCAAAATACTTGTAGTTGAAAAATAAAGAAAAATAATTAGGGTTGTTTGGGAGCTTGCCTTAAGATCAAGCCCCTATGTTGGTCTTTTGACCTCCATAGACAACCAATATTGAAAAATAATAAATAAAAGTGTATGCTCTTACTTCCTAAGTATGTTTAAGAAAATAACAACAGTGATGATAAATAAAATCAATGGGTATTGTTGTCCTATTTTGCTCCCCAGCCAAATAACCCAAATCCATGAAATCTCTAATGTTTTCTCCTTTTAGAAATGCAAGGAAAAACATCCCAAAATTGACTAAGTCCAAAAATCTTGAGTTTTCCTTCTGTTTTTAACCTTTTTGAAATTTCTGAGTTTGGAGTTCTCACCTTCATCATACCATCCTAATCAACTCTGAACTCTGCTTTGTTCCTTGCAAAAATCTTCTAAGTGTTCAAAGTTCATCAGATGTCGGGGGTCGGACCTCCTTTTTTCCTTCCTTCCATTTCTTTTGGAAGGAGAAAGGTGGAAGGCACAAAGTCCGAGCTCTGACTCTTTCCCTTTGAAAATAATTCTAAGTGTAAGGCATTTTTCCATTTCGCTGAGCTTTTTGGGGGGACCCATAGCAGGCTTATGAAACCACAGAATGAAGACATGTGGCAAGGTTCGACAGTTGATCATCCAAGTGACTTGATGGGTGCCATGTGGTCTACTTTGTGGCGTTCTGTCATTCCACGAAACATTTCAATGAAGCTTTTTCTATAGCCACAGAAAAGTGAGAAGCTGCCAAGTGGCTGTGACATCATCTAAATTAAATTTTACCGCAGAAGGTCTGAAGTCCAAGTTCTGCTTCTTTTCTTTCAAAATATTTATGTGTTTCAGAATTCAGGGTTTGAACCTTTCTTCTTCCCTCTTCCTTTCTTTGGTAGATGGAAGATAGAAGGCCCAAGGCTTGAACTCCGCCCAAACTTTCAAAAGATAGCTAAGTCTTTAGACTTGCGGGGCTCAGACTTTCTTTCTTCTTCCTTCTCTGGGAAAGCGTAAGGCGGAAGGCCCGAAGCCTAAAGTTTGCCGATATTGTGATCTTTCTTTGTAAAGCGAAGCTTAGGGGGCAGGGTTTTCTCCTTTCTCCTTCTCTTTTAGAAGGCGGAACGCTGAAGGCCTGAGGCGCGATCTCTGACGACTTTCACAATCTTTAAAAATGAAGGGAAAAGAGGTGGAATCTAGGGTTTGCCATGGTTAATCATGATGAAATCTTGTTGATAGGGCAGAACACAGGCTAGATTGAAATTCAAACATCTAGCTCCAATTGGAATTTGTAGTTGGGCATTTATTGTTGCGGGTAGAGGAAGATGCAAGGTTTCAACATAGATATTTGTTCAGCTACTTCAGAGAAGATATTTTTTGCATTTATGTCAAAGAAAAACATATATTTTTAGACATTCCTTTTGTAAAATATCTTCTGACAAGCCCATAGGGCGAATTTATTATAGTAGGTGATGGTGCCTCATTGTAAAATGCTATAAAATGCATGGAATCGAATGTATTAAGTTGGCTTTTGGTCTAAAAAACCACATCTTGTATCAGCTGTAACCGTGCCTCTTTGATAAGAAATAATAGATTTTTACCTTTTCATGCACTTCTTCTGCTTTGTGTAATACTTTTGTTTGAGTATCCATTTCTGAATGCTTTTGTCCTTTTGGATTTCAATTAGTTTCTTTTACCTTTGCATGTAGTTTGTGATTTGTGTATGTTGGTTTGTTGTTTGTTGTTATTATGTGCATATATGGTTGATCTAAGGACCGAACATTCAAACCTGGTGTATCACCTTTTCATTTCCAGTTTCTCCTTCTTCCCCTTTTCACCAGTAGTGAATAGATTAGGTTTAGTCTTAGCACACTCTGAATCTCATATTCAGAAATAGAACCAGCCTTCTTTGGAGGTTTGATTTCCTTGCAGGGTCCCACACCTGGAAATCACTCCAATGTTTCACTGGATTGTTGCAGCATAGTGCTTCAACACAGGGTGCAAATCCAAGTGACAATAGTTTCTGGCACACCTGGTGGGATTATTTTTAATCTGAATTAAGAATTAGGCTGAGAAATTGGTGTTGTTCTCAATATTCTGCAACTTGGTAGAGAAATTTCATGCACTTGGTGATTCTATAAGCTCCTAGTTTTTTATTAGTCCAACATTATATGCTTGTGCAGATGTGAGCTTCTTGGAGAGGTGATAATTATCAGTTTGTTGAATTACATGTTGCTGCTTCAAGGAAAAGAACTAGGTTATCTAGGTCTCATGTGAGAAAGAATAACCGTCCTATTCCTCCTCACCCAAGAGCTCAATCTACACCTCCTCGTGTTACGTTTCAGTACTTAAGGAGAGGCTTATGCATACCTAGGATAAACCTGAATATTCCCAGTATGGCTATAAATTTTCCTTTTGTAACTTTCAATGGAGGCAACTCTTTAGACTTGGCTGCACATAATGATATACCTACTTCAGCCCTAAAGAGTATTTCATCCTTTACGGGTGATGGTTATACTACACCTATTGAGCATATCAAAGACATATCTAATGTATGTTTAGTCCACCATATTCAACATGATGTGGCTATTAGGATTATGGTTTCATCTTTCAAGGGGAGAGCTCTGTAATGGTTCAAGAGTTTAACTCCTGCTTCAATACATGATTGGGATGAGATAGGAGAAGCACTCTACAAGTAGTTTGGAGAAAGGCCAGACTTCAACTTCATATTTGAAAGGATATGGGAAAGGATTCCAACTCTCCTCAGACCATCTCCACAAGACGCCTTCTTATATTTTTTAAGAGATTTAAATTCTAATATTACTATTATGATGCAATCTATGGGTGCTGATACCTTACCAGATGCATATGAGATAGCCTTGAAGGCTAAAAATTGCTTGATACAGGCTGGGAAAATTGCTCCCAAACCTCCTATCCCTATATTTCCTAGAACTGCCTTCACAGTTCTAGCAACCCACTATTGCTCCCATGCCAGGGCCTAAAACCTCTACATCTTCTCTTTCCCAAGAAGAGAATGACCTCAAAACCCTAGTGACCAATCTGATCAACAAGGTCAATAACATAGCTATTCAAACTGCCCCTAAACCCCATAAAAATTATAACCAAGGTCAGTCTTCAAATTAGAATTGGAATCATGGTTATAATTTCAATAGAAACAAAAACTGGAATCAGGGTTACCAGCCAAATAGGTACCTAAATAATAACCTTGCTTAGCCTTTGCAAACAGTCAAACCTATCCAACAAATATCAGCTGTTAATCCAGTTTGGGCCTTGGTTCCTACCCAAAACAATCTGGCCCAAGAGGCGAATTGGTGTTATCCTTGCAACCAAACTCATAATCAGTTCACTTGTGCTTTTGGAGCACAAGAGCGAGGCTTAATGGTGCAAAATTTTCACACTCAACAAGCATCATTGGTGGAGGCAGCCAACAACAACCCTGAGGTATCAAATGAGGTTGCCTTTAATTCCAGTCTAATGCATTGGACTCCTGAGGACTTCTGTGTTTTAACCAATCTATGGATAGTGTGATCATGCCTGTTAGCAGTGTTGCAGACAACACAAGGTCTAAAAAGAGATAGTTGGAGGATAACCCCATGCCTACTATATTGCAAAAAGAACCTATGTCAAAGGCCAAAGGGCCCAGTGCTGCAAATTCAACTTGGAGCAGCAGGCTTGCTACTACAAATGAGGTTCCATTAGGCCCAAAAGCACCTGAACAAGCTACAGACCAGTCAAAGAGGGGAACATGGATTCCCTCAATGCATAAAACAACAACTTTTCCCTTGAACATTGTGGAACAAATAAAAAAGACAAACATAAATGTGTCAATGTGGGAGGTAATGTTAATCCTCTCTTAGAGGGATTTGTTGCAAGAGGCCTTAGAGAATTTCCCATCAGCTGAATCAACAAAGCAGAAAGAAAAGAGTCCAATCAATCTTGTACAACCAAGTGAAGATCAGGGGGGTCCAACAAAGAAGCCATCCCCTTTCTACTTGTCCCTAATCATTGGGAAATTCCTAGTGCACAATTGCATGATTGATTTAGGGGCCAGTGTTTTAGTCATACCCAAAAAGACAACAAATTCATTAGGCATCAAATATACCCCTATTTCATTAGGTGTATTATAGCTGGATGACACTTCTGTCAACATTGTTGGAGTGATCAAAGGACTAGATCTGACCTTACATGCTTTTCCAAACTTGACTATTAGTCAAGATATCTCAGTCATTGATCTTCCTTCTTTCTTTTCTATCTATTTGTCAAGAGACTTCATAGCTACGGTAGGTGGCTACCTTTCTTCTAACTGGTCTCACATACTGCTGAGAATAAGAAATGGCACAAGGTTCACCATTAAGGCTGAACCAATTTCAAATTATCATATAGAGAATTATGATCATAGCCTAGTGAACCCTCATTGTATGATCCAGGGTGAGGAAGTGCATAATTCAGGGTCTCTTAAGACAATATCTTCACCCCTCCCAACCCCAGACCTTTTCCTTGATGAGTGGGCAAAGGAGCACTTTGATTTTGATCCTTATGACACCACTGAGGCAACTAGACTAGGCACCTACATGATTCATGAGGGGAACTCTTATGTCCCCTCTATACTTAAACTAGATGATGATTTTGATTGCACATGGAAACTATTCTTTGATGGTGCAAAGAGCAGAAATGGAGCTGGTGCAAGAGTATTACTCATCTCTCTGATGGGTAAGAAACTACATTTTCTCATAGACTGCATTTTTCTTGCATAAACAATGTTGCAGAATATGAGGCATTGGTCCATGGCTTTCTACTAGAAGAAAAGAAGAAAATCAAACATTTAGAAATCTTTGGAGATATTGAACTGGTGGTCAACCAGGTCAGGGAAAGATGTGCAACAAAAAATTAGCTTCTTAGAGCTTACAGACATAGAGTTTGGGGCATGTTTGAGAGTTTTGATGCTTTCAACCTACAGGTGATTCCAAGAAAATTAAATGTTGAGGCAAACCAATTGACAATAGTGTTGATAACTGAGAGGGGGGGTGAATCAGTTATCTAAATTAACTTAACTTTCTATTCTTCTTTGACAGCTAGTGCAGCATCAAAACAAATAAGCATCCATAACCATGAAAGTAGAAACAAAGTCAATACACATAACACAATGATTTTGACGTGGAAAACCCTGTTAAGGGAAAAACCACAGGGTGACTAACCCAAGATTGTATTCTCTGCCCAATTAGGGCTCACTGCCCGAGCACATTGCTCACAAGAGGCTCACTGCCTACAAGAGACTCACTGTCTACAAGGTACAAGAAAGTAACTAGATGCTTGAACTGATGAGAAGCATCCACATATGCTGAAGTTCAGTTCTAGTTAGGCTCAATATACTGATCTGTTGCACTTCATTCTTCCTCTTCTTTGGTGCTGCTGTCCTGTCACATACCGAACCTGTATTACTACTTCCACACTGCTCTCTACTTTTCTTCATACTTCATAACACACCACACACACCTTCATAGCAAAATCAATCTAGTATATATATCCGCATCAATGATTTCAATCATCTTTCTAGTCGGCATCTGGAATACTCAACATTTTTCCAAACTCTGGTCTGTCGGCTGAATCCTTTCTTATTAAGTGATGCGTATCAAAAAGATGCTTAAAGAAGTCATCAATCATGTCGGCCAATCATGAATGATACCTCAAGAAACTTGATCACCATCAATATCTCATCCGGATTAAGGTCTGATGCTCTGCCGGTTAGTTCTTCCTTAATCTACTCTGCCAAACAGGAACCCAACACTTAGGTCTTCATATCTTTTCACTCTTACATCACCAGAGGATCAATCTCTGGAATATATTAGTCAAGGTACTCCACTTGACTTCCCCAAGTCCGTGTTTTACTGAGATACTTCTTCTGAGAGATCCAGACCTGACTGTCAGACCTTGCTACATACTCTATTCTTGCTTACCAGAACAAGATACAGTTCAGTCTGTCTTTCGGTATGGTCATATCATGTCCTGCAGATGTGTGGGATGGACTTTGTTGCCATCAATGAGAACACTCATGAATCCACAACGTGTCTCTTGCCAACAATCTCCCCCTTTGGCATTGATGGCAACACTGAGTGAAAAATGACTAAGTGTCATACTGTACTCCCCCTTGGCTGATGCTCTGTTCTAATGTACACTTTTCTGGAGCTCCCCCTTAGCTAGATCCCACATTTTTCACTGCTCCTCACTCCCCCTTTGACATCAATGACAAAGGGTAGAATCCGCACACCAAAATTTTTAAGAAAAACAATCTATACATATCCGCATAAGTATATATACAAGTTGTACTTACATATACTTAAGTATATCTGCAAAAGTATTCTTCAACTGTACAACTTTTGTCGCCCAACTCTGCTTCATCCTGTCCAAAATTGAGATGTGACCATTCAACAGGAATGCAAAAGCTTCTGCCTTCTTGAGATCTGTAGGATCATTGGTCCAGGCTGTGGCCTGAGCATCAGTTAGGGCTTCATGCATAGCCTCTAACTTAGGGATAATGATCCCTCTAAGTTCACTTAACTTGTTTATTCTATTTTTCTTCTCCTTCTCAAGCTTCTTTATTTCATTTGTGACTGCAATAGTTTGACACTCTTGATTGATTATGGAAGAGGAGAGAGGATCAAAACTTTTAGATAAACTTAACAATTTATCCTCTTACTCTTTTACTTTCTTCTCAATGTCCTTGGTCATTTTGGGCCAGGATAAACAAAATTTATATATATCTCTGCCATCTTTAAGAGCATTTTCTAAGCTCTTTATTCCAATATCCAAAACTCTCCTATCATTGGTTATTAGACCTTGCACTTTAGAGAATCTCTTTCCCAAAAACTCCTTCTGGACCTTTTCTTCTACTGACTTCTCTAAGGAATCAAAATGCATATGAACAGAATTTACAAGAGACTTTAGATTACCGGATGTGGAGGCCGAAGGATCCTTTTGGAAGGATGGCATGATCTTCTCTAATACACCAGATGCAGTTTTTATGAGCTCACAGTCTTCCATGTGAGACTTCAAAAGTTTTTCTTTTGCCTTTGCTTGAGTAAAGGATGCTAGCTTCATGGTTTGAACCAGAGAGAGGGAATCAAAATTGAATGGACCTTGAAGCAGTTCTGGTTCATCAAATTCCATCATCTCTTTGGTCAAGAAATCTTTGACAGTTTCTGCAGTGTCTCTTGCCGGAGACAGAGTCTTCTTTCCTTCTACAGTCTCAGAATTGTCTCCTAGGGTCTTCTCTATTTGGTCTTTTTCCTTTTCCTTTACTTCTTCTTCTTGACTAGTTTTCTCCTCTAATCTTTCTTCTTCTTTAGATCCAGAGTCTGCAGGGGAAACCAGAGGAGAGATGTTTGCTTCTTTATGGACTTCCTCTTCTGGAGCAGAGGAATCCAGGTCCTTAGTTTTCTCCTCACCTATTTCTTTTGAAACTTCTGCATTTTTCTTTGTAGGATCTTCCTTTGATGTACTGAGTCCTTCATCATCCATGACAGAGGGTTCATCACCTAAGTCCTCTATAACAGGAATATTGAATCTTTTATAGGCATTCCGGAGGATCTCTTCTATTTCTTTTGCCACTTTGTCAGTCTCTCCAAGCATAAGCTGATTCATTCTACCTTTGCTCTGGAACTCATCCTTGCAATCCTTGAAGATCATATTCATTTGTTTCTGAGTGATTGAAGGATAGAGATAAATAGCTATCTGTTCTCAGATCTCAAGGTCCTTTGCCTTAGCATTGTTCTTCCTTATTTCTGGTTCCTTCTCTAGGCTCTTAGGAATTAGAGATATGATTTCAATAAATGCCTTATTATAGATATTCAAATACCTGACTGTAGCCTCTTGCAAGATCTTTTGGTCAGCTTCATTATAATCATTATAGAATTTAGTCATTGGTTTTAGGTTCCCATCCACAGTGACTGATTTGACTACATCATCAATGGACAGAGTGCGCCTTTCAACAAACTCTTCTACCTCTGCTTCACCAGATTTCTTCTTCTTTTTCTTCATTTTCTTGATCTCCTCATCAGATTCTGTCTCTTCATCATCCTTCTGACTGATATAAGACCTTGTGGCCTTTGTCTTAGTTCTCTTTTCTCCCTTTTCGGATGTCCTGACTTCTAGTTTTGATGTTTTCTGGCTCTTAGAGGTGGTAGGTGCAGAGATCTTGGAGGATCTGGTCCAGGAGGGGGCTTGCACCAGAGCACTTTCTTTTTCAGTTTCTTGCCTTTCTCTTTTTGCCCTTTCCATCTTTTCTCTATTTGCATCAAGTGCCTCCTTTGAAATTCCATGCCTCTTGGCAAATTCTTCAACTTCCCTCCTCACTTTTCTTTTCATTTCTGGTTGTCTTAGCTCCACATGAATCTTCACACTCAACTCTTCAAAGGTTCCAAAGCTTTCTACCTTAGGATCCTTGGGTTGACTTAGCATGTGTTGAACATGTAGATCTACAATTTTCTCATCTACTTCATACCCCATTGGCATGATCCAGACTATCCTTGGCTCCACTGCCTCCATTAGGCACTGATCAGTTTCTACCATACAGCATACTGTATCCTTATACTTTTCAACCAATGATTGGGGGATTCTTTCTCTGGCCTGCATCAAGCTTTGGAAGTTTTTGAAGTAACCCCACAGTGCTATGTTTTGTGCCTTGGCATCACCAAGCCCATGCAAACTTATTTGTATGGCAATAGGTCTGTCATTTTGCCATATCCAGCCACTAGATCCGAGTAGCTCATTCATGTAATAGAAGAACAAACAGAGTATCAAGCCACCATATTTGAAAGAGTTCTTCTTGTCCTTCTTTATCTTCTGCAGATTCTCCAAAAGTTGGTTTAGAAGGAGCTCATAGAGATCATAGTCAGCATTCTTCCTTAACATTTCATAAGAAGTGTAAATTATTGTTCCAGAAACAAAATTCTCTCTACTGGAGTGATATATCTTGTAGCCAATTATCATGGCAGCAAAATTGATATTTGGATCTATGATATCCTCAATTGTCATTGCTCCTTTATCAAATTTTGATTCGATAGGGTCACTCACAATTTGGTTTTTGACTGATTTGAGAGTAGGTAACCCACCGGATGAGTGCAACCCGGTCATGACCCTAATGACATCCCTTGTGATCTTAAATGGCCTCATTAACCATATAAAGTTGTCATGCACTCGGCTCAGAATATACCGGACCCATTCATCTTCTGCAAAACAAAGGAAATGAATGTACTGTGCAAAATGCTTGTCCCGGATGGCTTTGTACTGAGGTTTGAGTTCAAATGATTCATCTAATAGTTGCTTATGATATATATCCATCAACTTGGATTCCCTGAATTCCTCAATATTTGCATGAATATATGCCCTAACGTCTTCAACATGCAATACCCCATGCAGAATGCTTGAAAAGGCACCTAGGGGATCAACTTCTAGGGATTTGTATGGATGTTTCTTGAATTTAGGACGTGGCCTATCAGTGCTTTTCACAACATTCAGAGTAGTCATCTTTCAAAAGATTCAAAGAGAGATTTCAAGAACGGAAAATACCTTTTACACTTTTAGGGTTCACGAAATGAGCTGAAAAGTTCGCCGATTGACTTGAATTCTGCAATTGATCCTTGAGAGAGATGAAGCAAACTTGTTTGCAGAGCTCTTATTATCTTTTTCACTAATGCAAATGTGCAAATGACGAGAAAATGAACCCTTTTTATCTCTGAGCAAACCCTAATTACACATTGCAATAAATGCGCAATTTAAGTCATTCCGGTTGCCTTGTTCTCCTTATTCTAAGAAAGATCTTTTCTGGATCACTGAGATACACTTAGAGTTATTCTCGGTGATTAATGACAATCTAACTTCCTTTCCCCAATCATTTGATCTATCCACAGATCAAGATTTCTCAATTTTGAATTATGCTGGATCTAACTATGAAAATCCTGCTTCTTACAGGATGATTGTTGAACCAGATCAATCTTGGGAGATTAACCTCTTCTAAGCTTCTTGTAGATCTTCTATATCTTTACCAAGGATTATTTAGATGTTTCTCTGAGAGCCCTTTTAATCTGCAACTTTCCATGTGCCAATTTTAGGCACCAATTGACTGGCTAGGGGAAATTGTTTTCTTTTGTGACTCAACCTGAGCCAGAGCTCATCTATTTAGTTTCTACAAGAAATATCAGCACCAGATTTTGGTGCGGATCCATCCTCAACATTTTCTGTACTCCTCTTCGCCCAAATCTTATTCATCTCCCTTTGAATTTCATCCGCATTCACTTTGCCTTTTCCTTTGTCTTGGTTTTGATTATGATGCACCGAACCCTTTTTGTCCTGATTCTTACGTCTACAAAATTTGGCAATATGACCGGATCTATTCCAATTGTAGTAAACAACATTTCTTTGCATATTTGACTGATATCCTTTTGATCTACACTGATTAGCCATATGTCCCATTCTACTGCATGCAAAGCATCTACCATTGAATGAATTGTTCATTTGCATGTTTCTACACTCATGAGATTTGTGACCATACCTTTTGCAGTTAAAACACTGTCCAGAGAAGGATGAGTTAGTTTGATTCATTCTTCTTCTGCACTGATTTGCTTTATGACCAAAGTTGTTGCAGTTGTGGCAGTATCCATTGAAGGATGGATATCTCTGAGCATTTGGTTGTCTTACTGGAGCTCTTCTAGGCGTGTTCCTTGGATTTCCAGATCTAGAGTTCTTCTGACCGGATCCGGAGCTTTCACCTTTCTCACACCCCAAACCTTCCTTGTCATCTACTCTATTTTGGCTTTGAAGAAGAACTTCAAGTTGAGTAGAACTTATCTTGAATTTTTCTTTGTATCCATTTGTTGTTTGAAGATCCCTTTTAAGAGAGTCAATCTGATTCTCAAGTTGTTCTTCATTATCTCTTGCTTCTTCAAGATCAAATTCCAGATGCCTGATTATTCTATCCATTTTATGGCAATCTTCTGACTTCTCCTTGAGAGATTGTCTTAGATCATCTTCAACTTTTCTTTTCTCTTCAATTTCTTGAGTGAATTTCATAACCCCTGATTCCATTTCATGTCTTACCATAATGACCTCTTTTGATAGTTTCTCACATAACGTATTCTTCTCTTTCAGATCTTCATTAGTATTATTGACTTCACTTTGACTGGCTAATTGTTGAAGAAGTTCCTTTCTCTTTTTCATAGAGATGCTCAGTTTTCTTTTAGTTCATTTATGAAATCATCAGCCTGTTTGAGTCTTTCCTTCAAATTATTGACCTCAGAGTGAGATTGTTCAAGATCATCTAGGGCAGACTGAAGTTGTTCCCTCATGCCATACATATCCATTGTGATTCTTAGATCTTCCTCAAGTTGTTAGGCTCTGTTTGGAGGAAATTGGCTCTGATACCAATTGTTGATAACTAAGAGGGGGGGTGAATCAGTTATCTAAATTAACTTAACTTTCTGTTCTTCTTTGACAGCTAGTGCAACATCAAAACAAATAAGCATCCATAACCATGAAAGCAGAAACAAAGTCAATACACATAACACAATGATTTTGATGTGGAAAACCCTGTTAAGGGAAAAACTACGGGGTGACTAACCCAAGATTGTATTCTCTGTTAAAAGAATAGAAGTACAAAATGGCACTTGCCAATTAGGGCTCATTGCCCGAGCACACTGCTCACTGCCTACAAGAGATTCACTATCTACAAGGTACAAGAAAGTAACTAGATACTTGAACTGATGAGAAGCATCCACATATGCTAAAGTTCAGTTCTGGTTAGGCTCAATATACTGATCTGCTGCACTTCATTCTTCCTCTTCTTTGGTGCTGTTGTCCTGTCGCATACCAGACCTGTATTACTACTTCCACACTGCTCTCTACTTTTTTTCATACTTCATAACACACCACACAAACCTTCATAGTGAAATCAATCTGGTATATATATCCGCATTAATGATTTCAATCATCTTTCTAGTCAGAATCTGGAATACTCAATATTTTCCCAAACTCTGGTCTGTCGGCTGAATCCTTGCTTATGAAGTGATGCGTATCAAAAAGATGCTTAAAGAAGTCATCAATCATGTCAGCCAATCATGAATGATACCTCAAGAAACTTGATCACCATCAATATCTCATCCGGATTAAGGTCTGATGCTCTGCCGGTCAGTTCTTCCTTATTCTACTCTACCAAATAGGAACCCAACACTGAGATGTTCATATCTTTTCACTCTTACATCACCGGAGGCTCAATCTCTGGAATATATTAGTCAAGGTACTCCACTTGACTTCCCCAAGTCCATGCTTTACTGAGATACTTCTTTTGAGATATTCAGACCTGACTGTCGGACCTTGATACATACTCTGTTCTTGCTTACCGGACCAAGATACACTTCAGTCTATCTTCCGGTATGGTCATATCATGTCCTTCGGATGTGTGGGATGGACTTTGTTTCCATCAATGACAACACTCATGAAGTCACAACGTGTCTCTTGCCAACAAATAGTTGGTGCTCAATTTTCTCCCTCTACAGACCTCTTTCATGGCCTTGATCAGCATGTCAAGATAGTGGTCAAGCCCTTAGTCCCTGATAATGATGTGAACTAGTAGATTTTTAACAATAATGGGAAAATTGTAAACTTCATCCAAAATGAAGTTGAGTTCCCATCAACTACACAGTCTAAGCTGTAAGAAGGGTATGGTGATCATATTATTCAATTGAAAACAAACAAGCCACCTAAGGGTTTCGTCATGTTGGAAGCTATTTTTCTGCCATGATGATGAATTCAAGGGTGAGAAGAAGAACACATGTTCAAAAAGGAGGACTATCAAAAGGATGCTATCACCCAAGATAAAGATTTATTGTTGGGAAAGGTATGTTGTGATGCTAAACAGAAAAACTTTATTCACCTTTCTTAGAAATACAGTGATATTTTTGCATGGAATTATGAGGACCTAAAGGGTTTTGACCCTAATGTCACCCAACATGCCATAGACCTTGATCCAAATGCCAAACCTGTTCACCAAAAACAGCGGCCCATAAAACCCAAAATTGAACCTCTGATGAGGAAGGATGTAATGTTCCCTTTTAGGATATTCGTATTTTATTTACTTGCATACAATAAAATCACTAGAAAGGGACATTATAAATATTAAAGATCAATGAAATAAGATAATATTCAGTTCATAGCATCATAGCATGATTAATAATGAGAACATTACTACATAACACAAATAATGAGATCAAATCATCATAGCATAATCCACATTTAGGTCAATTCATAACACAATTCAGTATCGACTATGTTTAGGTCTTAATCCTTACTTCCTTTCTAATCCTTAACCTTGGATGGGGAATTACTTGTCTAACAACTTTACTTGTCTAGGTCACAATGACACCATCTCATGGTTGGATTTACTCTGCCTCTCCCTAACAACACCACCTACCCTAGGGTTGCAGGCAATAGAAATAAATAAGCATTAAGTTTGAACATACCAATGTGTTGTGAAGATAATCTATTAATGTTTTTCCTTATATATTTCATAGCAAGTTTCATAATGCTTATGTTACTAATGATAATATTTCATTTGTCATTATTTACCACATGGAATTCATCATAAGAAACATAGGGTTAGATACATCATACCAGGAGGACAATTCTTGCCTTTGTATCCTTTAGAACTCTTAAGGATTTATTCCTTCCTTCTATGCGATCTGCAGCTACTTATATATTTTAGATTTAGAATGCATATCATTCTTATTTCCATCTATATTTCCTTTATCTGCCTATTCAAATCAGATATCTTCTTATCTTCCTTATACTCAAAAAATATACTATTCTTTCCTCTAACTTTTCATATTCAGATCTATAACTGCATTTTCCATATTCCTAGAAATATATATATATGCTGAAATATATATTATAAATTCAGTCATGATTCTTATTCTATATTTCTCTTAAAATTAGATCTTCTTTCCCTATAACAAATCCATATGTGTTTTTCTCCCCTCCAAATCTGCATATTCTCGTCATTCAAATCTACATATTGAATGATCTTCTATATCTTCATCAAATCTACCTTATAACAGATATTTCATTATCCACTTATACTCGTCTAAATCTTCATATGTTTCCCTTTTATTCTGCATGTATAAACTGCTCTTTATCATCTCTAAATCTACTTTTTTGGTCTTCTTTTAATTGAATGATATTGTCTTTTTATTCCTCCTATCCATTGCCTTTAATGAGGGAGGAGTTCCCTTTTTAAATACCTTAAGAGTTGCTACTTTGATGAAAAGCTACATAGCCTTTCCTCTTGGAGATCACACCCCTTGATGTGATCGCACCCCATATGTGAATCATTTGCTGCCCCTTTAATCATCACATAAATCACAACCTTATTGTTGGCTTAACTTTTGTAATCATTGTTCTATATATGCTATTATATATGTATATTTATTACATATAAATATTTATATTTATATTGTCATTATTTATATCTTATTATATTTGTATTATTATTATTATTATTATTATTTATATTTTAGTTTATATTTATATATTTTTTTTGGATATGTAAGATTTTGTGGACATGGGGTCCACTCCCATATAGAAAATAGAAAATAATAATCGCATCAACCCTCTAATAGGGGTGTAGTCACAGGTTCCCAATTGGGAACAATCCATACACATGTTACTGTAGCCACTTACAGTAACAAAGCCTAAACTAAACACAAATATTCATGCAGAAACTATGAAGCCACATTATCCCCCTTCTTTGAAGCTCTCAAAGTTGCTTGATGTGTTGGAATACATTTCTTTCTTTTTACTTTTGTCCACCCTTGAGCATGTGGTTGACAATTCACTTTTGAACTTGCCACACAACCTCGCGCAACTGAGGATTTCAATGCATAATGAGGTGGAATAGAGCTCGTTGCCCCCAAATTCTGGGACCCCGCCAACTTAGGAGAATCCAAAGATTGAATTATTGATTTCTTAGAAGTGACCTTAAGAGAGGATCTTTGCTATGAATCTACCTTTTCCAAACAACAAGATTCGCTCAACTGGGACAATTTTTTATTTTCCTTGGACTCAGAGGGAATCTCCTTATCCTTTCCCACATGTTGCTTCTTGTTAGCCATCTTTGAAGGGGCTGAATTATGTTTGGGAGAGTTCATTACAGAATAATGCCTGGGGGAGGAATCCTTTCACCAAGAGGCTGCCCGGTTTGGTTGAGATTTGACTGATGGGCACTCAACTGCAATATGCCTGGTTTGATAACATCTCCTACACCTGAAGATTAAACCTTCGTAATCCAATGACTATTTCCAACATTGTCCATTATATTTCAAGATAATTTCAGCCAAAAGATCCTTGGAGATGTCTAATTCCACCAAAATCCTTGCATAAGTTGTGTGGATAAATTATTTAGAGTTGTCATCTATAGAAACAAATTTGCCCATAGAGTTTCCGATTGCTGCAAAAAAAGATTCGAACCAAAACTAGAGGGGAAGATTTGGGAGGTGAACCTAGATCAGCAAAATTGAAAATGATTCAGTAATTGGATCAAAATTTGGATGCCAGGGTTTCAGCTGCAACATATTTTTTTCCCACAACCAGACATGATTCAGAATGCTATTTTTGTCTTTCTTGCAATCACACACTACAATGAAAAAACCTTTTGCACAGGGATAAATTTCCAGATCTCCATCGATATGAGGCAGCCAAGATTTAGAAATCCAATCATGGAGATCTGGAAGACTGGGCCAATGATGGGTGAACCTATCGATTAAACCATGCTTTGAGAAAAATTCTTCATTTTCACATAGCTCCTTCGTCAAGGAGGCATCGAAGTTTAGCGACAGGGGTTCACCTGAGCACTAAATAAAATGTTTGTTGTCATTGGAAATCTTTAGATTCTGTGGTGAAATCAGAGGGGGAGACAAACCAAACTTGGCCGCCTCCAAAAATGAATATTTAAACTCTGACGCACCTCGCCCAAAAGGAGAGTCCTCATGAGTCTGAGTAGAGCGCATTTGTTCCAGCGAAGCAGACCTAATGAAACCATCGTTACTAGTGTTAGCACCATCATGTTCGGGCAAAGGAGGAGATTTGGAGACAAGAGGATGCAAAGCTAATCCATTCATACAGCCATAGATAACCTCAGCAACTTTCAGAGAGGTCGTGGCGGCAGCCAAAGGCCCAGGAGAACCCACAGAGACTTCACACGACCCCAAATCCATAGTTGCCAATGATTCAAACTTCTAATTTCATGGTAGAATGCTGCAAACCTCCACCGAGGATGCCCCATTGGAGACCAGATCATCCAAAACAGCTGCACCAGAAAAAACCCTAGCTTCTAAAGTTTTCACAATTTTCAGCGTATTCGGTAGCCTTTCAATGAGACATTCCTATTCTTTTTAAGATATTTTTTTAATTAAGTGTAATGGCATAAAATTGTGGGGAGTTTATATTTATATATTATATTTAATAATATATTATATTATTATAATTATAATAATATTTATATTTGTATATGTATTATGATTTATAAATGCAGTAAATATATTATATTTTAATTATATAAAAACATTTATAAAATAATATTATTTAATATTATTATATATTAATAATATTATCTATGTTTATTCATTATTATCATCCAAATTGAAGATGACAAACACCATATTAGACAAAAGCGACATCTCTGTCTTTCTCATGATGTTTAAATCTTTAATTTAAATAATGCCTTAATATTGGGACATCACAGTCCACCCCGCCCAAGATTGCTTGTCCTCAAGCAATCATAATTAGAATACTTCTAAAACCATGAAGATCCTAAATCGATCTCTTTGAGAATTGTTGTTAGTATTCTTGTCTCAATCTAGCTCCTGAAGTTTTCACAATTTTCAGCATATTCGGTAGCCTTTCAATGAGACATTCCTATTCTTTTTAAGATATTTTTTTAATTAAGTGTAATGGCATAAAATTGTGGGGAGTTTATATTTATATATAATATTTAATAATATATTATATTATTATAATTATAATAATATTTATATTTGTATATGTATTATGATTTATAAATACAATAAATATATTATATTTTAATTATATAAAAATATTTATAAAATAATATTATTTAATATTATTATATATTAATAATATTATCTATGTTTATTCATGATTATCATCCAAATTGAAGATGACAAACACCATATTAGACAAAAGCGACATCTCTGTCTTTCTCATGATGTTTAAATCTTTAATTTAAATAATGCCTTAATATCGGGACATCACAGTCCACCCCGCCCAAGATTGCTTGTCCTCAAGCAATCATAATTAGAATACTTCTAAAACCATGAAGATCCTAAATCGATCTCTTTGAGAATTGTTGTTAGTATTCATGTCTCAATCTAGCTCCTGAAGTTTTCACAATTTTCAGCATATTCGGTAGCCTTTCAATGAGACATTCCTATTCTTTTTAAGACATTTTTTTAATTAAGTGTAATGGCATAAAATTGTGGGGAGTTTATATTTATATATTATATTTAATAATATATTATATTATTATAATTATAATAATATTTATATTTGTATATGTATTATGATTTATAAATGCAATAAATATATTATATTTTAATTATATAAAAATATTTATAAAATAATATTATTTAATATTATTATATATTAATAATATTATCTATGTTTATTCATGATTATCATCCAAATTGAAGATGACAAACACCATATTAGACAAAAGCGACATCTCTGTCTTTCTCATGATGTTTAAATCTTTAATTTAAATAATGCCTTAATATTGGGACATCACAGTCCACCCCGCCCAAGATTGCTTGTCCTCAAGCAATCATAATTAGAATACTTCTAAAACCATGAAGATCCTAAATCGATCTCTTTGAGAATTGTTGTTAGTATTCTTGTCTCAATCTAACTATCAATGTTATTATTCTCCAAAGTATGAGGTAACTTGTCGTTCCATTTTGTTCGTATATTTGTATTTCCCAATATCTCTCAACAACAAGAATTGGTAACTAGTGATGTTCAAGACAAATTTCTCTCATTTAAACTTGTTATTAGACTTGAAGCACACACATGATGCATAGATGATACATATGAAGTATACCCCTAAATACATGCGAGGCATGAATCATACGAAGTATACGCGTATGAAGCATATACATAGATACATGGAATATGTGAAGCATAGACATACAAATATATGTGAAACACAAAGCATAAATACACGTATGACAAGCTTATATGCTTAATACATGGAGTATGGAACATACACATAATACAAAAGTATACGAAGCATGAAGCATGAACATAGTATGTAATACACAAGTATACACACATAGTACATGAGACATATAACATACATTTGATACACAAAGCATGAAGCATACAAAGTATACACACGTAATACATAAGGCATGAAGCATACATTTAACACACAAGTATACACACATAATACACGAATATGAAGTATACAAGTGATGCAGTAGCATCCCTGGTTCAAGAGCAATCTTGCATCAACCAAAAACATTTGCATTTCAGTTTGTTTGCAATTCAGTTTGTTTCTTTTCATTTTCCAGTTCAGTTCAGGGAGTTTAGTCAAAAGCAGTTTCTGCATCTTGGTCTAGCATTTTACCACAGTTACATTTTCAGACCTTACAAAGCTAGAATTAGCATCTACATTCATTCATCTACATCATATCCACAATTCAGAGATCCGCACTTCATTACTGAAAAGATATCACTATAAGAAGATTGACTATTTCTCAGAACAGAGCATCCAGATAATCATAGACAATCAGCTGAAGGAGAAACTTGTGGAAGCATTTCCCGATCTTTGGAACCTAATGACACATCATTTAATGATCTTTGGTTCATGGTCGACCTTCCTCAAAGATCCGCATATAATTCCATTCATTTTCTAGAAGTGTTCTATGCATTTAAGTCTGACCTATCTGTGTACACACGTTACATCTCTTCTTTCGAATTTGTGATCTTCCTTGGCTGACTCGGAGGAATCTATTGATCCAAACTTGATATATATTGGTGTAATAGATCCTTAGGAAAGTAGTTATCAAGTTCTCATGATTTAGAAGATTGGTAGTTTGGAGTTTTGTGCGAAGGAGCTTCAAAGCTTTATCTTGCGCATGTATGTAATCAGGCCTGTGAGCCCTAATTGTAAGCCCACATGTTGCTGATTGATCTCTATTTGAATTCTATGATATACTGAATGATTGAATTTGCATTTGCTTTATTTCTTTGAGTTGTTTCTGTTGTGTTTACTCTTGCTGCATGGTTCAGATAGTTCATTCTATGAACCCTCCTACCGTGACTGCACCAAGTGGTATCAAAGTGAAAGTTCAAATCTTTGGGAGAGAATTGCGTGAAATTGGTGAGGGAATTCTGTAAGATCTTGTTGTGGACAAATCACCGAATTGAGGCAGGTTACCTGTGTTGCAACCGATCGCCAATTATGAGGCAGTTGTCACCTTGTAGCCCGATCGTCGAACTTGAGGCAGTTTACACTTGATCCTAGGAAGAATGCCACTGAGGAGAGTTGCTATTGTTGGAACAATGGCTAGTATAATAGATGAGATGATGGAGATAATGAAAATAATGTGAATTCAATTGGATGTTTTTGAAGAAGATAGGCAAAGAGGATTAACATCGAGACCTAATATTGAAAGCGATGATGAAGAAGAATTTCAAGCTGTTGAACAAACTAGTGAAACCCTAGGAGGTGATGAAGAAGAAAAATTAGATCAAGTGAAGATGTTGCGAGCTATTTCAAAGATTGGAAAGAGAACTAGAGTTGATGTGCCAAACTATACTAGTAATTTAAACCCTGAAGAATTCATTGACTGGATAAATTATATGGAAGAATATTTTGAATATGAGGAGATTGAAGATCCGGAGAAGGTGAAATTTGCAAAAATAAAGTTGAAAGGACATGCTACTATATGGTGGAAAGAAGTTCAGTTGGAGAGAAATAGAAGAGGAAAAGAAAAGATTACAAAATGGGATAGGATGGTGACAAAGTTGAAGAATCAGTTTATATCTGCTGATTATGAGTTGGAGCTGTTGAAAAGATTGCAAAACCTAAGACAAAAGGAGAAGTCTGTGAAGGAGTACATTGAAGAATTTCATAAAATGATCATAAGGACAGGACATAATGAAGCAAGCAAGGAGAAAGTGGCTAGATACATCAATGGATTGAGATTAAACATTCAAGAGGAACTAAGCTTGGTAAGGATGACATCTTTGGATGAAGCATATCATTTTGCCTTGAAAGTTGAAGAGAAGCTGAATAAAAGACATGATTAGAGACAGAGAGGAAGAGGAGGTAAATTTCATAGAGGTAGGACTTATTCCGGAGGAGATAGATCACATCCAGAATAGAACAAGTTTGATAACCCATTTAAGAAGGAGGACAGAGATACTATTGCATACCTGAGAAATGATAGAAATTTTCATCCCAGAGGCAGCTGTAATTCATACCGGAATGAAGGGTACAGAAGAGAGGGAAGAGGATTGGATAAGAGAACATTCAGAGGTACTTGTTTCAAGTGTGGAGGTGAAGGACATAGAGCATTTGAATGTAATCAGGGTAGTACAAGCAAGAGGACATAGTGGAAGAGTAGCCTATGTTGAAAAAGAATCTATTGAACTAAGTGACCCCTGTTCTATTGGTAAACTAGAGAAAGGAGAATCCTTGGTAATGAGGAGAGCACTATTTCAAACAGAGACAAATGAGGAACCAATGCAGAGGAAGAGTTTGTTTAGAACTAGATGCAAATCCGAAGGTAAGTGTTGTAAAGTTGTAATTGATAGTGGTAGTTCAGATAACCTAGTTTCAGAGGAGATGGTGACTAAGATGAAGTTGGAAAGATTGAAACACCCTAAGCCCTATCAGATAGAATGGATTCAGGATGATCATAAGGTACTGGTGAGTGAACAATGTTTGGTGAAATTTCATATTGGATCTTATCATGATGAAGTCTTGTGTGATATTAAGCCTATGGATGTTTGTCATATCTTGTTGGCTAGACTTTGGCAGTATGATAGAAAAACTATACATGATGGGAGAAAGAACACTTATACTATAACAACAAATGGGAAAATAATTACTTTGATTCCTTTGGAAGATGATCCTAAAGATGTGGTATGTGGGAATGCTAGAATCTATTTGGCAGACGAAGGAAATTCCTGGATGGTTTGAGACATGAGAATATGTGTTATGCCTTGATTCCTAAGAAACTTGAAGCATTGAAGAAAGAGACTGAAGAATCACAACCGGAGGAGATAAGAGAGTTGCTGACAGAGTATGAAGACATCATATCAGATAATGTACTGGAGGGATTACCACCTATAAGGAGTATCAGTCATCACATGGATCTTATACCTGGAGCAAGTTTGCCTAATAAAGCAGCACACCGGATGACACTGACAGAGAATGAAGAACTAAATAGACAGATAAAAGAGTTGTTGAGAAAGGGTTTGATCAGAGAAAGCTTGAGTCCTTGTGCAGTACCTGCAGTGTTAGCACCTAAGAAACATAGAGAATGGAGAATGTGAACCAATTCTAGAGAAATAAACAAGATTATAGTTAAGTATATATTTCCTTTACCTAGGATGGATGATATCATGGATTGTTTGAGTGGAGCAAGATATTTCACAAAGATAGACTTGAAGAGTGGATACCATCAGATCAAAATCAAAGAAGGAGATGAATGGAAGTCTGCTTTCGAAACAAATGAATGATTGCATGAGTGGTTAGTGATGCCCTTTGGATTTACAAATGCACTGAGTACTTTCATGAGATTGATGAATGAAGTCTTGAAGAAATTCTTGGGTAATTTTGTGATTGCATACTTGGACGATATTTTGATTTTCAGTAAGACAAAGGAGGAAAATTTGAGGCATATTAGACAAGTTTTGCAGAGGTTGAGAAAAGAGAAATTGTTGATAAACATCAAAAAGTGTAGTTTCATGAAGGAATAGCTAGTATATTTGGGATTTGTGATTTCTGCGGAAGGATTGAAGATGGACCCTGAGAAAGCGAAAGCAATTGTTGAATGGACTACACCAGAGAGCATTGGAGAAGTTAGATCATTTCATGGATTGGCTAGTTTCTACCAGAAGTTCATTAGAAATTTCAGTTCAGTTTGCAACCCTATGACAAAGATAATGAGAGGCAACATAAAGGATTTCAAGTGGACATCAGGAGCAGATAAAAGTTTTGAGTTGTTGAAGCAAAAGATGATAGAGCAACCTGTTTTGGCATTACCGGATTTCAATAAGGTCTTTCAAGTTGATTGTGATGCAAGTGGAAGTGCAATTGGAGCAATGTTAAGTCAAGAAGGTAGACCTATATCATATTTCAGTGAGAAGTTGAATGATGCAAGGAAAATATATTTAGTTTATGATCAATAGTTCTATGCCATAATTCAAGCCTTGAAGAAGTGGAGACATTATTTTTTACCTAAGGAGTTTGTGTTATATATAGATCATCAAGCTTTGCAATACTTGAACAGTCAAGGTAAGTTGAATCAGAGACATATGAGATGGGTAGAGTTCATGTAGAGTTATACTTTTGTGTTGAAGCATAGGAGTGGTAAATCAAACAAACTTGTTGTTGCATTAAGTAGGAGAAGAAACTTGTTGATAGAAATGAGAGTTGAAGTATTGGGTTTTGATGAATTGAAGAATATGTATGAGGGAGACACTGATTTTGCAGAACCTTGGAAAGCATGTAAGGAACCTGTTGTGATAGATAGGAGTAAGTGGTTGGACTATTTCGTTCAAGAATATATGTTGTTTAGAGGAAACTAGTTGTGCATACCTAGAAGTTTAGTGAGAGATAATTTGATCAAGGAGAAGCATAGTGGTGGATTGGCAGGACATTTTGGCATTGATACGACAGTGGCTTTGGTGAGTTAAATTTACTTTTGGCATTAGATACATAAGGATGTTTGGAAATTTGTACAGAGTTGTAGAATTTGCCAAGTTGCAAAAGGGAGTAGTCAGAATACTATATTGTATAAACATTTGACAGTACCGGAGAGACCTTGGGACGACATAAGCATGGATTTTGTAATGGGATTGCCTAAGACATAGAGAGAACATGATTCAATATTTATAGTGGTTGATAGATTTTCAAAGATGGCTCATTTCATACCTTGCAAGAAGATAACTGATGTAGTGCATGTAGCTGACCTATTTTTCAAGGAGATTGTGAGATTGCATGGGTTACCTAAGAGTATAGTTTTAGATAGAGACACAAAGTTTGTTGGATACTTTTGGAGGACACTTTCGAAGAAGATGAAGATAGATTTGAAGTTCAATTCATCTTTTCATCCACAGACAGATGGACAGACAGAGGTAGTGAATAGGAGTTTGAAAAATTTGTTGAGATGTTTGGTTGGAGAGAAGACATGAAGTTGGGATTTGATTCTTTCACAAGCAGAGTTTGCATATAATAATTTAGTGAACATGAGTACCGGAAGAACACCTTTTGAGATTGTTACCAAAGTAAACCCTAGAGGAGTAGCAGAGTTAAGAGATATCAACATGGAAGAAAAGAGGAGTGCAGAAGCAAAAGAATTTGCGGATCATATGAAGACAGTGCATAATCAGGTGCAGAAGCATTTGGAGAATATGAACAGTAAGTACAAAGAGACGGTTGATGAGAAGAGAGGACATAAGGAATTTAAAGTTGGAGATGAAGTGATGGTGTACTTGACAAAAGAAAGATTTCTAGTTGGGACATATAACAAGTTGAAGATGAAGAAGTTTAGACCTTGTAAGATACTCAGGAAATTTGATTCAGGGAATGCATATGAAGTGAAGCTACCAGAGACATTGGGTATATCACCTATTTTCAACATTGTAGATCTATATCAGTATCATGAAGCTGAGTTCAGTGACAACATGGAAGAAGACTGGAAGAAGCAGTTACCACAACAAGCATCGGAGCAGATTGAAGACATTTTGGACAACAGAGTTGGATGCAGCACTAGAGGAAGGCAATACAAAGAATATCTTGTGAAGTGGAAAGGCAGACTGGAAGAAGATTCATCATGGAAGTCTCAGGCTGAGGTGGACCGTATTGGTTCTCCCCTAGCCCCAACAAAGTGAGGGACTCACTTTTTCAATAACCCTGGATGTCTAATGCAAGAGCATACCTGGTTCAAGAGAAATCTTGCATCAACCAAAAACATTTGCATTTTAGTTTGTTTGCAGTTCAGTTTGTTTCTTTTCATTTTCTAGTTCAGTTCAGGCAATTTAGTCAGAAGTAGTTTCTGCATCTTGGTCTGGCATTTTACCACAGTTACATTTTTAGACCTTGCAGAGTTGGACTTAGCATCTACATTCATTCATCTACATCATATCCAAAATTCATAGATCCGCACTTCATTACCGGAAAGATATCGCTATCAGAAGATTGACTGTTTCTCAGAACAAAGCATCCAGATAATCATAGACAATCAGCTGAAGGAGAAACTTGTGGAAGCATTTCCTGATCTTTGGAACCTAATGACACATCATTCAATGATCTTTGGTTCATGGCCGACCTTCCTCAAAGATCCACATATCATTCCATTCATTTTTCGGAAGTGTTCTATGCATTTAGGTCTGACATATCTGTGTACACACGTTACATCTCTTTTTTAGAATTTGTGATCTTCCTTGGCCAACGCGGAGGAATCTATTGATCTGGACTTGATAGATATTGGTGTAATAGATCCTTAGGAAAGCAATTATCAAGTTCTCACAATTTAGAAGATTGGTAGTTTAGATTTTTGTGTGAAGGAGCTTCAAAGCTTTATCTTGCGCATGTATGTAATCAAGCCTGTGAGCCCTAATTATAAGCCCGCATGTTGCTGGCCGATCGCTATTTGAATTCTATGATATACTGAATGACTGAATCTGTATTTGCTTTATTTCTTTGAGTTATTTCCATTGTGTTTACTCTTGCTGCATGGTTTGGATAGTTCATTTTGTGAACCCTCCTATCGTGACTACACCAAGTAAGTCATGAAGTGTGCACTTGAACATACATAAGTCATGGAGTATGCATTTGAACACACATAAGTCAAGTAGTATACACTTGATCATACAAAGTCATGGTGTATACACTTGAATACACGAAGTCATAAAGTTTACAATTGAATACACAAAGTTATGGAGTATATACACGAAATCATAAAGTATACTATTGATTACACAAAGTCATGGAGTATACACTCGAATACATAGTCATGAAGTATGCACTTGAATACAAAGTCATAGAGTATACACTCGAATACAAATACAAAGTCATAGAGTATACACTTGAATACATAGTCATGAAGTATACACTTGAATACAAAGTCATAGAGTATACACTTGAATACAAATACAAAGTCATAGAGTATACACTCAAATACATAGTCATGAAGTATACACTTGAATACAAAGTCATAGAGAATACACTCGAATACAAATACAAAGTCATAGAGTATACACTCGAATACATAGTCATGAAGTATACACTTGAATACAAAGTCAGAGTATACACTCGAATATAAATACAAAGTCATAGAGTACACACTTGAATACATAGTTATGAAGTATACACTTGAATACAAAGTCATAGAGTATACACTCGAATACAAATACAAAGTCATAAAGTATACACTCGAATACATAGCCATGAAGTATACACTTGAACACAAAGTCATAGAGTATACACTCGAATACAAATACAAAGTCATAGAGTATACACTTGAATATGCATAAGTCACAAGGTACACACTTGAATACACTTGAATATACATAAGTCACAAGGTATACACTTGAATACACTTGAATATACATAAGTCACAAGGTATACACTTGAATACATGTAAGACATGAAGCATGTAAGGCATGAAGTATACACATGAATACATTTTACATCCACTATCATTCATAGGATGGCAGGAAGGATGCTTTAATACCACTTATAATGTCCCCTTTTAGGATATTCCTGTTTTCTTTACTTGCATACAATAAAATCACTAGAAAGGGACATTAGAAATATTAAAGATCAATGAATTAAGATAATATTCAGTTCATAGCATCATAGCATGATTAATAATGAGAACAATACTACATAACACAAATAATGAAATTAAATCATCATACCATAATCCACATTCAGTTCAATTCCTAACACAATTTAGTATCGACTATGTTCAAGTCTTAATCCTTACTTCCTTTCTAATCCTTAACCTTGGATGGGGATTTACTTGTCTAGGGCGCGATGACACCATCTCATGGTTGGATTTACTCTACCTCTCCCTAACAACACCACCTATCCTAGGGTTGCAGGCAATAGAAATAAATAAGCATTGAATTTGAACATACCAATGTGTTGTGAAGATAATCTATTAATTTTTTTCCTTATATATTTCATAGCAAGTTTCATAATGCTTATGTTACTAATGATAATCTTTCATTTGTCATTATTTACCACATGGCATTCATCATAAGAAACATAGGGTTAGATACATAATACTAGGAGGATAATTCTTTCCTTTGTATCCTTTAGAACTCTTAAGGATTTATTCCTTCCTTCTATGTGATCTGCAGATACTTATATATTTTAGATTTAGAATGCATATCATTCTTATTTCCATCGATATTTCCTTTATCTGTCTATTCAAATAAGATATCTTCTTATCTTCCTTATACTTAAGAAAATATATTAATCTTTCCTCTAACTTTTTATATTCAGATCTATAACTGCATTTTCCATATTCCCAGAAATATATATATGCTGAAATATATATTTTAAATTCAGTCATGATTCTTATTCTATATTTCTCTTAAAATCATATCTTATTTTCCTATGACAGATCTGTATGTGTTTTTCTCCCCTCCAAATCTACATATTCTCGTCATTCAAATTTGCATATTGAATGTTCTTCTATATCTTCATCAAATCTGCCTTATAACAGATATTTCATTATCCTCTTATACTCTTCTAAATCTGCATATGCTTCCCTTTTATTCTGCATGTATAAACTGCTCTTTATCATCTCTAAATCTACTTTTTTGGTCTTCCTTTAATCGAATGATATTGTCTTTTTATTGCTTCTCCTATCTATTGCCTTCAATGAGGGAGGAGTTCCCTTTCTAAATACCTTAAGAGATGCTACTTTGATGAAAATCTATGTAGCCTTTCCTCTTGGAGATCGCACCCCTTGATGTGATCGCACCCCATATGTGAATCATTTGCCGCCCCTTTAACCATCACATAAATTGTAGCCTTATTGTTGTCTTAACCTTTGTGATCATTGTTCTATATATGCGATTATATATGTATATTTATTACATATAAATATTTATATTTATATTATCATTATTTATATTTTATTATAGTTATATATTATATATTATATTTGTATTATTATTATTATTTATTTTTTATGTTTATATTTATCTATTATATATTATATTATTATAATTATAACAATATTTACATTTATAATATTTATATTTGTATATGTATTTATGATTTATAAATACAATAAATATATTATATTTTAATTATAGAAAAATATTTATAAAATAATATTATTATATATTAATAATATTATATATGTTTATTCATGATTATCATCCAAATTGACGATGACAAACACCATATTTGACGAAAGTAACTTCTCCATCTTTGTCATGATGTTTAAATCTTTAATTTAAACAATGCCTTAATATCGAGACATCACAAAGGAGCTTGCAAAGCTTGTTCAAGCCAGAATTATTTTTCCCATCAAGTATTCCACCTGGGTAGCTAACTTAGTGCTAGCGAGGAAGAAAAATGGTGAGATATGGCTGTGCATGGATTTTTGGGATCTAAATCACGCCTCTTTGAAGGACCACTATCATCTGCCATTCATGGACCAAATCTTGCAGACCATTGCAAGGGTAGAAAGGTTTTCATTATTGGATGGTTTTTCTAGTTATAACCATATATTTGTGAAAGAGGAGGACATATTCAAGACAACATTCGCCACTAAGTGGGGAACCATGGTATATGTAAAAATGCCATTTGGGATCTCTAATGCTAGTGCCACTTTTCAGAGGGCAATGGACATTGCTTTCAAGGGCTTTATTAGTGAGTTCATCCTAATCTTTTTGGATATCACAGTCTTCTCCAAGAGAGGAGAAAATCACATGGAGCATCTGGAGAAAGTTTTTGAAAGATGCAGGGAGTTTGGGGTGTCTCTGAACCCCAAAAAGTGTATTTTTGTTGTTGCTTAGGGCAAGCTTCTGGGCCATTTGGTGTCAAAAGATGGGATCTCCATATACCCAGAAAAAACTTCAGCTCTTCTTTCTCTCTCTCAGCTTGCTCATAAAAAAACTTTGCAATCATTTGTAGGGCAAATCAATTTTGTTAGGAAATTCATTCCTAACTTGCTAGCTTGGTCAAACCACTGACCCTTATGCTTAAATAGGATGTTGTTTTTAGGTAGACCAAGGAGGGGAAAGATGGCTTTGAGAAGATAAAGGAATAAATTACTCAGGCTCCTACTCTCATGAATGCTAATTATGAGGACTTTATCCTTTATGCCCATGGAGGAGAGAACAACATTGCAGTTGTCCTGATGCAACAAAATGACCCAGGTATGGAACAACCCCTGACCTTTTTTAGTCAAACTTTGAAAGATTATGAGGTTAGGTATAGTCCCATGGACAAACATGTTTTTTCCATTATATGGGCATTGAAGAAGTTTAGGTATATGCTGGAAAATAACCATATCAAAGTATTAGTTTCTCATCCTAGTGTGAGAGACTACATAATGGGAATTGAAATTGGTGAAAAGAGAGCAAGCTGGGTCACTAAGATCCTAGAGTATGATGTTACTATCAAAGCCACTAAGCTAATTAGAGGCAGAGGATTGTGTGAACAGTTGGCTCAAACTACTGTAGATGAGGTGAAATCATCCATTCATTTGAATGAGGCAGAACCTACAGCTGAACTAGTAGCTGTAAGTTCTTGGACAACATACATGACTAGGTTCCTATCCACTGGTGAGTATCCTTATGGATTGGACATAACTAAGAGAATACATTTCAAGTTGCAATCTATTCCTTATGCGTTGGTGGATGGTGTTCTCTTTAAAAGGAATCTGGATGGAGTCTTGTTGAGATGCATTGAAACAAATTAGATTAATAGATTACTTAGTGAATTCCATGCTGGTCCAGCTGGAGGCCACTTCTCTACAAGAGCTACAACAATGAAAATAATGAGGAAAGGTTACTTCTATCCCACATTATTCAATGATGCCCATGTATGGGTAAGAAAGTGCAAAGAGTGTGCTCTCTTTGCTGGGAAGAAAAGGTTGGCAGCCCTCCCACTTCATCGTATTCAGGTAGACTAGCCTTTCTCACAGTGGGGACTGGATTTCATTGGTATGATCAACCCTACATCCAGTGCTGGTCACAAGTGGGTTTTAACAACAATAGACTACTTCACCAGGTGGGTTGAAGCAGTCCCACTCAAAGAGGCTACAAAATCAACAATCATGGATTTCTTGGAATAAATCATGACAAGGTTTGGAGCTACTCACACTATCATTTCTGATAATGCAAGAGCTTTCACTGGTTTCAGGATAGCTGATTGGGCCTTGAAGTATAATGTGTTCTTGAAGACTTCATCTAACTATTACCCTTAAGGTAATGGTTTAGTTGAATCTACTAACAAGAACCCGATTAGAATCTTGAAGAGGACCATGGAAACAAACCAGAGACAATGGCATAATAAGATCAAATTGGCTCTTTGGGCTGATAGGATCACCTATAAAAGAGTCATTGGTAATTCTCCTTTTGTTCTTGTGTATGGAAAAGAGGCTAGATTTCCCTTATCTTTGGAGTTTCCTTCAATAGAATTGGCTCAACAACTGGAACTGGAAGGAGAAGATGCTAGGTCTATAAGAATGGCTGAATTAACTAAATTAGATGAACATAGACAATCAACCATGGCTACCTTGGAAGAACATAAAAAACATACCAAGAGATATTTTGACAGAAAGGCCAAGGATCAAACTTTCAAGGAAGGTGATCTTGTTCTCAAATGGGACACTGACAGAGTCAAACCTGGAGGCCATACTAAATTTGATGCAATCTGGAGTGGCCCATATATCATCACCAACTACAAGCAAGCCAATGCTTTCAATCTTTCAAAGCTGGATGGTGCCGTTCTACTGATCTCAGTGAATGGGATCCATTTCTAAAACCTTACTTCTAAGGTTGGTCTGAGATTCTATATATATTGTTTATTTTGTTTCTACTTTAGGTTTTCCTTTCCCCTAAGTGTTGTTGCACAGGCTGTACTCTCTGAAAGGAAGCTAGGTGTGCAAAAATTCTTCCTACACTAATCTAATGAGGAGAGGGCTATGCAAATTCAATTTTATCCTAACTATTACAACAATGTTAAACCATTAACATGAGATATTGCAGCAAAACACAAGAACCATAAAGTAGACAGAAGAAGAGAGACAAAGATTTACGGTGGGGAAAACCCTTACGGGTGAAAAACCCCACACTCAGAAACCTGCACAATGTATTAACAAATCTGAAATATGTTTACAATACACTTGCAATGCAAGCTTCAATGGTCTTCAACACTCATGTCTGGAGTCAAACTGGCAGCATAACAGTACCTGTAAAACCTATGATACAACTCCCTCTCCAAGCACCTGTTTATATAGAAAATACAAGGCAATATTGGACCTTTCTTGGAATGGGCATCCAACTTGGCCTCATGGCCCAAAACCCACACCTAAGCACACTTGGTCAACATTGTAGAATGTGCCTAACACTTGTCCATAGCTCCCATCCCAAAGGGGTCACCTATTTCCAAAATGGGCTATGACAGATGCTCTTATGACACTCATGACTGTTATATAATCTGTCATAGCGGTTACAACTTATAGCTGTAAGAGAATCTATCATACACATGCTATAAATAGCATATTCTCTTACATGTCATAATCCACCTTGGGGTACCCAAATATGCCTTTTTCAAAGATGCTTCATGACACATGTCTTCACCTGTCTTACAACCTTCTATTTTCGACTCTTCCATGTCATAGATTCGTCATAGGAATCCGTCATAATTGTTTTGGTCAAACATTCCCTTACACAACATGGAAAATGCCGACACATAGAAAAATGCTCCTACCACAAAGTGGGATGCCTATCTCCTCATGTGAGGAAAAAATTACAAGTTGTCATAATCCATGAAGGATTGACACATCACCGTGCCACATCCCACAATATGACAATTGGAATTTACAAATTTTTACAACATAGGCAATTAAATAATAAATA
Source organism: Cunninghamia lanceolata (assembly GCA_027924645.1). Classification (NCBI taxonomy): domain Eukaryota; kingdom Viridiplantae; phylum Streptophyta; class Pinopsida; order Cupressales; family Cupressaceae; genus Cunninghamia; species Cunninghamia lanceolata. Next base: position 72,623 of record BSBN01000736.1, on the reverse strand, counting down.
CAAACATTAATAATGTAAGGAATTTACAAGGTTGAGACACCTTAATTCCCAACATTCTCCCACTTGTCAAACACCATCTGAACTTCTCTGTGCTCATTGGCTTCGTCAATGCATCGGCAACATTCTTCAAAGTATCTACCTTCTCCAAATTTACCTTTCCATCCTCAACCATGTCTCACACGAAGTGAAACTGAACATCAATATGTTTGGTTCTAGCATGGAAAGTTGGATTCTTTGCAAGGCAAATCAGACTCTGACTATCACAACTGATCGTTATATGTCCTACATCAACACCAATATCTGAACACAATCTCTTAAGCCAAATGGCTTCCTTACAAGCATGAGTTGCTTCCATATACTCAACTTCTATCGTGGACAAAGCAACAATAGGGTGTCACTTACTCATCCAACTAATAGCACCACCAAATAGTGTAAACACATAAGCACTGGTGGATCTCCTGCTGTCATTGTCACCTGCCCAATTTGAATCCACAAATCCACGAATGTCAACAGAATGCGGAGGTCCTGTAACATTACCATGATAGAAAATGGAATACTCGGAAGTACCCCTCAAATATCTGAACACTCGCTTAACTACATCCCAATGAACCCGTCCAAGATTAGCCATAAATCGTCTAAGGACTCCCACTACTTGGGTAATGTCTGGTCTTGTGCAAACCATAGCATATATCAAACTGCCAAAAAACACTAGCATAAGGTACTCTGCTCATGTCCTCCACCTCACTAGGAGATTTTGGACAATCCTCAACAGATAACTTTGTCCCCAAAGAAATACGAACACACAATGGTCTACAATCTGCCATGATGAACCTATCCAACACGGTCTTCACATACTTACTCTGGCTTAACCAAAGTTTTCTGTTAACTCTGTCCCTTCTGATTTCCATACCTAGAATGTACCTGGCAGCTCCTAAATCTTTCATTTCAAACTATGCTGATAACTGAGATTTGAAATCAGAAATCATATTCTTACCCTTCCCAATGAGCAACATATCATCAACATACAGTGCAACAATGAGAATACGATCACCATCAAACTTAAAGTACACACAGTGATCCGATTTTGATCTCACAAATCTAATTGACAACACAAAGACATCAAACATCAAGTACCATCTCCTAGGGGATTACTTTAAGCCATACAAAGACTTCTTAAGTTTGCAAACCAAATATTATTTACCTTTCACCATGTAATGCTCTGGCTGTGACATGTAGATTTCTTCCTCCAAATCACCATGAAGGAAAGCTATCTTCACATCCATCTGTTCTACCTCCAAGTCATAAGCTGCTGCGAGAGACAACATGAATCGAATGGATGTCAGCTTTGCAACGAGAGAGAAGATCTCACCATAATCTATACCCTCCACTTGTGAATACCCCTTTGCAACCAATCTGGCCTTATACTTCTCAACATTGCCATCTACACTAATTTTATTCTTGAACACCCATTTGCATCCAACGAGTTTCCGTCCAGGAGGCAAAGGCACCAAGTCCCAAGTTTGATTATTTTCCAAAGAAGCCATTTCTTCCTCCATAACCTCCTTCCAAGAACCTGCATCTTTCATATCCAAAGCCTCTGACATAGTTCTAGGTTCATCACTATTAGTGATTAAAGCATAAGCACAACTAGAATCAAGCAATGTAAAACCAAACCTTTCAGGTTGCTTTCTTATCCGTGCAGACCTCCTCAATGGCTGAGGTTGAGGTTTAGCTTCTTCATCTGAGCTTTCAGAGCTTCTAGAACTCTCTTCATCATCAGGTCCAACATTGTCTTTATGTTCAGTCTTCTCAGGGGTAGCAGGAAACTGAACAACATCCTCTTTCTTTACTCTTTCTTCTGCCTATAAAATAGTGGAAGAAGGTGTAAGATCTATGAAGATGACACTTCTGCTATACAACACTTTTTCAGCCACAGGGTCCTAAAGCTTGTATCCTTTCACACTGACACCATAACCAATGAAGATACACTTAATAGCCTTGTTCTCCAACTTTGACCGCTTCTCCCTAAGCACATGTGTATATGCCTCAACCAAAAACATGAAGATGCCTTATTGAAGGATTTCTACCAGACCACACCTCCATGGGTATCTTACCAACAAGAGCTGATGTAGGAGATCTGTTTACTAGATAGCAGGCAGTGGCAACAGCTTCAACCCAAAACTTTTGTTCTAGGCCAGCTCCACTAAGAATACTCCTAGCCTTCTCCATCAGTGTCCTATTCATCCTCTCTATAACTCCAATTTGCTGTGGGGTGTATGGAGTTGTCTTATGTCTTTCAATCCCAAGTTCCTTGCAATATTTATTGAATTTTGTAGAACATAACTCACCACCGTTGTCAGTTCTCAAACATTTAATCTTTTTACCATTCTGATTTTCAGCAAAGGCCATAAAATACTTAAACTTGCTATAGACTTCAGATTTGCTTCTGAGAAAATAAATCCATGTCCTTCTACTGTAATCATCTATAGAAGATACAAAATATACAGATTTTGATAACGAAGGAACATTAACAGGACCAAACACATCAGAATGAATAAGGTCTAATACACCAGAAGACATATGAGAACTCGAGTAAAACTAAACATGGTTTTGTTTTCCATAAATGCAATGTTTGCAAAAGTCAAACTCAAGATTACAATCATCTAACCCCTCAATGAGGTTCTTATTTTTCAAGGTACGTAGACCATTCTCACCAATGTGGCCAAATCTCTTATGCCATAACATTGTCTTTTCAGTAGGAAGTTTAACTTTCAATGCATGATTACAACCATCAAGACTAGAAACAATAGATTTCTTCACTACTCGTTCAGATGGTGGGGATGAAGTGACTGTTGCCCTCTTCCTTGAGTTAGAAGAACTATTGCATTGTGAAATGCATGCCTCCAGCTGAAACAGAGTACCTCTCCTAGTACCCTTAGCAAGCACCATAGCTCCTCTAGTCATCTTGCATCCTTCTTTCGAAAAGACAACCTGCACACCTGCATCATTCAAACTACTTATAGAAAGTAGGTTCCGTGCTAAGCTTGGGATGTGCATAACCCCAGAGATCCCCTTCACTCGACCATCAGGGAATCGGAGAGAGACTCTTCCATGACCAACAATCTTCAGATGAGAGTCGTCACCCAGATACACCTTTCCACCATTAAACTCCTCATACTTAGTGAAGTAGTCTCGATCAAGGTCATGTGGAATGATGCACCAGAGTCGATTAGCCACACATCATCAGATGCATGGGTTACCAAGGCTGCGATGAAAGCATCACCGTCATCTTGTGACTTGTTGGAATCTAAATTAGGAGCTTTCTTCTTCTTCTTCTTCTCTTTGCATTCCTTTCAGAAATGCCCAGTTTTGCCACAGTTCCAACAAAGAGCCTTAGACTTTCCAGGAGATTTGGATCTACCCTTCTCAACTTTCTTGTCCTTCTTCTTCCCTTTCTCCTTGGGTCTTCCATAAACTACAAGGGCCTCTTTGGCTGCCTCAGAAGACTTTCTCCGCATCTCTTCAGACAACAGCGAAGAAACCACTTCTTCCATTTTGAATGTAGATGTGGTGCTTCCAATAGCCATGACAAGATGATCCCATGAGTCTGACAGAGAACAAAGCAGGGTCATACACCGATCCTCCTCCTCCATCTTCACACCAATAGATGTCAATTGTGCAACTCACATGTTAAAAGTATTCATATGTTCAGCGATGGATCCTCCATCCTCCATTCGAAGAGAATACAACTTATTTCTCAGGAAAAGTTTATTAACTAGGGATTTGGCTTGATACACATCCCCCAACTTCTTCCAAAGTAGTTTTGCAGTAGTCTCCTCATGGACATTTAACAGAACATAATCAACAAGACTGAGTCTTATGAGACCCTTAGCCTTCTGATCCTTGAGATCCCACTCATCTTGTGACATTGTAGTTGGTTTAGTTCCATTAATACTTTCCCAAAGGTCTCGATCTACAAGCATGTCTTCCATCTTGAGCTTCCATAGCTCGAAATTAGTGCCATTGAATTTCTCCACTTCAAATCTTCTAGATGTGCTTGCCATCTCCTTGTTGTAATAAGATACATAATACTCTGCACAGACTCCCACTCAACCTAAGATCAGCTCAAAAAACCCCTACCCAACAACTAGGACCAAAGGTGATCAAGCTCTGATACCAACTGAAAGGAAGCTAGGTGTGCGGAAATCGCTTCCTACACTAATCTAATGAGGAGAGGGCTATGCAAATTTAATTTTATCCTAACTATTACAGCAATGTTAAACCATTAACATAAGATATTACAACAAAACACAAGAACCAGAAAGTAGATAGAAGAAGAGAGATAAAGATTTACGGCGGGGAAAACCCTTATCGGGTGAAAAACCCCACACTCAGAAACCTGCACAATGTATTAACAAATCTGAAATATGTTTACAATACACTTGCAATGCAAGCTTCAATGGTCTTCGACACTCATGTTTGGAGTCAAACCGGCAGCATAACAGTACCTGTAAAACCTGTGATACAACTCCCTCTCCAAGCACCTGTTTATATAGAAAATACAAGGCAATACTGGACCTCTCTTGGAATGGGCGTCCAACTTGGCCTCATGGCCCAAAATCCACACCTAAGGACACTTGGTCAACATTGTAGAATGTGCCTGACACTTTTCCATAGCTCCCATCCCAAAGGGGTCGCCTATTTCCAAAATGGGCTATGACAAATGCTCTTACGACACTTATGACCGTTATAGAATCTGTCATAGCGGTTACAACTTACAGCTGTAAGAGAATCTATCATACATAGGCTATAAATAGCATATTCTCTTACAACATGTCATAGTCCACCTTGGGGCGCCCAAATATGCATTTTTCAAAGATGCTTCATGACACGTCTTCGCTTGTCTTACAACCTTCTATTTCTGACTCTTACATGTCATAGATTCATCATAGGAATTCGTCATAACCGTTTCGTTCAAACATTCCCTTACACAACATGGAAGATGCCGACACATGGCAAAATGCTCCTACCACAAAGTGGGACGCCTATCTCCTCATGTGAGGACAAAATTACAAGTTGTCATAATCCATGTAGGATTGAGACATCACTGTGCCACATCCCACAATATGACAATTGGAATTTACAAATATTTACAACATAGGCAATTAAATAATAAATACAAACATTAATAATGTATAGAATTTACAAGGTTGAGACACCTTGATTCCCAACACTTTCATTAGGAGAATGCATGCCTTGTTTTCCTTTTTGTGGTGTTTTTTGAGGTAGGTTTTAGTTGTTCCAACATGCTTTTACCCTTTTGACTCTATGCCCGATTAATGCTTAAGGCCACTAGTTCCCTTTTATTTAGCAGAAAAACACCCTTGAGAAGTCACCAAAATGTTGTCCTATTTTGCTCCCCAGCCAAATAGTCCAAATCCATGAAATCTCTAAGTGTTTTCCCCTTTTAGAAATGCAAAGAAAAAACATCCCAAAATCGACTAAGTCCAAAAATCCGAAGTTTTCCTTGTGTTTTTAACCTTTTCAGAGTTTCAGAGTTCAAAGTTCTCACCTTTGTCATACCATCCTAATCGGCTCCGAACTCCACTTTGTTCCTTGCAAAAATCCTCTAAGTGTTCAAAGTTCATTGGATGTCGGGGGTCAAACCTTCTTTCTTTCTTCCTTCCTTTTCTTTTGGAAGGAGAAAGGCGGAAGGCCCGAAGTCTAAGCTCTGACTCTTTCCCTTTGAAAATAATTCTAAGTGTAAGGCATTTTGCCATTCCATTGAGCTTTTTGGGGGGGCTCACAGTAGGCTTGCGAAACCATGAAATGAAGACATGTGGCAAGGTCTGATAGTTGATCATCCAAGCGACCTAATGGGTGCCATGTGGTCTTCTTTATGGCGTTCTGCCATTCCGTGGAACATTTCAACGAAGCTTTGTCTATAGTCGTAGAAAAGCGGGAAGCTGCCAAGTGATCGTGACATCATTCAGATTAACTTTTACCGTAGAAGGCCCAAAGTCCAAGTTCCACTTATTTTCTTTCAAAATATTTCTAAGTGTTTTGGACTTTGGGGATTGGACCTTTCCTCTTCCCTCTTCCTTTCTTTGGAAGATGGAAGACGGAAGGCTCGAGGCCTGAATCCCGATGAAACTTTCAAAAGACGGCTAAGTCTTTATACTTGCGGGGCTTGAACTTTCTTTCTTCTTCCTTCTCTGGGAAGGCATAAGGCAGAAGGCCTAAAGCCCGAAGTCTTCTGATATTGTGATCTTCCTTTGTAAAGCAAATCTCAGGGGGCAGGGTTTTCTCCTTTCTCCTTCTCTTTTAGAAGGTGAAACACTGAAGGCCCAAGGCTTGATCTCTGAAAGCTTCTGTGATCTTCAGAAACAAAGGGGAAAGAGGTAGAATCTAGGATCCTCCATGGTTAATCATGATGAAATCTTGCTGATAGGGTAGAAGGCAGGCCAAATTGAAAGTCAAACATCCAGCTCTAGCTAGAATTTGTAGTTGGGCATTTTTTGTTGTGGGCAGAGGAAGATGCAAGGTTTCAATGTAGATATTTGTTCAACTACTTCAGAGAAGATATTTTCTGCATTTATGTCAAAGACAAGCAGATATTTTCAGACATTCCTTTTGTAAAATATCTTCTGACAGGCCCATAGGGCAAATTTATTACAGTAGGTGATGACGCCTCATTGTAAAATGCTATAAAATGCATGGAATCAAATGCATTAGGTTAGCTTTTGGTCTAAAAATCACATCTTGTATCTGCTGTAACCATGCCTTTTTGATAAGAAATAATAGATTTTTACCTTTTCATGCACTTCTTCTACTCTGTGTAATACTTTTGTTTGTGTATCCATTTGTGAATGCTTCTTTCTTTTTGGATTTCAATTAGTTTATTTTACCTTTGCAAGTAGTTTGTGATTTGTGTATGTTGATCTATTGTTTGTTGTTATTCTGTGCATATATGGTTGATCTGAGGGCCAAACATTCAAACCTGGTGTATCACCCTTTTCATTTTTAGTTTCTCCTTCTTCTCCTTTTCCTTGGCAGTGAATAGATTAGGTTTAGACTTAGCACACTCTGAATCTCATATTCAGAAAAGGAACTAGCCTTCTCTAGAGGTTTGATTTCCTTGCAGGGTCCCACACTTGGAAATCACTCCAATGTTTCATTGGATTATTGCAGCACAATGCTTCAACGCAGGGTGCAAATCCAAGTGACAACAAGTATCAGCGCTGGTTTAGGGGAAGAATACCCTAGTGTGCATAAAATGATAAATAAGGTGGTGGTCTACACCAAAAGATTTACCAATAGATAATGGAAGATGTAATATAGAAATTGCTGCAATATCATTCAAATACAATAAGAACAATATTATCAAGCTCACAATATAGAAGAGAGGCAAGCTCTTTAGAGGATTCAATCAATGTATCCCTTTTTGAGAGCCTTAACAATGGCAAAGTTGTGGTAGTGTGTTCAATAGAAGTTGAGAAAGAGAGATATTCCATCCAAGAGAGAGCACCCAAAAGTAGAAAATGGAGAGTGAAAGCTAAAAGAAAGACAAAAAGCAAGAAAAAGAGCCAAAGATTTCAAAATTAGTTTTTAATAAAGGCAGGGAGGGAATTTGAAGGGTCAAATTTGCTTACAGAAGGTCATTTTTTTTCCAAACGAGTGTTACCACCAACAAAAGTGGGCAGCTGGGTGGGAAAACAACAATTCAAATTTTAAAAACTTTAGGATGCTAGCACATCATGCATACATCTCTGCGTCATGCTCGTGTATGGATGAAATTGTCTAGAATTCTGTACGTGTTTCTAGAATAATGGGAAAAATAAGAATGTGAGAAGGAATCTTAGAAAACCTTGGTGAAGGAAAATAGGCCAAGATTAAGCTCAAGTGGCCCTAGAAACATGCTATAAGAAAGAACACTAAAGAGAGTTCAAAACATAATGTGAAATTATGAGGGTACACATTTTTTTACGTTACATTTTTCCCCAACTTTAGTGGGTTGATGACACTAAATGATACACTATGCTAAAGTATAGAAATGGAATACTAAAATCAAATAACATCATGTAAAGGATACCGTAGAGGACACATAAATTCTCTAGGCAGAAGGATGATGGCCCTAGACCAAGAACCTACAAAACCACAACTTTAAGTACTATAATCTTATAAAATCACAATGTTAGAAAACACATATCATGTAAGACCAAGATGTGTTAGTTTGAAATCAAAGCGGTAAACTAGGGAATTCTAAATGATGAGAAGAATGATATGAAGAGATAATGAATCAAAAAGAAATAAGGGTGAATGTATATGCCCCCTCATGTTTTTTCTTGGCATATAAAAGGAAAAAATAGGAAAGAGAATTCACCACTTTTGAGTTCCAAGAGAAAGTTTGTTGAAAATGCTCTCTGAAGGGTTATTTCATAAAATAATGGCTCAACAAAAAACATATCATGGGAAAGAGGGAGAAGCCAAGATTCACATGGAGGAAATGCCATGAAAATAGAAGTTTGTAGCCAAAAGTTTTGAAGGTTTCCATGCAGGAGGTGTTGTAGATTTTTTAAAAAATTTACTATAAATAGTTAAAAAATTTCAAATTTACTATTCATTTGAATTTTCTAAAATTGGTAATTTTTGAGCACCTAGAGCACTCCAAGAGAAAAAATGCAATGTAGATGAGACTTTTATCACCCTATATTGGACCAACCAAGAGAGCACATCGAGCAGGGTCTCGGCATGAGAGAGGTATGTAGAAATTTTTAATTTTTGTATCATTTTTCATTAATTTTCATGCCTGGTGGGACCCATGCCGCATACTAGCATCCTAAAGGTGCACTAACATTAATCGAATGCACAAGCTTCCTTTGGACACATTAGCATCCAAAAAGGGTGCTAAGGTTCAAAGGGAACACTAGGGTCCAAGGGCACAAGCGTCCCATTAAGACTTAAGAAATTTTTAAATTTTTATAAATAAAATTTGATTTTTGATGATGTAGAATTTGATGTAATGTTATTTTTATGTTTTCCAATACCCACCTATGATGTACAAGTACACAGGGGGAATAACCTTGTACTACTGCAAGTTCACCTTGGGGCATTGTCTTAGGAGAACATTATACTACTACACTGAGTGGGTGTATACTAAGTATACATGATGCTGGAGATGCAATTTCTGATCACATGCTCATGACATTGATGGAGGTGTGGAACACATATGCCTTGATCTTTTAGCTATGCACACGAGAGATGACCATGACATTGGAGGACTATATCGTATATTGACTATCGATTCGAGGTCAACATGTGTTAATCATTGAGTAACAATCACAGACATACACATAGACATGGCAACTATACATGATTAGTTGGATTGTGCTTTATGACACGACTAAGCACCTATACATGGTCTGGATAGAGTAGGGAGCAATAGTCATTGCACTTATGTGTCGCACCATGATCACCATCGTGGTGATGTACATTGCCCTAGATGGGTGAGGGACACCCTTGTATGGGGACTCATCCATTGCATTAGGGTGACAAAGGAGTTAGAGGCCTTTTTGCATGGGGAGGAAGCATGATTGACCACTTGTACCATGACCTAGGCCACTACATATATTATGAGTGTCATAGCCTGATGACTTGCATGTTTCTTTAGGTGTGGGTTTTTAAGTATTACCTACACATGGTCGATGGGTTACCCCATTGCTATAATGTCAGATACACCCCAAACTTTAATGATGGTGGACCTTCTACATGCTGCCCAAAAAGATAGTTTGGAGGCCAAGTCGATAGATAAGGGCCTAGACTGGCATGGGCCACTAGATGGCAAGGGTGTAGAGGGACCAATGGTTCATCAACCACCTCGATCACAACATCATGCCCTTCTACTATTGACGAGTGATGAGGTACTTCAGTTAGGTGCAGGGTAGCCCTACAGTTGTGTCGACCTATGTGCACTCACGCCGCAACATTGTTAGGCTCGAGGACCAACCCTAACCCATAATCACAGATGTTCCAATGAGTGACTTAGATGATAAGGTAGATGATGCAACTCCAGTCTCAGATGCAAATGATGTTGGAGTGACCCCAGGGTTTGTAGTGTGGTGGGTGGCATCATGACTAGCACTGATATATCTAGTGGGTACCCCCACTGGAGACCTTGGGCCACTAGGAGATTGAGAAGAGAATGGAGGAAAGGAGTCTACTAATGAGGAGGAGGAGGAGGAGTAGGAGGCTATGCAATTACTGACAGTGGGACAGTGGTGGTGGAGGCATGAGGGTGTACCCACTATGGAGGAGATACTTAGAGCCTGACATCGAGTGGTGCAACCACTTCCATCGGTGAGTGGGGTGCCTAGTGGGATAGTACATGGGGAGTCGAGTAGTGCAATTGCTGCGAGGATTGCTACAATACCATTCACAACAACAACCACCATGGTGGCCACAACACCTTCCACAGTGCCTGCTAGATAAGTAGCTCCTATAGATCTTGATTGATAGATCAGTGATCTAGGTGAGAACTTTGTGATTTGTGTATTGTGATTTGAGTAGATGTTCATTTGATTTTCTTTTATTATGATTGTAATGTAAGAAAAGAGGGTTAATGGGATTGATTGATAGTTTGATTAGATCCTCCTTTCACTACATACATTCAAGGACATTTAACCGAGTTGAATCACAACTTTTGCAAGATGACTCAACTATCAGGTTGGATATCACTTGGAATGATAAGGAAATTTGGAATTTGTTAATTGATTTGTTAAATTTAGCCCAGTTAAGCCTAAAACCCTAATTATACAAAATCGTAAGCAAATGGATGAATCACGACAAATCCTTCTATAGAAAGACACTAAATATAGATCAGATACATACTAGATTTTAAGTGTCAAAATGTAGAAACTTTGGGGTCAAAGGGGTGGGCGCCCAAGCCCAAGGTGTTGCTTTTTCTAAGGGCTTTGAGACCAAACCTATTACAGACTGCAACTTGTTCCAAGATTTTTGGCACTGTAAAACTGAGGGTCAAAAGAGTGGGCACCCTTGACCTTTTTGTGCTATTTTCTACCTTTTTCTTCTGATCTAGAATCCTTATGCTCTACAACAATCCTCTGCAACTCCACTCCGCAAGATCCTGCACCTGTCACCTGTAATCACAAGAGAGGGATTGGGGATTGTGGTGTTTAGGAGCTTGCCTCGGTCAAGCCCCAGAATGGCATTCAAGCCTTCCAACACTGTTGTTAGATAGAGAGTGCATGTCCTTATAGGACAGGGGCAAAAATAATGATAAAAATGATAGATTGAATCACAAATAGATATCACCTCAGAGGTGTAGCTCTCACGGAGATGAAGCTATTTCATGCCATGAGAAGATGAAGCCAAAGCTGTAATAATAAACACAACAACAACACAATTTTGCTCTGCAACACAATGAATTCCTTGAATGCTCTAAAATCATAAGTTTGCCAAAATCTCAAAATCATCTTCTAGTCTACAAATGAAGTCCTAAACATGATTATATATGCATTCCTGCTACAAAATTTGTAATTCAAACTCAAGATGCCGACAATGGAAACCTTTTAACGGTCACCAACCGACATTCAAATTTGGGACCCGAACAAAATAGGGCAAGGACAGGTCGTAGGCGCCCAAGCCTAGGGACCTATTTTGGGGCTGGATTAAGCTCATAGATGTCCCCTAAGTCCCATTTGTCATGGGTTTCAAGGGATTTTGTTTCGGGATTCATTTCTAACACACATGATTAAAACTAAGGGACTTGAGAGCTAAACTTAGGAGGTAAAAGTCCTAGGGGGACATTTTACGACATAACATTTAGCCCCCACTTAAATGTATGTATGATCTTATGACCCATACATGCATTAAAGTACGATTGAAAACACAACAAACATGCCAGGCACTTGAAGCTAAGGCATACACAAAGATTGAGGAACTATTTCTAGCCCATGGTCTCAGGAAAGCATTAGAAAACACATCGCAGACATGCAAAACACAATGGAGAAAGTAACAGGCACGCAAGACACGAAGAAGACAACATTGAAGACATGCAAAACACAATGAAGATAAGAGAGCAGTCACACAAAACATGGTGAATACAGTGATATATTTTTTTTCATTTTCATATATATGAATGCATGGAAACAAAAATTACAACATACAAAACCCAATAATGTAGGGGGGACTCATCGCCACAGCCTTTACACTACACCAAGGGGAGAAAACATGCCATACAAAAACCAAGCACAAGGGGGACTCATCGCCACACCCTTTACACTACACGAGCGGGAAAACTCACCATACAAAACCCAAGTGTAGGGGGGACTCATCGCCACACCCTTTACACTACATGAGGGGGAAGACACACCATAAAAAACCCAAACGTAGGGGGGACTCATTGCCACACCCTTTACACTACACAAGGGGGAAAACATGCCATACAAACCCAAGCATATGGGGGACTCATCGCCACACCCTTTACACTACACGAGGGGAAAACACACGAACGACACATGGAAAACACGAGTGTCGTATAACATGCCATAAACATACTATACATCTTAAACATGACAAACAAGGCGATGGAAGGAGCTTATTGCTAAGTCCCACCATCTCAAACACGTTGCATACACATATAATGGTTGGGCTTATGCCACAACAACCACTAAAGACACGCTTAAGGGAGGATAGTCTCAAGATCCAACCCCGCCTCCGCAAAGGACTTTTGAAATAAAAGGATGTGCACTAGCTCAAGAGATACACCATCCTGCCTCCGTAGAGGGCTTTTTGAATAAAAGGATACACACTAGCTCAAGAGATACGTTACCCTACCTCTGCATAGGGCTTCTTTGATTGCAATATAGATAAAGATGTGCACTGGTGCCAGAGATACAACATCCCGCCTCTGCAGACAGCTTACAAACACGCTTCATTAGTACCAAAATCATCAGACAGATTACCTTATATATGCCCCCACCTTAAGGTGGTTGATGTCGTGTGTCGATATCAAGCACGTTAAGGTAGAGAGAAAACACACAAGGAAACAAGAGCTTTCGCAAAGCCCATGCCCCCAAGGTGACATGTGCTCACGATCGCCGAATGTTCCTACAAACACATTGATAAGATATGCTAGGATAAGAAGAGCGGTTACAAATCTTACTCTAAGATAATAACCAAAGAGAACATTAAAGCTATGCATGAAAACAAGATCACATCAAAGAAACCAAGGCTACACATATGGGTTCGAATCCGAATATAGCCATTGGGCTTATACTGCAAACATCTCAGAACCGAGTGTAACAACAAGATGAGATACAAGACCATCAAAGTGCACAGAGTAGATGTATTGTTATGATTTGTTAGAAAAGATAAGACAACATCAAATATCATACAGAGTGATTTTACTAGCTAAGCGTCAGATATATAAATCAACCTCGTTTTCATGTATGGACTAGGTCCATTTTTTGCTTGCTTGCTGAAGGGACACGCGGACCGTATCAGTTAGTTGTTTGTTTTCCATCATCCACTGACTAGATAGAATCACTAGAAGAAGGTAAACATAAAAAAGAGAGAGGAGAACAAGTGCCTTAGGAACACCACGTAGGCGGATTTCCCCAGGTCATCAACCGCAACACTACGAACCTACGACATGACACACAACAATAAAATATAGGAGAGGTAAGATAGAAGAATGATCACAACAGAGGCAATCTCCCGGTATCCTTGAACTTACAAGAGTATCAAGGGTCATCCTAGGAGGCATAAACAACACATAACACATCATGGGGGAACACAACACAAGAAGGGAGGCCACATAAATGAGCAAACTATGCTACGACAAAGGTGAGCACTAGGGTTAGAACTACTTACCTATTGTACAACCGAACTAGCAGTTGTTGTAGAGCAAATCATTGTCTTCCCAATCTCGAATATCAAAGGAGAGAGGGACATAAGGTACAATAGCCCAACTTATGTCATTATTCTTAAACTCTTTTTCTTTAAGCTCTTCTTTGTTTGGTTCAATGTTAGGTGGTGGAATGTTTTCTTGTTGAGGTGCATTTCATTGAGCAAAAGCTTGTCTTCTCTTCCTCCTTTCTCTTGCTTGTCTATTTCTTCATTGTTTGTTAGTGATGTTTTCAAAAGGATTCTCATGATTTCCCATAGTTATCAACATTTTAGAGGAGGAAGTCGGTACAAACTTAATTTGTTTTGATGAAGTGCTTTGTTCTCCATGAGTACCTCCAGATCCTTGCAAGGATGACAGAGGAGGAACCTCAACATAGAGTCCCTTACCTTTTGATGGAAGATGTTCTTCTAATGCAGGTTGTTTTTCGATTGTCTTGTTGAATAGAAGGTCCGGCCACTCTAGATAGTACTTTTGCTTTGTATCATCTATATCCCAAGAAAAGTTGATCTCTTCGTGGCTCAGATTCTATGGTAGGTCGTGGCCAAAAGTAATCAAGAGTAAAGTTCTTATGCATAACCATGGGTTGCCATGTATTACGATGAATAGTGTACACTTGTCCATGTAAAGTAAATTTTATATATTTGTGAATTGTTGAGGGGACAACCTTCATAGATTTTAGCCATGGATGTCCTAATTTTGTGTGGAAGAGGTCGGATGTAGGGATGATATCAAATAATTGTTCCACAACTTTCTCAAATACCATAACCAATAAAGATATCTTCTCATAGGTAGGAATAAAATCTCCAGTATGTGTCTTAATCATTATATTCATAGGTTCATAAGAATCTTGTATCAAATCATGTGAATAAAGGAACTCTTATGTTGCTACATTAGTCATACAAATAGGATCTATAAGTGTTCCATGCACATGAGTCTCCATTACCTTCACTGTGATGTAAATAGGTCCTTCAATGTCTCCAATTGTTCTATCATGAGGTGTGAATACTATTTCAGGTTCATGAGTCTTTCTTTTGATGTAAGGTCTAGGAGGGAACCTAGCATTATTGTTGCGATGAGAAGCCATGTATGCGAGACTATTTCACCCTTTAAGCACTTGTTTGAGGGAAATGGGTACTAAAAGACACATAGGATCCACAACAAACAAAGTGGGTAGAATGAAATAATGCAACACAACAAGGGAATATGAGTGATTTGTAAGTTTGTTTAAAGAAAGTGTATACAACCCTTAGCATTGAAATACATAATGTGTAATTAAAAACATGCAAATTTCCAAGCAAGAGTGTGAAATGATGCCAAATTTTTAAATGATAGATGAATATATGTTTGAAAATGAATGCAAGATCTAAAATGAATGATATTAATGACTAATGCAATGAAACCAAGCAAGACTATGCTTGTTTATGCACCTAAAATGCTCAATTTTTTCAATTTTCCCAATGCAAATGTTCTAAGGATGAAAGTGTAAATGAAAAAATGTGCAATGCAACAACACTACAATCCAAAATCAGATTTGAAAGAATGTTCAAAGGAGTATTAAAATCTAAAAAAAGATTTTAAACACAAACCCTAGCTTTTGCAAAGACTAGGTTATATGAAAAATGCACAATTCCAAGCAAACCCTAACAAATAAAGTATGAAAATTCAAGGTAAATGATTATGTAATGATGTAATACTGCAATTTATATCAGATCTGATGTAAATATCAAAGACTTAAATGATTTAGATGAAATGCAATGAAAATATTGTAAACTATGTCTAAATACAAGCCTAGGGTGCTTGATTTTTTTTAATTTTTTGATTTTTTTGTAAGATTTTCAAATGTAAAATGATGATAAAGAAATGTATGAATGCAAGTATGATGTACAACAGTCCACAAGATATAATGTTCAGAAAAACATGGGTTCACCAAAATGTAATGTAGGAAAAGAGGGTTAATGGGATTGATTGATAGTTTGATTAGATCTTCCTTTCACTACATGCATTCAAGGACATTTAACCTAGTTGAATCACAACTTTTGCAAGAGGACTCAACTATTAGGTTGGCTATCACTTGGAATGATAAGGAAATTTGGAAATTGTTAATTGATTTGTTAACTTTAGCCCGATTAAGCCTAAAACCTTAATTATGCAAAATCGTAAGCAAACAAATGAAACATGACAAATCCTTCTATAGAAAGACACTAAATACAAATTAGATACATACCAGATTTTGAGTTTAGAATGCAGAAACTTCAAGGTTGAAGGGGTGAGCGCCCAAGCCCAAGGTGCTGCTTTTTCTAAGGGCTTCGGGACCAAACCTGTTACATATTGCAACCTGCTCCAAGATTTCTGGCACTGCAAAACTGAGGATCAAAAGAGTGGGCACCCTTGACCTTTTTGTGCTATTTTCTACCTTTTTCTTTTGATCTAGAATCCTTATGCTCTACAACAATCCTCTACAACTCCACTCCGCAAGATCTTGTACCTATCACCTACAATCACAAGTGAGGGGTTGGGGATTGTGGTGTTTAGGAGCTTGCCTTGCTCAAACCCCAGAATGGCATTCAATCCTTCCAACACCATTGTTAGATAGAGAGTGCATGTCCTTGCAAAATAGAGGCAAAAATAATGATAAAAATTATAGAATGAATCACAAATAGATATCACCTCAGAGGTGTATCTCTCATAGAGATGAAGCTCTTTCACGCCATGAGAAGATGAAGCCAAAGCTGCAATAATAAATACAACAACAACACAATTCTGCTCTGCAACACAATGAATGCCTTGAATGCTCTAAAATCATAAGTTTGCCAAAATCTCAAAATCATCTTCTAGTCTACAAATGAAGTCATAAACATGATTATATATGCATTCCCGCTACAAATTTCGTAATTCAAATTCAAGATGCCGACAATGGAAACCTTTTAACGGTCACCAACCGACATTCAAATTTGGGGCCCCGACAAAATAGGGCAAGGCAAGGGCGCCCAAGCCCAGGGACCTATTTTGGGGCTGGATTAAGCTCAGAGATGTCCCCTGAGTCCCATTTGTAATGGGTTTCAGGGGATTTTGTTTCGGGATTCATTTCTAACATGCATGATTAAAACTAAGGGACCCGAGAGCTAAACTTGGGAGGTAAAAGTCCTAAGGGACATTTTATGACATAACAATGATATTATGGGATGTGACTAATGAGACCTTGTCTACTTTTTGCAGTGTGCACACAATATTGGCTTGACTTTATAGGTTGAGTCATTACAGAGATGATGTCAACAGTCCAGCTAGAGCAAAGCATGCAAGCTAGCTAGGTCGTAGCAGACTGCTAGAAAACACTTAGACATTTTTGAGCTAGTTGCATAGTTGAGAGCTATATATGAGGAGGGTTGAGTGCATGGGGATCGAGTCAATGTTGAGGTTGTATCCCTAACTTTGGAGAAAGACCATGTTGTTGTGCAAGTTACATCGCTCACTACTGAGTGAGACCAGGTAGTAGCAAAGGTGGCATTGCTCATTGCAAAGCATGATTAGGTCATGATGAGAGTAGAGAGTAAAAAGGCTACACATGATGCTCTTTAGAGCTAATTAGATTGTAGCATGGTTGACCTATAAAGAGCTCATATAACATCAAATACAGACATGGACCATATTAAGGTGTGGGCACTGATGGAAGAGGGGGACAAGCTACTAGAAAAGGTTACCAGATTATAATAGAGTGAGCTATGGCTCATAAGCGAGGCAATAGCGATGAGAGGCTTGGTCAGGGGCTTAGAGATGTGGAGTTGATCGCATACCCATTCCTAGTCTATAACTTCACAACATGATACTTCTATGTAGAAAACACCTACACCCGAGGGCTTCAAAAACAACACACCTCCTTGATGCATATTTTTGTACGATATATTTTATGTATACACTACATTTTGTTATAGTGGAGGATTTTTGTATATATATATATATATATATATATATATATATATATATATATATATATATATATATATATATATATATATATATGAGATTTTGGCATTTTGATTGACACATGTGTTTTGAGATGTTTTATAGATGGTTTTATTTTCATGCATGATTATGATGTTCACATGATGATGATATATATGCTTAAAATTATTTAATTAAATGCTATAATGGTCTAATCAATTTAAAATGAAATTGTCTAATTAAATACTACAAAGATATAATTAAACAATTGAAATGAATACAACTAATTAATCATTTTCATAATTAATCAATGAACATGGTAAGGAAATGAAATAATTTCCATTTATAAATAAAAAATGTAACTAAGCATTTAAGACATGGCATGCCCATATTTTACACGTGGACATGAAAATTGAACCAGCAAAAATTTTCATAAACAACAACTCTATCACACACTCATGCACTACACACGCGTTCATTTACTATGCACACATAATGATGTTGCACGTGCAGCATACGTGTGGCGTGCTACACAAGGCGGAGAAGGGGCTTCTAAAATATTAATGCATTTAATAGGATATGGCAGTGTCATGTGACACCATAGAGAGATTCCTTCATGAGGTAAATATCTCTTCTAGGCCCCTAGGTGATAGCACAAACAATCTCATTCCAAAAGTGAGACCTCAACCCTAACCAAATTACCATCCTATTTAAGCTAATCATGCTTTAAAAATTTTCTGATAAATAATTACTAATGTGGAAGGGGAAGTTTAAACTAGCATTAAGATATTTCTAGGTCTAAAATAACAAAATTACGATAATTAAATTTCAAGTCTGAAATGCGTCAACTATACCATTCAAATTAACACAATATTTGATCAGTACAATTTGATTGGATTACAAACGAAATTGTAATCCCAAAATATGTCATTTAAATAATTAACAGAGAATAAACATTTAAACCAAATTTATAACATTTCCAGTCCTAAACAAGTCTACTCAAATTTATAACATTTCTAGTCCTAAAATTTAATAGTTTTCTTCATGAGGAACTTTAGATTCAATTCGGTCAATTTAATGACATCACCTTGTAGAAGGGCTAAATGTGACTTGAAGTTTCAATTTGGAGAAGTTTGGAAAAAATTGGTGAAGACTAGAGCATTTCAGCAAAAACTTTACATCATGAACTCTTTTGTTCGCTGAAAGAAAGCATTTCAAAAAAAACTTGAGTTCATGAACTCTTAAAAAACTTAGTTCATGAACTCTTCGTCAGTGAAAACTTGAGTTCACAAACTCTTCATCGCATCGAAAAGAGTTTGACTAGCTTTGTTTCAACCATTTTCAAAGTTCAGGAACTTGGATAGGTGTGCCGAAGGAGTTTCATAAGGTGTTTTGGTGATCTTCGAAGTTCATGAACTTAGAGAAATATCAACACGGTTCAAAAGTTCCTCAGAATCTCAATTCGTCGAAGGCAGAGTGTGCAAAGGTTCTTCAACTTGCCGATTTAACGAATTGAGATTTCAAAAGTTCATGGAATCGTCAATCCATCGAAGGGTGTTATAAAGGAAGAGTTCAAAGGTTCTTGGAATCACCAATTCGTCAAAAGGGACAGTTAAGGAAGAGTTAAAAAGTTCAAACAATTTCTGAACTACTAAAAGTTTAGTTCTATGTCCGTTCAGTTTTGTAACTATCATTGCTTGGAATGGTTAAACCTCTTCAACTAGAGGTTGATGTATTTTGTTGTCTTTTGGTGTTTTTGGAGAAAAAAAGATTGATCATTGTAAAGAAGGGTAGATCAATATAATTGTACTTGTACTCCTGAATGATTGATGCTGCATACATGAATAAAACATTTTGAAATCTATTTTTGTTGTCAAAATTTGTTGTTTTGGCTGCTAGATTTTGGTATTCTGATAAGACCCCTAGGTCTAGATTGCACCATGTGGCCTTTTTTGATTTAGGATAAAGGAGGATTTTTGAAAGGACCTAAACCCTTTTTCAAAAGATACAAAGATGTATTGATAAAGCTCAAATACACAACATACTAATAGAAAACAATGGCAACAAAAGACTCCACCTACAATAAAACAACACTACATCAATAAGAGGTAGCTCAAGGGCTACAAGAAAGAACCAACCAAAATTTCCTCACAAGAAATAAAATATTCTATCCAAACATCCCTCATAAATTCAAGGGAAGGAAGTTCATTTATGATTCTTGGCTAATGGTTTGGAACTAAAGATTTCTAGAGTACTTTGACAACCATTAGATATATCTTCCTCTATTTCCTTACTATGAATTTCCTTAAGATCCATTCTTCCTCTCCTTGTTTCCACTCCTATGTTTGCAACTTTCTTATTATTTCTAGATTTTTTGATGTAACATTGTTGAATATCTGAGGAAGGGGAGGCCAAATGAAACCCCAAGGGCTAGACCAAGGAGCCAAGGATGACACCATCATCTCTTTATCAACTTGCAACTTTGAATTTTTGCATGATAATAGATATACCTTTCTTTCCTAGATGATGCTTTCATGAAGACTAAGAATCACTTTACCCAATATTGCTATAGCTCAGCCACCTTCCATTATTTTAACCATGAAGCTCTAATACCATTGTAGGATCCAAGATCAAATACAGATAAAATAGTAATAGAAATTTATATTTGCAAGTGACACAAATAAACACACATAAATATGTTATATTCAAGTCAATTTTATAATGATAAATATGGGCTTATAAATCCATTTATTTTCAACCAATTGAGTAACTATTGTAAAACAACTATCTAAAAATTACCCAACAACATTAAACAATTAGTCAACACTTAACATTACCACATATTAAACATATACGACATTTTAGATCATAACATGTAACAACCTAGGCAACTCATTGAAAGACATATCAATGCCTTTAAGGCTCTTAAGTTGCCTTATTAATATTGGCACCATTCCCTCCAATTTGTTTTTGGTAAGGTTTATGTATTGTAACCCCAAGCAACTGCCAATATCACTAAGGATAGTGTAATGCCCCTCACTTTTTGGCTTGTGATAGATGTTAATTTCATATTTCTCTCTGACAGTTCTGAAACAGTTGATAGTCTTTTATTGCATATTTGCAGTTTTGAGACATTTGGATTAGTATGTTTTGGTTTATGTTCTCTTTGACCTTGATGGACTATGTTGGATGGATATATTTAGACATGTGTTATAAGTTATGATGACATTAGTATTACTTCAATTATAATATATTGGACATGATTAGTAATGGATTAATATTTGCATGTTTTATTAGATTCGTTGATATCTGATTTCAAATACTGTGATTATAATCTTGTTCGAGAGCAGGGATGATGTAGCATTACTCGCTTTGAGTACCCTGCTGCGCCGTGATTCTCTGACTCTCCGTGTGTAGATATACATATGTATTTGATCGTATACAACTAGTTGTTTGGATGCAGGCTGTAGGTACCGAACCTTGACTCCACCTGATATAGCAGGTTTGAGCAGGTTCTTGCACCAATGGGTATCAGTGATGGGAGATAACACGAGGTCTATTCCACTAGGTCGGTCCTTGTATTCTATTGTGATGCTTGGTTCTTGCCTTGTATGTTGATACTCTTGTGTTGTGTTGTTTAGTCAAGTTGCGTTAATTATGTGCTTGTGTAGTTGGAAAATACTTTAAGGACTTAATAGTAATTAATGATGCTTCTGTTATGTTTATTAGATAATAGCTGGCTTAGCTTAAAGCTTTGAATGACACTTTGGTTAAATTTTATAATAGTCTAGATTAAATTATCGATTATTTTAAAGTATTTATGTCATAATGGAGTTATGGGTAATTAGTGGTTATTTGGTACAAAATAATTTGGTTATGCAAAATTAATGACTTGTGTTGTCAATCTCGAAATTGGAAGATTTGGAATCTCTTGTTATAGCAAATTTTTGAATTTCTCGAAGGAGTGGGTTGTTGGGTAACGGATGCATGTCTGCATTTATTTTATGAGTTGAACCATTTTTATATGAAAAAAAAATCTTGTTCGAGGAAGTTGGAAATAGAACGGAGAAATTGGGAGAAGAACAAAGAATTGGTTGCAGGATTTGAAGAAATTTCGAAGAGGGATTGGAAATCTGGGTATGTGATTTTTCTCTTTCTGTAAAAATTTGCAGTTGTTGTAGCTTATAATTTAAAAATCTATTTGCAGCTTGTTCCATGTGTGTGTATTTGCATGTCCTGAAGATTGGAATATGTATATCTCTATGGCTTGTAATGTCTTGTGCTTGGGTGGTCGAATGTAGCTCCCACCTCTGTAGACTCCTCCAAGATGTATCCTTCTGGATTTGTCTTTGCCTAAATTCCTCTTGAAATCATGAGCCCTCATCTGTAACCCTGTATTATGTTTTCAAACCTATGAAAAGATGACTCAATGTTAAACTCTTACCAGTCTCTTGTTCCTATCGTTCTTGCATAATTATCTCTCATATCTATCTCTCAGACAAAAGTGGTTTGCCCAGTGAGAAGGAGTAACCTTTATGCACATCAATGTGCCTTTTTATTTTAACAAATAGCTACTGCTCTTTCAATGGAAACTTGAATAAGTTGATTTCATCTAAGGTTATTGTAGATGCTCCACCATTTTTTTTAGAAGGCCCTTATACACATTTTCCATGTCACCTTGCAATACCTTGTAACGCCTACTGAAGATCTTGTGCCTCCAGCATTGCATTGTCTGAATTAGTTTTTCACCAACATTGCCTCCACTGAAGAGTTACCTTGCAAGCATGTCTTGGAAAATTAGACTGTGTGAAGTTTCTTTTGCAAATCCCTCCATATCTGCAATAAAATTTCTTATGGCTGAAAGATATTCGTCAATTCACCATTGGTATTTGAGTAAAACTCAGCTAGAAGCAATAGAGAATAAATTAATGGACAATCAAGCCTTGATTCATAGGATTTCTCATTGTTATGAGCTTAGAGAGGTGAAGATTTTTCAGGAAATTTCCATTCTTATTTAAGACAGTCGGCATAATTCAATTTAATTCACTATTACCTTTTCTGCTAGGTTCGGTTTTACCCTTAGTTATGTTTAGAAACTGTCTTGTTAGAAGTCGTAGACTTGGCTTGTCATTTGTAAGTGGTGGCTCATCTCCTTGTTAGTCGCTTTAGCTTAGGCTCGACATCGAATAGTCAGCTTTCATCGCAGACTTTATGTTGTCAAATTCCCTATTCTCTTTTGGCTTCGTATGGAGATCTTGGTAGGTTTTAGTGGAGAGTATTGTGCTCCAACCTCATTCGTGTGTCTGCCAGTTAGATAGCAAGTACAGTGTTGTGTCATTGGAAATATTTGCATCGTTTGTTGGCTATGTTGCTTCGTCCCACTACAATCGTGGTAGATCTGTGTTTGGTCGACAGACGTCATCGGTTTTCAGCACTCATGTATGTTGGTAGTTTTGTTAGGGCACAACAGTCGTAAGTTGATGGTTGAGTCGATGTTCATATCTATTAAAGGTCTGAAGTTGTAGTGACTCGCAAGATGACTTAGATTTGGTTCGATGGGATTCTTGTGATAGGGAACGTAATACCTTGTCTCTTAGATATGTTTATTAGAATTTCTTGTGAGGGGTATAATCCTTAGGTATCCCTTTGGAAGCAGAAGTGATCATAGGTTAGGATATTAAATAGGTTATGGTATTTCTTTGGTTGGAGATCGTATTATCGAAGCTTATAGTTGTGTTTCAGAAGTGTAGAGGATTAGTACCTTTGGGACTCAAGTCAATGGGATTATACATACATTGATATTGGTGGTCTTGAAATGGTGTGGTAGATGTTAATGGATAATAATTGTTGGTAATAAAACTTACGCAAATGTGTTATGATAGAAACTGTTTAATGCTAGATAATAATTTAAGCTTATAGGAAGCTATTAAGGTTTGATTTAAAATTTTAACATAATAGATAGTTAAATTTCTTATGGGAAAAGAATTAAAATTTGTCTGTGATGGTTTTTAGTAGTTGTCAGAAATTGATTTAGGGAAATGTATTTGCCTATAGTTGTTATCATGCTTATTTTTAAATAGTAAGGGTTGTATATTAGATGAAAACGTTTTGTTAATGGGAAAAGAAGTATTTTTGTAATGCACATAGGAATATAATTATAGTTGTTTGATTAAATTGTAGTTGGTATAATGCTTATTATTAATAATTACTTTAGTTGTTCTATTAGAAATGGTAAGCGTTAAATCTTGGATAGTAAGTAAAACTATTCAGGTTCATAATGATTGAAAATTGTAATAGGTTAATTAGTAGGTTATGCTTAAAGGAAGTTATAGTTATAGATGTTGTTTTTACAATTGGTAGATATTAGAATTTGATATAGGAAAAAGTATTTACTTATAGATGTGAGTAAATGGTGAGATGCTAGGAAAATATTCGTATATGTTGTAGTGTTTCATTAAAAATTGTTGATGTCATGAACTTGAATCTTCTTACTATTGATGTTACATCGCATGGTTGGTTTCTTGTTTTATAAGAGGAGTATATTGAGTCTCTTTTTCTTGTCATCATCCTTATCGTATCTGTATACTTGTGAGGGATCTTTGTGTTCACCTTGGGTGGAGTTATGTCTTTGTTTTGGTTAATTGTGAAGTGGGGAAATCATGTGAGATGTCATGACCTCTTGGTGTTAAAATGTGGAAGCATGGTCCCCGTCAGATAATGGGTTCTTTTTCATTGGTTTTGTACCTATCTCCAGAGGTGTGTTGTTTTGGGTTTTGGTTCATATAGTGGCATGTCAATGCAATGGGATTAGTATTGTCAAGGACAAGTGAATGGCATGAGTAATGGTTGGAAGCTGTTTTGTACCTTATCTTTGCTTGTGGTGGTTTGGTTGTTTGTTTAGAGATTGCTAAGGGAGTGGCTTCTATGGTGGGGCCGGTGCCTAGGGAGAGGCCACCTGGGTAACCCCATGGAAGTTATGAGCTGGTGGAAACTTAATAACTTATTAGGAGGGTTGGGGCAGTAAACACTTAACAAGATAAGTAAGATACCTCACCCATGCCTTGAGTGCTTCCGCAGGCGAAGGATGGGATGAGAAGTCCTGGTTGGCAAGGCCAACCTCCTCGTCTCCATGAGAGGACCTGTCGGTTCCGCATGTGTCACCCTATGGGGTCGGTGCCTAGAGAGGGGCTGCCAGGGTAACCATAGATGGGGGCCCACTTCTGGTGATAGATAGCCTGGGTAACCCATGCCAGGACCATGCGATGACACTCTCCTTACGCAACTCAGTTACGTTCTCTTTATTTTGTTGTTACCTCTGGAGTATAGTCTTAGCTTCTTGTTTGATCTTGATTGGATGTTGGTTTTGTCAGGTAGATTACTGTCATATCTGTATAGTCTTGTTATCTTGTATTCTTGTAAGGAGTCTGTATTTCATTCTTGTTTCATTGTTGTAACTTTGACCTAGTGGAACCTCGATGTTATCTCCTAGCTCGGTGGGGTGGACGTCAGGGTTCCACATGGTTGGGAGGCAGAGCTATCCATTGGTCCTTTTGGAGATTCGGTTCGAGTCCTGTACAGAGGTGATCCAGTTCCAGTTGTTTTCCACTCTCAATGATGTTGTATACTTTCATTTGTACTCTTTTGTAAATCGACAAGATCGGCCTTGTAATCTTGTAATCTTGTACTGAGACTCTGTAATCAAACTATCTTGCTATTGTAAAAGTTATTTTTATCTAATTTAGCAGTTTAATGTTTATCACTTATGTGGTTTTACTTTATATTCACTGATGCAGTTATGTTGCCCTAGGGTTGTTAGAAGTGCACTTCCCTTTTGTGTTATGCATTTTGATATCCTTGGTTACTTATAATGCAATGTATTGCTTTCAAAATATATATATATTTTCTGTGTTTTTGCACTTTTAGTCTAACACTCTAGGGTTGCATGACGGGGTATTACAGATAGGCCCTGAAAGTTTATTAGCTAAGCTATCTACATCTTGAATTTGTTGCATTCTGCTTCGCAAAGGCAATCTTCCCATCAAATTTTTAACACAATTTATTGACAAGATTATGCATAATCATATTCTCATTGGACACAAACAACAAATAGTCTTTGCAATTTTGATTGTAAGCTCCACTGTATATGGGTAGTTTGTGTAAACTAAAAAATTTCTGCATTTAATAAAATTTGTATTCCCATTTTCCAAACATCTCATTTTGTGTTTCATTATTACTCTAGGTACATCTAGTAACCAATTATTCAGTTGAATATTACAGATATTGTATCATTTGTGTCCATTATATTTATTTATTTTTAAGTTGTGATAAAATACCTAGCACCCACCTTTGCCACTTTGCCCAAAGTGGCATTCTGATCATGTGGCTCCATGGGCATGCTAGGTAGGCTTTGTACACCTTTTTCTCTTTTTTTTCATCTTGTTTATATTCAGTAGGTGTGCAATCATGTTAAGTACATTCTAGCTACCTTTTCCCTTTTCTTTCATCTTTTGAAAAATGATCATTTTAGACAAAAGTGTGCATAGCATGCATCATTTTTTTGGTATCGATACAAAGGAGGAGAAAATTACAAATGAATAAGAGAGCTGCAAAGAATAGACTAGGACCAAAACATTAGCCAAGAAGATAGAGACAAATGACTAAAGCAACAACAGACAAAACAAATAGCAAGACCTCAAAACTGAAGATGTACTTTTGACCAATCCTTAAATAAGGCAAAGTGTACACACAATATGCACTTTACTTTTTTTTTTTTTCCTTTTTCCATATTTTCTTTAAAATTTTCAATTTTTTCACTAGTTTAATTTTTTTTTAATGCATTAATCTAACCTTTATAAAAACCAATCACCTAAAACAACATCTAATTAACATGATGAACTCATTAAAGATATCTAAAAATATAGATTCCTCATCTAAAATGGAGTGATAAACATAAATATAAATCAAATGAGTTAATAAATAACAACAATTTTTCTTTTCAATAAAGATATAATACATTATATTTTTTAACATTTTTAAATAATTAAACACAATAATTTAAGTAAATAAATCTTATATTTTAATAGTAAACTATAATAATAAAAAATACTTCGGTAATTAAAAAAAAACATTGATAATATAAGTTATTAAAAAACAAAAATAGACAAAATATTCATGATATTGGTATATTCTTTGTTTAATAGCTTAAATATTTTTTTAACAATTTACACTCAAAATGCTATTTAAATAGAGAATGTTGTTTAAAGAAATTAGTTCTACTGTTATATATATATAAGAAGGGGGCCACCACCCATCCCCACACGCTAGGGTGGGTGGGTGAGAAATAGGGGGTTTCCCCCATGCATAAGTAGCAGCTTCCCATATATATAGGAGTGGGGGCCTCCACCCATCCCCGGGCTAGGGTGGGTGGGTGAGAGATATGGGGTTTCGGGCATACATAAGTACCAACTTCCCCCATACCTCTCTTCCTCCGGGCTCCCACCCACCCCAATCTATATATATATATATATATATATTTGAAAGACAACCTTTGTTTTACAGTTCTTAGAAAACAAAATCTATTTAAATATATAATGATCTTTGAAAGAACTTCAGTTAAAAACTATTGCTGGTGAAAGAAATTCACTAAATTTTAATAGTCTGAAGTTGGAACTGCTCATACTTTGATTTGTGCTGCTATTTGGATGGCCTACTCTATTGCTTGCACTCACAGATTCTGGGCAGATGCATGCTCTTCTAAGTTGCCATATGCCCTGCCGTACACAATCTTTTCGAGCATACCCTCCACCTCTCTCATTGTTGGTCTATCCCCTGGATTTTGCCTTGTGCATTGCAGTCCTAATCCAGTAAAACTAAGCAGGCAACTGCCATGCTCAGAGGATTCCAGTTCTTCACCAGTGGTTTCAGGCATAGCACTACTGGATCCGCCCACAGTTAACTGATCAATTAGCAGCTCTCTGTCCACCACTCCCTCCAGTGCCTCAGGGAATGCTCTTCTCACCCATTTGGGCAAAGTGTTATATCTAGAAAACATACCATCAGTAGGCCTCTTTTTAGTCACCATTTCAAGGATAAGCATTCCCAAGCTATAAACATCTCCCTTGGTACTCACTTGTCCTCCCAATCCATATTCTTGCAACAGTAAAAAAAAATGATTTCATTGTTGAGAAGAAAACTAAAACATAGGGTTTAAAATCCAAGAGAAACACAGAAATTGGAAAAAAAATGTTGGGCTAGGGCTTTTAACTGGAGCAAGGTAGCCTACCGTTCCCTTCAATCTGGATGTGCTGCTACTTGCAGAAACAGGGGACGTCAATAGACCTATGTTACCAGAAACGCGACGGGAAGGCCGCGTTTCCGTTTTCGACGGCAGAAACGCCGTTGCCGTAGCGAACGGCCGTTTCTCGGCTTCCCGTCCGTTTCTGTGCGTTGCTCTTTCCTGTTGCCGTAGCGAACCCTTTGAAAATTTTCCATTCTTTCTTTTAAATCAAACTTTTGTTACTTTTTATACATTAAAAGCTTTCGTGAGTTTAGTTTTTAGTTTTTATAATATTGTTTTAAACTAGTTTTTTTTTAAAACAAATTTTATTAATTAAAGTAGTTTTTGTTTAAACAAATTTTATTAAAAAATTAAATGAATAGCTTTTATAATGTTTTGGAATAAAAGTGATTTTTTATTAAATTATGTGAGTTTTAGTTTTTATAATATTGTTTTAAAGCAGTTTTTTTTATAATAAATTTTATTAAAAAATAAATGCATAGTTTGTTTATTATGATATTGTTTTAAAGTAGATTGTTTTTTTTAAACAAATTTTAGAATATTCTGCCATCTTTATTAACATGGATAAGACTTTATAATAATTATAATATTGTTTTAAAGCAGTATTTTTTATAACAAATTTTATTAAAAAATAAATGCATAGTTTGTTTATTATGATATTGTTTTAAAGTAGATTTTTTTTTAAAAATATATTTTAGAATATTCTGGCATTTTTATTAGCATGGATAAGACTTTATAATAAATTTAAAATTTTGAAAAAATATATGTTAAAATCCGTTTCTTATAAAAACCTCTAAATATCCCGTTTCTCGTCACGTTGCCGTTGCCGTTGCCGTTTCCGTTTCTTGTTTCTGGTAACATAGCAATAGACAGGAAATTCCAAAATCAGCCACATAGGCTGTCATGGTTTTGTCCATTAGCACATTTGAGGGCTTCAAGTCACAGTGAACAACAGGGGGAGAACAATCGTGGTGCAAATATGCCATCTCGTGTGCCACATCAAGTGCAATGTTTACTCTCATCTTCAAACTCAGGCCACACTGCATTTCATCCGTGTGGAGGTGTTGTTCTAGGCTCCCCTTTGACATATATTCCAGTACCAGAGCCCTGAAATCTGTAGTGGAGCAAGAGGACAATAGTTTGACAAGATTGCGGTGTCTGATTTTTTGTAGTATTCTGCATTCCCTGACGAAATTCTTGAATGAATTTTGAGGGTCCAGATTGAATAACTTAACAGCCACCAACTTGTTATCATGCAAGATCCCTTTGTAAACTGACCCGAAGCTACCCTTGCCTAGTAAATTAGCGGCACTGAATCCTTGGGTTGCTGTGTGAAGTTCCTGGCTAGAAATTTGCATGAAACTTTGCCCCAACAAACTATCTGTAAATGGTACCCTTTTTCTTCTGTAGAAAATGTAAAATGCCCCCAAAATGCAACACAGGGCAAAGAATGTGCCAATTGAAGCCACCAAGACAATGTTCCTGTTCAACGCACCATGATTTTTGGCCGAGTTTGTGCAATTTGGTAAATTCAACCAGCCTGAGGCTGCACATAATCCCGGATTTGCCAAAAACGATGTTGCGCTTAGGTTTCTGAAAGCTCCTTGATTTAGGACTGATCCATTCAAGTTGTTGTGTGAGAAATTTAAATGCCGAAGCATGGTGAGATTTGCAATAGAGCGTGGCACTGACCTAGACAACTCATGGAAAGACATGTCAATGCTTTCAAGGCTCTTAAGCTGCCCTATTGATGTTGGCACCATTCCCTCTAATTTGTTTTTGGCAAGGTTCAGGTATTGCAATCCCGAGCATCTGCCAATATCGCCAGGGATAGGTCCTGAGAGTTTATTAGCCGAGATATCTATGGCTTGAATCTGTTGCATTCCTCCCAGCGAAGGCAATCTTCCTGTCAATAAATTGTATGAAAAATTGAGATAAATCGCCAATGAATGTAGGCTTGAGATCTCCATAGGTATACTTCCCCTGAGGCTGTTGTATGAGAGGTCTATCATCTCGAGACGGAGACATTTCCCAATGGCGTTTGGTATCCTTCCTGTGAGCTCGTTATGACTGAAGTCAAGTTTCCTTAGTTGTTGCAAACTGCCAAAATATGAAGGAATGTCTCCAGAAATACGATTTAGCCCAAGCCATAGATATTCCAGGTTTACCAACATCTTAAACTCTGATGGAATGTTGCCTTGCAATTTGTTGGAGCTCAAATCCAACCATTGTAGATTCTTCAGACGGCCTAATGCACTTGGAACCTGCCCAATTACCCTGTTATTACTGAGATAGAATGTGATCAACTCAGTAAGGTTGCCAATTTCTTCTGGTATATTGCCAATGATGTTGTTGTTACTCAAGTCCAGTTTTGATAGCCTAGGAGAGAGGTTTCCAATGCCCCTTGACAAAGTGCCACTGAAATCATTTCCCCCTAGATACAGCGTTT
Source organism: Cunninghamia lanceolata (assembly GCA_027924645.1). Taxonomy (NCBI): domain Eukaryota; kingdom Viridiplantae; phylum Streptophyta; class Pinopsida; order Cupressales; family Cupressaceae; genus Cunninghamia; species Cunninghamia lanceolata. The sequence goes on along the minus strand of BSBN01000736.1, from coordinate 42,008 downwards.
CAAGAATGGGGCAGTTAAAAAATACATCTAATACACACATTGTAGCACAGTGTCCATTTGACAGGCTATTAGACGCAAGGCTCAGAAATTGTAGAGCAGTTATCATTCCCAATTCTTGAGGAACCACACCACTTAGCAAATTCCATGAAAGATCAAGAATTGAGAGCTGAGAACAATTTCCCAGAGACTTTGGGATACCCCCACCAAATTGATTACCTCCCATAGTAAATAATTGTAAGTTGGGGAGCTTAAGGCCAAAATCTGTAGGAATGGAGCCCACAAACCAGTTATCTGTTAGGTCAAGCACCTACAATTGTGTACAGTTTAACAGATCAGGAAGAATATTTCCCTTGAATCTGTTACTATCAAGACTAAGATGTTGTAGACGAGTCAGCATCCCCAGTTCTAGGGGTATTGCTCCGCTCAACTTGTTATAGTCTAGTGAAATAAAATAGAGCGCAGAACAATTTCCTAGAGATTTTGGGATGCTGCCGCTTAACTGATTCCCTAGCAATTCCATCTCTTGCAGTTTGGGTAGCTTATAGCCTATAACCTCTGGAATTGTACCTTCAAACTTGTTAGCCCCTAGCGCCAACAACTCCAATTCGGTATAGTTCATGAGAAAATAAATTGATCCTCCAAGGCTATTATTAGCGAACCACAATTCCTGCAGTTGGGTAAGTGAACACAATTCTGCTGGAACAGTGTCATGCAAGTAATTGGAAGACAAATCCAGTGTCTCCAGAGATGAACAGTTCGCCAGGGCAATGGGAATGCTACCTGTAAGACTATTGTTATAAAAGACAATCCGCCTTAGTCTCCATAATTTGCCAATCTCCATGGAAATGCTACCATTGAATTTGTTGGAGTCCAGATACAGATATTATAATCTTGTCAATGTTGTTAATATCTCAGACGGAATTGGTCCTTCAAGAGCGTTCATGGACAGAGATAAGAAACGTAATTTTGTGCAGTTAGTCATGGACTTGGGGATAGTGCCAGTTAAAAGATTATTCCTAAGATCTAAGCTTTTAAGGGCAGTGCAATTTGTCAAGCCTTGAGGGATAATACCACTCGAACTATTGAAGGAGATGTTAGTTTTTTCAAGTTATGCAAGGAACTCAACTCTGGTGGAATGCTTCCGCCCAAAAAATTATCATCTAGTCGGAGTACTAAAAGATTTGTGCATGCACACAGACTAATGAGAATTGAACCTTGCAAGCTGTTTTCATACAGCTTAATGTATTGCAGCTTTTCTAATTTACCAAGCTCTTGGGGAATGAGGGCAGAGAAACAATTATTAGACAGGTTGAGCATTGTAAGGAAGGACATGTTGCCTATGTGAGGAGGTATTGTACCAGCCAACCTCTTGTATTTGAGAACCACACTCACAACCCTTTGTGATCACAAGTTATTCCAGTCCAGTTGCAAATATTATTTGCATTTACCCAATTGGATAAAGAAAGCTTTGGATCCATTTTTGCGGACTTTTTTAATTCAAGCAAAGCCTCTGCATCAATCTGATTCTGGTATTGGAACTCATTGGACGAAAAAGTAACAAAGATAAAAGTAGTGAAGATGAGAAAAAAAATCAACTGACCTTTACAATTACTCATTTGTGAAAGCAGAATTAATCCACCTGCTATTGCAATTGTTTACCCGTTCTTGTTAAAAGGATAGAAAACAGATCTATTGCTTCTCTTTTTCAAAGTTTCATCTCACAACTTTTCAATGGAAATTGGAAAACTTCAAGCATATTCACAAGTTAAGAGGGACTGGGACATTTGTAGTCCACTACAATTATAGTTTAAACTAGTATCTCACTTTTTGTAGTTTATATATTCTTGTAAAAGATTGTGGAGGAATAAAAGTAATTATTTGCTTCTCTTATACTCAAAGTTTCATGTGACAACTTTTGAGTGGAAATTGGAAAACTTCAAGCACATACATAAATCAAGGAACGAGGGACCAGGTCATTTATAGTCCACATATTGTTATAGATTTTTGGTAGTTTACAAATATAGTTTAAACTAGTATCTCACTTTTTCTAGTTTATATATTCTTGTAAAAGATTGTGGAAGAATAAAAGTAACTATTTGCTTCTCTTATTCAAAATTTCATGTCACAGCTTTTCAAGAGAAATTGAAAAACTTCAAGCACATACATAATTCAAGGAAAGAGGGACCGGGACATTTGTAGTCCACATTTGTTATAGATTTTTGGTAGTTTACAAATATAGTTTAAACTAGTATCTCACTTTTTCTAGTTTATATATTCTTGTAAAAGATTGTGGAAGAATAAAAGTAACTATTTGTTTCTCTTATTCAAAGTTTCATGTCACAACTTTTCAATGGAAATTGGAAAAGTTCAAGCACATACATAAGTTAAGGAAAGAGTCAAGGAAAGAAGGATTTAGAATTTCATGTGGGATTTGTATTAGGGATTTCAATATTTACAACGAGAACCATAGGGTCCTCCACAATCCACAATGAGGATCAAATATATGCTTTAACCTCTCCTTACAAGATAATGAGAATCAAATGTATGTTTTAACCTCTCTTTACAAGAGTGGAAGTCCAAAAACCACCATTAAGAATTTCACTTTAGATGTCACTTTGGGGATTTGAACTTGGGTCTCTACAATGAGAACCCAACACATCAACCGGTTGATCTCAACCCCTTAGATGAGTTAATAAATTCTATTTAAAAAGTATAGGATTTAAAATTTTATGAATATTTGATCCATGTGAATTTGTGATAGACTGAAAATCCCCATTTCTTAGATAACCACTTTCTCAGTCGAACACCCAAATATACTTCTACGGTTTATGGACAAGACAATGATAGGAAATATAAAGTTCAATGCAAATCTTGAGTGACAGGAAAGATAGTAAAATTAATCTCAGTTCTGATATACTACATAAATCTGCAATCATGGTGACTGTAACTATTATCACACATGTGATAGGAATAAACAACTTTCTGTGAAGCGACAGGAACTCACAAATTAACATATGCAACTTGTCTATCAGGCTACAAGAACTAAAATACTATACTCATCATAAGGGATTGTATCCACAAAGACAATAATAGTCATCCTTTGTATATCACAGATCAATAACTCAAATTAATAACAAGACACCATTCCATATTATGAAGAATAGATTACATAAAACTTGCATTCATACAATGCCCAACAGCTTCTCCCCTATTCGACCTTCCCCTTTACTCTTCATGTCAGCCTTTTTCTTCTTTCTGCAATCATCAACCTCCTACAGTTTGGCCATCTTTCTTTTATCGGACTTCATTCAGCATTCTGCTCGGCCATCGATGCTTGGCCTTCGGCCTTCAATCTGCCCACAATCTTTTCCATCAACTGACCTCTTTATATCAGCCTTCACGCACGACCTACCCTGTTCCTCTATGTTCTATTATGTCGCACTAATAACACATTAGTATTTAGTTTAAATCGGCCTCTATCTACCGGCCTTCATTCTTTATAATGCGTGGCCTCCCTCCATTTGCAACTATTCAACCTGATTTTAAAGTGGCCCCCTTCTCCACTTCGGCCCCTACCAGAACCTTCTATCCTTTGTTCGGCCTTCTCTTCTTCTTCCCATAACCGTCACTCCTCGTTCAAAGATAATCTCTTCTACAGCCGTTACAAAATGTTGTCGCTTTGTCTTCCAACTATTATGCTGCCATTGTTGAGCATTTCATGCCACGTCCACTATTACTCGATCATTCCTCTTCCACAAAACTATCCTCCAATTCCACCACGTTTGACCCTTCATCATCCCTCAAAACTGTAACTACCGATGCAATTAAAACTGGCAGTTTAGAGAATAACTGCAACTTTTTACAAACTGGGAACATGAATATTCTTCGCTACAAGCGACAGGACCCTTTCTACTATCTCTGGTTACTGGCGATAGGAATGTACTGAGCCACCACTGGTGTCATCACTGCCAAAAATTAAAAATCCATACGAAAATAAAAATTGAGTACGATGCCCCTGCATCAATTTGGTCTAATTAAGGATCACCTAATTAAAAATCACCTTAATATTGACAAAGTGGGTGGAACTAGAATACCAACACACTATGTGCCTACAAAACTCATGGTTGAATAGTGTCCACAATACCATGTGCCTTTCGACTAATTGAGGATCACTTTATTGAGTGATCATTACATTTTGTAGTCACCTGCAAATGATTTAAAGTACACATCAATTTTGTAAAAAATAAAAATAAAATATACTTATTAAAAGATATTAAAATCACCTTAATATTGAGAAAGTGGGTGGAACTAGAACACCAACACACTATGTGTCTATAGAACTAATGGTCAAATAATGACCACTATACCACATGCCTTTTGACTAATTGAGAATCACCTTATCAAGCAATCATTACATTTTACAAATTCACAATTTACAAGGTCAAAAGTTTATGTAAAGTCACAAAGCATTCAAAGTTTAGAAATTGTAAAGTTGCACTTGAGTCAGCCTGTCATGCAATTATTAATTGTGTTTCATCTTCCAAATTTTGTTGAATAGGACATGGCATAGAACAAGTTTAAACATACAACAAAGCATAACATATGCAAGATTTTGATCAGATGATGCAATTACAACACTATAGTAGACATGTATAGGAAAAATAGACAAAGGTATTGAACTGTTTGATTTCCTACCTAAATGAGATGTAGCCTCATGAAAGGCACAAATTATAGGTTTGTATACCATGGTTTTGTTGAAGACATTAGAAAAATTCAAGAAAATTCAAATAACAATGATAAAATCAAAATCTATGTATGGATCTAATATATACATGTATGTAGAGCATAGAAACTTTGAAAGGGCATGTGGAGTATTTAAACAGAATATCTCATAGTAATGCGACCTCATGAAATGTGTGAAATTAGGATATGCACATAGATTTGTTAGAACACTTTAGTAAATTTCAAACAAATGTGTTGGCAGGTGTAAAATTAGATCCTACAACCTTTTCCAATGCCTTTTAATGCCCTGGCCACATATGTAGTTTTTGGAGGCATAGACAAGCATGCGAGTTGTTTGATACTAGGTGTCACATCCCTCGTGGTATGTCCACATACACGTTGGACATGGTGTGGACAAAAATAAATAAATTAAAAGATGGATTACAAAAAGGGAGACATATAGCTTACGACAGAAGGGAGACAAATTAATTGCAAAATGCATGGGTGATAGAGAAGCGGGTGGGTTGCTTGCAACATTATTAAAGGAGGAATGGTGTTCTCTTGTTATGGATTTGCTAGCAAAGACAAGGGCATGCGTAGGGCAATCTACTTAAATATCATTTGCTTCAGTGGTTAAATAGTCAATAGCAATTTTACACCTCATTCACAATAAAAAGTGGTAAACATTTGTTCTATTTTTATTGGCCAAAATTGACCTTTGACTATTGAAATGGATGATATTTAGGAATAGCCTGCATAGGGTATGGACACCTATCAAAACATTAATGATAGATGACCTTCGTGATCTAGAAGAAGGATAGATTGTTATGATCAATGAATTTGAAGAGGATGGGGAGGTCCTTTTGATAATTTGTTGGGCTGTAGAGAAGGATTATCAATCCTAGTTTTGACATTTATTGAAGTGGTAGGTCACGACCTCCTAGTATTTTTTTATCATTGCCATGGTAACAAGGGTGGAAAGGATTTTAATTGCTATCTATTGTTGGATGTCCACCTGAAGGCATAATCTATTTCCTCATAGCATGGAGAAGAGTAGGTCTCTCAGGGCCAAGAAGAAGACAAAGGATTATTGAGGCACTTGGATTTAACTTTTAGCAATCTATCGAATGGGAGATCTTCTGGTTGCAATCTAAACCCTTGATTGAATACATCCATTGAGGATTGATTAAGATTTGTATTGGAAAGGTAGAGTTTCCATTTTGCTAGTAGTTCATAAATATTTTGGTATTTCTTGGAAGGTATGCCATATTTCATGGAGAAAAGAAGGAGAAGGGCTACACCAAAGAATGCTATGGAAAACTGAATCACAAACTTTAAGCCACCAGTCATTTCTTAAGAGGATTAATCCCTTTGGTGTAGTAGATTCTAGCAAAGGTTATAGATCTATAATCACAGTGCTACCATGAAACCATACTCTTTCGAGGTGTTTTAACTTCTTAGTGTAGTGACATTTCAGAGTTCATGGGGGTTCGACACTCTATTTAAAATTATATTTTGCATTCTAAAATCCACGCTAAATCTCAGCCACTCACTCCAAATTGGAAATCTCTAGTTTGAGTGGTGGAAAAGGAAGCGAGCATGGCTACCAGTTGTTTTCTTTATTTGATGTGATATGTTTTGCCTATAAGTCCCATAGACTGTGGTCTCTTGAATGTCATTAAAAACTTTCATTCATTCACTCATTATGCCCTCACCTCAAAACACTCTTCTCTCTTCCAACAATTGCTTCTCATAAGGGCCATCGATCATGTGCATGACAAAAGAATTAATGGGGAAGCATGGATTTCTTTGGGAGGTAGGCCCAATAGCTTTCCGCCCTGACATTCCCTACTTACCTCATTGCAAATTCTTTTGAGGGGTCACGACTTCGTGATACTAGGTGGTTTGCAATTCTTGTTTCTATGTGCTCGTGACTATTCAGGTATGTTGGCATTTGACTATTGTATCCTACTTGTGAAGAAATGAATGAATAATTCATGCTAGGTAAATTGTATTTGAAATATAAAGGTAAGGATTATATATGGTTTTAGATCTGGGCTTTGTTCAATGTTGATATTGTTTCTCTGAGTAGGTTTAATATTATTTTAATGAATGCCAATTTATTTGTACCATGAGATCCTAAGCTCGTTTTGTTATTAAAACCTATAGTTAGCACTAGATGGACCTTTGTGTTATGATATCTACTTTGAAACTGGAACTTGTTGTCATGCAAGTTAAAAACATCTTCTCAATGTTCTTCCTTTTTATGGTCTACTTATTTGATAAGTGTCATATGGTTGTCATGGCACTCAAGTTGACAAATTATGAATAATATTATTGTTTACTAAATATTGTTGAAGTCTCTAGGAGAGCCTTGAAGACTTTGTAGTTCAATTGTTTGATTAGTATTCAAACTTTTGACTAGGCCAAGGGCTTTTTAAGCTTGAACTAGTAGTGCTTGGGTTTATCACCAACATGTCATAAATTTAGTCATGTTGAAATATTAAAACCCTAGTATACATATGGAAATGTATGGTTGGTCTAAACTTTGTGGTTTTCAACAATAAAAGGGGTTTGTTTGAATATGCTTATTAGGAGTAGCTAACCTGAGGTTATCATGTTTGATCAATCCATTAATAGCTAGTTTATATAGAATGAATCATTTTATTTCATTAGTGGGGTTATAGTAGCATAATGAATGGGTACATGTTAGATTATTTTGGTCATTTGTGGCAAACCATATTTGTAGTGAGTAGAGTATTGTATGCATAGTGATCAAGTTTGTGATTTTTGGAATTCACTTAAGGAACTACACCAAATTTTGGATGTGTACTTGTTTGACCATACTATGTTGTGGATGTATGTGTATGTCAAGCATAAATTCTGTTAGATTAAATGACATAATTGTATAGGTCATTGCTCCCTAAAAATGTTGCAAGTATTTGTGACTCTAGTCTAAATAATTTAAATTATGTAATTGACTGTTCTTCATATTGTTTAACACATGTAATGATTGATAAGGAGCATGCTACTAGTGCTAAAATTTTGTGGATAGTGTAATGCTTAAAAATAGATAATTTTGTGGGATAGTTGAACTCTTTAATTTCCTTTCCTTGTGATAAATTACCTATAAACAATACATTAAGCTATGGCATATGAATATGTAGCTCTCATCTAGTGAGATTCACAAGTTCTCCATAGAATAGAATAAATGTTATGATATTCCCCTAGTAATAATCAACAATATGTATTAAGTACTTAATTGCAAGGTGATGTATTCATGATCTATGGGGTAGGTGATAGATATATGTATATTGCTATAAATAGGGTATTGAATGTTGCATGATATCCTTGATATAATTATTAGAGAATGATTGTCTTGGGTATAACTTGAGTAGTGTTCATGCTTAAGAAAATTTTATAATTATTGTTGGAAGTCTTTCAAAGTTTAGATAATTTTTATGTGGATTTGTTGATGTTGTTGTGTTCCATCAAGAAGAATGTCATAATCTAATATAATATGATTCTGATACTTGATATCATTGAATCATATTGTAGTAGGACCTCATGCAGATCCATATCGGGACTTTGCATATATGTTGCATTGTGAAGATATTATGTCTGTTGATGTCATGTGCTTTGTTATGTCTAGATTTATGCTATATTGATTAGGTTGTTATGCATATTTCTATGTATGGATTTGATTATGGGAATATTAGTTAGTTTGGTATGAATTTGGGATGACAATGAAACCTTGAGGGTAGGAACCTATGTGTATAACCATTGAAAGATTAAAGTAAGGAGAACTACATGTGACTTCGATCCCATTTGGAAGTGGGTATGTAGGAAGTTCTTGGGCGAAGGATGCCCCTCGGCCTCAAGTTCGTAGGGAAGGGGTTTAGGGAATGACTCTAAGGTTTGGGGTGTTCCTAATCTTTTCATCTTTTTCCTTAGGAAAGTAACCCAATATCTATCACCAATCATTTTCAATTCTATGACTTGGTGTTTATTATATAAAACTTCGTCAGACACTCTCTTAATAAATATGATATAATCCACTAGATGACTTTGCAAAAGTAGTTAAAGCTTTATTATCCTAACACTAGAAAAGAAACTAATCTAAAGACCATAACTCTAAAATTCCGCAAAGTAGGACACCACCTCATAAATCATAATGGAACATTTTACCTCAAGTTCATACCCAAAATGGGATCATAATTTTATTCAAATTAGATAGGACAACAACCTAATCCACACCATTAAAATTTAAAGGTTGGTGGTGGGAAAAACATTACAAGGAAACCTCTTTACACATATCTCATGATGGTGTCGACATATATGAAGTTGATTGACTGATGGTTCGTAATAATAGTGAGTCTTAGGGTCGAGCTTATTCATCGCCCACCGTAAACAGCCAGCACGTTGTGTGGCAAATGTTTTTTCAATTTTTGACCTGCAAAAACTGCGATTGTTTCTACCGACTTGTTCAATAGACAGTCCTTCATGCTTTCGACAACATTAGTCGACAGAATTTTGACTAAAAACAATTTAGTCGGCAAGATTTCTATGAAACTTTGTTGCCAGTATGTTGACAACATACCATCTGTTTAAGCTCTTCCCAACCCTAAGCTTCATTACATGCATACCTAAGGATAATTGAGCCCCTGCGACCCTCTATTTTTCCTTATAATAATAATGGTAACCTGACCGATACAGTGGTCTTAGAATAAACACAACTAACAAGGAAGGAGGGTGGTGTAATTAAACATTTAATTACACTTTATTAAGTTGACTTAGGGCTAATTTTAGTCCTAAGTTATTCCTAAGTTCTCTCATGTAATTCATTAATCCAATTCATTAATTGCATCCAATATTGTACAAATTATTCCTCTTTGCTTTTTTTCTTGTAGAAGGTAAATCTTAGGTTTTGCAGGTGATCCTAGTGGCTTGAGTTAATCATAAACTCTTAGATGGTATCAGAGCTCCAGATCTGCAAGCCCCTTCTTAGATCTAGGAAAATTTCAGGCAAGAGCTTTTGTAGGATACATTTTTTAGCAAAACAAACCTCATCATTGTGCTCAAAAGGCCCAAAAACCCCTATTTTCATATTAGGCACTCTATATTTTAGTGACAAAAAATTTCTAGGTGTTTTTTAGGGTTTCAAGAAATTTAGTTCTATGAAATCCATACGACCTATACAGAATCCATACGGTTGTATGACACCTCGCTTTTTGGGCCACCTTGATTTTTGTGCCATTATTACCTGAGCTAATTTTGATTTTAGAGCTGCCTTGGTTTGTGTGTCATCTCAATTTTCGTGTTGCCTCAATTTTTTGCCGTCTTGATTTGTGTGCACAGGTACAGCTGAGTTTTTTAATTAATTTCTTAATAAAAAAGGAATTTTTTTTTTAGGGCTAGCCCCTAGGGTTTAACCCCTGGTCGCATGGGGGACTAGCCCCTAGCTTCCAAGCGCCAACCCCTAGGCTCTTAGACCCTGGTCATAAGAGTGACTAGTGCCCTAGCCGCCAACCCCCAGAGATTCAGCGCCTGGTCACATGGGTGTCCAGGAGCTTCAGTAGTGTTTTTTTTGCCTCTTTGCCCTAAAGGAGTAATTTTGGTAAATCAAGCATATCTTGAGCATACGGAGACAGATTTTTGAAAACAAATAGGTGTCAAAAAGTTGGTTCCGAGAAAAATCCATTGGTGCATGTTTTTTTTTTCTAGATATTTTTGATTGGTACAATTTATTTCTGTTTAAAGTCCAGATATCCTTTTTGGTCTACGAGCTCGTATATTTTTGGCACGATCTCCAATTTTCGCTATTCTTGTGGCATTGGAAAGTTATTGAGGAGATCTACACAACCATCTATAAAATTCTTTTAGATTCTACCCCAGATATTCTTTATTTAGTTTGTCAGTTTTATGGCTTCTGTTTGATATTTTGGACATTTTGGCACCTGGAGAAGTTATGTTTGTTTTGTTGGGCTTCATTTATCAACATTGATACATATTCAGATTGTTGATCTCTGATCTAATTTATTTGAGGAGATATCATGGGTTTTACTATTCACCCTTCTATGGTAACATTGGGTAAAGATAATTATGAGTCTTGGAGAAAGGGGATCTTGACACATCTCAAGTGGCTTAATCTTTTGCCTTATCTTTATGGACTCATACCTAAACTAGATACACTTGGGAGGAAATCTTCATGGGGAAATTATGTTGATCATATTGTAGGATTGATTGGTTCTAGTGTTGATTTTGACACTATGTGTTCTATCTCACATATTGAGTTTCCACGTGCTCTTTGGACTAGCATTTGGGAGATCTATGGAGACCCACATATCTCTCCATTTCCAGATGATCTTGCTATGGATTGCCACATACCCCTTGATGATGTAGATTGCATACCTTTTGATGATGATACAGTTGAGGAGCTTACATATTTGACAGGTCTTGCTAGTTCAGATGACATAGAGACTTCACTTGCTTCTCCTTCTCCTCTTATTGAGATCACATCTTTATTACCTGTTGCTACCTCAAATTCTTTGTAGCAGGACATTATTAGTCTTCCAAAGATAGCTCATTAGGACACGTATCTACTAGACATATCATTGTTGTTTGTAGAGTCCCACCTTGTAGATTTGGAGGACCGCATTGATGACATTTGTCTTCTATTTGATGATAGCTTCGATGGAGTTGCATCACCATCATCTACTTCAGAGATTGTTCTTCATCCTTCTCTTCTTCAGTCATAGTTTGGCAATGGATTGGAGACATTTGAGCAGTTTTTAGGAGCATCATTGTTGTCTTTGGATCATGTGCAGAGTTCGGAGACATTTATCCTTCTTCCTATATATTCATATTCGGAATGGGAAGACATTATGTACACATTTGCAGTTCTATTTCTCCCCAAGGGGGGAATGTTGTTCAACGTTCATGGATCTTCATCTTTATTCTATGTAAAGCATCTTCCAGCACTGCAGGAGTCATCTTGAAGAGTGGATGCATGGTCTCTCTTCTCATCTCTATTTTGGGAGGGAGCATTTCCTCACATGGGGTTTCATCCTTCTCCTTTATGGGGGGGTCACCAGACCTTTTCTCTTTGTCCTCTCTTGTGGGGGGGCATTCATTATTGTACTTTTGTGATGGATTCAGTTCTTAGGAGGTCTTAGTGTTAGTCCTTCTTCCATCACATGTTCATGTACTTGTATTTTTCTCTCTTTTGGAGAGGAGTTTTCTCCCACTAGGTTTTTCTCCTTTTCTCCACTTTCTGAGAGTTTCTTGTTGTTCATGGGTACCTAACATGGCCTTGTAGTTGGGACCCATTCTTGCATTAGTTGCATGGTTTTCATCTTCCTAAGTTGCACTTAAGGGGGGGGGGGGGGTGTTGGTGTAATTAAATATTTAATTACACTTTATTAAGTTGATTTTGGGCTAATTTTAGTCCTAGGTTATTCTTGAGTAATGTTAGGGTTTTTCTCTAATTTGCAAATATAAAGTAAGTTCTCTCATGTAATTCATTAATCTAATTCATTAATTGCATCCTATATTGTGCAAATTATTCTTCTTTGTTTTTTTCTCTTGTAGAAGGTAAAACAAGGTTTTATAGGTGATCCTGGTGGCTTGAGTTAATCATAAACTCTCACAATCTCATGGTGAATAAAAGAATTCAGTGAAAGAAAAGATCGCCACACATCTGTAAACCAGGAATGTTATCCATAAAACTACCAGTTATCTATCTATGTTGGGTTTAACAATTAATCAAAACCAAAGGGTAAGAAGATCGATGATATGTTGATAGAGAAAGAAATCATTAAAACTGCTAGTTAACTGATGCACTAGAATTGTAAGTATTCAAACCACGAAGTTGGATAATAAGTCGATGAAGATAATAATCCAGTGTAGGAGGATAAAGATAAAACTCCAAACAGACAATCTAATCTCTATATCTACTTTCCACTTAAGGCATTAAATCCAATAGAATGCCCATATAGTTTGGACATCTACTATGAAATCGTGACATAACTAGGTGTTGGATTTGTTGTGCAAATGATCAAATAGCAAAAGGAAGAAGGATCCACCCCTAATTTCACATGCAAAAGGTAGATGTGCAATTTGGGTGGTGCTGGTGAAGATATCAGGCATGTCTGCAGGTTACCAAGAAGATATATTTCTTCAATCAAAACAAACAATTTTGTTCATGCAATGATATAGAACAATACGATCTCAAACACAACACATTATTTCATAAACCATTGATTATAAGGCATGCCATATTTCATGGAGAAAAGAAGGAGAAGGACTACACCAAAGCATTCTGTGAAAAACTAAATCACAAACTTTAAGCCACCAGTCATTTCTTAAGAGGATTAATCTCTTTGGCGTAGCAGATTCTGGCAAAGGTTGCAGATCTATAATCATAGTGTTACCATGAGACCATACTCTTTTGAGGTGTTTTTGTTGGGCACGTCGACTGTTGAAGCCCAATGCAATGGCCAACTCCTTTTATTCCTTGTAACTGTTCTATCTGCTATAGCCATTTTTGGCTTGTAACTGTTTCTGTTCTGGGTCGATGATTCCAGATGTAAGACATTTGGTAGGAGTTTTCAGATAGGAGTCTTTTAGGATGCAAGGGATTGCTGCTGTTCAATATTGATATACACAGATGTATTATCAGAAATGAATGAATGCCCTTTGTTGTGGATGTAGCCATTAAAATGGTGAACCATGTTAATTGCCTGGTGTTCTCTGTGTGCATTGTTTTATAATCTTTTCTTTCTGAGTATTCATTTGATTTGTTGTTGCTCTATTTTGGTTTTGTTATTTTGTTTCTTGCATTTACAATTGGTATCAGAGCTCTGTGTGAAGCTCAGTTCAGAAGATAGCCTGTGAAGTTTTTTTTTGGAACCTGTACAGCAATCAAATGGATGATACAGAAAAATGGAAAATAGAGAAATTTATAGGAGAACCACTTTAAATATTTGGTGTCTCTTTGATTGTCTTTTATTTTGTTCTAATTTTTCTTGCAATCTTTCTTTCATTTATCTGCTGCTATTTAAATCAACAATTGGTATCAGAGCTTGGTGGAGAAACCTGGTGGAGAAACTTGGTGAAGAAGCTTGAGGCATGGAAGAATTTTTTAAAGCTATGGATGAAGCAAATATGGAAGAGAGTCCCAACTAGGATGATTGGGTTCAAGCTCTCATTTCTATGTGCCATGGCCATGAAGAGAGTCATGATGAAGTGGAAGCTATTCATTAGATGTTTTTGGATGAATTAATTGATGAAGCTGATTCTATTATTGAGGAGTTTCTTGGCATGATGGAATCTGGGAGTGACATGGAGCAGATGCAAGAAATAAAAGGTGTTGTGTCTCAGTCTAAAGTGAGGAAAAAGGTTAGATTTGATTATGCTCCCGTCTATTTGGCTGTTGTAGAGGATTTGCATGTTTTGGTAGAGACTGAGAATCGGGATGCTTTGGGTGATGAGGATGTGATTTCACAGTATCACATGCATGATGTGCTAGCAGAGCATTACTCGTCAATGGTGCTGGATGTGGAGGCCAGAGAAGTAAAGTCGATCAAGGCGGTGGAAGAAGTTAAGGCAGTTCTCGAGGAACAAGTCACTCCGGCAGAATCGGTGGAAGAAGTTAAGCCAGAGGAGGTTTACCTCTGGGGTGTACCTTTACTTGAAGAGGATAGGCAGAGTGTTATGAGCACCACCAAGGTAAATGATATTGGTTACCTGATGCATTTGTTGTATTTGTTGATTTCTTGGGTAGTTTGTGCAAATGAGAAGGGCTTTCTTAGCAAAGACGTGGGTGGTTTGAATGCCGAGATACTGGCCATGCACCCCCAAGAGAGGAGCACTACAGAGGAGGGGAAGAGTGTGAGGAATTCTTTCACTTTTACAGAGAGCTTGTATTTTGTGTGGGATGCTGCCAATCCTAGCTATGATAACTGTCGTAATGTTGATGCTGATCCATCATTTTCATTGATGGAGCCTCCTGTAGAAGAGCCACAACAACAGAAAGTGGCAGTAGAGAAGATTAAAAGAAAATAACATAATAAGTAAACCATTCACATAAAAGAGGAACTTAGAATTTTAACGTGGTTCACCATGTCTAATGGCTACGTCCATAACAAACAGGGGATTCTCCACTTTATTTATCACTTCATCCATCTTACAATCTGAGCAACAACAACTCTTAAAGCCATCATCCAAAAGAGCAAAATTCTCACACTTATTACCACTACCAATCAACTGACCAGGAAGAAGAATGGTCAACTAGAAAAAGAATATATGCCAAGAAAATGGTAGTTACACAGGTGATGATTATAAACAAGAAGAGAATCTGTAGTAAATAGATGAAGAAAGAATCTGCAAAAAACTCCAGCTATTACACTTGACTTGGCTTCACACATAGCCAACAGTTTTAACTTCTTAGTGTAGTGACATTTTAGAGTTGATGGGGGTTTGACACTATTTAAATTATAATTTGCATTCTGAAATGCACGTTGAATCTTAGCCACTCACTCCAAATTGGAAATCTGGACTTTGAGGAGTGGTGGCAAAGGAAGGGACCATGGCTGCTAGTTATTTTCTTTGTTTGATGTGGTATGTTTTGCCTCTAGGTCTCATAGATTGTAGTCTCGTGGACATCATTAAAAACTTTCTTTCATTCATTCATTATGCCTTCACCTCAAAACACTCTTCTCTCTTCCAACAATTGCTTCTCACAAGGGCCATCGATCATGCGAATGACAAAAGAATTAATAGGGAAGGATTCCCTGCTTACCTCATTGCAAATCTTTTGAGGGGTCACGACTTCGTATACTAGGTGGTTGCCAATTCTTGTTTCTATGTGCTCATGACTATTTAGGTATGTTGGCATTTGACTCTTGTATCCTACTTGTGAATAAATGAATGAGGAATTCATGCTAGGAAATTTGTATTTGAAATATAAAGGTAAGGATTATGTATGGTTTTAGATCTAGGCTTTGTTCAATGTTGATATTGTTGTTCTGAGTAGGTTTAATATTATTTTAATGAATGCCAATGTGTTTGTAGCATGAGTTTCTAAGCTTGTTTTGTTATTAAAACCTATAGTGAGCATTAGATGGACCTTTGTGTTATGATATCTACTTTAAAATTGGAACTTGTTGTCATGCAAGTTAAAAACATCTTCTCAATGTTCTTTCTTTTTATGGTCTATGTATTTGATAAGTGTCATATGGTCGTCATGGCACTCAAGTTGACAAATTATGCATAATATTATTGTTTACTAAATATTGTTGAAGTCTCTAGGAGATCCTTGAAGACTTTGTAGTTCAGTTTAATTAGTATTGGAAGTTTTGACTAGGCTAAGGGCTTTTTAAGCTAGAACTACTAGTGCTTGGGTTTATCACCAGCATGTCATAAATTTAGTCATGTTGAAATATTAAAACCCTATTATATATATGGAAACGTATGGTTGGTCTAAACTTTGTGGTTTTCAATGAGCAATAGAAAGGTGTTTGTTTGAATTAGCTTATCAAGAGTAGCTAACCTAAGGTTATCATGTTTGATCAATCTATGAATAGCTAGTTTATATAGAATGAACCCATCTATAACAATCTAGTCTAGAAATCTTGTCAAGTCATTCAAATGCATCCTTGCTTTTGTTTCCAATCTTGCTATTAACCCAATCTTTTGATCAATCATCATCTTTGGGATATATCGTTCCATATCTTTGTGTTGTTCTAGGGATATATCATTCCCCACAATGACAATATTATCCTTATCCAACCAATCAACCATCTATCATCAGATTTTAGCTTGGTAGGGGCAACACCTTGTTTGTCTTTGTGTGATTTTGTGCATGCTCGCTTACTTGCTTGTGTGTGTTTATCATTTATCTTGCATTTGTATCTAGTCCTTGCAACATATTGTCACAATAACATCATAGTATTCCATATCATGGTGCCACATAGGGGCATATGTTTGTTTGTGACCTTTGTCTTTATCATTTTATCATTATATCTTGCATCTTTATCATCTGATTTTGTGCATGCTTGCTTGCTTACTTGTGTGTATCTATGATTTTACTTGCATTTGTATCTAGTCCTTGCAACATATTATCACAATGACATCATGATCTTCCATATCATGGTGCCACATAGGGGCATATGTTTGCTTGTGACGTTTGTCTTTATCTTTTTATCATTTTATCTTGCATTTGTATCTAGTCCTTGCAACGTATTATCACAACAAAATCATGGTCTTCCATATCATGGTGCTACATAGGGGCATATGTTTGTTTGTTACCTTTGTCTTTATCATTTTATCTTCCATCTTTATCATTTTTTATCTATATCAGTCCTAGTAACCTACTTGCCACATCAATATCATCGTGTTATATGGCATATGGTTGCTTGTGACCTTATTGGGACATCCTTTTATGCATGAGACACATCGTCACCCTATTATTTATACCTTGGTGCATAATGTCTAGTGTTATAATAAAAATCATGATTGCTCACCTAAGGCAACATAACTTGTCTTTCTCCATCTTTTTGTTGTCCAATCTATTTCGAGAGTCTACCCATGTCCTTCATACTCACCTATCCTCTCGAGGGGGAATCCCATCCCATTACCCCTTTTCGGTCATCCATACCTTTTCTTCTTTGAAATGACGTTACTTCCTTTTGGTTGCAACATCATCTCAAAGAGGGGCAAAATGTAAACACCTAAATTTGACCTTGTCCTTACAACATCACCTAGACACCATCTTGCGACATCTTGCAACACTTTCATCCTAGGACACTTTCATTATCCAATTAAATAAATAAATTATCTTTATTTATTTAATTAATCCTAGTCCATTTCCTAAATTAAATAAATAAATTTTATTTATTTAATTAATTTGTATCTCCACCTTATCCTTTAATTAATAATTAAATAATTTTATTATTTAATTAATTATCTTTCACTTATCCTAATCCTTTTACACTTTTATCTATGAGTCTTAGTTGACCTCATCTAAATAGGGCCTATCCTTCCCACATCCTAGATGTTGAGGGCACAAGACAACTAGGAGGGGGGTGAATCAGTTGTAACAAAAATCTTAACTACTTCAAACAAAATCACATTCACATTCACTTACTTTAACTCCTTAATCTGTTATGAAGTTTAATCATGAATAGTAGAATCAAAATATAAACACATCAACACCATACACACATGAACACCAAATTTTTACATGGAAAACCCTAAAAAGGGAAAAACCACAGTGAGTGTTAGCTCACAATATAATGTAGTAACAATACCAAATAACAAAAAAGGCTCACTACCAAAGGGCTCACTGCCCAAAAGAAAGGCTCACTGCCAAAGGGTGGCTCACTACTAGAATGGGTGGCTCACTACCAGGATGGGTGGCTCACTGCCAGGATGGGTGGCTCACTGCCATGAACTAATATAGTAGCATCTACAACATGCCCGAGTTCAATTCCATTGAAGCGCAATATCTCCTCTGCTCTGCTCTACTTTTATAATTCATACCTTATCTTCGCATCTTCACTCACTCTCACCTCACTCACAGATTCATTACATATATTTATACCGATCATCAACCTTGGAACATTCATCAAAGTTGGCAATACAATTTACAACCATTGGAACTATCTCCAAGGTCCACATACATACATTATTCAAATTAGGTCTGGACCTAAACAATCTTGTGGAGCAAATAAATGAAGGAAGAGCACTTCACAGCTTAGCTCAAACCCAAACACATCCTTACATGCTTCAACATGCTTCCACGCTTCAACATGCTTCCACAATACATGAATCACCTCCGCAACAAGTGTAAATAATCAAGTCGGCCAGAACTAGTACAAACATCAAGAATACTAAAATACATGCTTCCAAGAACTTCATTATAGCCTGTGGGTCAAGCACATGCCTTCAATATATTCTAGAGACATCCATGAACAATAGAGAATCACTTGGGAGTTGACAAATCCAACCACAATAGATCTCACTTGAAGACAACAAATATCACTTGAAGACACATCACAAACTGCTTCTCAATAGACACTGTCAGACTCTATTAATCAATAACTTGCTTTCCAGAGCACCAAATAACAAATCCTTTGGAATGAAGATAGCTAAGGACCTTATAAGCTTAAGTCCAGAACTACAAGACCAAAATCCAAACTGTGGAGAAATGCGGGGAAAAATACTTTCTCCCTATCACTCTGCAAACATTGTCAGGCACAGTCTTCAAACTGGTGAATGGAACTTTTTCTACATAGCGATCCAGACCATTAAATTTTGGGTTTAGTATCTTCAAACACTTATCTAAATCATATCCAAATCTCATACTCCGGTCTTCAATACAGAGGAAAAGCGGAGCACAAACTTCGACAGTGTTCTTAACAGCAATATCAGAAGATACAGTTGGCACCAATGACAACACAAACATGTTGACATCAATGACAACACTAGTTAGCACATACTTGCAACAATCTCCCCCTTTGTCATTCATGGAAACATATGATGTGAAAAACTAAATGACATGTTTCTTCATCAAAGACATAACTTTGCATCAAGACTCCCCCTTTCTTTTTACACATTTGAACTCTTTCTCCCCCTGAGTTTTTCACATGATCTCTCTCCCCCTTTGACATCAATGGCAAATGGCATCACATCTCCTCCACTACACATACTTGCACACTACTACTTGATCAGTCTAAAATCATTCTTTACTCCCCCTAACTGCAACAATCATCTCAAACCACTACCTGCTCCCCCTAAGAGGTAGCCTCCATCATTAGTCCAAAAAGAAAAGTATACTTTGTGGCACACTAGATTAATGCATCTCCTTATACATATAGTTCAAGGAAGGAGGGGCAACAACCCCTAAATTCTTCTGGAGATACTCAAATGTATCCTTTGGAAGAGCCTTAGTGAATATATCAACAACTTGATCTTTTGTAGGCACATACTCAAGCTTCACTTCATTCTCTGCAACTTTCTATTGGCAAAAGATGCTATATGGATTCATGATTGTTGTCATTGATGGCAACAAAGTTCATCCCACACATCCGCAGGACATGGTGTGTCTCTACTGGAAGTCAGAATGAAGATTGTTGTGGTCCGGTAAACAAGAACAGAGCATGTGGCAAGGTCCGACAGACAGGTCCGGATCTCTCAGAGGAAGTATCTTGGTGAAGTGTGGATTTGGGGAAGTCAAGAGGACTACCTTGAGTGGTATATTCCAAGGATTTAGCCTCCAGTGAAAGATGAAGAAAAAGATATGAATAGTTAAGAACCGAATTCCTAAGTGATAGTGTGAACAGAGGAAGAACTGACTGACAGAACATCAGACTACTTTCTGGATGTGTTACTGATGATGGTAAAGGTTATGAAGGCATGAATCATGTTTGGCTGACATGATCAATGATTTCTACAAGTATATACTTGATCCGCAATACTTGATGTGCAAGGATTTAGCTGACTGATCAGAATTAGTGAAAAGTTTGACTATTCCGGGTGCTGACTAGAAAGGTGATGAAATTGCTTGTGTGGATATATATACACGATGGATTTAGTTGTGAGAGTTGTTGTTGTGGTTAGTGATGTGCGAATAAAAGCAGAAGAGCAGAGCAGGAGCAGTAAGAAAGGTCTGGAATGTGAAAGAAAGCAGCTTAAGGGAAAAGGAAAGATGAAGTGCAGCAGATTAGTATACTGAGCCTAACCGAAACTGGACTCCAGCATTTGCAGATGCTACCAATCAGTTCAAGTATTGTATAACACTCTTTTTGTAGATAGTGTGTCTCTTTGTAGGCAGTGTGCCTCCTTGTGAGCAGTGTGTTCGGGTAGTGAGCCCTAATTGGCAAGTGCCATTTTGTATTTCCTTATTCTTCTAATAGAGAATAATCTTTGGGTTAATCACCCCGTGGTTTTCTCCCTTAACAGGGTTTCCACATCAAAAATATTGTGTCATGTGTATCTCCATTTCATGGTTAGGTTTGCTTGTTTGAATTAATGCTGCATTGATAAGAAAGTTCTAAAAGAAGAAATAATTAAGATAACTGATTTACCCCCCCTCTCAGTTATCAACAATTGGTATCAGAGCTAAGTTCCTCCTAACAGAGTCTAACAGCTTGAGGAAGATCTAGGAATCCAAATGGATGCATATGGTTTAAAGGAGCAACTCAAGACTGCCCTTGAGGATCTTGAATAGTCAAACTTTGAAGTCAATGAATTAAAGGGAAGACTCAAACAAGTTGATGATTTCATGAGAGAACTAAAAGACAAATTAAGTCTCTCTATGAAAAAGAGAAAGGAGCTACTTCAGCAATTGGCAAGACAAGGTGAAGCTAATGATGTAAATGAAGAGCTGACTGAAAAAGCCAAGTTATGTGAAAAGTTATCAAAAGAAGTCATTATGGTAAGACATGAAATGGAATCAGGAGTTATAAAGTTTACCCAAGAAATTGAAGAGAAAAGAAAAATTGAAGATAATCTAAGACAATCTCTTAAGGAGAAATTAGAAGATTGCCACCAAATGGATAGAATTATCAGACATCTTGAATCTGATCTTGAAGATGCTAAAGAAAATGAAGAAAAACTTGAGGATCAAATTGTCTCTCTCAAAAGGGATCTTCAATCAGCAAATGAATATAAAGAGAAATTCAAGATAAGTTCTGCTCAACTTGAAGTTCTTCTTGGAAGTCAAAAGAGGGTAGATGACAAGTGTGGTTTGGGATATGAGAAAGGAGAAAGCTCCGGATCCCGTCAGAAGAATTTTGGATTAGAAAATCCAAGGAACAGGCCTAGAAGACCTCCGGTAAGACAGCCCAATGCTCAAATATATCCATCCTTCAATGGATACTGCCATAGCTGTAATCACTTTTGTCACAAAGCTAATCAGTGCAGAAAGAGAATGAATCAGACTAATTCATCCTTCTCTAGACAATGTTTTAACTGCAAAAGGTACGGTCACAAATCTCATGAATGCAGAAATATGCAAATGAACAAATCATTCAATGGTAGATGCTTTGCATGCAATAGAATAGGTCATATGGCTAATCAATGCAGATCAAGAGGATATCAGTCAAATATGCAAAGAAATGTTGTTTGCCAAATCTGCAATAGGTCCGGTCATAGTGCAAAATTCTATAGAAACAAGAATCAGGACAAAAGAGGTCCGGTATATCATAGTCAGAATCAAGATAAGCGTAAACAAAAGGTGAATGCGGATGAAGTTAAAAGTGAGATGAGCAAGATTTGGGTGAAGAAAAGTACTGAGAATGTAGAGGTTGGATCCGCACCAGACTCTGGTGTTGATATTCCTTCCGAAAATTAAAAAGTGAGCTCTGGCTCAGGGGGAGACACAAAGAAAAGCTTGTTCCCCCAGCCAGTCAAGTGGTGCCAGAACTGGCACAAGAAGAGTTGCGGATTGAAGGGTTCATAAGGGAAACATCCAAACAAACTATGGTTAAGATTTGGAAGATCCGCATGATGTTTAAAGATCAGGACAGATCTGGTTCTTCAAGTCATCTGAATAAGGCAAACCAGAATAATGTAGGTCGAGCATTTATTGCAATCTGATATTAGGGTTTGCGAAGCAATATAAGGATTTTCTCATTAATCACTTGTTCATTCTGCACTCAAGAAGAAAAGAAAAGTGGAGCTCTGCAATGAAATTCCTCAAGTTCATCGAAGATCATTTGCAGAAGTCATTACATCCAGAAATCAATCCAACCAACTCCGTGAAACTGAAAGGCGCAAAAGGTATTTTATGTTTTCAAATATCTCACTGTAATTCTCTTGATAATGGCTACTCTGAATATTGTAAAGATTTCTGATAGACCTCGCCCTACATTTAAGAAACATCCATACAAATCCTTGGAGGTAGATCCCCTAGGTGCATTTTCTAGTGTTCTGCATGGTGTTCTGCACACTGAAGACATTAGGGTTTATATACATGCAAATATTGAAGAGTTTGGAGAATTCAAACTAAGAGATATCTATCACAAACAACTGATAGACGATGCCTTTGAACTTAAACCAGAATATAAGGGTATCCAAGAGAAACATTTTGATCAATTCATTCATTTCCCCTGCTTTGAAGAAGATGAATGGGTCCGGTATGTGTTGAGTAGGGTGCATGATAACTTCCTATGGCTGAACAGACCTTGCAAGATCACAAAGGAGGCAATTAGGGCAGTAACTGGTTTATACTCCTCCGAAGGGATACCTTGCCTCAAATCTGTCAAAAACAACATTGTAACTGAGGCCACTGGATCAAAATTTGATAAGAGGGCAATGACTATTGAAGATATTACTGACTCGGACATCAAATTTGCATCTATGATAATAGGATACAAGATATATCACTCCAGTAGGGAGAATTCAGTATTCGGAACTGCAATATATACTGCCTATGAGATGCTGAGAAAAAAATGCAGAATATGATCTCTGTGAACTTCTTTTGAGCCAATTAATGGAAAACATACAAAAGATCAAAAAGGACAAGAAAAACTCTTTCAAATATGGTGCACTAATAGTATGTTTATTTTTCTACTTCATGAATGAGTTGCCCAGATCAAATGGATTGGTATGGCTAAATGACAAACCGGTAGTAGTTCAGATCAGAGACTATTTGCATGGGCTTGGGGATGCTAAAGCAAGAAATACAACCCTGTGGGGATATTTCAAGAACTTTCAGAACATGATGCAAGCAAGAGAAAGAATTCCCCAGTCTCTTGTTGAGATATACAAAGACACAGTATGCTTTATGGTAGAGACAGATCAGTGCCTAATGGAGGCAGTAGAACCAAGAACTGTGTGGATCATGCCTATGGGGTATGAAGTTGACAAACAAATTGTGGAGCTGCATGTTCAAAACATGCTAAGTTAGCCAAAGGATCCAAAGGCAGAGAGGTTTGGAACCTTTGAAGAGCTAAGTATAAAGGTTCATGTGGAACTCAGGCAACCGAAAATGAAGAGGAAAGTTAGAAAAGAAGTTGAAGAAATTGCAAAAGGCCTAGGCATCTCAAAGGAGGCACTTGATGCCAACAGGGAAAATAGGAAAAAGGCTGAGAAAGAGAAGAAAGAGGCAGAAAAGAAAAGTGAGGAAAGTGATCCGGTAGAAACTTCCACTCGGACCAGATCATCAAAGAGATCAGCACCTGTCCCTGCTAAAAGCTCAAAACCGGAAGTCCAAGCATCCGGCAAAGGAGAGAAAAGGTCAAAGACAAAAGCCACAAGGGCTTATGCAAGTCAAAGGGATGAAGAGGAGACTGAATCTGATGAAGCAATCAGGAAAATGAAGAAAAAGAAGAAAACATCTAGTCAACCCTCTACCGGACAGAAGGAAGAAGAAAAGACAGAGGAATATGTTGAGAAACCCACTCTTCACATTGATGACATAATCAAATCAGTCACAGTGGATGGAAATCTTCAGCCAATGGTTGAGTTCTATGATGATTATGGTGAAGCAGATCAGAAGATATTGCAAGATGCCATAGTCAGGTATCTAAATATCTACAACAAAGCATTCATTGAAATTATATCTCTTATTCCCAAGAGCCTAGAAAAGGAGTTGAAAATGAGAAAGGCAAATGCCATGGCAAAAGACCTTGAGATCTGGGAACAGATAGCTATTCAGCTATATCCTTCAATTGATCCCAATATAATGAACATGGTATTCAAAGACTGCAAGAATGAATTCAGGAGCAAAGCAAGGATGAATCAGCTTATACTTGGTGAGACCGACAAGGTAGCCAAGGACACAAAAGAGATTCTCTGGAAAGCCTTCAAAAGATTTAATCTTCCTACTATAGAGGACTTGGGTACTGATCCCTCAACCACAAGTGTTGCAGAAGAAACTACTGAGAAAATGACAGAAGAGGTGGGCCCTGAACAGACTAACATTTCTCCTCTAGTTTCACCTACAGTCTCTGGATCTAAAGGAGAAGAAAAATTGTAGGAGAAAGAAGTAGAGGTGAAGGAAAAGAAGATGACAGTGCTAAGGTTGCAGAAGGATAGAAGACTTCAGTAGAGAAGACCACAACTGTGAGTGGTGAGAATGTAGAAGGAGAGAAAACTCCAAAGGACAGCTCCAAAACTGTAGAAGAGAAGAAACATCTGTCTCCGGCAAGAGACACTGCACAAACTGTCCAAGAATTCCTGAACAAAGAAACAATGGAGATTGATGAACCGGAGCTTCTACAAGGTCCATTCAATTTTGATTCTCTTTCTCCGATACAAACAATGAAGATAGCTTCATTTGCTAATGCTAAGGCTAAAGAAAAACTCCTAAAGTCTCATATGGAAGACTGTGAGTTGATAGAAGCTGCTTTCGGAGTGCTAGAAAAGATTATGCCATCATTTCAAAAAGATCCCACAGCCTCCTCATCCGGTAATCTCAAAACCCTAGTCAGCAGTGTTAGTACACATTTTGGTTCTCTAGAAAAGTCAGCTGAAGAAAATGTCCGGAAGGAGTTTTTGGATAAAAGGTTCTCCGAGGTATAGGGTTTGATCATTAATGATAGGAGAAACAAGGATATTGGGATAAAGAGCTTAGAAAATGCTCTTAAGGATGGTGGTGAAATATATAAATTTTGTATTTCCTGGTCCAAAGCAAAAGTAGAAATAGAGAAGAAAATAAAAGAGCAAGAGGATAAACTACTAATTTTGTCTCAAAGTTTTGATCCTCTCTCTTCATCCATAGTAAATCAAGAGTGTCAGACTATTGCAATCACAAATGCAAAAAAGAATTTTGAGAAGGAAAAGAAGAACATAATTAGCCGGATGGGTGAACTCAGAAGAATCATCATCCCTAAACTAGAGACCATGCATGAGGCCATAAGTGATGCTCAGACTACCGCCCAAACCTATGATCTGACAGATCTTAAGAGGGCAGAAGCTTTTGCATTTTTGTTGAGTGGCCACATCTCAATTTTGGATAGAATGAAGCAAAGTTGGGCTGCAGAACTCATCCAACTGAAAACATCTTTTGGAGACATATTGCAGTATATGTAAGTACTTCATATGTATATAATTATGCGGCTAAGTACAGTAAATTTTTGAAAATTTTGGTATGCGGACCCTACCCTTTGCCATTGATGTCAAAGGGGGAGTGAGGAGTAGTGAAAAATGAGGTATCCAACTAAGGGGGAGCTCTGGAAAATGTATATAAAGACAGAGCATCAGCCAAGGGGGAGCATAGTGTAAACACTTAGTCATTTTTCACTAAGTGTTGCCATCAATGCCAAAGGGGGAGATTGTTGGCAAAAGACACTATATGGATTCATGATTGTTGTCATTGATGGCAACAAAGTTCATCCCACACATCCGCAGGACATGGTGTGTCTCTACCGGAAGTCAGAATGAAGATTGTTGTGGTCCAGTAAACAAGAACAGAGCATGTGGCAAGGTCCGACAGACAGGTCCGGATCTCTCAGAGGAAGTATCTTGGTGAAGTATGGATTTGGGGAAGTCAAGAGGACTACCTTGAGTGGTATATTCCAAGGATTTAGCCTCCGATGAAAGATGAAGAAAAAGATATGAATAGTTGAGTACTGAATTCCTAAGTGACAGTGTGAACAGAGGAAGAACTGACTGACAGAACATCAAACTACTTTCTGGATGTGTTACTGATGATGGTAAAGGTTATGAAGGCATGAATCATGTTTGGCTGACATGATTAATGATTTCTACAAGTATATACTTGATCCGCATTACTTGATGTGCAAGGATTCCGCCGACTGATCAGAATTAGTGAAAAGATTGACTATTCCGGGTGCCGACTAGAAAGGTGATGAAATTACTTGTGCGGATATATATACACAATGGATTTAGTTGTGAGAGTTGCTGTTGTGGTTAGTGATGTGCGAATAAAAGCAGAAGAGCATAGCAACAGCAATAAGAAAGGTCCGGAATGTGAAAGAAAGTAGCTTAAGGGAAAAGGAAAGATGAAGTGTAGCAGATCAGTATACTGAGCCTAACCGGAACTGGACTTTAGCATTTGCAGATGCTACCAATCAGTTCAAGTATTGTATAACACTCTTTTTGTAGACAGTGTGTCTCTTTGTAGGCAATGTGCCTCCTTGTGAGCAGTGTGCTCGGGCAGTGAGCCCTAATTGGCAAGTGCCATTTTGTATTTCCTCATTCTTCTAATAGAGAATAATCTTTGGGTTAATCACCTCGTGGTTTTCTCCCTTAACAAGGTTTCCACGTCAAAAATATTGTGTCATGTGTATCTCCATTTCATGGTTATGTTTTCTTGTTTGAATTAATGCTGCATTGATTAATAAGAAAGTTCTGAAAGAAGAAATAATTAGGATAATTGATTCACCCCCCCCTCTCAGTTATCAACACTTTCTCCCTTAAAAAGTGATACTTAATTGAAATGTGCTTTGTAATTGAGTGCATTACTGGGTTCTTTTAAATATTATGGCACTTGTGTTATCACAAAGAATAAATATTTATGGCACTTGTGTTATCACAAAGAATAGGTATTGGCTCTTCATACTCACCTTTGATATCCTTCAAGGTCTGTTTTATCCACAACACCTGAGTACAACATGCTGTTGCAACAATATATTCTACCTTTGTAGTAGACAAGGAGACTGATTCTTGTTTCTTTCTATGCCAGGACACTGCCCTATCTCCAAGGAAGAATGCACCTCCACTTGTGCTTTTCCTGTCATCAACACATCCTACCTAATTTGCATCTGTATAGGCACTTAAAGAAAAATCATTGTTCTTAGGATACCACAAGCCATGATTAGGAGTGCCCTTCAAATACCTGAATATCCTCTTCACTACCATATTGTGATTCTCTAGAGTTTGATTGAAATATGGCCACAAGATAGACTGCATACATGATATCCAGTCTAGTAGAGGTTAGACAAAGTAGTCCTCCAATCATTGATTTGTACTTGCTCTAATCAACCTTAGGAGATTCATCATTCTTGCTCAACTTACAACCAGTAACCATAAGGGTACATACCGGTTTAGAGTCCTCCATTCCAAACTTCTTCAACAACTCTTTAACATACTTGGATTGAGAAATGAAAATACCTTTACTAGTTTGAATGATTTGCAGTCCAAGGAAGAAATTCATTTCACCACACATAGACATTTCAAACTCTTTTTGCATTTCATCTGCAAACTTCTTACACATACTTTCATTTCCACCGAATATGATGTCATCAACATAGATCTCAACAATTAGAATTTGGTCTCCACTTATTTTGGTGTATAGGTTACTATCTGCGGACCCTTTATTGAAACCCTATTGCATCAGGTACTTATCCAATCTTGCATACCAAGCTTTGGGAGATTTCTTCAATCCATACAAAGCCTTCTTCAATTTGCATACCATATTTGGTTTGTCTAACAGCTGGAATCTATCCAGTTGCTCTATGTAGTCTTCTTCTAACTCACCATTCAGGAAAGCAGACTTCACATCCATCTGGTATACCTTGAAATTTTTATGTGCTGTAAATGCTAAAAAAAGTCTGATAGATTCCATTCTTGCCACCAGAGCAAAGGTTTGTTCATAGTCTACTCCTTCCACTTGTGAGTGTCCTTTACACACAAGTCTTTCCTTGTTTCTCACTTCTCCAACTTCATTCAATTTGTTTTGGAATACCTAATTTGTTCCTATTACATTCTTGTCTGCAGGTCTAGGGACAAGTTCCCAAGTCTTGTTCTTCTCAATCTGTATTAGTTCTTCTTCCATTGCTTTGAGCCAATACTCATCATTGCATGCTTCTTTTATTGTTTTAAGTTCCACCTTTGAGAGTAAACAGAGATTTACTTGATCTTATGTAGCTCTGCTTCTTATCAATACACCTTTCCTTTTGTCACCAATAATCTAATCTTTAGAGTGATCTCTTTGCACATACCTAGGGGTTTTAGGAATTCTTTCTGGAGCTTCAGCTTGAACTTCTTCTTCTTCAGGAGTAGCTTGCACTACAGTCTGAACTTCCTTTTCTTGGTCCTTTTCAATCTTTTATGTATCAACAGATCCATCTGACTCATATCCATCTAAATGAATATCTTCATCTACTTTCACATGTGCACTTTCAATGATTTTTCTCAGTCTTTTGTTATAGTACAGGTAAGCCTTGCTCTTAGTGGATTACCCAAGAAATATGCCTTCATCACATCTAGCATCAAACTTTCCTAATTCTTCATCTCTTCTGATGTAACATTTGCTTCCAAAAACTTTGAGGTATTTGATAGTAGGAGTTCTTCCATACCACAGTTCATAAGGTGTCTTTGTTTCTTTTTCTCTGACTAGCACTATGTTCTAAATATAGACAACAGTGTGTATTTCTTCTTTTCAACATACTTCCGATAGGCTTGCTTCCTTAATCATTGTTCTAGCAGCTTCTTGAATAGTTCTATTCTTTCTTTCAACTACTCCATTTTGTTGAGGAGTTCAGGGAGCAGACAAGTGCCTCTTTATTCCATGTTCTTCACAGAAGGTATTAAACTCATTTGAAGTAAACTCACTACCTTTGTCAGATCTCAAAGACTTGATTCTCAAATCCATCTCATTTTCAACCATAGCTTTGAATG
The DNA here is from genome assembly GCA_027924645.1 of Cunninghamia lanceolata. Classification (NCBI taxonomy): domain Eukaryota; kingdom Viridiplantae; phylum Streptophyta; class Pinopsida; order Cupressales; family Cupressaceae; genus Cunninghamia; species Cunninghamia lanceolata. Next base: position 12,695 of record BSBN01000736.1, on the reverse strand, counting down.
CCTTAAACTTGTCTAGAGCTTCTAATTTTTCTCTAAGATAGGTAACCCAAGTCGTTCTTGAATAATCATCAATAAGAAGCATGAAATACCTGTCACCTTGTAGACTTCTTGTTCTTGTAGGGCCACATAAGTCTTTATGCACCAACTCTAGTAGACTGGTAGAGAATTATTCTTTGCTTTTGAAAGTAGTCTTTGTCATCTTCCCAAACTGACATTCTTTGCACATAGCATTGGCAGGCTTCAAAATCTTAGTCAGGTCTCTTACTGCTTGTACTGTGCTTATTCTCACCAAATTATCAAAGTTAATCTTATGCATTCTCCTATACCATAGCCAGATTTCATTTGTTTGAGCCAACAAACAACAATTATTAGTACCCTTCAAATGATAAACATTACCACAAGTCTTCTTACCAACAACAATTAAGGTTCTGGAGCTTTTCTTTATCTTACACCCATTGTTCTTAAACATTAGATTATACCATTTGTCACACATTTTTCCAACACTTAGAAGATTATGCTTTAAGACTTTGACATAAAGAACATCTATATTATGCTTGCCATCAAAGGTAATTGATCCTTTTCCACAAATCTTACCAGCTGCATCATCACTAAACCTAACTAGTCTTCCATCATATTTTTCAAACTTAACAAACTTACTCTTATCTGTTGTCATGTGATTTGAACATCCATTGTCAATGATCCATTCATCTTCCTTTTCAGCATGAAATGCAAACAACTCTCCTCGACTTCCTTCCTTCACACAACTTGCAAGATTAGCAGAAATAAGTTCTTCTCTAAGCGCAATAAACAAGCATGCACTACTATTACCATCATTAGAATCAAGTTCATCATCAATTACACCATCATCATCTCTAACATAGTAACTCTTTCTTACCATTTTTCATTTACTTTCATTATTTTTCAACTTCAAAGCTTTGTTAGGACAACTTGAAGCATAGTGACCAATTTTACCCCAATTGAAACATTTGAAAGGTAACTTACCTTTGAACTTTCCTCTGCTGGCTCTTTTCATTCTACTTTCAAATTTTGCCTCAAGTTCTTCAAAATTTTCTTCATTTGATTCCACAGCATATTTATCTGATCTAACAGATGTTTCTTCCTTGGCCTTAAAGGGAGTCTCAATTTTCACAGGGCCATCAGTAGTATCAAATTCTCTCATCTCAAAAGCAGTCAATTTACCAAGTAATTGATGTTTTGAAAACTTGCCCATATCAAACAATTGTGCAATGGCAGATACCTTGTGACTATAAGATTTGGGAAGAGTTCTGAGTATCTTATCTATAACATCCCCATCCTCTAACTTTCCACCAAGACCCTTGATGTTGCTGACAACTTCATGAATCTTCTGTATGTAATTTGTTATGTTCTCATCCTCATACATTCGCATGGTTTCATATGCGGTCTTCAAGTTCTGTAACTTAGCCTTCTTAACAGATGCATCACCTTCATAGATGTTTTCAATTTGTCCCAGATCTCATGAGCAGTTTCCAGATCCACAACTTTCACCATTTCAGTGTTAGACAGCATTTAATAGAACATTTTTAGCTTTGTGATTAGTCTCATAATCCTTAATCTCTTCATCAGTCTTTGGACAATGTTTAGGTACAGTGTATTTATCTTTAACCATTGTCCAAACATTATAACCAATAGAAATAAGATAAATTTGCATTCATACCTTCCAGTAGGCATAGTTAGATCCATCAAACTAAGGAATGCCTTTCTTGTGTGCCATCTTGGATCTACATTAAGCTGTTAGGATTTCTTCCAAGGAACCTTGCTCTTATACCAATTGTTGAAGGCACAAGACAACTGAGAGGGGGGGTGAATCAGTTGTATCAAAAATCTTAACTTCTTCAAACAAAATCACATTCACATTCACTTACTTTAACTCCTTAATCTATTATGAAGTTTAATCATGAATAGCAAAATCAAAATATAAACACATCAACACCATACACACATGAACACCAGATTTTTATGTGGAAAACCCTAAAAAGGGAAAAACCACGGTGAGTGTTAGCTCACAATATAATGTAGTAACAATACTAAAAAACAAAAGAGGCTCACTGCCTAAAAGAAAGGCTCACTGCCAAAGGATGGCTCACTACCATGAACTGATATAGTAGCATCTACAACATGCCTGACTTCAGTTCCATTGAAGCACAATATCTCCTCTGCTCTGCTTTGCGTTTATAATTCACACCTTATCTTCGTATCTTCACTCACTCTCACCTCATTCATAGATTCATTACATATATTTATACCAATCATCAACCTTGAAACATTCATCAAGGTCAGCAATACAATTTACAACCATTGGAACTATCTCCAAGGTCTGCATACATACATTATTCAAATTAGGTATGGACCTAAACAATCTTGTGGAGCAAATAAATAAAGGAAGATCACTTCACATCTTAGATCAGACCCAAACACATCCTTACACGCTTCAACATGCTTGCACAATACATGAATTACCTCTGCAACAAGTGTAAATAATCAAGTCGGCTAGAACTAGTGTAAAAATCAAGAATACTAAAATACATGCTTCCAAGAACTTCATTATAGCCTAAGGATTAAGAACGCACCTTCAATACATTCTAGAGACATCCATGAACAACATAGAATCACTTAGGAGTCAACAAATCCAACCGCAATAGATCTCACTTGAAGACAACAAATATCACTTGAAGACACATCACAGATTGCTTCTCAATAGACACTGTCAGACTCTGTTAATCAATAACTTGCTTTCCAGAGCACCAAATAACAAATCCTTTGGAATGAAGATAGCTAAGGACCTTATAATCTTAAGTCTAGAACCGCAAGACCAAAATCCAAACTACAGAGAAATGCAGAGCAAAATACTTTCTCCCTGTCACTCTGCAAACATTGTCAGGCACAGTCTTCAAACTGGTAAATGGAACTTTTTCTACATTGTGATCTGGACCACTAAATTCTAGATTTAGCATCTTCAAACACTTATCTAAATCATATCCAAATCTCATACTCCAGTCTTCAATACAGAGGAAATGCAGAGCACAAACTCAGATAGTGTTCTTAACAGCAATATCAGAAGATACAGTTGGCACCAATGACAACACAAAAATGTTGACATCAATGACAACACCAGTTAGCACATACTTGCAAAACTAGATCATATAAATATCACTATCAATCAAGTCATTTTCTCCTAGCACACCTATCTACACATTTTGAGAGTATTGTTATGCTGTTAGTGTGAGCAATCAACAATTATACATCAAATATAATTATCAAGCATCATTGGAGCACATCCCTCATTTGTCATGGTTCTTAAGGGCTATTGTGGTAACTTGTTTCAATTCTTTTCATTTGTTTTATTTAGTCCTTAGATCATTCAAATGTATGATGCAACAATGTGAAATAATTAAACAAAAACTATGCACAATGAAAGCTTCTATTCCACAATCTACATCACCTAAAATGAATGATCAAGGGCTATATTGACATAAAACCAAATTAATTACCAGTCGAGGGCTACCTTATTTCATTTTATTTTCTTGATTGAGAGAAAAATATGAGTGGAAGAAAGAATAAACATGTTTTGAGTTGAATTGAAGCCAACTCATCTTCCTTGATAATTCCTCAATGTGTAAGAGGTAAGTTATATCATTTTTTAATAATTATAGTTAAGATGAAATTATTTTTTCTTGAGTTGGTTTTGATTTCTTGAATTTTATTTTCAACCAATCCAAACCGTCCCCCACCTCAAAACCCTCCACTTGATGAAATGCATGAACAAAAAGAGGTAGAATAACATGACCTACAAAACCCCCTCAAACTATTCTTGCAATTCCCATGCATCCTCCTAAAACACAACAAAATATATTAGAGAAAACTAAAAACAACAAAAGTGACCTTAAAGTGTTGATAAAAAACTTAAAAATCCTAATGCAACAAGCATGCATTACTAGGCTTTTGCATGGTCATTGGAATCTTTGATATCTCATATTGATATGTCATAAGAGAAATAAATACATGGGTAATCCATAGAGAATTTTTTTATCAATTTCACACCACAACATTGTCCTATGAGAGGATGAAGGGAAAAAATTACTAAAGATAAATTGTGCACATTGTCCACAAACCCAAAAACTAATGTACCATTGAAAACAAGTTGCAAAAGATTTCCAATCCACTAGTGCAACCACGAGCAAATAAAGAACAACTTTAGGGATAGGTGGTGGATGGTCTTTTACCAGTTGTTATGAAATAACCATGAAGTGCCTCAATATTTCTTGAGGAAACTAGATATTTTGAGTTTGTCGTCAACAAGATCCCAAACTATTTTGATACTCATGAACTTTAGGGTCGAGATAAATGATTTGCACATGACAAAGAGGTGGAACATCATGCATAGGACTAGCTAGTGAGACCCCTTGGTTGGCCATCCATTCAACATGTTGCATTCCCTTCAGTTATAAAGGAGAGTGTAGAGGTTCAAGCACTATAGTCTATTAGTACTCACATAGTCCCTAGTTGTGCATTAAATGTGTGTCTATTATAGGGTGGTGTGGATGAGCCTTCAACAAATGAGGTATCACCACACATATGCCATGTTTGTGGGGTTGGATGCATTCATGAGCTAGAAGATTGTATGATGAGGCACAAGGCATAATTTTTTTATACTAATGATGTTGCAACTAATGCTAAGGAGCATGCTCCATAGACTGAGAAAAATCATCCACACTGAGGAGTATGCCACACAATGTGAGTCACACCATCATTTTCTATTAGAGAGTATGGTGATGATAAATACCTTACTAGAGGTGACATTTGGTATTGACCCATAGGTAATTTTAAATAAATTTATGCAATTTAGTATATTTCCTTTTGAATTTTAGAATTAACTATATAAAAATCTATTATGAATGAAAATTAAAAAATATGTATTTTATTATAACATTTCACAGTCAAACTATCCATCCTATATCCCATATGATTTCATCTCATACTTATCCTATAAAGTTGTGCAATTTTGTATATTTCCTATTATTTTTTAGAATTATCTATGTAAAAATCTATTATAAATAAAATTTAACAAAAAAAATTGTGTAAACTTTGTTATAAAATTTCAAGGTTAAATAATTCATCCTGCATCCCATGTGACATTATCTCGTACTTATACTACCCTAACTACTCCTTGAAGGTATATTTGAAATAAATTATTAAATATATTACATGTCAATTTATTTTTCATATAGCAATTTTGATCTTAAAATGATAATTTGATGTTAAATAGGTGGGTATTAGACCTTTAACATCCACACATGTTGGTGGCAATAGCCTTATCTCATCTTTCACTAATGTAAGTTTTAATATTTTTAATCATATGCGTGTAGGTTTCATTATTTTAGTAAGATAACCTTGTTTTTGTTTTTAGTTGATGAATTCATTAGACTTCTCCCTATCTTTGAGGATCACTAGACATGGGGTGTGACTACAAAAATATCATCTTCTATGCCTTTGACATAGGTATGAGCTAGTAATGTAAATGTTATTATGAATTTCTTATAATTTAATGTAAAAAATAACATTCATGTTTACTCTAAACTACTTCATGTTTGTCATAGAAGGAGGTGATAAATCTAATTTATTCACCTACCCCTCACATAGATGATCAGAAGTAGATAATGATTGAGAAGGATTATTAGCTTGTGGTAAGTGATTATTTACTTATGTCATATATGTCACATTTTCTATACTAATGTGTATATTGTTTATTTATATTAATTGGTGAATATACAATGGAACCTTGAACATAGGAAGTCTAATCAATAGAGACTAGTTGTCATTTATGAGATTGGTTACTTATCTTCCTAGTGGGACAAGAGAGGTTGATTGTTTGATAAACTTCATAGTCTTTATGTATAGATATTTTTTTGTATATCATGTAGGTGTAGATTTATATTTTTTGATGTATATCATTGTACACGTATATGGATTTGTATGCATTGATTTGTATTTTATTGATATATCATTATAAGCCTATATGGCTTTGTTTAGACATGTATCATATGCATATATGACATTGTAGGCCTTATAACACTATATGACATTTTCATGACATTATGTAAACCTTCATGTCCTTATTGAGATCAACATATAAATATTTTGTATGTATTTATGGCTTAAATGGTTTAAATGTTTTAAATAATAAGGCTTAAGAGTACTCATTATTGAAAGTGATCATAAATGTTTTAAACGGTTTTAATGCTCACTTCAAACTTAAGATTGTTTTCATTGTTGATAGTGATGGACTTGACTATGATTCATTTCTAGCACATGTACATTTATTACCTTCTTTACATGCCTTAATCAAGGAAAATATAAGTTTTATGTCCTTTTACTTATTGATTTTATCAAATTTATGGTTTCCCTATCTTCTAAAGTAAGGTTACCATCAAGTCTTAAAATTTTGTCAATGAAATGTGTAAAGAGGATTGGATTAGATACATGGTGATTATTATTCCTATGGATGTACTACAACCATAGGTTCTTTCTAGATACCTATCACATCTCAAACTCTTTGAACTCTCTAAACTCAATTATATTTTGAATTATTAGATATTCTGATGTGATTATGTAGGTAAATTACTTGTGAGTAAAAATTGAAATGTTATCATTTTCATATATGCAAATAGAAAGTTATTAAATGATGGATTCAAATGTTTATTTGTTTCCTCATCTATGGTTTTATTTACTAACCTATTAATCGAGACTTGAGTGCAAATGAGCACAGGGATGTGTCGAAGGCAGTGTAAGGAAGTTAAAGTAGCGGAACACAACTTCCCTATCGCCAACTCTTGAGGAGCAGCAACATATGCAAAACTTTTTAAAAACTGATCTAACAATTACAGAAAATCTAGAAGCATATTCAAAACATAAGATAAACAGTGAAACACAAAACACAACACCAGATATACGTGGGGAAAACCCTTTCAGGTGAAAACCCCACACTCCAAAAAGCCTGCTCAATGTGTTTCAAATCCAACAACAAGATTACATACACTTGCAGAGCAAGTCTATTACAAGAGTATCACCAGTAAACAACTCTGGAGGAATTTCGACAGCATTCCGATAGCATAACAATACTTGCAAACTCACACTATGCAAATTGCTCCTCAAGCCTCCAATTTATAGACTTCTGGCTATACAAGAAACCATCTGTGGTTTTACAAAACCCATGTGCGAAGCTTCTCAGCGAAGATTCCAGTCCCCAAAACTAACCTCTCATGGTCCAAAAATGAAATCCCCTATTTTTGACCCTTACAGATGTCATAGAATCTGTCATAATATGCCTAAAAATAGGCCTTCCATCATATACTACCATGTGGGCCATCTTTTGACACCTAATAAACCAATTTTCAATGCACCGACAACGCATAACAGTTGTAGGAAAATATTAAATGAAAATAAACTATTTACGGGAAATATACAAGGTTGAGACACCTCATTTCCCAACATTCTCCCACTTGTTGAATACCTTGCAAGAGCCAGCGAATCACATCATCATGGATCAACTGCTAGGGGGGGCCAAGAGGCCCATAGACTCGGAACACCACCTAAAATTTTGTAGTGCTCACGAGTTTAATTAATGTATCTGCAACATTCGCCACAGTCTCTACCTTTTCCAGCTTCACCCTGCCATCCTCGAACATATCTCTCATGAAGTGATACTGAACATCAATGTGTTTGGTCTTGGCATGAAAAGTTGGGTTCTTCTCAAGGCAGATTGCACTCTGACTATCACAATAAACTATAACTACGCCCTGTTTCAATCCAATATCTAAACCACAAACTCTTCAGCCTAATGGCTTCTTTATAGGCATGAGTAGCTGCCATGTACTCTGCCTCAGTAGTGGACAAAGCGACCACAGCCTATCGCTTGCTCATCCAACTGATTGCACCACCATTAAGAGTAAACACATATGCACTGGTGGATCTTCTGCTATCGACATCACTAGCCTAGTCTGAATCCACAAAACCACGAATACTTAGGGAATGTTGATCCCTTGTACCATGAAAACAAATAGAGTACTCTGTTTGTACCCCGCAAATATCTGAAGACCCTCTTAACTACATCCCAATGCACTCTTCTAGGATTAGACATATAACAAGAAAGAACCTCCCCACTGCGGCAATGTCTGGTCTTGTACAGACCATAGCATACATTAAGCTTCCAACTGCACTCTGGTAAGGCACTCTGCTCATGTCTTCCATCTCTGATGGGGATGTAGGACATTGTGAAATAGAGAGCTTCGTTCCCAATGTAACAGGAACACATAGTGGTTTACAATCCTACATGTTAAACCTTTGCAAAACTAAACAAACATACTTACTCTGGCCAAGCTATAGCTTTCTGTTCTCACAATCTCTTCTGATCTCCATCCCAAGTATGTGTTTTGCTGCACCAAGATCTTTCATTTCAAATTTCGCAGAGAGCTGAGATTTCAATTCTGCAATCAAACCTTTGCCTTTCCTAATAAACAACATGTCATCAACATATAAAGCAATTACCAGGAAATGATCACCATCAGATTTAAAATATACACTGTGATTAGATTTAGACCGCACAAATCCCAAACTCAACAGATAAGTATCAAATTTCTGGTACCACATCCTAGGACTTTGTTTAAGGCCATACAGAGATTTCTTTAACTTACAAACCAACTTGCTTTTACCTTTCACCATGTAGTGCTCTGGCTGTGTCATGTAAATTTCTTCCTCCAAATCACCATGAAGGAAAGCAGTTTTCACATCCATTTGTTCGACCTCTAGGTCATAAGCTACTACAATAGATAATAAAAATTGAATGGATGTCATTTTAGCAACAGGAGAAAATATCTCACCGTAATCAATACCCTCAACCTGAGAGTATCCCTTCGCAACCAACTATGCCTTATACTTTTCAACATTTCCATCTGAACCAATCTTTTTCTTGAACACCCATTTACATCCAACAAGTTTACGTCCTTCAGACAAAGGTACAAGGTCCTGTTGGTGCCTGAATTGACTGTCAGTTCTTGAGCAATTTTTATGCAGGCACCATCCCAAAAAATCCAAAAAATTTTCCAGTTTTGGCACCCCTTCAGTGTTTTGTAACATCCACATCATCTTTCTTGAAGGGGGGGTCTTCATGTTTTGTCCATCGGCATGAGTTTGGAATGTGTCTTGGCGATCATGATTGGTACCAATGGCGTGTTGTCTTCTATCGCTAAGACTTTACCTATCGGCGTAGGTGTTTTGTGGCTTACCGATAGACTTGGTCTCGCCGACGAGGGTTTTGGAGTGCTATCGCCAAGACTTTGGCTATCGGAGTGAGCAGGCAAGTGTTGGACCGACGTTGGTTGTCTGGCCGATGAGGGATGTTCAAGGTGGTCGTCGGCAGGAGTAGTGCTATCGGTGAGAGAGTTTTCGGGTTCGCCGACGCCTGAGGTCTCGCCAACAGAGTATAGTTTGTTGGCGCCATTGGTGTAATGGAGGATTATCGGGTGAACGGGCAAATTGTTGGCCGATGGCGCAGGTCTGGCCGATGGAGTTGCCATCGGCGAGTATGGGGTAGTGTCTAGCCGATGGTGGTAATAGAGTTCAGTTTCGGCGTGACAAGGGCTATCGGGCTAGCCGTTGGAAGGTCCACCGATGGATAGTGTCTGGCCGACAAGGGTGTCATCGGCGTAAGTCACACCGACAGGGGGGCAGTGTAGTGTGTGATCGGAGAGACTTGTGAGGTCGGGGTAAGTTTTGTGGAGCTGGCCGATGGTTCTCCTCTGGCCGATGGGGATGTTGGTGACTTGTGGAGGTGTTGGCATCGGCGAGACCGCTGTGATCGGCAGGAGATTTGTGGGGTAGGCCGATAAAGTATGTCATGGCGATGGGCTGTGGGTGAAGGGTCGTGTGTCGAGCACGGCAAAACGCTCGACACTTAGTATGTGTGTGACGATGTTCTTAAAGTGATAGAGGGGTTTCCGCACTATGCATGTGGGATTTTTCTTCCTACAGTTTTGAACTTTCAGTGAAGCACATTTTGGCGGGAGGCTTCCGTTTGAAGGTTGCGACAGTTTCCAAGTGAAGTGCGGGTGGTTGAGCCATCAATGACGGTCGTGCAGGGGTATGGGCGACGGTACAAACGGTGAAGCTGCCTGATCGTGGATGAAGACTTTCAGATGGCGGCGCAAAGCTCGAGATTCCCCCTGTCTGTCGCATTTAATCTGTGAAGGCCATTTTCAAATGGAAGGAATGTATCTAGCAAATTTTTGACTTCTGGCCATGTAATTAATTGCTGAATGTACACGGTTCTATATAAATGGTTTTGGTTGTGTTACTTTTTGGAGGTTGGATGTTTTTGGGCTTTCTGCTCTGACTCTGAACATAAGGTGTTCACATTTTGAAAGGCATTTTTTGCTACAGACTCGGTCCTTAGTCTGGTGTACTAATCTATCTTGGCTTGTAAATGATGATTTTCTCTATGATGGCCTTCTATGCAAATTGATTTTAAATGAAAAACACCTGTGTGTGTATTGTTTCTGATTGTCTCCTGTATGTCATTTGTTTTCCTTTCAAACAAGGTTGTCAAGGGCTTCCAAGTTTTTCAGTATGTGCATACTGTGTGTCTGATTTATTGCGTCTGCTCAAGGAGTAGTTAAATAGGCTTTTGATCAGATACAAAGGGAAATAGATTGCATCATAGGATCTGTTAAGTATGATCATTAATGATACTCTTTCTTGGACATGTTGCTGTTAGGCAGTAGCATTATTCTTAGGTCCTCTGGATATGAATTTATGTTGTCATGGGGAGACATTTACAGTCTTAGATATGACTCTGCTGCCCAGATAAGGCACTGGTTTGGGAATATGTCTGTTCAATGGGTCTAGGAAAGTCCCATAACTCCAAACACCATTTCAAACCATCTCATCCTTCCATCTGTTAGTTGTAGGATTAGGATTAGGAACCTCTGCATGCTCTCATACCTAACCAGACATTATGTCCAAGAATGTTGCCAGCCTTGTAATTTGTTACACAAATCTTGGTCCATACATGAGAGTATTCTGCCTGCTGCTGTCAAGTTATATCTCTCTGTCATTGAGCTAGTCAAGGTTATACCTTTATCAAATAGGGACACCCCCCTTGGTGCGGCAGAACTAGAAGCGAAGGGGAGGAGCTCACGCAACCTCCTGTATTCAGTTGGTTGAATCTGCCTGTGCATTAGAACTGGCAACCCCTAATGCTGATTCAGAAGAAAAACCAATAGGTCCCATGTATCATTTCTTTCAAGGGCTGCCATCTCTTCATCCATGGCAACTTTCTAGGACTCTGCATCATTCATACCCAAAGCCTCTTGCACAGATCTCGGTTCATCAATGTTAGTATTCAAAGCAAATATACACTTGAAATCATCAGGTGAATACCCATACCTTTCAGGTGGTTGCCTATGCCTTGTAGACCTTCGAACAAGCTAAGGTGGAGGTTCTTCCACTTCTTCCTCCTCTTCACCCTCTTCTGAAGATTCAGACCTTGATGAGCTCTCCTCAACTTCTTGTCTATCTTGGGGTCTCGATTCAACATTCTCAGGCACAGAAGGAAGTTGAATCACATCTTTTTTCTGTTCTGGCTGAAAAGTAACAGGAGAAGATTTAGTCTCTCTAAAAACAACACTTCTGGAATAAATTACCTTATGTGCAATAGGATCCCAAAGCTTGTATCCTTTCACACCATAGCCGTAGCCGATGAAAATACATTTGATAGCCTTAGAATCCAACTTTGTTCTCTTCTCCTTAGGCACATGTGCATATGTCTCACAACCAAAAACTCTCAGATGTCTAAGTGAAGGCTTTTTCCCCAACCACACCTCCATTGGTGTTTTATCAACAAGCGCTGATGTAGGAGATCTATTTATCAAATAACAAGCAGTGGCTACAACTTCAGCCCAAAACTTTTGTTCTAGACCAGCTCCACTCAACATGCTCCTAGCCTTCTCCATCAATGTTCTGTTCATTCTTTCAGCAACTCTATTTTGCTGAGGAGAATACGGAGTTGTCTTTTGTCTTTTAATCTCGCAATCTATACAGAATCTGTTAAAATTTGCAAAACATTACTCACCACCATTGTCAATCCTCAAACATTTAATTTTCTTTCAAGTCTGAGTTTCTACCATAGCCTTGAACTCCTTAAAACGACTAAAAACTTCAGATTTACTCTTTAAAAAATATACCCATGTTCTCCTACTAAAATCATTAATGAAAGTAACATAATAAACTGATTTACCAATAGAAGCAACATCAACAGGACCAAATACATTCGAATGGATTAGATCCAAAATACATGAAGACTTATGAGAAGACGAGTAAAACTAAACACGGTTCTATTTGCCATAAATACAGTGTTCATAGAAATCAAACTCTAGATTGCAATCATTCAAACCTTCAACAAGGTTCTTATTTTTCAGGGCTTTCAAACCCTTCTCTCCAATGTGGCCAAGTCTCTGGTGCCATAACATAGTCTTCTCTGTAGGCAACTTTGATTTTGTAGACAGAGCACCCTTGGGTACCCAAAAGCCACGACCATCCGCAGAAGAGGAAACCATCTCTTTTTTCAGCGAAGTAGTTTATGGCTTGATTTTATCAGAAGTGCT